>CM060082.1:33643066-34964316 GCA_030533445.1 Cyprinodon diabolis | reverse complement strand
GACCTGAACAGATTTACATTTCTCAGGAAGGCATTCTCATTTAAACAGAGGACGACTGAATCGTGTTTTCGAGGATTATTTATAATAACTTACTGAAGTTGAGAACATTTGTTGAAGCCCACAGTAGGAGAAAACGAGAAATTTCCAACAAGAGTATGAAAATGTTGCATGAAGCCCAATGTTTTCAACGTAGGGCCTCGCTAGATGGGGGGCCAGGGGTGACCATGGCCATCCTTAGCAAATCATTGGCTACCCCTGTGGCCATCCCTACCATTTTTTTTCGCTCTCATACAAATGATGGCAGCAGTAATAATCTCAAGTGGAACAAACATTCAAAACATTTTATTTTTTTGTGATTAATTATACACATCAATATACTAACATCAAAGATGATAAGTACAGAATGCTCTTTTCAGAACTAGATTTTGTGTTTTATCGGGTAAAGAGAAAATGATGTGTCTTTACAAGTGCTCTGCAAGGAATCTTCAGTGAAATCAAAGATAACAAACAATTTTAATAAAAAACGTCAACACTTCAACTTCAACCAAAAAATCAAATAATCAATTTATTTAGATATTAGTGCTTCTAAATATCAATTTTATGCAGAATGTTTATTGATACAAGTATGTAAGTAATGACAATGATGATTGATTTACGCCCCAGAACTCAAAACTGAGTTTTATCCACTATACCTTTTATCAAGAAATTACGGATGTTTAAATATATGTGTCTATTTGTTAGAAAAGGCTGTAGGAAAGTATAGTTAGTCTTTATTTGGAAAATATGGATGTTTTACTTGTTAATTTTCCTGTTGGAACAGTGTAGATTGTCTGTGAGGTTCTGGTGCCTATCTACTTTTGGCCACCCCTCAGTGTACATTGTTTATTTCCTGGCCAACCTTCTAAAAAATTTCTGGCTACGCCTCTGAACGTAATACCTCTCGTCAATCGGTAAAAATTCACTTAAGCATATCATAGGGTCTCTGTGAAGTAACTGAACGATATACTGTAATTTTTTAATGCTACCTCACAAGGAAATGCTTACATTGGTTGTTAGCCAGGATTTCAGGAATTAGGATGTTTGGTGGTGCATTTCAAAGCCTTTTAATGACCACATGCAACAAGGCTGAATTACACAGAAAATAATTAAACAGCCTTGCAAACAGTGGTAACTAGTTTGTACTTCGAAAAAAAAATTTAAACTAATTCAGCCAGATTTTTTTGTCTCTGTTTCAGGAGGTAATGTTAATCAAAGAAATAGGGTATAAAATCAAGCAAGGAATTTTGAAATGTGATGGTGAGGTTAACTATGTTCTGAAACTCTGCGGGAGCAGGACACACACGCTGTGGGACCCAGAGGTGATGCTTAGAAATCAGCCAGCATAGGGATGAAGAAAAAAGTGTTGAGCAATAGTATACGGCACGGCAGAAAAAGCACCAGCAGCAGCAAGCTGTCAGTCAGCAGCTGCAGAGTGAAACCCATGGTAAGTCAAAGTTAGCACAGCTTGCTTAAAAACAAAAGTTCTGAAGTATTCCTCCCCTATTTTTTTTAAAATGGGAATTAGCTCAGAACAGCTGCAGAATTGATGTGAATTGCAGGTTTGCAAAGCAGGTGTTGAAATGAATCCCATTCAAGCAGCAAGCTGTTTCTTTCTCCTAAGTATGTTGGCGTGTTTAGAGTCTTACAGTCAGATCTTTGACTGTGCATCTGTCCTTCTGGCCAGTTTTCCACAACTGTCAGCCTCTTTGATTAAAATCATGCTGTCATCTGCTTTCTGTGTTACTCACCCTCAGAAGTGGGACGTGTCCCTCCCACTGCAATCTGTCTCTGCCACAAAGACGACATTGGGGAGGGACTCCAAGCTCACTTCACACACACAATCCCTCCTTTCCTTACACAACCACTTGTCATTTGGTGCCCAGATGGAGCCCAAGCAGGCGAAGGAGGCTAGCTGTGCACCATACATTTCCACTGAATAATATGCTTCAGGGTATAGATGGCAGAAAATAAACATCAATGAATAACTGTGGCTCTATTTTCTATCCAGTAGCGACAGCGACAGTGTCAAGGTTCCCAAAAGAGTTTCTCTAAAAAGTAAGGAAAACCATAAAAGTAACTTTTATTATCAAATTTATATAGAAAGCAAAAGGAATGTTTTATCTGTTGAATTGTAGACACATACCGGCTAGAGTGGTTCTAAACAGTTTTTAAGGTTTATTGTCCATCATGTATTTTTGACTTTTTTTCACCTTTTATATACACCATCCGTCTATTGCAGTTTGGCTAAAAAAAAAAACAAAATAACCTGCAAGAATAATTGATGAAAGGAGGAAATAAGAAGCTACAACAATAACCTGCTCTTGAACTTTTGATTCAAACATTCAGTCTTTTTATGGCAGGACTCCACCAGCATCCCACATCCTGACTTGGCAGGATTTGTCCACTTTGGGTTGTAAAAATCCCTCAAATCTGTCAGATAGTGAGGATGTTTCCTTTCAGCAGTCTTCTTCAGGGAGGATACAGCCTTTCTGATAGGTTTAAACTAGACTCTAAATAGGCTTATTCTAAAACTCCTGGTTATCTTTTGGTAAAGCCAATTTTATTGTTCATTGGGATTTTTTAGGCCCACAGAAAAAAAGCAATTTTCATCTTATTTGGAGACATATAAATAAGTTGATGGAGTTGCAACAAACAATTCATCTTGAGCCTGATTTGTGCGAAACAAAGTATTCACAGCTTAACGCATAAAATGCAATTGGACATCAATGGACCTGAAGCCATAATGAGATGGGACAGAGAGTTTTGTGTAGCAAACGGAAAACATGAAACTTGGCCTAAAAGAGACAGTACCTTATAGATATAAGAATGGATCCAAATAAAGGATCTGATAGGAGAAATATATAACTGGTAGTGATAAAAAAATTAAGCTTACTGTTACTGAATTTATCTTCCAAGAAATTTCAAACACATTAAAAACCTAATCTTAAAAGTTTTTAACTCAATGTAGGCAAGTCCAGTTCTGGTTAATATAACTGACCCAGACTATGATTCTAGATTAACATTTAATATTTCTTGGCTGCTTTTGAACCACATGCAAACACTTACCCTGTGCGTCTACCAGAGTGCAAGATCTGCATTTTAATGGTTTCTATCATAAAATGACAGAGTGGTTGTTTGATCAGAGATTTGGTTAAGATGAACAGTGTTAATCAAGGTTATTTCATTAACAGTTCAAATAAACTGTTTTTAGGATAAATAGGGAAGTGTGGAAGTTTGCAGGGTATAAAGAAATGACAGAACTACTGTATATTATTCTGTACTGCTCATTAAAAAGAATATATGGTCATTTTGCAACATTCTGTGTTTTATTTTGTTTTAACTCAAGTAGGTCTCCACTCTCTGATGTGCTTTGGGGTACCTTGAAATGAGCTGAACCAGCAAAAAAAAAAAAGATCAAAGATCTGATAGTTGAAATATTTAACAGGGCAAACTTTTCTCCAATTTTACAAACTGGTGCAAGGCTTATTATGGTTACAAGAAACCTCCCAATCTGAATAAAGGACGTTCGTTTTGATGGTGGAGTGTGTCCAAAATTTTCCAGGGAGTTTCGAGAACATTTTTATATATATGTTCTTAAATTACTCTAACAAAATATATTTTTGCAGTTTTTTGCCCTGTTTTTGTATGTATTTAAGGCTACTTGAATTTTGATCTGAAAGTATAATCAGAGAGCATAAACTCTAGGCAGTCCAGTACAGTCGGGCCTGTTGTTGTGAAAGCTGTGGTTTGTTCTCTGCAGTAGACTAGCATAAAGGGGATGCATTGTTTTCTTTACGCGCAGATGCTATCAGCACTGATGCCACATGTGCTACTTGATACAGGCGGGGGAGGCAAGTCCCTGTAGAGATGAAATGCACTTCAGCATGTTGTCGAAAAATTTTAACTCTAGAGGTCTGGCACAGAACTCCCATCAGCCAGAAACTAGGGAGGTTGGCTTGGATTACAGGTTATCCTGAAAATAGATACCCCAAGTGGTCTGTAGAAACATCAGCAGAACACGCAAGCTTCTCCTGAAAACTACTGATGTAGTGTCATTTTCTCACACAACAGCATGCTTGCAGACACTGAGGAAAACATCTGGATTCTTTGAAGGAGTTAAGCTTTTTCAGCTGCCAGGTTGATTCAAAACTGTCCTGAAGGACCACATGAACCATTTTTCAGCAATCTCTAGATCTCTTACAAAATCTGTACAAAAGCTATATCATACCTACAGTACAAGAATACATTAAATCATATATCATATTTAGTCTTCACCATCAGAAATTTCTTGGAATAAACTGCCAGAAATGAATTTACTTAAACAGACTAAACTTTTAGACTCCATTGTTCCCTGTCTCTTTGTGATTGTTGCATTTGTAACACTGATCTTAACTGAAGTTAGTAAGGCCTTCAGAGCTGTGTGACCTCCTGGATTAATTGATGATGGACTCACACTTCCCCAATAATAAACCCTGGATCACCAATGATCAGAAGGAACTGCTTCACAAGAAAAAAATTTCTTCAGTTAATAAGACAGGGAATTATTTAGGAGAATAAGAAATTAACTTAAAGGGGAACGCCATTTTTTTTTTATTGGGCCCTTGATTTTACGTTATTACATCTGTTCTACTCACCCATATGAGTTTTGTGTCATTTGGAGCCGTTCTGAAGATATTCCGTTAGGTTATATCCAAGTAACGTCTTCCTATGGGCAGTGACTTGGAGGCACAAACTAAACTGTTCATAATGTATTCTTTATGGTATGCGAGCATTCATAACATGTAGGCAAATCACTATCCCCCAGAAATCCACGGTTATATTTTTTATATTACTATTCTTTTAAAACAACGCAGAGTGTGTATGACGTCATCTGACGTGTGAGTCACTAACCTGGTTTAATAATTCAGTCTGTGCCCAGAGAACGAGGTATCAGCTATCAAACAAGAAGCAGCATGCGTCGACTAGATAGTCCCAGACGCCATAGTCCCAGAGGAACGGAGAACAAACAGGAGATCAGATCAGAGCAGATTAAGGAAGGCAGGATAATCCAGAGGGTGAAGTCAAAGCCGGTGTAGAGGACGTGCTCAGGATTCAGAACCAGGAGATCAGGAGTCCAAAGAGGTCCCAGACGGAAATCCAGGTTGATGACAGGAAGGAGCTCCGAGTTCATTAAACAGGCAGAATCCAGCAGGAGTCCAATTAGAGGTCAAACAGATGAGACAGGAAGAGGCAGTGTTCCTGTCTGGTTGAGAATCACACCAGGTCATGATCAGGTAATCAGAAACTCAAAGGTAACCACTGGCTTGAGAATAATCTAGCGCTGATGACTGGTTAGAGGACAGGTTAAATAGAAACTGGAGCAGGTGACATAGATGAATGGTGATGCAAAACTGGGTGGAGCTAGACAGGTGATTGGAATGAACAAGCCAGCCATTCATCAGCGCCAAGATAATTACATTTAGACCTTTGTGCTGACATGCCAAATCATGAGGGTGACACGGAGACTCCTGCTGGTCCACCAGAGCATGTTGAGTTTATTTAGATAATTCAACTCACCTTATGTTGGGCTTCTTTAAGTTATAACAACTAGCATAGTTGTTCATCTATATGGTCTTTTAAAATATAGGGCAACGACTCTGTCTCAAAATAATAAATACCTTAAATTTGTATATATTCACTAAAAATAGCTTTCGTATATATATATATATAAGAAAGAGGAAGGTGAACCATCATGGAGGGACAAGCCGCTGCACGGCATATACCACAGACAAATAGAAGAAGTGGCTGATATCAAAAAATCCTACCAGTGGCTGGAAAAGGCTGGACTGAAGGACAGCACAGAGGCACTAATCATGGCAGCACAAGAACTCAGTACAAGATCAATAGAGGCCAGGGTCTACCACACCAGGCAGGACCCCCGATGCAGACTTTGCAAAGATGCCTCTGAAACAATACAGCACATAACAGCAGGGTGTAAAATGCAGGCAGGAAGTGCATACATGGAACGCCACAACCAGGTAGCTGTCATAGTGTACAGGAAAATCTGCCATGAGTATGGGCTGGAAGTCCCAAGGTCAAAATGGAAGACACCTCCTAAGGTAGTTGAGAATTACCGAGCTAAGATCCTATGGAACTTCAAGATCCAGACTGACAAACAGGTGATGGCTAACCAACCAGACATTGTGTTGATCGACAAACAGCAGAAGAAGGCAGTAGTGATAGATGTGGCAATCCCAAGCGACAGCAACATCAAGAAGAAAGAACACGAGAAGCTTGAGAAATACCAAGGGCTGAAAGAGGAGCTAGAAAAGATGTGGAAAGTAAGAGCAGCAGTGGTGCCAGTGGTAATTGGAGCACTGGGGGCTGTGACCCCCAAACTGGGAGAGTGGCTACAGCAGATTGCAGGTAAAACATCAGAGGTCTCTGTCCAGAAGAGTGCAGTCCTAGGAACGGCTAAGATACTGCGCAGAACCCTCAAACTCCCAGGCCTCTGGTAGATGACCCGAGCTTGAGGATGACACATACCACCCCACGAGGGGTGAGAAAACAGTTTATATATATATATATATATATATATATATATATATATATATATATATATATATATATATATATATATATATATATATATATATATATATATATATATATATATATATATATATTATATGCAGCGGTATTTATTAGTTTGTCAGACTTTGTCAACTTAAAGTCTGTATAGTTGCACTGTAAAATAATGAACACTAGTCAATGAAAAGTTGTCTTTGTATGGTTTGTTTGGATAGCTGTTAGGTGGCCAGGTATTTTCATACATTTCCTACGTCAGTCTTAGATTGCACATCAGAACGTCCAAAGTGGTGACCTGTTGTAATTTTTGTATGTTTCAATTTAGTGTCTACAATTTAATTAACCTTTGCTTAAAGACTTGTACAGATTTTCTTTTCAGAACAGGTTGGTTCTACTTATTTATTCTAAAACCCCTCAGGAAAACCATCTGACTTCATTTTTTTCCCAGCAGCACTCTCCTGCTAATGTCATTCACGCTTTGGCATCATTATTGGACATACTTTTACAGTGTCAATTCACCTACAAGAGCTATAACAATAAACCTGATTTTAATACATAGAGAGAAGAAATAAAGACATGATCACCTTATTGTTTGTGCTGCAGGCAGACACCATGAAAGTGGCTAGAAGACAGGAAAATCACCTAATCATCGCCGTCAATAAAAATGTAATACAGTTTTGCTTGTCTAGCATTGCCAGTTATGTGAGGACATGAAGATTTTATGGAGTTAAGAGATGACTAAGGCATAAAAATCAAGCTGGTATGATTGCGTGGGGGAGGAGGTTCATGTCTAAACTCTATAAAATTTTGACAAATTATATACATTTGGTAGATGATGGGTGTTATATAACCCTGACACTCTGCAGGAGGCTGCCAAAGTTTCATCCTCTTCCTCTGTTTTTCAAGCCTTGCCTTACTGTGTATTTTCACCTAGAACATTGCACACCAACAAGAAAAAGTGATGGATAAATGTTGATCCAACCAGCATGGCAGTTTCCGGTAGGAAATGCTGTGATGTGTCTCAGAGGGAGGTCAGCTCAGACAAGTTAGCCTGTTGTGCCACTGGAGCTGTCTTTCAGAATATCTCTTACTGAATCTACCGTTTGTTGTAGCAGCAGCATATTTAGACTCAGCTTGAAGCCACCTTCTGTGTGCCTCAAGGCTGGCTTGTCAAGGACAAGCTAGTTGTAAATCTAATTGGGAGGGTTGGATCACGGAGCCTGACACTGGTCCTGGCAACAGCCTCGTCTTGCCTTTGACTTATATCCAACATAATTCTGATGAGAGGATATGACCTGTCCTCACCATTTAATCTTCCTCTCCTATTTTTTCGTCTCTTTACCTTCATTTATATCAGGTACGCCAAAAGAAAGATGTCAAACATCCAATCACATCAGATCTTATCCAAACATTTAGTAAATCATGATCAGTTGCTCATTTTGAAGATTATCTCTTGTTAAGACAGCACCAATAACAATTTTGGTTACATATTCTTACTTGTGCATTCATTTAGAAACACTTGTGCCTAAGGTTAATTGAGCTAACTAGGTTTTACTCAAAACCTTATTTGATATAAAAGAATGCTACCTTCATGAGACAATGAGAGATAGCTGTCTATTTAGATGCACAGAGGGTGAACAAGAGGACATATCCACTGAAGAGACTTGAGTATAGCTTCATAATGTTATCTGTTTCCAAAGACAACCTTGGCGCATGATAAAGCAGTATGCTATCTCCTTAAATTAAGGTTATATGATGTGAAGTGACACTGAGTTGGGAAATGGCATACAGTATGGTTCTTAAACTCTGTTATAGCTATCCATTGTAGTAATTTGCAAGCACTTATTAGTTCACAGAAAACGGTTGGTGTCTCACAATCATTTACATGGTAAACATAAAGCTAAATTCAATTAAATTCAATTCAGTTTATTTATACAGTGGGGCAAAAAAGTATTTAGTCAGCCACCAATAGCGCAAGTTCTCCCACTTAAAAAGATGAGAGAGGCCGGTAATTTTCATCATAGATATACCTCAACTATGAGAGACAAAATGAGAAAAATAAATCCAGAAAATCACATTGTCTGATTTTTAAAGAATTTATTTGCAAAATATGGTGGAAAATAAGTATTTGGTCAATAACAAAAGTTCATCTCAATACTTTGTTATATACCCTTTGTTGGCAATGACAGAGATCTAACGTTTTCTGTAAGTCTTCACAAGGTTTTCACACACTGTTGCTGGTATTTTGGCCCATTCCTCCATGCAGATCTCCTCTAGAGCAGTGATGTTCTGGGGCTGTCGCTGGGCAACACGGACTTTCAACTCCCTCCAAAGATTTTCTATGGGGTTGAGATCTGGAGACTAGCTAGGCCACTCCAGGACCTTGAAATGCTTCTTACAAAGCCACTCCTTCGTTACCCGGGCGGTGTGTTTGGGATCATTGTCATGCTGAAAGACCCAGCCACCTTTCATCTTCAATGCCCTTGCTGATGGAAGGAGGTTTTCACTCAAAATTTGACGATACATAGCCCCATTCATTCTTTCCTTCACACGGATCAGTCGTCCTGGTCCCTTAGCAGAAAAACAGCCCCAAAGCATGATGTTTCCACCCCCATGCTTCACTGTAGGTATGGTGTTCTTTGGATGCAACTCAGCATTCTCTCTCCTCCAAACACGACGAGTAGAGTTTTTACCAAAAAGTTCTATTTTGGTTTCATCTGACCATATGATATTCTCCCAGTCATCGTCTGGATCATCCAAATGCTCTTTAGCAAACTTGAGACGGGCCTTGACATGTACTGGCTTAAGCAGGGGGACACGTCTGGCACAGCAGGATTTGAGTCCCTGGCTGCGTAGTGTGTTACTGATGGTAGCATTTGTTACTTTGGTCCCAGCTCTCTGCAGGTCATTCACTATGTCCCACCGTGTGGTTCTGGGATTTTTACTCGCCGTTCTTGTGATCATTTTGACCCCACGGGGTGAGATCTTGCGTGGAGCCCCAGATCGAGGAAGATTATCAGTGGTCTTGTATGTTTTCCATTTTCTAATAATTGATCCCACAGTTGATTTCTTCACACCAAGCTGTTTACCTATTGCAGATTCAGACTTCCCAGCCTGGTGCAGGTCTATAATTTTGTTTCGGGTGTCCTTTGACAGCTCTCTAGTTTTGGCCATGGTGGAGTTTAGAGTGTGACTGTTTGAGGTTGTGGACAGGTGTCTTTTATACTGATAACGGGTTCAAACAGGTGCCATTAATGAAGGTAACAAGTGGAGGACAGAGGAGCCTCTTACAGAAGAAGTTACAGGTCTGTGAGAGCCAGAAATCTTGCTTGTTTGTAACTGACCAAATACTTATTTTCCACCATATTTTGCAAATAAATTCTTTAAAAATCAGACAATGTGATTTTCTGGATTTTTTTTTTTCTCATTTTGTCTCTCATAGTTGAGGTATATCTATGATGAAAATTACCGGCCTCTCTCATCTTTTTAAGTGGGAGAACTTGCACTATTGGTGGCTGACTAAATACTTTTTTACCCCACTGTATAGTGCCAAATAAAAACACGTCATCTCAATGCACTTTAAAATTCAACCAGATCTTACAGTCAAATTGTTTCAAAGTTGTCTATCTAAGCAAAACCAGCTGTTTGCATCGACTTTTTGACTCAATGGCAATCCCTCACACTAAGCATGTTTGTAGCAACAGTGGAGAGGAAAAACACCCTTTTAACAGGAAGAAACCTTCAGCAGAAACAGACTCAGTGTGAGCAGCCATCTGCTGAGGCTGACTGGGGTTCAAGGAGACAGAAGCAGAGATACAAAAAGCAGCTGTAAAAAGATGCCCCATCCAGGAAACAAACAGCCAGGCAGATGGGCTCCAAGCCAACTCCCATGTCAGAGGGTAAAGAGAGCACATCCAGCCAGTCACATTCAGAGAAACTTGAAAACGGCCGATCTCCAACATCTATTAATAAAGGTATTGATGGCAGCAGCACAGCTGGTGTTACAGCCAAACAGGAACAGACGAGGCTACTATGAGAAAAAGCAGAGAGAGCATAAAGTTAGAGATTGAACTAACAGATTCTGCAGAGTAGGAGAATAGAGATAGAATGAAGCCTAATGATGAAATTGGGGTCACTTTGTCCTCCATAAGTCTAAGCCTATAGCAGCATAACTATAGAGATAGTTCAGGATAACCTGAGCCTCTCTAACTAGAAGCTTTATTAAAAAGGAAAGTTTTAAGCCTAGTCTTAAAAGTAGACAGGGTGTCTGCTTCACGGACTAAAACTGGTAGTTGATTCCACAGGAGAGGAGCCTGATAACTAAAAGATCTGCCTCCCATTCTACTTTTAGAAATTCTAGAAACCACTAGTAAACCTGCCGATTGAGAGCGAAGTGCTCTGTTAGGGACAATCAGATCTCTGATATCAGATGGAGTTTGGCCATTTAAGGCTTAATATGGTGGAGGAGGATTTTAAATTATTTTCTCGATTTAACAGAGAGCCAATGAAGAGAAGCTAGGATAGTGGAGATATGATCTCTCATTTTAAATTATCATCAGTTTGTGGACTTCTTGACAGTAAAGAATTACAATAGTCCAGCCTTGAAGCAACAAATGCACGGACTAGTTTCCACGTATCATCCCTGGACAGGATATTTCTAATTTTTGCAATGATGAAAGAAATCAATTCTAGAAACTAGAAAATATGACCCAATAAAATAAGCTGCTTGAATATAGACTAAAAATAGAGAAGTGGTATTTTTGGCATGTTAAAAACTGCCTTTTACATTTCAAATGTAGTGATAACCAATTTTTTTGAAATAATTTCTTTCTCTATTTTCAATTCAGACAGAAACAATACCTGCAGTGGTAGGTAATTTTAGCCTAGTACAGAAGACCACTCAGATTAAGTTGTCAGCTAATACAATAAAGTAATACATGAAAAGATTATCTGTATGATGTTTGACTCTCATGTTATGTGATCCGTAGTATCTTTGTTCTTTTTGCTCGTCCATTACTCTCACTCTAGGAGAGCCTTCAGTTAAACCTGCAACTTTATTAAGAAAGTATAAGATATGAGAGGCACAAATTCAAGTGACCACCTGATAGTGGCCATGATGGCAAAAAAGACCTGGAAAAGAATAATAGTTTAACACATTTTTGTAGGAGAGGGTAGATAGTTTTCCTTGCATTCTCAGGAAGGTAGGAAAAGGCAAATCAAAGCAAAGTAATAAAAAAAAAATACAAGATATCCTCAAGAACTCTTTTTTTCTCACCAATGCAAATAACGTCTGCAATCAAAACAATACTCCCCCCTAAACAGACATTATATTCTCTATTCTGCAGTTAAATCTCTGTCTTAGCTCCAAGTATCAAATGGTAGAATATGAAAAAGTAATACATTTTTCATCACGCTAAAGTTTAAAAACTTTACAAAAGAAAGCTAAAACCATTATTATTAAAATAGTAAATATTAAAATTATATGACAGAATTGATGTGAACAACAGTCAATCAGATAAACTCTTGATTGACATTAAACCATGAGCTAAAGCTAAAAGCAATGAGATATCAATAAATCATTGATTGCCTGTTGGGAAGATTTCAAAATAAGTAGGTATTTAATGATTTTGTACAGAATAATACCTATATGGAAGAATCCAGACATGCAAGATTAAAGGGCTCTTATCTTTTTAACATGGGATAAAGCTTTAGGAGGACATTTTCAAGGTTTTTAAGATTTCATATTTTTTTTACTTAAACTGTTTAGTATTGATCAAATTTTCCTATGAGTAAATGTATTTAACTTGCCATATTAATATATCTATTCTTGAGGTGTTGCTTTTTATGGCATGCATTCTTAATATGTTTGCAGAGAAGAGGATTTTTAAATATAAGACTGTTACTCATGTATCAAGCTTAACATAAACAGATGGGTGAAAACATTCAGCTGTTGTTTTTTTTCCTCACATCTCTAAATGTATAATTTCTCCTTTCAATCTGAAACCCATCTGGTGCTTAAGCTAAGTCCAAATGGCCACTGGTGACATACTGCATGGACACTACAGAGTGAAAAAAGCACAGATAGGACAAAGTGGGCGAGTAAACCCCGGTCTTCATTTAAGAATTGAAGTCCTTTCTGAAGTATTGTTTTGTGATTTCGCTTTATGGAGAATTCTGTATATGCATTTGAGTGATATTACGTAAATTTAATTGACTTCATTAATATCAGCCTCATCAACTTCAAACAAGAACGGTGTATCACAACCAAGGCTAAATAAATGGATCATTTCACCTCTAGTCCATAGTTACAATGACGGCTTGGCTGTTTCTATGATTAACGCTCTCCTTTTCAGGCCAATTAGTTTATGACATTGATTATATATTTGTCAGGTTGAGTGGAGGTTTGATGGACCCAAACGTAGATACGGAAGCTGAAGTGGTTTCTTGCAGATTTAATAATTCGAATGGTGGCAACTGAGGCGAAATCCAAAAATAACAACATACAGAAAACCAAAAACTAGAAAACGTCAGGGAAACACACATGAGGATCAAGAAACGACGAGGAACCAGCAAACAGTAATTGAAGAGGAGGGGTATAAATAGGAGACAGAACAAAGATCAGGTTAATCAGCAGATTGGGAGCAGGTGTGGACAGAACAAGGAGACTGACACAATAGGGCAACAGAACAAGAAAAAAATAACTCAAATACAACCATAAACAACTAGAATAAAAAAAATGGAAGTAAAACCAATGAAAACTCAAAGAGAAAACTTAACAGAACCAAAACCATGACAATATTGGTATGTTTATAATAAAGGAAGCCACTTTATGTCACTTACTTGACATTTTACAAATGGGGGTTTTAATAGTGCATTGCAAGATGCTCAGCACTTCTGGTAATCTTTTTTAACCAAACTCGGATTTTGACGTCTTCCGTGTCTTCACTGTCTAAAGTTTATCCTCAGAATTTATTTCATGCAATGTGTTGACACACAGTGTTATCAGACGGGTCCAGTTCAGGTAGAGTTTGATGTGTTTGATACTTTACTACTGGGCATTGACAAAAAGACTCACAAGTATGTTTGCCCATTTTCATTTCCATTATTTTGTGTTAGCTCATGAAAGGGAAATATTTCTGTGACTTTTTAGGTGTCTCAAAGCCACAGAAGTAGTCAAAGAGGGTATATTTAGATCCTCTTTAAAAATCTTGAATTTGCTTATCACCTCAAAATCGAAAGTACCAGTATAGATGGATCAAAACTTATAGCTTGGGGTTGATTATGATTTCTATCTGTACGTACGATCAGGCCATGTGCATGTCAAACAGAACGTGTTGGATTCTATCAGTATAGTAGTTCTTTTCAAGGACAGGGATATCTTTGTAAGATTTGCCTTTTTTATGCTTCACTGCAAGCATCCATTCTGACTGTTAACTAGTCGTGACGTTCTGAACACTAAGTATGCATGGAGTATTTTGTATCAGTTTTTTTGATTGGTCCAGCTGAATAAATCACTTAAATATGTTCAAGGATTTATTATTTCACATAGGTAGGACACATTTCATTACCCTCTTAGTGTAAGTTCACAGTGTCCTAATGGTCCATTCTCTACCCAAATTTTCCAAAAAAGCTTTTTTTTTCCTCTAATAAAAAAATCTTAATTTTATTATGGTATATCTTTTGTAGATTCTAGATTCTCCTCTCTCCTGTAAGCCCTACGCAGGTAAATGAACCCTATATTTTCAGCCCGGCCTACTGATATCATCGCAAAATTTATCTTATCGGCAAAAAATCTAGATCACAGTTCGGCCAGCTAGAGGTGTCAGAAGTAATCATCATCATTACTCAAGTAAAAGTAAATACGTCAGAATTACTTTAGTAGAAGTTAAAGTAGTAGCTCAAACTTTTTACTCAAGTAGAAGTATAAAATTACTATTTTCAAAACTACTAAAAGTATTAAAGTTAAAGTAATTTTAAGGTAAAAAAAAAATGCTGTTGGACAAAAGCTTGAAAATTATATAAAAATGATAATACTGAGTAATTTGAGATACACTAGTGTTGCGACACAACAATTGGCCCGTAAGCAACCTTATCTGGGTGGTGCCGATATAAAGTAAAACGCGTGATAAAGGTTCAGGATACGGTGACAGTTCCATAAATCGGCCAATAAGATCAGGGAGATGCTTATCGAATCCGCTTAAGTATCTTTACTAACACATTGTACGTAACGGTTATGGTTTTAATCTATGCATACCGATAATTCCAAGTCGTAGTGTAAAAAATAAAAGAATCAAAACAAGGGGGCAAAGAAATGACAATAAACCTGCCAAGAGTGACTGAATGGGAGGAGATTATATGGAAGAGAGAAACAAAGATCAGGCTAATTAGCAGATTGGGAGCAGGTGTGAACAGAGGCAAGAAGGGAGATAGGTAAAACTCCGGCGCTGCAGAAAATTCCGCAAGAAAGCTATCCTTGCGGCGTGCCGGAGCCCTCCGCAACAAGCTCTCGCAAATATCCTTATTTAGGCCGTGTTATCGCGTGAAGTTACGCGAACTCAAGTGAACTTTTGTTAATTCTCCGGACCTGTTGCCGGAGCCGCAGAGCCGCACCGCACCGTAGTCAAAAGGGCGGTGTGAGAGGGGGTGTGCGGGAGTTGCGGTCTCCGTCGGCTCGGTAACCGCACCGGAGCCAGTGTGAGCAAGGGGTGACACAATAGCGCAAACAGGAAATACCAAAGAACTCAAATACAATCCAAAATACCTAGAACACAAGAATGAAAAAAGACCAATGAAAACTCAATAAAACTTAAACAAAACCAAAACCATGACACAGTGAAATGAACATTATCTTTTATAAAGTGCAGCAGTGATCAAGAATGTAGACAGTGTAGGGGAAAGGGAAAACCAGTTTAAGGTCATGGCGCAAAAGGCATTGATATGGAAAGGTTCACTGCAGTGCGAATAAATAAATATGGTGCAAAAGAAAATGCATTAGAACATTGATTTGTGTTCTATTCAAAGGTATTATGAAAACATTTCTCAATGTTTTTCAGAGTTTGGTGTAAAGCCATGTGATTGGCTCTCTCCTGTATCTGAGTTTGAATTAGTATTGGTGTTGGCTTTACTGTTATTGTGACGTAACTCAGAAAAAACAACATGAGTATCTGTGCAGGTGTGGTTTATAAAAAGGCCTCACACAAGCACCACCCCACTCCCGTCAGTGCATGAACGGGGTCCAAAGGGCAATGCCTCCCTTAGGCTCAACTGAAAATTAAATATGTGGTTGAGCTGTCCTTTCATCTTGTCGGTTAGAGTTATGGTTAAATCGTTGTCTGATTAGAGCCCGGTCATTCTTTAGGGAAGAGAAAATATGGGAAAACCAACCTTGTAGGTTTGTATATTGAAAAACAGGCTTCCTGGTGGTAAAAATGAGGAAACTAAGATGAGTTTGAGATATAAAAGTTCTAGTCACGTCTTTGACATTTAAAGTTAGAGATGCAAAAAAAAAAAAAAAAATATCCAACTTGGTCTGCCAACTCTCTTTATTTCCCAACTTTACACATGCAAGATATCTTTCTATACATGAGGGTGTCTGCATTCTATTTCTCTGTGGTCTCTGTAGCTGTCAGTATTGAAGCTACGGAAGCCATTTTTTTGATTGATGAATCTCTGCAGGCCAATCTGGGCCTTTTGGTGCTGAGAAGAAAGATGGAGAATAAAAATGGTTTTGAAAATAGTTCCATGATAGGATAATGCTTCCCGTGGAAGCAGTCTTCAGTTCAAATGGATTTTATTATTATTTTAAGTTTGGATAATATTACATTGAAAGGTAGGTGCTTTGAAAACTTTTACAGAAGTTTGGTTAACTGTGTAATCTAAAGTGGCCCAGAGGGTTAATCAAAATACAAAAGCCAGGAAAGTCCTAACACAACAACAAAAGATATTACGGAAGCTGAACAAAAATGGAAGTTATACTAACACCGAATGACCTTTAACCTCTGACCCTGACCCCTCTAATACATGTGTGCTTTGCCACAGTACTCCAATTCTTTGCTGAATGCTATAGCAAGACCAGCATTAAACACCAACAATAAAAAGAAAAATCTGATTTTTTAAATAGCTCAGTAAAGATGGCTGGAGTTTCTTTAAAATGTCACTATATCAATACATTTACATATGAGTATTCAAGCAAATGAACACATCGCATGTATTACTAGGCTGCATACATTAACAATAACAAAGGTGATGAAAACATTATGATAATACATGCTGATTTTCAAGTGTTTTAGCCATAACTGTAGAATATAAATTCTAAGAAAATTGAAGCAGTTGAGGAGGATTTTGAGTGGATTCTTGGTATTCAATGTGCGATCTAAACATGCTACATAGAACTCCTCTGGGCTCTGCACCGCATCAAAGAAGAGCAAATGAGAAGTAGTGGAGGGGAGAGAAGTTTGCCATGCAGTAAAGGCAGACACAGTTAGAGGGTTAATTCTTTATTATTGAGATACCTTAAAATGAATGCTTTTTAAAGGGTAGAGAATGGATTGGAATATAAATATTGCTTCCACAATCAAAAATAAAATATATAAAAAATAACTATATACAATCCCTCTATGCTCTCTTAATCAAATGTGTCAATTTAGGGTATTTGAAAAAATTTAAAATAACCCTCTGATTTAGAAGCTTTGCCTAAAAGGTCTAACTGACTTTCATTTTTGTTCATCTTAAGTTGAATTTTTTTGGTTGTGTTGTGACTTTTGGATTTATTCAACCTCCCTGGCCCAGCATAAAAATGAATATATGATGATTTTATTCTTAATATATATCGCAGATATGCTCATAGGCTTTTTTGTGCAACATCTTGCCATGGGTCACAAGAACGATTGTATCCACCACCTTGACTCAGGGTGATATGAAATAGTTGAATTTTGAAGATCAAAAATTATCATGGCTAAATATTGTAGCATAACTTATCAATTTTCATTTATATCGAGCGTTATCAGAGGCATGCGTTATCCCTGTTAATTCACACCCAATGTGTATCACCAGGTGGAGCGAGTGATTTAAAAGTCATCCTATGAAGAGGTGCTTGCTGCGAAGTGATTTTTAAGTGAGAGTAAAGTCAAAACTCCTATGTCTAGCAGTGAGAGACAGAGTTAAAACATTCACCTTATTTAAGTAATCCTTGCCTTTTTGCATTACCAAATGGAAAAAAAAATAACTAAGCCTCGGTAAGTCCAAATTACATATGTGGTACATCATTTGAAAGTTAAAACCTTCTAGTTTCTGAAAATATAAATCTAAACCACCGCCTAAACTGCATCATTGCAAACATGACTCAAAGTTGTTTTTTTTCTTCTCGAAAATAATGGGTCTTTTTCAAATAGCAGTAACAAAGGCATGCTTGACAATAGACATGTGTCATTGTATTACATTTATTTGGCATCATGACATCATCACAACTGCAGAAAATCTCAGACCTTTAGGTATAACACTTCTGGTGTCACCAAAACCTCCAAAACTCTCCAAATGTGCCAAATCACTCCGAATTTTGCTTATTGCTTTTACACAATAGTTTTACCCCAAAAATCACAATCTAAGTTAATTGTGGTTTAGTTCTCGCTGTGTCCATAAAATGAAGTTGGTGGTTAAATAAAGAGAATCTAAGTTTTTTAACGACGACTAACATGTCTATATTGGTAAAAGTTGAACCGTTGCTATTTTTACGCATTCCAGGTTAATAATTGAACTTTATTGATCTCACATTAGAGAGTTTTTAGGTCAAAATATATCAAACCACCCATGGGCAAACCGGTGGATTTTAAGACATTAACCGCTTAAAGAGAGGACCAAGAGGATCTACTATAGAAGGAGAACAGAAAGCTGTTGGCAACAGTAGCCATACTAGCGAACAATCGGCTTTTAGTGGCAATGGGAAAAGCTCACAACCTGTGTCGACATGTGTCAAACGACTCAGCAAGTGCTCCGGGTTAAAATTGTCTTCTAACGGCACGGCTCCGATTGGAAAAATCAACCCGGGTCTACCCGCACTAATTTACATGATAACACTGAGCGCAACGAATGTACATCACAACATTGTTCCAGTTTCTTCTGATCTAACAAGCTAAAACAAGTCTGCTTACATTCAGAAGTCTGATCGTGACATAACCTATTTTGAAAGGCAAATTATTTATAATTCAATTTATCCACTTTTTTTGCTTTGGGAGCAGCAGCTAAAATAATTTCTGTGTTTCTTATTTACTGTTTTCCATTTGATTTAGCAGAAATCAACTAAGTTTGCCTGTATGAAGTTTTTGTTTTACTTAACCTTTCCTCGCCTGAAGTTATTTTAAAGCAGTGACAGGAAATTTACAAGAAGAAGTCAGCTGAAGTCAGCTGAAGTAAAAGGCTGAATGCTGGTTGATAATTGAGTAGCACCACAAAGATTAGAATTTTTACCAGATGATGATTAAAAGTATTATTTTATTTATTCAATTCTTCATAAATTTCCTTTTTTTTTTTACTTTTACTTTATTCGATTTAGGTTTGGCACTTAGAAACATTTGGAGTTTATATAATTTAGGAGCTTATTTCAGTAAGATACTTTACCTCTTTAAATCTGAATGTTTTCATTTGCAAGCTTTCAGAGCCATCTTTATTTCTCACAATGAACACTAAAGCCAAGAACATTTTGGCAGAGGCGGAAAGTCTTTTTTTTCCATTATTGTAATTGCAGTGAAGTTTAGATCAATATTTACGGCACATGGACCCCAAAGGGCTGAAGAACTAAGCATTTCTTCTCTTCTCAGGTCTCTTATTTGATTAAGGAAGACTGCAGCAGAGCTAAAGTATGCCTGCTGATTAGAGCTCAAGGAAACCAGGGGTTCATCTTTCCTGGTAAAATTATGCTTGACCTTCGACTGTGTCTTTGGAGTCAAAATGCTGCTTAGAAAAAAAATTACTTATGTTATGAAAATATCAGAAGAAGTGTAAAAATAAATAAAAAGAAGGACAGAATATATTTTTTTATATAAGGAGTTGAGACAGTAAGTTGGATAATTAAAAAAGAGACAAAAATGGTTGAAGGACAAGGAACACGGAGAAATGAAGTCTCCAGAGTGTGAAAGGCCAGCGTCCCACACTGTGATTCCATCTGGCCTCTTTCTCAGCATGGGAGTGTGTGTTTGTGTGTTTGTGTGTGTGGTGGAGCACACAAAGAAATGACCCTTTGTGTGTTTGTGCATATAAGCGCCAGGATGCATGTGTGTGTTTTCGTGTAATGACATTCCTGCGTGCCTAAGCATGCAAGTTTTCTATTCTGTGCGTGTGTGAATGCATGAGCCCAAAGCTTCTTGTTTTGGCCATGTGTGTCATTACTGACCTGCTTACAGAAACTTAACTAAGCCAACAGGGAGGGATCTGTGACAAAAACAGGACATGGAGCTCAAAAAGAAAACCGGGGGTTATCGCTGAAAACATCCATTTGAATACCTGAGTTCTATTATTTCAAAATTCTCAGTAAACATAAATGTTGCAATATGGGCAGTTAATGGGTGTGGCTTCTTCTATATGGACCATTTAAGCTGACTACAAACAAAACAAATCAATAAAAGCAAACAGCATGCAACATGTAGGAACCGTAAGTCCCACATTCTAGTCAGTTGTCTTCTATCCGACTCATATCGTTAATTAGGATACAGCTGCTATTTACTCCACAGTCCCACTTTCTGCACCTATTTTTTCTTCCCTATTTCCTACACATATTTATGCTGGAATAAGCAAGCTATTTTTTAGTAATGGGCATGGTACTAGATATGCAGGTTTTTTATTATTTTTACTACACAGAAAAACTTTGTACCAGCACTCTGACCACTCAAAGTGTTTTACATTATAGCTGAAGTCTCACAATAATACACCAACATATCTTAATGGGGAACTTGGCAACATCGGTGACAAGGGAAAAGTGGAAATGTGTCAGGTTAGTTTGAGGGTTTTAGAGGACACAAATGCAGAAACGGAAGCTGAAGTGGTTTCTTGAAGTTTTACTTATGCGAAAGGTGGCAACTGAGGCAAGAATAAAAAAATACAGGAAACCAAAAAAACTAGAAGACACCAGAGAAAACACACATAAGGGATCAAGAAATGACAAGAAACCAGAAAAGAGTAATTCAATTCAGTTTATTTATATAGCGCCAAATTAACAACACATGTCATCTTAAGGCACTTTACAGTTCACCAGATCATACAGTCAAATTGATTCAAAGTTTTCTATCTAAGGAAAACCAGTTGATTGCATCGACTCATTGACTCAAATACAATCCCTCACACTAAGCATGCTTGTAGCGACAGTGGAGAGGAAAAACTCCCTTTCAACAGGAAGAAACCTCCAGCAGAACCAGGCTCAGTGTCAGCGGCCATCTGCTGAGGCCGACTGGGGTTCAAGGAGACAGAAGCAGAGACACAAAAAGCAGCTGCAAAAGGCGGCCCCGTCCAAAAGAGTAACTGAACAAGAGGTGTATATATGGAAGACAGACACAATGGGAGGAATAATTAGCATACAAGGAACAGGTGTGGAGAGAAAAGGGAGCAAGGAAAAGGATACTGATGCAAAGGGCAACAGAGGGTAAACAGGAAACAGTGGTGTAAAAAGTACACACATTTGTTACTTAAGTAGAAGTATAGATACTGCAGTTTAACAACAATCTGGTAAAAGTTGAAATATCAACTTGACCTCTTTACTCAAGTAAAAGTGAAAAAGTATGTGCTCCAAAAACAGCTTAAAGTATAAATGTATAAAGTAACATTTAAAAAAAAAACAGCCGGATGCCACTATATAAATTGAAAGATCAATTTTTCAACTATTTCGAAAATTTGTTTGAGATAGGGCCAAGGATGAGGAGGTCTTGTTGGTCTCCATCTCCCGATACGCTCTCGCCTGTGTCCGACCTTTCAGACATTTCAACATATTTTCCCAACATTGTAGCATGGCATAGACAATTCATGTTTACAGTTTGAAGAACACCTGCTTGCTTCTGATGATTTCCTTTAGCTAACCAATGAGTGTTTGCGTTATATGATTCATCCAAATACACTAGTTTTCACTAGATGCAGATGGCGCCATTGATCTGCATTGGATGATGCACATGAGGTGATGTAAATATTTATAAACATTAAACTGAAGCCAAGAGTAACGAGTAACATTTGTTTTAAAAATGTAAGGATAAGAAAGGACAGCTACTTGTGTAAAAAATATAATGAGTAGAAGTCAGAAGTAGGAAGAAAAATAAGTACAGGAGTAAAGTATAGATACCTAAAAAGTGTACTAAAGTACAGTAACAAAGTATTTGTACTTCTTTACTTGACGCCTCTGACAGGAAATACCTAAGAACTCAAATACAACCAAAGACAACCAGAATAACACAAAATGGAAATAAAACCAAAGAAAACTTAAACAGAACCAAAACCATGAAAAAATGAACTCTCGGCCTCACAATTGAATAATAACTGGTCTACACCCTGAGCCACACTCCCCCTAGTATGTCCAGGTTTTCAAAGTTATGGTTTTTGTATTGGTTTTATTGGCTATGGTTTTAATTTTTATCAAAACATTCTGGTGGTTTAAAGACCTTTAATGGATAGTACAATAGTTGAATGTACAGTAACTAAACCCTTCAACACCTAAGGTTACTGCACATTGCTTGTCAGCATCTGCAACTTACCCTCTGTCCCCATACATTTACCTCACTTTTCCTTTCTGTTTAAATTAGCTGCCATTTCCTTTACTGTCTCCTCATCTTCCCTGCTGCTTTTGATTCACTATTACCTCCTTGTGCAACACCTCCTTAAATTTGTATTATTTTTAATAGTTAAAATTCTACCATAGTGTTTTATCCTGCTTTGCTTTTGAATCCTCTATCAATATAAAAGAATAAATGAATGCTTTTGTAAAACTTTTTTATTGTACCTGTGATATGAATAATTTTAACAGGAATAGAAGTGATTATTGCTGTTCTGTTTTAAAGAGTCAGTCATAATATGTTGGTTTGTATGTTTTGTATTACATCACTCCAACTTTCTGTTCAGAGAGAATAGAACTTACCTTAAACCTCCAGTGTTTTGCCTAAATGAGGCCAAAGACCAGCCAAGTGGAAATGTTGAAGTTCTGTTTATTTTCTTTCGCAAACACGATATGTGCTTTTGCAGGCCATATTTCCAGCTTTGTTAACTTTATTATCCTTGTAATTATACATGCTACCTTCTTGGTTGCTACTTGTTTAAGTAAAATTCCTTGTTTATGGGTTGTTAGTTTATCTTGGAGCTGTGAAGGCAACCTTTTGCGGTCACGTTTTCACTGCACGTCAGACAGCTGGCAAAATTTGCAAAGTGTTTTGGTGTAAATGTTTTACCTTAAACTTTATGCATTTTGACACTAAAGGAATATCTCTACTAACAGAAGCAGTAAATCACTTTGTGTGACACTATCTTAATGCCCATGAATCATTTTTACCTGCATTTTTCCATGATTTATATGTATGGGAGGCTGGATGAGCTCTGACTTTCTCTGTCAGAATTTCAATTTCTGGGGACTTTCTTGTTGGTTTTCCCCTGGTAAACTTAGATAATCTGACATTCTTGTATAAGGGGAATGCATCATCTTTTTTTTTTTTCCAGAAACATCAAAAAGATATATTCTTCCGATGGCTTGCGCTGTTATCATGGGAAGATAATGACACATGTGGACAGAGCAGATAATTATTTATTATATTGCTGTCCAGAACTTATTAGCATTGCATTTATACACGGAGAGACACAGAGAATGCCTCACTAGAGACCTTTTAAAAACCTTTCATGAATTTTTACCAAACCTGAACTTTGGGTATGCATAAAGCTAATTTTCTGATATCTGCAAAGCTGTGTGCAGATTGTTTGTTTTTCTTCTCCTTTCTGCAGCATCAGGGAGGCATCATTCTGTTAGTGTCTCTAGCGTGGTAACAGAGTTCATTAACTTTTTTCCTCATTGTATCCTGTTAGGTTATGCAGATGTTTTCCTTCTTGCAGAAACTCTGCTGTAATCCTGTTCCTTCCTTGCCCAGAGCCAAACCTTCCTCCATGTGGACGCAGCAGCAGCCTCCCTTCTGTTCAGAACTCTCAAATTTCTGGGTCAAATTTCCTATTTGTAATTTGACCTCATCTCCCTTAACTTCCCTCTGCTCCTCATTGCTGTTCCTGTTTCCCCCCTTTCCACCTCAAAAGCCTGTGTTAATCAGCACAAACAATTTAACAATTGAACATTTTATCTGCTTTTCTACCTCCATCCAGAGTCCTTAGCTCAGTGTTATGCCACATCAAACTATTGCCTGGGCCATACTGACATTTTCTTGGGAGACACTTATGTACCCATTTATCCAATTACCCACCATAGTCATCAAGATGAAGTTACACAGGTGCTCCAAAACTTTCTCCCTTGTCCAAGGATTTCCAAATTGCTAATCTTGTCTTCATTATGTGTAATTTTGATTATTGCAGCTCTTTATATTCAGGCCCCAATCATCACCTGTAGTCTGTTCAGCTTGTTTGCTTAAAGAAGAATTGAACTGTGAGCCTCTAGCTACAGTCTTGGCTGCTCTGCAGTGGCTTTCAGCTTAAGGATCGCTCCACATTCAAGTTCGATAAGCAATGTCACAAAATCAAGCAACTTTGTTATGAAAACTAGAAGGGACAGAGCATTTGCTGAGGCTTAGCTGAGAATCGTTTTTAGAAAAGCATTTTAGAAAAGCCCAGTCTCTTTTCATTTTTCATTCTTTAGTATATGAGGCAAACACCTAGTCTTTTTTTTTAAATTAGGCTTAAAACGTTTCTTATTTATAAAACTTAGTTAGTCAGATTATCCTAAACTATACCTATACTTTTGCTGCAATAGGCTTAGACCACTGGAAGAAACAGGGACCACTTTTCACCATTCTGCTTAATTCTATCTCTATTCTCCAATTCTGCAGTATTTGTTTTTTCAAGCCCTAACTTTATGTCCTCTCCGCTTTTTCTTGTCTGTCCATCCATCCATCCATCCATCCATCCATCCATCCATCCATCCATCCATCCATCCATCCTCTACCGCCTATTCCTCCAGGCTAATGGTGGGGCGAATTTCTATCTCTGGTAGTCTATGGGCAAGAGGCGGGGTACACCCTGTACAGGTTGCCAGTCTGTCGTAGGCTTTAGCTTAAAAGGGTCTGGTCCTGTTTAACCGTGACAGTATCCTGAAGCAAAATCCTTGCTATCAACACCTGTGGTCATAGATGATTTTTTGTGCCTGATTTTTATTTTTTTTTGTATTTGTATTTGGACCTCTTTCTCTCCTAGACATGTGATAAGCTTTTACTGTGAGAAACTGTATGTGCTGTATTTTCTTATCGCTTTGATACGAACACTGGCTCAGATCTCTTCTATTTCTTTCCCAGACAGAGTCACCTGAGGATATAATTTACCGTTACCTTTTTAAACACGGATATTATTTATAGATCAGTGCTTCTATGTTTGTTTTGTGTGTCTGCTTTTGTTTCTTTGAACCCCCAGTTGGCCCTGGCAGACGACCTCTCACACTGGTTCTGCAGTCTGGTTCTGCCAGAGGGTTATTCCTGGTAAAAGGGAGTTTTTCCCTTTCTACTTTTACCGTATTAATGCTTAATGTGAGGGATTGCTGTTGAGTCAATAACTAGATGCAATCAGCTGGTTTCTATCTTTTTTTTTAAACCATTGATTTTGTTCTAAATGCTCCACATAGAAGCTATAGACATGACCTGCTGTATGTAAAAGTTTTTTTACGCTTTTTTTGTTGATAAAGTCACTTCTCTTAGGACCCTTAGCTTATTACTGTTTAATCTTTCTGCTTTGTTCTGCTGTTTTCCACATCTTTCAAAGTATGATGTTGTTGTCTTTACAGGAGGTTGTTGGTCATTGAAAGCCAACAGGGTCACCGGGTGATGCTATTCCACCTAGATTAAAGACGTTTTTCTAGCAATAGGTCCTTAAGTGCTTGATCTTGTGAATAGCAGTCTGTCTTCAGTTGTAGTTCCTGAAAATCTGAAATATGCAGTCATCCAACTTCTAATTAAGGAACCCAGCTTGGATACCTCTGTTCTGGATAACTATAAACCTATTTCTAAACTACCATTCCTTTCAAGAATCCTTGAGAAAGTAGTCTATAATCAACTACGGGTCTATTTGAAAGAACAAAATATTTTAGAGGTTTTATAGTCGAGGTTCATGTCATTTGACAGCACAGAGTAAGCTCTTTTACAATTTTTTTATGATATATTTTTTGCAACTGACTCTGGTAACAGTGCTGTACTTGTCTTGTTAGAGCTATCAGCTGCTTTTGACACCGCTGACCACAGATTCTTACTTTCTCACATGGAACAGTGAGCGGCCTTTGACCATACAGCTATAGACTGGTTTAAATCCTATTTGGCCAAACTTACTTTGTGTCATGATGGGATTCAGATTTCTAACCCACATGCAGAACACAACGGAGGCAGATGAAAAGTTTGACTGTTTATTGAAATAAACACAAAGTTATATGAGAGATGCAGAGAAACAAATCCGGGACTGGTCACACAGGGTTCTCTGTAGAGAGGGACAGTTAGGTTAGCCAGGATGCGGTAGATCTTTGCCAGAGGAATTGTGCAGGTTTGTACCTGGGACGTGATTCTGGTTTAGCAGCAGAGGGAGGGAACCAGGTGGGTCCAGAGGCTTGAAGTTGGCAGAGGGCTAAGCAACGACAGGGCTCGACTTCAGACTTATCAGTGATCAGATCCAAGGTTTTCTTCAGATCCTCTTCTTGAGGGCGGACAGGCAGGTTCAGACAGTTAGATTCTTCAGAAGAGCTCCTGAGAACCGGCAGGCAGATTTCAGCAGATGAAACTCTTCCAGAGTTCCAGGGTTCAGTCAGGTTTCTTCCTAGGAGGCAGAGAGGACAAAAACTGATTAGATTCAAGTTCAGGTTTCTGGGAAGTCAGAGAATCAGACAGGCTGGTTGGCTCAGGCTTCGCTAACCATAACTGGCTTAACACTCTGGCGCTGGAGTGTAGTCCTGCCACTGCTTATATGCTGGTCTCCTGATGACTGATGGGTCACAGGTGTGGTCGTCAGCTCAGCTCCAGGAGACCTAGAGGCGCCCTCTGCTGGAGGAAGGTGGACAGACCTCCAGATCCCAACACTTTGTCTGTCTGTCTTGATGGCCGCATGTCCTCCTCTGCTTCGTTATTGTGTGATGTCCCGCAGGGCTCAGTTTTGGGCCCTCTCCTTTTCATGCTCCACCCTATTGACTCTATTTTTATTAAATACGGGATTACTTTTCACTGCTACGCAGATGACAACAAAATGTATGTCCCACTGAAGAAAACTGACTCCACTTCTCTTCGGTCTCTGCTTTCTTTTTTGCTTGGAAGATTTGAAAGCCTGGATGTCCCTAAATTTCTTAAAACTCAATGGAGAAAAAAAAGAGGTGGTGATTTTTGGTAGTTCCACTGAAGACTCCCTGACGGATATTGGATCTTTGGTCCAGTATATCAGGCCTGTAATTTCCAATTCAGGGGTTAAAACAGATGCTAGTCTGAAGTTTGAATCTCACATGTTGTAAAATCCAGCTTCTTCCACTTGGAGCAGCTAGCAAAGTTTAGACTATCCTTTCACATCAGTATTTTGAAACAGTGGCCCATGCCTTTGTAACCACTCAGCTGGAATACTGTAATGCACTTTATAAGGGTAGTAATTCATGCATTTCTCAGCTTCAGATGGTACAGAATGCTGCTGCATGTCTGATAACCAGTACAAGCAAATTTGATCATATTCCCTTATTTTATCCTCATTACATTCACTGCCAGTATGTTTATAGTTTAGTTTACCCTATTTTTTTATTTTTTTTGCTTTTAAAGCTCTTAATGGTCTTGCCCCACCCTACCTCTCTGAGCTGTTTCATCCCAACCAACTGTTTTGCTCCCTTAGATCAGCTGACCAGTTGTTACTGAGGGTGCTGAAGGCAAAATGCAAGCTCAGAGCGGACTCTGTTTTTTCTGTTGCAACCGTAAGCTTTGGAATGATCTTCCTTGGCTATTAAACAGGCCTATTCATTTTCTGATTTTAAATCTCTTCTTGAGACCCAATTTCTCTTCCTTGGCTTTTAACAGAATCTGAGATGTTACCTTTGTCTTACTGTATTCCTTTTGTTATTCTATTACTGTTTGTACACCACTTTATTTATTGTTTTTATAACTCATTATTTGTATTTTATTATTGTGTATAGCACCTTGGTCCTGTTGTGTGTTGAAAGTGCTTTATAAATAAATTTGTTATGGTATAGCATTCTATCTCCTATTCTGGTGTGTTCACACTAAATTCAAATCCAGCAACCAGAGCGAGTGATTTAAACGTTCTCACAATGTAGAGGGGTGTTCAGGATTGCAGTGATGCAAAGCAATTGGACAGGCTTGTAGCAATGCAAATTTTACTCATTACGGCGATTACAGAGAAACGACATTGACACAGCACCTCAGATGGATGTGCAGCAGCTGTTGCCCAAACTGAAAAATCTGAACTTTGCTATCAAGTCACGTCGCAACAACCAATCAGGAAGGGTGAAGGATTAAAGAGCGCCTTGGAGACTAAGCTTTTTTCAATTAGAATGTAAGATAAATAGAATAACTGTCATGATTGGGTGAGGACCCAACGCAGAGGCAGAGCAGCAAGTTGTCTTCGTGGTACTTTACTAAAGAATTCAATGCACTTACAAAACTGAGAGGGAACCATGAACCAGACAAAAACAAAAAATAAATGAAAAAATAGAATTTACACTAATGGGGGGAACTCAGACTAGGTTACTAGACAAAAACTGTAGCAACCAGCAATGAGCGGAAGAACGAGAGGGGCTTGAATACTATGGAGGGGAATGCAGAAACAATAACTGGAGTAATAAGCTAACTGGGAGCGATACAGTGTTGTTTTTGATAGCCATCTTAGATTTAGTCTTAGTCTTAGTCTTTAGGACAAAAAAACTAGCATTAGTCTTAGTTGCATTTTAGTCATTTCTATATGTGATAGTTTTAATCCGTTTTAGTCGACTAGAACTTTTAGTCTAATTTTTGTCTGTTTTATGATGCAAAAAAATTTAACAACCAGATTCTTTACCAGACTGATGGATCTTGTCTAGATACTACAATTGCTGGATATATAATGCTGCTGTGCGATTCATCATTGCTGTTGGGAAGAAAACTGTGATTAATAATATTAGAAAAATATTCAAATTTAAGAATTAATGCCCTACTTTATAAAAACGTGTGTCACAAAAGTTTTGAAAATAGCAGGTGTATTTCAACACATCATATTGGTTAATATAGCAGACAGAAAAGCTAACAAAACATACAATAAAGGAATGGTTTTAGACATACAAGGTTTCCATCTTAAACCAAACACTTCCTGATCTATTGTGAATTATGCATTACACACAGATCAATGAAATCTTTATTGCTCCAAAAAAGCAAAGAACAAAAACATTCTTCTTTCTACTTTGGCAATTTTGGATCTATGTCTTCAATTTACCCCTTTGTTACCACTGCTCAGGGGTCAAAGTAGATTTAAATTTACAGGGTTTTGATATAAAAAAAATACAGTGAGAACCTACATAATTGCCTTGTAATGCCATGGCAATCCAGACCTAAATTGAAGGAATATGATAACTAAAATGTTGACATATTTAAAGGAAAAAGAAAAAATGTTTTAATGACAATTCAAGAAAATATTTTCATCATATTTAAATGTTCAAAGATCTATATCTATGTTTTCACTTGGTTCTTTATCCAAAGATAAACAGTATGCAATGAAGTATTTGGTTTGGATATAATTTAGATTAGATTAAATTCCTTTTGGTAAAAAATTTAAGAAGGTTAAGCAATAACCTCTTGTGAGCTGGATGAAATAAAATCTTGATGGTTAGATGAAGGGATTTTTTATTCTTGGCAGAGGATGATCAGCCAAATATAGTTTATTAAGTAGCAAGGACAGGGAGAGCCATACTATTGAGAAAGCGAAGACTCAGACCTAAATGCCCGCAGAGGCGCATTTCTGCACATGCACAGCTGGAAGAACAGTTTGTCAGAGTTCAGTGTGATGTACCGGTGTTCTGTCAGACACCCGGACAATTCTGGATTATTTTCACCCTGCTGCTGCTGCTGCCATTATCCATCTGTAGTCATGCAGAATTAGCACAGCTGCACGGCAGGTGGGCTGTGTGATCAAACAGGACATGCAGCTCTGCTGAAATGCTAACAGATTACAGCACAATGATGCATTTTACCTGTTTGACCGACCACCCGCTAAATTTTTATTTAGTCTCGTCTTGTTGACTAAAACTCACACCCACAACTCTCAAGTTTTTGTCAACAAAGATCCATGTTTAGCTTGTCAGTTCTAGTTATAGTCATGATAAAAAGGAGCGTCAACAAAAAATTTGGTCATCGTCAACATTGAAGAAAACAACACTGGTGTGATAAAGGGACAAGGAGGAAGCTGTAGCACTAGAGGGCAATTAGAGCAACAAAGAATAAACTCTGGCCTAAAACTAAAGCAGGATAATTTGTGAAATAGCGAGAAAGGAAATTTAGCCATAATGAGACACAAAATAAGACAAGGTAAAACTAATCCAAACAGAGAATATCCAAAAACCAGAGCAAACACAAAATAAATCACAAGAATGCTAAATAAAAATATACTCAAAGGAAGAGTAAAAATTAGAAATAATTCCAAAGATAAAATTCCAAAGATAATCCTTAACAGCAAACATACAATAACATAAACCACCAAAAGGCAAAGAGTAAAACATAAAGAAAAAACAAATTTTAGTGCATTAGATCATGACAATAACGTTAACGTAGCAAGAAGTAAGGAAGGCTCTTAAAATCTCTGTGGATGCTTTTAAAAAAAGCTGTTTTCATTCAGCCCTTAAAAGGACTTTTAAATCATTCATCACTTGTCATCTTCCAGCTCCTTATAGTTCCAAAACTGGTCCTGGCCAACTGACTCCTCTGCCAAGCTCAGGTGTCCTATCTGCACAGCTTCTTGCTCTGATCTTCACCTGAAAGTAGCAGCATCTGAAGACATGGTAAAGCAACAGAAGTGGTACTTATTGAAAGCATCGCAAACCACTGGTGATACACTATATTGCCAAAAGTATTTGCTCACCCATCCAAATTATTGGAATCAGGTGTTCCAATCACTTCCATGGCCACAGGTGTATAAATTCAAGCACCTAGGCATGCAGACTGTTTTTACAAACATTTGTGAAAGAATGGGTCGCTCTCAGGAGCTCAGTGAATTCCAGCGTGGAACTGTGATAGGATGCCACCTGTGCAACAAATCCAGTCGTGAAATTTCCTCGCTCCTAAATATTCCACAGTCAACTGTCAGCTGTATTATAAGAAAATGGAAGTGTTTGGGAACGACAGCAACTCAGCCACGAAGTGGTAGGCCACGTAAACTGACGGAGCGGGGTCAGCGGATGCTGAAGCGCATAGTGCGAAGAGGTCGCCAACTTTCTGCAGAGTCAATCACTACAGACCTCCAAACTTCATGTGGCCTTCAGATTAGCTCAAGAACAGTGCGCAGAGAGCTTCATGGAATGGGTTTCCATGGTCGAGCAGCTGCATCCAAGCCATACATAACCAAGTGCAATGCAAAGCGTCGGATGCGGTGGTGTAAAGCACGCCGCCACTGGACTCTAGAGCAGTGGAGACGCGTTCTCTGGAGTGACGAATCGCGCTTCTCCATCTGGCAATCTGATGGACGGGTCTGGGTTTGGCGGTTGCCAGGAGAACGGTACTTGTCTGACTGCATTGTGCCAAGTGTAAAGTTTGGTGGAGGGGGGATTATGGTGTGGGGTTGTTTTTCAGGAGCTGGGCTTGGCCCCTTAGTTCCAGTGAAAGGAACTCTGAATGCTTCAGCATACCAAGACATTTTGGACAATTCCATGCTCCCAACTTTGTGGGAACAGTTTGGAGCTGGCCCCTTCCTCTTCCAACATGACTGTGCACCAGTGCACAAAGCAAGGTCCATAAAGACATGGATGACAGAGTCTGGTGTGGATGAACTTGACTGGCCTGCACAGAGTCCTGACCTCAACCCGATAGAACACCTTTGGGATGAATTAGAGCGGAGACTGAGAGCCAGGCCTTCTCGTCCAACATCAGTGTGCGACCTCACAAATGCGCTTCTGGAAGAATGGTCAAAAATTCCCATAAACACACTCCTAAACCTTGTGGACAGCCTTCCCAGAAGAGTTGAAGCTGTTCTAGCTGCAAAGGGTGGACCGACGTCATATTGAACCCTATGGATTAGGAACGGGATGTCACTTAAGCTCATATGTGAGTCAAGGCAGGTGAGCAAATACTTTTGGCAATATAGTGTATGTCAAATGATCGATAGCAACCGAACCTGGAATTGCCCTGGAATTGCGTTTGGCATGAATGCATCATTACAGACAATGTTAAGTCAGTTTGGTGGATAGGCGTAGTAGTGATTACGTGGTGTCAGCAGTGATTTGTAAGATCACCTTTTTAGCTCACCTGGTGAGTGTCAGTGAAAGGGTGATGGGGGATGTCTACTTTTTTCTGACCGCTTTAAGCTTTGGATGGTTTTTTTTCCCCCTTTTGCCTTTGATCAGGACGCAAACCTTTTGTTTAATTGTTATGCTGCATTGCATAGTGTTTTGAAGATCAAATACAATAAAAGGATCTTAACTGCAGCAGCTTGGACTGAAGTTTTGAATAGCGAGCGCGTCAACAAGAATTCCCCTGTTCAGCCGCTTGGTAACTCAGTTTGTTTAGCTATCGCCAATAGTTAGCAATCAAATGCCTAACTTTCTGGTGCCAGTGGTTTAGAGAGTTGAACTTCACAGTAACAACCATTTAGAGCATGACAAGGTTTTCAGATGAAGAAGGACTCAACTTTGTCTCAGGATTATATACACAGTGTTTCAATGTTAGCTATTTTGATTCAACAGGTTATTCTCCACATTACTCTTGACATCAGGCCTATATGTCCTCTTTACAGCCCACAATACAAGGAAGTTGCATGTTACATAGCAGCTTATTGTAAATCAAAGCAACTATTACGGATCACTTGTTTCTACCAAACTATATTTAGTTCTTTGTTTTCTTTTCCCACTGAATAGTTAGCTTTTTTTTTTTTTTTGTATGTGAGAGTATATGTAGATGTGGAAGCCTGTGTGTTAATATTAATATGAAATAGAGCACATGCTATAAAGCAGTGCTGAATTTCTGCCTGTGGGTGAAAGAGTTGTTTAGTTAGTCTGTGATAACGAAACATTAATAATCCATGGATTGCAGGTCTAGAAGTAAATAATAAGCTGAGCATTTGTAAATATCCAGGGAGCTCATTATGTAAATGCATTTCAGTAAGTTGGTGACCTCAAAAGTATCTTTCACATTTTGCAAAGATTTGCCCTTTTGGCCTGAATAGCAGAAGTAAACTCCGTAATGCTGAAAAGAGTAACAATAAATGCAACCCCAGCACTCTAATCCTAACAGCCTTAGTAACAAATGCAACAAACAGCTCCTTAAATCCCTTCTTCACTCCCTGGGTGCTCTTGTCCCTAAATAGCCCCTGACCCACTTCAGGCTTTTGTTGGGCCCAGTTTAGTTAGTCTTGCATAAAAAGTTGTCTGTAGTTGCTGTAACAGTGCCAGATCCTCTGACAATATGAGGAAATGTTATTTATTATGGAGTTAAAGGCTGGGTTAAAAAGGGAAAAGAGGGGGTGTCTGCATTCTTATTTATTTAAACAGCATTAGTTTACATTTCTTGTCACAGATTTATGGTACAGAAATTGAGGCTGTTCTAAATAATTTTGTTCTCTCACATATAACACAGATTATTGCAACTCTGTAAAACATAAGAAAAAATGTAAATACATAAATAAAAGCATCAGACATAGTTTAATTCAACATCGCAAAAAGTAATGCCAAAAGGCAATCCTACCAAAACATGGATATTGTCATGATGTTTTTAAGGGATCTAACCCACATGCAGGAAACCACTCAGAGAAACCAGAGTAAAAGTTTAACAGGTTTATTAGGAGTCCAAAATGGGTAGAATTCAGGTGAACTCAGAGAGCCGGTGAACCGGTACTGGAAGTAAGAAGGGAAGTTCACAGAGGTTAGTTCAGGGTCCGTGGGAACTTTGAATGACGCCTTGCAAAACAGAGATAAACGGGACTCACGTTATGCGGACTAAGGTTTCTTCCCGAAATCCAGTCAGTGTGGGTTTTTCCAGAGAAAGAGCGGCTCATTGGAGGGCGGACAGGTTTTGGTTAGGTTGGTTCCTGAGGAGCAATGGAGCAGACTTATATTTCCAGGAGTAATTGAACGGGACGTGTGGAGATAAATCCCCTGCTCAGTGGGAAGCTCAAACAAATCCTTCCAGGGGGGAGAAGGCCAAAAAATCTAGTATGCAGGATGACTTCCTGCTGAAGGGCAAAAGATAAAAACAACGTTAGAACTCAGAGAAACAAAGACTCAGTTAAACTCAGCTACACTCAGCTTGGCTAGAGTACCCCAAACTGGCAAATACTCTGGCGTTGAGGTAGTGACAGTCCACCACTCAAATACTCCTCAGTGATGAGCCAACCAGCCGCAGGTGTGCAGGAGGACCAACAAGGACAGGGTACCACCTGGTGGTGGGGGGAGAGAAGAACACCAAAAACACAACCCACACAAACTGGATTCCTAACAGATATCAGCATAAATGCTAACTGATTAGAAAAAAGAACAAAGCAATCGGAGGTTTCTACTGCAGATAGTCCCAACTCAGATTCGCCAGAATCAACTGTCAGTGTTGTGAAATTTGACCAGACGATAATGAATACATTAGGTAACTAGAACTGGGAATTATAGTTAATTAATAGGTCATTCAAGGATAAAACCAATTCATGGTTATTAGTTAAATGATACAATTGAAATCTGCTTACAAACATTCATTTAAGAATGTTTGTTGTTTTACCCCTTTGGACCTCTGGACTGTTAAAATACAGTTGTCTTTCACCAATTTAGTAATTTAGACTATGTTTTTTAATCACCAAACTAAGGAAATTGTCTCTGTTTCTACAAGTGTTTACCAAAAAAGGGGTGGATCTGGCTCCGAATGAGTAATTGTTCATTGCATATATCACAGTGAAAATATCGGTATCTCTATATCCTAACACTCCCTATTACAGTATTATTATATCTAATAACTATCCAAACACTACACATTAATGGAAATAAGCACAAGGTAAAAGAAAGGCCAGTGAAACATGAAAAAGGGGGGAATATAAGTTGACCAGATGTCCCTGATTTACGGGGACAGTCCATTATTTCCGGAGAGACTGTCCCCCATAATACCAGTCTACACACAACATTTCCCACTCATTCATAAATTAATTTACATTCATCTAAAATCTGGGACATTTCCAGGGACAGCCATAGCTGCAGACAGATGGTCCAAAATGGGGGATGGTCCCCGAAGCTAACTAACAAAAAGTAAGACAAGATCACTGGTTCCACCTGCCATGAGTAAATATGACTTGGATAACATATAACAGAATGATTAAAAACTCCTTGTCAGGTGTTAATCTGGTAGGTTGGTTCTCCAGGGATCAACAAGGGTTCATCTGAAGATACTTTATCTGCTTGGTGATCTTTAGTTTATATTTTGTTTTAGTTAGTTATTATAAGCAGGATTAATATTGTTTTGCTTATTTATTGTTGTGATTTATGAGCAATGTCTTCCAGGTGTAGGTGTGCTTTTCGACTTAGTATGGATGTATGAAAGTTCCTCATGTAAAAGCAGGAGACAGTATCAGGAAAAATGAATTAGATAAAATCTTAGAATGATGGATTAAGAGATAACCACCTGTTTAATGTTCATGTATGATGTTGGTTTTGCTTGTAGTTCCAAATATTGTGTGGTAATGAGCATGTTTTGTATCTATTCAGGTAAGATAAGGTTTGACAGGACCCAAATGCAGACACTAAAGCTGAAGGTGGTTACTTGCAGGTTTAATGAAAAAGGTTGGCAGCAGAAACAAAAATCTAAAAGATAAATCCAGAAAAAAACTGAGAACCAGGAATACTCACAAGAAGGGGGCAAATAAATTATGACAAACCAGCAACATTGACTGAGCAGGAGGTGCATATATGGGAGAGAGAAACAAAGACCAAGCTAATCATCAGATTGGGAGCAGGTATGAACAGAGGTGTCTAGAAAGGAGCTAGAGGAATAGAGGCTGACACAAGTGGGTAACAGAGGGCAAACAAGAAATACCTAAGAACTCAAATACAATAAAAAATAACCTGAATAACACAAAATGGAAATAAAACCAATGAAAACTCAAAGTTAAAACTTAAACAGAATCAAAACCATGATTAATACTAATAATAACATGTATGATGACATAACTGATGTAAAATAACAATTTCCAATAAGTGTTATCATTTTTATTATTCATGTATGCTTGTTAAACAATAATATTACCTGCCTGTGAAGTGTCAAGAATAATGTTTTCCCAGGTAGTATATCTAATTTAGACAGCTCTTCTGTGAGGATAAAAAGTAATTATCTTGATTATGTACGTAACAAAGATTTGGGAATGATATGGGACCATACAGGCAGAGCAGATTATTCTTAACAGATAGCTCTGAGCATTCAGGTTTTCCTTGATCTAAGAACACTGTATAATGTCTTTATAGGACTGGTGCCAGTGAAGTCTCCTCATGTATAAAATGTGTATGATGTAATGATGTGATGATGTAGCAGGCATGGTCTATAAAATGTTTCTTTAACTGTTAATCTGGGCTGATTTTTTGAAGAAGCAAGCCTGGTCGTAGGCGCTGCCATCATGACGGCAATTTTTCTGGTCTGAGTACAATTACAATATCTGTCAAAATCTGTTTTCATGTCTCATAGTAATTTAACACGTAAACCATATAAAGTGTTCCAAATTATCTCCCCCCAAAAAATCATAACAGAAAGAATATTTTAGTACTAAAAATTAATCTTAGTGGACCAGCCAAGAGCTCATCAAGGAAAGTGGGAAAAATTTGAATGACTATTACTGTGAGCTTTCCTTTTACAGTTTGTAAAAAAAATTCAATTCAATATTCAATTTCAAGTTTTCATGTTGTACATTCTAATATTTTTGGAAGGAATGGGGATTGTTATTGAGTTTTCTAAAGAACCTGTGTGTTTCTCATTACCTTATCCTGACTAGTTTCTTCTCTTCTGCTCTGTTTGCCTGATCTGTTTTTCGGACTGTAACCTGGATTCTGCCTGCTTACGACCTTGGATCTGTCTCCTGACCCTGGCTTGAAAACTACTTCAGTACTTCTGATCTTTAGGCCTGGAAACCTGCTCCTGCTGGAACTCTGGCTTTGGACTATCCCTCCAGATTCTTCTGCTATTCCACGTCTGCTGGCTTCTGCTCGTCGGTCTGCTCTGCTTCTCTCCTGGAACTGTGGGGGTGGCTCCTGAATTCCACTCCTTCTTCTGAGCTCAACCTGAACTTTAATCAGAGTATCCAGTGACCCTGCCCAAGCTGACGAGCCACTATATGCAAAGCAGTTAATAAATGGTTAATTTTTAAACACCCTGACCTGTCTGCTTGAATTCTGGATCCTTAGAATAGTGTAAGATTAATAGAAAAGGAGAGATTAAGAAGATAGGAAGACTGATAGAAGATTGAATGAAATTAGAGGAAAATAGGAACACTGGTCGAAAGAACAGTTGAAGAGAAGGGAGAAAGATCTACTTGGACAAGTAAAGCAGAGAGCAGACAGAAGTCAGATGAAGTGGCCCCCGCCACGTCTTGTTGCCAGCCGACCGGCTGGAACCAACCTCACCCTCTGGGCTTTGACTGAACTTTAAGACCAGGTTAGTGACTCACACACTCATTATCATCCTCCACCAGTTATCCATCTTAAATAAACAACAACAGTCTTTCCATCTCGAAAAATGGGTCCTGTTCTGAGCTTGACAATGATCTGTCTGAAATTCAGGAAGCAGTGGAGCTGTACATATAGCCCATTAGTGGGATGCACAGTCCCCTAATGCTGTCAGTTGACATTAATAAATATATTATACATCATCATTTACCTGCAGCTTTGACGGCTACTGTTACCATTTTCAATCCACGTTAACACAGAAAAACCCAATTCTCATAGGTATGTAGATGTGAACAGAATGAGCATTTGTTGCACTTCATTGAAAAGGTGGGGGAACTCTGTCTCTACAGACAGACACAGGCATAGGCTAGATGTTGGATACATTTTTGTATATGGCCTTTCCCACCCTGATCGTTTTCCCCAGGGGAGTGTTGGCCTAGTGGTTAGAGCAGTGAACTTGTGCTCTCAGAAAGTTGCAAGTACCCGGTTCTATCCCCACAGCCTGCACTCTTGGTCTCTGAGCAAGAGCCTAAACCCCACACTGCTTCCCGGGTGCTTCACAGTGGCTGCCCATTTCTCTCCAAGGGGATGATTTAAATAATTTCTCCATTGTGAGATCAGTAAAGTTCTATTTACTATTCTGTTTTTTTTTTTCTTTTCTCATGTCACTCTCCCTTAGGGGTTTGCAGAGTCCTCTAGGCCCCACAAAATCAGAAAGCCCTGGTAACCACCTGGAATCCTCCACTCCGACCCCCACTCCTTTCCCCCAACCCAAAGATGTGATAAAAAGATAAAAAAAAGATTAAGTTGAGTGTTATTGGAGGAAAGGACAAGACCTTACTACTTTTGTAGCATTTAAAAAATGTGTATATCTTATTGTTCAAAATTAAAAGTCAATGTAATAATGCAAGAAACTGTCACTTGCCCAAATATGTACAACATAACCTTGGATCATTACTGCTGATACAGGCACTTACCATTTTAACTTTTCTTTTTAGCTTAATAACTTTTTTAACTTTTTAATTAGCTTTTTAACTTTTTCATTAGCTTTTCACCTTCTTAACTCAACTTGTTAACGTTTTTTCAATCTAATTTACAGTAGTTATCATATCATCCAAGGGCTCATTTAATTGGTCAAACCACAAAATGATATGTAGTGCTGCATAGTATATTTCCTGAATGGCTGAAAATATTGTGCTTTAAGAAGATACTAACAGTGTGGAGAGGCTTTTAAATTTGATATTTGATTTTAAATATTAATAAATATGTAAAAATGTATGAAAACATTACTGTCCAAGTTTCCTAAATTTATACTTGATTACATGCATTTCTCTTTATCTATGAGCCAGATTTGATTTCAGAAATCTGAACACCTTAGTCTAAGAGTTTACTTAAAGAGTCTCTAAGGAATATTTTACTCATAACTCTTGATTGGTTAACGCCTTTTAGGGTTTCCTTTAAAATAGCAGCATACCAATGTAAATTACTGATGCAGAGCTCTCAAATCCAATCAAAACATTGAAATTTCATTTAGTTTTATAGTCAATAATGAACAACGGGTCAGAAATGCATTACAATGTACCACTGGAAAGGCCAGGCTACGAAGAGGAGCTCAGCTAGGAAAAAAGATGGCCGCCCCCATTTATACACAAGGCCGAAGTTGAGGTATCTTGAAGCTAGTAATGCAAACCAACCAAATTTAAGCATATTTATTCTTCTGACAAAGGGAAAGCAAATTGTAGACAAACCAAGGAACACCGATCATTTCATTATCATCAATATCTCAGATTTTTTAAAACTAAGTTAAAAACCCCAAAAGCAATGGTTTGTCTCCCTTTTTCCTGTTTTTTATAGCCCCTCAAAGCATTGAATGTGCATCAGTTTGACCTCTATCTATTCCACATTTTCTGGGACATACATATATAGTTTTGGGACAGAGAAAAAATTGTATTTCCTCCCCCAGGGCTGTGTTGCATCAGATTTGAGTACCAGGAATAAGAAGTAAGAAAAATATGTAAAAAATGTGTATGGAGACATTCTGTCTGTGCAGGGGTGGCCTCTGACATATCTTTCAGAGCCACATGAAACTTGGAGATGAGCGCACATTTAGAATGAATTCAATGAAATCTACAGACTCGTTCAAGCCAGCCAGATGCTGCCAGAAAGATTTTTCTCATTCTGCGTGGTAGATCCAGACAGAGTGGCCTTTTAAAGCGCTCCAATAAAGAACGCTGGCCTCCTCCAGCTATTCATTATCTTAAGTGTGTCTGCAGCAGACAGTGAGCAGGGAGCATTCAGAGGCATACGGGGAAGGACTGCTGAAACAAGCTTTTCAAAAGAGAAAATCTCAGTGGACACTGTTAATTAAGGAGTGGATTTGATGGCTCTGACTGAGACGGCTGACATGTCTTTCCTGTCAGCTTCTTGCTCAACGATGTTTGACTTGCTGTTCCAAAATGGCAAAGCATTACTTTCCTGTTAGGGCCAACTGAAAATGTATGTACTTCTTAGTAGGACTAATTAGCTAACAATAGAAGGTTTGTAAAACAAAAAACATAAGATTTTGCAAGGTATACTCCATAAAAGCTGGACATCCTGTGAGTTTGGCATGCACAAATTACAATACACTTTCAAACAGCATCTTTGCTATAAAGCAAGATATTTCTTAGCCTCAATTTAGTCAGGAAGAGTATCAGGAAGACTTTACCCCCTTACTGTCATGTTTTCCTTCTTTTTTTAATTGAAAATAAATATTTTTCCACAATTGCCCCAATATCTTTCATAATCTTACCTTTTGTTCAACAACTTTCTTCCATCTGAGATTGCAGGAGGGAAATATGCAAACTATTGCAGAAGGGCAATTCAGTTTGCTTAAATTCAGATTAATAACTCCTGAATTCAAACTCTGGGTTGTTTTCTTACTAGACATTTTCATTACAAAGTCATCTATAGAGGATCCAAATCAGCCAAAATGGAGAGAGCTTCCCTTACCATGCTTTATCTTTTCAGCGTTCACCCCACAATATGCCCAGTTTTACTTCAGTTTCTGAAAACTGATATGTAGAACATCTGCAATAGTATTAAACATGATAATCTCAGGTTTCTCTGTCTCTGTCCTCCTTTTTAAAACCACCACTGTAGTGACAGGAGTCAAGTCTGTCCTCCAAAGGAAAACTGACTTTTTTCAGAATCTTTGTTGACCTTCAGCTCTTTCTTGATGATGACATTGCAGCCTTGTTTCCACTTTTTTTTTGTGTTTGCACTTTTAATTATTGTATTTTGAAGGGTTTATCGAAATAATAAAAGTCAAAATGACTTCCTAAATATGTTAACCTATTTCTGCTGTTGGTTTCTTCCTGGATAATCCCATACACGTGTTATTACTCTGCTTCTCCAGAATGTTTGTAACATTGCCAGTACTACGTAGCTGACAGCTCATTGAACGAGTTACAACTGGCCTGATGAGAACACATTTCTGAAATCCTCCGTCCATGTGTCATCCATGCTAATTTATAAACTTTACTTCCTGTTTATTTCGGCCATGTGTAATGTCAGCTTTTGACAAGATTACGCTTTGTGTAGCCTGTTTAATTCTCTCTGCACCCGTATATAGATTTGCAATGTTCTTCATCGAGCATTTTAAAAAGTTTGTTTAAAATTCTTAAGACATTTAGACAGAAAATTTGCAATTGTGTCACTTTTTTAGGTAGAAGATATGGGTGGAGTAAGGTTCCTTTCAGTAAAGTACCAGTTTAAAGGCATAAAGAGACCTTCACGGCAGCCTGTCTTAAACAAAACACCAAAACCACGGACATTGTGTTCCTGGTCCAATATATCAGTCTTTATGGTCTTAAAAAAGGAGATCAATAAAATAATTTTCAGTCAAATATAGTGTTTGTTCTAAATAATTGCACAGAAATGATTCTTTGTATCACTTTACTTAACATTAAGCTATGGTGACGTATCTTTGGTCAAATCAGCAGCTTCTTGGAAAAAGTTCTCATAAAAAAACTTGGTTTTAATGGTAAAATAAAAAACGTATTAATAATTGATTGATATTCATTTAGTTCATAAGAAGATATTTTAAAGCCAGCTTTTAGCCCTTTGAGCTGTCCGTTCCTTTCTCCACTTTGAGCCACCTCCACATCATCCATTGATTTCTGATAATGGACACCTTAACATTTTCCGTGACTCGTTACAATTAAATTGTGAAAAAAAAAAAAACAGTTTATTTTAGGAGGAAAAAAATCTATTTTGTGTCCTCTGAACTTTGAGCCAGTCCTTGTACAGACTGAACCCGTGTTGTTTGATTAACCCTTTCCCTATATCTATTTATTTGAGATCTGTTTTAGCTGCTAATGTAAAAATATACTACATTGAAGATACATATAGATAATTTTTTTGTTGTTTTTTTCTCTTTTGGGCTGTTAATATTGTATTCAGTAATAAAAAGAAATGTACACATATTCATCTTAGGAAATGAGTTTTTGAAAAGTGAGATAGAGAAAACAGGATTACTTAGCCTGATATGAAACTTTTATATCTAAATAGACTATTTTTTTATGCGAAGTGAAATTTCTAATTCTACTAGCATAGTTTTGCCTATTTTTAAAACCATTATGTCTTACTGAGCCGAGCTATTTCTGGTCTTCATTAGATGAATTTTAATCAAGTTAATTAACTTTAAAATGATTTTTATTCACTTAAACAATATTTAATATTTTACATTTTTATATAATTATGATCAATTAACAAAGGAAACTTTCTTTTGAGCCAACAAAACACTAAATTTCTTACATTTTACTATAAACATCCACCCGATCCTACGAATGACCTCAGGCTTCTTGTTTTAATTGGTTCCAAAATATCCTGTTTGTGGGCTGGAGATGGATGGAAAATAAATTGAGTTTTCTTGAATGTTAATTATCATCTGTGACAAAACAAGTCATTTTAGCAGATATGTTGGATCCTAAAAGAAGTCAATCTAAACTTGGTTGAGTTTGAATCAATCACCAAACAATTTACTCTCCAATGAAAGCAAACAAAGAACCAATTTGGAAACATAATAGAAAGGCAGATAAAAGGCGATTGTTTTGTGGAAGAAAATTACTTTTCCAGTGATATGATATTTTTCTATTTCCAGGACACACAGAAGGTTAGAGAAATGAAATTACAGAACAGAATTTTAAAAAAGTGAATCTGCTTTAAGTTACATTGTCCCATTCAGCTCCACTTGTAAGAGTTGTATGCGCTTTCAGCAACACAAAGACAAGACATTCAAATAAGAGCTCCTTATCTTCCTCGTTCCGCAACAATGAAAACCCAATATATTTTATTACTTACAGGAATTCTAATTAATTACTGCTTTCTAAAAAGAGGACAATCACTTGGGTTTTATCTCTCTAGCTGGAGCCGGATGCATTTGAAGCTGTGGAGGAAAATAGCGAGGACTCCAAGATGACAGAGGGCAATATCTCATTTCTGACTAAGGAAAAAGTGGAGCCGACTGCAGAAGCGCTCCAGACTTTCTTTATGGAGAACAGCCTGACGCTGCATCTCGGGGCTGCCTCGTTCTGCTTCACTTCACTCACTTTGCAGATGAGGTTGGCAGCGGTAGCCTACTCCATATTTCAGAGTAAATTATGGCCTCTGCAGAGGAGGGTGCATTAGGAAGATAAGCCACGGCAACCCTTGCCACGCTGCAACAACTGGCCACCAGGAGGCCTAACAATGGTAAGACATGCAGTTGGAAGCATGGGATGCTTCGGCATTCATTGGAACTTTAAATTCATAAAACCTTGTGAGATCTTAGTTATGCTTTCAAAAGTTTAATCTTTTACTTTTTTACATGTGTTGGCCTCTTTTTTCTGGTTAAACATACTGTCGACACTTTTTATTTGCACAGTTCTTATTACACAGTTCTTATTCTTATTGTACAGTTTCTTTTTGTTTGAAAAAATCCTGCTAACATATAAAAACAAAAAAGCAATTCTATAAATTGTTTAAGTTGTTTGAAAATCCTAAAAAGTGGGTAGCTAAAGGACAAAGGTGAATTAATTCAGCTTTACGTGCTCCTCTAGAAATGGACAGAACTGTTTGACCGCAGTGTTCTGACAGTTTACTTAACCCTTAGCTCCATATTATCCTTTTTTCTGTTTTCTTCTCCTTCCATAGCGTTTCTGATGATGGGGTAGATGTATAGCCAACAGGATGCAGCCGCAGCGTTGCCTCTAGCGCTGACCTCCTCTGATGACAGCCATATGTTTCTGCATTAAATATTTATAGCTGTGGGAAGAACTGACAGATATTCAGTGTTGTTCAACATGCTTGAGTCAGTGAAACCTTATGTTGCTACAGGGTTCTGTGTCAACAGCCTTTTATATCAAGGGAAGCATTTTAATTTAATATTTCACTTGAAGAAGAGTGTTTTTCTTCTTTGTTTTCTGGATACAATAACTTTTAGAATGTCTGGATTAAAATATTTGAAACAAAAAACCGGGACAAAGTGGAGCATCTGTACAGATGAACATCAATGTAAAGCAGCTTAAAAGGAAATGAAGTTGCTCAAGCCAAATCATCTGAATAGTAAATTAGTTTTTGCTTCAGGTATAGCATTGTATTGCTCAGAACTGCTGGTATCATACAGACTGAATGGGCCTTGTCTGCAGTAATGCAGGCAATGACGGATTCTGTTGTGGTGCAGAGAAGGACCTTTGTCAAAAAAGCAAAGCAGTCCCTTTATGTTCCAGCCATCGCCTCCAGTCATAGGATATGAATAATTGAATGCAAGTGGGTGAAATGAGCTCCGTCTGTTAGTTAAATGGGCTCAGCAATGGAGAGTGGGTGAAAAACTCGGTTTTCCAGGTGGAGCTTAAAGTAAAGCCGCTGCTTCTTCTCACTGAAAGGAATTCATTGTCATGATCAAACCTCAGGGTAAACCCAGAAGACTTTGCAGAGATTATATATAATTTATGGTGGGGAATCGTTTGGGATTCCCTAGAGTGTTCTGGCAAGAACTATTTCTGTGTTTCACTTCTGGACCAGATGCCTTAATGTGATCTTAAGCAACTGGAAGATGAGCAATGCAATAGAAAATCTGATTAGAAAAAACAGTCACCTAGACTTATAGTACTTAGACAGCTGATATTGAGCATCATAAATGCTGAAGTACATGGTAGCAAATCAAAAAGCAGTGATTATGTGTAGCCTTTTTGGAGGGGTTATTTCTTCCTTCTCTCTAAAAACAAAACCTCAGCTAACTTGTACTTCCTTAGTAGGGCTTTTCTATGCGGTGTTTAATCTCTCCCACCAGCAAGTTGCAGTCTTATTCTGACAGTTTCTCCACACCCTAAACATCAGCATCCACCTACCTCAAATATTACTGGTCCATCCAGTTATAATCAAATGCTTTAAGAACATGGTAATGATCTAATCTCAGAGGATCAAAATAGTGGTGTTTCTTTTTTCATTAACAATGACAATAAAGAAAACATTTTGCTGATTAAACTTATTTTCACAATAATAAAAAGACAGAAATAAACATGGCTCTAAGATGACTAAAACATGACGGGATGTGTGTGAGTTTTTGTTTTTTTTGGCGTTTTCTATTCATCTGCCGTGGCCGACTGGGATCCAAGGAGACAGAAGCAGACATAGTGAAATAAGCAGATATACAAAAGGCAACTGTAAACCAGCTCCACATGGGCCCCCTTTTAGGAAACACAGAGCCAGGCAGAGGAGCTCCGTGCCAACTCCTATGTCAGAGGATGAAGAAAGCACATCCAGCCAGTCACAGTCAAGAGAAAATGGACCACTCTGAAAAACAGGCCAATCTCAAACATCTATAAACAAAGGTGTTGATGGCAGCAGCACAGCAGTTATTTCTCTCCAGGATGGAGTCTCTTCTCCCTGCTGCCCTCTGGGGAGAGGCTTCGAAGCATCCGATGAGGGTCCAGCAGGTTCCATAACAGTTTCTTCCTCAATGCCATTAGACTGCTGAATGTTGTGTAAAACTGATTATTTTACTTACATAAAAAAATAATGTTAGAACTGCAAATATACAGTCATATATTTATATAACTTTTTTATGTATTTATTACTGTTTTCAAGGCTGCACTTCAAAAAAATGAAATTGTCTAGAGCTGTTTTAAACAAAATCTATTTTTGTATACACTTGTGTATACAAAAATGACAAAAATAAATCAAAGTCACAGCCACATGGGAACGGACCAGATGAAGCTACTATGAGAACAAGCAGGGAGAATATAGTGTTAGAGATTGAACTCACAGATTCTGCAGAGTGGGTGAATAGAGATAGAATGAAGCAGAATGATGAAATAGGGCTCCCTTTGTCCTCCAGCAGTCTAAGCCTATAGCAGCATAACTATAGAGATAGCTCAGGATAACCTGAGCCACTCTAACTAAAAGCTTTATCAAAAAGGAAAGTTTTAAACCTACCTTTAAGAATAGACAGGGTGTCTGCCTCATGGACTAAAAGTGTTAGTTGGTTCCACAGGAGAGGAGCCTGATAACTAAAAAATCTGCCTACCATTCTACTTTTAGAAATTCTAGGAACCACTAGTTAACCTGCAGACTGAGAGCTAAGTTTGGCCAGTTAAGGCTAAATTCAAAGTTCAATAGATCTGGTTGTTACTGAGAAAATGTAGTGAATTATGGCTGGACAGCAAGTGTAATGTTCATCACATTTTACTTCCTTGTTTATGTTCTGTCGGCACATTATATGTTTACTAGATCAGGTAGTATGTGCTTTGTTATTACAGATAGTCTGGTGAGTTTAGGCCATAAGCCATAAGAATATGATGACCAAGTTTTCGGAGACTTTCCACATTTTAGAACATCTTACCCCAAATGAAGACGTCTTCCATTTGAGCATTTTATGATTAGGAAAATCATATTCTGGTAGCAATGGGGTAGCATATTGTGCGACAGCAGTAGTCATGGTAACATAAACAGAAGAGCAGCACCTTGTTATCATCCCGGATGCACGTCCTGTCATATTGTGTGTGGATCTATTCATGTTTGTTATGCTGGGCTGATTCTTGCTGCTGTGATGGAGGAAGCAATGGTTCAATTTGATCAGTGACTAGAGTGTATTTTCAGAGTTAGTTATGAGTGGATTCAGTAATTTATGATTGTGATTTGTGAAACTGAGTTTCAGGCTTGGAAGTGTTTTTGTTGGACATGATTTTTTCATAAAAAAATAAAGGAGTCAGTAAGCGGGAAACTGGATGAGGCAAGAACTGCATAAACAGTGAATGACGAGAGCGGGAGATTCTTCTGTATCAGATTGTAACTCAAATTAAAAAAACAAATCTGTGTTTTTTAATGCTTAATATACAAATTTTTGGCATTAAATCAGCTTTCAATTCTGCTGAGACTGGCCAGTTGGAACAAAGGGAAACAGGAGAAAAATCCTGAATCAAGAGCAAAGACTAACTCTGATTGCAAATATACATATATATATATATATATATATATTTGAGAGTATAAATATATTTTTGAGTTTGTTTTCTTGGAAATCATTTTCCAAATGTTACTTCATAATTTTCTCTATTCTATGACAAAAACTATTTTCTCTCTAAACTTTTTTATTAGTCTCAAATAGCATCAGTTTCTGTAAAATCAGTGTGAAAATTTGTTCTCTCCGTTAAAATTTCTTTTACTTTAAAAATTTTTTTCCCCTTTCAGATTCGCTTTTATTCTTGAATTTAATAGAAATACAAAAACAAACAAACAAAACAAGTATTTAGTCAAATTGATTTTAACATATGACGAGATGCAAAATAAATATATTCACATGTGTACAGTGCATAAATGTTTCTTAAAAATATGATAGAAGTACATTTATTTATTTTCTAAATCCCTTGTTGACATTTATATGTGTTGTACTTTGTATACACACAGAAAATTCATAAAAAAATATATTTTTTCATAATTAGACAAAAACTAGGCTTAAATGTGTTTTGAGTCAATTAAAACTTCATTAAAACTGCCATGATGTATTTATATTTTGTATGCATGCAGTATCAGTCTGTATGCGTCTTGCTGCTCTTGCTGAGATAACTTGAAACCATTTTCAGCGGGTAAATACAGTGAGCGGGTAAATACAGTGAACCTGAAGATGCTTACTTTAGCGCATAGACCTCTGAATGTGTGTTTTTGGTCCAGAATATCAATAAAGGTTTACTGGTGATCAAAAATTAACCTCAGAATTGAGCTATTTATGTTTCTATTGGCCCCGTGATCGATTGGGGATTTTTATGCACTTTGATGACAACATATACATCTCACTTCAATGGGAAGAAGTGGCCTCGTGGCGCAACGGTCGCACGTCTGACTCCAGATCAGAAAGTTGCTCGTTCAAATCATGTCAGGTTAATATGTTTTGGGGGACTGGTGGCCTATTGGTTTGGACATAGAGCTTGGAATCCTAAAGTTCTGAGTTCGAGCCCCACTCCCACAGACTGCCACTCTGGGTCCCTGAGCAAAGACCCTTAACCCCACACTGCTGCCCGAGGGGATGGGTTACATGCAGAGAGTTAATTTTGCTGCTCTGTACTTGTGACAGTGTAATGACAACAACAACAACAAAAAATGCTGGAAAAAAGTAGAAATAAATAGGAAAATTGATCAGATGGAAAAGACCAATAATGATAGCAGGACACAGTATTTTAAATGAAACAATTCTGACCTTTTACTGAAAACACAAACAAAGATATAAGACAAGCACACAGTAAAGGTGCAACATAGATCTTTGGAAGAGCAAAAAATATCATATTTTCACCAAAAGATGTAAGCCTAGCTTTCCTATGTTTAATAAAAGCTGTACCTCATTGAATGCACGGCTGACATAACCTGACACTAAGGGCAGTTCTCACTAAATTACTACCAAGCAAGGATATAAATCTTTTGCAAGGCAAAGTATGTACTGTATTTGAGTGTCTTCACGTTGCTCCGATTAACCTCCCTCACCACAATGTATATTCTTTAATACTATTGTCACACAAATTGAAATATAATGTGTGGACTCATTTTAATTCTTTGTTTTCATCACAGGGAAGAATGCTTGTTCACAGACACAAGGGAGGATGTCACTCGTTAGATGGGACACCGACTTGTCGAGCTGAAGTGCTCCTTCTCCTCTAGCTGTGTGGTAATTGCTCCACAAATCACAATAACTGCCCAGAGAAATGGAAAAGACAGCAGGTCTTGCCGCCACTCACCGTTTTGAAGCAAGTTGCCATGGTCACAGATGCAATTTTTTTCCTTACAGAGCATGTGATTTTCTCCTAATTCGAAGTAGGGAGTCAACATGCTCACTTGATTTTATCATATTAGTACACCCTTAAGGTAAGAAAACATTTCGATCAACATTCATCTCTCTTATAATTGTTTTAAAAGGCCATGTGTGGTGAATTATCACACAAATTTCCGTTTTTTGATATTCTACTACTACACTAGAAGGGTTTTAATAATATTGCTCCGGTCACATTCCTTCTCATGATATGTTTAGAGATGTGCCCCTATTCTGTAAAGGCTCTGGCCTTTAAATAGGTGTTTATTATAACTGCTGCATTCAAATAACTACATTCACTCCAAGCATAAGTGGGTGGTAAATGCTATTGTCTGCAGCGGCTCACTCTGTTTTATTGACACTCTTCATTCAAGCAGCACTAAATAAATGAAAAACTTAGATATTTCTACCTTCTGTTTTAGGGAATTTGATTGACAATTGACACCAAAGTTTCTGTAAGTAAAGTGGTACATTTTGGCTTGGTGACTGTAGAGAAGGATGTGCTAGGGTTAAAATATTTAACTTCCACCTATGGGGATTTTGATTGATGGCAGGTAAGCTTCAATTCTATAATGGAGAGAGAAAGTTTTCAGAGTGCTTCCCTTTTTCCTGATTTTATTTCCAGCATTATTCCAAAATATGTGGAACATTTTTGCAAATAAAGCAAAGTTAACTACTAAATTTACTAAGAAGTCACATTTGCATAGGTATTTACTTTTGCTCCTTTTTTTTTATTTTATTTTTTTTATTTTATTTGTTTATTTGATAGGGACAAGTATGTTTCATGAATCATGTGACACACTACAACATTTTAGCTAAGGCTAATTCTCAATGCTTGTCCCCAGTTAGGCTTTTACACAAAACACAGTGGCTGTACACAAGAAACAACAGAACAAATTACACACTAAAACATCACAGAAACAAGATCAGGTCAGTAAGATTATTAATGTTCACATGTCTGACCTCTCAATAAAAAGTCTTTAAGTTTATGTTTAAAGGACCCAGTTTGACTCTCCCTTTCACTTTGCACTTTCGCTTGACGATTTGTTGTTACCACTTGTTGCCACTAGGAGAATAATGCCTTAGTGGTTAGGGCATAGAGCGTGGAATCCCGAAGTTCTGAGTTAAAGCCTCACTCCCACAGACTGCCACTCACTGTCTCTGAGCATGACCCTTAACCCCACACTGCTCCCCACAATGGCAGTCTACTTCTCCCCAAGGTGATGGGTTAAATGCAGAGGTAAATTTCTCAAATGTGTGATCACTAAAGTTCAATTATTATTTTGAATTATTGTGTGGCATTTATGGCCTCAGTTTTACTTCCTTACCTATCACGCCTATCTTTGAGTAGTTTTGCCCATTCCTTTTTTCAGAGGCTTCTGAGCTCCAGCAAGATAGTGAATTTTGGTGCACAGTCATTTTCATATTTTTCCATGGATGATCAAACAAATGTGAGTCTGGACTCTGGTTTGGCCACTAGAGGACAACCAAAGAGTTCTGCTAAAGCCACATGTTTCATACCTTAACCACGGAATTGCACATCCTCCATACCTTCTCCGCTCGTTCCAGACCGCCTCCTCAAAGCAAAGCCTACAGTCTTCGCTGTTTTTCCTGTCTTGCTCAGCTCTGAGTTCCTTGGAGTTCGAGAAGAGCAGGCATAATATTATGTTCTCATTCAGAGGGGTGCAATATGGGGTAGTGAACGTTTTATTTAATATGACATGAGTAAAACTGACGATAGGGGACATCCAGCATAAAGTCAGTTCCTACACAAACCTCTTTTCTTTGTGGGATTTTGTAAGGATGCCTTGGATCATACAAACTTGGTTTGACCTCTATTTCCAAAATCAATGTCTCTTCATCCATGCCTGAGATAAGTTTCTCTTAAAGTTGTGAATGCACTTTTGGAAGATGTTGTGACTGGATTTGACAAAATTTTAGCACAAATTGTATATTTTGATTGAGATTACACATCTGCTTCCTTGTATGTTGAATTGGCAGTAGTTTGCATCCAGAAGTTAAACAAAAAAAGTATTCTTGTTCTGGAATATATGAAAATTATAGCAGCACTTGCCTTGCAGCATGAAGGTTCTGGGATCGTTTCCTGGAATGGGGTCTTTCTACATTGAGTTTGCATGTTCTCCCTGGGCATGCATGGGGTCTCTCCGGGTCCTCTAGCTTCCTCCCACAGTCCATAAACATGACTGTATGGTTATTTGCTATTGCTAACTTTTTTACTTTTACAAACTGGATCTTCTCGACTTTCATGTTCCTGTTCTATGTGATTGCAATTGTGGATCGTGACCTGGCTGTATTCCAACTGACCGGGTAGCTTTGCTCCATATTTTGACCATGAAGGATAGAGGAAACATGCGTGAATGGTGATGTTCGGAGCAGTCATGGTGAATGTGGAATAGTTCGCTTGATTAACATAACTGTTAGTGCTCTGCTGGACGAATGTGAGAGGAGTAGAGCAGTTACGGAGGATGCAAATGCCTTTTACGAAATGTGGCTTCCATCCGGCCATTCTATCAAAAAAGACCTAATTGGCGGATTGCCGAAAAGAAGTTTGTCATTGCACAAAACAGAGAAAAAACAAAGAGCAAAGGATCTAAAAGAATAAAAAAACAAAAACATATAGACAAATGCATTCCAAACTGATGAATGGTTTGTACCATGGTTGTTGTTGTAGCAGTTTTATGCCGATGCCCTTTTTTGGTCCCGATACCTGGCTGAGCAGTATCGGCCTATATACTATACCAATACCATCTGTTTGAAATTGAAGTGTGTGTGTATATATGGAGAACTGCATACTGCTTGGATGTAAAGTATTGGATTTGTCAAGCTGCTGCCTACCTTTGTGAAGCAGGAAAAAGACTAATACAAAGTGAATCCAGTAGAACTTTTTATTGTCTACCTGGAATGGCTGACAATAGTTAAATAAACTTTTGGCCCTCCAAATGGTATCAGTGACCTATTTGTTGGTACTCACCCCCTTACTCGGGGCCCTGCCCGATACTGGTATCAGTGCAACACTAGTTTGTAGTTAGTATTATTCATTTGTTTGCAGCTATTTTCTTCATTTGCTGCAGGTTTGCATCATTCATCTTTTGGAGAAAGACCAGCATAGATGGACTAGAGAACCATGCAACAGCAAATGAATTTACCTGGTCAAGTTCACAGCTGAGAAAGAGGAATGTGGGTGAAAGTTTGGATATTTACATGCCATTTGTCTCTTAGCCTTCTGTGCTTTTAAATAACTAAGTGCACATTAGATGTGCATTTGACTTTAAAACAATAATTCTGTCTTGTAAGTTGAAAATGCAGTCAAGGATATCAAGCACTTATTATTCATTACCGTTATGTAAGCGCATAACTCCATTACTCATTTCTAAACCCCAAATCATAGTTGATCTGCCTTAAGTATTTATTTTTTTTTATTCCAGCTGAATTCAACCTTTGAAATGAGATGGAAAAGAGATAACTGTTTTGCCTAATGGTATGCACCGATCCATCTTTATCGAGCATGTCATTGAGAGCCATGCCGGCATCCTCCGCATCTGAACCACAGCCAATAAAACCAATCAGAGCATAGAGAGGCACCCTCCGGCCACCTAGAAGTAGTGGGAGGAGGAGAGAATACTGGAAAGAGAAAGAGAGGAGAGAAGTTGAAAAGAAAAAGTCTTTAAGTCACATTCCAGGATGCATCTCAAGGACATGTAGAGAATACCTCTTAGGCCAAGAACTTGTTTAGAGAAAATGATTTAGTCTCTTTCTGTTTACGACACACCTCAAACACAAAAAGCGCTCAGACTGTGATAATGAAAAACAAGCCATTCACCAGCAGTGGAAGTAGACATATTGTATTTAATACAATACAAAAGGGTGCAAATATGTTCCTGAAATGGCATTATCCTGAGTGAGTTAACGAGCAACTTGACAAAGACCAACATTTTTGGACAGCAGCAGGAGATGGGTACATGCTTTCTATCCTTGGCTCACTGCTGTTCTCTGTCCTTCAAATGGAGCTGGTATCCAAGGATCCCTGTGAAGTGGGTTTTCAGAAAGAACTTTTATCACAAACAGGGAACACAATAGCACAACTTCTCAACTGGCCTTGATATTTTGTAAAGGCCATGCTGTGCTACTCTTTTTTTTCCTCTACTCAAAAACAAATGAGCAAGAACTAGACTCAAGGTACAGGGGAGAACAGAGTTATAAAAAGCAGCTTATTCAAGAACGTTATTCTATTTTTCTGCTTACAATAGATCGTTCAAAAGATATCTAATTCCCATGCTTAAGACTGAATAGTCACTAGCTGCTTAATCAAATATTTTAATTACTACTACTGTTATATGTCATATGCCTTGTAGAGTGTAGAGTAAAAGAGGGGAACAAAGAACCATATATAAAAAAAAACATTTTAAGATCACAGTCTTTATCCTATTATGTTACTGAAAGGTTTTAAATGTATATGATAACTGAGGATCTGTTTTGAGACTAATTCCAGCCGAAAGAACACTTCATGAATGAGAAACCTTGAAGCAAACCAGTTAGCAAGTCCTACAAGAACTGAGACTTGGCTTGAGGTTCATCATGTGGCAGTAAGACAACCTTCTGCCTGTCTGTTATTTGGTGTTAATCTCTTGAAAAACCGTTGCAGAATATTTTCTATGGTATATTCAAAGCTGTATAAATGTAATTTTTGCTTGGAAGAGTAGTAATATTTTATAACATTGATAAATGTTTCACTGTAATTCTTTTTTATTGACTAGCCTTAACAAACTGAGTTGTTCATCAAACTGTGCATCTACAAAAAAAACCTGGTCCAGTATGAACTCCAACTAAAGCCACCTTCACTGCTAAGTGATTGTTGACATCAACCTCACCTTCCCTGGGCTCTGTAGGAAATAAATGAACTTCCTGGGAATTGTCAATTGTCTTTCTACAATCACGAGTGCACAGTTTGGCTTTAAAGATTTGTCCGTCTTTTTTGGATCAATGCTGCTTCTGCTTTCTAACTCTGTCTTTGCTGCATCGCTCTGTTTGTTTCAATCCTGCAATCAGCTCACTCTGTTTCTTTTTTATGTCCAGCTCACAGGTTTGGGTTCTGTTTGTCTCCCCTTGGCAGGCTGTGGGTGTTGAGTTGTTATTCTGTTCGCATCATGGCTCTGATGCTGCCCAAAAACACACTCTCTTCAAGGCCTCTGGGCCGTTTCTAAGCCAGTTTTCTGCCGGCCCACACGGTCGGGAGCTTAGCTAAGTCAGAGTTGGGTTTTTTTCTAAGTGTGTCTCTCTGGCCTCAGTCTGTAAAGCATTCCCTCTGTAAAAAGTCAATAAACTCAGAGTTTGACTGACCTTTACTTCTGTTAAAAACATTTTTACTGTGAAACTTCAGTCTGGATCAAACTATTTTTTTTTTCTATAGTATATGGTGAAACATTCTAAAGTATATTGTTTAAAACTGAAGTAGAAAGTATTAAACATGTAAAGGAGCTTGTTGATGTTACAGTAGATTTTAAACATGTTTAAAATGCAAAATATCCTATGGAGTTGCAAATTAACCCCTAATGCACACCATACCCACAGGGACAGGTAGACGTTGAAGGATAACGCTATGTTGATATGTTACTTATGGGGAGACGAGAAAGCCGGTCAGAGCGGATGTAAAAAATGGACGGAACATTTTAAGAGGTTAAACAGATTTTCTCCCATGCCTGGAGAAAATCTGTTTGAGATATTTTACAAAAAGAAATGTGCAAAAATGTTCCACTGATGTGTAAAACTGGTGCACAAATAGAAAGCCACTCAGTATCCCACTTTACAGATTTATTTACCTTGCTTTTTTTTTCAAACATAAATGTTTCAGAACATCAACTTTTAATGTGAGTCAAAGAAACCTGGAATGAAAACAAAACAGTTACTTAAAGGTATGGTGGAGGATCTTCGCAAATTTTTGAAAAGACCCGCCCTCCCCACTTTAAAAATAAATGCACATTTGCAGCACTGTAGCTGCTCCAGAGAGGGAACGCCTATGAATGCAAGAGCATGTACGAGCGAATTTCTTCTCGTGTATGCTCTGTTTTAAAGCTGCTGTTTGCATCACTCATACAAGCTTACCCTCCAAAAGAAGATTTGCATTTTTCCACTATGTTAGGCTTACCATCGATAAGTGAAAATGGGACCAGCACGTAGAACGGCCTTACGTAAATATATCCCCAGAATGATTGACAATTAGGACGATCACTTATTTGGATAATTCGTCCGGAAAAAGAACATCCTCCACTATACCTTTAATTCATTAGATAGAGAAAAACCTCTCCTAAAAAAAGATGGAGCTTATTAAAAATATGAGGCCTTCCTGACCTTATAATGGGTTTACCCATCCTGTGTGGCAACAACTGCCAAGTATTCATGATAACTGGTCTTTCTTGTGGTAAAATCACGAAGACTGTCAATTTTTTATTGCATGGAATAATCATCTCTTTCCTTGAAGAAAGGTAGGAAGCCCACTACTGGGAAGATTTGTCTTATGTCGGGATTTGGTTTAGGATTGTTGACCCAAAGCAGAGGCAGGTAGGGAGAGGTGAATAGAAGGTTGATTTAATGAAGAATTACTGAAAAAACAAAGTCCAAACAAACAGGCAACTAAAAATCAAAAAATGTAAACAAAGTTAAAAAAAACAAACAAACAAGAAACCAGGAGTCCAAACTTCCAAGATCAAAAAACAAGAAAACTAAAGTCAAACGTTACCAAAAAATCATGGAGTCATCAGGGGAAGAATTGTAACCAGGAGGAAGGCTCAGAGAGACGAGTTGGAGGAAGACAGACAAAAGTTAGACGAGGACCCAGCAAAGAAGAACTGAAGAGAGAGGGCTTTTAAAGGATACAGAGACAAAGAGAGGGCTAATGAGAAGATTGGGAACAGGTAAGGACAGAGCAGAAACAAAACAGGAGCTAGCGAGAAAGGAGAACACAAGAGGGCAGCAGAGGGCAACAAATGAAAAACCTGGAAGACTGGAAATAACTACAAAACACAACAAATAATAATTAAACCACTAAGACTATAAAACATGGAGAAAAGTAAAACTAAGCACTCAAAAGAAAACATAACAGAACCAAGACTTAAACAGAAACTAAGAATAAACCAAAGAACACAATAAACTAAGAATTAAACCATAAAAGCTGGGAATCAAGGAGAAAAGCAAAACTGGATACTCAAAAGAAAAACATGACAGAAAACAGAAACCTAACATCTTGGTTCTAAATATTCCCCATTTCTACAAGAATGATCAGGCTATTTCCTTAGAACTGGATTTATAATCCTTTCTAAACTGATGCTTTAAAATAATGAATATAACGATAGTTTGCTTCTCATTTGTATTTTGATCTCATTGGAATAGCTCTTTGTTTTTTGAGATCATTCAGTCAGACACATTTTTCATGACTCTACTGGTCCTTCCATTTCACAGTTATGGATGACTTCGTATTGACTGAACACATAAAAGGTTTGTGGTTGAATTTTGATAAAATGAGAAAGATCTTAAGGGTTATTAATAATTCAGTGACCTGTCAAGCTTCCACAACCTATCTGAGACATCTTCATTGCATGAGGGATACGATATGAAAAACCTGGTGGTTTCAAAGGGGAATAAAATACTCTGCATGTCCTTCTCTATGGTACACAGTACACAATTTTTGTCAAACAGATCTTGTCAACAAAACATTTGTCCGACATGGCTACTAATCCTCAAATAAACGTCACTTATTACACTAAATAATAACACAGTCTATTAAAGGAACAAACTTGTTATCTTGATGATTTGTCCTATGAAGATGAACTCTGGTGCGGAGGCTACTGACAAAAGGTTTGTGCTGAGAAGGTGGGGGGGTAGATCTCCAACTGGGAACTGTGTCTGTGATTCATGTCTGCTGTCGCCATGACCTTTATGGAAATGTGTAATTACCTCAGCAGAGACGTCAAATACAACATTCTGAGTCAAGCGCTGAAATAAAAAGTTGAACGGAGTGAGGCAGCATGCGGGAAGCGCGAAAATTAATCTGGAGATGGGGGAGAAATTTTAACTCCTAAACAGGTTTAAGTGAGCAATCTTTCTCCTGCAGCACTAACAGGGTCTCAGAAGCATTTTATTAGCAGACTTAAATCATGGCTACAACTGCAGCTGGTGCTCCAGCTTTAATGCGCTTAGTAGACAATTTAAAACACTAGACAGAGGAGTAGTAGACCTCAAGCCAACAGAATAAGACTATAGGTGGACCATAGGGAATATAGCAAACTGATTATGCTTTTATCTCACGTCCATCACCTTCCACATCTTTGATCTAGTTTGTAAAGTTCCTTATATTATTTTTTATAGCAATAAAACAATACTTCATTGAAAGTTGGGGAAACATCCAACCTTGTGGTCTGAATACTTTTATTTCAGTGGAAAAAGAAATCAGCCCCATAAAAGCACTAATTCAATACTTAGTGACACATATTTAATGCGCAGTTTACCTTTTAAAGTTTATCAGAGTATCAAGAAACTTTTAAACATCATTCATAACTTCCTGTTTCCTTTGGGTATTACTCTGGCACAAAAATTTCTGACCTTTGAAAATAGAAAGCAATGGAGATAATGACACATTTGTTTTTACCAAGTTACAGATTTAATGTATCTTCAAAGAAAATAGTACAAATAGATTCACGTTTGGTGCTGAATTCCTCAATAAATAACAGTAATTATTTAGTTTAGTAATTTAGTTTACTAACTACTTTCTAGTCTACCTATTAATATTGTCCCCCCATTTAGTGTATACTACACTATTCATAATTTGGGGGTTGTTCCCCTCACTCTGGTTTACAAAGTTTCTAATATTATTGGGAAATCTTTGTTGAATTTTAATAGCAATAATGTTTGTATGTATGTTTACATCAAATAAAAATATTACCTAAAAACTATATTTCATTTAAAAAAAACATTTTTTTTCTGATTGTTTGTATTTTTAACCTGCACTACAAATAATATGTACATGGAATATTCTCATTAAACAAAGAAAGTAATCACATTTCCGTTCAAATGGAATGCATGCTGATTAAAAATATTTTTTCTTAAACGGAAGACATGCAATTTCTTAGGATTTTCTTAATAAAAAATTTTTTTGTTTTTAATTATTATTAAATTCTAATTAAAACAAAAACATGATGAAAACCATGATTTCTGTCGCAGTGAATATTTCAGCCTAAATCAGCTAATCTTGTTTTAAATAACATTTACGACATCCTTGAATATTGGTCACAAGGTGTCAACATCATTGTTTGGTCCAACAGAACCAGGTAAAGTAATTTGCACACAACTGCAGTGTAAATATGGATGAGAAAGAACATCAAATATTTAAATGAAGACAAGAGGAGGTGAAAAGTTTGAGGGCTGCACGGTGGAACAGTTTGTTTCTCTTTCGTCTTTCAGCAAGAAGGTTCAGGATTTAAACATGCGTGGAGTTTGCATGTTCTCCCTGTGCATGCATGGGTTCACACTGGGTACTCCGGCTTCTTCCCACAGTCAAAAAACAAGTTAGGTTAACTGGCTTCTCTAAACTGTCCTTACAGTAGATGTGAGTGTACACATGGTTGAATGTCTCTGCTTCTCTGTGTTAGCCTGTGACAGACTGCTGACCTGTCCAGGGTGTACCTGTCTCTCACCAGTAGACTGCCGAAGATAGGTACCGGCCCCATCGCGACCCTGATGGAATAAGTGGGAGAAGATGGAGAAGTTTGAAACAAATTAGCTATAAAGTAAGATGTTAGAGATAAGTTAAGTTTGATTTCTAGCCAAATTATGCAGACATGCCCATGCAGATCATATCATGCGTCACCTGCTAAGTCCTTCAAGCCATTAAAGGCTAATAAACTAAGTGCATTCTTGAAATTGAAAGCATAGACATGTAGGAGATCACCTGTCAGGAGTGTTTTTTTTGGTTTGCAAACTAACTAAATCCAGATTTAACATGAAAATTATACATCTCTATCGAATTTCAGGTCTCAGGTCTAACAATCCTTGAGTCTTTAGGCTACCAGTCTAGATTCATTTAGAAGACGTTGTTTTTATCATTTAATGTATCTCAAATTCAAATCTTACTTCTGAACTTAAATCCAGGCCTCTGTTGGGTACATTTTATAAATAAACTGTCGGATTAGTTTATTTAAAAAGCATTTCCACCCTGAGGGCTTCTGCCTGTAACATAATTTTCAACATGAGAAAAACTGGGAGCTAAGACGTTGGTTTGGTTTATGTAATAAAGGTTAGGTGGGTAGATACGGTGAGCAGCATTTTCTTTCTTTATTGCTTGGCCTTACGTTCTTGTGCTTCATTTATTAATTTCTGACTTTTAAATGGTAACATCTTTATGTAGAACAGTTGAGATTATACGAAATGTCCAATTCATTGGAACTTCTCCTGATTTACATTAAAAAATATATACATTGAAAAGGTTTTCCTGATGACAGCTACATACTTTGAGTAGCACATGCTGAAAATAATGTTTGCTTCTTATCTTCTTGGTTCAATTCTCTAGAAAAGTTATATTCTACAAGAAATAAAACAGTTAGGCTGTTATTACTATTATTGAATAGAAAGCCTTAGGGTGCAAAGAAGCCATGGCGGTTCCTTGTGAGAGTTTGTTATAAAAAATGTCTATCCAGTGAAAGCGGATTAGTAAAAAAAAAAATGTAAAAAGTCATGCCTATAAAGCAAAAAGAACTTCTCAGATAACAGTATCTTTATGCAGTAGGGGGTCCATTTGGAGTCTAAAGAGAACGGCTCGTATAGAATCACTAGAAAAACAAACTTCAAAAGACCTTCAGGAAGAAATAGCAAAGTAGGAGCGCAGTGTTGTGTTTCCTGGCAACACCTGAAGAAATAACTATTTCTTGGAAAAGGTGTTAGAAAAATCATCTTTCCTTTAGATTTTCAAAAAGGAATTTTTAAACGTGCCTCTTAGGAGTTTGTGCTGAAGCGTATGGCATTGAGCAAATTTTCATGGTGAATACATTATGATGGCATTCATACACATTTATTCTTTACCAAGGTCACACAGGGGACTGGTTTCTTGGGTAGATACTGGATAGGCTAAGAGTCTATCACAGGGATAAGAAGTCTCATACTGTAGGAGAAAAGCAATCTTGATCTCCATCTTGATGTCAAAGAATAACACTTAAGCAGAAAAAGGAGAAAGGTAGTCTTTGTTTTGATAAGGTCCTCTTTTACCAAACACACTGTTTTATGTGCACCTTCACTCACCCACCTTGGTTACATTTCAGTTGAAAACTAACTTTAACCAGACATTTAGAAAAGGTTCTGATTCTACACTTAGCAACCAAATATTTACATTCTTCAGCTTGTAACATTGGCATCCATAAAATCAGATAACACTAATAGTTCAAAAGAAAAAAGAAAGTGGTGGTTTGGTTGGATTGTAGACCTTAAGTCCTTGACCTTGTTCAACATAGATACTGTGATGTCTCAGAGAACAAAAGGTAGAAACTAGAGATGAATGACAAGACTGAAAAACTGAGCCAAACGGCTTCTAAAAGCAGACTTTTCAGCAGACTCCAATTACACACAAAACATATTTTAGAAATAGAATAGCTCATTTGCATGTGCGATCAAAGTTAACTATAACATGATCAAGTCAGATTTAGACCTCCTTATTTTGACTCTGAACCCTGTTATCTGCCTGGCTGACATTCCAAGTAATGTGGCCCCTTTCTCTATCACGGTCTCTGCTTCCATAGGGGAAGCAGAGACGGTTTGACAATGGGTTGCTCCAGATAAAGAACTGACTCCTCCTGAATAATAGCTACTCATAAATACCACACATCTGTAAATAATCAAGTACGCAAAATGCATACAAAAAATAAATTTCATATAAAATGTTTATATAATTTTTTTCCTCATTTCTGAAATAAAAAATTAATATTATATCAATTCTATTTTTTTTCCATTTTGATTAATTTTGGTTTACATATCCTGAAATTAAGTGTCTCTGCATTTTAGAAATTTACATATGATGAATAAGAAAAAATATTTCTTCAAATGGATATCTGGCTTCTGGAAAGTACTGGTTGGAGCGATGCTTAGTACCTTAGGCAGAGTAGGAAATCAGGGTCCCCACAAAGTTTGACAGCAAAAGGAAAGTTGAAGTGTTCTACATATACCTGTGATTTGGCTGCTTTTTTGGAGACCTCAAGAGGACCAACACCAGTTGAAGACATGTCACCCCAACCTTAACTGACCAGGAAAACTTCACATTGTACTTCAAGCAGTGTGGAGTATGTTCCTCACTCCTCCAGACTCTAGGATCAAGATTTTTTAAAGAAATATGACCTTCTATTCCATTCTAACAATTGTGGACCTTGAAGCAACAGTTCAGTTTCTTTTCTCCATAGTATCGGGCCTGTAGCCCAAATGTGCAGATGACTCCCACCTAAGTCTAATCCTTGTAAGATTATCTTTAAATTCTCCAAAAGCTGTGGTTATCCCAGATGATGGTATAACATTTACAACCACATATTTCCTTCCACTGAACTTTCTCTGCATACTGTAGGTTTGGATGTTGCACTCTATGAACAACCAGCTTGTTAAAGAATACGCTCTTGTTGTCTACCCTTTGTGTGAAGAGTGTTGAAAACTGACTCAACAATCTTTCTCATGCTTATGTCTCATACTGGCCCAGACTAAGTGACCATAATGAGACACTGATTTATGTTTTTGGTTCATCTCTAAACCATGAGCATCAAAATTGCAGAAAGAAAGTAGTTAGGCAGACATTCTGTCTAGTTTTAATGCAAGGCTTAAAAATGTCCTTTTTGATAAAGCTTACATTTAAAAACAGTGATGTGTGCTTAGTCACTGGGTAAGTAGAGAGGTAGGTGGAGGTAGAGCTTTAAAAGCAGAATCCAGCAGGGGAGAATTTCAGTTCATAGGCGTTTCTCCTTGGCTCTACTTTGGCCAGACTTTGGGTCTATCTTTCTTATTACTCATCCAAAATACTTAGGTTGTCCTGAGCTATTTTTTGCATTTGTGCTGCTATATGCTTAGACTGCTGTAGGACTTTTCATCATTCCATCTCTATTCTCCCAGTTAGTTCAATCTCTAATGTTATCCTATCTCTGCTTTTTCTCATTATAGTAGCTTCATCCGGTGTGTCCCGGTTTGGCTGTCACACCATCCTGGAGAGATGTGTCAGCTGTGCTGCTGCCTTTTATGCCTTTTTTATAGATGTTTGAGCTTGGCTTGTTTTTCAGTGTAGTCCTGTTTTTCTGACTGTGACTAACTGTATCTGCTCTACTTCCTCCTCTGACATGGGAGCTGGCTCGGAGCTCATCTGTCTGGCTGTTTGTTTCCTAAATGGGGCCGCATGTGGAAAGTTGCGTTTTATATCACTGCTTATTTTTCTTTGTCCGCTTCGGTCTCCTTGAACCCCAGATGGCCTCTGCAGATGGCCACCACACTGAGCCTGGTTCTGCTGTAGGTTTCTTCCTATTAAAGGAGAGTTTTCCTCTCCACTGGCACTGCAAGCATGCTTGGTGTGAGGGATTGCCTTTGATTCGATGAATCAACTGGTTTTACTTAGAAAACTTTGAACGACTCTGAGTGTATGACCTGGTTGAATTGTCTCTGTAAAATGCCTTGAGGTGACGTGTTGTAAATTGGCGCTATATAAATAAACTGAATTGAATTTAAATGTTTCACTTTAATTAAACCATGATAGCTGAGTTAACAGTGTCATGATAAATGAGTTTCATTTTTGAAATGGCTTACTAAAAAATATTGAACTTATCTACAATAATCACATTTCATTCAGATGCAGGTTATATGAAAAGCATGTATTGTTTTTTTCCATGTTGTGTCCTGGTTCTTTTCTGTTTAAAGCATATGAATAAAGGAAAGGATATGTGATCACATCCAGATTTATGAATTATGAGCAGCAGTGTAGTTTATATCAACCACATGGTAAAAACAAGACAGTTGTGTCAAATAGGCCTCCAGATAAAGTTTATATGCAAGGAAGCCTTAAACAGGCCCTTTGGTACACTGTAGCTCTTAAACTATAAGTGCACATACTGTGTCAAACCATTTGACTGCTTTCACCTCGTCCTGGGATGCCCCTGTGAAACAGAGGCTGCTCCCTGCCAAGCATCAGCTCTGGCCACCATCCGTTTCAGTTTAACCTTTCATATAAATGTGACATACAAGAGCTGCAATTGATGCTGGCAGGTAATTTGTGGTTGGGGGATGCTTTTCCACTGGTGTCTTTAAGTGCGTGTCAGTATGGGGTGAGGGCTGCACAGTGCACTTCTCCTTCATCCCTCTTTCACTAATGCAATGAGTTCCTGGGTCCATCTGTCCACGGCCAGAAAGACCGCAGTGCTGCATCAGGCCTCTCATTATTCTCTTTGCTGCCTTTCCATCCTCAGCTTGGTAACAACGTGAGTGTGTAATCACATTTGGAGCTATTGTAAGTCTCGACAAAAAAAAGCTCTCATGAAGTTCCTTTTTTTTGCCAGACAACTAAAGTGGTGCATAGCACTGATGATTTATTCATGACATTAATACATCTGCCAACCACACAGTCAGTAGTGATATTATGCTTTTTAAGGTGTGAAAAAAAACACAAATTATCACATTGCTGGGCTAATTGGAGTAAACTGCAGGTCAGCAAGGACCAAGTTTCACAACTTGTTGTTTGAGCAGAATCAGCCAAGCGTTGACCAACAATGGTGCAATGAAATGAATGCTCATTACAGTGAACATCACTAAGAATTGTGTTCCTGCACTATTTATCAGGGTTTTTTTTTTTTGTTTGTTTGTTTACTCGAAGTACCAAAACATTTACCATTTTAGGATTACTGCTTTAAATCCTTTTTTGTACCTGGAGTTATTGCAATATAACATGCTTTTTGCTAGGTAGCCCTTAGCAGAGAAATCTCAATCTCTATTGGGAACTTGTTTAGTTAAATAAAGGTTATATACACACATTTAAGTAGTTATTAATAATTGACTAAGGTAATGAAACTAAAGAAAAAGTCAGGCTCAAAGTGTGTTAATTAGTCTCCCTAAAAAGATGTTTTTTCTTGTGCAAGAAGATCAGCTGCACCAAATAACTTTCTCTTAGCTTCCCCATGCATGATCAATTAGAACAGCAAAGATAAGTTTATTCATATTGCACCAATTCACTAGCCTGACGTAGTCCTACTCAGTTCTAGTTGGAATATGAGTCTGATACTGCTCCATAGAGCTGTGATTATGGGGCGTGTTTTGAACGAACCAGAAAAAAAAATGCCTCTGCACTCAATTGGATAGACCTACAACCAATAAGAGCAACGGAGTGCATGACGTATGTTAAGCGACGCATAGTTGTTGTCAACAAAAATCAAAGCGTGCAGTTGCACGCCTAGAATAAGATGAGCCTTGATCGCGTTTCTCTGTTCCTCTTTTAAAGTTAATTTGCTGTCGATATCTTCTAGAACAGACCTAATAGCAGAATCTACACACCTCAACTCTCCAGCGGCAGCCATTGTTGTTGTCACCCAAGTTGCTTTGGTCACGTGGTTGATTACGTTACTGTTGATCATCTGTCCATCATCGTATAAAGCCCGCCCTGACAATTTGATTGGCCCGCCAGATATTGTGCTAGCATACTCGTGCTACTGTTGAGCAATGCCAGACCGAACTTCCCGACCTCAAACGTTGTGGGCGGGACTAAGTTCGGAATGGCACCCAGGCTACCAATTCACGTCATCTCAAAACTCTTTACAGAGACAATTCAATCATATCATACAGCCAAATTGGTTAGGGTAAGTGTTCTAAGGAAAACCAGCTGATTACATCCAGTCATTGATTTTGCAGGACAAGTTCCTCCTGCACAGGTTGAATATGTGCAAAAAAAAAAAAAAATCTAACTAGGGGGACTTCAGGCTGCTGTGTGAACGTACCCTATGGCCTTCAGCAGCCTAACCCTACAGCAGCATAACTATAAAGATAGCTCAGAATACCCTGAGCCACTCTAACTATAAGCTTTTTATTAAAAACCAATAAACCTGTAGTTACAGCAGCTAGGGCATCTAAGACAGGAACCTCTGGAAGAAAGTAAACACAGGTTAGTGACCACATACATAAATCTGGCAGAGGAAGATTATAAACGTGAGTCACTAACCCAGTTTAATAGTTCAGTTCCAGTGCCCAGAGAAAGAGGTTGATTCCAGCCCTTCGGCTGACAAGATGTGGCAGGCATGCCCAGTGAGTCCCAAATGCTGTAGCCCCAGGGGAAGGAAAGCAAGCAGGAGATAAGATCCAGGCAGCTAAACAGACATCCCAAGTCTCCCGGAAGTTCTGGGAGTCTCCCTGATATAGATAGTTATTCACAGATGCCTGCGAGTCAGATAAATTATCCCGGATTTTAGACTCTGCGAGGTGGTGTTTTTTTTTAATGCCAGTTAGAGCGGGCAGGCAATACAGTAATGGTGCACTACTGTGCAACTATTGCGCAGACACAGCAAGAGAGTGTGGGGAGGAGGTTACTTGTGAAACCTGTGCAGTGTATCTGTCCAAAGTGATGCTCAGTTCAATGAGCTTTCCAGGTGACTGGTTGTCAGAGAGAGCTCATTGGATCAGTCCGATAAATTTTGCGTTACTCTCTGGCAGTCACCTAGTTACCACTCAAAGCTGTGCATCCTGTGAAACGGCAGAGGTTGAATCCTCGAGTAAAAAATGAGGATTAAAAAGCAGTAAAAAGCATCTCCCTGAAATTAGTTTTTGGAACTTGGGATGTCTGGATAAAGGAAGGCAGGATAATCCAAGGGGGCAAGCCAAAGCTGGTGCGAAATGTCTGAGCCAGAAGATCAGAAATCTGTAGAGGTACCAAAGGGAAACCCAGGTTGGTGTCAGGAAGCAGATCCAGATCCGGTACACAGACAGAATCCAGTAGGAGTCCAAAGAAAGGTAAGGCAAACAGATCAGAGTGGGAACAGACAGGCTCAGATGTCCAAAGGCAGAACAGGTTTGGATCAGGCAATTATAACACGATCAGGTACAGTAGAGAACTCTTAACAAAGGCTTTAATAATCTGGCACTGATGACTGGTTTAAGGCTAGTTAAATAGTGGCTGAAGCAGGTGGATCTGATGAGGGGTAACGAGAACTGGGTGGAGCTAGGCTAGACTGCAATGAAATTAGTAATTAAGCCAGTCCTCAGCGCCAAGATCATGATAATGATAACAGACTACACACAGCATGATGTCGTTCAATCATAAATTTATACAACTAAAGTAATAAACTTTTTCTGAAAAACAAATAACTTGATTCCTAAGTTTTAAGTTGTAATTTCTTGTGAATGATCTTTGGATATTTATTATGCTTTAACCTTGCTTCCATTGATGTAACATTGTCTTGCTGTGCTTCAATTTCACTTTTTATTTTTTAATTCTTATGTGCAAAGAAAATCAGTATATTTGTTTAGAAATACAGAGTCATTAAATTAATGATGGCTTATGGTTTTCTTTTTAAATTAGAGTACTCAATTCACTTCATTTTGAGCGGCTTAGGGGCGCAAGACAGCTGTGTCAAATTAGCCTAACGCTAGAGATCAATCAGTTTCATAACTCATTTATCTGCAAGGAAGCAAAAGCAATTAGAGCCATTTGTTTTATTTAAAATTGAAAGCCAACAAAAAGGTTCATAATACTTGAATCTTAGATTTTGCTTCTAATTTGTCTTACTGTTGCTCAGCATGTGCCTTATTTTAAAATGTAGTGTTTACTTTAAATTTGGTGTTTTGATATATATTACTTGTGCTTATTTTCTAGTTTATTTCTTTATTCTAGTTTATATTCCTTCTAGTTTATTTTCCAATCTGGAAACATTGACAAAATGTCCAGGTTTTTCAAGTGCAAATCTGTTACAGTTATATGCTGTTCCATTTTTTTGAAAAAGTAACAGAATGAACTATGTATTGTGGTTGGTAGTGTATAGAATAGGATATATCAATAAGTAATTTCCCTCTGGGATTATTAGAGTATATGAAATAAAATAAAAATTAGAGTATATAAAATACAAAAAAAAAAAATACAAAAAAATAGCATTGTAATATCAATTACTTGAAGATATTTTCTCAACGCATTGTAATGCGTTGAAAAAAAGCATTACAATGCTTTTTTTCTTATTTTTGGGATCTCCTTCTTGATATGCTGTTAATGTGTTTTACTCCCAATAACAGGCAGCAAAAAGATGTTTTTTGCTGCCTTATAAGATAAAAACTGCCATGATGTTATAGGACCTTAGAAAAAGCGAGGAAAAAAGCAAAGCCATGCACGGACTCTTCCATTTGTGGTCTTGCAGTGAATCAACAGGAAGTTGGATGACACTTTTACCAGCAAACGTCAAACTCATTCCTGAATTAGGACCACCACAGCAGAAGATGTATGTTTAGGGCTGGAGCCTGGGATGAAAAGCTAAAATAACTATGCTTTAAATTCAGGCATGTTCATGTGAATGCGCCTTCGACTCTGTGGGCTAATCTGTGTGGGCACATTCACAGACATAATGAAAGTTTTGGAAGACGTGACGATGACAATGTCTTGACATGTTGACAGGCAGCATATTAAGCACATCTGATAGGAATTCAGCTACAAGACACATCTCTTGTCTCCACGTTGCAAACACATGTCTGTCAGCCTTTGGATTGGCAGCTTCAAAAGCCCATAAATTTTCCTCTTTTTACCTTTTTTATGTTTTCTACTTAAAAATGGGGAAAGATTAACAAAATGTGCAGTGGCCTATTTGAGAGGATGGAGATGTCTCATGGGGGCAACCATGTTTAAGGGATCTTTTTCTTTAATATCCATTTAAATATAGAATGCAGTACACCTATATTACCATGCAAAAGTATTAACACCCATTTGAATCAATCTGTTATATAACCACCACAAACGTAGGTGTAGTTTATAGGCTTAATGCAAAAGAAAGAAACCAAAACAGCATAAAATCCTAGTGAAATACAAGTAACAGGAATAGAATAATCGTGTGAACATAACTTTAAAGTCAAAGTTTGATTTAATCTAAATGTAAATTCAGAGGTTGTTGGGATCCTGAGGCTTGCCCACCAGAGGGCGCCGAGGATCCTCTTCTGTTATATGTTTTCTGTCAGGAACTGGGGTTACTGTTGGGATCTGGAGATCTACCATCTGTCTCCAGCAGAGAGCGCTGTGGGTCTCCTGGGCTGGAGCCCTCCAGCACACCTGAAGCTCATCAGCCCATCAGGAGACCTTCCTACATAAGCAGCAGCCAGACCTTCCTTCAACGCCGCGGTGTTGATCAAGTTTGGTTAGCAAAACCTGAGCCTCTGTTAATAGAATCCTAGTAGACTCTAGAGAGGAACTAGATTCTAACCTGCCTCTGTCTTCTCTGCCTCATAGGAAACCTGATCGAAGTCTGAAGCTCTGGATGAGCTTACAGGTGCTGGTCATAAAATTAGAATATCATGAAAAAGTAGATTGATTTCAGTAATTCCATTTAAAAAGTGAAACTTGTATATTATATTCATACATTACATACAAACTCATATATTTCAGATGTTTATTTTGTTTAATTTTGATGATTACAAATGACAACAAATGAAAATCTCAAATTCATCATATCAGAAAATTAGAATATTGTGAAAAGGTTCAAAATTGATGGCCCCTGGTGCCACACTCTAATCAGCTAATTAACTCAAACCACCTGCAAAAGCCTTTAAATGGTCTTTCAGTCTAGTTCTATAGGCTACACAATCATGGGGAAGACTGCTGACTTGACAGTTGTCCAAAAGACGACCATCGACACCTTGCACAAGGAGGGCAAGACACAAAAGGTCATCGCTAAAGAGGCTGGCTGTTCACAGAGCTCAGTGTCCAAGCACATTAATAGAGAGGCGAAGGGAAGGAAAAGATGTGGTCGAAAAAAGTGTACAAGCAAGAGAGATAACCGCACCCTGGAGAGGATTGTGAAACAAAACCCATTCAAAAATGTGGGGGAGATTCACAAAGAGTGGACTGCAGCTGGAGTGAGTGCTTCAAGAACCACCACACACAGACGTATGAAAGACATGGGTTTCTGCTGTCGCATTCCTTGTGTCAAGCCACTCTTGAACCACAGACAGCGTCAGAAGCGTCTTGCCTGGGCTAAAGAGAAACAGGACTGGACTGCTGGTGAGTGGTCCAAAGTCATGTTCTCTGATGAAAGTAAATTTTGCATTTCCTTTGGAAATCAAGGTCCCAGAGTCTGGAGGAAAAGAAGAGAGGCACTTCATCCACGTTGCTTGAAGTCCAGTGTAAAGTTTCCACAGTCAGTGATGGTTTGGGGTGCCATGTCATCTGCTGGTGTTGGTCCATTGTGTTTTCTGAGGTCCAGGGTCAACGCAGCCACATACCAGGAAGTTTTAGAGCACTTCATGCTTCCTGCAGCTGACAAACTTTTTGGAGATGCAGATTTCATTTTCCAACAGGACTTGGCATCTGCACACAGTGCCAAAGCTACCAGTACCTGGTTGAAGGACCATGGTATCCCTGTTCTTAATTGGCCAGCAAACTCTCCTGACCTTAACCCCATAGAAAATCTATGGGGTATTGTGAAGAAGAAGATGCAATACACCAGACCCAACAATTCAGAAGAGCTAAAAGCCACTATTAGAGCAACCTGGGCTATCATAACACCTGAGCAGTGCCACAGACTGATCGACTCCATGCCACGCCGCATTGCTGCAGTAATACAGGCCAAAGGAGGCCCAACTAAATACTGAGTGCTGTACATGCTCATACTTTTCATGTTCATACTTTTCAGTTGGCCAACATTTCTATAAATCCTTTGTTTTTATTGGTCTTCAGTAATATTCTAATTTTCTGATATGATGAATTTGAGATTTTCATTTGTTGTCATTTGTAATCATCAAAATTAAACAAAATAAACATCTGAAATATATGAGTTTGTATGTAATGTATGAATATAATATACAAGTTTCACTTTTTAAATGGAATTACTGAAATCAATCTACTTTTTCATGATATTCTAATTTTATGACCAGCACCTGTAGTTTGGAAACCTGCCTGCCTGCCCAAGGAAGTCAAACCAGAAGACATCAGTCTGGATTCCTCCAACAGCTCTCAAGGAAGAGCTAGGAAACCAAGTCAAAGTCTGAAACTCATGAGTCAGAAGCTAGACGCTGCCGCCACTGAGTTCCCTGCTGAATCTACAGTCTCTGGACCCCCAATAGCTCTCAACGAAGAGCTAGGAAAACTAAACCCAAGTCTGAGACTCTCTAGCCAGAAGCTAGACGCTGCTGCTGCTTAGTTCTCTGCTACTTCCACATTCTCTGGACCCAACCGGTTCCCCATCTCAAGGATCTGTCAGAACCACTTCAAGGTACATTCAGAAATTACTCACTCGTCAAACCATCTAACTGCCTGGCTAATCAAACTCTCCATTTCTCCAGATATCAGTGATCCCAGTCCCGGACCTGTACCAGAACCAGTCCATTTTTCTCTGTGTGTTTTCCCCAATAAATAATATTGTTAAACTTTACTCCGTCTCCAGAGGTGTTCTGCATGTGGGTTTGGTCCAATAAGCCAATCATGACAGGGGTTTTGTAAAGCCCCACTTATGAGAAATGATTTTCGTTGGTAGATACCTTTAAAGTAGGGTAAGTTTCTATAACAATCTGATTCCAAATGCAAGAAAGATTTTGTGCAACAGAAAACTTGCATTACACTCCCCCCTGTAGAGACTATACCCACTGTGCATATCTGAAGAGAATGCTTTTCTTCAGCAGGTTCTGGGAAGCGGTTTATGTGAAAATGGCTGGGAGATCCTGAAGAGCAGTCTGAATAATGAGGAGGAAAGGCTTCATTAAAGTACAGTTTAGATTAACATTCAATAAAGAATAATAGAAAGACTTCATAATTTCTGTTCACCAATTCCTAAACTTATCTATCCAAGAAATTTGGTTAGATGGATGAAGAATTAAGTGATTTGAGCTTTATGAGCTGAATAGAAAATACGAACCTTTAGATTTCCAAAGCTGATAGAGATATGCCACAAAATACTTGCAGCAAATTATTTTTAAGAGTTTTATTTCAAGTATCACCTAAGGGGATCTTTATCACAAACTGCATTCTTTTACAGAAAGAAGACATGGAAGATAGAAAAAAAGACAGATCATGCAGTTCATATACCATGTACTTTTGTAGGTTTGTGACATAAAATCCCCCAAAGTACTGTGACTTAGCGAATAACAAATAAAATGTAATAACATGCCATAACGCTGAGGTAAATTTATCTCTATGTGCTTTTCTTTTCTTTGTTTTGTTCTTTACCCACTGCTGAAATTGTGCTGCAATCGACCTTACTACATTTTGTTTCTTTTCTTAAAAGGACCCCTGTCATGTCTACCCATGTTTAACTCACTCTTGGTAGTTTTATTTTCCTTACTTAATAAAATAAAAGTTAATAAAAGTGCAACTGCCGAAGGAAAAAAAAACATACAAAGCTATTAAGGTAATATTAATTTTCTTACATGGTTGTAATGTTAAGAAGGCTCAGATAAAATAAACTGAGGGATGTTTCAGGACTGTCTGAGTTTTAGTGCTCCGCTCACTCTGTTCACGAAAATCAGGCCAGACACAGCTGTGTTTGTCCTCATCATGCTGACTGCAGATACCCTGGCATCTTTGCCCTGGGCAACTCATGGATCAGATGTTGACCCCAAAGTGTTACTCATAATCTTCTACCCAAAGCTTTGATGAGATTTAAGTCATCTCTCTTCAAAAGCATAAGCGGTTTTGTAGGGAACTGAAAAAAGTAATGAGTCTTTTAAGAAATGGTGCTTTTGGCAGAAAGGGATTAAAGTCGATTGAAACCTTTGCCTTTGGATATTGGGAAACTGTCCTTTAAAAACAAACTTAAGCATTACTCATTTAATTTGTTTGTAGATTTTATTTGAGTTCTCAGTTATCCTCTTAATCCCCACATTGCTGTCTGTAAATGAGAAGTTGCTTTCCAGGAAAATGATTAATGCATTACAAGTGACCTTACAAATACACCAGCATTTTCTCACCAGACAGTTTTTACTTTCATTCCTTTTGTATATTTTCATAAAGAATATATTTGAATCCTTTCATAAACTGAATGTCTCAAACTATTTAATAATTAGAACTTTGTCACCATAAAGCAACACCAGTATATACCTCCAGTTTTTAAAAACATTCAAACAGCTTGTTTTGCTAGCTTCAATGCTTAATAGTTGCCGTTCTTTTTCACTTCTGTTTTTTTCTTCTACTTCTGTCTTCCTTTTTGATGTAGATTATTTCTGAAATTAAGGTTTATATTTGTTTGAAACAATCCAGTAGGCTGCAGTGTCCAACAAAAGGATTCTTCAAGTACAAAACCCGAATTCAAAGTACTGATGTCACAATGTGATAATGATATTGGAAATGAGTCCAATATTAGCAAACAAAAATAAAATAATATTGTATGGCAGCTAAATCTGAGCTACAGATGGTAAAGAGGAAAAAAATTTAGCTTCCTGTTCCTGCTTAGAATCTGTGTTGCTCCTTTGAAGAGCACAATATTGCTGTTCTTATTATGAATATACAAGTAATTTTCCAACAAAATCCACAAATGTTTGCTCATAAAACAATAACAAGCTACTTTTGTTTTTTTAAGTTCCCTCTGCAGCACTCCTTTTTTGTGTTACTGATATGTGGCACATGTATAATTTTAATCAACCTCATTCAGTTTGCTCAATAGGACTTTTTCTTCATTGATATTAAAGATCCTTTTCTGAAGTTCATGCTTTGTCAGAACAGCCTCTGGGCCACTCATTTGAACTTTGCGTCTCTCCTTATCAGGTCCCTTTTCCTTGCAGTTTCATTGAGTCCTAGAGTGTGTCTTTGGTGTATATTCATGTGTTTCATGTTACAGTTTATTTTTGTGCATTGTCTGGTTCTGCTTATTTATGATTTCCCTTTTGTGATTATTCAAAGCAAGGTTCCCTCCGTTGCCTAAAGCTTTGTGCTACACAACTGCTTCAACGACTCTGCAGTAATTAGTCTCAGCTGTTTTCTCTTCAGTAATCCCAACGTGGCAAGTAAACCTTTCCTCAGCATCATGTTGGATCCACCTGTTACTGTATGCTCTGCTATTGCTTAACACATATTTGGCTCTAGTCTCCACCTTTTAATTTCTGTGTTATCCTGTTGGCATCTTGTTTGGATTTTGTTGCTCATAACAGTGACTTTCAGGTGCCATAAGTTATCACCCTTTTTATAATTTAATATCTCCCATACCTCCATTTGGGGATTCAAGTTTTTTAGGGATGTTTGGATGTTGTGCAGCTGGGCGGATTGTTGCTTATATTTATTTAATTTGTTGTGTTGAGTAGCCATGGGGAAAATAGCAGGGTTTTTTTCTGTTACACATGGGAGCAGCTAGCTCAATAACACCTCAGCTAAAGTTATCTTACAACTAGTTTTGCAAGTCCTTTGCTGAGTTGAAAAGAAGGTGGCTGTTGGGAGCTGGAGAAGTACCACCTTCCTCCAGCAGAGTCTGCCATGGATCCTCCTGAGCCGAGCCTCCTGCACAGCTGAAGCTCATCCCATCATCAGAGGATCCACAGTATTTAAGCTGTCTTCAGACCTTGCCTCAACGCCGCAGTGTTTTATCCAGTTGGTTAGCACCTAAGCCTAGTATCTCTGAGAACCTTTGTTGACTTTTGAATCCAGACTGGATTCTAACCTTTGTCTCTGTCTTCCAGGAAACCTGTTTTTCTCCTGTGAAGCTCAGGAGGAGCTTAACCTGCCGAGCCTGCCCTCTGAGCCAAACCTGAAGTCTCTCTCTGGATTTTCCTTGCAGCTCTGGACCAAGAGCTGGAAACTCAAAGCCAAGGTCAGCTCATTCTCAAGAAGTAAGACGCTGAAGCAGTTAACGGACTCTGCTGAACAAACTATCTCCGGACCCAACAGTTTCCCTCTCAAGGCTTTAACCAAGAACCCTCAAGGTACAAATCTGAAACTGTCTGAATCAAACTCCTCTGAGCAAACGCTAACTGAACTGTCTCCCACGCAGACTCCAGTGAACCAGTCCCCAGGCCAGAACCAGAACCAGTGATTAAACTGTGCTTGTGACAATAAACATTGTTAAACCTTTTACTTCTGTTTCCGTCTCCGTGGTGTTCTGCATAACTGGGTTTCACTAGAGAACCCATCATGACAGTGGCGAGGTTGCAGAGCAGAAGCAAGGAGTAGGGAGAGAATGAGGAATTTTTTGTAACCTTTATTTAACCAGGAAATTAAAAAGAATAATAATAAATAAATAAAATTACTCATTCTTTCCCTTCAAATTCAAACAATCTCTTCCATTAATCAACATGGGCAATATGTGGTCTTTACAAAATTATTTAGAAGAGCTCCAGCCCCTGTAAGGACCCAGTCAGAATACTGGGAATGCATTTTTTGTGTTTTACTGAAACATGGCTGCAGGATCATATCCCTGAATCCAGGACTTGCATGACATGGTGAGTTGGGTTAGCAGTGTTTATGAACAACAGATGGTGTTATACAGATAACATTACTAGGAGGTTTCATCTCTACAGCCCAGGTTTTAAACAGTTAGTATTCCTCCATACCATTAACCTTGGAAATAACTAGTCTTTACTGGGTTACATTATATTCTATGCTCTGCTGTTGCAGATACTGCATGTGAAGACAGTGGCTCATTTATTGAGAGGAAAAAAAGCTGTGGACTGGTTGTATGCAAATGTCCATCACTCATACCTCTCAAAGTAACTCAGTTCAGTTCAAAAACGCCTCACAGGTCAGAGATGGAAATTATGATTTAATAAGTCATATGTTTTATAGATGAGCTATAGAAGACATGTAGCATATTGCTGCAAACACTGAAGTACAAATGCTTCATTAAGCAGTTAAGTTTGCTCTGTCCCTACTTTACGACAACTTTACAGTGGCGTCTCCAGTTGAGTTTGATGTCCAGGTGAACAGAGAGTTGTTTATACTGCTCCAACACATCCACTTTAATAGGTTCTACCTGTTCCTCTTCTCAAATCTACAATCAGCTCTCTTGATTTGTTCACAGTCAATTACTAGCATCAGAGTAAATCATGTAAAGAAACTAAAAAATCTGACAAAAAAGACCAAATCTGTACAGAATTAATTTAGAACCTGTGGAGATGAATTCACAAAGAATAATTCTTTACAAAATGAAAAAATGTATGGACAACAGTGAACATTCTCATCAAAGTGGCTGCAGTCATGACTACAGCTATTAACAAATACAAGTTAATTTAAAAAAAGCCACATAAATTATGGCATTATCTGATTTCCACTTTGGGATCAATTAAGTATTTTTAAATAAATGTTGTTGTTTTAGCACATTATTATCAAGCATACAAATCATTGTGTGCAGCTCTGTGCAAAAGCATATTGAATTTTATTATATTATTATACTTTAATACTTACTGCAAGTGTATGATTTTATTTCTGTCCATCACATCTGGAATAGAGGAAATGTCTTTGTCATAATTTCAGACAATATACACCTGTCTTTTGTGGCAGCATGAAACAGATAAATCAGTAAAGTTCACCCTATCTTGTCACAAAGTCTTTTATTCCTTTCACTTATACGTGTTTGCACGCTTCAGGGCTCCAACAATTGGAAACAATAACCATAAACGTATTACAAAAGTAAGATGATTGCTGTTCTAACTGCTTTAAACCCCCTTTAATCTTTTTAAAAGTACAGGGCTCAGTCAGGTGTGCACACTTCCTAAGGAGGAAAAGAGACTGTAAAAAGGACAGAGATGTTCAGGTGCAGATAAACATAATAGACTGTAAAAAGGTGAAGTAGATGGTGTTGCCTTCAGGGAAATGAGAAAAAAAACTTTATTTCCACTCCCAACAAAATGGTTTTGGTCTTAGAAATCCACTATAATGAAGTAAATGTATCATAACATTAACAACAACAGATACATAAATGATGTTTTATTGTGAAACCGAGAAGGGCAAATGACAAACCTATTTGTTTATGATGAAAGAACTGATTTCTGTTATCTAGTGTAACGTGGGGTTGACAGCTCCCAATATAAATGATAGCTCTTTTTTAGCTCTCTATTAAAATATGAATTAAATTAGAATGCTTAATTAGGCAATGCACGCTCCAACCAGCATTATTTTGTGGAGATAGGCGTAGCTCATTGCCGACTAATCAAATCATTGTTAATTAAAGTAAAATTACGCTTCATCATGAAACACCCATCTATAACCCTATGCACATGTGTAACTTTATATCTTTTCTAAAGCTGTACCGCAAATTACTAAGAATTAATAAAGAAATAAAGAGACACAAGATTTTAGATTAAAGGTCTTTTCTCTTCTTTTCTCCTCTATTTGTTGAATGCCTTGTTGGAGCTAAATCTTCATTTGAGATGACCTTTTCTGCCAATGACTCACTGGCCTCTTTTTTTGAGCTCCTGGTGGGATGAGTCAGCAGACAATCACTACTTGATCGCTCTAAATATCATCCTGCCATCAGAGGCAGCAGCGTTGTTTCCGTATGATGGAGGACGTGAGGGATGATGGTTTTACAGGTGGGATTTAACAAGCTAGTTACATATGAGCATAATGACCTAGAATCAATAAAGAACAATAAAAGAACATTTATTTACCTTCATATGATTTTTGTAGTACCGCTTTTGATGTTGCTGAATATATGCTTAAAAAGAATAGCATCAGGGCAAAAATCTGCAACAAACCCAAAAAGTGAATCCTCCTTTAAACAAGAGAAAACTCCCTGTGCCGTAGGTTATCATAATGGAGATGCCTGGGGTCCATTTCATGAGGCAGGTTTACAGAAAACTCTATGTTTTCTAAACGTGAAATATGGGAAACTGAGTTTTCCGTTTCACAAAGAGTTTCCTCAACCTGTTTCAGTCATCACAGTAACATTCTTCCCAGAGCTAACATGGTTGGGAGCAGGTTTTGTTCAGTAAACAGCCAATCAGGCTCTTTCATATTCTGATTTAGTCTGATTTTGTTGTAGTTTTGTGCATAATAATCGTTTTGCTGCTTTAAACCCTAGAATTTCCCCATTGTGGGACAATAAACTGATTTTCTGTCCTATTCTATTTTCTCTTCTATTCATGTCCATCCGACGAGGATCTTATTAAAAAATGATCAGCACTTTTTCACAGAGAATTAAATATAGGCTGAGGCTTCTAGTGACAGGATCGGAGATTTATGTGTCTTCTGTTTGTTCAATATGAGCGACATGCAGATCTTTATTTATTTATCTTTACAGTACATGAAGAATTATTCATCCATCCATCCATTATCTGACACGCTTGTCCAGAGTTGGGTCGCGAGGGGTGCTGGTGCCTATCTCCAGCAGTCAATGGGCGAGAGGCTTGGTACACCCTGGACAGGTCGCCAGTCCATCGCAGGGCAACACAGAGACGAACAGGACAAACAACCATTCAAACACACACTCACACCTAAGGAGAATTCAGAGAAGCCAATTAACCTAACAGTCATGTTTTTGGAATGTGAGAGGAAGCCGGAGTACCAGGAGAAAACCCACGCATGCTCAGGGAGAACATGCAAACTCCATGCAGAAAGACCCTGGGCCTGGAATCGAACCCAGAACCTTCTTGCTGGCTGCAGTGGGTAGCACTGCGCCACTGAAGAGCCCACATGAAGAACTAATTAAATAATTTTCATATTACACATAAATAGATTAATGAATTCTGCAAAGAGAAAAGGAATTTTTTTAGGATTAGGATTATGGTTAGGATTCACTTGGTGATAACAACCAACTTAACCTTCTGGAACAATCTGTAGCCATTCTATGGGACTGAAAACCTCTAATAACATCCATTTATTGGTATGATAAAATCTGAAGTGGCTGCAAACAGACACTTAGTATTTACTGTGTAAAAGAAGACAGAATCAAACAGAAGAACCCATGAGACGATGACGTTCCATCTATTAGAACAACGTTTTTATTCTTTATTTTCTCCTGCTGCCAGATAATTTCACCGTTACAAACATTGATCCACTGCATTCAAGAAATAATCCCGTAATTGTTATTGCGGTAATAACAGACTATGGCAAGCCGTTTTGATATGTATTAGTTTTACTGAATATGTATTTGTGATGTCTGATAAAAAAAAAAAAATTTGTCTAAATGACCATTTCAAACAAAATGACATTATCCACATCTAGAATAAACATTTAAGAAATTAATTTCAGATCTCCATATTCTTGTTGTTAGTGGTCATCATTTGTATTATTTTGACTATTAAGAAATGTATTTCAGATACAGATTCAGAAATATCAGAACTGCCACTTGAGATGTGTAAACATTTCTAGATATATAAAACTTAATTCTTGCTAGTATAATTTTTTATTTTTTTTTACTTTCTAAAATTCTTATTTTAGTTATCTACAAATGGAACAACTAAGAGGAACAGACTTTTGATAAATGTAAAAACGGCCTGCCACAATCTACACATTAACTTAAGCAACAATCTTCTCCTTCGCCATCTTCCACTCCTTTTCCGCTGTAGCACTGTTTGTCTGTCTTTTAAACTCACCCTCCTTTTTTATATTATTTCTGCATTAAAATGTCTTGTTGCATTGGGATGAAATGGGTACCTCCTTTTGCCTCTTGTCATAGTGACTTGTTGAATTGGGTCTCCACTAATAATGGCCTTTCATGCTTGTTATGCACATGCTAAACTCTGAGTGGTTCTACTGGGAGTTGACTGAACTAATTCATAGCAACCATTGTGAAACCAAAAACTCAGTGCTCCCGACATTAGATTAGATCAATTTAGACTTGCAGATTTGAGTCTGAGTTTGTGAAACCTGCCTTGTGAAATGGACCCCTGGTCATAAGGTACTGTACTTATAGCTTGGTACACATGACATAAGAGATTTGAAAAAAGTCAGAATACTGCCATCAGTTTAGGATCAATTACCACAGAGCTTTTCTGGGTGCTAATTTGATCTTATTTTGTTATCAATGTAGTTTAGGTCAAATGCATTTTTTTATTTCAATGACATTTGAATATACCACAGTGGGTAAATATACTTACTCAGGAGCCCAAAGTGAAAGGCTAAGTTTGATCTAGCATTCTTTGCAGCCTCCCCAGTCAATAACAAACCCTCTTTCTCTCAAACCACAAGGCCACCACTCCATTTTATTTGTCCATCTTTAGAGTAAGTTGTATATTCGCCAAAACAAAAACATCAAACAAAATAAGTAATTAGGTACAGACCTTGACATGCTTGAAATTCTTTGAAGTCATATTGGGAAGATTGTGCTTTAATACTGTAAATATTCACAACCCTTAATGAAGTAAGCAGAGTTATGAGAAATAGTGCGCCATAAACTGCAGTGGGGCTCCATTTAATCCTTGTTTTTTTAGTCTTGAAAGGCAACTTGAGTATTTTTTTGGGAGAGTTAAATGATAAGCAAATACTAAATAATGTGTATAATGTGTAATTTATGTTTTTTGTTCACATGTTTTTTAACGAATGTTAAGACCAAATAATGACCAGATCATGTTAATATCATTTTGAGAATGTAACAATTTTAACCAGGGTCAAATTGTAATGAGTAGATCTATAGATGCTCTGGGACATTGAGCTAAGTAGAGATATTGATCTAGCAACATAGCATCCTGTAAAGTGTTGATGATGAGATATTGATTTCATGTAATTTTGCATTTAATAATGCAGCAGGACAGACCAAGTGGTTCTGAGTTATTAGGAATCAAGCAGGCTTATTTTTAACACAAATATCCTACATGTAGTAGCTCCACAGCAGCACTCTGATTTATAGCTAGCAATAAACCATCTATGTGTTCACATCAGAGGAGGAACATTTTTGGAATAAGCTCAACATGGTATGATTGAGAAGGATTGAAATATTGATGATTGTTCCAGAGCATCCAGTTTCAAATAGGTTTGTGTGGTTGAACACAAAAACCAAAGAAATTGGGATATTTCTCCCATCCTAGCCTCCTGTCAAATCCAGAATAGAATTTAAAATCCTCCTCCTCACATATAAAGCCTTAAATGGCCAAGTTCCATCTTATATCAGAGATCTGATTGTAATATACTTTATGTTCCTATCAGAGTGTCAGTGTTTGTCTTTCTGCCTGGTTCTGGTCCGCCTCCTCACACACATGCTGATGGTTTCCTCGTTAATGGAGTGTTCTTAAGCTGCTGACTGCCACTACCTTGACGCCAGGGTGTTTGCCAGTTTAAGGTACTCTAGCCAAGCTGAGTTTTGCTGAGTCAAACTCAGTTCTTTCAACCTGAGTTTTAACATTGTTTTTGTCTTTGCCTCTCAGCAGGAAGTCATCCTGCAAACTGGATTTTTCGGACCTTCTCTCCCTGGAAGGATCAAGTGAGCTTCAAACTGAGCTGGGGTTACAAAGAGGAGGTTTGGATCTACTTTCCCCTAGAGATCATTTGAGCTTCACACTGAGAAAGGGATTCATCTCCACTACGACCCGTTCAAGTACCGCAGGAAATCTAAGTGGCAGTCAGCTTCTCCGTTCACCTACAAACAACCGCATTCTGGGTAAACCCTGTTCCGCCCTCCACCGAATCAGACAAACACTGGAACAACAGCATACAGACTGGAGTTAAAGATTCAACAACATCTCTGGAAACGTGAGTCAGCAACCAGATCCTTTTCTCCAAGTTCATGAATCAAATTTCCCACTGAGCCTGAACTAATCGCTGTGTCTTCCCCCTCACTTTTCAGTTCCGGTTGAGCAGTGTTCAGAGCAACACTTCTCTCTGCATTATCTCTTCAATAAAACCTGTTTAACCTTCTCCCCTGGTCTCCCTGTTTGGTCTTCTGCATTTGGGTCTGAACTTTAGTAAAATCATGACACAGAGCACTTTGCTCTCAATCTGCAGATCTTCTAAAGTAGAATGGGTGGCAGATCCTTTACTTATGGAACCAATTACCAGTTTTAGTCCATGCAGCAGACACCCTGTCTGATTTTAAGGATGGGCTTAAAACTTTCATTTTTGATATGACTTACAGTTAGAGTGCCTCAGGTTATCCTGAGCTATCTCTATTGTTATGCTGCTATAGGCTTAGACTGCTGGAGGACTTGGAACCCCTTTTCAATATTCTGCTCTATTCTATCTGTATTCTCCCATTCTGGAGAACTTGTTAGTTCGATCTCTAACGTCATGCTCTCTCTCTGCTTTTTCTTATAGTAGCTTCATGTGGCCTGTTCCTGTTTGGCGGTAACACCATCCTGGCGAGAAGTATCAGCTGTGCTGCTGCCATCAACACCTTTGTTTATAGATGTTGGAGCGTGGCCTGTTATTCAGCATAGTCCTGTTTCTCTGACTGTGACTGGATGTGCTCTCTTTCATCCTCTGACATGGGAGTTGGCTGGGAGCTTGTCTGCCTGGCTGTGTGTTTCCTGGACGGGGCTACCTGTGGACCTGGTTGATTGTTGCTCTATATATCTCTGCAGCACCCCCAGCACCCCCACTTCCTGCGGCCATGGTGACCCGTGTCTTGCTTTGCTTTATACGGATGTTGTAAGTGCTGAAAAGTCAAGATCACTGTGTGGTGCTCTTCTCTGTTACATAATTATTCCTCTGTCCAGGGCTCTCCATCAGTCAAAGGCTCTTAACTGGACACAGGGCTTTTCCAGGAAGAGAGTCGTTTTCCAGTATAGAGATAGTAGAAGCAATCTCATAAGTTTCTTTATCTTGTAATAAATGACATTGCTGAGTGTCTGGAGAGCTCTCTGAAGAGTGTAGAGCATAATGTATTGTAAAGAGTGGTTTTAAAAATTACCTAGTAAAAATCTGGCTTCTGTAAAACCTTTTTTTCATGCTTAATTGTAGCTATATGTTTCTTCTAGAACATATTTAGTTCCTTTTAACAGCTTTTATACTCATCAGAAAACTATGTAAATGCATCTTACACTGAAATATTTGTCTTTACAGTCTTTTACCAGCAAAAATAATCAAGTTAAATAATCAGATGATCTAAAAGGGAATTAATCCAAAATGATCTGACACACCTAATGTTCAAAGCCTCTTCTAGCCATCCAAAGAGTTGACTGTAGCTGCTCTCACTATGCTATCACGTTACTGTTAGTACACACCATATGGATCCATTGTGTCCTCAGAGAGGTGTACTTAGAGTGATATCATCAATTTAGCTTTTTCCTGGATGATCACAGCACATATATGTTAACCATCTGATTACTGGATCTAAAAAGTGCTGCAACCTGAGGCCTTAAATGTATCTCACAATGACATCACATAGCATCCAAAACTGTGAGTTCTGCTCAGGCAATAACTTGAAAGAAAGAACACCAACAGAGTAAGGAGCTGCTCTCACGGGAAACGGCTTCCAGTTTGCTCAAAGGTCACTAAACAGAACTTTCTACTTCATACTTGGAAAAATGCTGAAAAAGTTTCATTTGAATGAGATAAACACTACAGGGGGCTTTGGACGTGAACAGTTCATTTGTTTCTATGGATAAGATAAAAGTGGTGAAACATATAAGTTTATATGCATTTGGAGAGCACGGTAATAACAAATCCTGGGGTTCTATGGTACAACTGATCTTGTCCTGATTCTGGTTGAAGTTCACACCTTTGTTTATCTTATTGTTTTGTGGATCAACATGCCAGAAAGCACAGCTCCTGAGAAGTGTGTCTTCACCTGCAGAACCACTCCTTTATTGGGTGTGTCCTGCTAATTGCCAATAACTTCCACCTGTTATCTGTTCTATATGCAGAACAGCATGTGAAATTCATTGTCAATCTTTGCTCCTACCTAAGTGGACTTTTAGATTTCACTGAATTTTGTTTTATTTGAAGTTATATTGGGTTGTTTAGGTGTTGCCTTCACTGTTTTAAAAGTGTATATAAAACCATGTAGCAATAGATGCTTGATGAAGTTATGTGGTTTGTTTGATATTTTTTCTCTGGGCCAAGAGATTAGATCATATTTTGATTGTGGGGGACCCTACCCTAGAAAACAGACTTAAGTAAAAGCAAAGTTATTTAATACGAAAACATTAAGAAGTTATAGAAAACGGCATAATGAGAATGTGGAGTATAGTAAGAGAAAAATAGCTGGAAGGCTAATTTATAGAAACTGGCAATCGAGAAAGAATGCTGCAGTAGAATGAAAGAATCCGGCAATGAACAAAGAGAACCGATGAGTTAATTGAGAAATTTAGAACAGCTGAGAAAGAATGGAGGTAGGGCAGCTTAGTGAGGAAGACTAAATAATATGGAGGAAGCTGACCTAAGACACAGGGATACTCACCAAAGGAAATAGAATAATACTAAACTTAGCTAAATAAAGAAAAATAAATAGAAGACTATGATATAAACTAAGAAATGAAAAAAAACTATGAACTACTGAAGTAAGACTCAGGCAAGAAAAAAAGAAAACCAAACCTTGAGAATGGGAGCCATTTTTCCTAATTCACGTTTTGGATTTAAGAATCAATTTTCAAATCAATATTTCATGGATTTTTCGATTAACTTGTGTTACATTTTAAAGTTATAAATAGGGTTAGGGTTAACCCTTCACTGGTAGGCTGTTCATAGCACCCTGTCTGCAGAGCAGACAAAGCCAAAACACTTTATATTTAAGGTGATCCAAGACCCATTGGTTTGTTTCATCAGGATACAGTTCCAAAAATCTCAAACCAGACAAACTTGTTTTTATTTTAGTGGCCTTCTGATCAGACAGGTGAGCAGAAGACAATGAATAGAATTATTACAGCTTTTGTATTTTGAACACTTTTTTTTCTTTATCTGGAACAAACTTCCAGAAAACTGTAAAAGTGCGGAAAGCCTAAGTTCCTCTAAATCAAGACTAAAAACACATTTGTTTAGGATTGCCTTCGACTGTTTCAGTTAAACAGTTCAACTGAAACATCATTAGTTAATTTTTTTTCTTTAGTCCAACTGCTTTTAATCAAGTGGGAATGCTTATGCATTCCCACTTGATTAACTGTTTATTTTTCTGACTCTAACTAGTCCCGCAGTTTTCAACCGATTTAAAAAATTTTGGTATCAAAACGTTCAGCTTGTTCAGGAGAACCCTGCTATGTCTTTTGGTAAAGATTTTTTTTTTTTTTTGTAGTTTTCGCGATATTCAGCTTTTTCTGCGTTTTTTTTTTTTTGTCCCATAGAAATGCATGTAGAATTCTTACATTTCAACATGCAAATTGCAGCTAAAACATCATCATCTTTAACTACTTCAGCAAACTTTCAGCTAGAAACACCATTCAACTTTTAAAATGTTTCCGTATCTTTCTGCTATTACTGTTTTACTCGGCTTTTTGCTAACTTTTACAGTTTTGCTTCAGTGAAGCTTAAAACTTTAAAAGAAAAAAATTTAAAGATTTTCAAATTTATAATGGAAGTCTATGGACGGAATTCTTCAACTGCTAGAGTGCATGCTCTAGCTTTTGAGCTAGTGGGAATTTGTTTTTCCGAACAAATTCTTCTCACTCCCTCATTTTTCACTCAATTTAAATAAATTTTACATCAAAACATAGGTATTTTTGTCAGGATTCAGGAAATGTAACCCTCAGTTGTCTGGCATTTAAAGTTTTCCGACAGTTTGGCCCAGACCACAAAGAAGTCCACACTTCCCCAATAGAAATCCAATGAGAGACTTTCCAAAAATCACAGACTAAATCCAAAACTATACATATTTCCGTATCGCTCCCATTTCTAAACTGTTTGATGTACAAACATGAAACTTGGTATAGAACATCTTCAGACCCTTCTAGCACTCACATTGAAGGAATTTTTTCAATATCATTTATGGTTTAGCTGTTTACCTTCGGGCATAGGAGAATGTTGATTATGAGAAAAATCCTCATACTCAGAAAAAACACATTTTTATTTCGTCACCATAGCCAAATGGTTTTTAGTAGAAACATGAAAGTTGGCTCAGTCAAAGCCGAAGGATGGCTGACACCAACAGTGAAAGAATTTTTTGAATACCTTTTACGGTTTTGGCTCAACGCTCGTTTGTTCGGAGGGGAAGTTTTGCTTTTGAGAGCTCTGCTCTACCATGGAGCTGCATGTTATTTAATGAGACCAGCAGGAGTGACAAACCTTTTTATTTCTCCTTCCCATTACGGTTGTGAATTAGCTACAGCCATGAAAGTTACCCAAATCGGAGACAAAGAATAGCTGTCGCTTAGACTGAAAGAATTTTTTAGATACCATTTACGGTTTGTCTTCAGCACTCGTTTGTTCTGAGCTGATTTTCCCATTCAAAAAAGCCTGAGAGGAAAGGAACAATACTGCTGCGCTTTTCTCCCTGTCACTGACAGGCTCGTTAAGTGTTGTCAAGGTAACCGAGCTTCAAAGGGATTTTACCTCTGCCACATTAAAAAGAACATTTAATCTAATGGAGGGAGATAACACTGATTTAACATTTGGAAATGGATACAATATGACTACTGGCCATGACACAACCCTGATAGACTTACAAACCTACAAAATAAAAGCCTCTTCATTATACTCATATATGTTTTGCAATATGTGGCTCAACATTATGACCCAAACTCAACCTCTTATGAAAAATAGACTCTAGGGGGCTTTTCAATGGCAAATTTCAAAATAAAAGCCCCCCAGTGCCACTTCATATATTGACCTAATACAGGTAAAAAGAGCGATTTACAATTGGAAATTCATCAAGTATCACTGCTTGGTGTGACCCTTTCCTCAACACACAACCCTGCGAGACTTTCAAAATAAGACTCCGGGGACCCTACAAAATAAAAGCCTCTATATTATACTTGTGTATTAATTGATGCAAATGACTCAACATTATGACCCAAAGTCCACCAGCTTGTTTCTATTCGACTCTAGGGACCTTTTCAAAACATACCCCTGAGTGAATTTCACCATAAAAGTCTCCCATTTACGCTCTAATGCACTATCTAATCACCCAATAACATGGTAAACCAGTAAATTCATTCCATATCACTCCTGGGCATGACCCTTCCCTTGACACACATTCATGGTAGACTTCCAAAATAAGACTACATGGACTCTACAAAATAAAAGACTCCTTTATATGCACACTCTTTCTTTGTGCCATATGGGTCATAGGTATAAACCAAACTCAACCAATTTCTTCAGATTACACTACCATGGTCTGTTGACATCACGCCTGAGTGCACATTTCTTAATCAAGCTCTAATATTTCTACTTTAATAATGCATCTGCTAACCTCGTAAGCAGATGCTTTGCTTCTGTCAACTTCCAGGTAAACAGATACTTTTAGACTTTTTCTTCAGGTTAAACAACTTTAACTAAATGTTTTGCTTTTAAGATGAGGGTGTTTCTGCCAATATTCTACCAAATGATTCTACCCTACAAAATCTTCGGATGATTCTACTTTTTTCTGTTGTTTGAAGTTTCTGGATACTTCCTATAACATTTTCATATGTTCCTCATCTAATTTGTGCTTCTTTTCCTTCTTGCAGTTTCTTTAGCTATTTTTTCTTTTTTCATTCAGCAAAAAAAGCATTCTCACTTTGCTGTTTCTCCGAAACAGCTTTTTCTAGTTACTTATGACTTAGACAGATTTATTTTTGTCATTTTGTATACATAAGTGTATATAAAAAGAAATTTTGTTTAGAACAGCTCTAGACAATTTCATATTTTAAAGTGCAGCCTTGAAAACAGTAATAAATAGATTTAAAAATTAGTTATACAAACATATGACTGTATATTTACAGTTTTAACATTCTTTTTTTTACTTTTGGAAGAAAGGCCAAACTGTATTTCATGAGATTTATTCATTGTTATTATAAGCATATAATAGCTAATAATTACACTATAGATCATTGTAGTGCCACAAAACTTGTAGCACACACAGATAACCTCATCTAGTTCATGCTACAACTCTTAATTTGGGAATATGTGCTAAACTCTATTTTTTTTAGATTTTTTTCATTGTTATTATAAGCAGGCCAGGTATGTAATCTCTGCAACGGGAACAACAGCACTGAGCATTGTATACAAGTATACCTGTCACAAATGCAGGAAAGACTCACCTTGGGTTTGTGAAAACTGCTAAATGGGACAATTGTAGCTTCATATGTAGTGCTTTTCCTTGGGTGAAAAAAATGTTACTGCTATACTGAAATCATACTGTTTGTCATTCTCTAAGCTGAAATGTTGAATGACATGAAAAGGTTAGAACAGACTAAATACAATTATTCTCTGAGTTGTCTGTCTTTCACATAGCGAGCTTTGCAATATAAATGAGTCTTTTGGTGAATGGACAATGTAAATAGGCTCTGCCTTGCCTTGTTGGAAAAGCATGGTTATGAACTGTTCTCAGAACTAGGACCCATATGATATCTGGTTGTTCAATAGGTATTAAATACTTACAGGGTCATCATAGTGGGAGATTTTAACATCCATGCTAACATTGAAGGCGATAGCTTAAGAGCAGCCTTTAATGCTATCTTAGACTAGTGTTTACTAGTGGTTCCTAGAATTTCTAGAAATAGAATGGGAGGCAGATCTTGTGGTTATCAGGCTCCTCTCCTGTGGAACCAACTACCAGTTTTAGTCCGCGAGGCAGACACCCTGTCTACTTTTAAGGCTAGGCTTAAAACTTTCCTTTTGATAAAGCTTATAGTTAGAGTGGCTCAGGTTATCCTGAGCTATCTCTATAGTTATGCTGCTATAGGTTTAGACTTTTGGAGGACATTCTGCAGAATCTGTTAATTCAATCTCTAACGTTATGCTCTCTCTGCTTTTCCTCAGAGTAGCTTTGCCTTGTCTGTTCCTGTTTGGCTGTGACGCCATCCTGGAGAGAAACATAAGCTGTGCTGCTTCCATCAACACCCTTGTTTATAGATGCTGGTGATCGGGCTGTTCTCCAGTGTGGTCCTGTTTCTCTGACCGTGACTGGCTGGATGTGCTCTCTTCGTCCTCTGGCATGGGAGTTGGCTCGGTGTTCGTCTGCATGGCTGTGTGTTTCCTGGATGGTGCCGCCTTTTACAGCTGCTTTTCAATGCATGAAAAGTGGGATTTTCGTCACTATGCGGCACTGTAGATTGTCTGAGGCTTTAACATGTAAATGAAAATGCTGTGAGCTATACAAATGCAAATCAGGGTTGCAGGGGGAGTTTTACCCCAAGTGACATTTTTCTAAAAGGTAAGAAAAGGTAAGAAAATCGAACTTTCCTTACAAAAATGGAATGTCTCTCAAGATTTATCTATCCAGCTTATTCCATATCCCTTCCTAAACCTGCAATTAAAGCTATAAATAAAATTAACTTCAACTTTATCTGGAAAAACAAGACACACTTTGTTAGGAAAGGAGCAATGGTTAAAGAGTATAATGGTGGAGGTCTTAAAGCAATAGACTTTGAATGTTTAGACGGAATGATTAAAATGAATTGGCTCAAATCTTTTCTGAAAAATGAAAATAGTTTTTGGTTTCATATCCCCTCCAAATTATTTATAGAATTAGGAGGAATTAACTTCCTCCTTAAATGTGACTTTGATCCTAAGAAACTTCCTGTTAAACTTTCTTCTTTTCATCAACGCGTCTAACTTTATTGGAAACTAATATTTAAGCATAATTTTAGTCCTCATAACACCGCACTATGGAACTCCCGATATGTCCTATTCAGGAACAAGTCTTTATTTTACAAGAGCTGGCTAGAAAGTGGTATATGGTCGATAATGCACATTGTTGATGACAAAGGGAATTTTTTACCTTTTGAAACTCTTTGCTCTAAATTCAAAATAGATAACAGAAAACAATATAATATATTAATCAAAGCCCTTCCTCAGCCTCTGATCATAATGTCATACAACCTACTCCTAAACCATGTCCAGGTAAAACTTCCCTCTCTGTTACTCAAAGGTCAGTCTGTTATTGATAAAAAGCTGACCAACAATGTCATACATAGTTTGTTTGTCAAGGAATTTCATCCCGATACATCCCACAGAAACCTAATCTCCAAGCATTTTCCAAAAGAGAAAGTGGGAAAAACTGCGGAATAAATATCTACAGTTTCCTGTTGCTCCAAAGGTTAAAAAAGTCCATTTCAAAATAATCACTGACATTTATCCTTCCAAGGAATTTCTGAGGCTCCGTTTTGGTTTTGAAGAAAATGATTGCATCTTCTGTGAATATGAAATTGAGACTGTTGGTCACCTCTTTTTCGACTGTCTGTACGTGAAAGTTTTCTGGGAAGATTTCTGCTTCTGGTGTTCATCTAAATTTGATTCTCCTTCTCATCTGGACAAAGAGAATGTTTTGTTTGGACTAGAATTGACAGATAACCTGCAGGACCTAGACTTTAATGCTTTACTGATGATGGGGAAATTTTACATTCACAAAAACAAATACATGAGGACCAAGCCAAACTTCAACGTTTTTCTTAAAGAACTTTGTGTTTTCAGTCACTTAAATTTGTGAAGAAGAAAAATGGTATAAAATTACACACTTTTGTAAATGACCATAAACTCAATGTAAACCCCTAGCTATTATTATGTTATGTTTATTTTATTTAGATTCAATAAAGCAAAAAAAAACATGATAGACGCGAGCTGTTCTCGCGAGTCCTTCCATATAACATGTGATTGGAGGAGCCTGACAAGCCTTCGACTGCTTACTCAACATAGTGCCGACATGAATCAGCGGCTCACTCAACTCCAGCTTGCTGTCCATAGAGGACAAGATGGCGGCTCTGCTGTCGAACAACTATGCGGGAGAGACGAACTCGAAAAAGAGAAGCTAGCGGTAAATATATCTTTGATTACTGCTGGCTAAGATAAAAGCAGCCTAGCTGGCTAAGCTAAAAGCAGCCTAGCCGGATAAGCTAAAAGCAGCCTAGCCTAAAACTACGGCTAATAGTAGCCTTGCAACAACAAGCTTTATTAAAGTGTATTTTTTTGTGATTCACAGGAAGCAGTACGCCGTCTTCACAACTCAGAGACAAATTGCAGGCGCTATGAACCGGAGCAAGGGTAAGATTTAAAGAATATGCTTTCATTCTGCGGTAAAAGGAAATAGATACGGATACATACCGATCATAACTGTACATTTTGTTTTCACAGACTAATTTCACCTCATAATGAGGCGGTGACCTCCTATTATTCATACCACTCTCATTTAATTGTTTTCCAGCTGCCTGTAAGACGTATTATGAGACGGTACGCAGGAGCTTCAGATATACGCAGCCAGAGAACACGTTGCGTGCGGAAGCTGCCAAGCATTCAGCTCGGAGTCGAGCTAGAAGAAAGAGGGTAAGACTTTATTTGGTGACTATTTTTCAGGTGCATTGATAGATGTGTTGTTTCCATACGCATTGGATCCCATTGCATATTGCTGATTCATTGTTTTTTTTTTTTTACAGCTGCTGGAATCGAGGCAGAGTGTGCTAGCCAATGAGGAAGTGGAACTCTGGAAGTCCGCCACCGTCGACCTCATGTCTGACGAAGAAGAAGGCGTCGTTGGCGGATGGATTGTACGGCCGCGGTCATTTCGTAGGCCGGATCTCTCTGAACTCTGTGTTAAGCTGCAGTCCCAGTTAGAGGCGATGCCGAAGTACAGAGCCACGCACAGTAGGCGTCTGCACATCGGACCTGCCTCGGAGAGAATGCTGCCAGTTACCTCCAACCCCGAGGAGGCAAACGGACAGTTCACGGAGTTGTAATTTTTGGATACGCATGTGTGGGCAGATCCTCGCGTCGTATATAGTTGTGTTTGTTTTAATAAAGCTCTTTCTTTGCATAAACATCTTCCTGGCAAATGTTCATTTCCTGTATAAATTCATTCATGTCCTTGATGGTAGCCTAATAATAGTGTAGTAGTGTAGGATAACATGAATATACAGCATAATATGAATAAATATATATATATAAATAAATAAATAAATATATATATATAAATATATATATATAAATATATATATGCGCCAACCAATCACGGGCGATTTTACTTGTTTAAAAAGAAGTGGTTCCATCCAATACTCAGTAAGAACATTCAAGCCTGGCCTGCAACGTGTGGTATTGCTGCCAATCACGAGCGATTTTACTTGTTTGAAAATAGTAGTTTCAGCCAATACTGAGTAGGTTATTCAAGCCAGACCTGGCCAGCCGTGCGGATTCGCTGCATTCATATCAGTGGCGGCTGGTGAAAAATATTTTTGGTGGGGCTGATATAGCCTAGTGTATGTCTCCAACTAATCCGGAAAAAGAATTCAAATAAAGAATTGGACAATACATACAATTTAACAGTAATGATTTAATTTACTATATAATAACAGTAACAGTGATGATTTGGGTCACTGTGACGGGGTTCTTTGGCCTCCAAGAATCCAGGCTCAGTCGGGTTACCGGTGTTGGTGATTTATTGTGCTCAAAGACTCAAAACAGGGTGCAAAAAAAACTAAACATGTACAAGATACTCTGGGCCTCAGCCTCCCTCCAGTTACCAGCAATGTAACAAAGAAACAGAGAACAAAAATTGCCGCTTTTCTTCCCACAGCCCTCATTAAATAGTTTAAGCCCCTACAGGCTCTCTTATTTCTGATTTCTTCTCATTAATCAGTTTTGTCCATATATTACCTCCACAAACAATTGATGTACAAAAACAAATAATTTTTACAACTTAATTATTTTACACAGATTAATTGACTTATTCAATTACACCAAACTGGGTTTGAACCCAGCAAAGACGCAGCCAGACTGAAGATGACAAGTCCCCGTAGCATACACACATACACACACACACACACACACACACACACACCCACACCCCCCACACCCACGCACACACACATGGCTAACCCCACTGAAATATTAAGTGTGCACCCTCAATACGCCAGAAGGTAACCAGGACAGCTTGTGTGTTTTAAGTTAATGGAGCTACTGGGCTCAGCGCGAGTGTATTGGTCCTCACAAACACAGTATAACAGGAATGTATGTGGCGCGCAAAGTTAAAGGATGTGGATTCGTCACAGTCACAATAACCTTGACATGAAATTTTCCTACCCTACAACAGGGATGTTCTTCTGGCAAACGGGTAGATAAATAAGGATCTCACCGAATTTGGTGGAAGCTGCATCTCGTTAGTTACATTCGCCATCGTCCCTCTAATTGTCTGCACCTGCTCATGGGTGCAGAAGCCTGTTAAAGCGCAGTATTTTCAGCGCCCCAAGACCATAAAGTTCTGAGACGCTGATTGGCCATTAAATTCACCTAGCAATAGTACATGATTGACAGATTCTCTGCAAATGTGGGGCTGTCTGATCACAGCCCCCAGAACAGAGACGGTAGGAGTCTGTCTGTGGAAATCCACAAATTAATGACAGTAGATAGGGAAATGTAGTTTATATAATTAGTTTTGCTTATAGGTACACACTCTAGAGAGTAAAACTGACATTTATGAGTTAATTTCTAAAAAATATATTTTACGTTTCTCTCTTCTTATCAGGGAGGACGGTGCCCCAGCGCCCCCTATGGGCCGGCCGCCACTGATTCATATGCTAATTAGGGCCATTAGTACAGCTGATCGCTCTACACATACGTCAGAGTCTGTTTCAGACAATTTGTGGCACTGACAAACGACAACAAGCGCGGGTTGCAAATTGTCGTTAACTGCCGAAAATGAGGGAGATCTGCGGTAGTTTACGGGGACGAAAATCTCACTTTTCATGTAGTGTTTTGTGTCTCTGCTTCTGTGTCCTTGAACCCCAGTCGGCCTCGTCAGATGGCCGCTCACACTGAGCCCTGTTCTGCTGGAGGTTTCTTCCTGTTAAAAGGGAGTTTTTCCTCTCCACTGTCGCTACAAGCATGATTAGTGTGAGGGATTGTATTTGAGTCAATGAGTCAATGCAATCAACTGGGTTTCCTTAGATAGAAAACTTTGTATCAATTTGATTGTATGATCTGGTTGAACTGTGAAGTGCCTTGAGATGACATGTTTTGAATTTGGTGCTATATAAATAAACTGAATTGAATTGAATTGGTTTGCTTAAATAAAAGATTTAGATATGACTTATCAATATATTCCTGCAAAAAGGTCTGATGTTGCAGGGGCAGGTAATGAGTGCTTGGAGCATGCTCTTGTTCTGATGCCAGTTTGTTTCAGCCTTTATCCAGTCTCATGTAGAAGGCTGGTCATGTCAGGTTATTTGCATTACAACAAGGACACTTAGCAAGGTAGCATGAATACACAAACTTGAAGAGGGGAGGGGGACTTGCAGGAAAACTGAAATTCTCCGGCACATCTAGTGTTAACTGTCGGTTTAGCCCTGATAAGCTGGGGCTTACATGCAGGGATAAGCATGACAGATAGGTGATCTGATGAACAGAGGTGGGGGCGGGGGGGGGGGGGCTTCTCTGAATGCATCTTTGATATTAAAGTAAACCAGGTCTAAAGTGTTTTTCACCCCGAGTTGCAGAGTCCACATGTTGGTAAAAATGTTTATAGTCTTCATGGCCTCTTTAGTGTTAACGCTTTGATTGTTTGCTAGGTCGAATGCCTTTAACATGGACGCTCTTGACTACATATACGTATCTACCAAACAGCGCGGGAAATAGGCTTCATGCATATAGATGCATTGGTGCTGAACTACTCTGATGTCACTCTAGTCATCAAACAATGTTTTAATTGTAAAGGGTCAAATAAAAAGGCTATTTTAAAGTTTTTTGTTTCAATAAAAACGTACATCTAAGTTTCTGTAATAATTAGTATTGTATATTTGCAAGAGTGAGAGTATCTTCTCTGTTTTAAATAAAACAAACTTCATCATTCAATGTTTGAAGTGTATATATTAATGCTAGCTATTGTTTTTTTCTTTTTTTATCAAGGTTCTCAAGGGAAGCTCATATAGACTGAAATTATTCCAACTTTTTATTTTTTATGGCCTATTTGGAAAAAGCTGAAGATGTAACAAAGATAAATAAGCTTAGGTCCCTCTCCAGATTGTATTAGGTATTGTGATACTGGGGGAAATAAATATTGGCTATTTTTCTTAGGTTAATTTTAAATCTGGTTGCTGTGCAATTAAAATATGAATATTTTCACTGAGGAATATACATGTTTTGTCAGAGGATATATAACCTTGAAGCAAACTTTTTTTTTTCGAGCTGGAATGAGGGGATATGAGATTCAGTCAAACTCCTAAGAATTTCCACTGCTCTGCAAATTACAGTCTGGTTGGTACCGGGTTTGGCTGAACGGATTAAAAGGCTTAAAGTCTGAATTGGGCCTGGTACCAGTGGGTCAACCCACTTTTCTCTAGGCCTCTGGAATATTCAAGTGAGAATGCCTTACAATGCCAACCATCCATTATCTGACACACTTGTCCCAATAGGGCTTGGGCGTCATGACGTAATGACTTTGCGTGGCCACCATATTGATGGCCTCCTTTACTGCTGCTCAGACTGCTGCCTATGACTACCGCATACTGTTCTCCCTCTCAGCCGTGTTTTAATTTGATTAATATCACCTTAACTTGATTTCAACCGTGGTAAACCATTGCTGTATTGTGGGCTGTAACAGCGCAACACATGATCGCCATGGGAAAAACAGAGAAAATGGGTTAACTTTCCACCGCTTTCGTGCCTGGAGGCGCAACCACGGAGACCAAGTGTCAGAGATAAAGAGTCGTCGGCTAGCCTGGATCGCGGCTGTAAAACGACCGAACATAACTTTCCACGGTATCCCGATGTCAATGAAAGTGTGTTCCCTGCATTTTCATTCTGGTAAGTTAAAGATGCACGGTTTTATTTTATAGCCTACATTGTTTCTTTCCTTCAAGGTTGGGATCTTTTACGGGAAAATGATAAAAACGTCAGCGGGAAAAGGCTTAAATACTTGAGAAACCCGGAGGGTTTAGGGAGGGTTGGCAGTTAACGTTACTAACTACACCTTTGAAACACATAGCAGCTAGTTAAAAGTACATTACATGCATGAGTGGTTGTTAGCACTAACGGTTAGAAATGACTAAACTAGCAGGTTCCAGAGCCCACCTGAGCACAGCTTACCTTTGTACGGATTACTGTGTTCCTACTGTTTGCTGGCTTTATGATCTGCAGCTCCTGAACCTATCCATTCGTGAACTGCATATGAGACTCCAGTGACTTGTAGCTTTGGATCTGTTTTGAAGTACAGGCACTCACTAGAGACTGACTTTTTTTCGGGAATGTCAGTATTAGTAACGATCATATGATTGGGACAGTACAGGATTAAACATTAACGGGAGCAGACGGGAGCGGGAGCAAATCAATAGTAACTAAAAAAAACTAGGATCGATGCCAAAAAATTAAATAAAATAGAAAGAAAAAAAATCCAGTACTGGCGCCATTTTGTAATTTTTTTCCTTGAAGCCTACTTTTTTCCTACTCGCCTAATGCGAGTCAAAAAAACTACACTACCCAAAAACCAACAGTGCTTCTGCTCTGAGTTTTCCACCCGTGCTCAAAAACAACAATGGAGGGACCAACAGTTACTACAGTTAGAAACAGGAACTTAACTGACCCTTCATAGAAATTCAGATTCAATGTATTGGCAGAAATCTTATTGAAGACAACAAGAATGGGAGTGGTGCAGGAGCAGGAGTCATTCTGAATGGGAGCGGGATGTGAGTGGGAGTAATTTCACCAGGAGTGGGACGGGACAGGATTTAGATTTCTACTCTGGCCCGGGATCGGGACAGGACACAATTTTTTTCTGTGGGAGTGGGACGGGACAGGAATGAAAATCCACTCCCGTGTCAGTCTCTAGCGCTCACTCTTCGGTGCTCCACTCATTGTTTGGAACTTCATATGGATCCAAATTATTAATAATGCTGATTTTGTCAACATACCAGTCCCTGGCTTCTCTATTTAACGTGTCCCGGTAAATTCCAGATCCTTTTCGGGATTTTAGCATATTTTTTCTCTCTACTTCTAGGTCTCTTCGTTCAACAACAACGTTGTATCAGAGCTATGTTTACGTTAGCGTAGCCATCAACATGGCCGCCACGTCCCACAATGCAACGCGGTTCCCAAGCCTTATTGGGGTTGCGAGGGGTGCTGGTGCCTATCTCCAGCTGTCAATGGGCGAGAAGCGGGGTACACCCTGGACAGGTCGCCAGTCCATCGCAGGGCAACACACAGAGACAAACAGGACAAACAACCAAATTCTCACAAACTCACACCTATGGAGAATCTAGAGATGCCAATTAACCTACAGACATGTTTTTGGACTTTTTTCCAAGTACTGTGGGACGAAGCCGGAGCACCCGGTGAGAACCCACTCATGCTCAGGGAGAACATGCAAACTCCATGCAGAAAGACCACTTACTGGGGCCTTACAATGCATCCCCAGTTATTGTTTTGCTCTTTTTATTTTTTGTGCTTTAACACTAAAAGACCCGGAGATACGAGAATTTTCGTCAGCCTGCAGTCCCCCCGCAGTACTTATCAACTCATGAATCCCTTTTCAGATGTGGGGGGGGGGTATTTTTTTCAATTTTTTTATCTCTTGCTCCAACTTTTTAATGTGTCTGTCTTTCAGTCTGAGCTCCTCCGCTTTCTTTTTAAGTAATCACTATATGCTCTTATACTTGCCTCTTGAGCCTTTATTTTTTCCTTACAGGTTCTACGATCACTCTCTTTCAGATAGGCTTTAGTAGATTTCTTTATATCTTATCCATCATTTTTCTATGAAGTTCCTGAATTGTTTCTTCATTTTCTGCCAGTGCTTTCTTTAAATTATCTATCTCGTTGTTAGGAGTGCAAAACCCGTTAGAAGGACTTTTAGAAGGACTTTTTACAGTATAGTGTCCTTTTATATTTGTATTGTATTCAATAATTATTCCTTCCAACTTCTTAGATTTAGCTGTTTCCTCACTTAATTTTTTAGTCAAATCAGATACTTTTTTCTCCTAGTTTTGACTTGCCACACTGTTTCTTTTAATTTCTTTATATTTGCTCTGACATGTATTTGTTCCTGCTGCTTGAAGATCTTTAAGCTCTTTATTTGTTGCTGCCATTTTTTCCGAGTACTTACTGATTAATATATTTGACTTTGTTTTGGCACCCTTTAACTCCTTTTTTAGACTAGTAATAATTTGCTTCTTGTTGGAAAGCTGTGTTTTAAGGTCATTATTGTTTTTTTCACAAATTAGCAAGTTACTATTCAGCGTTGTAACTTCAATCTTCATTTTCTTGTTGTTTTTTTCAGCTATTCCAAGCGCCTCATTTACTTTGTTTATCTGTGACTCGTTTTCTTTAATTCTTACATTTAACATACTTTCCTGTTGTGTTAGACTTTTAATTTTCCCTCTTAAGTTCATAAGCTCTTCATCTTTCATCTTAAGTTTAGACTCCACTGTCTTATCTTGATCTTTAAGATTATTGCAAGCTTCTTCATAACGTTTTTTCAGGGTTGCCCTTTTATCCTTATCCTTATTTTATCCTTTTATCCTAACACTGCTGTCCGTGTCCTCACTAAGACTAAGAAAGTAGAGCACATCACCCGGTTCTAAAGTCCTTACACTGGCTCCCTGTATCTCAGAGAATAGACTTTAAAATACTTCTGTTAGTCTATAAATCTCTGAATGGCTTAGCACCTAAATACATCACAGACTTGCTATCAGTGTATCAACCCTCCAGACCACTCAGGTCTTCTGGCTCCAGCCTGCTCTGCATACCTAGAACCAGAACTAAATATGGAGAAGCAGCATTTAGTTCCTATGCTCCACTTATCTGGAAAAAACTTCCAGAAAACTGTAAAAGTGCGGAAAGCCTGAGTTCCTTTAAATTAAGACTAAAAACACATTTGTTTAGGATTGCCTTCTACTGTTCTAGTTAAACAGTTCAACTAAAACATATTTTCTTTAATCCAACTGTTTTTAATATTCTTTTTTTGTTTCTGCATTTTTTATTTTATTTTATTTATTTTTTACTACTTGCTTTCTGTTTTATCTTCCTGTATTTTAATCATGTAAAGCACTTTGCATTGTCTTTGTACTGAATTGTGCTATACAAATAAATTTGCCTTGCCTTGCCATGTCCTTCCAGTTGTCTATGTAATTGCTAAAACTAATGGTGTCAAGGAGTTTCCTATTTTTTGCTAGTTGCTTTGATAAGTCTTCATTCTCAGTTGTAACTTCCTCTAACTTATTTTTTAAACTTGTTACTTTATTTTGAAGCTCCGTTATGAATATGAGAAAAATCCTCATATTCAGAAAAAACACATTTTTACATCATCACCGTGGCCAAATAGTTTTTAGTAGAAACATTTTTTGAATACCTTTTACGGTTTTGGCTCAACGCTCGTTTGTTCAGAGGGGAAGTTTTGCTTTTGAGAGCTCTGCTCTACTATGGAGCTACATGTTATTTAATGAGACCAGCAGGAGTGACAAACCTTTTTATTTCTCCTTCCCATTAAGGTTGTGAATGAGCTAAAGCCAACAAAGTTACCCAAATCGGAGACAAAGGATAGCTGCCGCTTAGACTGAAAGAATTTTTTGGATACCATGTACGGTTTGTCTTCAGCACTCATTTGATCGGAGCTGATTTTCCCATTCAAAAAAGCCTGAGAGGAAATTAACAATACTGCTGCGCTTTTCTCTCTGTCACTGACAGCCTTGTTAAGCGTTGTCAAGGTAACCGAGCTTCAAAGGGATTTTACCTCTGCCACTTTAAACAGCACATTTTAATCTAATGTAGGGAGACAACACTGATTTAACATTTGGAAATGGATACTGTTGCTGGCCATGACCCTTCCCTTCACACGAAACCCTGATAGAGTTTCAAAATAAGACTCCGGGGACCCTGCAAAATAAAAGCCCCTACATTAAACTCATATTTTTTTCCCAGCATATGGATCAACATTATGACCCAAACTCAACCACTTTTTTAAAAATTAGACTCTAGGGGGCTTTTCAAAACACACCCCACAGCAAATTTCAAAATAAAAGCCTCCTATTGCCACTTCATCTATTGCCCTAATAACAGGGGAAAAGAGTCATTTAATGATTGGAAAGTCATCAAGCATCATTGCTGGGTCTGACCCTTTTCTCAACACACAACCCTGCTAGACTTTCAAAATAAGACTGCTGTGACCCTACACAATAAAAGCCTCTATATTATACTCGTGTATTAATTGATGCAAATGGCTCAGCATTATGACCCAAACTCTACCAGCTTGTTTCTATTAGACTCTAGGGACCTTTCCAAAACATACCCCAGAGTGAATTTCACAATAAAAGTCTCCCATTTACGCTCTAATACAGCATCTATTCAACCAATAACATGGAAAACCAGTGATTTTATATTTAGAAATGGATTCTATATCACTGCTGGGCATGACCCTTCCCTTGACACACATCCATGATAGACTTTCGAAATAAGACTAAAGGGACTCTACAAAATAAAAGCCTCTTCCTTACACACGCTCATTCATTGTGCCGTATGGCTCGTAGCTATGACCCAAACTCAACCAATTTCTTCAAATTACACTACCAAGGCCTGTTGACCACACACCTCAGTGCATATTTATTAATCAGGTTCTAAGATTTACACTGTAATAAAGCATCTGCTAACCTCGTAACATGCAGTCTAAGCCTGCCAACGGTGCTTTCATCACCACAGCGGCTCGTAACATGCAGGTTAGTTTTTTTATGAATTCAGCTCCTTAAGTGGTATTAGCTCTCTTCCTATAAGCTTCTCTCACTGTCCTTCCTCTGCTTCTCATGGTCAGTCTTGCACATAGGTTTGTTGATTTTCAATCCTCAAATGATGACACTGTTTTCTTTATGCTGATCAACCGACATATTTTAAATCATTTTAAAAGTCATAAGCTTCTGATGACTTCCTATCACATTTTCATATGTTCCTCAGCTAATTTGTCTTTTCCTTCTCGCAGTTTCTTTAGCTAATTTTTCTTTTTCATTCAGCAAAAAAAGCATTCCCACTTTGATGTTTCTCCGAAACAGCTTTTTCTAGTGTTCCTTCTTGTTTCTGCATTTTTTATCATTTCATTTTTATTTTTTCTTCTGATTCTGCTCTGATTCTGTTTTATTTTCCTATATTTTAATAATGTAAAGCACTTTGCATTGTCTTTGTACTGAATTGTGCTATTTAAATAAATTTGCCTTGCCTTTACTGGCTCTCAATGTTAAATGATAAAAATTTATGCGTTTCTGCATTGTGCATGCCATGACACTGAGTGAGCAGGAACCTTTTGCTCCATATTTCTAGTGTTAAAGATGCTGCCCTACATCTGAGTCTTGCCAAGTGAGCACTTTTAAACACTGACAAAGTCTATGTTTGGAGGCTTGTGGGAGGACATTTTTTAAATGAAGCTGCTGAAGTTCAGGCAGAATCTGCTCTCTCTATATTATATCATCAACACAGACCATTTGTTTGTTTCGCTTGTTCTATATATAAGATTTCTAGTTGCATAATCAGTACTTAAGTTAACTATTTTAGGTACTTTGATGCCTCTATGTTGTTCGTTCTTGTTCCACAACTTAGTGGAACCTTTTGAAAATGTCACCAAAAGAGGTTTTACACAATAAATTTAACTGACGCAGATAAAATTAACAACATTTTGTCATGTTACAGCCACAAAAAATATATATATAATTTAAGAATTTATGGAATAGACCAACACAAAATAGAAAACAAATTTGAAGAAGAATAAATGTTAGAAGTGTTACAGTCCAAAAGAGTACAACAGAAATGTAAGGGATGAACGGAGAAGCTTAACGAAGGTTTTGATCATGAACAATATCCTGAGCTTATTTAAAGTACAAAACAAACATATGAAAGAAGGCACTTTGGTGTAACCTTTTGACCTTAACTTGAATACTTTACCTTGAACAACACCTTGCCTCACATTCTTAGTGTGAAACATGATGGTGGCAGAGTTATGCTGTGGGAATGCTGTTCTTCCACAGACACATGGAATTTGGTCAGAGATGACAGGAAAATGAATGGAGGTAAAGTTTATACATTTGACTGTAATGAGGAGAACCTGGTTACATCAGGAAGGACATCCAGTCCTTCACAGATTTTGCAAAGAAAACTTTACGAAACCTGTGAGCAGGTTATAATGACTTGCTGTAGCAATCCAAAAATTTTATTTCATGTGTTGCTCAAACAAACAAACCTCAATAAAATGGTATCATATTGAATGAATTCGAACATGTCTTCTATATAGTCATTTGATTAAAAGGGCCCTTTGAAAATAACAACCTTTAAGCAGGTATTAAACATTCTGTAGAAGGAATTTTGATTTGATTAATCTGATGTGATGCTCTTATATTTAGTAGAAAAGTGTTAATTATATGTTAGTGGCAATAAAAACAGACGTAGTGATTTAAATAACCAAAGTGGCTAGTAGGATTTTAGGGAGCACTCTTTTCTAGCTTGTGTACTTTTTAGGATAAGAAGGTGCTGAGGTAGGCAACCTCAGTTCATCCGTTCTCTAGAAAATTTCAGCTTCCCTCAACTTTGTCTGCATTGAAGAGCAAGAGAAATTATCCATTTTATATGTGCTACTGTTATTATGTTTAGTAATAAAAAACACATAAATAAAAGCATTGTTACGAACAATAGCGCACATTGCTTAACAACGTAGACAGTTTTATTTTGTATTGGGGTTGTAAAACAATGTATGGCTTGTTTGATAACTGAAAATGATGAAAGTCAATTTTCCATTGGGGACAACAAGTTTACCATTGACCACCATTGATGGGAATCAAAAGTGACAGATTTTCAAGCTTTAGTCCCCAAGTAATTAATTTATATAATATAAATTGAGTTACTAAAATAAATGAGTTTTCCAATATTTTGATTATCACATTTAATCACTGGATTTACTTGTAGAGTTTACCAACTCTATGAGGATAGGAAAGGAGCTGATTAGAGCAGCACATTGTAGATTAATACTGCCATCTTGTGGCAATAAACTAAACTGCAGACAGACAGATTTTTTTTAAGTTTTATTTTCTTTTCTTTTGTACGTTCATGTTTTCAGTGTGATAGCATTGCCTCTTAATCATGAATTGGGTGAAAAATTATTCCCTTCACATTTCTTTGCTGTTTGGTGCATTAATATTCTTTGATCTTAATTATTTTAAAAGGTAAACTAAACAGATAAGCTTTGCTAAAATAAATACTGCTTTGATGTGTGTAAGCTAGTTTGTATCTAATTCAGGAGTTTGATTATTTTGCTAGTATGAAGTTGATTATGTACTCCCTTGTGATGTCCTTTCCTCATAATGCCACGTTTTTCTTTTCTGCAAAAAAAAGTACAAAAAAAGACTCTAATATTCATGATACTGTTACACCAGGGGTGCCCAACCTTATTTAAAACAAGAGCTACTTTTGAAGTTGATGGCATGCTGAGATCTACCAAGCCAAACACAAGGGATGGGCAGTATTTGTTTTTTTTTGTTTGTTTTTTGCACAGGTGGAGAAAAAACAGTAAGTCAAACAAACGAGGAAATTATAAATTGTTTCAAAAAATAGGTTGCAAAAACAGAACGTAACACCATATCTCTCTCACACTCACTCACTCATCAGACTGACCAAAACTACAGAAAAGAGCAGTCAAGATCTGTGCAGTCCAAAAATCTAAATAAACCAATTGATACACACACAGTCAAGTAGAAATGAAAAAAAAAAAAACAAAAAAAACGCATTAGAACTGTAAATTTACAGTCATGTTTAATTCACTGTTTATATATCTATTTTTTTTTTATTATTATTTTACTACCTTTCAAGGCTGCACTTTATTTATAATTTAGCTGTTCCAAACTAAATTTCTTTTTTTTTTCTTTTTTTTTTACAATTGTGTAAACAAAATGACAAATAAAATCTGTCAAAGTCTAAGATCACTTCAAAGCAGGAAGAAGAAGGCAAGTCCACTATTTCAGAATGATAAACTTCACTGGGCATTGGCAGAGAAACTGGCAGATGGATTAAAATTCAACAGGAAAATAGATAAAAATACTAACTACAAACTATGTGGGTGTGAAGATGTAACATACAGCAGAATGGGTTGTTGACAGTTTCAGAAACTCTTTAATTTCGTGGAAAAGTTCCAAAAGTTTAAGAAGAATCTGCCACGACTCTGCCGCCTGACATCGGTGTGCAGCAGCAGATCAGTGTGGTCTGCACCTACCTTCTCGAGCTGGGCACGGAATAAACACCTCTGTAAACTCCTGGCAAGAACAGAGCAAGCGATCTTCATCGCAACGTCCATGACATGCTTCATATTTAAAATATTGCCGCACAGCTGATGTTGATGAATGATGCAGCGGTTGATCCAAAAATCCGGGAAAGTTTCAGACAGCTTGAACAGAGCAACGAATGCAGCAGTGCGCCCAACCATAGATGGAGCCCCATCAGTTGTCATAGATGTCATCTCATTATCTCTTCAGATTCCTCTTCGCACTTTAGAGTCCCTGGTAACAAGCTAGCAACCGCGGCAAACCATGCCCAGCAGTCAGCATGCATAAAAAAAGGTTCCCTGCATACTTTTTATTTTTCCATTTTATTATTATGAAAAACTTTTTTTTTTTGTCATAGCCATAAATAGGTCTACATTGTAAAACTTCTCGCGATTGACTTAAACTCAGCCCACGATTGACTGATAGACCGCAATCGACTGGTTGGGCACCCCTGGTCTAGATAAATATTTGGAGCCAAAGTTCTGCTTCTGCAGGTATAAAGTTGGAGAAATGAAACCACATCATGAGGAAGTACATTATCCTTTTATTAGAAATATCAAGCAGATTCAAACAACAAAAAAGGGGCCATGAAAACCAGTTGGGTGACTGTTTTTAAATCGCTGCCTCTGTTTGACTTGCATCACCTCACTGACACGCATAGAGCTCGCCCTCTGCTTGACAAGTGGCTAAATGACGGCTCTGAGCTGACAACGTCTAACCTGTTCTGGAATGGATCATCATATGTATTGGGAGAAAGGAACCTAATTATGTGTTGGGTTGTCCATTTTCAAGGTTCTTTTTTTTTTTTTTTTTTTACAGCAATCCAAGTTTGTATTCTACCATCATGTGAGGCTCCCCCATCACTTCACTCTGGGCTGGATCTGCAGACAAACAAACACAGATTGATGGTTAGACTTATTTTATGTTAATAGTAGATTTTCCCATCTAATCAGAGGAGTGAGGCCCTCACCACAGAGGATGTCTTCAAAACCGATACACTCATCGCTTCCTCGCAGTGTGTCGAGAGCAAGGTTAGAGCTTGGTAAGAAGGGCAGACGCTGGATCTGGAACCCAGAAACACTTTGCTTTAGGAATTGGGGGGGGGGGGACTTTAAAAACACTGAAGATGAAAAGGTGTAGACTGCGTCTACCTGTCTGGCCGCTCTGTACTCCATCTGCAATTTGAGCGGAGCGTGAAGACCCTGGATGTTTCTGAGCGTAGAGAAATTCATCTTGTCCTGGTTAAGGTGGAACTTCACAGCAGAGGAAGAGAGAGACCACATTAAGGAGCCTTCAGTAAACAGCGCCCTCTTATGGCTTCATAATGGCCAATGCTTCATTTTGAACTTTAATATTAACTATATCAGTGTTTCTCAAACTGAAATACATTGGTTGCAGTCAGCAATACTAAGAGGATATAAAATATTTAAAGTATTTACAAGGTTACTAATAATTATTCTGGTCTTGAATTAACTATGATAAAAGCATTTCTAAATCTATACTTTTTTCCACCAATGTTCTTGTTTTACTTTCATAGTGCAGAATGATGTTCGTTCATTACTTATTGTTCTAAGATGTGATCCATAATTGATAAACTGCTCACTGTGTGATAACATTAGCTACAAATTTAGTTTGTTACATTTTCATCGTTTGATGCAAAACATTTTTTTATGAGCATGTTCCACATTTTAATTTCTTAAGCCCTTTAAATTAAGGTAAACTGTGACGATTACTAATGTAAAGATGCAATAAATAATAGTGATTGTTTTTGTTGTTTGATTTTCTTTTATTAGTGGGAAATGGTATTTGTTAAGGAACTTGGAAGCCACTATTACATCCCTGGGAAATGTATTACATTTGCAGGATTATTACATTAAAAGCTGCATATGTTTATCAAAATAGCGGTTTACTACATTTGGATGAGTTACATAATCTTCCAATGTGGTTGGGAGAAAACAAGTTAGGTTTTTATAGTAATGCGTGTCATTTTTAATTTTATGTTATAAAACTCAAGCAAAAAATAATAAAAACAACAAAACTATTGATTGGGAAAAAATCATTACATTGCATCCTTCAAACAATAAGACTGAAATTAAAAAGGGGATTCAAATTTTTGTGACAAAACAACAAAAATCATCCACACCTAGTATACAGCTGTTTAGAGTATCTTAGAATAATGTTACTTGGAATTTGGTATATCTTGTTAAAGTTTTTATACTAATTTATATAAATGATACATATATCAAAAACGGTGCGCCCGTTTTAACTGAGCTATCCATGCACAAATGTCTAAGGAAAATTGCATTCAATGTCAGGCTCGTTCACTAATAGGAAAAGCAGATAGTCATACTTTGCATGCATATAGGCCTATGCTTTTATTCATCCCCTGCACTTCACATATTTATTTATTTATCCACCTTACTTTTATTTTTTTAAAATACTTTATGTTTTTCTTGTGTTTTCATTTGTGAAATGTGATTGTGCGTGTGAAAGGTGTACTAGTGCTGCACAAAAATAAAAGTTACTGAATTGAACTATCAAGAGAGTTAATGCAGTTAAGCTGAGTAACACCTGAACTAACTGACACGTACATTTCTTTTAAGCTCAACTATGATTTAGAAACTGATAAGGATCCTTCAAAAACTGAACAAAATATAAGTATAGGTATGGTGGTTTTAAAAATATGTCACAAAAAGTATTAGTCAATCATAGTAAAGAATTTTAAAGCCATTTAATCCAAAATAAGATCTAAATATGTGGGTATCACTGATTTTTATTGTTCTTTTTTCCCCCAATTAACTTACATACTAACTCATTTATCTGTGCATATTCACCACATATGTACAGGCTGTCAGGCCTATAAGTAGGTCTGCTCCTGGATATATTTTAGGAATGTTAACGCATTAAAGGGCACAGCAAAGACAGCTTACATTTTTCTCTGATAACTCCAGAGGGTGGCTTGGAAGGAGCTCATTCTTTATGCTGGTGAAGCTGTCACAAAGAGAGGGAGAGAAAGCTGTTACAACCACCAATATGCACAATTATTAAAATAATAAACGTAACCGAATATGGCGGCTCTTCTTTGCAGATAAAGTAAACACCTAAACAAATAAAGAACAGTATAGTGAACATAATTCGTGGTTTCTTACCCGCTCCGCAGAGAGTCCTGCACCCCATAGGCCCCCTGTGGACACAGTCCTGCTACAGGTACACTGTCTTTGAGCTGAGAGCGGAGTCCGCGGCTGTTCTGTGATACACACCGAAATAAAACACCTCAGACCTTCACGTCTGCTAAACATAATCAAAAACAACCAAATACAAACACTCGGAGCCGACTTAAAAAGACAAAATACGGATAAACTTAGCTGCTAACATAAGCGCTAATGTAGCATTAGCTCGAGTGACTAATCAAATTCCCGAGTCAGCTCCGCATGATGATCAGACTAACATTTAACGTGGGTGATAAAAAAAACGTATAACGCCGATCAAAATAAATTAAGTGGATGGAAAATATTTAAAAAGGAATCTATTTAAAAAGATGAAATAAACATGGTACAATACCATTGTGACTCCTTTCCTTGCACTTTCCTTTTGGTAAGCTTGTATATCCGCCGGTGTAGCACGGTAATTACGAAACATCCGGTGCAAGTCCCGCCCCTGAAAAAACTGCTCCGTAATTTGATAAAACGAAATATAGGCACGGAATGTTATGTGCGGTAGGCATCTGAGGGGTTTCAATACCATTAGTATTAAAAAATATTGACCGTCATTTTCACACCATATTACCTGAAATCATCATGTGTTTCGGATAAATTATAAGTATTTATAAAACTTGTTACAGCGGGGGTATAGCTCAGTGGTAGAGCATTTGACTGCAGATCAAGAGGTCCCCGGTTCAAATCCGGGTGCCCCCTCTTTTATAGAGGTTTTTTTTAAGTAATTATTTTTTCAAAAATCTTGTATTTTAAGTGGAGTTGGATTGAAAAGCTATAGTCTGGATTCTTCAGGGTCCACCTTATTCCAACCTGATGGCCTGTGTAGAACAGATTAAATTGAATGTATTTAACAGTGCCAATTCCCAACACACCTTATCTCAAGGCACTGTACACAGGCAATTCAATCATGTTATACAATCAGATTGCATTAAATATCAAAAACTAAGAGGAATATAATAGCTTTCAGCCAGCGGGTGCACATTTGTAATTTGCAACAAAAGTAACGCACCAAAAATCCGTAAAATAAAATAAAATTTCCATTGTTACTATTAAATATTTATGATACAAATATCATATGAATATACAAATATCATGTTTCTGCAGCTTTCAACACCTATTTTCAACACCTTAATATACAAATATAATGCTTTATACAGCTTTCAACACCTACAACAACTTGTTAAAAACTTATGAGTCACTGTAACATTTTAATTTACTTTTGCGATTAATAAAGCCTTTTTTATTTGAAAATGAATCAATACCTAACCCTCAGTGGAGTGAGGAATGAGGTCATCATTCCCAATACTATCTTCCTGACTGCTGCTTAGCTCCTGAGGTGCAGGATGCTTGACCTGCATCCCTCAAACGTCGCCCTGTACGTCTGAGTTATCCCCTGTCTCCAATATTCGTTATAGTCTTTGAAAGAGGATAGGACGGAAGAGGATTAGGGCCACTGAAAAAAAAATAGTTAACTAATTTTTAAATTTTATTTCAGTTTAATATGGGAAAAAACTCAGAATTCTGACTTTTTTCTCAGAATTCTGATTTTAATCTCAGAATTCTGACTTTTTTTCTCAGGATTTTGATTTTAATCTCAGAATTCTCACTTTAATCTCAGAATTTTGACTTTTTTCTCAGAATTCTGACTTTAATCTCAGAATTTTGGACTTTAATGTAGATGGGCACCATGAAGGAAGAGAGCTGGGAGCACTCAGATTCACTGACAAAGATGTGGGTTGTTTGAGAAGGCCAATGACACATTGGTGGAAAATTACAGAATTAAGCAACTTTTTACGTGCCCGAAGGGTCCCCTTATTAATGGAGGACCAGAAGGTCATTAAAACAAGAGAGCTAGTCTCTAAAACAGACATGGCTACAGCTTGATGCTAACATGTTTATAAACTGTCAGAATTCAGTCAGAATTCTGAGAAAAATCTTCCCTAAGATACGCTCTGAAAATTACATCAGAAACATTTAATAAAGATAACAACAAAAAAAAAATGACTGACCAAACATGCAAATGTCACTCCATGCAGTTGTACACAATATGGTAGTCACTGTTTTCACACTGCAAAAACGATCCAGAAATAATTTAAAAATGTCTTACATTAAGTGTATTTACTCTTAATTTGAGTAGGTAAATAAGATGATTTGCCAATGGAATTAGTATTTCTACTCTTAAAAGAAGATTATTAGATAGTATGCACTTGAAACAAGACAATGCAATTGTTTTTTCTTATTTTAAATGTAAATGGCAAAGCAGCTCAATTTCCACCTCAGAAAAAAATGCACTTATTTTAGGAAACAATTACTTATTTAGATTTAAATTTTTTGCAGTGCAGTTTTCATTATCACAGTCATTTAGCAGACGCTTAAGCTGCACTAATTATGGCACTGACAACCAAAAATATGAATGCCAGGTCACTGGAGGTCTGACAATTACTAAAATGTACAACTTTAGCTGTGAGCAATAGAAACTGAAGTCAAATTCCTTGTTAATAATTCATCTTTCTTGAATTCTTGTGATTTAAAGCCCCTTGAATGTGCAGTGGAAGCGACTTCTGTCAGACCATTTTATTTTGTACCGTACTTACACATCACTGGAAAGTCAGATGATTTGCCAAAGTACTAAATAAATAGGTTATTGTTGTAGAGCCTTTGACATTCAAAATGTTTTTATATGTGAATGACTATTAATGCAAATTGATATTTTATTGAATACAAAACTCATAATTTTTGCTGTGGATGCTTTATTTAAAGTTTATATCACAAAATAGCTTCGATATACTTATACTTTTTTTTACTTATACCTTATTTTTTTGTCATGTGAGGAGGAGAATCATTTCCAGAAATATTTCCATCCACCCAGAGAAAAACTGATCAAAATCTGAGCTCTCTTTAAACTCAGTTAGACCATCTGGGATGCTTTCATTCAGAATCTGATGACATTATCTTAATCTTTGTTCAAACTTCTCCTTTCATCAGCTTTCTCTAAATACTTTAGGTTGAAAACTGCAGGATATTGTAGAAAAAACATGAAGGAATGCTAGTTTACATGCAGGAAAATTTACCTTAATGCATAATGTCCAGCAGATTCCAAGAACGGTTTCTTCCCCAATGCCATTAGACTGCTAAATGTTTTGTAGAATTGGTTATTGTGTTGCATTTTATTATTATATTTATTATATTTTATCATATATAAAAAAATGTTAGAACTGTAAATTTACAGTCCTTTTTTACTATTTTTCAAGGCTGCACTTTTAAAACGAAACTTCTTTTTGTTTTACACTTGTGTAAACAAAATGACAAATAAAATCTGTCTAAAGTCTAAAAGTCTAAAGTCTAATGTATGCATATTTTATTAAGCAAATTTGAAATCTTGCTGTTTTTCTGAAGTCAGATTAATTGTACACTGCAAATTGAATGACCAACAGTATTGACAGCAGATATGTGCAGAGATAGATGGATTACAAACTGATCTCACAGATGGTACCAATTTATCAGTAAACACACTGAATAGGTTTATGGACGGTGCAGTTAAAGCAGCCATAGTTTACCACTGATGACTTTATTCTGTTTGACCCAATTGCTTTCAGCTCACTAGTCATTGAGATTTAACATCAGTGTACATGTTGTATGATTTGTTTGGAGGAAAAGAAGGAGAAAAAAACAATTAGACACATGAAACTATGGAGGTTGGATAAAAAAAAATTAATCAATTTGTATTGCAACATTTGCGGGGGGAAAAAAACAACAACAACCTTACAACAATATCTGAATGTTTCCTATAAAGTCCTCAGAAATGCATACATTGGGCACAAAAAGGCTGTAATAAAAGGATAAATATAAAAATATGCTTTTTAAACCCAGCGCTGAGGTTTGACTACAGGCCTGATGTTTCATGACATGACATGTCAACGACATTGACATGATGTCAGCGAGCTCATTTATCTTATAGACATTTGTTACACCACAAATGATCCTCAATAGGGGTAACCTATCAAGAAGCACACTTAATGCAATATAATTTAAGATAGAGAATAAGTAACAGAGTTTTTTTCCCCTTGGGACATCTTATTGCTGAATAAATCACAGTTTTTTTCAAGGTAAGTCCTTTTGACCTCAATAGATTTGGAAGATGATGCTCCCCTCTGAAGAGCTGATCTTAATCTTTTAGATGTCAGAAAAGCCAAACTAATAAAAAAAAAAAATGTCATGTTTTGTCATGCATATTTCTTCAGCTTAATCAAAACAGAAACAGAAGTAATTATTTTTTACTAAAGAAAGAGGATTTAACTTTAACACAGAGTTTTACAGAATGCAGCTAGAAGGCACCAATAAGGCTCAAAATCTGCCTGTAATGATGGACTCAGAACTGAACTTAAAAGCATATGAAGAGAACAGCAAAGTCCTCCTTCTGTCACCTAAAGAACATCTCCAGAACTGAAGAGCTAATTTCTCAGCAGGACCTTGAACATTAATTCATTTGTTCAGCTTCAGTATAATTGATTACTCCAATGGAAACGTAACATGTCTGACTAAAATGTTGATTAAACAGCTTCAGCTGACGAACACTGATGAAGCCCTAAAACCCTGAGTCTCTTTAAGTCAAGACTAAAGTTAACCTTCTACTGTGCTATATAAGCAATATTAGTTACGTTTCAAGAATAACTTTCCTCAATTTGTACCAAATATTTTAAACTATTTATTTTTCTCTCTTTAAATATTTGCTACTTTTATACCACTGCAAAGTACTTTTCTTTTTTGACCATGTTCAGCACTTAGAATAGTGTTGTTACTGAAATTTGCTAAACTTGGCACTGTGTAGGCCTGAGTGTATCTATTCTAAAATGTGCATTTTGCATGAAAGCAATTGAGAAAATTATGTTTTCTCTTTCTGATTTCTCAACCAATTTGTAATTTCCACTGTCCAACATTAGGGGGCACTCTTAACTCATTTTTTTAAAACTTGTTTGTGGTTAGCTTTAACCATCAACCATTTTTCCTTCCTAGTGCAAATGTTTTCCTACAAAATATTGCACTTTTCTCTAAAAAAAAAAAGTGTATTTTAACATCCTGAACTCATTAATTTCTTGGTTAATTAAATTTATGGTTTATTTCTCTTTCATGTTTTATTTATTTATTTCTGAATAACTGGTGCGTTGCAGTTTGCTGTAGTGTCCTACACAGTTTTATTTCAGCTTCATAAAGTACTGCTCTTCCTATTGGGATTGTGATTCTTGACCGCATTTATCAGGGGGGAGTCGAGTGCTTTATTAGTAGTGGGAACAGACCTAATCCATGGGGAATAAGGAACAAGATAGAGCCCGTAAATTGGTATATAACCTCAAAACCAGGCTAAATCAGAGAAAACCGCTCAGTTTCCCAGAAAACGTTTCAGCCTGTTTACAGCTTACTATATATCCTTGTATGCAGCTCCTTTGTGGTGTAAATTTTAAAAAGCTACTATGCAGAAGCTTAAGGTTGATTATAATAACCCATTGAGAATTCTTCTTAAAATACCCATGATTTGCATTGCAAGTGAGATGTTTTGTAAATCACATGTCAGAAAATTCCAGGCCCATCTGAGAAATCTGATATACAGGTTTAATTGTTGTCTGAGCAGCTCATTGCACAGTCTTATTGTAATGTTTTCACATCTTATCTGCACCAAGATACCAGTCGGCTCTGTGGAAACATTGGTATGCATGTCTCTTATTTATTTTATTTATTTTTTGTGTTGTATCATCTCTTTTCTGATCATGAGTCTACTAAAAAAAAGAAATCAGTCAATCATTAAAGACCTTTATCTCATATGCACAGTTTGATGCGTTTTCTCCCATCTTATTCATAAGCATCAGAATCAATTTAGGTTTTAGTTGAGGACATAATGTTAGCCAGTCAAACTCAGTGAAACTATTGTCATTAAAGGCTTCATTGGCACTTCCATTAGTGTGGACTGGATTTAAGTCCTGCAGGTAAATTAAATCAGCATCTCCTGACAGAAGGGCAGCTGAGAAAAACATGCTCTTCTTGAAATTTCTACTAGACAGGAGTGCAGTCTTTGTACTTGCTTAAACACAGGGGACCAACACCAGCAAATTACCTCTCTGTCTCTACAAATCATCACTAAATGTGAAAAAATTACCATGGAATACAAACAAAATGCTTCCAATCTATTACCAGAGTACTTTGGAGCAACAGTCCAATGTTATTATGTTCTCTTTAGCCTAGGTAAGACACTTCTGATATGTTCTAACACAAGGAATGCCATATTTGAAGCCTCTGTCCAGATGACTCTTAGAGCTCCGACTCGAGGTGTTGTCCAAACCTTATGAATGTGTCCATAACTCTTACACAGGTCTTTTATCATCTCAGGCATTATAAGGCTGCACCTATCCAGTTTCTGATGCACCTTTTTCTTACACACTTGTTATTTTAAACCTTTATTCTCTTGGGTACAACTCACTGTAAACCGCCTAATCCTTTAGGAATGAAGCTTTTTGGCTTAAACTCATTAAGGAGATTAAGAGTTTTACTGATATGATTTGCAAGAAAGTATGATTCTCATTAAGCAAAGATTCAAATACCAACAGAATTCATTTGCACTAAGTCTGAGGCCATCAGGGGAAAAAAGATATCTTCTCTTAGTTGTGGTTTATTGACAGAATAGGTTTGGAAGACAGAGATAGAATTTGTACATAAATGTTTGATGCATCTGACTCTGCTAAGAGGTTTTACCAAATGGTGCATGTTGGAACCACTTAGAATCCTTTTATATTCAAGAGTTTTAAACACCACTTGTACTATATATCTATAACCTGTCAACAAAGGTTTCAAATATTATAAACGGAACCACCATTTATTAAAATATACACATATTTCTAAATCATGGCAGTTGATCTGGTTTCAGCTATGAAAAATAAGTTACATTTAAGGGACATACATTTGTAGTTTTGGAAGCAACTGTAGGTCTGATCTAACATAGTTATTTTAAACCTAAAAAAATGTCATCAACACTCATTTTATAATTATTACAATTTTAAAGGTCAATGTTTATGATGCTGTCTGCTTACAGAGTGCGTTATCAAAGAGTATTGATGAAAAGTTGAGAAGAAACAAAACAATTGGCTGAAAAATTAGCTCAAACAACCGGGTTAATGGCAGCGTTCAGAGGAAAGTGAATAAGACATGAACCGATACTCACATGCATGTTGCAGCTTAAACTACTATTTTTAAATAAAAGCACATTTGAAACCTTTTAAAATTTCCCTGAGACCATTCAGGCAACCCGTGTTTTCTAAACACTTCAGCACAGGCTACTTGCCTCCATTAAACCCTGTAATGACGGAGTATTTCATGTAAATGTAGAACCAACAAGACATTAGGTGCCAGTACTGTACAGAACATCAGTGGCGGCCGGCCCATAGGGGGCGCTGGGGCACCGCCCTCCCTGATAAGAAGAGAGAACCGTAAAATATATTTTTAGAAATTAACTCAAAGATGTCAGTTTTACTCTCTAGAGTGTGTACCTATAAGCAAAACTAATTATATAAACTACATTTCCCTATCTACTGTCATTAATTTGTGGATTTCCACAGACAGACTCCTACCGTCTCTGTTCTGGGGGCTGTGATCAGACAGCCCCACATTTGCAGAGAATCTGTCAATCATGTACTATTGCTAGGTGAATTTAATGGCCAATCAGCGTCTCAGAACTTTATGGTCTTGGGGCGCTGAAAATACTGCGCTTTAACAGGCTTCTGCACCCATGTGCAGGTGCAGACAATTAGAGGGATGATGGCGAATGTAACGAACGAGATGCAGCTTCCACCAAATTCGGTGAGATCCTTATTTATCTACCCATTTGCCAGAAGAACATCCCTGTTGTAGGGTAGGAAAATTTCATGTCATGGTTATTGTGACTGTGACTAATCTACATCCTCTAACTTTGTCGTTCACCAGACCAGACCAGACAGGCTATGATAGGAGTCTCCTCCTGCCTACAGTCACAGACTTCTATAACTCATATGAGTTACGACAACATTTAGTTTCTTTTACGATTAATTAAGTATTTTTAAAATGATTTTTTTTATTTAATAGGATTTAACCATAACTAATTAAAATAAATATGTCTAATGTATCGCTTTATGGGTTATGAGTATACTAAATATTGCCCTGTAATGGCTCACCGCAGGGCATAACCTGTCCTGTCATCACACAGAGTATGACCCAGGAAGGGTGCAAGAAAAAACATTAATGATTGTATGGATTATCCCTATAGTTTCTTAATTATCATGGTTCTTTTAATCTGCATTTAGAAGACCTGTAAGTTTGGGAACCTTAATTTCTACATCACTGTGAAATACTTTTGTTCTCTTTAGAGAGAGTGTTATAAAAGACTTTACATTTCATTTAACAAACTTTTAATGCAAAGTGTTTTTTCATGCAAGGAATCTTTTTTGTCTGATTAATTTCAACTTTAATGAAGTCCCTGGTTATGCACCAGCCATCACAAAGTTAAATGGATTTCATTTGCATATATAACAATCCCCCGCCACCCCTGAACTCCAAACGTCTCACTTTAAGTGTCAGTTAATAATCAGTTGTCAATTTCTCCATATTTCTGTTGCACCGTGTTTTAACGCCTTGTTCATTCCAAAGGCCCCTAGAGCCCTTTGCCTCCAAGTAGAACTGAATTTGAATTTAACTAACTAACATTAGCACAAGCCCTTTCCACCATCATTGAACTCTTGCGCCAGGGTCAATAATTTGACCAGACTGTTGTTGATTCAAATGTTTAATATTTTATAAAACATATGCATGTATAGAATTCTCCTTTTAGAAGACATTCTTGTTGTAAATCTCTTTTTCTTACTTTTTTCCTCCAAAAGTAATATTTAAAAACATATATGAACAAAGATTTTACTGTTTACTTTTTAATATGATCTGGCAGAGACTTATAAATTTGATATGCTGAGTTAAATAATTTTCTTTTTGTCTACTAATAGTTTGACATTTAATTAGGTGTGAAGAGACCTTTGTTTGCCATGCCAGCCAAAAAAAAGGCTTTAAAATCAAATGTATTCACAGAGTTTGCAACCTCAAAATGTCAGCTTTAACTTCATCTTTATGGTCCTCATTAGGGGATATAGTAAGATAAACCGCTTTGTGTTTAAAGAGACAGTGCAGAAAAGCATCTATTTTTTTATTTTGTTTTTTAATTTGCTGGTCTAACTGGCCACACATTCGAAAGGAGAAGCGAGATTAGCCATTTATATTGCAACATCTGAAAAAAGGACATTATTGTGTCTGTTTTCATGTCAAGACTGCATTTTAAGCAGCTGGGCTAAATTTAGTCAGCCTATGTGTCACTAAATGATGTTGCCCTCCCACCCCCTTCATCAGCTACACACTGCAGCTGTGTCATTTCCTCCTCTGGTTACAGATTGCTAGCAATATTTCAGTAGCAGCTTAAATGAGTTTTCCCTCAGGGCCTTGGAAAGATGTCACCCATGTAGCAGTTCTCTACTAAATGGAGATGATTTTTCATTCCAGACTTTTATCAACGGAATTTTAATCCTGAGCTCTTTTTATAAATGAGGACTTGCATTCTTCTGTCTTTTATGGCTCTCAACTCACAAATGCTGGTACATGTAGGTTCATTTCGACCCTCCGATCCATTCGTCAATCTATTTCTTCATCAATTCCAAATTGTAATCTAATGATACTATAGTAAGTCCATTGATAGAGTCCATCTTAATATGATAAAAACTAGCAAAGCCCGTGAATCATAAGGACTTACTTTGTAAATGAATGTGATTTAATCGGTTATAAGACGTCCCCAGGGAACAACTCTGTTACCCAGTTCACTTCCAATTACATTGCACTAGGTTCCCTCTTTCAGATGGCTGCCTCCTTTCCTTAACAAGTGGCAGTGGCATTAGTTTAGGTGTACAAACACACATTTTACCCTCCCTACTGATATAATGGATAATGGGCAGGTAAAATTGAAAGAATCAAGAGGCACTTCCAATCAACGAATTGTGCAACAGCCTCGCCCTATTCTTTTAAAGAAGCACCATAGAGAGCGTTCTGATCAGCTGTCTCACTGTGTGGTGTGGAGGCTGCAGCGCCTCAGACTGGAAGAAGGTGAGAAGCGTAGTGAGAACAGCAGAGATCATCGGGGTTCCTCTTCCCTCCATAAAAAAACATTTCATCCCAGGGCTGCGTGTCCCGACCCATAGCATCATAAATGACCCCTCACACCCCCACCGTGGACTGTTCTCCCTGCTGCCCTCTGGGAAGAGGCTTCAGAGTATCCGATGCAGGTCCAGCAGATTCCAGAACAGCTTCTCCCCACCGCCATTAGACTGCTGAACTGTTGAAAAAAACTCTAAATCATATCACAGACTATGAATCAAACAGATAACACCAAACCAAAACACTGCATAATTGCACAATACATATTTTAATCAATGCTTTTTTGTTTTTTCTCCCACAGTTTACATTTGATCACTGCTGCACTTTAAGAAATGGAAATGTCATGAAAGCTATACAAAATGAATTCCGTTCTGTATACACTCTGTGTATACAAAATGACAATAAAAATTGTCTTAGACTAAATCTAAGTCTTCATGCTGATCCCCAGCTGCCACACAACGCGGGCAGGCTTTATTCTTCTTTATTCTTTATAGCAATATCATGTTGTCCCTGAGGGACAATTCCTTTACAGCAGAGTCAACAAACACACATATAAAGGGACATTGAAATATTACAGAATATTATCACAAGTCCAGACAGCACAATTATCAGAAATTATTTAAAGCAACAACAGCACAAAGAATAAAAGATCTCAGGTTAAAGACCTATCGGTTAACTCTTGCTTCATGGACATAGGTAAACCCTCTCTTGATAGAAAGAGCTGGGGTTACAAAACAAGCACACAATTCCAAAAGTTAAAACAGATGCAATAGAGGAAAAACAAAAACAAATTTTCCAAAAAATATTGAACCACATGAAAAAAAATCTGTTTTCTTTGGAAAACAGAAACAGCCAATGGTTGGGAATGTAGGTTTGCCTCAAGTTATCATCTTATCATCCAGGATAGTGCCCATTTACCTGTAGTGACTGAAAATTTCAACACCGATATGATTAAAAGGTGTTGGTGTTGTAAGTTGATTCCTACAGAAATCAATATACATCTGCCTGGTTTTAAAAACATTTAGGTTTAAGCATGCATTGTTGCACCGTTTATCCCATTTATTGATAAACAACGAGAAAACGAGAGAAAGAGCACACTCAAACTTTTCAGGAAAGTATTTTTCAGGGAAGTGGCAGCCTAGTGGTTAGGGCATAGGGCTTTGAATCTTGAGATTGAGAGTTTGATCCCCCACTCTTCCAGACTGCCACTGTGGCCCCCTGAGCAAGACCCTTAACCCCACACTGCTCCCCAGGCGCCGCACGATGGCAGCCCACTGCTCCCCAAGGGGATGGGTTAATTGAAGAGATGAATTTCTCCAATGTGAGATCAATAATGTTCAATTTATTTATTAGGGTCTACTTCGTTTCATCTTCTCCACTCCCAAACTTTTGAGGTAATCCCTGATGAATCTTGCTCTGTTGGTGACAGCATTGGCATGTTTGGGAGAGAGTTCAGTCCTTAATAATGAGAAAGTGGGTTTATCAGTCTTATCATAAATTCTTTCTTTAATAGGATTACTGTTGGGATCTGGAGCTGTACCACCTTCCTCCAGCAGAGTGCGCCGTGGGTCTCCTGGAGCTGAGCTTTCCAGCACACCTGAGACGCATCTACTCATCAGGAGACCTCTCCTTTATAACCAGCTGCCAGACCTTCCTTCGACGCCGCAGTGTTGACCTTAGTTTGGTTAGCAACCTGAGCCTCTGAAACTGAAAGAATCTAGTTGTCTCTGTTGAGAGATCAGATTCTAACTCTTCTCCGTTTTTGCCTCATAGGAAACCTGTCTCTAGCCTGAAGCTCTGGGTGAGCTTAACCTGCCAATCTGCCCTGGTGAACCAAACCTGAAGACTCCTATGTGGATTCCCCTGCTGCTCTTGGTGAAGAGCTGGAAACTCAGATCAAGGTCTGCCATTCAAAGTCAGAAGTTAGACACTGCAGATGGTCGTATCCTCTGCTGAACCAACAGTCTCTGGACCCAACAGTTCCCTCTCTCTCAAAGAGAAGCCTGGACTCAGTCAAGGTAGAATCTGAATAATCAGAACTCATTACTCATCTGCCCGCTCCACTAACCAAACTATCATCTCTGCAGACTTCAGTGAACCTGCCCGGACCAGTTCCAGAACCAGTACATTATCTTGTGTTGTTGAAACTTTCAATAAACTCTGTTAAACTTTTACCCAGCCTCCGTTGTGTTCTGCATGTGGGCTTAGAACCTTAAACCCATCATGACAATTACTTTGAATTATGCAAGACTTGTTTTTACAGTGATGTGGATATGTAGATTGCCTACATTGACAGCTGTTTCAGTTTGGTAGAGATGATTTGCCCAATTTATGTGATTTAAAAATGTTCTTTTTGATTGTTTAAACTTTTTTCTTATACGTTCTTTTGCTCTTTAAGTATTTGCCATCCTTGGTTTCTTCCTAATGTTCATTATCGCTTAGAGTCTTTCTAGATTTAGATTATAGATGGATTAAAGACATTGAAACAGGTAGATTTAACTTAACCTTTATAAGCTTTTTAACTAGCAGGTGGATTGGCAATAATATGCTTAAACTGTGTGCCTGATAATTTCTTTAAATATCTGGAATGTGTAAGAACTCTGGGTGCTTCTAATTGAGGAAAGGTAAAAGAATTATATGAAAAACTAAATATAAAGGACAAATAAGGACAATTTAATATAGAACTGATAATTTAATTTATTTTTTGGCTAAGTAGGACAAGAAAAATAAAAGGTTTATTTGTATTCATTTAATTTATTTTTTTTATACTTTTACAGATCTCTTTTCATAATTAGTTGAATAAAACGTTTCATAAGTACATCAGGTTTCATCTAGCTATAGATTGTATCGAATAAATGGGAAAAATTATTTAGAATCTGTTCTGTAAGGCTTAAGCATAAACCTCAATGTTTATAGTTTGTCACGTTTTATCCAACATAATTATGAGCAAAGCAATGAACATGTTTCTGCTCTCTGCTTATAGCCCATTAAAAAGCTCTGAAAGTCCATTAAAAGACTATGACTCAGCTCTGCAAAGCTTATAGACTGGCAGGATTTATTTTAATTATTGTCAACAACAGTTTCCATACTTTGAACCAATGTAAGTTTTTCTCATAGAAATATTAGAATATTCGATCTTGTTTTCATGTGTGTCTTTTTAATAACCAAACTCCCAGACTTTGAAGCTCTGGATACCGGCCAATATCGCCGTGACAACATCCATCTCCTTGTGTCTGTTCTCACATGGAACAGGATGTTTAAAACTGCTCAAAAGACCTTCGACTTTGCTTACTTTTTTTTTGCACTCTGCTGGGTCACCCAGCTTTCCTCAGCTTTATTCACCACACTCTCTCTCACTTTTGGTCTCATGTGAACAAATGCACAATCTATTACCAGAATAATTATTGGTAATATGCACTGCAGTGCACCTCTGCTTCCTAAAGCTTGCAGCCAATTCCTGCTGGCAGTAAACACTCCTAATTCAGTGATTTTCTTTCATTTTTAACAACAAAAGCAGTAAAATTCTAGCAGGTTAACAGATTTTACAAAAATTTTGAAAAATGAACCAACTGCACATGTTCCTTGTGTTTTTCCTCACAGACCAACATGACCCTCTATTAAAGAGGCACCTGGCTGCCTGTCAATCTCCACTATGTAGTACTCTGCCTCACTAGCTTTCTGCTTCTCTCCTTCACCCCAAGGTCCAGATGTTTACCTGTTGTTTTCTCAGCCTGGTGCACTTAGCTGTAAAACGTTCCTAAAGTCTGTGTGCAGCCGTTTACTCCATTGGTCCAAATTAGCATCTGAAGTAGTTTGTAGCATTACTGTAAATGTAAAATACATTTAGCTTAAGCAAGGAACAATCCAAACCACCAAGTCAAAACAAGGTGGATTTAATGATTTCACATTTTATGCAGGATTATAAAGAGCTTGTACCAGTGCCAAGACGTGATCGATTCATGGAGTGATCAAACTAAATCTACTTAATTTAATCTGCAAACCCAAATCTCAGAGGCAGAATTTGAATTTCAAATGATCAGAGTTCAGTTTGTGCAACTGACCATGTGGAGGCAGTAATGCACCTGAGCTATAATCACCCTTACTGTATCAGTAGAAAAAAAAAAGGTTTGTATTGTGGCATCAGAAGTCTGCTATTAAGTGATTTGAAAAATAAATAAAGTGGAAAGATGAGCAGAGGGTTGAACCTTATATGAAACAGCAGTTTCTAATGCAATGTAGAACAGAACTGACAGAACTATTATAAAAGTGGTAAAACAGATTATGGTCATTTCTATTCCACACCATATGGGACATTTTTGGTCTATTTGTCTCTAACTTTATAAAACCTTTTATAACCACCTTGACAAACAACAATTTAAGGTTATTTTCAATAATCCCTTTAGGTCTACTGTCTGGAAATGTGCCTTTCTTCAAGAAACTCTACCTCCACTCAGAAGGTCGCTGCGATTTATTGTGGTTCATCAAGAGATCAGAATGAGAAATAAATTGAATTGACTCTTTATTTTTATGTCCAGGTGTAAACAAAACAAATACACCAATATGTTAGAAACAATTATTGGATTGTTTTGAATTTCCTCTCTCTCTCTCTTCCTCTTAATCCATTCATCCAACCGTCCGTCCGTCCGAGAGCTGTCCATCCATTCATCACTGTGTGGTGTGGAGGCAGCAGCATCTCAGACTGAAAGAACATCAGAAGAGAAGTGAGAACAGCAGAGAGGATCATTGGGGCTCCTCTATAAAAGACATTTCATCCCAGTGCTGCGTGTCCCGAGCCTGTAACATTATCAATGACCCCTCACACCCCCAGCATGGACTGTTCTCCCTGCTGCCCTCAGGAAAGAAGCTTTGCATGATTCCATGCAGGACCAGCAGGTTCTGTAGCCGCTTTTTCGCCATTGCCATCAGACTGTTGAACTGTTGAAAATCTCTAAATCAAGTCAATCTAATCGAGAATCTGCATCACACTGATAACATCATACTTGCCCTACATGGTGAATCTTCAAAATAGAACTCAATTCAAAATTTTTTACTGCATTTTGCACCAAATCTATTTATGTAATTTTGCACTACTCTGGACCTTCCACATGAATGCTTTTCCACAATGTCTCTCTGTGTACATTTGATCACTGCTGCACTTTATGAAGGAAAATGCTCTTTTTCACTGCTAAGCTGCTGCTCATTCACTGTCAAAGATCTGTCTGAACGAAATTTCGTATATATATATATATATATAATGACAATTAAGTTTGTCTAAGTTAAAGGTTATAAACAGCAATAAAGTTTCCAAAAGAATAGGACTGAATTCTAGTAGCTAAAATGAGTTTTTTCCTGACTGGTTGCTGCCATGTACATTATTGGAGACAAAGAAAAATCCAAGGCTCCGATTAAATTTATTGCTCCAATGTGAGGCAAAAAGTGAATATTTGCTGTTTGGCTTTCTGTGAATATATATTGAATCTGCCCACTATGGAGATTTTGCTATAGGGACCTCACATTATGTCCTTTCCAAATGCATGCATGAAATAGTGGATTCAAGTGGTGACAGTCCTTCTACAAATTGATATAATCCAAACATTAGTACAAAAAAAGAAATGTTCCACTGCCCTATGTTCTTTGAAAGTCATGCATTTTAATACGGGTGTTTTATTGAGATAAAAAGATGCAGGAAAATGCACTTTATGGTTGATACCATATAATGTGTTTCTTCTTCCTTACACTTTGATACATACAACGCATGTTTTAAGATGTGTCACCTTACATACAATAAAACTGTGAGACAACAGTTTTAGGGTGACTGTTTCTGCAAAAGTGCTAGAAAACAGGGGAAACTAAAGTCAGCAGGGGCAGACATTAAAAACTCTCAGAGGTCAACTAGCTGTAAATGAGAGAAGCTGCTTTGCCAAAAGGGAGTAAGCTCAAGTTAATCAAAAATATAATAGCCTTGGGACCCCTCTAGAGACTTCTCTAAATCTCTATGACATTAAAAAATAGTTAAGATCCTCCAGCACTGACCTCTAAAATATTGTCCATTAAAAGGAAACTTTTATGTGGGGGGCTGTGCTTTAAGGCTACATGCAGTCCTATTTCATCTTGACGATGAACCTCAATTAATTTTGGTTCCTTCTTGTGTGGAGGCAGCTCACATCATTTTACATTGAACAGAGCAAGAAACTGAGGACTAATTTATCATTTGCTGTTAGTGCCTAGAGTAGAGTCCCTTCCCCCAATGTCTCTGTCATTTCAAAGAATATGAAACCACACCTTCTCAAGGTTCATTTTAATAAACTCAATCTATACTGCGACCATCTGTATTTAGTCTCTCTGCCAAGCTGTTGGTGTCTTCTTATTATGTAGTTGGCTGTCAAACTGCATCATTAGGAGAGAAGAATTAAGAGACACTAACAGGCTTGTTTTGGATTGGGCAATGGAATCAAACGAGGACGCAGAATATAAAAGAAACTGGTCCAGATCTCTCAATTTCAGAATTCATGGCATTATCTTTTTTTTATTAAAGCCCCCAGAGAGGGGCGGGAATCCGAGTATATTGTAAAACTGCAAAAGTATATGTATAGTTTTTTTTTCCTCCAGGCTGAATACATTTAGAAGAACACACATGTGAATCTCTTGATCTCCCTGGCCACGTAAAGGTCTGCATCTTCGAAAAGAAAAATAAATTATCCAGATCATGTGAGAGTTTTAGCTATAGGTTTAAGTCCCAATATGTGGGAACATTTGCTGCTTGCCAAAGGGCTGCGCTCTAAAGCCACATTTACACTACCCTCTGAAAACGGATCCGTGCCGAGCTTGGATCAGTTAACCATTGCAAGCTCGGTTCCTTACGACCATTTACACACCGCGCTAGCACGGTTCCTCGCCTCCTAGTGGCAATCTACTGTACTACTGCTCTCTAGAAGGAAACAAGCAAATCATCATGGCGGTGCCGTAACATGTGGGAAGTTTGTGGAGAGTTGGGCAAAGAAGGCGGGCCTTTGGTGAATTTACTTGACAGAGTTGGCTTTTGGGAAGTTGATACGACAAACGATAGTCTAATCAGAGTTTACAGATGGAGGAAACAACGACAGATGTTGAGGTTCATCTCACTGCTAAGCAAAATCATCACTGGAAATTATGTGGGATGGTATTTTTATGAAGGAATTTCATCGTGATAGAGGCAGACTGTAAGGAGATGGAACGGTCTGCTCAAGAGCTCTTTGGTATCTGAGAACCAAGCCAGGACTGAAGTGCGGCAAGCCCTACTGAAGAACTAGTACCGTGTTTGCGAGGTTCAGTTGTGTCTGGCACTGTCCGTTTCAGTTGTGCATGCCATTTACACACAACAGTTACCTCGGTTACCATGTTCAGACCGATCTCAGTACGGTTTCAAAAGGTAGTGTAAACTGGGCTTAAGAGTTTTTACTATACGTAGCTAATTAGTTTTTCATTCCTTTAATTTTTACTAAGTATTTCGTTTGAACACATTAGTTGAATTTTCTTGACTGAAGCATTTTAAGTTGACCTTTTTGTGCCGAAACTGCATTGTTTTATGTGTTTAGATTTGGTATTGGTTAACATAAGTGAGTGATTGTAAGGCTTCATCTATAAATTAAACGACAACTGAAAGAGACTCTGTGTTTTTGGCAATTTTGTCTGGTGACTTTCCGACTTTGTGATTTCAAATAACATACAGTGGGGCAAAAAAGTATTTAGTCAGCCACCAATAGTGCAAGTTCTCCCACTCAAAAAGATGAGAGAGGCCGGTAATTTTCATCATAGATATACCTCAACTATGAGAGACAAAATGAGAAAAAAAATCCAGAAAATCACATTGTCTGATTTTTAAAGAATTTATTTGCAAAATATGGTGGAAAATAAGTATTTGGTCAGTTACAAACAAGCAAGATTTCTGGCTCTCACAGACCTGTAACTTCTTCTGTAAGAGGCTCCTCTGTCCTCCACTCGTTACCTTCATTAATGGCACCTGTTTGAAAACGTTATCAGTATAAAAGACACCTGTCCACAACCTCAAACAGTCACACTCTAAACTCCACCATGGCCAAAACTAGAGAGCTGTCAAAGGACACCCGAAACAAAATTATAGACCTGCACCAGGCTGGGAAGTCTGAATCTGCAATAGGTAAACAGCTTGGTGTGAAGAAATCAACTGTGGGATCAATTATTAGAAAATGGAAAACATACAAGACCACTGATAATCTTCCTCGATCTGGGGCTCCACGCAAGATCTCACCCCGTGGGGTCAAAATGATCACAAGAACGGTGAGTAAAAATCCCAGAACCACACGGGGGGACCTAGTGAATGACCTGCAGAGTGCTGGGACCAAAGTAACAAAGGCTACCATCAGTAACACACTACGCCGCCAGGGACTCAAATCCTGCAGTGCCAGACGTGTCCCCCTGCTTAAGCCAGTACATGTCAAGGCCCGTCTCAAGTTTGCTAGAGAGCATTTGGATGATCCAGACGATGACTGGGAGAATATCAAATGGTCAGATGAAACCAAAATAGAACTTTTTGGTAAAAAATCTACTCGTCGTGTTTGGAGGAGAGAGAATGCTGAGTTGCATCCAAAGAACACCATACCTACAGTGAAGCATGGGGGTGGAAACATCATGCTTTGGGGCTGTTTTTCTGCTAAGGGACCAGGACAACTGATCCGTGTGAAGGAAAGAATGAATGGGGCCATGTATCATGTCAAATTTTGAAAGAAAACCTCCTTCCATCAGCACAGGCATTGAAGATGAAACGTGGCTGGGTCTTTCAGCATGACAATGATCCCAAACACACCGCCCGGGTAACGAAGGAGTGGCTTCATAAGAAGCATTTCAAGGTCCTGGAGTGGCCTAGCCAGTCTCCAGATCTCAACCCCATAGAAAATCTTTGGAGGGAGTTGAAAGTCCGTGTTGCCCAGCAACAGCCCCAGAACATCACTGCTCTAGAGGAGATCTGCATGGAGGAATGGGCCAAAATACCAGCAACAGTGTGTGAAAACCTTGTGAAGACTTACAGAAAACGTTTGATCTCTGTCATTGCCAACAAAGGGTATATAACAAAGTATTGAGATGAACTTTTGTTATTGACCAAATACTTATTTTCCACCATATTTTGCAAATAAATTCTTTAAAAATCAGACAATGTGATTTTCTGGATTTTTTTTTCTCATTTTGTCTCTCATAGTTGAGGTATATCTATGATGAAAATTACTGGCCTCTCTCATCATTTTAAGTGGGAGAACTTGCACTATTGGTGGCTGACTAAATACTTTTTTGCCCCACTGTAAGTAACTTTACTGCCAAGTTATTCATAGCCAAACTAAATCTATAAAACCCTGACACTTGAACTCACATAAAGAGTAAAAGGAACATTAAGACTATTATACAGAAATTAGCTTTAAAAAGTTGAATCAATGGTTTCTCTGAGTCAAACCCTCTCTCCCAATAACCCACCATTTTGTATATCTAAAACAGAGAATCACAACATATTCGGATGAATAGATACAAGGTTCCACAAAGAAAGGCTTGGTTGGCCACTGTTGTCAGCATTTGTGTCAGTAAATAGTCCAATGTGAGAAATCTGTGAAAACACTGCATTTTACATTTTTTAATGGCCGCTGTAACAGTTATTGTTCTGCTACATGGTGAACCTCCACTCTTTCTGTTGTGAATAAAGCAGTATATAGACCACCATGGTCATGTTTCCTCATGATCATTCCTGTAACTACCATTGAGAATCCCAAGGTAATTTCCATCGTATTTTTCTATGTATATTTTGCCTTAATTGTAATATGTAAACTTAAATAAACAATAAAACAAACTAAAATAAACTACAGTGAAAATGATTATAGGATGGTAATCTAATCTAATCTAGGTCTCCCACAAAACTGTGAGGTGTTTTGTATTTGATTGGCATGACTATTTAATTAAAAAGTTTTTTGAGGGTTTGGGCATATGTGTTGAACTTCATTGTCAACTATCACTATTACAACTGCCAGGCACAGGCTACAGACGTCATTAGTGACACCGTCAGTCACAGCAGTCACTGGAAGAGGAGCACATCAAGGTAACAGATGTAGGTGGACAGCAGTTTAAGGCCCCGTCCACACGAAGTCAAAACGAACACGAAACGCTAATATTTTCCAGAACGTTTGTCGTAAAGACGGAGATGTAAAATAAATGTGATCGTCCACACGAATGCATGAAAATGCTGCAAAATGTATGCCAGGCCTATAAGTGGCGCTGTGGTGCCAAAGCAAAAATAGGCGACGAAATGTTGGTCATGCGCACTAATATTTATACATGGTTTCCCTGCGTGTCCATTTTCGTGGTTCAGTCAAATTCAGGTGTTGAACTATGTCGTTGATATTGCTCTGTTCTTCCTGGAGATATTCCAGAAGAAGAAGATTCTGTTGTAAGCCCGACAGCAGGGTGAGTAGCATTAGCAGCAACCATTCAATACAGTACGGCGCCATTGTTGTTGTGATACTGTGTCGCGCATGCGTGTTTAGAGGCGACGCTATGACGCATGCGTGTAAAAAAAAAATGCGGTTAGAGCTTAAAGATGGAAATGCGAAAACGGCGTTTCAAAATCTTCCCACTCTGAAGGCTGAATAAAAAAAAGATTGTTTACAGACCCCCGAAACGCCGGCTTCGTATGGATGAGAGGCTGGTTTGGTGAAAAATGTGTGCGTTTAGGCTAGGGTTTGGCTTCGTGTGGACGGGGCCTAAGATGTAGATGTCGGCAGGCTTAGAAAAGGAACAATTTTCGGCCGTGGCATTTTTCCATCAACACGGGACCCCCCTGAAAAAAAAATAGAAGCTCAGTCAACCAATCTTTCTTCAAGCATCACACGACAACAATCAACAACGCTTCTATAATGCAGTTTTACTGGCTTTGGTTATTAACATGGACGCGACAGTGACTGCTGCATAACGTCCACACATGCACGAAGCCAGCCAGACACCCATTTCACACATACTAGGTCTACAATGTAAGCCAGAGTGTTGTAAAAACACCAAAATAAAACAATACAATATAGAGGCAGACAGGAAGTTCTTCAAGAATGAATACATGAAAGCTCAGCGGGGATCAGCATTCACTGTGGGTCTAGGTGGCATGTGGGCAATGAAATAGAATAATGTAAACAGATGCAAACAGATGCACCAAAACCTATTTTTGCAAAACATTCTAACATAAATTCACCAAATATAAGCGGAACATCGTAGTTTGGTTTAAAGAAAGCATTTTAGTTTTACCATAACTTAGTTCGTTGCAAGGATTTTACAGTTTTAAGAAATAGAAAATTACACAATATGCCAACCTTCACAAGGATATGCATGACAAGCAGGGCTATATATACTGCATGCATCATTTAGGTGGTTAACATTGTATTACTTCTTGGGCTCCTTGAGTCATTTAATGTCACAGGTAGGTCCTTCGGCCAGAGAGTTAGTGTTGGGGCCGGTATGATTTATGGAGGGCCGGCCCTCGCACGCTGAAATTAAGACCGGCCCACCAGGTATCACATATTACCAGTCTGAGCCTGGAAAACAGTGAGAAAAAATAAAGACATTTCATGAGGAAACCAAAGTTCATTTAACTCCATCGGCCACTGTAGCAGATTTAGATAATGAAATTAAACACCTTTTCTGGGTGCTGCGGACCCCACCTAGAAGTGACTGACTCCTCAGTGCTTTTCTGGCCCTGTTTTTGGCCCTGTTCATGTTCAATACTGCCTTTGCTTCCTTTCCACCTTGTGCTGATCTATCACATCAAGTGAAAAAAGGTTTAAGGGCTTTCTTAGGTATGAGTAGCACTAATTTGCAAGCTGTTCTCTGAATATTTATGTACTTTTCCTCACGCTTACAGCGATGTAACACCTTTTAACAGTTTGGTTTCCTGCTAAAAGAGGCTTTTAAAAGACACAGCATATATTAACAGGAAACTATACTGTTGTAGATTACGAGTCTATAGAACCATCTTTCAAAAATTTGGACAACCTCATTAATGGTTGAAACTATTCTTTATATCCACTTTATAGGTTTTTATTCTCTTTAGCAAATCAAATTCTCTTTTACTGTAAATGTGCACATTGCAGTAGCGAAATCAGTTTTCTCCATCTTTGAGGTGTAAAATTGCATCATCAGATAAGAAACAGCTGACGTGTGCAAAGAGGAGCTGACTTTTATTCACAGCTCTACCTCTGTATAAATGTTTGAATTTGGCATTTTATGATTACCTTTTGAGATATTTGCAAACCTTGCATCTCTCAGCACAACAGATTTAAACTTATATTTCAAATCCACACTGATGTTTTACTTGGATGAATGAGTAGGCTTTCTGCTGTAAATAACACCATTGCATCACTATTATATCACCCAGCAGGCATAACAAAACTCATATCAAAACTAAAAAGCTGTATGAACAATGTTAGTGGTGTCTTAAATATTGCCAACAATACAAAAAATACACAATAAAACCACAGAAATCTGACAGTAAAATCTTTATTTTCTACACTTTGCCTTAGATCAGGGGTCTTCAACGTTTTCCAGGCCAAGGACCCCCAAACTAATGGCGAGATGGACCCCCAATTATATATATTGTATGAAATTGTGTTATATTAAACTGGTCCTATAGTCGCTCTATTGGATATGGAGTAATGTAACTAAAGTAATTTCGCCCTGAGATTATTAAATTATTTCTAATTCTGATTCCTGTTTGATGGGACAGGTGCTGTGAATGAAATGGTGCCCAGCTGGAAAGAGCTCCTGTGTGTCGCTGGATGTGTGCATTGATGACTGAAAGACATCTTCTGCCTCCATTTATCTGTTTACTACAGTGTGTTGAATTCATGTTAATGTTTATTCAAAGACATCTCAATTAGTGGGAAAAAAATGCAGCGCTGGGGTATTAAAAAAAAATAAAGTTTTATCAACCAAAACTTTTGCGACTCCTCATGCAGTACCTCTGTGGAACCTTGCTGAAGACCTCTGCCTTAGATGATGTGTTTTAGTATCACCCCTCAAGATCAACATCACCCCTGATGGTTGCATCTGACTAAAACAACCATTCAGATAACACGTGTGTATGCCCAGACACATGAAAAATTAGAGCATTGCTGCCATTGCAACATTTTCAAGACTGCTTCTCATATACAAGCATTTGATACCAACAAAGCATATCCATGTTAAATTAAAATAAACCTATAGTGTTTATGCGAAGGTCCAACAGCATTACTGATTTGATTTATTCATCAATTTCCAGGAAGCTTCTATCTAAAAAGAGGTTCATCTATTTTAAACATCTTCAGATGGATGACCATGAGCAATTTTCTATCAGCTCCATTTTTGTTTTACTGTTTTAGATTCTTGTTAACAGCATTGAGTAGTTAACCCTGCTTAATAGAATAGTGCATTGGATGGGAGTGGCAGCATTAATCAGTAGGGAATCTTGAAATAGTAATAATTAATCTGTTCTTGCAGAGTTCTTTTATATTACAATTATACTGAGAAACCAATAATAAAGGGTGGGATGAGTAAAACAGAGTGATCAGTGTTTTTTTAGAAGTGTTTTCTTTTTATTTGAAAAGTTATTTTCTTTAATAAAGGATTGGTTTCAAATCGTGCAAAAAATACTTTATCAGGCATTTTATCAGTGTGTGGTTATCTACTTTATATAATCTCATACATATGAATATGAGTAACTGTAGTGAATAAGTTAATTTAAAGCCCAGAAGCTGATTTTTTTACTTTTTTAAAAATAAAGGTTATCTAGCAGCAAAGAAATTATGATTTGCAAAGATTCCCACTTCATTTCATGCAATACAGACAATAAATACAAACCACAGAAACAGAACAAAGTCTAAGAGGTACTGACTGATCTGTTTGCTCAGACTTTGTTAAACCAGAGAGAAAAAACATTTATTTTCTTCTTTGATCTACGTTGATATCAAACATGGATGTTGGCCAGGACAAGTTTGGTTTTTATTGTCCATGGATACTGAAAGACCTGTTCAGTCACACAATGTAGACTCTAACACACAAGCACTGTCTATTGCTATCTTTGACTGGTGCCTTTTTGTCTCACTGTTATTCATTTAAAGACGAGCCTGATAGAATTCAAGGCTTCATTAGGCAAAGCCTTCCTGTTTTCCATCTGAATAATGGAATTTAAACAAATAATCGCCTATAAACAAAGAGGCATGAGGGTCTCTGCTTCTACACTTTTTAATTATTGCCGACCATTCATGATAGATTGTTTTGGTGCATTGAGAAAGGGATTCAAACAAATGGTGCAAACACGATGAAGATATAGACACAATGAGGACGGATAAAATAGGATAGCTTCCTGGTGTTGGAACAAAGCATTAGAATTATTTTACAATGTACACTTTTCTCTTTTACCTTACCACTAGTTAATAAACCAGATATAAAAACATTTAAGAACCAGAACTGATTTTAAAATTAACCGTGTCAGATGAAAAAATTAAACCTGCCAAGGACAATGAAGGTGCACTTCTCCTCTATTATTGAGTCCATCCTTACTTCCTCCATCATAACCTGGTATGCTGGTGCCACCGCCAAGGACAAGGGCAGACTGCAGCGTGTCAACCGGTCTACAGAGAAGGTGATTGGCTGCAATTTTCCATCTGTCCAGGATCTGTACACCTCCAGGACTTTGAGGCGTGCAGGGGAGATTGTGGCTCATTCCTCGCACCCCAGCAACAAATTATTTCAGATACTCTCTGGCATGCGGCTGCGGTCCATCAGGACCAAAACCTCACGCTACAAGAACAGTTTCTTCCCGTCCGCTACCAGCCTTAACAACAAGGCTCAGAGCCCCCGTGACACTGACTCCTCCTCTTTCCCTCCCCCGTTCAGGTCCCACAAGCTACACCAATGCAGCATCTCTAATTCTTTTTCTGCATCCTCTGTCCAAAATCTCCTTGTAGTTATCACATTTCTTAGCACAGCAAAATTCAATTCAAGGAGCGATATGCATGCTTAATAACTGTGAGAGGAACCTCTGACTTTCTCAACATACTGGATCAACAAATTCAACAAATATTAAATATATAAAAGGGTCTTATTATGTCAAAAGCAATTAGAACAAGGGAATAAGGCCATGAGGACTGCTAAAGATTATCCAAGACTGAACTTCTATCTGTCCAAGCTACATACACTATATTGCCAAAAGTATTTGCTCACCTGCCTTGACTCACATATGAGCTTAAGTGACATCCCGTTCCTAATCCATAGGGTTCAATATGACGTCGGTCCACCCTTTGCAGCTAGAACAGCTTCAACTCTTCTGGGAAGGCTGTCCACAAGGTTTAGGAGTGTGTTTATGGGAATTTTTGACCATTCTTCCAGAAGCGCATTTGTGAGGTCGCACACTGATGTTGGACGAGAAGGCCTGGCTCTCAGTCTCCGCTCTAATTCATCCCAAAGGTGTTCTATCGGGTTGAGGTCAGCACTCTGTGCAGGCCAGTCAAGTTCATCCACACCAGACTCTGTCATCCATGTCTTTATGGACCTTGCTTTGTGCACTGGTGCACAGTCATGTTGGAAGAGGAAGGGGCCAGCTCCAAACTGTTCCCACAAAGTTGGGAGCATGGAATTGTCCAAAATGTCTTGGTATGCTGAAGCATTCAGAGTTCCTTTCACTGGAACTAAGGGGCCAAGCCCAGCTCCTGAAAAACAACCCCACACCATAATCCCCCCTCCATCAAACTTTACACTTGGCACAATGCAGTCAGACAAGTACCGTTCTCCTGGCAACCGCCAAACCCAGACCCGTCCATCAGATTGCCAGATGGAGAAGCGCGATTCGTCACTCCAGAGAACGCGTCTCCACTGCTCTAGAGTCCAGTGGCGGCGTGCTTTACACCACCGCATCCGACGCTTTGCATTGCACTTGGTTATGTATGGCTTGGATGCAGCTGCTCGACCATGGAAACCCATTCCATGAAGCTCTCTGCGCACTGTTCTTGAGCTAATCTGAAGGCCACATGAAGTTTGGAGGTCTGTAGTGATTGACTCTGCAGAAAGTTGGCGACCTCTTCGCACTATGCGCTTCAGCATCCGCTGACCCCGCTCCGTCAGTTTACGTGGCCTACCACTTCGTGGCTGAGTTGCTGTCGTTCCCAAACACTTCCATTTTCTTATAATACAGCTGACAGTTGACTGTGGAATATTTAGGAGCGAGGAAATTTCACGACTGGATTTGTTGCACAGGTGGCATCCTATCACAGTTCCACGCTGGAATTCACTGAGCTCCTGAGAGCGACCCATTCTTTCACAAATGTTTGTAAAAACAGTCTGCATGCCTAGGTGCTTGAATTTATACACCTGTGGCCATGGAAGTGATTGGAACACCTGATTCCAATAATTTGGATGGGTGAGCAAATACTTTTGGCAATATAGTGTAGATCAAGGGGCCTATTTTTTAGTGAGACACAGTTTAGTTTACTTAATCAACCCAAAAGGGAAATTAAACCTGGTTGTAACTCATAATATAACGAGCTGTTGCTCAGGGTTGTCCATAATGTTCTTCATTTTTGGAACAATAGAGTTTCTTAATTTGTATTCAGGGGCTGAAACATATTAAGGGCTAAAAGCTTTCCAAACATTACCAGTATTGGCAAGATCTCAAACGGCAACAGATCATAATTTTATCAAAAGAAACAGAACATGAAATGAGGAAAAAAGATCATACAGTTTTCCATTTGGAAAAGAATAGAGGCTCCTTCTCAGACTTTGGTAACTGATCAAGTTATGAGTTCAGGATTTCCTGCATTACAAAGTCCTGAAGGAGAAAGTAAGGCAAGTAGTTTATGACCTTATGCCTCAGTATATTTGGCTTATACAGCAGGACAAAAAGTGAAGACGGACAGAGCATACAGTATCCACTTCTCAATTACTCGTAAGAAAACAAGGGTTTTTAAAATAAATGTTTGAAACTGTGTAAAATATACATGAGCAGGTGTTTCAGAGGTAAGATGATGGTGGGAGTTATGGATTCAGTTGTAACTGTAAGAAATTGGGATTGTATTATATCAGTTTGGGTCTCTACAACAATACAACAACAAAAGCATGTTTTGAAAAAGGCACAGGTGCTTCCTCCCTTTGCAGCTTTTCTCCAGTGACCTTTGCTCCAAAGATAACTTTTCACACACTGATATGGATAGCACACGCATTTTCATTTTTATTTTTAGGTGCTTGACTCATGGCTGCCTCCATTGTTTAGGGTTAAGCACTATATAAGAGTTTTATACACCATGAAACAAAGAAACAACCTCGGAGTATTTTTTTTTTTCTTTTTTTGTGGTCCTGGGCTCATACTCAGATTTGAAAGGGATCCTTTCTTTCTCTCTCCATTTCAAAATCTTATCTGTTGATTGATTGTGCTGTGTTTTCACACTGAGATAATTGACAAATGAGTGAAACATTCGGATCATCGGATGATTTGCAGTCCAAACAAGGGATCTAATCAGAATAAGACATCACTTAAGATCTGCATTTCTGAGATTTGCATTTCCTCAACCTCAAGCCGTGAGTCAATGCGTTTCTGATTAGAAGATTGCACTTTGTTACTTATTTATGCATAGTCCCTTAATGACCTCTTGATATTATTAGCAGATTTATAGGGCATAAAAAGAACACTTTAAATATAGATGAAGTTCTGTGCGACTATTGTTAGCTAGGAAGCATATAACAGGAGGTTCTTCAGGAAATGTGACCTGGTTTTTGGCACGTGCAGCATCAGCATTTGTTCAGCCTGTTAGGATGCGTCACCTCCGGTCAATGCAGAGATGCTAAATGTTGTTAAGGAAGAAAGCAGGAAGATATATCCATTCTGCATACAGCAATTAAGACAGGAAGCAGGAACATATCCGTGAAGAGCTCCAGGTGGTTGAGTCATTAGGTTCTAAGAAGCCTTACATCCAATCAGGTGATGGAACTGGCTCTGGGTGAAGAGGAAACTGTTACCTATCTATGACGCCATAGAAACAGAAATATTACAAACACCTGGAAGCAAGGAAATGGTCTTGTGATTTTTTTTTATACTCCTAATAATAACTAGCAGATTCTGATATAAACAGTGAGTTTCAAAAGAAGACAGACCACAATACATTTTTCATAGTCTGTCATAATGAAAAATTAGAAAAAGTGATTTTTTTATTTTATGCAATAAGAAAAACAAAGTGGTGCATTATTGTGAATGCAACAATACGGAGGCCGTCACAGTACAAAATCTCTTTGCAACTTCCACTTTACCTATGTTGTCAAGTGTATAATGAGGTTTGTTTTAATAGGTAATTTTGTAAATAGTTTTTAATTTTGTTATCATCAGTTAATGCTGACCTTCATTTCTGTCAGAGAATCCCAGTAATTGTTACACACTGGAGCTCTAAGACATGAAATGTGCACCAGTTATTTGATTTATTTGCATATACAGACTGAAATTGTTTCTGATTCTTCTTTTAAAAATAAATGACCCTCTATCAGATTATCTAGAGAAAATTTTGAATAAGTTTCTGATGAAGCTTGGCTGTGTTAGTCCTTCAACATGTTTTGACCTAAATCAGTCTATAGATTTACTGGCTGGATGTTTAGGGGTATTATCCTGATGGAATATAAACCTCCTCCTTTGTCTAGTAACTTTTTCAGCCTCTCACAGCTTTTCTTCCTTGATTCTCTGGCATTTATCCAAGTGTATCTTCCCAGTCACATCTCTTGTCTGTTTGCTCTTGTTCTTATGAGGTGATTTTCAGTGTATGAAAATTGTTGTGTTTATAGTGTCACTGTCCATTGGTTTCGAAACAAATACAGTTTTATTAAACTGAATTGAGTTGTCTCTGATTCTGAACAGGATAATAAAACAAAAAAAGAGGAGCCTGATAACTAAAAGATATACCTCCCATTCTACTAGTAGAAATTCTAGGAACCACTAGTAAACCTGCAGATTGAGAGCGAAGTACTATGTTAGGAACATAAGGAACAATCAGATCTCTGATATAAGATTGAGCTTGGCCATTTAAGGATTTTATGTCAGGAGGATTTTAAATTCTGTTTTGAATTTGACATGAAGCCAATGAAGGAAAGCTAAAATAGGAGAAATGTGATTTCTCTTTTTAATTTTCAGAAGAACTCTAGATGCAGTGTTTTGGATCAGCTGAAGGCTTTTAAGATACAGATTGTGGATTTCCTGAGAACAAAGAATCCTAATAGTTCAACTGTGAGTTATCAAATTCATGGACAAGATTTTTCTCAAAGCTTTGCAACATTCCAAAGATGAAATAAGGAAATTCTAACCAGTTTGATATGGGAATTGAATTATCACAGTGGGGTGGAGACTGAAGCTTAAGGTGGTTACTTGCAGATTTAATAACAAAAAAGGTAACAGAAGCAAAAATCCAAAAAAGACAAATCCACAAAATCCAAAAATACTGAAAAACATGAATACTCAGAACAAGGGGGCAAAGAAATGATGACAAAACAGAAACAGTAACTGAGCAGGAGGTGCATATATGAGAGAGAGAAACAAAGACCAGGCTAATTAGCAGATTAGGAGCGGGCGTGAACAGAGGAGTCTAGAAGGGAGCTAGGAGAAGGAGACTGACACAGGAGGGCAACAAAAGGCAAACAAGAAATACCTAAGATAAAACTTAGATAGAACCAAAACAATGACACTGTTACCCTTTTTTGTTAAAATAATCTGCAAGTAACCACCTTCAGCTTCAAACCTCCACCCCCCTCTAAGGTTTTTTTTTTATGTTATTATTTGAGACTAATCAGCTTCTTTTTCAAAGACTCTGGTCCAAAGACAAATAATTTCTGTTCTGTCTGCATTAAGAAGCAGAAAGTTAGGAGTCATCCAGGTTTCTGTCTTCAAGACATGCCTGCAGTCTATATAATAGGGTAAATTTCAAAATAAGCTAACTTTAGAGACAAAAAACCTTTTCTTTTCTTCAATCTTTGAATTACCCCCTCAAATCAAATGCCTACTTCAAGGAAATGGTAGTTCACTTTTTGAAGTCCACTGTTATTCTGTCTCTTAAATTCCTGAGAAAATAAAAGTGAACTTCAAGGACGTAAAGCTGCGAAATTTGACAAAGTGAGTACAAGAACATTTGCAAGCCTCAAAAGGAAATGAAAAAGACCAAAAATATACCAAATATTTCATGTCATTCTAAATTATGGTCCACTTAATCTAAACAAACCTTTCTTGAGAAATCAAAAAATTAACTTTTCTGATGATGACAGAGAACAAGAGGCCAATTACTTCCTGACACATCTATCTGCTATTCTCAGATAGAAAATTGGAAAACTAAATTCCAATTTTCCCCACAGTTTTTCATCTGGTCCGACATTTAAAAATAGATATAGATAAGCGAGCGAATCAAATAAACTGAATTAAGCCCCTTAAATGTCTGGTTAAATATGTCTGTTTAAAGTAGAAGTATAAAAAAAGGAAATCTGGAGGAAAGTGCTTCACATCATCTGCTCTGAAGTCTTGTAGACTTCAAACCCTTCATTAGATTAAGGAGGCAGAAGCATCACAGTGATGGAAATAGATGTAATGTGGGAGGTTCTGCCAATCAATGCTTGAGTAATTACTGCTTTCTCTCTTCCGTTATTGGATTTGACCCCTTGATTTTAAATCTTTCAACACATTAGTGCAAACAGGACTGTTTCATGGCCCTGGTGAATACATGGAACATTACCACAATTCTCTTTTGTGTTAAGAGTACTATAAAACACATTGCAATCTTCCGAAATGATTGAAAGCATGATTTATATTCAAATTAGGTCACATTGTTAAAGCTGTAATTTATGATTTTTTTATCAGCAGACAGTAGCGCAGTATAAGATTAAATGTTAGCGATTATGATCATTTCTGTAATTGTCATTCAGACTGACAAAAGTGTATCTCCAGTTTGAAGGACATGTAATCAAATATAATGATAAAGGTTGAGCACTGATGAAATTACTATAATTCTTTTCCACGTTCATTTCAGATGATAGAAAGGATGATTTCTATGTAATATATGCCACCTTTTTAAAGCTTTAATTTCTCCTTTTGTATTAGTAGAAAACAGCATAGTGTTTAATATAATTAGGTTGGCAGTGATCATTGCCATAATTGTCACTCAGACTGATGCAAGTGTAGCTCCAGTTTAAAAGATATGTCATCAGACCAAATGATAAAGGTTTCACACTGATTGAGTCGAATTGGAGGAAATGTTATGATAAAATGAATGGTCTCAAAATGTTCAGGTGAGAGAAATTATTTGTGATAAAATAATCAAACACATCTGACCAGTGGTGGCTCTAGATATTATTTACCAGGGTAGCGTTAGTGTTTTATTTCTTCTTTTTTTTTTGATAATGAAGGTTTCCATTCAAGCAACTTAGTCTGAAACTCTGGGTTCTTTGAAAAATTTGAAAAGTTTTCATCTACTCTTAAAAGTGGCATCAAAAGTACCTGAATGGTAACTGGCTGGCCTTCTACCTGAAAAAAATACTATTTTCCAGCTGCACCAGTCTTTTCTTCCAATAGGGCACTAACAGAGAGACCATCATAGAGATCCTTGTGAAATATGCAGTGCTTTTCAGGCGCTAGACAAGCTTACTGCTGAAAATTACAGAAGATAGCAACAGGTTTAACTCCTCAGGGCAAGTTGGTAGCAAACTTGTGCACATCCATCCTCGTTCTTACCTTCAGTTTTACCGTTTGCCACCTGGTTGCCAGGTATGTCAGTGGTATTCAAAGCCTTTAACTCCAGAAGAAAAGTAGTGACCTCAGCATGGTTTATAGGCCCCCTTTTATGGTCTAAGCAGCCTGACACAGTAAAGGCACTTCCAGCTCTAACCATTATAGCTTTATTACAGACATTTGGTATGGATCCACGCTTCAATCTAAGATGTGTAAAGGAGTCGCCTTTGTTAGTACCCATGTTGTGAAAGCAAACCTCTTTCAAATGCTGACTGATGCAGGTGGTTTTCCATTAAAAACAAAATCAATCCGAGTCTTAGGAGGCTCAGATTTAGGAAAGACTTTTGTACTTTTTGATGCTGCCATTAACCTCGAAAGGGCCATGCTTAGCTAGCAGCTTAGCAATGTCTGTTTCCATGGTCAGTGTTGGTTTGCAGAAACATGGCCCCTGCTAGATCTTTTTTTTAGAGGAAACCTGGGAGGCAGGTCATAAAGGGACTGCTTTCCAGACAGATCACTTGAGCAACTGGTCTGCATGCCAAAGCAAATTAGAGGTGCATAAGCAACTATGCCTTTCTCCACTTCTCATTGCCTGAGAGGTGGAGAAAGGCAGGGAAAGAGGTGAAAAGTTTTTTTTATTTGTTAACCTCATACACAGACTTCAGGACACATGACTTTTACAAAATGTTTGTAAACTGAATTTTTCATAATATGCGACCTCAAAGTGAACACCAAAGCTAAAAGCTTGACTGGTTTACTCTTTTCTACTTTTCCTTCTTTTTTCCCCACTTGTAATTTTTTTAATTGGCTAACTGGATCATGTAAACTATACAGTTTGGTATCATGCTTTAAATCCACTGATCACATCATAAAATATTATTTCATATTTTAACTAAGGGTAACCATTTTTTCTTAATATAATTAAGTAATATAGGATAGTATTTAGTCTCAGAGGCCTTAATTTGAATGCTTACAGAAATCATGTTATGATGATTTAGAGTAACCAGAAAATATCAAAAGTAAAGGAGTTTAACATCACTTTTTTTTTTTTTTTTTTTTTTTTTACATGTTTCAGTAGTTGGGGAGTGGCCGTCTCATGGTTAGGGCATAGAGCTTGGAATCCTGAGGTTCTGAGTTTGAGCCCAACTTCACCAGAATGACACTCTGGGTCTCTGAGCTGGAACCTTAACCCCACACTGCTCCCTGGGCGCCCCACGATGGCAGCCCACTGCTCCCCAAGGGGATGTGGTAAATGCAGAGGTAAATTTCTCCAATGTGAGATCAATAAAGTTCAATTAAAAATTACTCTAAAAGTAGGGCAGCTCTGTGAGGCAGATTTCCATGTTGGTTTTCTGTTTTAGCCCTATATTCTTGATGTGGAAATGGCAAGGGCAAATCAATATGCAAAAAAAATCATTTCTAAGAGGGTAAGCAAATTCTAAAGCAAATATGTTTACTTTCAGGGAATATTAATTTGCACTGACACCACTGGAGCTGTAACCTTCACTCTCAGAAATCTTCGATGTCACAGTTCACTGTATACACTGTTGGCATGCTTCACTGGTATTAAAACTTTGCAAAGTATGTGTGGAAATCATACTGACTTGCTGTGGCAACATCTAATTAAGGAAGCAGCTGAAAGGACACAAACTTAAATCTGAATCAGGCTTACCTAGGTGTTAATGTCTTTAAAGTTTCTGACAATTCTAGCATCAAATGCATCCTTTTACATTGAACAATCTCTAGATCTTTAGTTACTATTTAGTTTATTGTTAGATCAGCTCAGAAATTTGATTTATTGCCATTTTCCCCTTGCTCATTTTTCTCACAATGGAGGAAAGCTGTGTAGGAGGGTAAAGCTTGCCCTGAAATATTCAGTGTAATTATTTTTTAGCACAGGCAATTGCATTTAAGAATTACACTCACCGGCTACTTTATTAGGTACCCCATGCTAGTAACGGGTTGGACCCCCTTTTGCCTTCAGAACTGCCTCAATTCTTCGTGGCATAGATTCAACAAGGTGCTGGAAGCATTCCTCAGGGAGTTTGGTCCATATTGACATGATGGCATCACACAGTTGCCGCAGATTTGTCGGCTTCACATCCATGATGCGAATCTCCCGTTCCACCACATCCCAAAGATGCTCTATTGGATTTAGATCTGGTGACTGTGGAGGCCATTTGAGTACAGTGAACTCATTGTCATGTTGCCCTTCTATCAGCTCGAACCAGTCTGGCCATTCTCCTCTGACCTCTGGCATCAACAAGGCATTTCCGCCCACAGAACTGCCGCTCACTGGATGTTTTTTCTTTTTCGGACCATTCTCTGTAAACCCTAGAGATGGTTGTGCGTGAAAATTCCAGTAGATCAGCAGTTTCTGAAATACTCAGACCAGCCCTTCTGGCACCAACAATCATGCCACGTTCAAAGTCATTCAAATCACCTTTCTTCCCCATAATGATGCTCGGTTTGAACTGCAGGAGATTGTCTTGACCATGTCTACATGCCTAAATGCACTGAGTTGCCACCATGTGCTTGGCTGCTTAGAAATTAAGTGTTAACGAGCAGTTGGACAGGTGTACCTAATAAAGTGGCCGGTGAGTGTATATACTGTACCAATACTTTCTGAAGGCAGCCTGTGTTTAAATTCCAGCTGCAGTTCCATTAATAATATATGATATAAACCAGTGTTTAGTTATATGTTAAACTAGAGTCTGATTTAAGACCACTAGTTTGAAAGTAAATAAACAAAAAAATTATACTCATAATAGTTTTTATTGAACAAGTAGCTCTGAAAAGGGCTTTCGGGTCGAAGAGGATTTTAGGTTGCTCTGCCTAGAGTCTTCTTGTCCACTAGGGGCAGTTCCCACACAGAGTGGGTGAGTATCCAGAATAGAAAATGTGCCTGTAGAGTTTATGTCATCCACTACCTATAATATGTCAAGGGACAATTTGATTAGTGTTGCTTTGTGTCTTTCTGTGTGCACAAGTCTGCCTTGGTAACAGTTTGAGGTGTCCTCCTCTGAAAGCCTGTAATCAGTCTTATAAAAGGCAACAATTAATGAATATCAAAAACTATCACGCTAACAGTTGATCAGTAATTATCTTGTCCTCTATCACTTTTAAGAAACTACACAGAAAGTGTAGCATGGCTTTAAAAAAGTAAAGAAAAGTAAAAAAAAAACATGCGGCTGCACTTCATAAAATAACCAAAGAATTTGTTTTAGATTTATTAAATATGATTCTGGTTATAGGACATGATGCGTTTCTTCGAGGGCAGACATTTTACAGAGAAACTACCCTAAATTACAGGTGGGTATTAATGCATTAATCTAATGGTGAATAACAAGCTAGATTGAGGTTATACACATTAAGGCCCGAGTCAGTTTAAACCCAAATGTAGCCCCAGTTCTTTATCTTTTTTTTTTCTTAAATCAAAGTTTTAAAAGTGCAGAAAACAGCTTCATTTGTTAATAAAATAATCTAACCAATTTCTCAGATGTGACATTGTGATACACATATAAACAATAGTCTTTCCTTTTTTTTTACCTGGATATATTTATTTTGATTTACAAATTAGGGAATACCTGACAAAATTAGCCAATGGACGTGAGGCAGAGCACATCCTGTAAAGATTAAAAGTTCATTACAGGTCTGTCATACAATGGCAGTTAAAACCATTCAAGTTGAGTCTATAATCTGCCCTGTTACAACAACGATGAAGCACAGACTTACATCTTAAAGATAGGTAAGACACAGAGCTGGGTTTAATGACAATAAACCCTTGAGGAAATCATTTGAACCTATTGCGCCAAACCAGGATGTAGCCCAGTAGAGCAACTTCAAACAATAGTTTGACGATAAGTAGTGAATACTATTTTAATATGCACTTGTTTACATATTGATATTGCACTTGTAGATGGAAAGTAATCTCTACAAAGTGCTGTGGCAGCATTACACTGTTATTCACAAGATGAATTCGAGATTTTGGTTTAAGTTTGTGGTCCCACTTTTTGATTTGCTTTACTACCTATTTTTTTATCTTGTTTTTATCTTTACTTGCTTTTATTCTGTTGTTCTTTTGCCTCTATTTTAATGTTTAATTTACCTAAAGCACTTTAAATTGTCCTTGTACTGAATTGTGCAATATAAATGACCTTGCCTTCTCTTTGATACCATACAGGACAGGATTTCTTATTAATCAAAGGGAGTGACAAATGATTGTACACTTACCTGCTTACCTGCAATATTAACTAACATGGAGATCCAGTAGTAGTCCACCATCAGTAAAACACTTCCATGATATAGATAAGGAATAAACTAGATTTATATTTGCAAAATGTAATGTTCATAATTCATATAAAACTAATTTAGTATAAATTTTGACTTCTGACTACAACCAATTCTAGAGGTAAATCCTTACATTGGCCAACATTTGTTTTTGTCTTGTTCATCCATTCATCAGTACATTCAGCAGCCATGTCTTGAAATCATGTGAAGCACATGTATTGCTTATACCTCCATTACCTATCGTTGATTTTTTTTTTTTTTTTTATTGAGATGTGGGCAACATTTGTTAACATTGTTTCATTTTTATGTAAATGGAGGAATATAAAGCAATATTGGCTTCGAGATTGTGCCAGCACACCTCCGTGATCGGTCAGACTAATGTCAAAAAATTGTCATCGGCCTTAAAAAACATCCCAAAACACTAAGAGCTATATTAATAAAGCTGATTAGGGGTAGTTAGCTTCCCATTTGTCCTTAAAACATTGGTTAAATGAAAACATGATTAGGATATCTTTCTTATTTTTTAGTTATAAACTAAACTATGTTTGATTTTAGCTGAAATTAACCCTTAAAGTGTCGTTCAAATGTATTTGCCTTGAAAAATTCTTATATGTTTTTCATATTCCATAAAATACATGAACAGTTGTGTGCATAGTCTGAAGGGTAGAGTTTTAACATGCATGAGGTCGCTTGCAGAAAGGCTTGAAGGATCTTTGCTGACAGGCACAGATGGCAGAGTTTATTTCCCACAAACAAAATATGTCTATACCACATGCTCTGCTATCACCATTATATCGCATAGCTTTGAAGATCTTTAGCAACACTATGAACATTGAAATGTTATGCATTACTGGACTCTTGCTGTTTAGATTTCAAATGATTATGAGCTGCAGCAGGTGTAGCTGCCAATTACAAGTTAACACTCTATGCTATGCAAGAATACTCCTGAATCCTGCTGACAGAGGGAATCTCCAGTCTAAACAGAGCATTAGTTTATCCGCATTTCATTTATTCAGCCCATTTACTCTAGGCATGGTGTCAACACTCAGGACACAGAAAACTGTACATGCTGATGCAGCACTGATGATATTTAACAGCCACCATATGATGTGAAGTATTGTTTCATGCACATTTATTCTGACTGAGCTTCGTGCAATAAAAAAAGCATGTCACCATTAACCTTTGATCATCTGAACTTTGCTGAAAGGGGATGATTACCTGGCAGATGGGAATTTACATGAACATACTTTATTTAACAGAAGTGCTGATGCAATGCTTTGTAGGTAGACAACCATTTGCTGAAGGTGCTGAAGGTGATATGGTGAAAACTGCAACTGTTTCTAGTTTTAGCAAAGACAGAATGACACTGGAAATTTTCAAAGAAGGTTATACCTGCTGCCAGACAGAACATAAGAGAATGATTTATGTAGGTTTTGTAATGAAGACTATTTTGATGAATTACGTCTCTCGCAAGACATTAAAAGGTATTTGTGTTGTCTCCCAGAGTAAGACAAGCCAGCAGATGCATCCTATTAAACAGCAGTAGAGGATGTCCTCACTGAGGCATGCAGAATTTTAGCCTATCAGGTTCAGCAAGTGGAGTTTTCTGTAATCCGTTTTCTATGGCTGCAACTAAAGATTATTTTGCTAATCTATTCACCTGTCAAATATATGTTCAATTAATCGATAAATAATCGAACAGCAAAAGATTCTTCAAAGAAGTGTTTTTTACATTTAAACCAGATGAAAATACAACCTTTCCACTTGAGGAGTTCTGGATAGAGCATATCCAGAATTATCGTGTTGACGCTGGCAGGGTCGTATCCTTTCAATAACCAGCATTTACTTCCACATTCACTTCCAGTCAGTCAATATTGATTTCCAAGACAGCCATCCTCTGTAGAAGCTTGTTGAAGTACCAAGAGGTGAAGGGTTGCATTTTGTGCTGACTTGAACTTGTCCTCTGCAGTTTGATCAAAATAACACTACAATTTTTTTTAAAGTAGTCCAACTGGAGAATCCTAGAAAAATATAGTTTTTCCAACTTTCTGTGGCTTTGGCTAGGAGATAAGAAGATAAAAAGTAACAAAAATATGGCAAATTGAGGAAGAGATGCATCTAATAAGGCAGAGAGGCAGAAGTGAGTTTATTAAATGGCCACTACTTGTGGTTATCAGTCCAATACAATGGCTGAAGATTGTGCCTCCTTTCTCCCAGTTGGCTCAGTAGTGTCTTATCACTGAATGAATCCTAACCCTAAGGTAACTCCTTTTTTATCCACATAACTGAAGTATGTACGTGTAATCTGAACATACTTATAGTAGATCTTCATCTATTATAAATAAATTAATCCACTTCTATCATATAAAAAAGGAAAAAATCGAATGACCTGCCAACCTCTTTTGAGCCACATTAAATCCGTATGACTGAAATATCTGGAATTAATTTGAAGTCAAGCTATAAAATGCAGGTAAAAAAGTAATTAAATTGTGAAAAAAGTAGATAAAAAAGTTAAAGGTAGGCAAATTGTTAATAAAACTTACAGCTTTATAGGTGGCTAAGGCGGCTGTTATCACTGATAAGCTTCTTCATTATTAGGCATAAGAGGCCCACTAGGCCATACCATACCAAACCATACCTAATTTATTTATAAAGCACTTTAAATACTCAACAGGACCAAAGTGCTACACACAATCATAGGTTACAAATGGTCAACCAAAAAACAATTAATAAAGTTGTGTTTAAAAGTGGTGATAAATTAAAAGCAGTAGTAAAATAATAAAAGAAACAAAAGAAGACAAAGTCAGGATCTCAGATTGAAAAAATTGGCCTTAAGAAGGGATTTAAAGTCAGAAAGTGAAGAGGCCTGCCTAATGGCCAAGGGAAGGTCATTTCACAGCTTAGGAGCTGCAACAGAAAAAGCACAATACCCTCTGAGCTTGCATTTTGTTTTTGGCCCCCTCAGTTACAACTGGTCAGCTGATCTAAGGGAATGAGAGGGTGTGTAGGTATGAAGCAGCTCAGACAGGTAATGTGTAGCAAGGCCATTTAAAGCTTTAAAGGCAAATAAAAGTGTTTTAAATTTAACCCTAAACTATACTGGTGTAACCGGATCCTTTCTGCTTTGTGCTGGTTTATGAAGTGATCAGGCGGTGACACAGTTCATATATAACAGGACAGTTTCCCGATTTATTGTTCCTGACGAGAACAACATACAAAAACAACTGTGTTAATGGCTGCCCGCTCCAAGTCCTCTCCCGCAGGACAACATGACAAAAGGGGAGGGTCTAAGGAGTGCAGACAATTTAAAGACAATACCACAGAAGAAGTCAAAAGGAGGGGCTTATACTCTTACAGCAGCAGCACAGTTAAAACAATGACATTTTCTAGAGGTTTTTCAGTCAGGTAAGTAACAATACAAATAAACAAATAAAAACATTTTGTGTAATTATAACAAAAGAGAAATACAACCAGGTTACATTCACCCCCCTAGAATTACACAAAATGAAAAAGAAGGGTAAAGACACTCAGTACCGCTACAAAATAGTTTTTTTTTTTTTCACAACAATGTAACATCAGCAAAACAGCTACCTTACAATAGGGTCAGGAAACTAGAGATCGCTCGACGCCAAGTGAAATCTGACGTTATCCCTTGGAGAAGAAGAGGTGCCTTTTACACCCCCCCTATACAGAGTAAACATACACTCACCGGCCACTTTATTAGGTACCCCATGCTAGTAACGGGTTGGACCCCCTTTTGCCTTCAGAACTGTCTCAATTCTTTGTGGCATAGATTCAACAAGGTGCTGGAAGCATTCCTCAGGGAGTTTGGTCCATATTGACATGATGGCATCACACAGTTGCCGCAGATTTGTCGGCTGCACATCCATGATGCGAATCTCCCGTTCCACCACATCCCAAAGATGCTCTATTGGATTGAGATCTGGTGACTGTGGAGGCCATTTGAGTACAGTGAACTCATTGTCATGTTCAAGAAACCAGTCTGAGATGATTCCAGCTTTATGACATGGCGCATTATCCTGCTGAAAGTAGCCATCAGAAGTTGGGTACATTGTGGTCATAAAGGGATGGACATGGTCAGCAACAATACTCAGGTAGGCTGTGGAGTTGCAACGATGCTCAATTGGTACCAAGGGGCCCAAAGAGTGCCAAGAAAATATTCCCCACACCATGACACCACCACCACCAGCCTGAACCGTTGATACAAGGCAGGATGGATCCATGCTTTCATGTTGTAGACGCCAAATTCTGACCCTACCATCCAAATGTCGCAGCAGAAATCGAGACTCATCAGACCAGGCAACGTTTTTCCAATCTTCTATTGTCCAATTTCGATGAGCTTGTGCAAATTGTAGCCTGAGTTTCCTGTTCTTAGCTGAAAGAAGTGGCACCCGGTGTGGTCTTCTGCTGCTGTAGCCCATCTGCCTCAAAGTTCGACGTACTGTGCATTCAGAGATGCTCTTCTGCCCACCTTGGTTGTAACGGGTGGTTATTTGAGTCACTGTTGCCCTTCTATCAGCTCGAACCAGTCTGGCCATTCTCCTCTGACCTCTGGCATCAACAAGGCATTTCCGCCCACAGAACTGCCGCTCACTGGATGTTTTTTCTTTTTCGGACCATTCTCTGTAAACCCTAGAGATGGTTGTGCGTGAAAATCCCATCAGATCAGCAGTTTCTGAAATACGCAGACCAGCCCTTCTGGCACAAACAATCATGCCACGTTCAAAGTCACTCAAATCACCTTTCTTCCCCATACTGATGCTCGGTTTGAACTGCAAGAGATTGTCTTGACCATGTCTACATGCCTACATGCACTGAGTTGCCGCCATGTGATTGGCTGCTTAGAAATTAAGTGTTAACGAGCAGTTGGGCAGGTGTACCTAATAAAGTGGCCGGTGATTGTATAAATGGTACTGAAAGTTTTACTTTAAGAAAGGGACAATCCCAGTCAATGGCAGGGATCATCCAACAAAAATTTGGAAACTCACACATCAATAACCGGTTGAACAGTATCGTTATTATAAAGCGCCTCAACAAGGGCCATGGACTCGATCAAGCGACAAACTGGTTTAATAACCCTCCCGAAGCGTGAAGTTAGGCGGTGAACAACATCCTCTCCCTCACTATCTGGAGAATGAATAGAACCAGTAGCACTGGGAAGATTAGGTACAGAACCAGCAGTCGCCAATGCTCCAGTTTCCATAGAGGAGTCCTCTGAGTCATGACTCATATCACTATGTCCAACAGATGGAGCCGAGGACACGTCCTGAACCCATGAAGCAGTACGGTCATCCCCATCACCACAGGATAGGGACACGGGTAGGGAAGGCTAAGCAGGAACAGCACTAGGAGCCTCGCTAAAAGATTCTGTTCCATTTAAATCAGAAGCCAGGGGAGCTCTAACCACACTGTTAGTATGGCAGTTCACATTGCCATCCAAGGTCATTCCCACAGGTAAAAAGTTCACATCAAGAAGGAGGTTCCGATGCACCACACGCTCATTGCCATGACGATCTCTGATACGATAAATATGGAGAGCAGGTTTGGATGCAACCACCGTGTAAATCACAGGTTCCCATTTATCAGAAAGCTTCCGCTTTCCTCTGGCCCCCTTGTTTGCCACCAGGACCTGATCTCCAACTGACAGAGAGTGACCCTTTGCTCTCTTGTTGTACTGGTCACACTGATGGTTCTGCTCTGCACTTGTGTTCTTCTCAGCCATTAATATAGCAGCACGTAAATCTTCAACCAGTGATTTGACATAAGAGTGGTAGTCACAAATGATGTAATCATTAAGAACGTTATGAAAAACAAGGTCAACAGGCAGCCTGGGAATCCTCCCAAACATCAGATAGAACGGTGCAAAGCCAGTGGTCTCATGAACTGTGCAGTTGTAAACGAAAGTCAGAGGCCATTTAATCTTCGAACGTGGAGGAAGAGATCTCAACATGTTGCCCAGGGTGCGATTGAATCTCTCTGCAGTCCCATTACCCATTGGGTGGTAGGGTGAAGTGTGCGATTTACTGACACCACTCAACTCCAAAAGCTCGGCCAGCAGCTCACTCTCAAAATTTGCACCCTGATCTGAGTGAATGCGCTGGGGAAAGCCATAGACACAGAGAAACCCATCCCATAACTTTTTTGCAATCCTTTAGCAGTTTGATCCTGACATGGGAAAGCATGTGCTAACTTTGTGAAGTGATCAGTGATCACCAGAACTTCCACAGACTTGTTGTTGTTGTCCTCAGCTGACCAGAAATCAATACACACCAGCTCCATCGGAGCACTGGTCCTGATGTTCTCCAGAGGGGCTCTAGCAGCAGGCTCTGAGATTTTACTGATGATACATCTGGGACATTTTCTCACCTAATCTCGCACATCTCTCTCCAAGTCATGCCAAAAGAAGCGATGACGAGCCAAGGAGAATGTCCATGGCTGGCCCTGATGACCTGCATTATCATGGACTCCAATCAAAACCAAAGACTTCAAAGCATCAGGAACCACAAACTGAAAGCGTTTACCTTTTGTCAGAGAGTCTTTTATGACACGGTAAAGAACACCATTAAGCAAAGTTAGTTTATCCCACTGCTTCAAAATTTTTAAAGCCAGTTGATTTTCACCAGAGCGTTCCCGCCTTGATGGACGACGTCCCCGCTCAACATACAAGACAACTCTGGAAATAACAGGCTCGTTTCTCTGGTGAGAGACAAGGTCGGTTAGAGAAAGAACTGGAGATGGATCTGTGGTATGTGGGATTATCATGTCTAGGTGGCCAGCTAAAGATGCTGCATGCTGAGCCTGGCCAGCATTTCCACTGTAGACAGATGACAAAAGAGAGGAGACTTCGTCACAGGTCACAGATGTATCAGATAAATTGGAGGAAGAGCTGTCTAATGATTGAAGCTGACAGGTTAAACGGAAAACATCCTGTACAGCATGATCAGGAACCTCACAGACATGCTCCAAAAGGTCATGACAGGACTCTGACAGAAGGCGATCAGCCATGGGCTGCATAAAAGGGGTTCTGCTCAAAGCATCCGCCACCACATTCCATCTTCCCGGAACATACCTGATCTCAAAGCTGTATGGAGCAAGCTTAGAGACCCAGCGCTGTTCGCAGGCATCTAGTTTGGGCTTGGTCAGGATATATGTGAGGGGATTATTATCCGTCCACACAGTAAACTTGTGACCCTTCAGCCAGTGGCTGAACTCATCACACACAGCCCACTTTAAGGCTAAGAACTCGAGCCTGTGTGCGGGATAGTTGGCCTGACTGAGGCTGAGAGACTTGCTGGCAAAAGCGACAGGTCTAGCAATATCTCCATCAGCTGGGACCTGCGACAAAACAGCACCAAGCCCATCCAATGAAGCATCGGTTGAGAGAATAAATGGCTTCTCAAAATCAGGATGTGCCAGCACCACACAGTTGAGGAGTGCAGCTTTAAGGTCTCTAAATGCTTTCTCACAAGCTGGAGTCCAGTCCAGGGGAGTCAGAACACGAAACGTTCCAGCTTTACCTTTTTCTTTTGTTCTTTACTTTACGTTTCTGACCTGCGGTGAGGGTGTAAAGCGGCTTCGCAATGCGGGAACAAGCTGGAATAAAGTGCTGATAGAATAGCACCATGCCCAAGAATGACCTCACCTTCTTCTGGCACGGGGTGCAGCCATCCTCCTTCATGAGGTCCTTTTTCTCAAAACCAGAGATCACCCTAACCTTCTCCTGATCAACAGAAACACCACCAGCCTCCACAACATGGCCCAGGAATCTCACAGACCTCCTGAGAAAGTGACACTTTTTCTGTGCCAGCTTCAAGTTGTTTGCTCTCAAGCGACAGAAAACAATCTCCAGTCTCTTCAACGATTCCTCCTCAGAAGGCGCAAACACCAACAGGTCATCTAGATAACACAGGAGGCTGGAGAAGTTCAAGTCACCAAAAACGTTAAGCATCATCCTCATAAAGGAAGCTGGGCTGTTGCATAAACCTTGTGGGAGAAGGTTGTACTCATAAAGTCCAAGCGGCGTGGTAAAAGCTGTGTAATGTTTATCGGACTCATGGAGAGGGATGTTGTAGAAACCAGAGGTCAAGTCCATGGTGCTGAACAAAGCATTCCCGCCAAGAGCAGCAAGGCAGTCAGACTGATGGGGCAATGGATGAGCATCCTTCACAGTCTTAGCATTAAGCCAACGGAAGTCAGTGCATATCCTCATGTCCCCAGACTTTTTCCACACCATAACAAGCGGGGAGGCATATTCACTAATAGACTTCCTTATGATACCCTTCATCTCCATCTCAGACAAGACCTCTCTCAACTGCTGATAGTGTGCTGGTGGTATGCGTCGATATGGCAAGCGAAATGGCTGGTCATCAGTCAAGTGAATGCGATGAACAAAATCCCTAGCATGACCACAATCCAGTTTTCCCCTGGAGAACACATCCTGATAAAGACACACGAGCTCTACCAGGCTTCTTTTATAGTCATCTGACACCTCACAGCTCTCGATGTCATGTAGGCCACAGTCTCTCAACATCTGCACTGGATCAACACTGTGATGTGATGAGTTTGTTGAAACAGCTGAATGGTTGCAGTAGAGTTCAGATCTCCCCTGACTAAACGTAAAGTCCTCCACAGCAACACACGGAAAGACATCAGCTATTTTAGCATTGCGGCGTAGTATCAAAGGCTCATCTGTTGGGTTGAGAACCTTCATAGGGACCCAACGATCCCCCCACATGGGTGTGATTACACGACCCACCAAAATGTTCTTCCGGGTGGAACGAGCAGATGACGGCTCGACAACCACAGTGCCTCCTAATCATAGTGGCGCAGTGGACGAAAGCTTTCCCCAAACCACATATTCCTGACGAGGAAGGAGGGTAACAGCTTGTCTGAGTCTAACTGTTCCAATCTTCTCAGGTGAAGTAGAATTTGACCAACGTGAAACACAACTCAGAAGCTGCAAAAACTCCTCACACTCTGGGTTTGCGGTGTTTGATGTAATGAGTTCCCAGTACCTCGGATCAGTTTTCATTTTTTGAATAAGGGGCCGGAGCACATTGCTACCAATAATGAATTCATCACGTTGGCCAGGTATCAAAAATGTTGGTACTGTAAATTTGAAGCCATAGATCTCAATGTTCAACTCATAGATGCATCGTGGCTGCGTGAGAAGGCCACCACACCCAATGAGCACCACATTCTCTGGGACTGCAAGAGGGATCAAATCAACACCCGCGGCTCTTAGCTTGCTCTCTGCCTCCACGCTCAATGTGCATGACATACTCCCAGAATCCAACATACCCCTCAGTGTAGATTGGTCATTAACTGAAACTGAGGCATAGAACAAATCACTAGCTCTCTGAACTCTCTGTGACCCCAAGAAAACCACTTCACTACTCTCAGGTGAAGCATTACAACATTCAGTATAAGCAGAGTGTGCATCCAGTGTATTTGTGAGGGTATTATCCACAAAACCCATGTTGCCCCTCTCATCACACGGGCTCTCTAGTTTAAACTAGGATACTGGGAGGGTGGCTGCGATGTGTGATGAGCAGGCTGAGGACAATCCCTTTGAATGTGTCCTGAGCCGAAGCAGTTGAGACACAGTCTGAACAATCTACAGTGTGAATGTGTTGTATGCTCCTCCAAACAGCAAACTTTGCATGGCGCACGCTGAGGACGTTTAGAACCACGTGTGTAACGCCCCACATATTGACCACTTTGTTTTGTAACAGAGTGGTCTCTTTGTGTGCATAGAGAAGATGCACACAGAGACAGAACTTTATCAAACATCTCTGCCATCTGATGAGGTGGTTCGACTCCTGAACTGGAGGGAAAAGTTTGCTTGGGGGGAGCTGCATTCTGAAAGGATGTCGGTTGTGGAGCAACATGCGGCTTTGGCTGCTGATGCAAGGGACCTGAAGCTGAAGAATGATCACGTGCAGCAGCTTGGGGATTACAGACAACAAATGGTGTTGCATCAGCTGACAACGCAGCACTGGATGATTGAGCACCAAGCTGAGGAAGACAGGAGAGAACAGGGCCTGCAGACGAACAAACAGCCCTGTTTGTAGTGACCATCGGCCTCCTAAGGCTTGCAACACGGTTATCAAGGCGGCTCTGGACCTCAGCAGCAGTCCACTCCTCTACAGGTTTCAGCTGGAAGGAAAGAGCTAAACCAGGGTCAGGACAATGGCTGATGAACATTGTGACAATTTCAGCTCCTGGATCCTCCACCTGCTTCCCCCCCTACGCAAACACTCATCTACTGCTTCAATCGACTTGTTTAATCGAATCCAGTAGTCCATGGCTGTCTCTCCATCAGCAGGCAGGATGTTATAGAAATCTCTCATTGGTAAACTGGAAAAGACCAGCTCACCAAAGTTGCGTTTCAAGATATCAAAAACAGTAGAAACTAACTTGTCATTACATGACTGAGGCTGGCAGCGAAGCGACACCTGAACCACATCTCTGGCTTTCCCAATAAGTCTGGATGTGATAATCTCACACATTTCTACAGGGCTCACGCATCCTATTCTCGACAGATAACATCTCATCAGACCCTCCCACTCCTGGATGGAGAAGGTGTCAGTGTGGTCACCTTTGAAATATGGTGGCGCCCTGATATCAGACTGAACAACAACCCTCATTTGTGACTGATCAGTCAGGTCGCTGGGTTGGCTGTTAGCAGCCTGAGGCTGTGATTGGCTTTGTGAGTTTAGTCTACTGAGGTTTGTCGTGACGGCATCCCCAATCTGTTTAGCCAAATCAGCAATCACCCCACTGAGAGCCTCGGTAGAAACAAGTTGGCTAACATCAGACCTTTCCCTGCCAATGGGTGTAGAAGCAGCAGTGGTTACAGGTGGGGCGTTCATCGCAGACTGATCAACAGAACTGTCATACGCACTAGAAGGCATAGGTCTACCCCTACCAAACGACATGTAATGTTGGCCCCTCCCCAAACTAAAAGTGACCTTTCTGTCCACTTCTTCCCCTTTAAACGGTACCTCAGTGTCAGACATTTCATTAAACAATAACAGATAAGCACTATGAAGAACAGTGCACCAGAAAAAGTGATGTAAAATAAATAAAAAAAAAGTTATGTAAAATAAAGAAAAAAAGTGATGTAAAATAAAGAAAAAAAAAGTGAGACTGCAGATTCCTAAACAGCCTAAAACAATACAGTCATACAAGCACTCACATGTATCAGTCAGCAAAAAAAAGAAAAAAGAGACACAACCAGTCTTATCTACAGGCAAAGAATAACAAACAGACTGGTTTCATGACTTAACCTTTTTTTTTTTTTTTACTTATTTCCCTTCCTTCCTTGTATAAAACGAGGTGCAAAAAAAAAAACCCACAGAAACAGTTACTTCGTTTGCACACCAACGCCTGCCAGACAAAGCGCAGGGCAGAGGCGCTCGGTGCAGCGAAGCAGGCGGAGCCAGACGTCAAAGGCGGGAAATGCGCAGCGTAGCAGCAGCTGCAACAGCGGAGATTTGATGTTACAGCGGGTCGAACGGCACCAAGTGTAACCGGATCCTTTCTGCGTTGTGCTGGTTTATGAAGTGATCAGGCCGTGACACAGTTCATCTATAACAGGACAGTTTCCCGATTTATTGTTCCTGACGAGAACAACATACAAAAACAACTGTGTTAATGGCTGCCCGCTCCAAGCCCTCTCCCGCAGGACAACATGACAAAAGGGGAGGGTCTAAGGGGTGCAGACAATTTAAAGACAATACCACAGAAGAAGTCAAAAGGAGGGGCTTATACTCTTACAGTAGCAGCACAGTTAAAACAATGACATTTTCTAGAGGTTTTCCGGTCAGGTAAGTAACAATACAAATAAACAAATAAAAACATTTTGTGTAATTATAACAAAAGAGAAATACAACCAGGTTACACTGGCAGCCAATGTAAAGAGGCTAAAATAGGTGAAATATGATCATATTTACTTGTACCTGTACCTGAGATGTGCAGGAGCATTCTGTTCCCTCTGAAACAGAGAAAGGTATGAAATACTAATAACCTTATAAAGAACATTACGGTAATCCCGCCAAATTACAAAGGCTTGGATTACTGTTTCAAAAGGCTGATGTAAAGGGATAGGTTTAACTTTTCCTAGCTGCCTCAAGTAAAACATGCTGGATTGTACACAAGCCCTAATTTGAGTTTCAGACTTGAGTCTGGCATCTATTTTAACCCTTAAATTTATAATAATAGGTCTCACACACTGGGTCAAAGAACCAGTGTTAGTCACGGAGTCTTCACTGGAACTACCAAAAATCAACATATCTGTCATCAATATTTTAACCTGTAGTAGTTTGAGTTTATTGTGCAGTGATTGATTTGTCACTCAGGTCAGACTCACCCTCCTCTTAGTAACACTGGAATAAACAGAGAAAGTTTTATTTGATTTGTTGATTAATAACTCTGCTGATAGCCATAGTCTAATTTACCAAATCGGAGGAGACAACTGGAATTTGAACAGCAGGTCCAGGAATCCAACCTTGGTTGTGAAAGACGAAGAATCCTTGTGAGTAAGCATATTACAGTTATAATTATTCAATAATAACAATTAAATGACTTTACCCTTAATTTTGAATGACCTATTAATTAACTACAACTTCCAGTTCTAGTTAGTAATTGATTCATAATCTACTGGTAAAATAATACGCTATCCATGTATCAGGAACTGCCCTTCTGGATCTCCTGAAATCCCTAAAGGATCTTAGTGTTCAGGACAAGGATATTGTCTGAACTGCACTGCACTGGGCCCTGGATCTTAACTGGAGTGAAAAGTCTTTTCATTTTCAGTGTGATCCATAAACTTCACAAACAGGTTCATGGAGTGGATTCATGAGAGAATAGAAAAATGAGGAAGGGCTTAGCACACAGGTCAGGGCTATTTATACAGAGGATGGTGCTAGTACTCACATTGCTCAGTTGGGTATTTATCAATTATGGGAACAAAAACAAAAGTTTTCTTTTGATATTTAATTTTTTTTATGAAAGTCTTCAAACAGAGCATTGTCCTCTATCTTCATCATGTATTGTTCATCCAGGAGCTGAAGCTCAGTAGTGAGGGTCTGCTTGAAACCCAATTCATTTTCAATCATATAACATATTTGATTATGACCTAAAGTTGAGGTCAATAACAATCGAAAATTTTTATTTTTATTTTTTTTTTATCTTGAGGTGTAAAGGTATAGTGGAGGAGGTTCTTTTTTTGGGTGGATCATCAAAATAAGTGGTCCTCCTAATCGTCAATCATTCTGGTGATATGTTTACGTAACGCCGTCCTACGTGCCCGTCCCCATTTTCACTTACTGGTGGTGAGTCTGACAGTAGAAAAATTGTACATCTTCTTTTCGAAGGTAGGCTTGTATGAGCGTTTCCAAGAGCAACTTTAGAACAGAGCGTGCACAAGCAAAAATTGGCTCGCGCAAGCTATTGCACAGGTATAATACACGTTTCCTCTTGTATGGAAAGTGAAATGGTTTAACAAAATTTTTCTGTTTAATTTAATCTTCTTAGGACAATGCCATTTCAAATTGTCAGCTGGTTCTTGTGACAACATGGGGAAAATCAGGGAAGTATTGCCATGAATGCTCATACCTTCTGTGCAAAGCAGGTGCCTTCCTTCTGTCTTGGATTGCCTGTATTCTCCTTTTTTTCCAAATAACATACTACAGGCTCCCATAGTAGCTCATACGCCCACTCATCTTTTGCGCTCTTGATTCTCTTTCTGGTAGGAGGGAACACAGAAATCCCTCTTCGTCCCAGTATATGCTCTGCATCCATATCTCTTCTTCCGTTCCCTGTATGTCTTCTTTTCCCCCTGCATGTAACATCCTCTCCCCTAATCCTCTCCTTTGGATGCTTTTTGTTTTTCTTATTCTGAGCAGCAGCCTCACTCAACCCAAGAGGAATCTAGTTAGAATCAATGATTTCGCCTTATCAAACTTTCATCCTCTGAAGCCAAGACAAAGATCTATGAAAGGAAAAGACTGTGCCACAATGCAGGACGTGGCAAATAACTTAAGGGGACCTGTTACCTTGTTACTTTATGTGTGAAAGAGTACAGAAAGTATAACATGCCTTATATGAAGAAAAACAGGGTTGCAGCTCCATTGACTACATATGCAGAAATAAGAACCAGCAGTGTTGTATATATGTAACATGAGTGATGTGCCTGAGATCCCCCTGAAAATTTAGGACAGAACTGTTCTCCAACCGTCTCTTAGAACAAGGCAGTATGAGCTTAGCCACTACATAAAATGTAAAGCTGTGCAATAATTTGATTGGGGTTCAAGGATCAAGGATCTGTCATAATTATGCCAAGCTTCTGTTGATGTCACACTCCCACAGATAAACACTCATAAATGGCTCATATGACCAAAGTCCTGCATCTGTCAAAGCATAACAGTCATTGCTTGCTCTCTATGCTGTCAACACGTAAGACTTGCTCATTTTTTTCTTAAAAATATACAAAAAATCTGGTATGTAAATGTATTATTTGAGTAATCTTTGAGTATTTTTCTCAGCATTTTACTTTAAAATCCAGTAAAACTGATTCCAAAGATTATATTTTTTGTTACATGATCTCATGTATTCTTTGATTTTGCATATATGCTTCCCCCGACTGTGGAGGAAGGGTAGAAAGCAGATCAGCTGATAACTGCTGTCCTTTTTCTACCCCATATCATTTACATTTCAAAAACCATATGCTGCCTCTGGTGTTTTATCTTCAAAAGGAAAAAAAAAATGTAGATGATGTTGCTGTAAGTGGATGTTTAGATGTTGGTGGCTTCCATGACCTGATTTAGTTGCAGCACTTTTTAAAGCTGCTACAGTGCCATCAGTATGATAATGGAGTTACTGAATTGTCTGTTCTTAAATGTATAGGACGTGGACAGTAAGACCTCATTTAAGGGTTGAGCCACCACTTCTTGCTGGCTCCAGGGGGTTATGTTCAACAAAAAGCGCAAGATTCTGACTCCTTTATCTCAAGCTTGGTCCTTTACCAGAGATTGAAGGTTCTTTACAGTATCTTAGATGTCCCTAGAACTGCACATGTCTGGACTAAGATGTCTGATGTTTTTCAAGGTTTCTGTTGGAGCCACTTCTCCAGTGACCACGAGCACAATAGTTGTCTCACTTTCTAACTATTCCCTTTGCCCTTAAAATTTTCTCAATTTTAATGTCCATATTTTCATCACTATGGATGGCTACATCAATAATCATTGCAATGTCAGGTTGGTTGTCCACAACCAACTCGACCTTGCCGCCTCTGCCGCTCTCATGGCTGGGTTTTGTTCCTGCCCCCTCCACTGTGAAACTTCCAGCATTCTAGCAGAGCGATCCAGCTTTGTGGTTTCAGCAAGTCAAAACAGTTTTCCACATCCGCGCTGGGGACATGGATGATGCGAGGTACTACTGGGTTGTTTCTGCCCTGGAGCAGCAGTCTACCCACAGCTATGTGTTGCTACATAGCCCTCCTCAGCTGGGGAAGAACGCAGCTCTGAAGCAGCTGCTTCTGCAGAGGTACAGTCTGTCCTCAGTAGAGAGGGCAGAGAAGATTCTAACACTATCCAGTTTGGGGGACAGTACAGTCGTGGACCTAATGGAAAATATGCTATCGCTCCTTGGTTCAGATGACAGCGGTTTCCTTTTCCCACACATTTTCCTGTGGCAGCTCCCACTACAGGTGCGAGCGGCTTTGGGTAACTCCCCCCGTCTCGCCACTGGTGATTACCAAGGCCTCAAGGAGGAAGAGGCCCGTTTTTGCTGGCTACCAGACTTTTTGCGGTGCAGAGTAGGAAGGTGGAACCCCAGGTGGTGGCTGCAGTTGGCATGAGGATGTCGTCGTCGCAGGAGCACTCTGCGTTTCTACCATCAGAGGTTTGGCAGCAAGGTGAAGTGCTGTATCCCGCCGTGCTCTTTGAAATGTTGGGAAACGCAGTGGCCGGCGCTCTGTAGCCTGTTTATTGGTGATCATATATTTAAGATGGTAAAGCAGAAACACTAAGAAATAACAGAAATTGCTTCCATTTTGGTGCATTTACAATCTCCAATAGACAGCAGAGATGAATTGTTATGGTTGAGCATCCTAAAGCAGGGCAAAAAAATAAAACAGATCTTACAGCATTTAAAAATCCAAAAAGTCAGTCAAGAATTATTTAAAAGACATTTTTAACTATTGGTTTAAATTACTTTTGCAATCCAAGTCACCTACCAATCAGAACGCTGCACAGATGCAACATAAGGGTATGAAGTCCAGTTTTGAGTTTGGTAAATGTGCCCTGGATCATAAATACTTTATATTTTGTTTTTGATTTATTTCTTTTTAAGTATTGTATGTATATTTTCTATCCAAGCATCAAATTGTGCCTAAAGCCTGAAGGATGCACACTGATGCACAGCTGTATATTTGTTTTGTTGTTGTTTACAGTCTGAGCATGGCAGAGGCCATAATTACTGGCCTTTACTTCCAACAGCCCCTTAGGCAGTGGCCACCTGCAATGAGTCTGCTTCACATTAATGTTTGGTTGGGAGCACCAGTGTATTATCACACTGTCAAAGAAAACCCCCTTGGGACCATCAGAGTCACAGCATGACACAGTGTTTTTTTGCTGAGAAACCATTTTTCTTATGACTTCCATAGCACTCATTAATCTTGTTTGGCTTCAATAATGTGAAAGTCTCTGGCAACCAGTTTATGCTTAGGTAAAATGTCATATAACTTTGCCTCTTTTAAAGCCTTTATTTACAAATCAGTTGGATTATAATTATTCTGTTAGTGGATATTAGCTCAGTCTTTGATAATATTATTATTATTCTACTATAGCATGTGGTGAAGAAACCTGACCACTCCAACACTTAACCTTGTTCAGGTCATAAACAGCATACTTGGTGTCACCACTCAAAATGAGGATTCTCCAAATGAATGAGTCCCCTGTGGTTTTCTCTGATGACTTGTGACATTTAACAGTATGCACTTCAAACTATGATGGAAAGCAACACTGTATTATATGCCACCTCCTGTACTCCTCCTTTTTTACCCTTATACACCCCACAGTGGCTGTGTCATCTGCGTACATATATACGTATGACACAGCTCAGAGTTGTAACAGAAGTCAGAGATGTATAAGGTGAAGAGACAGGGACAAACACTGTGCCCTGGGGGGCTCCAGTGCTGCTGACCATAGTTTCAGTGATGGTGTCTCTCAGCCTGACATACTGTGGCCTGTCTGTTAGGAAGCTGAAGATCTATGCCACCAGGCAGGGGTCTACTCTAATGCTATTCAGTTTGTCTTGTCAGGGAGGGACGGATAGTGTTGAATACTCTTGAGAAGTCCAGGAAGAGAATCCTTGCTGAGGCACTTCCCTTATCCAAGTGGGATTGGACTCGGTAGAGGTAGGTAGAGGATGCCGTCCTCCACTCCTACACCTGGCTGATATGTAAACTGCAGGCAGTCCAGGGCATGCTGTACTTGAGGTGTGAGGAGATTGAGGAAGATCCGCTCCATTGTCTTCATCAGATGTGAAGTAAGTAGTAAGTTCAAAAGGCTGGAAATCATTCGACTCAATGGTTAGGGCCTTTTCAGGAACCGGTAAGATGAAGGATGTCTTCATAGGGTAGGCATTCCAGCTAGCTGCAGACTAAGGCTGAAGACCTGCTGTAGCGTGGGTTTATAGTAGCCGTGTACACACCTTGTCTGGGCCTGCTGCTTTCTTGGGTCAAAGTCTCCTCAACAGTTCTCTGACTTGGTCTGTGGTGATGTGAGGCAGGGAAAGTTTTGTCGTGGGGCGCCTTCAGAAGCAGAGTAGGATGGCGTGCTGTGATAGCTAAGGGTTGGGTTCAGGTGGAGGCTGGGGGTGGAGGTGCTGTTTCTGGGGGGAAGTAAGTACTGCGGGGAAGAGGAGATGAATGCAGCAGTGGTGTAAGGGTCACAGGCTTGGCAAACCTGTTAAAGAACTTGTTCAGTTAATTTGCCCTCTCTATTGTCCCTTCAAAGGCCCTGTTTTTTGTGTTGTGGCTTCTGCTCCACCTTTCTTCAGAATCTCTATTGCTAAGATATAGAAATTCTTTTGAAATTATTTCTGAGTACTACCTGGGGTACGATAAATAAAAAAACAAAGGGAAGCCATAAAACTGTTAATAGACTGCATCTACACTCACCGGCCACTTTATTAGGTACACTCTAACATATAACTAAACACTGGTTTATATCATGTATTATTAATGGAACTGCAGCTGGAATTTAAACACAGGCTGCCTTCAGAAAGTATTGGTACAGTATATACACTCACCGGCCACTTTATTAGGTACACCTGTCCAACTGCTTGTTAACACTTAATTTCTAAGCAGCCAATCACATGGTGGCAACTCAGTGCATTTAGGCATGTAGACATGGTCAAAACAATCTCCTGCAGTTCAAACCGAGCATCAGGGATTTTCAAGCACAACCATCTCTAGGGTTTACAGAGAATGGTCCGAAAAAGAAAAAACATCCAGTGAGCGGCAGTTCTGTGGGCGGAAATGCCTTGTTGATGCCAGAGGTCAGAGGAGAATGGCCAGACTGGTTCGAGCTGATAGAAGGGCAACAGTGACTCAAATAACCACCCGTTAAAACCAAGGTGGGCAGAAGAACATCTCTGAACGCACAGTAAGTCGAACTTTGAGGCAGATGGGCTACAGCAGTAGAAGACCACACCGGGTGCCACTCCTTTCAGCTAAGAACAGGAAACTGAGGCTACAATTTGCACAAGCTCATCGAAATTGGACAATAGAAGATTGGAAAAACTTTGCCTGGTCTGATGAGTCTCGATTTCTGCTGCGACATTCGGATGGTAGGGTCAGAATTTGGCGTCTACAACATGAAAGCATGGATCCATCCTGCCTTGTATCAACGGTTCAGGCTGGTGGTGGTGGTGTCATGGTGTGGGGAATATTTTCTTGGCACTCTTTGGGCCCCTTGGTACCAATTGAGCATTGTTGCAACGCCACAGCCTACCTGAGTATTGTTGCTAACCATTTCCATCCCTTTATGACCACAATGTACCCAACTTCTGATGGCTACTTTCAGCAGGATAATGCGTCATGTCATAAAGCTGGAATCTTCTTAATCATGACAATGAGTTCACTGTACTCAAATGGCCTCCACAGTCACCAGATCTCAATCCAATACAGCATCTTTGGGATGTGGTGGAACGGGAGATTCGCATCATGGATGTGCAGCCGACAAATCTGCGGCAACTGTGTGATGCCATCATGTCAATATGGACCAAACTCCCTGAGGAATGCTTCCAGCACCTTGTTGAATCTATGCCACGAAGAATTGAGGCAGTTCTGAAGGCAAAAGGGGGTCCAATCCGTTACTAGCATGGGGTAACTAATAAAGTGGCCGGTGAGTGTAAATGGACTCTAATGGACACCTTGGATCAAATAATTTTGATTTAATGTAAAAAGCATGTTAGACAAATTCTAGCCTATGTTTAAGTTTTATATTCTAAAAGAGGTGCTTTTAAGTTGCATGTCCTTTGCTATATTAAAATGAAATGCTTTTTAGATTAAATCAGCTGTGAGTTATACTCGTATGGGAATGTCTACTATCATTCATCACAAAGTTATTCATTGCTCCCTCTCTGCCTCTGGATGATGAATGAATAGCACAAGCTGTGTTGATGAAGTGCCAAAAGAATGAGAGATCTCAGGGTTAGGGTTAGAGGGCAGAGCAGATAGAAAACATATTCAGCCACCTTTTCTGGTCAAACTTTTTTCATTAGCTTTAAATTTCCATGTCAATAGAAACATTGCAATTATTGTGATTTCCACTAAATTTTGTAATGATTTATAACACACATAATTTTCTTTTCTTTCTTTGATCTTGTTGGACTCTTGTTTTTGTTAACAACTGCTTTTACCTGATCAGTTTTAATTGAGCAATATATCACAAGTTGATATAGTCAATTAACAAATTAAGTTCTTAAAACACTTATCTTATGCAATCTGCAGGCTTGGACTTGTAATCTGTGATACCGGGCATTTCCCCGCTTGGCCGGTCTTAATTTCAGCGTGCGGGGGCCGGCCCTCCTTCAATCATACCGGCCCAGACACTTATTCTCCATCCAAAGCTCCCATCTGTGATAATAAATAACTCAAGTAACTCAAGAAGTAATACAATGCTAACTATGTAAATGATGCATGCAGTATATAGCCCTTCCTTGTCATGCACATCCTTGTGACGGTTGGCATATGGTGTAACTTTCTATTTCTTCAAACTATACAATTCTATTTCTTCCAACTGTAAAATCCTTGCAACAAACTAAATTATAACTAGAAAAAGCTGTTTCGGAGAAACATCAAAGTGGAAATGCTTTTTTGCTGAATGAAAAAGAAAAATTAGCTAAAGAAACTGCGAAAAGGAAAAGAAGCACAAATTAGCTGAGGAACATATGAAAATGTGATAGGAAGTCATCAGAAGCTTCAAACTGCAGAATACAATTGAATCATCTGAAGATTTTGTAGGGTAGAATCATTTGGCAGTAAAATGGCAGAAACAGACTCATCTTAAAAGCTGCACAGCCAAACCATACATGATGTCATAAAATGTGTTCACTGTGGGCACTAGAAGGGTCTAAATGTAATGTCTCCCAAGTTTCTAGAAAAAGTTCTAAAGAAATTTTGAAGGGGGGCCACCTACTTTCCAGAAACATGTCAGGCCTGTTATGAATTAGCAGAAAACAGAACAGCGTAATTCCTGTCCAGAAAGAGAGCAGAATGAAGCCAAAGTTCACAACATAGGCTGAAAAGTATTAAATTAGCTGAATCAGAAAAGAAATTACAAAGAAAAACTTGAATCTTCTCTGGTTGAAGAAAAAAGTAGTAGCTTAAGGATGGGAAATAAAATGTTGAGGAAGATGGTATTGAATAAGTATCAAAATTTTTAAATCATATGTGGAAATGTCAAGACTTGGCGAAACAATTTAAAATGATTTAAAATATGTCGGTTGATCAGCATAAAGAAAACAGTGTCATCATTTGAGGATTGAAAATCTACAAACCTATGTGCAAGACTGACCATGAGAAGCAGAGGAAGGACAGAGAGAGAAGCTTATAGGAAGAGAGCTAATACCACTTAAGGAGCTGAATTCATAAAAAAACTAACCTGCATGTTACGAGCCGCTGTGGTGATGAAAGCACCATTGGCAGGCTTAGGCTGCATGTTACGAGGTTAGCAGATGCTTTATTACAGTGTAAATCTTAGAACCTGATTAATAAATATGCACTGAGGTGTGTGGTCAACAGGCCTTGGTAGTGTAATTTGAAGAAATTGGTTGAGTTTGGGTCATAGCTACGAGCCATACGGCACAATGAATGAGAGTGTGTAAGGAAGAGGCTTTTATTTTGTAGAGTCCCTTTAGTCTTATTTCGAAAGTCTATCATGGATATATGTCAAGGGAAGGGTCATGCCCAGCCGTGATATAGAATCCATTTCTAAATAAGAAATCACTGGTTTTTCAGTGATTTCATATTTCACTGAAAAACCACCTATATTCATCGCCAAAGATCGAAAATCTGTTTTCTTGACAATTAACAGATATGTATTATTAATTACCCCTGACAATTAAACTTTTTTTATGTTTTTGAAAGATAATTGTAGCAAAAAAAAAATTTTGTTTGCTGAATTTAGCAGTTGTTTTGTTCTGCTTGCTCCGCATCCGAGGAACAGCAGCAAAGAGAGCAGCTGAACCAATAGAAATGACATTGTAGAACTTTTATATATAGACTCTCAATTCTCTAGCTAAATAATCCCCTTTTAACAAGTATTTTGCGTAACGTTTTGGTTGTGGTTTAGAGGACCCAAATGCAGAGGCAGAGAGGCTGAGGGGATTTCTTGTAGTTTTAATGCAAACACAAATAATAGAGGCAAAATCCAAAAATCCAACTAAAAATGTAACACAGACCAGAACCATGGAGACATCAGGGGGAAACACGCACAAGGAACCAGGGAGAGACGAGGTGAGAAGTCAACAGTGACGACAGGACCAGCAACAACAAGGAACCAACAAGGAGTGACAGCAGAGGGAGAGCCTTTGTCGCTGACTGAGACAATGGCAGGGTTAACGAGCTGACAAGGAGCAGGTGTGAGGAGACAACGAGGGAGCCAAGGGCAAAGGAACACACACAAGAGGGCAACAAAGGAAAACAACAGAAAAACCTGAGAACTAACATAAATCTGGAAACTTCAACAAAATAGGAATTAAACCAATAAAACTAGGAAACATAGAGCGAAGTAAAGCACAAAAGAACCAAAACCATGACATTTTGTTGCAAAAATAAGAGTGATCTAAGCTTGCTATTGATAAACGTGTTATTGACCTCTAAAAAAATTAGTATGTTAATGTGACCTGTGCAGCTTATTAATATGTATTTAATCCCAAATAATCAGATCTTTGTGAGAAATATGCTTTTTTTACTGCTGTAATTGTGGTAAATATTATCCACTGAACAGGAAAATAATTACTGTAATCCCTGAGGCAGACGTATAATAGGATTTGACACTGATTGGTTCATGACCCTTAATATAATATAACAAAGTTTAATGAGATAACGAGCAGAATGCTGTCTGCTTCAAAGTGAAAGATGAGGTGAATGATTTATGACTTTAACGAGAATATTTCCTATTGTATGCCCTACAGGTATCTTATACGGAAAGAAACATTCTGCCTGTTTTTTATTTAGGAATAAAGACATGTTTCATGGACTTTCTCCATTTATCTATTTACTTTTATTTCAGGTCTCTTTTTTTTCATTAAGCCTAGTTTCAATGTCTACCTAAACGTAAAGTTTATACATTTCATAAAACGAGTACGAAAGTATTATGGCAACATAGAATTCACAAATTAAAACCAAAAGCACTAAAGCCAGTCAGTGCATGAGGAAAGATAAATGCAGGGCCATTGTTTTACCTGTTTTATAACCACAATTATGTGCACATACAAATACAGAAAGCTCTTACAGCCGGAGGTGATGATTGTTTTTTTTACTCATTACCGTACTTTCCCATCAGTACGTGTCTTTGTGGAGATGAATGATGAGAGGAGATACTGCTGGGAAATAATCTACTTTGTAGCTTGGGTCAGTGGATCCTGACCTCCTTCCTTCTGTTAGAGCCAAGGGAAAAAGTTTGACAGGACGGCATGCTGGGATAAGGAATAATTAAAAACCAGAAGAAAGACTCGGATAACTCAAAGAATGTTACATTAAGAAACTGACAAATTGCTTAATGTACTTTTTTAGTGCAACAGCACTAAAAAAGTAGGGCAAACAGGTGCTGTAAAACATATATAAAAAGGTATTATGGTTCTCAACAATACACAGGCGTAGAGCCTGCTTTATTTCATGTACCGACTTGTTGCCTTTAACCTAATATTTCATTTTTCGGGATCAGATATCGCAATTATTAAACACTTATGCTGAAAAAAAACATTGAAAAAGAAAGAGATCATCATTAAAATCATAGACCATCATTGGATTAGTTGGGGAAAGATACATTTTTATGACATCTACCAACGAACCCTACAAAAACAAACAACAGTAGGAATTTAGAATATCCCATTATTTTGAAATACTACTTTAAACATTTCAATAGATAAATATAACTCACATAGAATGATAACAATCACTCAGTGCTGAGTGGGAAAACCTATTGAAGTGTTTTGGGAATGTCATTAGCTATTCAAACTATTTTTCCAATATCGGTTGTGCCAAAACATAGGAAAATAAAGCGTTTCCCTGGGAAAAAAAATCACTGAATAGAATGACTATGATGTACTTTTCAGCAAAAGAGTGCACTGATTCAAATAACGTGTATTGAATTACTGTATACTTTTCCATCAAATGTTAATATCTTTCTAGAAGAAAGAAACCCTACCAAATTTCTAAAAAGACCACAGAAATGTCCACAGTAAGTATTTTGTTTTTTGCTTTGTTTTTTTGCTACATTTTGCATAATAAACAATATTCACAGGCAGTGGGGTAAACAGCAACAGATAATCAACTAAATCTTTTAAAAATATGTATTGATAATCATATTTTTTCAGTTTTTGTTATCAATCAGGTAAAACTTTCTCGGTCATTAGAAACGGACGCTGCAATATGTTATTATTGTTGTCCGGGCTAACACAATGATGTTTTTCAATATGTGTACTTATGCGTTCTCTTGTGCTTGTGTAATCGTGAAATATCATCAGCCTCAGCCCTAGTACTGTTCCAAATCAAAAGAACAAAAGACCGAGAACGGACAAAGTCCCCGGATATTGTTCCCGCCCTTCCCTCTTTACCCAGCATGCATCAGAGCAGACTTGTCCATTCTTGAGATTGACAGCTGTCCCAGCATGCACTACGGCAGTTTCCAGGGGAGTTCTCACATAGCTCAGAATATTGAGTAAAAGTTCTCTTTTCTGTTGCTGATGCTCTATAAAAGTATTTATGATCATTTGAGGGGAGAACATTACACTTTTAAGCATCACTATCTGGCCCATTTACAGATTTAAGGCGTAATTTAAAAAAAATGTCAGATGTTGAGAGGACCGCGGCAATCAGCGGACCTCCGAGTCTAACCGCAGCATCCCTCTCTCGGCATAGCCATGTACTGCTGGCTCTAATGGCGAGTTTTTTGTTTTATTTGGCAAAATTTTAATTTTATTTGTCTTTATTTGACTATTAATTATTATTTCCTCACTAAATAAAAAAAAGTAAGAAATTATAATTATATAGAGATTATTAATAAAAGGAGGGGAAATGCAGTTCCAGACAAGCTGAGCGTGTGATGACGTCACAAGTACGCTTCTGTTCCAATTGACCCATATTTATGCTGCGTTCTCCCACTCTCCCCAAATCCATACTTTCCTGTGTTCTTCTCAAGAACATACTTTGCGAGGACACCAGTCTGTACTCACGTTCTTGTGAACGTCCAATTTTTTTACATCATTGTGGCAACATTCAGCCGATCATATGTCACGGGCAAATCTGGTACCTATACTTGCATAATCTACCGATGGTCAGAGGGTCTGGTGGGTCTGTGCATGAGGACCTTGCTTCTGTCAGTGAGCCCCTGGACAGCTGTGTCCGCAATGTAGCTTTAATCATCAGTGCGGAGATGATTGATTGAATGACTGAATGTAGTGTAAAGAGCTTTGTTCAAGTCTCTTGACATGAAAGAAGCACAATATAAGCACGTATGTTTGATTATACATTATACATATGCATTTGATTATAATATATACAATATATGAACATACAACAACACTGGGGTTATATAGTCAGTCATTGCATTGATCTTCTTTCTGAATTGATGACACAGAGCATCCAAGTCTTTAGCCTCAACAAGCTGACATTATGTAGAATTCATGCCATTTTTTGTCAGCGAAGTATTTGTAAAAGGATTGAAAGCACAAATGGGAATATGCCTCTAAAAAGTAGATCAACTTACCTCTATCCAGTTAAACTGATAAGAAATCAAAAAAGAAAATAATAGCAACCTTACAGCTGGTAAATAAAGATAAAAACTTTGTATAAAAACAAAACAAAAAAAAACAGTACAGGATTTGAATAAGATCATACTCTATTAGTGATAAAATGAGTAACATATGTCTTGTGGTTAAGGATATTTGTGGTGCACTTGCTTGTAAGAACAAGATAAGATCATTGGATAAATTGTCTTTGAAGCAGTTGGACTCTGATAGAATTTGGTCCTCTGCATCCACCCACACACACAGAAAGACACACAGGCAGACTAATACTGTTCAGCTGCTTAGAAAAAACAGAAACCCAATCCATCTAATGTCAGCAAACTGGTCGATGTATAATTGCATTGTGAAAAATGAGGGCCCACACAGACGCTCCTGCCATGGGGGGCTGATCTGGGTGATGAGATGGGGATATTCAAACAAGGTCGCATTCACAGGAGCATTAAAATGTTCCACCAGCACAACACCTTATTGGTGTCTACAGTAAATTCTGCTGATCTCTTCCCATATGCTATTTTGATGGCATAGAAACTTCTGGTATTAAGCTATCAAAAGCACCAAGAGATGTATTTTATCAACAAACGTAGCTTGCCAGATTGACTCTGTTAAGATGGAATATGGCAATATGAGTCTCTGCATAAATGTTAGAATTTGCATTCATAACTCAAAAGCTATACTGTTCCCGCCAGGCATTCATTAATCTTCTTGAAATAAACAAAGCACAAATTTACACTGCCGAGATTGATGCCTTTTATGAGAACCATTTCAGTTATGACAAATACTACGGCCTACAATCTACACGTCTTTGGAAACATTGTTTTCTCTGCCCCCTTGAAGCTTCAGCGTCTCTAATGTCTAATCAGGGGACTTCTCAGACTATTGGGTATAAATATAATAGCACATCTTTTGTTGTAAAAACTTTTTTAAAACACAAAGTGTTTCCAAAGCAGATGTCTATAGAGTGAGTAGGAAGCACCATGCGGTTAATCACAACCATTTGTTTTGTTTGTTCCCCAACATGAGACAAGAGCAGTGAGTTTATCTGCAGGGAGAAAATTGAATTAGTGAGACTATTTTCACTACGGGTGATCACATGCAGCTGTTTTGATTGCTTTTTAAAGTTATGTTTCCATTTAAATGACATTATCTCTTCCTTCCTATGTTTATTTTAATTAGTAAAAACAGACTACACTCCACGGTGGGGAAGATGGTAGAAGTGCTGCCTCAAAGCAAGAAAATCCCAGGTTCAAATTTGTGACCTGGGGTCTCTCTGAATGGAGTTTGCATGTTCTCCACATGCATGGCGTGTGATCTCAGAGTACTCCGGCTTCCTACTACGTTCCAAGCACATAACTGTAAGGTTAGTTGGTCTCCTATTGGTTGTTTTTCTTCTTGCCTCTCAGTATTGCCCAGTCCAGGGTTTAATCTGCCCCTGTCCTTTGAGGCTACATGTTGTTTTGTGAAGTTGAAGAAAATTATGGTGCATCCACATACTTATCTGTTCTAAAGATCTATCCGGCACGCTGATGGATTCATAGTCACTTGGTGACATTGTGGTATTCTCTGCATAGTTATGGTAACTGATCTTGTTGCTTCCAATAATTTGAGCTACGGAGAGCATGTAGATATGGAATAGGAGGGACCAGAAAATAGAGCCTTGAGAAACTCCACATGTGTTTTTTCCGGTCTGTGATTTAAGGTTCTGACTGAAACATGAAATTCCCTGTCCTTCAAGTAAGATACAGTTTATTTTGGATTTCAAGCCAACACCTTTGCTACTTTATGGCATTTGTGTAGAATGCTTTGTTCATGTTGCATGTTTATACCCTTCCTCTACTGCCCTCCCAACTGTTATGACATTAGTATCACAAAACCTATTACAGATCCTCCAGCTTTATATGGTTTTATCTTAAACGACCATCTTTTTTTGCAGCTAGAGTGTTCAGCTACACGTTAACTGTTAGGATTATTTATATTGATGATGTGTGAGGCTGTTAAACCCTAATAATACCTGCCTGTTGCGTGTCAGAACTAATGTTTAGCTATGTATCTGTAGTTTATCTAATTAGGACAGTACCTCTATCAGGCTAAAAATTCATCTTCATTATGTATGTGGCAAAGATTTGGAAATGGAATGAGAGTGGTGACATGTATGATGTAATAATGTGATGATGTGGCATACTGGAGTTGTATAAAATGCTTCTCTAACTGTGATTAGGAGCCAACTTCATCAAGATGTGTGCCCGTTTGTAAGTTCTGCAAACTGTAACCCTGAGCAAATTCTTTGGTCTGAGTACGATTAAAATGTCTCATGGTTATATTAAAGGTATAGTGGAGGATGTGTTTTTTCCAGGTGGATCAATAAAATAAGTGGTCCTCCTAATTGTCATCATTCTGGTCCTATGTTTATGTAAGGCCCCCTTACGTGCTCATCCCCCTTTTCACTTACATACCGGTAGTGAATCTGACATAGTGGAAAAATTGCAAATCTTCTTTTGTAAAGTAAGCTTGTATGAGCGATGCAAATAGAAACTTTTAAACAGAGAGTGCATTAGGAGAAATTGCTTCGTGTATGCTCTCGCACGCATTTAATAGGCGTTCCCTCTCGAGATACAGGGTTGTGGATATGCATTTTGTTTTAAACTGAGAAAGGGCAGGTCTTTTCAAAAATTTGTGAAAGTCCTCCACTGTACCTTTAATACATATATATTATAAAGTGTTATTTAAAGGGTTTGTGCCGAATGATCTCTTCTGAGGAAAGAATCGGGGAGAGAATGCTTCAAGGTGTAAACACAGCGCTTTCCTTTTTTACGACATAGCCAAAAATAAGAGTCATGGAAGAAACCATTGACCCATAATCATATTACTGTCATGGTGGGTCTTATATTTTTTGCCCACATGCAGCAACTCTCATAGAGAGAGGATCAGAGTTAAACAGTTTATTTTTCAGATACAAAAACACGGTGACAGAACACAGGTATCTCAGCTTAGGGGGTTCCAGTGACCAGGGAACCCGGAGCAACTGCACAAAGGAGAGAGTGACTTGGTGAGTTCAAGGTCGGTGGGAAAAAAGGCTGATGACTGAAACTCAGATGTTGCTAGGACTCACAGTTTGAGTTGGAGAACGGTCTGGGGTTCCTGTTTGTGGAGGCCTAGGCTGGTAGGTGGTGGAGGTGTCGTTTGAGGGCGGATAGGCAGACTTATGGAGGAACAGAGGAGCAGCGGAGCAGACTGTCAACTGGGTTTCTGGAAGAGGTAGGCGTTCAGATAAGGTGAGCAGTGAGAATATCAGCGTCACGAGAGGAATCCTTCCAGGGCTTGAAGGACCAGATTAAGCTCAGAGGATCTGTAGATTTCCTGCCAAAGATTCACAAAAAAACAAGGTAAGAGCATATAGTCACTAGACAAACTCAAAGATTCACTCAGAATAAACTCAGGGGGGCTAGACTACCCAAAACTGGCAAACACTCTGGCGACGAGGTGGTGACAGTCAGCTGGTCAAATACTCCTCAGAGGTGATGACCAATTAGCTGCAGGTGTGGGTAATTGAGATGAGAAATGGGGCGCTCCAGGACAGAAGTGAACCAATGGCACCATCTGGTGGATGACTGGTGAAACTGAAAAAGACCACAAAACTACCCCCACAAACTGGAACCACAACAATTACAGTAGTTAAGGTCTCTTTGTCACCAACTAACTTATACCTAGTTCTGTACGTAGTTTAGGAAGAATTTTTTCAGTTGGTGCCTCATAAAGTTTTTACAACCAAAATATTACTCACATGCTTTGTAAAGCATGATATCTACAGCTGATTCCAAAATATTTATAAACCTGGAAAATTTCAATTTTGGAAGATTTTTACTCTAACAGGAGGTTTGCTTTATAATTTATCTTAAGACTGATATTACTCAAAAGTGTAAAAAAAGAGCATGATATAAACAAAAACACCAGTTTGCTGTTTTCCTTTACATTTCCACCTAAAACAGAATGTTATGTATTAAGTCTGTAACCTATTATGTAACTGACTCACCAAGTAAAGTTTTCGCCGCCTTTATTAGCGGACTTGTATGGTGGCAGGTTGCCTTCCTGGATCAAAGGAATGACTTTGACATAGCATATGGGTGAACAACCCACTAACTATAGGATTTAAAAGACGAGGTTTTGACACAGATCTGGCTACTCGGTCAGTGGGCTCTCGAGTTTTCCTTTTCACACCTGAATTCCCCTATAATTCTATTCTATTTTAAGCAAGACTCAAAAATCGTTTCCCTTAAAAACTGTGAAAATATGGGGTCTGCCATTTCAATTTGAGGCATGTGCTTTGTCACTGACAGGATTATTTCACTGACTTCTTCGGTTTTATTGTTTTGAGATAACCAATTTATGATAAATAATTTTTTCCATTCAATGCTACGGATGTTAATAAAGCCTTGTGCACTTTCTGTCATCCCAAACTGCTGCCTCCACTTATGATTTATGAATGATAAGAGGGAGCTCAGAGCTCTTCTTTAAGGGTTTGTCACTGACTTTTTTTCTTTTTGTGTGTGTGAAAGAGGCTATTCAGGGCAGGAGGGCTCCTTACCATCGCCCATATGTTTCGTTTCATCCACAGTCAGTCCTTCAGAATCTATTTCTTACCTCCAGTCCTAGATAAAACTTTAATAAAAACCTAGATATTCAAGGTTTACCGGGAAACTGCTCATAATGTAAAAGATATCTAACACACCAAAGACACATGATAAATAATGATACATTAATATAAAAGTGAAAACATGAAAGAAAAGTAGATCATTTGCAAAGAGGGGCAGAAAATACCATTCTTTAAGGCTAGAGAGTGTATATGTGATGATCTTGGCACTGATGACTGGATTATTGATTTGTTTCATTCACCTGCCTAGCTCCGCCCAGTTTACATTTTCACTCAGCATATCCACCTGTTCTAGTTCCTATTTAAACTTCTTGGTACCAGCCATCAGTGCCAGATTATTCGAGCCGTAGGTGAGAGTTCTCTAGAGTGCCTAGTGTGTTATTCTGATTGCATGATCCTGACAAGTGTCTGCTCCTCGACTTCTGAGTTGGCCTTTCCCTGTTCTGATCTGTTTGCCTGACCTGTCTTCAGACTTCCATTGGAAGTTGCCTGTTAACGACCTTGGATCTGTCTCCCGACCTCGGCTTGGATCTCCCTTCGTCACCTCTTCAGATCTCTGATCTTCTGGCCTGTATTTCTGTTCCGAATCGACACCGGCTTTGGATTCCCCTTCCATATATTCCTGCTCTTCCTTGTCTGCTGGCTTCTGCTTGTCAGTTTGCTCTGCAGCACCTTCGGCTTATAATCCTGGAACTCTCTAGGTGGATTCTGTCGCATGCTGTGGAAAATCATTCGGCTGGATTCCAGTCCTTCCTCTGGGCTGAGACTGAACTCAAAAACCGTTTACTGACTCGCATGCTCACTATCGTTCCCTTTCAGAGTTATGTGGTCACTAACCTGTGATTCTACCTCTACAGAGATTCCAGTCATCTAGTCCAAGCTGACAAGCCACAGATCCCTGAGCAGTTAACAGACATCTTTTATAAATCACTTCAGTCTGTCTGCCTGAATTCTGGGTCCAACGTTCTGAGTCCCGACTGTATATTAATTAACAGGGATAACTCCAAGAAGGAAGTGTACTACTCACGTGCTTTAGGCTTTGAAAATATTCAAACTACCCTTAATTGTGCTGCTGTTGACCATGCTGGACATCCAAAGAGAATGGTGCCATTTCAGACGGAGACGGCACTTAAACCTAAATCGGGCCTGGTCACTTTGTGGGTCGAAGTATTTATTTGACGTCAGGTTTATGATATTCCCATATTCCCATACTATGCAGCTGAATAGGCATTATAAAAACACCAATATTCTAATTGGAGCTTTGTAGTTGTAGCAACAATGGAGAGGAAAACTACCTGTTAACAGGAGGAAACCAGGCTCAATGTGCCTGGTTATTCAATTTTGGACATTTATAGTTATAGGGATGGCATCGTATCCGGCTAAAACCAGCTCTCAGGCCATCCAACGGGCACATTTGTCCTGCTGCTCTTGCCACCCAGGGGTTAGCCGTATATTCGTGATGCTCCACCACTATTTCTGGTGGCTGTCTAACATAGATGTGTTAGAGTTGGTCTCAGCCTGTCCCACATGTGGAAGGAAAGAACCTTCAACGCCTTGGTCTCTTGCAACCTTTCTCAGTTCCTAGTAGGCCCTGCTCACATATTGCCCTAGACTTTATCACAGATCTCCCCATCTCCAAGAATAACCCCACTATCCTGACTGTCATAGACAGATTTTTTCCAGTTAATCCCTCTTAACAAACTCCCATCTGCTGCTGAAACCGCTCGCCTCATATTTCCACATGTTTTCAAACTACACGGAATCCCCTGTGAAATACTTTCGGGCTGTGGTCCTCAACTCTTTTCACGGGTCTGGAAAGACTTTCGCTCTATCCTGGGTACCAAACCTCATCTTACCTTAGGGTTCCATGTCCAAACCAATGGGCAATGTGAAAAACTCAGTTAAGAACTGGAAAACGCACTTTGTTGTGTTTGTGCTAACAATCCCTCATCCTGGAGAACATATTTGGCGTGGGTTGAATACGCCCATAATTGTCATGTCTCTGCTGCCTCTGGGTTGTCTCCTTTTGAAACATCTCTGGGGTATCATCCATCTCTCATCCCATCTTCTTTTCCAGATGCCATTATCCCCTCTGTTAGAGTCCACATAGAGGCATGTCGCTGCATATGGGACCGGACCACAGCAGCCTTGAACAGCGTATCTGTCCAAAACAAGAGGATTCCAGACCGCGGACATATCCCTGTATCAGTTTATTCTCCTGGGCAACAGGTTTGGCTTTCATCTAAAAACTTTCCTCTGGAAGGGTTCTCCCTAAAATTGTCCCCAAGATTTTTGGGTCCATTTCCCAGTCCAATCTGTTATTAGTCCCACCCCTGTCTGCCTGAGTCTCCCTTCTCACCTCCTGATCTATATCATTTTTCATGTGTCCCAATTCAAGCCAGTGTCCTCATGCGCTTTTTGACTTCCTGTTGTTTTGCCGGTTAGACCAGCTTTGTTCAACTAGAGCATGTTGCAACCACCATGTCCAATTATGGTGGTTATATCAATATCTAATTATCTTGACCAATGCACTTTTTACATCCAATCACAATTATAGGTTGCAATCCACATGCATAAAAAAGTGCATCGGATTCCACAAATGGAATATAAATATTAGTAGATTTTATAGATTTCATGCTCTTCATTTATGAGTGCTGTCAGCTTACATTCTAGGAAGTTCTTCCTATACCACCACATAGATGGGATTTTTCATGGCACAGGGAAGAGCACCACATTTAGAGGGCTTATTTGCAATTATTTGCATAATCAAATAAAGACTGGTATTTCCACTGGGGTTCTGTTCTGCACTGATCATGACATGCAAAGAAATGTGATTTATGCCGTTACAGTTTCATACGTCTGGATTAATTTACCCTTACACCATTTCTATTGCTTTAACTTTCTCTGTGATTTAGCAACTAATTATATGCCAGTCTCATCTGCTGATCTAGAGGTTCTCAGAGAACCAGCTTTCTAATTTATAAATGACCATTCTTATCCAGCCCAAAGCTTTCACTGAGCTTCCCCTTTTCCGAGAAATAAACATGACAGAAACAAATGGCTCTTTTTTGTTATGTAAATATGTACCTCAGGATGGGGTCTGATTTTTCTGAGTTTTCACAACGCAGTCGAGAAAGCAAGTAAGGTCATGAGTTAATTTACGGGCTCATGTGAGGGAAAGCTTTTCCAAGAAATATTTAGTAGCAGAAATAGAGAGGAAGGTTACTGCCTGAGAAGTGACATAAGTGAAAAGAGAGGGCAAATTAATTAGTATATAAAAGGTTAAATTTGGAAAAGACAGCTAAAGGAAACACATACAAGGAGGAAAGGAACGACGAGAAACCAGCAATGAGAAACTGCACAAAAAGGGTGAGACTGAAACAAACCTGGGCTAATCAGCAGACGAGGAGCAGGTGTGGATAGAAGAATCTAGAAGACAGCTAGGGGGAGGAGACTGACACAAGAGGGCAACAGAAGGTAAACAAGAAATGCATAAAAACTCAAATACAACCAGAAAAACAACACAAAATCGAAATGGAACCAATGAAAACTCAAAAAAGAAAAATTAAACAGAACAAAAACCAAGACAGAACTTCTTCCCTTAGGATAGAGCTTTGTATAATATTGTATTGAATTTAATATTAATGAAAGGTTACTGCAATGATGTTGAAAACGGGAGGGCTGTGACACATTATGATGAGGAATAAAATGTCTATGGAAGCCTACTTTGGATAGAGAACAAATATGTCCTATAATGACAAAGTGGTAGAAAAGCAATGATCAGTTTAAATAAAAAATGCAGTGGGTGAAATGGAAAAACTTTTTAGTTCTGTTTAAAATGAAAGTAAGATGGCAACAAGTCATCAGCTTCAATTTTTGCTTCTGTTTTTTTTTTGTGTGTCTGTCCTCTAAGAAGGTTTTTTTAGATTTGCTGTCTTTATTCGCTCAGTAGTATTGTTGGTAATATTTAACTGATAACAGATTCAATCCACTGAGCCAACCTCTTTGAAAGCAAATGTGTTAATGTAAGATCATGAAGATGTGATTGTGGTGCCACAAAGTGGGACAACTGCTGAACAACATCCCAAGGGTAATCATTTCCAGTACATACAGGAATGATTCTTTGATTATTTCTGAACAAGGTGGCAATGCACACCAGACATGGGCAATGTGGAGTCAACAAGTCATCTCCATGTCATGTATTTAATCTACCCAGCCAATTAACCAGGTGAGTCCAATCTGCACTGGTTAATTAACGGTGAAGATTGGACTCACCTGCTTCAGTGGCTGGGTAGAACAAATACATGACATGGAGATGACTTGTTGACTCCACATTGCCCATGTCTGATGCACACTCAGTATTTTGTTCAAGGAACAAGAACCTGCCAAAATGTTGCCTTGAAGCTGCTGGTTGGTTCGAGTTTACTTAATGGTATAGTGGAGGATGTTCATCCTACATGATCATCCCCATTTTCACTTACCGGTGGTGAGTCTGACAGAGGAAAAATTGTAAATCTTTTTTTGGAAAGTAAGCTTGTATGAGGGATGCAAACAGCAGCTTTTAGACAGAGTGTGCATGAGGAGAAATGGGCTCGTGCACGCTCTTGCACGAATTTAATACGCAGTAACTCTCTGGAGCAACAGGGTTGTGCATTTGCATTTGTTTTTTTAAGTGTAGGTGGGGGTCTTTTAAAAAATTTGCAAAAATCCTCCCCTATACCATCAACATCCTTGCTTTTAGACTTAGTATTTCTTAGCCAGGAATTTTTCCCATCCTGCTACCAATTTTTCAGTGGAAATTGTGAATGAATCATCCCCCCCAGTTAAAATGCTCTGAGGTTTATAAACACAGATTGGTTTGTGTAGCTCTACTGTCACTGTCAACACTTCCTTCACGTAAACAGACCTTTGATAAAGCGGCTGAACCCGAACCTTTACTGTAAATTCACCAAAGAATTTGCCTATATTCAGTCTGCTTTTGTCTTCAAATGTAGCAGTAATAGTGACAAGAAGCAGTGTAGGAAAGAAAAAACACACTAGGTCTTAATGCTTCTGCATGGTATGAAAGGGTGAGTAGCTTTTAGTAATGTCTCTTTAAAAGTGTGAGCAGCTCTTTAGCTGGGGTTTTAGCAGTGTGCTGTCTAAAAAATATCCAAGATCTTTATCAAGCTAAAGAAAAAATACAGATGCAAATGTTCCAATAACAAACCATGTTTGCTTTAATCTTTAAAGGGCTTTCAGACCCCTTCTAATGTGATAATATTCACCAGCGTTGTTTCAGCAAAAGCAGACTTAATGGGAGACACTCAAGGAGGGCTGCATTGTTGAAAACAAATCATAAAAAAGCCAGACTGGAATTGCCAAAGTACATGTTGACAAGCCACAAAGTTTCTGTCCTATAGATATAAGAGACTAAAATTGAACTTTGTTCACAGAAGGAAAAATGAATGAAGCATATCAGAAAACACTGTCTATACTGTGAAACACGGAGGGGGTTCTATTATGCTCTAGGGCTGCTTTACTTCATCTAACACTCAAGACTATCAAGTTATTTTAGAGAGAAACGTCCCGCCCAGTTCTAGAAAGCTTAGGTCATGGGTCTTGCAACAGGATAACAACAAAACACACAGATAAAAGCCCCCAATAATGGCTGATAACCTTGGAATGTTCTAAAGTACCCTGCTATCCCCCCAAACATCAGGCATCATTCAGATGTTGGTTTTTAGGCTGAATCTTTTCGGTCCATCAAAGTCTTGATTTAGTCCAGAAATAATTGTTTAAAGTTGGGCTGTGTTTGGTTGGTCTGATTTTTTCCATCTTTAGTTCAATAATAGACATTGAACATTTCAGCTTTGCACTTTCACTTTTCAACCAAATGTACACGTTGTCTGGACATCAATCATGTTGTCTTTTCACTGTCTTTTCAACCAATTTTTGCTCTGTGGGATGAGTCCTGATGTAAACTAATTAATCTTGATATTAATTAACCTACTTGAGTGGGTTCAGCCTATTGTGAAATATGGGTAGGCAGATTAATTTCCCCCCTTAGCTCATGCGATTATCAGCAGTGGAAGGTTCTTCACAATGAGAAACGCTGGGACCCAGGCAGAGGTGGGGTTTTTTATATGGTGTATATTTTTATTTTCAATACAGAGCATACGAAAATGGTACCAGTCAGAGTTGAAAATTGATACCATCATTTATTTAAATTGTATTTATTGTTTGTTTTTATTTTATTCAGCACCCCTATCAGCAGCAGTTTGCATCCCACACAACTATCTACTTTATGTGGGCAACATACCAAGAACCAGACCTGCTCCAATGTACGGTATGTATCTGTTTGTATTGTCTGTTAGTGTTTGAATTTCTCTTAATACTTTTTTTTCTGTTATTGCAAGTCAAAAACTTTATTTGTACAAGTCAGCAGAGATTTATTTATATTACTTTGATTATTATTTAAAACGGGATTTTCTTCTGGTGTAAAATCCCTAAACTAAACCTTTGAAATACAAAGAGTTAACCACTGTGGTCCATTTGTGTGTCTTACATGCACTGTTTTCTTCAGTAACACAGACATCTATTTTTAACCATCCTTTATGTGTATTACCTGACCCCAGATGGGCTTTGATTTGGTATGATGTCTACATCAATAAACAATCCTAAAGAGGTCAGGATGGGTTATTCTTTAAAGGTCAGAGTTCACCGCATACACACAATCATTTATGTATGTTTTATTTTCCAGCTTCCCCTTTAGCCAAGTGTCCCTGTAGTTTTGTTTTTTGACAGGAATGCATCTGTTCTGGTGCAAAAAATAGCTCTACATCCACATCAGAAGGAAAAAAATAAACAGTTTCTTTATAAATGTTAATATAGGAAATACTTCACTATTTCTTTTCTTTCTTTTCATTAGAAATAGTTTTTTTTATATTTATGCTAATGTCAGGCTCTTTAAAAGGTCAGAATTTTTTTTTTAATGCAAGATATTTAAATAACTTTACAGTGCAGAATGTTTTTGTCTCCTTTGGTATAAACCCATAAGATAAACGCCAACATGGAATCAAAACAGCATGTCTATTGTCTTCGGTTTCTCTTTCCAAAGAGTCTGGGAAATCTTAATCATCAATCAAATCCCATGGGACACAAGGACTTTTCATTAATATATCATATCTCAACTACAGGAAACCAGAAGAAGTAATCACTACATTACCAAATTCATTCCTTTCTTAGTTCATTCAAGGTCAGCCCAAGTTAGGGTGACCAAATGTCCTCATTTTTCCTTGTGTCCCACAAATTGGAACAATTGTCCCAAATTTTACTTGGTAAAATCCTGAAAAGTCTAAAACAAGTATTCAGCAGCTGTTTTTTGTAACTGCAGAGCTGAAGTCATTAGGAACGCTGGCTGTCAATCAAAATATGAGACGATGCTCCGCATCATGACTGACCATCACACAATGCTCTTCAAATGAAACAGAACAGATAGGATTATATTATTTAACCTTCAAAATAGAATAAAACTGCATTTAAAGAAAAGAAAATGCTTAACAATGATTACTGAATGGTTTAAAACTGGGCGAGGCCAGTGAAAGGTGATTCTCAGACTGCTTTTTTATAAAGTTAAACAAAGGTGTTATAGTTTCCGAAGCAGTCCCATGTTGTCCCTCATAAGTATCCTTGCCTCACTTTTCTTTTTGAGATCTGGTCACTCTAGGCTAAGTGCAGCTGTCAGGAGGAAAACATTCACATTCTGAGAGTCCCATCATCACTTTTAGCTCAGTAATCTTTAGTTGCAAAGAACTGCAGATGAAGAGACTTTCACCAACTAGTACTTCTATTAGTACTGGAAGTAGTACTGTGTTACTTATTTTCATCTGAATGAATGCTATGAATTTAACAATATAGTTAATAAATATGTTTATGAAATCTTGTTAAGCAATTGAGTAAAAAGATTACAGTAGATAATGCAACAAAAAAAAAACTGTTTCCATCACTATCTCATATCACAGTTAATTCATTAATGATGTAATGAAGTGGATATAAACTAAAATGCCACTTGTTAAGCCTGTATTAGGAAAAAAATGTTTTTCTTCTTTTTTTTGCAGAAAAGCAATGTTGAAGGGCGTTGCTCTGCTGAAACAAGAGGTCAGAGATGTATAATGTATCCAATGAAACCATTGACAAGAAATAAATATTTGTCTTGAGGTAGTCTTTAGGTTAAGAGAGGTGGGTCTTATGACTGTATGGACAGAGTTACGACTAAGAGAATGGAAGAGGTCTTCCGCTAAACAAAAGCAAAGTTAGGTTCTAGCAGAAAAGCATGTAGTCTGTGTGGTTTGGAAAAGAAAATCTGTCTTATTGCTGTCAGGCAGAAAAAACATGGAGACAAGATTGTTTTTTTAAATATGTCGTTATAGATTTGAGTATACAGCATATAAGTCAACAAACAAGGTATAACTGATCATAGTTCTGAATGCTAGGTGATGACTGATTGCTTCCATTATGAGGAAGCAATTGGTCATCAGTAAATGCATGTAAGGAAAATGCATCAACTGAGGTGAGGCTGCTGTAACGCCAAAATTATTCTGAAGAAAATTGATGAGAATCGTCTAGAAGGGGTTGCTCATAAATCATCTGATTGTAATGCTTCCTTCGGTGCACCTTCAAATGAGACAAGTATGTTAAAAAAAACTGCTTTACAGCGAGCCAAATAAACTCTGAATGTATTCTTTATATTTTTGTTTATATATAATTTATACCAACATTTCACATAAACAGAAATAAGTTATAAATGAGTTGGGAATAGATGCTAATAGCTCGAGGCAAGAAATTACTGCAAATGTGTTCTTGGATGTCTGCTACAAAAACCTCTTTTGTAATCGAAAAGTAAAGTTTTCTCCTGTATGAATATCAATTAACTACTTTTCTTAAAATTATGATTTTTCTTTTTTTTGTTCTTCATATAGTAATTATTTTTGACAATAAATTGCAATGGAAAACCACCATCAAATCAATTGTTGGTTCACACAAATTTGGTGATCAAATGGGATTCTGATTTTTACCAACATGGAAGTGAGTGAGCACAGGTTGTAGATTATGCTGCACCTTAAGCTTGTCACGAAATACGTTTTAAGATGCTTTTTCAGCAGGAATGTAGAACTCACAACTTCTTAGACCATTACATTTATTGCCTAAATGTATTGATTATACAATTTTTTACAGCTTTGGTAACAAAGGATTGTTTATTCCAACTCCTGCACGAACAATAACACAAACAAAAACAATCCATCTTTTTCCATTTACATACAGCCGCAAGGGTGGCATTAAGCTCTGGAGCCGTGGGTTCCCGGCGCCTGCTCTAGATCATCTAATGGATATAAATATATGCTTATGTTAACATGGACTTAATAAAAACAACATTTTGAATAAAACATTTCCTGTTTGTGCTATATGTAGTTATATGAGATTTACCCGGTTATTATAACAAAATAAAATAACTTAATTAGCTTTTAGTGGTTGTGTTAAATTAATCATAGAGCTAAAAAGCGACTCAGGTGAGTTGCAGGTTGATAAAAAAAATAAATGCCAAATAAACTTTATAAGCTTAGGGATTTAGTTCTACATGGACAGCACTAGAGGCAAAGCGAGAGGGATTTGTTTGGTTTTATTACAGCCGCCCTGGATTATAGGTGTTTTGTAGTTTCTCTCAGGCTGATTGTTACGGAGCTGCCAGAGGAATGGGAAAGCACACTGATGAATTACCTGCGATTAGGTAATGCAAATCCTGGGGCTTTTAGTGAAAAAGGTGCTTCTGAAACTAATCCAGAGATTTGGAAATACAGTCTGGAGAAACAATATTCTCTCCAGATGAAAAAGTGAAATCTACACTATATCTTCACTTTCTCATCAAATTGACTTTCTCTATCTATCCTTCACTCAGTTATGTGAAGTCTGCCATCATATGTTGTAAGACAACTGGCACCATGCAGCTCCCACCTGCAAACTTCTGTTTTACTGTGATGTTTTTTTGCGGAGATGAAGAAAACCTGTTAAATATATATTGATTTATTCATTTCTTATCTATTAGAAGGTAAGGAACGCTCCATTTTAACAGAAAAAAAAACCCTCAGCAGAAGAAGACTCGGTGGGAAAAGCCATCTGCCAAGTCTGACTGGGTTTCTCATTAAACTAGAGCTTCTGCAGAACAGCCCTAAGTTGCTGCTCCTACCCAACATAACTAGGTGAAAAACCCATCCACTTGGACTCATAATGCATCACATAAAACACACATCATTTTATTTGTTTGTAAACATATATTTGACTCAATAGATACATAAATACTGCATTTATCGGTTAAATTTTCAACCTGTGGCAATTTGGCAGCTCTAGATCTGGATGTCATGCAGAAAAAAAAAGGCTGTGACATTTTGCACGTACACACGCATCTGGTCTTCATCTAGACCACACAGTATGGGGTATGACATGTAATGTAAATGGAAAGTGGATTTAATTATATTAAGCAGCCACTAAAACACTGCTGTTGTGATCCAGGAGAATCTCAGCTGAATCTTAGCTGTCAGGAAAATGATAAGTGAAGCCCAGGGGTGGTGTTGGCAGCAGACATCTGGGGTCATAGACCTACACAGGGTCAGACAGGTCATCCTGCCCAGCAGGAGTCTTATCTAAATGCAATGCAGCTGAGAGAAGGAGTGTGTTTCTGGGGATGGAGAGGAATCTCCTCCCAGCTTTAATCCCTTCTTGACATGATAAGATTTCACTGACCGTTATGGTGAGGCATTTGGAGCATGTACAAATACACATATCAGTTGTATTGTTAGCTCCAGGGCAACATTTGCATTCGACATAAATAATAATACAGCAATAGTTACATTTTAAATTTCTATTTAGATTAAAAATGTATAAACCTCTATTGTGACAGCGGATAAGAAATTAGGTGACTGTTGTTCTATGCAAACTTTTAGCTATAGTGTCAGATTTTGGTTAAGAACATAATCATGGTGAAGCTCATAAAATATGCCTTATATTAAAGCTGTATTGTGACTTCTTTTTTGACAGAAACATCAGCATACTGTAGCAGATGTTGCTGGGTCATAAGTCGGAGCTCAGCACTGACAGCAAGCAGGACTTTGTCCGCTGTCAGCTGATCAAACATTTAAAAAAAGCCTTACTATAGACCCATGACCTTTCTTCTCTCATGGCCCCTATGCATGCTGAGACTGGCTCCCATTTCCTGTGACCCTGAAAAGGATAAGTGTATATCTAAAATACATCATCCGTTTCCTCAGACAAAGTGGTCATATATCCTCTGCACATGAACCAGTTAATAAGGATTAGACTAACCTACAAAAAGATTATCCACTTTATAGCCATAAGAACTGACCTTGTCAACACTCAATGTAGAGTTCCACATTTTGTTAGCTTTAAATAATTCTATTTAAAGCTTATGGGATAAATGATCCAAAAATTGTGCAGTATAGAAGATTTTACAGTATGTATACAGTTGCTTTGTCACCACAGTTAAATCAATGGCAACCAAAGCTTCTTTAATAGATTTTAAATAAAGCAAGCAATACAGTTTTTGTATCTAGAGACTCATAAACAATTCTAAAATAATCTAGTAGTTAACTTATTTTGCCAGCCTGCCAGCTAGATCATAAATACAATAGTTTGCAATGAGAGAAATTTAATCATTTTACTTAATTATCCTTCTTTTCCTGAAAAAGGAACTGAAATGTTGATACTTGCACCAGCATAAGTGCTCTGCAATTATACAACCTGGATATAATAATTTGGGCTTTCAAACAAATGCTTTTGGGCTTAAAGGAATTAGAGGAGATGTTATAGGAAATTTGTACATGACAAAAAAGATAAAGAGTAAATTAAAAATAAATATATATCCTCTAAGGGTATAGTAAATCCTTTGCAAAATAAAGAGCAGACTGTTTTGCAGATGTTTTCTCGATGGCTTGTGTGGATGTAATTTAAAAAGAATAACAATGTAAGAGATTATTACAGGCTAGTTAAAATGTGTTACAACCCTGCATAGGTTTGTGTGTATCAGCTGCATAGTTCCAAAGAAAATCAGTTTTCCCATACGGTTTGCATTGTGATATAGCTAAAATGTATTTTCTCGTGTTTATTTTTTTAACTTTCTATCGACAATGATTTCCAGGTTTTCTGTATTATTGGCCAAATTGGAAATTGCTTTCATTACTAAGCTGGGCGTTTACCCAAACTTTATTTAGTCCAAGTGATTTTCCTTAATAATCTATTAATAAGCTCAGTTTTTGCTTCCAAAAACACTGAATCCGAAATCATTCTGGCCACACAGCACCATGCTGGTTCAAATGTCCCAAGAGACAGGAGCCCTAAGGGTCTCCAATTTCAGGTTGATGGCTTTATACCACAGGACTCTGGTTTTACTAGCCATCAGGTAGTCTTGACCTTGAGGCATCAATTCAAAATAAAATCACTGAACATATCGCATTTGGAGTGCCTGTCTCTAACCTCCACGGTCCATATCTAATTGTTAACCCATGAGACCAGGATTACTTGGGGAACACCTTATTCCCAAGTCAGATATCCAGCTGCTTTCATTTCTCCTAAAGGCAACTGGAAAATTCAGATATTTTTGTTCAAGTAGAACACAACTGGGGGATCATTCTAGATCATTCTTTTTTGTTTGTTTGTCTGATAAACTTATTTTAAGATCTTGCTGTTGTCTGACTTAAAACGTGGCTTGTAAAAAAAATGTATTACCATATGATTATTATAACATCTAACTTATAGTAATATATCATTTTGAGATGGCATAATCTACATGTTCTCAGTGTTACAGTATGGTTAGTTGCCCTTTACCCATCCCCTCAAACATATCACTAGGTGAAGATCAGCTAAAAGCTTTGTCCCCCTCCTCTACCAATTATCCAAGATTCAAACACACAGACCTAATGACAAAACTGCTAAATCCTCGACTTTTGTATCATAATGCCTCGTACTAAGTATACTCATAGGATCTCATTTTAGACACCGTCCAGAAATTCAAACGAAGCTGGGTAATCTAAAATGCAGAAGAGTGCATAAGTAGATTAAATTGAAAGCAGAACCTTAAAATCACAATAAGGCATGTTTAGGATGGGAGCCAGCCTTATTGTGGGACATCATCTGGACACTTAGAGCAAAGAAAGTATCTAAAGGACACCGACCCAAACTGTGGTTTTATAAAATAATGTTTATTTTATCATGAGGGTTACGCTGAAAACAAATATAAAGGTGTTATTTTAGAGGTAACACCACCAGTTACAGTTAACTGCTTTATTTGGAAAACTACATAATTAAAAATGTAATGGTGGATGAATTACCTCTGCTCATTACTGCTTGACTTATTAGAGCTAATTCAGTATAAGGTCTGTTTAGACTTTTTTATTTAAACATGCAACTGAGAAAACGTTTCATGATGATCTTTCTTCATTTTTCTGGAGACAAACCACTTCAGTTCAATGCTCTTTAAACCGGGTCAGATGGCAGAGAGACAGATTCTTTTTAAGTGGTCGGTTGCACGTCCTCTCTCTGCTGCGTGTTCCTCTGCTCAGTGTGTGATGTGAGAATACTCTGCTTGAGCCGCTCTCTTTGACCTGCACTAGGATCGGGCTGTGTATTTAAGAGCTAAACAATGAGATCATTTATCACAAGTTAGTGCAAAACTCATTCTACTTAAAGAAATTTGAATTTAAAGTGCTTGGGAGGTAGGGGTGCATTAGGCTACATTTAAACCACAGTCTTGATGAACAAATACAGTTTTACGCATAAAGGATTATTAAGTCTTTGTCAGCTTTTAACAGAAAATAAACAGTAAAATTTACAAAAGAAACTTTTCCAGATACAAATCTAAAGATTATGGCATGTTCATCTTACCTGAGTCAGTGCTTTCTAGAAACTTCTTTTTACTAAAAGAACATCTTGTAGATCTAAAGTGAAATTATCTCCTGTGTTCTTTTCAAAACTGCATGAGCTAAGTTAAATCGGACAAAAAGCATCCGTGGATTAACTCTTACTTAAAATTCTGAATTGAATGTAGATATGGGCTTTGGCTAGTGTATTCAAATGAATATGGTTTGATGTAAATCATAGATCTATATACACTCACCGGCCACTTTATTAGATACCCCATGCTTGTAATGGGTTGGACCCCCTTTTGCCTTCAGAACTGCCTCAATTCTTCATGGCATAGATTCAACAAGGTGCTGGAAGCATGCCTCAGGGAGTTTGGTCCATACTGACATGATGGCATCACACAGTTGCCGCACATTTGTCGGATGCACATCCATGATGCAAATCTCCCGTTCCACCACATCCCAAAGATGCTCTATTGGATTGAGATCTGGTGACTGTGGAGGCCATTTGAGTACAGTGAACTCATTGTCATGTTCAAGAAACCAGTCTGAGATGATTCCAGCTTTATGACATGGCGCATTATCCTGCTGAAAGTAGCCATCAGAAGTTGGGTACATTGTGGTCATAAAGAGATGGACATGGTCAGCAACAATACTCAGGTAGGCTGTGGCGTTGCAACGATGCTCAATTGGTACCAAGGGGCCCAAAGAGTGCCAAGAAAATATTCCCCACACCATGACACCACCACCACCAGCCTGAACCGTTGATACAAGGCAGGATGGATCCATGCTTTCATGTTGTAGACACCAAATTCTGACCCTACCATCCGAATGTTGCAGCAGAAATCGAGACTCATCAGACCAGGCAATGTTTTTCCAATCTTCTATTGTCCTATTTCGATGAGCTTGTGCAAATTGTAGCCTCAGTTTCCTGTTTTTAGCTGAAAGGAGTGGCACCCGGTGTGATCTTCTGCTGCTGTAGCCCATCTGCCTCAAAGTTCGATGTACTGTGCGTTCAGAGATGCTCTTCTGCCCACCTTGGTTTTAACGGGTGGTTATTTGAGTCACTGTTTCCCTTCTATCAGCTCGAACCAGTCTGGCCATTCTCCTCTGACCTCTGGCATCAACAAGGCATTTCCACCCACAGAACTGCCGCTCACTGGATGTTTTTTCTTTTTCGGACCATTCTCTGTAAACCCTGGAGATGGTTGTGCGTGAAAATCCCAGTAGATCAGCAGTTTCTGAAATACTCAGACCAGCCCTTCTGGCACCAACAATCATGCCACGTTGAAAGTCACTCAAATCACCTAAAAAATATATATACTAGATGGTAAAACATAACAGTTTATAAAATATATATTTAGCGATTTGCAAAAAGTCAAATCAGCTATAACTGTTTAATTAATATCTAAAAGGTGGGTATTGACAATTTTGTGCAACAATTATGCAATAATTATGGCATTTATTTATTTATCTTAATATTTCAAAAGAATTTTCGATCAAAGCCACATAGTATTATAAATCTGTTTTAGATGCATTTGTGCACCAGCAGATTATTGCATTCCTCCTCAGCAGCCCTAATGGCTGCAGAGGCCTGCTTATCACCTGTTCAGTAAAGGTACAGTATAGTGGAGGATGTTCTTTTCTGGGTGTATCAGCAAAATAAATGGTGCTCTTAATTGTCAATCATTCTGGTGATATGTTTACGTAAGGCCAACCTAAATGCTTGTCGCCATTTTCACTTACCGGTGGTGAGTCTGACATAGGGGAAAAATTGCAAAACCTCTTTTGAGCGATGCAAACAGCCATAGAAATCTCACTCCAAGCTTAGATCAAATGTTGAGAGCCCTTGTAAAGAATCTAAGTGAGCCTTGCATGTTTTCTATTCCTAAATTAAAAATCAAATAAGGCCAAAAATCAATAAACTAAAAGGTTTTGATTTCTGACAAAGCAAATAATTTCATAAAATATTATTTAACCAAATAATATTTTATTTATGTCCTTGGATTTGCATTGTGAACTGGTTTGAACGCATTCCAATTGCTCCAAATTAGTTTTAAAACTAATTCAACCTCATTTCCAAACTGTTCAATATAAAGTTTGGATTTCAAAAATAAACTCTATGTCAGACTATAATATCATTGCATAACTCTATTGATTATGGCTTTCAACCAATATCATCCCTTTTTCTTTGTGTACAGAGTACCTTAGTTTAGTTTCACTAGTTTAGTCAATAGTTTAACTGAAATATGTTAGTCAAATTATTTTTGTTAATACATAAAAAAAATAATAATAATAATTTGACTAACATATTTTGTCAATACATTTTTATATCCTCCTTGAACCGCCACCTCAACGTGGTGGAGGGGTTTCAGCGCCTGGGTGATCCTAGAGGCTATGTTGTCGGGGGCTAAATGCCCCTGGTAGGGTCTCCCAAGGCATACAGACTCTAGGTGACAGGTCAGACGAAGAGCGGTTCAAAAACCGTCATGACGAGAAATACAGCAAGGCAAGTAACGTCACCCGGTACGGCGGAGCCGTTCATTCATCAGCCGTTGGGGTTCATCGGCGAGCGCCTGGTGGTCGAGTTCTTCCTCGCGGGACCAGGCCGGGCCCAGCCCAAAGGAGCGACGCGAGGCCATCCCCCAGTGGGCCCACCACCTGCAGGGGGAACCATGAGGGACCGGTGCAAGGTGGATTGGGCGACAGTCAGAGGTGGAGACCCCGGTGACCTGATCTGTGGGCCCTTAAACTGGCTCTGGGGACGTGGAATGTCACCTCACTGGCGGGGAAGGAGCCCGAGCTTGTGCGGGAGGTGGATTGATACCGGCTAGAAATAGTTGGGCTCGCCTCTACGCACAGCCAGGGCTCTGGAACCCAGCTCCTTGAGAGATGCTGGACTCTCTTCTACTCTGGAGTGACCCGCAGGGAGAGGCGGAGGGCAGGGGTGGGGCTGCTTCTCTCCTGAACCCGAGTAGTGTCTCATTATTGGACTTCTGTGGAAGTCACGGATTGTCCATAATGAACACCATGTTCAGGCACAAGGATGTCCATCGGTGCACTTGGCACCAGGACACCCTAGGCCGAAGGTCGATGATCGACTTTGTAATCGTATCGTCTGATCTGCGGCCGCATGTCTTGGACACTCGGGTGCAGAGAGGGGCGGAGCTGTCCACCGACCACCACCTTAAAGACTCGGCAGGCCCAAACGAGTAGTGAGGGTCTGCTGGGAACGTCTGGTGGAACCCTCGGTCAGGGACATGTTCAACTCCCACCTCCTGGAGAGCTTTTCTCAGGTCCCGAGGGAGGTTGGAGACATGGAGTCCGAATGGGCTGTGTTCTCTGCCTCTATTGTCAATGCGGCTGCATTAAGGTTTGTAGTGCCTGTCGTGGTGGCATCCCCGAACCCGGTGGTGGACACCGATAGTAAGGGATGCTGTCAAGCTGAAGAAGGAGTCCTATCGAGCTTGGCTGGCTTGTGGGACTCCTAAAGCAGCAAGCAGGTACTGTGAGGCCAATCGTGTCGTGGCCCGGGCGGTTGCAGAGGCAAAATCTCGGGCCTGGGAGGAGTTCGGAGAGGCCATGGAAAAAGACTATCGGTTGGCCTCAAAGCGATTCTGGCAAACCATCCGGCGCCTCCGGAGGGGAAAGCAGTGCTTCACTAACACTGTTTTCAGTGAGAGTGGGGAGCTGCTGACCTTGAAGGAGGATATTGTCGGGCAGTGGAAGGAATACTTTGAGGATCTCCTCAACCCGACAGACACGCCTTCCGTGGGGGAAGAAGAGACGGGGTGCTTCGGGCTGGATTTGTTCATCCCCCAGGCTGAAGTCACCGAGTTGGTCAAAAAACTCCACGGTGGCAAGGCTTCGGGGGTGGACAAGATCCGTTCTGAGTATCTTAGAGCTCTGGATGTTGTCGGGCTTTCATGGTTGACTCGTCTCTTCAACATCGCGTGGAGGTCGGGGACAGTCCCCCTGGACTGGCAGACTGGGGTGGTGGTTCCCCTCCACAAGAAGGGGGACCGGAGGGTGTGTTCCAACTATCGGGGAATCGGGGAGTCTGGTTCGCATTGCCGGCATTAAGTCGGACCTGTTCCCAGTGCATGTTGGACTCCGACAAGGCTGCCCTCTGTCACCGGTCCTGTTCATAACTTTTATGGACAGGATTTCTAGGTGCCGCAAAGGACCGGAGGGGGTCTGGTTTGGGGACCGGCGGATCTCGTCCCTGCTTTTTCCGAATGGTGTAGTTCTGCTGGCTCCCTCCTGCCAAGACCTACAGCGTGCGCTGGGGCGGTTCGCAGCCGAGTGTGATGCGGCCGGGATGAGAATCAGCAAGTCCAAGGCCATGGTTCTCGACCGGAAAAAGGTGGCAGAGTCCCTGCCTCAAGTGGAGGAGTTCAAGTATCTTGGGGTCCTGTTCACGAATGAGGGAAGAATGGAGCGGGAGATCGATAGACGGATCGGTGCGGCTGCTGCAATAATGCGGAAGCTGCACCCGTCTGTCGTGGTGAAGAGAGAGCTGAGCGAAAAGGCAAAGCTCTCAATTTACCGGTCGGTCTACGTCCCTACCCTCACTTATGGTCATGAAATCTGGATCATGACCGAAAGAACGAGATCCCAGATACAGGCAGCTGAAATTAGCTTTCTCCACAGGGTGGCTGGGCTCTCCCTTAGAGATAGGGTGAGGAGCTTGGTCATTTGGAAGGGGCTCAGTGTAGAGCCGGTTCTCATCCACATTGAGAGGAGTCAGTTGAGGTGGCTCGGACATCGTCTTCGGATGCCCCCTGGACGCCTCCCTCGGGAGGTGTTCCAGGCACGTCCCACCGGGAGGAGGCCCAGGATTCGACCCAGGACACGCTGGAGAGACTATGTCTCTTGGCTGGCCTGGGAGCGCCTAGGGCTTCCCCCAACGGAGCTGGAGGAGGTGTCTGCAGAGAGGAAAGTCTGGGAGTCTCTGCTTAGTCTGTTGCCCCCGCGACCCAGTTTCGGATAAAGCGGGAGACGACGAGTATGAGTACGAGTACATTTTTACATTTTTTACCCGAAGTTGTCGTGAATTTATTCAATATGTGAGCAGAGTTAACAGTTTCACCACAATATGAGCTTTATTCACCATTTCATATGTTATCCTAACACACAGCCAGTTAGGTGTGTGTTAACCGATATATGACAGGTCCAAAAGTTATTCAAATAAATAACATATTGCCACTCTGCTAGGATGGCACTGAGTATAAAGTTATTGTATAACATATTACTCAGTTCCCTTTTTTAACAGTTGAATATAAAAGCATTGAAAATGAAGCATTTTGCTTCAATAGGATTCTTAGCAGGACCAAATATATTTTAGTATCATGATTTAAAAATTGCATTTAGATATAACACTTCTATCTTTGTGCATTTTTATATTCAGAAGGCATTACATATCTATTCCTACTGGCTGAAGAAAGTGTTGAGGCACTCATTTGCAAATTAGCTTGCAGCAACACTTTTCAGTGGGGTCCCTTCACAGAAGTGACTTCCATCTTGGCTTGTTGCTCTGTGAAGTTCCCATTAGCGATTGAGACACAAACCAATCACTACCCCATAATCACCTCTGGCACTATAATATGGGCATAACTCGTCTGAACACAGAGGTTCCATTAATCCCAAACACACTGCTGAGTTCACGTCCTGACCTTATTCCAACACAGTTAAAACTCTCATACATTATTGCATCTAGGGTTTTTAGACAGAGTGTGTGTGGATCTGTAGAAAGAACATGTGGCATTCAATAAAAAATAAGGGTTTTGTAGTTGTACAATGCAAGTGATATGATGTAAAACACAAACAAGCATGGAAATTGAAAAGCAATAATTTAGTGCTCTGGCTGAAATCCCGGTTAATCAGGGATTATTGTCAACTCAATAACATCCGATGGATGGATGGATGGATGGATGGATGGATGGATGGATGGATGGATGGATGGATGGATGGATGGATGGATGGATGGATGGATAGATAGATAGATAGATAGATAGATAGATAGATAGATAGATAGATAGATAGATAGATAGATAGATAGATAGATAGATAGATAGATAGATAGATAGATAGATAGATAGATAGATAGATAGATAGATAGAATTTAATATTTTATCAGGGCTGTTAGTATCTTTCATTACAGTACTGACACATGACCTTTGAGTCAATGAACCGATAAAAACATATTACTGTATGTAACAAATGAACCTGGATAATCTGAGTTGTTATGCAAATCTTCCTATGAACAGAGAGCATAATAATCCTTACAGAGCCGCCAGCCAGTCACATAAATGAGGATATTTTACAGTAAATCAGTGGATAAAAGAGCAAAGCTGCTCCACTGATATTGCCCCCTGGGTGTAATAGATCGCTCCTTTATGACGTGTCGGAAAAAGGAGCATCGAGGATCAACTTTTAAAACCATCCCATAAACTGAGGCATACTCAATGTTTAGCTGTTCCAACCCAAACTATGTTTATATCTGTGTGTGACCAGCAAGCAGCGAAGGCTCAAGGGAAAAAAGAAAGCAAAGAAATCTCTAGTGGAGAAAAGTATCAGACATGAAGTTTACTTTTCGAAATAGAAATAAAACTCAAGTAACTTTCCATCCTCATTTTTGCTTGTCTTCACCTCATTATACCATAGATATATCACAGATCTGTGAAAATTAACTTAAAAGATGTTTCTAGGTAAAGGAACACATGATGCTCTGAGACAGGCTTAGTTGTATATTCTATTGTATGGAATATAAAAGGATAAATAGATAAATGAACAGAAAATTTTTGATTTTCCAAATTTTTTCCAATTCTTCAAGAACATCATTTAGAGATGGACGTAAACACCACATTAACAGATATCACATTCTTGAAATATTTGTTTTTTAAAACAGATTAGACACTTTCCTTCACTCTACATGCCTGTGTACATTTTTGGTTATCTGTACCGTATTTTTATTTAGTACTGTGTTATATATATACATTTTTTTTTTTTAAACAATACCTCTTACACAGTAGTTCAGCTTTTTAAATATTTTTATTTCCTGTCAAAAAGAAGGTTTTTGATTCATTTACAGGTTTCACGTTCCCTGATGAAGAGACGGAGGTCTATTTAAATGATGAGAACAGCTGAAGACCATTTAGATTCTGTGGTGCTATTCATTGTCTTCTATGCTGTATATGCTGCAGTAGCAGTTTACAGTTTTTCAGAGAAGAGTTGAATAAGCAGGTTAGGAAAACCAGCTCTGTCCTGGGATGCCCTCTGGACCCAGTACAGGCAGTGGGTGACAGGAGAACTTAAACTTTGATCATTCCTGGACAAAAGACTGACACTGTAACAACACAGGGGAACTTCTCTGTACAAAAATGCTGCATTCAAAATGTAAAAGGTAGAAATACTATAGTTCACACTTCTTGGAAGCTTTATCGCTTTTCTAACCCATGGGTCACCAAAGTGGTGCCTGTTGGCACCAAGGGGTCCTCAGTGACCACACAGGTCGCCCTCAGCTTCTTCCAAGAACAGAAAAACTCAAAACTGGGCTAAATTTGAAATTTTATTTTATCTGTTTGTTCTTCTTTATAATCATAATAATCTAATAGAGCATTTAAGCACTTATTGAGATTTCAAAAGGACAATATCTAAAAGAAAATCAGAAATTAAAAGGTACAATAAAAATATGCTTTTTACACATGAAATTTAGATGAACATTAACCTCTCCAGTTCATAGGTCAGTACTGGTAGTACTGGTGTGTGTTAGTATTAATAAAGACGTTTACTCACACATCCATTACTAGTAGCTTCATCTAAATGCCTTGTCAGCTTCAGTGAACACCAACATTCATACCATATTCTGGGCACTATTCAAGTCTTATCCTTCTTAGAATCAATAATTTTTATTTTTGTGTTTTTTTTTAAACTGGATCTCGTTCTTTTCTTGATCGTTTTCAGACTTCACTAGAAGGTGCTACCTGGCTTATCTGCATTAGGTTACTTCCTTCTTTACCCCCTGCACATATTCAGTATGGCATCTCAGTTGTTATTTTAAATAATTGTTCTTGCAATTTGAGCAAAAAATAAGGCGTAAAACATTAAAATAACAAATAACACACGAGCAGGATGTGTAATCTCTCAGAAAAAAACTTTGAATGCAACCAGAGTGAGTTACTGTCTAGTAGATTTAAAAATTTCAAATAATGTGTCTATGCACCTCTAAATTATTACTGTGGGTAATCATTGTTACCATAGGGTTTATATTTCTGTTCCTATGTTCCTTACATGCATCAAATGACCATACATTTTTGTACATGGATTAATTTAGCAAAAACATCTAATCACAGTCTAAAGAAGAGGAATCCACTTCACTGATATAATTTAATGTATATTCTTGCAAATATTCCTCCTTTTCCTACGTATTTTTTAGTTTATCACAATGCTGGGTTACTTTGCGAATACTCTGGGAAATATATATATTGTAGAAAACAATGGCTAACACTTGTCTGAATGGCCTTAACAGTTTTGTGACATCTATGCCAGGCAGGGACGAGGTGGACAGTTCGGGAACTCCTAGGGGACGATCGATGGAGGTCCATTGTATTCCTCTGGTTAAGTCACAGTCAGACAGGATGCAGGCTGTTGCTCAAACTAAACAGCATTATCTGCTTGTATACATAACAAATCTCCACAGGACCTTTGGCCCAAACACAAGATAAACCCAAACATCCTCCCCAAGTACTGAAGATGGCAGGAGAAAAAAAAAAGGAGGGATGTGGAGCTGAGCAGTTGAATAGGTTTCAATTGAGATATATAATATTGCACATTTTCAAGCAAATGAGGATTTTGAAGTGATATACTAAGTAAGATTGCAAAAACAAATTCATACTCTGTATAGGGAAGGAAATACTCCTTCCTGTTTTGCTGCTTTTACAATGATTATGCAGATTTTGGTGCGCAATGATAGTATAAAGGAAGTTCTGGGAAGACGGATGTATTCAGAGGAATGTAAGATCCATAGCCATCATCATAGCAGGGGGAGCTATTCAAAAAGAAACATGTTCATCATAAATGAGTACACGAAAACCATTTCTGACAGAATGGTAAAAGGATTGTAAAGAGGAATTTAAGAAAGGTGCATGCAAAACCTTATGATCTATCTTCCTGCAGAAAAGAGCATATTTATTTACTATGATGCAGATATTTTTTTCTGTTTTTAGTACTGAAAGATGTCATATGATAAAAGAGGAATTGCTGTGGAGGAAAAGCTCATGGGCTGATGAAACAGCCAGCTGGCAAAGCTGAGCATGTGAAAACTCAGAGTGCATCCTGTTTGGAGAAAGAAGCTCGGTAGCAAAGCAATTAGCTAGCTATACTACTGTCTTCTTCTGATGTTTGTTAAAGCAGGATTATTTACTGTCAGTTGCAACTGTGCACAAAACTAATTTATTCCTACATTTGCTATCATTTAATAAATTCCAAAGTTTAATAATTTGAGACCAGAAATCAAAGCGAATCAAGTCCAAATCCCTTTTAATTATATTCTCCAACGCTGCCTCATCCTGATAGAATTTCTTTTAGTCAGAGCCAAGCAATGCAGCTTGTCTTACCAACAGATTTCCCAGTAATAAACATGATTCTTATTGAAATAAAAAAATGTAATGGATATTGCAGAGGCTGATGTCAAATACATTTTGCATTTCGCCAGACAAAAATTGATTGGCTTTCAAGATTCTTAAATAATCAGAATTTTCTTTTGCTCTGTTTGCTTGCTGTGTACAGACTTATTGGTCTTATCTCTTTCAGCATTGTTCAGGTTTCATTGTATAGTTTGTGTTATTTATATTCCCATGCACTACTGTTTCAGGATACTAAGTCTGGCAACCAGAGAGATAGATAAAAGAAGCTGTACTTTTTTTCATTAGCAAGAGGGTCATTAGCAGCAGCAGCTCTAAATCCCAGACCTAGGAATCTACGTCATGTTGGAAGTCATCATCACTTGCTTGGCCGAAGAAAACCAATCACAGCGCTGGCAAAAACTGGCTTTTTTAATCTGAGTAAAGTTTGGTCATCGACTCTATTTTTCCACTCTCTCTTCCTGTTCCAAACACACAGATATAGAGGAATTGTCGCTGAACTTTGTCCAGAATGTTAGCCTGCTTTTAATAATAGTGTTTGTTTGCTGAAATAGCGTCCCATATGATGTCACTGTACATAGCAGCTGTCATTATGTTCTGCCAGCTATAGTTGAACTGATAAAAACTTAGCAAAATGTTTCTCAATAAACAATAAAAAAGCACAGCTGGCTGAACAAAAACAAATCCTTAGATCTAATCGAGGTGCACAGTCTGTTTTTGGGTCCATTCTCTGCTGCAGTATGGTTGAGACCCTGTTTCTGTATACATCTTCCCTTTGTTGATGCATATTTTACTTTTTTCTCAAAACAGGTTGCAGAGTATGGGGGGATAAAGTGTTTTCTTGACCACAACAATTGGATTCTTACAAGCATTCTTCAGAGATTCTGCCAAATGGAAAGACTTATGAGGACATGAAAGGATATAACAAAGCAGTTGTGGGAATAGAACACAGCTACACTGCCTGCTCCAAAGCTAAAAAGCAGTCCATACAAGGACGCAATAAAATTATAAATGACTCGGTCCTTTTTCCAACCTTTGTAGAATTTTGGTCCTGGACGTATGGTGTCCTGCACATTTTAGATTTTTCTCTGTACCTTAATTGAATGGTTGAATTACCTCCTCATTATGCAGGCAAGCTGTTTTGAAGCCCTGCTAAAGATGTGTTGAAGCAAAGACACATCCAACAGGCTAAGGAATCTTAAATAGAAGGACCTTGTTCTAAAGAAACTCACCAGCATCACGGTCATAAACTTTAACTTGTGTCTTTTTTATTCTCTATGATAGTCTCCTGTTGAAGAAAGAAAAAAAGAATCAGAAGAAAAAGAATGACTTCTCAGATTTCAAAACTCAGAAGCTGAAAGTTGTATCTCCTACCTCCTGTTCCAGCCCATATCCCTTCACCTTTCAGAGGGTCCCCAGTAAGCATTTGTCCAGGTTAAGAAAGAAGCTCCAGACTCCTGTGTTAAATCCAATCAACATTCAGACTTCTCAATGTGAATACTCTATGGAATCGCAGATGGATGCTACTCTTAAAACTTGGGACTACAGCCAAAACTACAAAAAAACAAAAGTACAAATGCAGCAAACAGCTGAAGCTTTCCATTATAAAACCAAAAACATATGAAGTGTGTATATTTTCACATGTCATAGAAAGTACATTTGAAGAAGTACAGTAGTTTAGTCAAAATCTAAGTGGTAGGCTGTGCCTATACATCCTGTGACGCAGAGGATTGTGGGCAACAGTATAGCTACCTAGCGGCAGATAGAAACATCAGATTTCCATATGCTAAGCGAACTATCAATAGGAAGTAACTTGCTTCCTTTTTCTACCTTCTTCCTTTCTGACAGCCCTTTTCAGATATCCCTTATCATAGCAACAGCTAATGCACCTCCTGTTTGGCTAATGTGTTTTACTGTACCATTTTGCACTTTTCATAAGCACAGAGAGGGAAAACGTTTAATTTTGAACAGTGCAAATGTTAACCAGTTGCTTCAAGATGTGCTAAACCTGGAAGCTACAGGTCTAGCGCCCTTAGTCCTTGAAGTTACACAGTGTTGCTTTAAGAAGTGGGCCTTGGATTCATGTATAGCGCTCTTTATTTAAACACCCCATATGGAATTTATTTTAAACAGTTGCCCTAAATCCCTTTGTTTTTTTAAATATAGTCCACCTGTTATTTAATCCTCATATAAATACAGCTGTCTTCTGAAGGCTTTGGCATTCCCATCAGCCTAATCTGAGAATGTGCAACAGGGAAGCAATCTTGCTGGTTACTCTGGAGGAGCTGCAGAGATCCAGAGATCAAAGCTCAAGTGGGACTATTAGTTTCAAAGCCATCTGTCACTATGCCGACTGGATTTCCTGAAAGAGTAGTAAGTCTGGTGAATTATTAGATGAAACCTTCCATTTGCTATATGCAATATATTGGACCCAGCAATAATTTAGAAGATGGTTCTTAAGTCAGATCATACCTAAATATTCAGCAGAACAGCCTGTACATAACATTCCCATTACAAAAAATAACGGACAAATTCTGTCCTGTGGTGAATATGCTCTTTGGAACGTACAGAAAATGTTGGAAGGAAACTTGTTAGTGCCATGATCTTGGCACTGATGACTGGATTATTGGTTCATTCCTTTCACCTAACTAGCTCCGCCTAGTTTTCATTACCTTTCTTCAGATCCTCCTGTTCCAGCTTCGACTTAAACTGTTTGGTCCCAGCCATCAGTGCCGTATTATTCGAGCCCAAGGTGGGAGTTCTCTAGAGTACCCAGTTTGTTTCTCTGATTGCCTGATGCTGACTAGTTTCTGCCCCCAGGCCTCTGAGCCTGCCTGCCCATGTTCTGATCTGTTTGCATGACCTGTCCTCAGACTCCTGCTGCATTCTGTCTGATTACAACCTTGGATCCTTCTCCCGACCCCGGATTTAGAACAATTCTTAAGCGGTATGGGGTGAAGTGGCACATGCCGCTAATGTTTAGCTTTTAGCCAATCACAGCAGTGGTAGTAGCTGTGCAATATCATATTATTGATTGTCACAACTAGCGGAGTTAGTAGATAAATCAAATTCTTACAAAATTCGGTCATGGGAACCTATAAACAAATTTCTTATCTACAAATGCTTTTGCTCATTTTTCCACAAAAAAATAAAAATAAAAAATAGATATTCCAGCTAAAACCTGCATAACCATCTTTGTTTTGCTTCAGCTCTTTGTCTCTGGTGGATGCAGTGACATCATAAAAAAAATTCTGTATCGAGACTAATCTGTTGCCTTCTGGCAAGATAACTTTTTTGGGAGTTCATGAATTAATATATGTCACGACAATTCATCTTGCTTGCAAGGTAAACCAAATTTGCAATTTTTCCAATACATGTGGCTGTTGGTCTTTGGTTCTAAATCTACATATTCTTTGGTCGAAAAGTAATGTAAAAAGACATTTTGGTGATTAAAAAAATGGTTTTCTTCCAAATGCATACTCATACTCATCATTATGATGAGTGCAATGAGATGCTTCACATGTATCAGACTTTCAGAATTATGCTGCTGTGTCTTCGGATAGCTGTCTGATGGACAAACACACTGAGGAACTACAGGAACTTAGAAAAACAGGTTGGTGTTTGATTGGACTTAATTAAAACTGTAGGGGAGAGGGATAGAGACACTGGATAAATGTAGTTATATAAACGTAGTTATAATGCCCCCCACAGACACCCACTCTACAGGCTCCTGTCTAGGCAGACAGTCAGCTTTAGCAGGAGGCTCCTCTCACTGCACTGCAGCGCTGAGGGGAGCAGGTGTCTCCCTTTGGAAAAAAAACCTCTTAATTGGCCACCCTGGTCATAATGTCGTCAACTCCATTTAAAAATGATTTTGTATGGTTTACAATGGTTTGCAGTCTATTTTGTGTTGAAGCATGGTGCAAAAAATATCCAAAAAATATAGATCTAGCAATTTATAACAATTTCTTTAAACTGTATCATGTTTTCACTCATCATTTACTTATAGTACCATTACAAAATGTAAGGAGAGGATAAGCAGTGTTGTCTGATATAAAAAGCTGACCATATCTGAGCTAAACTGGATTTTCTGGGTTTGTACCTTTCTTTACCTCAGTTGAAAGAATCATAAGTGGGCTCAGTGGAGAATACAGTGAAAAGAGTTAGGGAAGAAATAAATGCAGTAAAAAGAGAACAGAGAGGAAATGGTTCATTATTTAAACATATACAGCCTTAAAATGCATGTTTTTACTCTTTCTAAAAGAAGTATGTTAATCTTCTCGAGTTTTTATTGTCTGAAATACTAAAAGAGAGATGATATAATTTCTAAAACCTAAAGAAAACAATTTATTTATTTCTATTCACTTTTTAACAAACCATTCTTGATTATATGCTTATTAACATAACTGTTCCTCACCCTAAATGCAGACAGGAAACTTTGTCAATAGGGGTTATTATTTTGGGTCTGAACACGAACCCTTTAAAATCTTCTCTAGTCTGTATTTTTTGTTATATAAAAGCTCTGAACTCACCATTATGTGGCCAACACATCAGTCAAACCATGATCCTGTGGGATGCTGGCTGGTCGCTATGGCAGCTTCGGGCCTGTAGTGACTAAGTGTGGTGCTGTTCAATGGATTTGGGGGCTGAAGTCTTGTCAGCTGCTTTCTGTTTTCCAATAAAAGATTTAAAACAACAGATACAATGCAGATTCTTAAAATTAAATGTATTTTTCCATAAAATGTTTCTGTCCTGCAACCAATAATTATGATTCATCAGTAGCAGGTTTTATTCACTTAGGAAGTTTACCTAAGGATTCTGAGCAAAGTTTTTAAAAGGCCTTGTTTCCTATTCTAATTTAATATAAAAACAAGCAAAACTCAAAATCAGATATTTATTATCTTTTCAATGCTGGTTCCTTGGCTTTTAATGGCACAAGCTTTTAGAGGCGTGTGTGGTTGAGAGCCATTTTTTCCCCTTTTATTTTAAGGTACGTTTTACTGAAATGATCTAATGAAAGGATTAGTCATCCCAGCAACCTCTGACATATTAAAGCCACCCGCTCATGTTGCACTGCTCTTCGTCATGTGAGAAAACTGCACAATATTTCTTGTGTAATACAGATGCGTACCCCTGACAAGGCTTTGCAGTGTCTTTTACTCAAGCAGTTACTTACTGTTACTTTACTTGCTGTTTTACTTGCTGTTTTACTTACTGTTTTACTTACTGTTACTTTACTTACTTTGACTCATTGGGAAAAATGGAAACCAACTAAATCTACATAAAAAATATCAAATTTTCTTGTTTTGAGAAAAATTATCTTCCAGGTGGATAAACAAAGGATGCTTGGCTATAAGTCTTTAGTCATTACATACATTTCTTAAATTGAGGGCTTTAAGCAGCTCTTAAAATAAGTAAAATTAACGTATTCCTTTTAACTATGTCACACGTTACTGCAGGTGAACCCAGACACAGAGTTACGTTTAAAGAGTTTATTGAAGGGGTGAATAATGGCAGATGAAGCAGGCAAACAGACTCCCTCTTGGCAAAATGCTGTTTGTAGATGCTGGTTTGCAGGGATGAGCAGAGAACCAGGAGATGTAAGCAGTGACAGAACCAACATGCAGTTTAGACCGGAGAACCACCAGACAGGCAGGCAAACACCTGAGACTCACAGAGGAACAGGTAGCACTGCAGCATGAGACTTGGGCAACCTCAACTTGGACAGTTTAGCTGGCAGGGCACACAGGATCCGTTAGAGAAGGAAACAGGCTGAATTGCAGCATGCAGACACAGGCGACCTAACCCCTTGCTCACACTGGCTCCGGTGTGGTTACCGAGCCGACGGAGACCGCAACTCCCGCACACCCCCTCTCACACCGCCATTTTGACTACGGTGCGGTGCGGCTCTGCGGCTCCGGCAACAGGTCCGGAAATTTAACAGAAGTTCACTTGAGTTCACATAACTTCACGCGATAACACGGCCCAAATAAGGATATTTGCGAAAGCTTGTTGCGGAGGGCTCCGGCACGCCGCAAGGATAGCTTTCTTGCTGAATTTTCTGCAGCGCCGGAGTGTCTCGGTAACCGCAGCCGGACAGCTCAGCAGCCGGTGAGAGAGGTTTACGTCTTTTTAATGACTTGGAATCACTGCGGCGCCGCACCCACCGCACCGCAACGGTAAGACCGGAGTCGGTGTGAGCCAGGGGTAAGCAGGGGAGTCCATCTGGCAGAGCACACATGAGTTACTGAAGCAAAAGCAAATCACATGGGAAGAGCAATGAAGAAAGTGAGACGAGTAGGCAGAGGCAGGTATAAGTTGGCTGGTGAACAGATGAGCTGAGAAACTAATTAGTGGGACCAGGTGGAGATAATCTAGAATGGGGTGGTGTGGCTGGAGGTATAGATAGAAGGTGAAGGGGTATGACTAGATCTCTTTCAGACATAACCACTAAATATACATGCAATGTAATTATAAATCTTATTACTCATACATAAAGTTTGTAATGTCTTAAATTTGTATCTTTATTTCATCATCTGAGTTAAGATTAATTATAAATTCTTTCATTCATGCATAATTACAGCTGTAAGTTCAGTTATTGAATCTAAAATTTTGTATTGATGAATTAATATGACTAAAATGCCAGAACATTGCATTTATATCTACACAATTTTAGTGGGACAGGCAACTGAGGACTTAATGTGTATAATGCCTGTAAACGTAACAAACCACAAACACAATAAAGACGTAATCCATTTCCTATATATGTTGACGCCGCTTACTTCAAACGCACATAGATAGATAGATAGATAGATAGATAGATAGATAGATAGATAGATAGATAGATAGATAGATAGATAGATAGATAGATAGATAGATAGATAGATAGATAGATAGATAGATAGTGTTACGGCCCAAGGCCTTTTCCTCTGGGTCTTTAACCTCCATGTTTTGGACTCCTTAATTGGTGCTGATTGGAAGTGGAGGCAGCTGGCCAGTGTCTCCAGATGACGTCAGATCCACTTTAAGATGTACCACTTTCTTTGACTAAGCCTTTTATTTTCTTTCTGTCTCCCTGTCACTCTCTCCCCCTTTCTCCCTTTCTTCCCCAACCAGTTATGATTTTTGTTAAATAAATTCTTTTTTTTAAGTTATCCCTAGCGTTGCTTCCCTTTCATTTGTTATGGTTTAAGAGCCGGACCATAACAAATTGGGGGTTGTTCAAATTTATGTTAGGTTTGTTACGTTAGTTAATTAGTAAACATTGTTTGTTAATTTAATTGGGAAGCTAGTGTGGAAATCTTGTGTTTAGTTTTGGGGAACTTTTTTTTGTTTCTTTTTTCTCTGGTTTGGGGTAAGTGGCTTGCTTTTATCTCATCTGATGAGCTCACTGGTAAGTCTTGATTGTTGTCTGATTTGTGCAGTTCATTATGTCTGATCTGAACTGATTCCCCTGTAGGCCTCAGTGTGTCTCCCCTTTGGGATTCATGTGCTCAAAAACAATAGTGTGAGATCATATGGTTGGAGCAGTTGTCTCGGGGGCACAGCCATAGTGTTGGGGGGGGTTGCCGATTTTTTTGGTCGCCTCTTCCACTCTACTGGTATTAAGTGCGTAAATACCCACCGTCTCTGATCTCTGAAGACTAGGGTTGAGCTAGAAAGTTTTGATAGGCAGTTAGAGGGGAGGTTCGGGTTGGTTGTTTTGTGTTGCACGGATTGTCAGCAATTAAACTTTTGAATCATTGTTTTTTTGATTAAGACTTTAGTCATGTCTGTGGAGGACTTTAATAAATCCCCATCAGTAGAATTTTTGCAGCAATGTTCTAGAGAACAATTGGTAAAAATTGCTGAACACTATAAAATAAGTGTTGGTGACAAAAGGTTGAAAGACAATGTCAAAGCAGTTTTAAGGGAGAACCTAATTGAGATGGGTGTTTTGTTTTCACCTTCCAGACCTGAAGATTTGGGTGCTCGGGTTGTAAAGCCTGACCTTTTGGATTTTGAGCAACAAAAAGAGATGTTAAGGTTGAGAATGCAACTGGAGAAGGAAAAGGAGTTGGCTAGAGAGGTTACGACAGCAGGCAGATTTTGATAAGGCTCTTGCTTTGGAAAAGATGAGACAGGAAACTGAATTGGCGAGAATAAATTTGGAAAGTGAAAAATTAAATCTGGTGAAAGATGGCAAATTATCTGTGGAATCTTGTGGTGGGGACTCAAAATGCAAACCCTCTGATATTTTAAATGACTTCCGTTTGGTGCCCAAGTTTAGTGAAAAGGATGTTGACACTTTCTTCACTTTGTTTGAAAGGGTTGCAGACACAAGAGATTGGTCTGATTCAGACCGCATAATTTTGCTTCAGTGTGTTTTGGTTGGTCGTGCTCAGGAAGCTTTCTCTATGTTGAGTTTGAATGATTGCCAAGATTATGCTAGGGTTAAAGCTGCAATATTGAAAGCATATGAATTAGTCCCTGAAGCATACAGACAAAAGTTTAGAAACTGGAAAAAAGGTGACAAAACTTATGTAGAATTTGCAAGAGATTTGGAAATTCATTTCAACCGATGGTGCACTTCCTCTGAGGTTATAACACTTGGTGACCTCTGTAATTTAATGGTTTTGGAACAATTTAAAAACTCTGTTTCTCATAATATTGCAGTGTACATTAGTGAACAGAAGGTTAAAACAGTGTCAGAAGCTGCAGTGTTGGCTGATGATTTTGTCTGGACGCATGAAGATACAAGTGGAGAGCATGCAGATGGAAGGAGAGTTCCAAACTGGCATTCGACACATTCTGGAGGTTCTTTTCTTGATCGCAGTAACCATGATCTGGACAAAATTTGTAATTATTGTCACAGAAAAGGTCATTGGAAGAAAGACTGTGCTTTGTTGAAATCCAGAAATAAAAATGGAACTCAGGCTAAACCAGCAGCGTTTGCTGCATCAGTTTCTGTGAGTGTTCCTCACGAAGTGGCTGAAGTAAAATCTCCTGTGAAATCTGATTTGAGTTCGTACAAACAATTTCTGTTGGAAGGACAAGTTTCTTTGGTTGGGAGTGATGTTAAGGTGCCAGTTACTATCTTAAGAGATACTGGTGCATATGATTCGTTCATTTTGGCATCTGTTTTACCTTTTTCGGATGATTCTGACACTGGATTATCTATACCCGTGTTGTGTATGGGCATGTCTGTGTTTTGTGTTCCAGTACATAAACTCAAGCTCCATTCAGAGTTGTTTGAAGGAGAAGTAAGGATGGGTGTGAGACCAGCGCTGCCTGTGATGGGTGTTACAGTTATACTGGGGAACTGTATAGCTGGAGGGAAAGTCTGGCCTGATCAACCAGAGTCTCCAGTTGTTGTTTCAGTACCTTTGATCAGCAGTGGTCCTGATGACAGTGAAAAGTCACACCCTGACATTTTCCAAGCATGTGCTGTGACACGGGCAATGACAGCATCCACTGATGTACATCAGGATGTAGACTTGGGAAAAGATAAATGGATTCCCTCTTTATGTTTGTCTAATATTCCTCTGTCTATTTCACAGGATGATCTGGGACAGGAGCAAAGATCTGACCCCACCATACAGCATTTATTTCAGTCTGCATTGTCTGCTGAGGAGTTGCAGAGCCATGCTCATGGGTACTTTGTTGAAAACAAGATATTGTTAAGGAAGTGGATGCCATGTGGTGAGAATGTTATTGGGGAGCCAGTTTATCAGGTTGTGGTGCCTTTGAAATGGCATGACTTGGTTTTACTGGTGTCTTATGATGACTCTGGACACATGGGAGTTAGGAAAACCTACGACCGCATTTTGAGAAATTTCTTTTGGCCACGACTGAAAAAGGATGTTTCTTCTTATGTTAAAACTTGTCACACCTGTCAACTTACTGGTAAACCCAATCAAGTGCTAAACCGGGCACCACTGTATCCTATTCCAACTATTGGTAGACCGTTTGAGCACTTAATAATTGATTGTGTGGGTCCTCTTCCCCCTTCACGTTCAGGTGTGAAGTACTTATTGACTGTTATGTGCCAAAGTACCAGGTATCCAGCAGCATATCCATTGCACACACTTGCTGCAAAGTCTGTGGTGCGGGCTCTTATGCAGTTTATTGGTATTTTTGGGATACCTAAAGTCATTCAGAGTGACCAAGGATCTAATTTCTCCTCTCATATGTTTGCACAGGTTTTGAAGCAGCTGCACATTAAGCATAACCAGTATACAGCATACCATGCGCAGAGCCAAGGAGCACTGGAACGATTTCATCAAACATTAAAATCTTTGCTCCTTGCTTATTGTGTTCAGATGAATGCTGATTGGGAGGATGGTCTACCTTGGTTGTTGTTTGCAGCAAGAGAAGTAACACAAGAGAGTACGGGCTTTAGCCCTAATGAATTGGTGTTTGGTCATACTGTGCGTGGTCCGTTAAAAGTTTTGAAAGATGAGTGCCAGGATGTTGAACCACCACAAAACCTGTTGGATTATGTTAATGGGTTTAAGCAGAGACTCTTTACTGCTACTCAGTTGGCAAAAGAGAAACTAACATCTGCACAGGAGAAGATGAAGCGTTTGTATGATAAGAAAGCGGAACATCGTGTTTTCCTTTCAGGTGATCAAGTAATGGCTTTACTTCCTGTTGTGACTTCGCCATTTCAGGCCAAATTTTCTGGTCCGCACACAGTTTTGAAACGGCTGTCTGACCAAAACTATCTTATTGCAACTCCAGAAAGGCGGAAGAAACGGCGAATGCTTCATGTCAACTTATTGAAACCTTATCATGCTCGTGCTGATAATGTCTTGGTGGGTGAAGTTCACCCTGTGTGCATTGCGGAAACAGTGACATGTGCTGGTGGTGAAGGGAGTGGTGATGGGTTACCTGTTCCAGATTCAGCCATGTTAACTGGTCGACTCAAGAATTCCGAAGTATTGGACAGCATAGATACTGTACTAAGTTATTTGTCAGAATCTCAACGCTTTGAGTTGATTCAGTTGATAAAATCCCATTCTGGTTTATTTGCAGACGTCCCATCCTGCACGCACCTGATCGAACATGATATTGAGGTGGGTGATGTACAACCCATAAAACAGCAGTTTTACAGGGTTAACCCAGAGAAACGTAAACATCTGGATGCTGAGGTTGACTACATGTTAAAAAATGGCATCGCTCAAGCATCATGTTCAAGCTGGTCTTCACCTTGCTTGCTGGTTCCAAAATCGGACAAAACCTATAGATTTTGTTCCGATTTTAGGAAAGTCAATAGCGTAACCAAACCTGATTCATATCCTCTACCTCGTATGGATGATTGCATTGACCAGATTGGTAATGCTAAATTCATTAGTAAGATAGACCTGTTAAAAGGTTATTGGCAGGTCCCTTTAACTAAAAGGGCACAAGAAATTTCTGCTTTTATTACACCAAGTGGCTTATATTCATACAATGTTATGCCTTTTGGCTTGAGAAACGCGCCAGCGACTTTTCAACGCTTGATGAATAAAGTTGTTGGGGGTTTAGAAGGCTGTTCTGTCTATTTGGATGACGTTGTCGTCTATTCTGATAGTTGGTCTTCTCACATGGAACGACTCACCGCTTTGTTTGACCGTTTGCGCGATGCGCGTTTGACAGTGAATCTGATCAAATGTGACTTTGCTCAAGCGACTTTTACTTATCTTGGTCATCAAGTGGGTCAAGGTACAGTACGTCCAGTTAGTGCAAAAGTTGAAGCGATTGAAAAATATCCAGTACCAACGACTAAAAAGGAACTCATGAAATTCTTGGGTTTAGTTGGATACCATAGAGCTTTCTGCCGAAACTTTTCAACTGTGGTTGCACCTCTGACAGACCTTTTGAAAAGCAAGGTGAAATACATTTGGTCCTCTGTCTGTCAGCAGTCTTTTGAAGATTGTTAGCTCCTGATATGACTAAGCCTTTTCAGCTCCAGGTTGATGCCAGTCATGTTGGTGCAGGGGGGGTTCTTTTGCAACAGGATGGCTTTTCAATTGAAAGACCTGTGAGTTTTTTTTCTAAGAAATTTAACAAGCATCAGCTGAATTATTCAGTCATTGAAAAAGAGACCCTTGCTCTTATTTGGTCTTTACAGCATTTTGAGGTCTATGTAGGTTCAGGGCCTCTAACTGTTTTTACAGATCACAATCCTTTGACCTTCTTGAATTCTTTTCGTTGTCCAAATCAAAGACTTGTGAGATGGTCATTGTTTCTGCAGTCTTTTTCCTTAGATATTTATCATATCAAGGGGAAGGATAATGTCATTGCGGATGCGTTATCAAGAGCACCAAGTCAGTAATTTGTTTTTTTTTTGTTTTGTTTTTCTCTCCTTACCTGTCTAAAGGTCACTTCAAGGTACCTGTCGTTGAGTTATGGATGGGGTCGGAGAGGATTTAAGTTTTTGTTTTATTTCAGCTGGTCTGAGATATTGTTAGTGCACTTAATTTTGTTTTTCTTTTTTTTTCCCAGATGTTATTGTACAGGTTGCCCAGGGTTCCAATAGGGACCCTGTCTTGAAGAGGGGGGGTGTTACGGCCCAAGGCCTTTTCCTCTGGGTCTTTAACCTCCATGTTTTGGACTCCTTAATTGGTGCTGATTGGAAGTGGAGGCAGCTGGCCAGTGTCTCCAGATGACGTCAGATCCACTTTAAGATGTACCACTTTCTTTGACTAAGCCTTTTATTTTCTTTCTGTCTCCCTGTCACTCTCTCCCCCTTTCTCCCTTTCTTCCCCAACCAGTTATGATTTTTGTTAAATGAATTATTTTTTTTAAGTTATCCCTAGCGTTGCTTCCCTTTCATTTGTTATGGTTTAAGAGCCGGACCATAACAATAGATAGATAGATAGATAGATAGATAGATAGATAGATAGATAGATAGATAGATAGATAGATAGATAGATAGATAGATAGATAGATAGATAGATAGATGCAACAGCATTGAACTACTGAGGTGTCAGTCTGCTCATGAAACGATGTTTAGTGATAAAGTATCAAATGAAAAGCCTATTTTAGAGATATTTTTCATTCAAAACTTACATAGTCTCTTTAAAGTGTGAGGTGTTAAACTCAGGGTAGAGTATAGGTTACAAGGTCCTTGATGTCTTTGAGTCTAGTACTTAATTTATCTACTATTTTGTAAAATCCAACTCACATTTTTTGTCAATATGCTTTTTTGAGTGACATTGTAAATGATAAAGCCCTTTTATTGTGGAGGGCTTTCAAATAATACAGAGTGTATCTTGAGAAGTACAATCCATCGGCCTTTTACCTGCCTGAGTGTTACTGCTTTTCTAGGGATGGCATTTCCTAACTGTGCAGGTTTGTCAAAATCAGTGTGTTTTTAACATTTTAAAGTGTATATGTTTTTACTGCATTTTAAGAACCAAGCAGCATGTAGACACTGCATGCTTATTACATGGTAGTTAACCAGATGCTGTGTTTTGAGTGTTATTGATAAAGTTATGGCAAACTTTATTCAAATAAGGGTTAAAACATTAATATTACCTTAAGGTTTAAGTATTTTCTCATCCATTAAATTTAGTAATAAAATTTTTTAAATCCCTTTATAGTCCCACAATGGGGAAATTCAGCATCTGCATTTGACCCATCCCCTTGGGGAGCAGTGGGCTGCCATTGTGTGGCACCTGTGGAACAGTGTGGGGTCAACGGTTTTGCTCAGGAACCCAGAGTGGAGGCTGAGGGGATTGAACCAGGTAATTGCAACCTTCTCAGAGTACAAGCGCACTGCTCTAAACCCAAAGGCCAACACTCCCTTCTTACCATTGCTACAATATGTCAAAAGAGTCATTTAAAACAAGTCTAATCATTTGCTTTGCTAGATCGGGTTTGCACAGGCTATCAAGTTTGCACGTGTTTTTATACACTTACAGCTTTGGAGAATTAACCTTTACAAAAGCCAAAGGTCACCTGCTTGAAATATATATGTGTGTTCTTGTATTTCCTACATTGTGGGGCCCATTTATTGGAGAATAGCATACAGTATTGCGGTGACCGACTGCTCATTGTGGGGCCAGATGTCTGGACCTCACAGGGAAATTGCTGTTTCAGGGGCCATGGTTAGGACTAACATGGTGAATTGAGTTTAGGTTGGGGAAAGGTTTAGGATAAGGGTCATGGTTAGGCTGTAGAGATGGGTTAGAAATTATTGGAAGTCAACGGAACGGCCCCACAAAGATACTGAGGCAGATTTGTGTGTATGCTCCTGTATTTAATACATTGTTGGACCTCTTAAAGGGAGAATGGCAAGTTTTGGGGACGGACTGCTCCTTGTGGGGCCCAATGCCTGGACCCCACACTGGGAAATGCTGGTTTAGGGTCAGGGGTCGCGTTTAGGACTGAGGTGGAAATTGAGTTTAGGTTAGGGTTAGGTATCAACCTGTAATTGTTATCTACCATATTTGGTGCAGGCGCAGACCTTTTTGTTTTTACAGGGTTAAAAAGATGTTCATCATTCTGTAACACCAAATCAATGCAATAACACAGAATTTTAACTGTAGACATGAACTTCCTCTCTTTTGTCGTTGTCTCACCCAGCACATCTTCGCTACCTCTTCACAGTGCAAATTGGCAATCTCCTGAAAGGAAGCTAATGACAAGTACCCTACCACCATTACTCTTTAGATTCTCATTATAAGTCTCAATCACTTGCAAAGCTGACAGGACTGAAATTGTGCTTGTCTGTCGTGCTACAATTTTCTGAAGTTATCCTTCCCCCGAGGACATCAATCAGTTGTCTTGATCATTTTGTCAAGATGTCAAGCAATCAACGTCCCTGCTGTAAACATAAATATTTTACTGGCTCCTGATTGCCTAACACAACATTGTGAAGAGAGTAAAAGACCACAGTGATTAGGATTTCCTGTAAATATGCAGAATGCTGTTACCATGATGATTTAAGTTCTTTTTAAAACCACTGTTCTGCACTGTTCATTTCTCTTCATTTATATTTATCATCCATTTTTAAAGATGTGTTTGCAATGGAGAGTGAGCTGGTAGTTTGGGGAATGTGAGGCGACTTACCTACCTTCCGTACCTATACATGAATGAAGGTGAAATATGATTTATACAAAAATAAAATTTTATAGATTTTTATATGCAATATTTTTTTTTTCAAAATGTCCTTTGTAATTTCTTTCTGAATATTAATACATAGTATGATCATAGTGGTATAAACCCTAATCACTCTTCATCAGCAGTTTATGCGACTATAACCAGAAATGTAAGGATAATTATAAAGTAATACAAATACGTTTTAGAGAAACATTTTACTTAATCAATACTTTGTAGCAAAACATTTTCATGGAACAATAGGTATTTGGGTTGCTGAATATCAAATGTGAATGACGAAGTTAGAGTGACTCCCCATTATGTAATATCTCTGCGACCGAGATTATTTAATTAGCCAATGTCCAGAGTGTCAAAGCAGCACAGCTCACCGCTTTCTCTCCCGGCTGCATGAGCTGAAGTTTGCCTTGATATGATGTTTCAGCTTTAGCTCACGCGTTATTGGATGGCAGGATGAATCTTGCTAGTCTGATCAGGAAGTTACCACTGACAAGTTCAGAGTCATAGTGGTAATCTCAGCATACTTTTCAGGGTTTTCTGCAATAATTTGGAGAGACCAGCAGAGTTGAAACTAGGCAATAGTCTTGATGGTTCACAAAGAGAAGGTGATTTATGGTCCTCCTTGGGCTTCTCTCCTCGATCCGCTTCTGTGTTCTTATTAACATGTCCTCTGCAATTAGACTAAGCCCCATTCTGCTTGACTTGTATCCTTAAATATTCTTCTGCTCAATGAAGCGCCTGCTGGCTGCATGTAATCTGTCACATACACTAGTGTTTCCAAATCTTTTTTGACTTGAGTAACCCTTCGGGCATTTTGTCGTACCGTGAGTCTCCCTCTTCTGAAGTATTGATGATTGCCCAAAAGTGGAATGTACAATTACTTATTATAAAATAAAAAGTACTTTAATCTTTTCAACTTAAGCATTTAATTCTTTGGCATGATATTCATTCCAACATATTCATTCCAATATAAATAGTTGCCCGGACGTTTGTAAGGAATCAAAATAAAAACAAAATAAAATCATTTTATAATTCTGCTCTTGTTAAACTGGAGCTCATCTGAATAACTGCCTTATAACACACATTTAAACTCGAGGAATTGGGAACAAAATACATAACAAAAATTATTGTCAGACTGACTCCATTTATTTTACATTGTTTTATCATTGATGACACCTCAACTGCTTTGATGAGCTTAGGTCTGGAAAAACACCTAATCCCAGGCTGCTCTCTACATCAGGTCTGTTCCTGTGCTTGGATTTGATGTGTCAAAGCTGAAGATGAACTCAAACATATAAGAAAAACATACTTTTTGTTTGATAAAAGTTTGTTTATTTTTTCAGGTGGGTCCTGACAAAGCAAAACAGATCGCAGCCCTATTTTATTTGATTACCTGAGAACTAAAATATTTTTATGTACCCCTTGCAATGCATTCACGGACCACTAGGGGTACACCTACCCCCTGTTGAGAATCACTGACATGGTCATGAACCGGGGACAGATGGACCCAGTATTCAAGGAGAGACAGTCAGTAGGAAAGTTCAAAATGTTTTTTAAATAAACAAAAACAAAAGCGGAGCTGTGGCTCTCAGACACTGCAGGCGAGGGGGCGGGGCACCGCCCAATCTCAGACACTCTGTAGTGGGAGAAACACAGGTAAGTGACCATGATCATCTGACAGAAGATTATCTGCGTTGGTCACTTACCTGGTTTAACGGTCCAGACCAAGAATGTCCCCAAGTGCTGCAGTCCCAGAGGTCATGCTGGAAGCCGATCCTGGTCGGGGATTCAGAACAGACAGGAACAGACACAACAGGCAGGATCCAGATCAGGCAGGAACAGAAACAGGTGGCAGGATCCAGACTTCCAGGCATCCACAGGCTCCCAGGAGGGTTCAGAGTCTGACTGGGACCAGAAGCATGACCAGGTGGTCACGCACAGGAGCAGACAGGATCAGGTGCAGACAGGCAGGCTCAGTGGAAGAGGGTAGCCGAGACAGGACGAGGAACCGGAACTTGAAGCAGGACTTTAAACTGGTCTCCTCCCTGGAGCCAGGCTTACTGGATAAAAACTGAACCTCCCCACATATTGAGCCAAAACCAAGAGGACTCCGCGGGGGAGGAACGGTGGACGATCAGGAGACGAGACAAACACAAAAACCCTCTTTCCACTGGCTGCTAGAATCCAGGACATGAACCATGAACTAAAACTGAACAGACAGGCTAACAGAAAGACAAGTAAGGATCTGGCACTGAATGCTCAGTCTGAACTGAACATAAACCAGAGGAAACAGGTGAGGGGAATAAATTATAATTGAGGCAGGGAGGGAAAAGGGCAGGTGAGAGGAATTACTAATTAGGGAGGAGCAAACAGGCCAGATCATGACAGACATAAACCTTCTCATTACACAGACTTGAGCAAATAATAGATATTCAAAGTTCCAGTCATTACATCTATGCTGCTATTCCAGATATATCACAGATAATTCTCATTTGATTATTTTGTTACTGTCTTAGCATTTTATAAAAACAGACATACTTAGACATACTTCCTTTAACTGTATCAGTAAATGAAATTTAGATTTCTTTTCTATTCATACAACAACAACAAGTAGAGATCATTCACTCTTACTTTAATTTATGTATTTACATTAAATGAGCCAGTTTTTAAATAATTACTCATGTGCAACGAAACATGGCTTGATTGCAACTCGTATAGTTTGGTGATACCTCGACATACCATTCGTTCATGACTACATAAATGACTTGAGTGTAATTCAACGTTTTTTGGAGTCTCAGCTTAAAAAAGTGCTCCAATGGAGAATTTAGCATATTGTTGTGTTTTTATTAGAAGAAACTGTGCTTTCCTGCACTGCTTCCCTGCTATTTTGCCCTCTATAGCATCCCCAACCTCGGTCCTCGAGGCCCGCTGTCCTGCAGGTTTTAGAGGATTCCCTGCTTTAGCACAGCTGGTTTTAACGATTGCAGTAGACCAAAATCCTGTTAATCAGCTTTCAATTAAAATCAGCTGTGCTGGAGCAAGGAAACCTCTCAAACCTGCAGGACAGCGGGCCTCAAGGACCGAGGTTGGGGATGCCTGCTCTATAGGATGGCAAACATACTGACCAGTGCCAATGTTGTTATTTTTAATCAGCAGATTCTTTAGTTTGCGTATTCCTGGACAACTTTATGGAGAGTGCCATCCCCTTGGCTATGATGAACAGGCAATGCATTCAATTCTACTGTAAAAGAACAAATGTCATGTTTTTGTGTGCTACTGATAAATCTTAGAGCTAAAGCATTTTTGCATCTTGGTGTTGTGTAGGTTACTGTCATAATTACCCAAGGACAATACAGTATTTATATCTGTTTTTATACAGATTTCATGGGAAGCTAAATACAGGTAGAATGTTTCTTTTTCTGATGCTGGGGTCAATTTAAATTAAACTGGAACAAATATGATTTAGGCTTTTTTTCTGCTGTTTCAATTCATTATGACCCAAAGGGAACAGGAGGGTTACAAGCTAAAAAAGTGCAACTTGGATGGCATGTCCCCTTTAAATCGGAGTAAAGTGAAATGTGTGGATTTCAGTATTATGGTGTCTCAGTTTTTCTATCTTGCAAATGACACTAGCAGTGCAGTGAATATAAAGCAACCTTTAGGACACCTCAGGTGGACAGATTCACGTTTCAGTGATCCACACTCTGTGGCACCTAAATGATTTCTGTCTATCTGGTATTCAAAGAATCATGGCAAAGATCTGGCAGCTTTCAGAGGCAGATTCCTCAAGGGGTGGAGGATGTGACAAATGCACATTCAGAATTCCTAGAGAGTGAATTCCTCTATATCCATCAGGTCCGCATGGGGACTTGCTGTTATATTAATCTGTCCTCTGACTTTTTGTTTGGTCAAACTAAGGAAAACCTACTTATTATGGTATTTTACATTGTATAGAGACCAGACAGTGTTTCTAGCTTTTACAATCTTTGTCAATTGTGTATTTAGGAGGCTAATGCTGTCTTATTGACATATTGATATTAGGAAAACAAAAAGAGGAAATTAGACATTGAAATGTGGAGAATAGATATGGATTAATGTATACTAGTCATTATATCCGTTTTTCTCTAAAGCTTTCCATTTCCACTGCCTTTCTGAAGGCTAAATTCTAAGAAAACAAAGTATTCTTAAACAGAGTTTTAGCTGCAATCAGTAATGTCTTTATCTAAATCTTTAACATTTAAAGAATTTGGGAACCTTATTTAACTTGTTTTGTTTTGCATTACATGGGTTTCTCAGTTATTCTAAAATTGACATCAAATACCCAGAAATCAAAGTCTGTCATTTAACAGTCAAAGGTTTTCAAATGATCAACAACTTGAGTGCTTTCCTCAGAAGAGCTCCTTGGACAGTTTCAAACCAAAAATGACACTAAACATTATTTGGTGACCAGTTCACTTTGTAATCGCTACAGTTGCTTGGCAACAGACATCTAATGAGGCTTTTATTGGTGGGTAATAAGACAAGCAGCACCTGAAGTGACAGCTGGATGCGTGGTTTCTGCTCTGCTGCATAGCAGCAGGAATGTCCCAATCAGGTGGGTTGTTGTTTTTTTCAGTCTATCAGTTTCATTTAAGTTTAGCATCTCGTTGTCAGTTGCACTCATTTTTTTCTGATAACCACCTTATTCTAGACAACTTAAATGCAAAACAAATTGTTTATGTAAACAAAAAATCATAAATGTAAAGTTAATCAAATAAACATTAGCTTCTGTCCATTTTAAACAATTAACCAACTACAGCAGTTATAGCCTCTTAGTCAAGTGAGGCATTCTGGTAAAAGGACTGAGATCTTATTAAAGACCAATGCTGTATTATGTTGTCCTCTTTTAAACTATAAATCTTAGTAAAGGGAACCTTGCTCCACTGATTTATGGATTCAACCCTCCATAGATCAAAGCTGATTCTCGAGTTTATCAATGCCCTTGGCAGAGATTCACGGCAAACTCCGTCAACCAGCATCATCAGAGATTTTCTGATGAAAGTCCTATTAAGTCTCAAATTACAAATTGCTTAATCACTCTTTTGTAATAAAGGATAGGATACAGTAAACATAATTAGATAATTTTACATATGATGTCAGTAATACCATTCCTAAGACCATGTTTTTACAGCATTAAATTCTTCAAACACAGCTTTGGCAATCTTAGTTAGCCCAAACATTTAATTTTTTTCAGTATTGTTGAACAGCAGCAATGCAATTAAATATGTTTCCAAAATAGATGGTACAACAATTTTTCTGGTAAAAAAAAAAAAAAAAAGATTAAGAATTACTTACTTATGGCATTTAGAAACAGGGTAGAAAGTAAACACGATTTACAGTAATTTCTATTCTTGCACTTAGTTGTTCATTGTCCAGATTTCTTGAAATACATAACTTGGCTGGACCCAGATGTGATAAATACAAAGATAAATTAAAGAATCTCTTTTGTCAGATAGGTAAGTCCAAAGATGGCGGCGTCAGAAGAGGCATTGGCTGCAGAAGCTCTTCAAAATATGATGCATAGCATGCTACAGTACAAGCTATGCATCAATCCTGTATCTATGAACGCCAGTGCCTGCTCAAGCTACGGTCATCAAGTGTCTTTTCTGGACTCATAAATACAGCCAAGCTGAATCCGCACTTTGCACTCCGAAGCTTTTTGAGTGCTACGGGCAGACACCCACAGAGCAGCAAACCCAGCGAGCAGACCACGGAAAAGAGCAAGCGGAAGCGGTGTGCAAGGCTATGAAAGCGAGGCTGCAGAGGCTGGCCTACAGTGAAGTTAAAAACAAATCGGCGCAGACCAGCACTCCCTTCAATCCTGCTCTCCAACGTATGTTCACTAAAGAACAAAATGGATATTCTTCAACTCAAACTTTCTTCATGGAAGGAGATTCGTAAATTCTGCGCCATCATCCTGGCTGAGTGATGGCTTAACTCATCAATACCAAATGCCATTATGCACTCTGTGTATACAAAATGACAATAAAGTTTGTGTAAGTCTAATCCTAAGTTTTATTTTTTCCTGTTTATTCAGTCTGCTACCTGATTAAACCAGACAGTTTTAGGTGTCCTTACTGTGGCCCCGATAATTTGCCTGCCATACCCGTTTCCAAGCAGTGCCTATGTCCATCACAGTGATTTACATTCTTTCAGCCCTATACCATGATCATATTTGTTAACATTGTTTCTGTTGGGATCTGGAGGCTTTGTCCACTTTCTCCACCAGAGGGCGCACGAGATCTCCTGGGGGCATGAGCTGACTGCAACACCTGTCTTCCATCTGCTCATCAGGAAGCCCTATTTAAGGAGGAGGAGGCTAACACTTCCCTGCCAGAGTGTTTGCCAGTAATGGTAGAGCTAGACCTGAGCCAAACAACCAGATCTGAATCTCTGACTTTGTGAACCTGCCTGCCTGCCTGCACTCTGTGAAATCCTGGAGAGTAATCTCTGTCTGGAATCTGCCTGCCTGCACTCAGTTAAGCCTCTGCCCTCAGCCCTCTGCCTGCCGACTAGCCTCTGGACCCTCAAGGTTCCCCCCCTGCAGCTCCGTTCCACCCTTGAGCAGGTATTTACTCCAACATCAGAAAACCTGCAGTTAACCTGGATCAACAGTAACCTCTCTGTCCTCCTCAGTGGTGTTCCCCTCGTGACCTGTCTATATTTTGTAAATAAACCTTTGAACTTTTTCCCTGCCTCACGAGTGTTTCTGAATGTGGGTTAGACGCCTTGAACCCAACATGACAGTTTCTTATAAGGGATATCGACTTTAATTTATATTAACAGTATTATCTTGATGTTAAGCACCAGATGGGTTGCATTGCACAGGCACTAATGCCTTGGGGATTGTTGTAGAAATAGAAAATTTAAAAAATGACAGAAACGTCTAATTTTGAGCACCAATAATTTTGTTCCTGTGTTAGCTACTGAAATATTTCATCCTTACCAACAAATCATCCCTTATTTTCATTGTCTTACTGTCATAATAGCCTGTCTGTACCTCTGCAATGCTAACAAGCCACACACATCAAAAGTGGCAGACACAGTTTCCTATGACAGCGGGGTAGCTGCTGGTGGAAATGAGCAGAAAGAAGAAACATAATTTTTCAATTTTTTCTCTATCTGCACAAACATGGATGTAGTTGCAACTATGTAAAGTTTTTATAAGAAAAAGTACTTTGGGAGATGTGAAAGGCAGCAGGAATGGAATGCCTTTTATAAACACATTAGTGGCTTCATGTTAACACTAAGATCTCACATATTTAACATCATTATGTTTTGATTTTGGTGTTTGTTTGTTTTTTACGTTGTTTTGACAGTGGACGAACTTTCGGACGAAAGAGTTTGCCCTGCAACTGGAGGGTTGTCAAGCCCCGGCTCTGGCTTTCAGTGTTGTTGTGTCCTGTGCAAGAACTTCACCCGCATTGCCTAATAATGGTGGACTGGTGGCGCTAGTGTACGGCAGCCTCGCTTGTGTCAGTGAGCCCCAGGGCACTTGTGGCTACAATGTAGCTTGCCACCGCCAGTGTGTGAATGTGTGGGTGAATGGGTGAATGACTGAATGTAGTGGAAAGCTCTTTGGTCAAGTCCTCTGACTTGAAAAAGGGCTATATATGTGCAGATTATTTACAATTTACCATTTCTTTAGTGTACTTGCAGTTCCAGCCAAAATTGCTAATAATGTTAGCTGATTTTGAATATTAATAATCTTAAAATCCTACCGACATGTTTCAACTGATCCAGCCAAAGTTGCAGCTCCAATTTTAAAGAGAATCAGTGGAGAAAGCTAAATATTAACATGTTAGAAATTATGTCTTTCAAAGAGCTAGTCACAAGTTAGAATTGTTTAATTGACAATAATATATGATATAATTTTAAAGTATATCTGTTTTTCCCCGTCAGAGAGAGATACACATCGTATCAGCAATACTTAGTTAAATAACAATTATTGGTTATCAGAATTTGCCTGGGCGGTGAAATTTTTTTTCTTAGCTCTAACTTTAACGTGTAATCAATCACCTGCATCAAAGGCCAGCTCTGTGGATGCCTGCCTAGACACATTACAGGTGGTTAGAGAAACGATTCCTTCACTTAACGACTACTTACACCCCATCTGCACAAAGGGGCACTATACCACAGATCCTTCCAAATTTTCAATAACTCCATTATTTACACAGTTTTTATCTGATCCAAAGTGATTTCTGAATCCAAGCTGTTAATTACATGGCATTTTTTCTGTAAATTAGTTGCGTTTTTTTATTTTAAAAATGTGTATTTATCAATAAATTAGACTATGTCAATGTTTTAATAAATGTACCATGTTTTATTATTTTGAGTTGGGTTTTCTTCCCTTTGTTCTAAAGTATATTGTAATTTTTGATTTTAGATCTCATTTATAATTTTCTTTGCCAGGTTTACTGAAGCCTCATTGGAGGTCATATGCAGAATCACTGATGCAATAATTTCTCCAAAGCCTTTGGTTATGCCTGTATTGTTTAGTTAACGGGAATATAGCCTACAATATAGCTCACACGTGTTGCGTTTATTGTATATCTGATACAGAGTAGTTATACACATTGTTGCTGGGTGAGTGCGTTTGTGTGAGCACACGTTTAAGTTAGAGAATGTGTATAAACAGGAACACAGAGCCAGACCGAATGCTGCTTTCAGAAAAACGGTTCCTTTGAATCTCCTTTTGTATTTGCAGCAGCAGGAAGCAAGATCAAAAATACAACAAAGCAAAGAGCCGCAACCGGAAAAGTGAAACTAATTTCTGAGGTTAAAAATACATCTGAGGCACATTAACACATACACTTACAGTAACGTATGATACAATGGCCCGTGTTTAATATTAACACAGTGGCAGATATGATTATCAGCATTTAAATTATATGGAAAGTGCTGGTTACTATATAGTATAATATGAGATTAATGTCATGTTAAAACCCATCTACAAGTCCACAGTAATATCATCTGTATATATTCTAAAGTTTTTGTCTGAAAAAAATATTGATGATCAGTTTCAACTCAAAAGCAGGGAAAAAAGTCAAAGCAAAACTTTTTCAATTCTAGGATTTTGCACTTGTGGATCTAATAAAATACATACTGTCAGTAAAAAACAAAAAGGGAAAAGCTTGGAGTGTAAAAATCAAAGTAAAGCCTGTGATTCAGCAGGTAATTGAGCCACATTTAGCAGCAATTATTTGAAGTAGCCACTTTCTTAAATCATTATAGAAGAATCACAGCCCACTTCGTGTGGCAGTGTTACTTCAGTTAATTAAAGTTTACAAAGCTTGTTTTCGCAGACCTCTCTTCTGGTACCGTCTCTGCATTTCATTTTGGTTAAGATGTGAACTTCACCAGGTTATTGCTAAGCCTGGATTTTTTTTCTAATTGGACTCCTGTTGCAGATCTGCTGCAGCCTTTGGATCATTTTAGTGTTGCTGACCTGGCTATATAAAGATACATAAATATATAAAATGTTCTGTGTCAGAAAATTTAACAACTGCAATCTATGTCAATGGGGAACCCTCCTTACACTGCATTGAAGCCCCAAAGATGCAAGAACAAGTGAATGAGAGAACCACTGACCTGGGAAATAAGATCATGGCTTAGATGAGAATCTTTCAACGCAAGCACTGGCTAGCAAAGTTAAGTAAGGTGCTACCAGATGATGTAAATACAGGACTAAGTAAGATTCCTACAGTGTTCATCAAAGAAACCAATGAGCCAATGGATATACAGTAGAGCAGAGGTCACGGATTAGCGGACCACAAACAAGCTCCTGTGAAGACACGGCAGACCTCAAACAAAGACTCTCAGATATAAAGAACTGGAGAGCAACAGGCCCAGATACGACCCACACCTACTGGCTTAAAAAGCTTACCTCTATACATGAACACCTCGCAGCACAATGACCAGGCATGTTTAAAAAGGGGACCTGGAATGGCTGGGTGAGGACTAATCAGTCCTGTTAAAGAAATACCCCAAGAAGGGGACACTCCCCACTAAGCATCACCCAAAAACCTCTCTTCACAACATGTAAGCTCCTGTCAGGCATCATAGCAGCAAATATAAATGGGCACATGGATCAACACTTAAAAATGCACAGAAAGGCATTGGTAAAAACACCAGAGGTTTTGCAGTTGCCAAAAACTGCAAAACTAGACAAACAAACCTGTACAGGGCCTGGGCGATTAGAAGAAAGCCTATTACTCACATGGATCCTGGAATGCCTGAAGCTGTAGAAGATCAACATCACTCTAAGAGCCTTCTTTGAAAGTTCCATGGGGCTTTGGAAAACTACACTTCCGGCAAACTGCAAACATCTCCATAAAATGTGGAGGGAGGTTGATATTAATACGTCTGTATTGCCAAATACCAAGGAGATGCTCTGCCCCCCTGCTGTTAGGCCTCAACTTATCAACCAAATAGCAACAAGACTGGTAACAGATACCAACTCAGAAATGGGGCCACTATAAGCTGCATAGTATGTGGATGACGTCAAGCTGTACGCTAAGAGTGAAGGAGACATCGACTTGCAGATCCACGCCACCAGGATCCACAGCATCTACAAACATCAGAATATCTTTCAGCCTGTAGAAATGTAGCCGGATGGTGACAAGGAGACGGAAGATAATCCACACAGACAGGATCGCACTCCCAGAAGGTTTAATATCAGATGCAGAAGAGAGCTATAAGTACCTTTGAAAACCACATGCAAGATGTATCCACAAAGATGTCAAAAGGAAAGCAGCAACAGCCAAATACCTGCAGTCGAGTTCTGAGAAGTCAGCTCAATGGTAAGAACATTCTTTTTGATTAAAGTTGTATGGAAGCGGCTGTTTTAACCATTGCATTTCCAAATTCTCCCAAGTGGTGCACGACTTTACACGAGTGAATAAAGTGAATGTGATTGGTCGTTTATCAAAAGGGCGGGATTGTTGTGGCAGAAGGTTCACAAGCAAGTTTGGTTGTGGCCGGTGTCTGGGAAACATCTTGCTACCCGGTTAGCAACTTAGTGCTAGTAGGTTCCCAATTACATTGGGACTGAGTAGCACTGAATTGGTGACTTACGCTTAGGACAGCAGAAACATGCAAGAGGAGGAGAGTTTTGTGTCGTGGATGAGTCTCCTCCGTATTGTTGTGAAAGATGGGCGGCAGAAGCTTGGTTTGGTGTAGAAGGCTTACAGCCGTACATGTTTGAGCCCTTACCTCACAGCGCTGCCAGTTCTGTTAGCTCTATGCCTGCCGAAGACACAGACGTCCATCCCCGTGAACACTGGGACGTAACTCAATAGTAAAGTAAATTATTCTTATTTCTTATTTCAACCATTGCATATAAGATGTGACATTTGAATCAAGATGCTATGACCGAAAAAATTTGATTGACAGATGACCGTTGATATATGATTGGCCAAATTTAGGTGCACAAGCTGACGTATAGCTAGCTGGCCTGCATAAGATAATGAAAAAGAAAAAAACACTGATTTTAAGACACTATTTTTTTAATATAAATTTTCGAAATTTTGGGACTATATCGTCTGATAAAGAATAAATTTATATACATGTTCAAGCCAGAATGATTTGACAGGTATATACTGTATGATTTCCCTACGACTTTAACACTTATATAGAAGGAGACAGATATTCTAATTGAGATCAATGATTCATAATTCTGCTTGAATTATAAACCAAGTTCTTGACATTTACAGATGGTAAAGACATCTTAAAATTTTAACAGCCAGTTCAAGACTTCCAGCCACAAAAGTAAGCGGTTAATAACATCTGCAAATTGATTTATAATCTTGCTCCCACATACCTACCCCCTCCCTAATTCTTAGATCTTCTTCTTCCATCCACCTTGTTGAGCCTCTGGCCAGCCTGATCACTATGGGATTCACTCCGACTTTGACACTCATCTGTTAAATACTGCATACCTCACCTGAATACCTATAGGGCCGGATCTATCAAAGGTTTGCGTGTATAAAAACGTGAGCTATTTCACTGCGCACGCTAAAAAATGTACAAACTGATCTATCAACAGCGTGCTAAAAGGATTTGGTCTTTAAAACGTGCTAAATAGCGCCTCTTATCCATTTAGTACTTTTTCTGCAATGAATATGCAATATGGGGCGTTTACACGCAAAAGTGCGTCTTGTGGGAGGAGAACATGTAAATATATTAATTTAGCACTCGCAAAGTGATTTATCAAACCTGAAAGCAATTTTGCTAACGGTATCTGACTCTATATTTAACATGTTTCAAAAGAAGGTGCAAATGGTCTGTATGCGTAATTGCGCACACATGGCAGCGGTTATTGTCGCAAGAAGGAGACATCGAAATGAAGCAAGGAGACGCAGAGAACGCATTTTTTCACTCCGTCTGAAAATTTTTGGAATGAACGAGGAAACGATCATCAAAACATATCGTTTATCCAGCATTGCCATTTTGGAGCTGTTGGGGGAACTCCGAATGGATTTGCCGCCAGCCAAAAGGAGGACCCACACAATACCAGATATCACAAAACTCCTTGCAACATTGCACTTTTTTGCATCTGGGATCTCCCAATCTCGTTTTTCAGAAGTGCTGTCCGACGTTCTAAATGCCATGTCGCCCTGACGCCCTACCGGAGAACCCCGACCTCTGCGCCTGTGGAGCAACATGCCAATGCTGCGGGGATGCGTACGCCCAGTCATCTCATCCACAGTCCCATTGTGAGCCATTTGGTATGTGCATATTTCTACAGGTATAAGTAAATATATATATATACTTTGCCGCAAACCACAAAACACGCAAAACCATCATTTAAATAGGGCGTCTCCAACAGTTTTGCACCTGCCACCAGTTACGCAATCACTCTTGTTAAATCATCCGCAAACCATGGTTCAGCCCCTCGCGCAAAATTCCAGTTTGCGAGCGCAAATTACTGCACGCAAAATTGGATCTTGATAAATCCGGCCCATAGTGTTTATAATACTGTGTATTTATTTAAAACTGTGAATTGTTGATTTTTTTTGTTGTACATTGCCATTGGGTGTCCTGAAATGGGCTTTAAATAAATTGCCTTACTAAACATCAATCAAAGTACATTTTTTCTTTCGTTTAGCTTAAGTCTTTGCTTGCAGAAAGATTACACACATCAAAATAACCTTATTGTGCAAATGTGTTAGTCATGAGAAGAAATAAAGAACAACAAATCTAAATGTAACTGTTGAAACTCCTAAGGTTGTCTGTGTTTGAGGAAAGCAAGCAAATTACACCATTAAATTAGTTAGTGTATACAACTGAGACCATTTTATTTCTAAATGTGGGATCACAGAAAATCTTTTTTCTCTATGGTAAAATGCAAGTCACAGTAAGAAAAACACAAACTAAACTAATTGTATCCCTCAGTCATATCCTATGAAAAAAAAACTTCAATATCTTTGGGTGTGTTAAACCCACACATAGATTTGCCAGCAATACATAACTTTGCTGCTCATGTAAATGTGCTGAGTCATGGATGAGCTGCTCACACATATTAATGCCCATTTTCCTTCATTTCCTTCTGCACTAGAGGAAACTGAAAGCTTCCCCCGCAGCTCAGATTATAGTTTGCAGCAGCGGGATGTACATACACAGCTGAGTACCAACAGGGAAGAAGTAACAAGATCAAAAGTTGTAAATGTGTCGGAAGAATCTAACGAGATTTTCCCCAAAACTGAAAAATGTTCTGAATCCTTCATCCTTCTCATGTCCATCAGGAGGTTGTTAATATTCACTGCTCATCACAACAATGACCCAGTTCTTCATAGGAACTCATTAACAAAATGAGAAAAGATTAAGCTTTTCTCATTTACAGAGGTTACAAGGTTTTTCAATCTTCAACAGGGATTTATTAACAACTTATTTCATTTTTCTAAAATCCTTTAAGAGCTCTGCAACTAAATATTGCTCTCAAAAACTCACATATTTCATCAAACACAAAGTCTTCAGTTGAAAACTTTTTTTCTTATTTCAACTTCCCCCTAAATTTAGCATTCTAAATCCTTAAACTCTGTAGGCATTAAAATGAAACCGGCTGATCACAGACTAGGTGCAGTTCTCTTTTGACATCGTTCTGACCACACTCATCTACTCACTCTACCTTCTTCCCAGCCTAAATTGTCCCTTCTTGTTCAAGACATCATTTACCTTGTCTGCCATTCTGTATGAAGGGTGACATTCAAAGCCAAAATTCCCACTTTTCTTTGTGTTTCAGTGTTATTGAAAGAATTTGAGAACTATAATCTGAATTAAGACAGGAATAAAAGTACCAGCTTTCTATTGCTTATTAAACAATTGCTTAACTGGCAGGGTTTTTTTTTTTTTTGTTGTCTGTTTTTGTGTTTTTTCTTCTTTGCTTGTCCTGTCCTGCTGAACCTCCTATCAACGGTTTATAATAAACTGAGTTCCAGTGGCATAAAAGTGATTGGTTCTTTTCCATCCACCAGATAGTTGTCAAAGACAATGACGTTACAAACTGCACCTCACTGTAACTATTATACCATTATTTAGCTCATAAATATCACCAATATCAATAGATGTTGGAAAACCCCAAGTATGAAATTACTAAGACTCTAGAACAGCATGAAGAGTTGTGAGAGAGTATGTTCACATTTGATCACCATGTTTACAATTTATCACTGCTGCAATTTAGAAATGGAAATGTCTTTAGAGCTGCACTTAACGAAATTTGATTTTGTATACCCTCTTTGTATACAAAGGGGCAGCCAAAACTCAGCAGTCCAGGGGCAGAAACAGGTCAAGATCAGGCAGAACAAACACATACAGAAAACGCTAGAATTAGACTCGCTGGAAACTCGAATAATCTGGCACCATGGGCTGGGAACAGGTGGCATAAATAGCAGAAGAAACAGGTGGATCTGATAAGAGATAATTAGGCCAGGGAGGAGCAAATCAGATAAGAGGACAACGAGTAAAAACCAGCCTATGGTGCCAAGATCATGACAGTTTGTGCTGATTATGCCAAATGTCATAGTCAGAAGTGTCAAAGACAATGAATGGTCAACAAGTATAAGTTTAAATGGTTAGTAACCCTACGAACTGTAGTTTTAACAGTTTTCTCTGATTTTCAAATAATCTTCAATCTAAAATGCTGAAACCAATTTATCACTCACCCAATTCTATGTAGGAATGTTCCGGATGTCTTGGTTGCACCAGTGGCATCAGGAACCTTTATAGCCTGAGGCTCAAACTGGTACCTTTGGTCTTCTGGCCTCCTCCCTAGAGCCTAAAAGTAAAAGGCCTAGGCAAACCGGGAATGCTTGACCTCTTCAAAGAAGTAAGAAATTTCTTATGTGTAAAGAAAATCAGCAATATATATATATATATATATATATATATATATATATATATATATATATATATATATATATAAAGATTAAAAACCACGTATTGTACTATTTACTTTTCTAAGGAAAAATGTGACTTGTAGATAGAGGCTAAGTAATTAAAACTAATATTTTGCAAAATAAAGAAAGAAATAAGGAAGGCCAACTGAAATAATGGACTGAGGACTGATTACAACCATTACTTTAAGAAGACCTTAAAGCAAAAAGTCTTATGCTGGGCAGCAAAATGGCTCACATACTGTTCAAATCCAAGGATGGTTAAGGTAACTCCAACCTTCATCTGTCATAGGTGACCACAGGTGATTTCTTTATAGGCACTGCATCTACAGTTGTAATTGCCTATTCTTTATTGTATTGTGTCATATTGGTAGCTTTTCGTTGTTGTTTTGTTTTGTTTTGTTTTTACCTCCACTTAGGGAGTTGGGGTTTTTTTTGTTTTTTTTGTGGGTGTGCCAGGTTATTGTTTATTTTTTTTTGTCTTTGTGTCCGTCTCTGTACAGGATAACTTGAAAACTTATCAAAAGGATTTTATTTATTTTTTTCCTAACCTGCACCTCAGTACAAGGAACAATGCTTTCTGTTTTGGTGATGATCCATGTCATAATCCGGATACAAGAATTTTTTAACGATTCTTTAACATTATTTTACCGAACAAGCAGTTCCTTCTAAACCAGGAGAGACTATTCACAGCTTCATCAACAGACTCAAAAAGTTCAGGAGTATTGTCCTGAAGACAAAAACAAAGGAAAGATTAGCCCTGCCTCGCTCAAAGTCTCAATCTACGGATCAAAGAAGTGAATGAAGATGAGAGCAGAACAAACACTAGAGGCTGCAGATACACTCTTTGGCCTAGGAATGAACTTATGAAAGAATTTTGAGGAAATGTTGCGCCAAGGAAAAATTCATTAAAATTTGTCGATGATCCAGATCATGTCCCAATTTTAGCTATAGGTGCAAGTCCCAATATGGGGCAAAATTTGCTGCTTGGCAGAGGTCTGCTCTCTAAGAGTGCTTTTATAGTTATAGATGTATTTACTACTTATCCCTGGGATTCTCCCTCTTCTGTTATGGTTGGTGTGTTGTGTATTTTATTCCTTTTTTCTCCTCTTTCTTCTGGTGTAGAAGCAGACTTTTAGATATTTTTTGTGTTTTATTTCTTCTCATCTTTATTCATTCTCTATTTCTACTTCTCTTTCCCTCTCTCTCTCTCTCTCTCTCTTCCCCTTAATTCGTATCCTTTTTTCCATCCTCACCTCTGTTTCCGTTTCTGTATGCATTGGATATGTTTCTTTTATTTTTATTTTCCCAAAGACACTTCAAATAAATTCTGATACAAAATTATCCGGTGAAACCATATGGCAGCATAAATGATGGTCCACTTCTGACAGCAAATCTGTTTGGGCTGTTATCCAGCACTGGGGCATCACTTCATAGTCCTATTTTGGTAAACAGGGCATGTTCAATAAAAAAAAAAAAAAGAAAAAAAGAAAAAAAAATAAACTTGAAAACTAATGAATCCAACCCCCAAACACTAGGGGTGTGGGAAATAATCGTTTTGGTGATATATCGTGATATTCGGCTGCCCAATATAATATCGATCTTTCACTTCTTAGTATCGATTAAAAAAAAAAAATGCTTACATAAAATGGGAAAAGGGGCTACCTCTGCACCACCACTCTGGCAGAAAGCGCTGTGGAGCCCTTTAACTGTGCGTGCAGCACCAAATCTGTATTTGAGGCAGTCACAGTGGAAGAAAACCCCAAACAACATGGATAATAATACCTAATCAATATTTTCTGATGAACATATACAGCACTTGCTGTTTTATCTCATCATTTGATTTTGATAGCTGGGGAAAATATAGCAATATATAGTGATACTGCAATATCGTGATAATATCGTATCGTGACCCAAATATCGCGACATGTATCGAATCGCAACACTCATGCCAATACTCACCTCTACCAAACACTACACATTATTTAGTCGTCGGTTTTCAGGCTAAATCTGGTTGGTCCATCATAGTTTTGATTTAGTCCAGAAAAAGTTGTTGAAAATTTCGGCTGCGTTTGGTCGGTCTGATTTTGTCCCAATAATAGACGTTAAAACGATGTTGCAAACCCAGTTATCAATGACCTTTTAATGATCTGAAAATTACAGCTTTTCACCTTTCACTTTTCATCAAATGTACACATTGTCTGGACATAAATCATGTCATCTTTTCAATGTATTTTCAACCCATTTTTGCTCTGTGAGAAGGCTATTGCATAGCACAGAACTACATGACATTGCATCTTCAAACCTCTGGACATTTTGATATTGCATTAGAGCCTGAAGAAAATTGGCATCCAATTCTCTAACAGACCAAAAATGTCAAAACCTCCCACTCCTTTTTGCATAATTGTGAAATTCAAATGTTGCAAAAGTGCCTTGTTACACAGACTTCAAGCCTTTTGGTATTCTAAAAAGGGAAGTTTTTTCCAAAGGCGTAAGATCTCATAGCGATTCCTCTTGCCAAGCTGCCTGATCCGGTTGTGTTTGAGGGAGGAGGATAGACAGACTCAAGCTGTGTGGTGAACTTGCCAGAGGCAGGGGAGTCCAGCTAAGCAGGGGCACAGGAATACTGGGGGAAAGGAGAATGAAGAAGGAGGGGGTGGAAGAGAACGGAAAACAGCAGGAAGGTGAAGGCAAGAGAGGGGATTAGAGCAGGATGTAAGAAAGTGTCAACAAATGAGGGATGAGTGAATTCGGAGCTCTACTGATGATGTCTTTTTAAACTGCAGAGATAAAGGTGTAGTAGGAGATCTTTTCAGATACATTTTCTTCCATGTAGCTTGAAGATCTCCCCAGAGCCACGTAGTAAACAGTGAAATAGAAGGTCTGGAATTGAAACGAAAAATAAAATGGTTCCCACTACAGTGTGAAATCAATGAGTAATGCCCACCAATCACAAAACACGGTCTGTTGTACACTATTGGTTCCTAAAACGTCAATCATGGTTGTCTGCTTCTCCCTCCCCCCTGTGCGCGAAACGTGACACATACAGTCCCTGGCCTGCATGTTCGTGCAGGCCAGGGACTAGTGACGTAACGTGAACTCAGTCAAGTTACCTAGTTCAAAGCCATAGTCGGTCTGCGAGTTACTTAGCTAATCAATTAGTAGAGTTACTTAATCTTAACGTAGACGGAGAAGAGGAAGCAAAGGCTGGAAGCTAGCCACGTTGGTGTTACCTCGTGTCACGAGGACTAAGTCTCGGCTTGTTTCGTTCTCAATCTCGGAAACATCCAAACACCTCGACTAACAGCATGCACGTTCATGTGTAGTGAAGGCGTGGTTTCGAGGGTTGGTCTGAAGGAAGAGGCATGGCTGTGTATAATCAGAAATATAGCTTGGTGGAAACGTTTTTCCAAGATTTCCTACGCCATTTTTAAAAGCATGTGCTTAACTCTGTGGACCTGCTTAGAATTGATTGACTAACTAATAGCAGCTTTAGTGAAGCTGAAAACTCCCAACTTTAGGCTAGATCTATTTAGAGTTGCGGATTTGAGTCTGAGCTAAAATAGATTGTCTCTTGCATTTTGTTGTTGTCTTTAAAGCAGTCTTTTACACGGAGCCTGCATGCAGTGACAGTGGAGAAGAAAAACTCCCCTTTAACAGGAAGAAATCTCCAGCAGAACCAGGCTCAGTGTGAGCGACCTTATTGAGATGACAATTTTGTTTCATGTTTATAATGAAAAACACATAAGGCAAATCAGGTGTTTTAGAGACATGTTTTAGAAATGTGTTTTAGAACTTAATGTTTATGCACGTTTACATTCTTTAACTCGTCATTCCGAAAAAGTAAAAAAAAACAAAAAAACTTGCCTTTGCTTACCAAGTTTGAAGATGTTTCGCTTCCCATCCAGGAAGCTTTTTCAATTCAAAATGTCTGGATTAGCGTTGAGTTCCAAGCTTTATAGAGTAGCCAAACAAAGTCTTGTTATGGCTTAAAAAACATCCAAATTAAACCAAAAACCAAGTCCACCCCTCAGTAATGGGGAGTCATTGAGGTAATTGTTGGCCTTTGTCCTGGATGACTGACAATCTTCACCAGCATTCTTTAACTGGCTAAAATAAGTTAGGTACGATGCTGAAAAGTTATGCCTTCCAATTATTTGACAACAATAAAATCTACTTTTTTATAAAATTCAACAGAAGTCAAAAGGCAGAGGTATACATATAGTATTTCTTTAAAAATATCTATTTTTAAAAAGGTGTATCATGCAGGTAGCAAATCAAAGCAACATTTAGCCTTTCAGTAAGGCCCCGTCCACACAAAGTCAAAACGAACACAAAACGCTAATATTTTCCTGAACGTTTGTCGTAAAGATGGAGACGTAAAATTAATGTGATCATCCACACGGATGCATGAAAACGCTGCAAAATGTATGCCAGGCCTGTAAGTGGCGCTGTGGTGCCAAAGCAAAAATAGGCGACGAAATTTTGGGCATGCGCACTAATATTTATACATGGTTGCCCTGCGGGTCCATTTTCGTGGTTCAGTCAAATTCAGGTGCTGAACTATGTCGTCGATATTGCTCTGTTCTTCCTGGAGATATTCCAGAAGAAGAAGATTCTGTTGTAAGCCCATCCTCCTCCACAGAACGTTCCTCTCTTCCCCTCATTTCCTCTGTCTATGGTGAAGATGATGGAGAGATCCTCCATACCATACCATGGCTGTCAATCACAGCCAAGACCACAACCAGTTACCCATGATACCCCCATAACAAACACGCACACACACACCTCACCTCACCGTAACCCTAACTCATTGACACCTTAGCCCTAAACCCATTAGCAAAATAGCATGTGAGGACTGGCAAAATGTCCTCACTTTGCAACAACTGGTCCTCAATTTGATGGTGAAATCGAGGCACACACACACACCATTTATACAACTTTAGGCACTCATACAAGTAAGGATTCATTAGAAATGTCAACAATCTGGTCTTGATTTACTGGAAGTGGAAAGATGGCTTATATTAGTTTACATTAGTAAGACATGACTCCAAGTTATTACAGTAATTCTTAGACATCAAAATAAATGTTAAAAATCTTTAGAAAACATATAAAGTGTTTAATAATATCTAAGATACAAGCATTCATGTTTTTATTTATCTCTTAATCCATAAAAGTAAGTGATGACACGGATAAGGAAGATAAACTCCTTCTATCCCAAACAGGAGAGGATTATTCCCATGACTACTGATAGGTAACAGTAAAATAGTTGGTCACATGACATTTAAAACATAAGCTTAGAAGGAGATATTTACGATGACAGAGAAAGGGAGTGGGAACTCTGGTGGGTGAAAGATTGAGAGGATGTCCTGTTTGGGTAATGCGCTTCAGTGCTTTTTACTGTGGGAAACTGCATGTGTGAGTGCCTATGTATGTGTGTGTGTGTGTGTGTGTGTGTGTGTGTGTGAGAGAGAGAGAGAGAGAGAGAGAGAGAGAGAGTGTGTGGTCCAGTTTAGCTACTTCTGAGAATTGACTTCAGAACGCTTAATGCTCTTGTAAGGAGATATTGGATAATTTGTAGTAACTTGTGGAGAGGTTACTGTGGTTGTCCGTCAAACAACTTTCAGGAAACCCTGGTAAGTTGCGGCACGTCAGTCTGATGTCTTCCCAGAGGCTGTCTGCTGTCAGTCTATTCGAGGATTGTTTGTTTTGAGTGGGTGGAGAAAAACCTCCCACCCTTTGGGCCTCTTTGGAAAAACAGAAACATTCACGAACATTATGATAAATCATGAAATTAAAACATGTTGCATTAAGCCCTGCAAAGATCAGTCATGTGGTTTACTTTAAGTGAAAACTAGGAGCATAACTTTTTTTTGTTTATTTCATAGAACAGGGTTCAAATCCTGCATGGAGCATATACATTTGTATATTAGCTTCAATTCATTTTTTATTTGGAATACTAATTGTCTTCTTCAGGTAATATGCATTTAGAAAATGAATTCCAAGAAAACAAAGGTGGTTTGGTAAAAAATATCAAACCTTTATATTGTATTTTGTCATTTCAAAGATTATGCAACCCAAAAACTCCTGAAAAGTTTTAATTTTACCCAGGAATAAGGAAAATGCTAAAATGCTCAAAGAGAAATATTAGGTTATATTTATGATTATTTTATAAGTCTAAGTAATGTTTATTAATATGCACTCCAAATTAGTTTGGGCTGCTTTTGAATAAATAACTGCATGAGTGCAAAATATGGTAACATGGAGGTGATCAACCTGTGGTTCCGACACATTCTCACTCCTAACTTGTCACCCAAAAAGCCCAGCTGTAACTGATTTTTCTTATCATCTGCAATGTTTTAATGACATTTTATGGATTCTCTTAGGGATTTAGGTCAGTTTGGCAACCATTCAAGAAAGGTGACACCATGGCCTTTCAACCAGCCTTTGGTACCTTTTTTTGACTGTGTGGGAAAGTTCCAAGTTCTGTGAGAAAGTGAAATTGGCATCTTAGTAAAACTTTTAAGCGGGAAAAGAGAAGAAGGCGCTAAAGCTCCACAGTCTCCTGATTGATGGTTGTGTTGACTGTGGGCTTCAGAAAGCACAGTAGACCAACACCAGCAGATGGCTTTGGTCTGCCATCACTAACTGTGAAAATGTCACTCTGGACATCAAGTACAGATTCTGTGCCTCTCTGCTTTTCTCTGGTCTGTGAGACCTTGATTTAAAATAAATATGCATCCCTTAATTTTATCTCAAAATATTATTTTTTGACCACTAAACCAAAAATCTAGTTTCTTTTTCGATTTTTACCCAAGGTAATATGTTTTAGCTTATGTGTTAGGACTCATCTGTGCGGAGTGGCTCTAGATGCACTAACTCTAACCTGAGTGCACTTCTTTTAAAGCCCGCCAAAATTCTTTCACTTTTTTTTACTTGACAAGTATTTTCAGCACTTTTGCATTACCCTTGTGTGTCTTACCCTTCTTATAGATGGTGTCATTGACTTTCCTCTCGACATTTGTCCAATAGTCTTGCTTATGATGGGTTTTCCTAATGACTCAGACAGAGATTATTTAGAGGCTCAGTATTCACATTTTCTGACATATTGAATTTTTACATAGTAATCAAAATAACAAGAAATAAAGATTGGAAAATCAAAAGATGTCCAGAAGAAGTAATCAAATAGAAAACAACAAGTTAAATTCATCAACTGTGAATCATCTGAAAACCTTTATGAAGCCAGAATGAGAAAATATTATGTCAGTAAGTTTCTTTTTTTTCTATTGTATTTCATTAACCACAATGCTTAGTGTATGAACCACTGTTGAGATGGAAAAAATGTATAAAAGCAGCATAAAATATTGTCTTTGTTCCGTAAAAATTCAAAAAATATCCACTGGACTTGGTTTTCAAGATTTGAAGACGTTTCGCCACCTCTCCAGAAAGCTTTCTCAATTCATTTTATTTTTTTAATTTTTACGGAATGACTATGACCTGGATGACTGAGAACCTTCATCAGCATATTGCATTGTCTTTGTTGTTTTCACATCCCTGTAAACCAGAAGGAAAAATGAAAAAACACAAGGGCAGTAAATCTTTAATAAAAATTGTATCTCCCATCCTTATTTGGATAAGGAAATCTGTTTTATCTAGAATTAGGACTCTATTAATGTCAGTAACATTGTAGACAGTAGTTCAATTTATTTTTGCACAAAATACTCACCACTCTCTACTCCCGCACTAAACAGTTATGCTGAGCACAGCATTGGCTTCTGGATAAGCCCACAGTAATGTCACACAAGCCTTAAGGCAGCATTTATTAAATTCAGAACCATTACAGGAAGCTCCATGACATCTGGCTTTATCTATTTAAAAAAAAGTCCTCATACATAATGGGCTCAATGCACAATTCCACTACTTGCTGAATTTAAAGCAGCTATTTTTTTCTACTGAATGAACTGATCAATCCAGGTGTGCCTTATCCAGGTATGAAAGACAGCAGAAGAGCGCCTTAAGTTTAGGTGGTAGTGGAGTTGTGCATAAAGCTCAAGCATGATTGTCCTGCTCTTTAGTCTCTGGATTTGAAATTAATTTGGCAAAAAGGTTTAGGTGGTCCTCTGTCTCAATTCGTCATCCCAGTCTTTGTAAAAAAAAAAAAAAACAATATCAAAAGAAAGATCCTCAGCATAGTTCAGCAACTAAGCTTTACAGTTGGTGCAGGAGTCCTTTTTTTCTTTCTTTTTTTATCTGAACTGCTCATCTTGACTCCTCTAGAATAACTTCTTTTCCCGGTCTCCATCTCTTCAGAGATAAATATTTTCCTCCAGAAGGTTTTGCAAAACCCATTTTTCTTAGCAGCTTTGTTCGGTTATGTTTGAAGGTGTGTTTTTGAAGCAAAAGCTTCTTTCTTTCTTAACAGTCACTCAGAAAAGTACTAAAATGTCTTCATTTTAGAAACAAAAAAGTTACTGGGTAGGTTCTGGTGAGCCTTTTTGTTGGCTTAAATTTCAAATTTTTCATCTGGTAGAAAGTGGGAAAATTGTCACAACCGGGTGTTCCAACCTGACAATGATGACAATAATACCAAAGACTTATCAAATCAGCCTATTTAAAGGTAATTAATATTACTACTTTTGGTCGACTAAACAGGAAGAACCTCCAGCGCATTGTTAACACAGCTAAGAGGATCATTGAAGCACCACTCCCTTCCTTGCAGGACATATACACCACCCGCAAAGAACTAATGATTGTCAAGGACACAACCCACCCTGCACACGAACTGTTTGGCCTCTTGCCCTCTGGAAAGAGGTACAGCAGCCTCCGTTACCGCACCACCAGACTTGCAACTAGATTCATCCACCAAGCAATCAGGATGCTGAAGTCTACCCACTCTCCCATCACTGACAGCCCCCACCCACCCACTAGCCAACCAGGAACCTAGGATTATTATAGTTTTTTGATATATGCTCTTTATTTCAGTCTTGCATTTAATGTCTTTATGTGGTATTTCTGTAGATATCTATATATATATATTTTTACTGTCTATTTCTAAAGTATGTCCTTGGCTGTATTTTAAAGTATGTCTATGTCTGCAAGGGAAAGTAAGAAACGTAATTTCAATTCTTTGTATGACCAGTGCATGTAAAGAAATTGACAATAAAGCCGACTTGACTTGACTTGATACCAAACTTGTACATTAACTTCCATTTCTGGAAGGAAACTGGGTAATATTTCCAGCCTAAACTATTCAAGTAGATTTTTGATGGTTGTAAAAGCCTAAGTGTTAAAAAAAAAAAAAATTGTGAAATATCTATACTTAGTGCTTAAACCCGATTGGACAAAGACATGGTGGCTCTCTTTGATCATCATTTATGTTTGCAGGTGTCTCAAAATGGAAAAGAAAGATCATTGGTTCCATCCATGTCTGTTGAGACTGCAAGTGTTAAAACCCATCACTCTGTCCCCATCATCTCTTTTTTTAAATTCTATTTTTATGTAAGAGCACTCTTAGTAATATAATGGTAGAAAATCAATATCGGCCTTGAAGCACTATTTCTTTGTGCTACCAGCATCTTATCCGTCACAAAAGAGCAGGACTGCTTGAAAGCCTGGCACTCTAACGTTTCCTGCGCTGTTTTTGGTCAAAACCACTGGGTCAACCCACTTCCCTGTATTCTTCTGTCAACTCTGGGAAAAAAGCTTTAATATCCTTCCTGTGAGCAAGATGCTGGCTGTCTAAGCTTTGTGAGCAGCCATCCTCATGGATAATAGCACAGCGTTGAGTCTCTTTCAGCACGGAGTCAACTTTTGTCTCCTTTGTTTGCATCTCTAAATGCCCTTGTTTTGCAGTGAAGAAGAAACAGAACAGCCCTTGCATTGTCTCCTGGTCCGCATTGAAGAGAGTAAACTTTGCCTGATATCATGGCATTTGTTTATTTGGTAATGACAGTGTAATTGTTTTGTGGTGAGTGAGTTTTGTTGCTGCCAGCTTTGTGCCCGTTGGATGATCTGACAGCAGTGTCAACACCATTGAACATCACCCAGTGACAGCATTGTTTAACCCTGAGTTTATTTATACGATGCAGAGATAAGATTTATAATTGCATGCTTGATGTTCTCTGCATTGTTCCAAAAGTTTACACAGACAGATGGAACATCGGCTTGAGATTCAGGGGTATGGCTGTTTGTATAGTTGCAGATAATACTGTTATCCTGATAAAAGGATAAAAACTGAATGCACACACATCCCTGTACAAGAGTGACTTTCCCAGGGTTCTGAATTATTGGTACCCATGCAAATGCTGCTTCTTCTTTAGTGACATTAAGTTGACATTTGATTAATGCAATCTTTACTTCAATAATCTTTTTTCACTGTTATAATATACTCATTCAGTTTTGCCCACATTTGCAAAAAATAACACGGCAAAAGCAGAAAGTTACACAGGAGATGACACTAGATGTGTTTCATTAGAAGAGATTTAAGGAAACAGTAAAAGTCAAATCAACTTACTAAATTTTAAGGGATTTTAGACATTTTAAAAGCAAAAATGTGCTTAAAAAGAGTTTGAAACACATTTTCTAATATTAACTTTACTCTCCATGTCCCTGAATTGCATCTATAATGGCTAATTCTAGTTGACATGATAAAGTAACTACAGCTGCCCCAACTGAAACTCATGCAATAAAACTTCAGCCCATCTGTTGTCAGCTGGTTAGCTTGCTGCCTTTAGTCCCTGTTTATTGCATCCAAGACTACCCTAAACATATAAGGATGCTATATTTTGCATTGCTTTCTAATGAATGGAACAACGTCCAATTCCTATTTTCTTGTTTTAGCATCTTAAATATTTGCAAAAAATTTCCATCCGATTTGAGCAGAAACACGACTAATGACTCGAAGCAACGTTCATGGATCGGGTTATAAGTAGTCCACTTACAGGAGCAAGGCGCTTCAACGATTACCTCATTATCCTCTCCTCAAAAGTATGCAATACATTTATGACCAATCAGCATCAACTTCAGAGAGTGGGCTAGTTCTTTTTAAACTACTTTCTACTGCCATAAAAAATCAAACCTATGAACAAGGTTGCAGAATGGTCAAGTGACGAAGTATAAATACTTCGATACTGTACTTAAGTACACTTTTTAGGTATCTATACTTTACTCCATTACTTATTTCTCTTCCTACTTCTGACTTCTACTCATTACATTTTCACACAAGTATCTGTACTTTCTATTTCTTACATTTTTAAAACAAACGTTACTCGTTACTCTTGGCTTCAGTTTAATGTTTATAAATATTTATGTCACTTCATGTGTGCCATCTAATGCAGATCATTGGCGCCATCCACATCTAGTGAAAACTAGTGTAATTGGATGAGTTATATAACGCAAACACTCATTGGTTAGCTAAAGGAAATCATCAGAAGCAAGCAGGTGTTCTTCAAACTGCAAACGTGAATTATCTATGGAATGCTACAACGTCAGATTCAGAAAAAGATGTTGAAATGTCTGAAAGGTCGGACACAGGCGAGAGCGTATCGGGAGATGGAGACCAACAAGACCTTCCTCATCCTTGGCCCTATCTCAAAGAACTTTTCGAAATGGTCAAAAAATTTAACTTTCAATTCATATAGTGGCAACTGGCTGTTTTTTTTTTTTTTTAAAGGTTACTTTATACTTTAAGTAGTTTTTGGAACACATACTTTTTCACTTTTACTTGAGTAAAGAGGTCAATTTAAAACTTCAACTTTTACCAGTGTTTTTAAACTGCAGTATCTATACTTCTACTTAAGTAACAAATGTGTGTACCTTTGACACCACTGCAAGGTTGTAACACAAAGCATACCAGAACAATTTGTGCTTTTGTAACCTCAAGGAGACGTATGCCCTTTCAGCTGCTCGCTTAGGAATCGCCAAAGCAAAGCATTAAAACATAGACTTAGAACTAAAGAAATATGCAATAAATAAAAGGTACTAAGATAGCCAAACACACGGACAGATAGACAGAAAATGTTTAAATCAAAGCATATTAACTAAAAGAAATTGCCGTTCAAAGTTTTATATGTAAATCTGTTAGATGTGTCAAAAACCAGACAAGAAAACATGTGTAATAAATGTATAAATACTGTAGCAAAGCACTGAGATTGCTCTGTGTGATCCATAGGAAATAATCATCTGTAGTAATGGCGGAACCTCTGCTGGTTTTATTCACATTTGCTCCAACCTGTGATGTTGTCTCCTTATTTTATTCATGCTGATATGACAAATTCATCCCATCAAAGAAGTCATTTGAACCCTTTCATATAACCCCAGTTCTTTTAATTGTGGAAACATAAAGCTGCTGGACACATTCTTGAAAGTAATGCTGCTACACCTGGAGGTATGTGTGTTGTTATGACATGAGAAAATTAATTTCATGCTTCTATGACAAAGTAGAGATTGGATAGATCAGACAGTGGATGTGTCAGAAGCTTGAGGTAATAGAGACAGTATTTTAGGCCTGGTCTCTGGTTCACTGGTCAATTTTTGAATCCTGTGACAGCAGTGACACATGGTAAATTGGAACCGCATGGGCAGCTCTGATTTGAGTTCAGCCTGAAAGTAAATAACTCAGATCAGACCTTTAAAGAAAAAATAAACCCTCCTCTTTAGAAACAGAAAAGTTGTCCTTTAGTAAGGGAGTGTTACCTACACTTAAATGGAAAGAGTGGGTCCTTGGCATCCTCACTATATAAAATCTTTTTAATATGATGATATACTGTAAGCCATTTATTGACAAATTGAACCAAAGCAGATCAAGTGCCAAACAAAATACTTACAGTTGTTACCCATTTCTTGAAATAACTTATCTTATTCCTTGACATTATATTTTCTATCTCAGGAAACAAAACTCATATTTGTTTAAAATATGAATCAGCATGCAATATTTGAAAGAGAAATGGCCTGTTGCTGCTCTTACAAATAAGTAATCTCTAGCTTTGGATGAAAACTAAAAGGAGACAATTGAGACATGAGACGTTACAACATGACTTAATTTATTTATTTCAAAATGAAATGAGACATGTTTTATCTCCTATATGACTCCTTCCCGGTTCCTCCTCCACCTACTTATTTCCTGTGATTCTAAAACTAGACCCCAAACACTATGTTCCATTTTTTTCAGTTCAAATTGTTTCATGCAAGCTGTTTGAAGGCAAATTAAGTTAGTGGACTTCATACATTATATAGTGGGTATGGAGAGACTTATCAAAAAGCAAAAGGTCACAAATAGCAGATTTACAAACATTAAGTGTATACAAGATATAAATAGATATCACATCCCAAAAGTTACATAAAAAAACTTATTAATTCTCAATTTACCACATCAGCCAATGATTACAAGCAACATCTAAGTTTAAATACTATTATTGAGAAGTTTTGCCTTCCATTAGTTTCATATTTAAGATGTGTACAAGACATTTATTAAAGTTGACTTTTGGGGAAGTTCTTCCAAACTCAAACAAAAATGCCTTTGTGTCACTTATTTAGCTTAAGATGGTTCTTTTATTTGAGAAATGTCCATAAATATGACATGAATAGAACATCGGAACGGAGGGAGAAATTATGGCTAATGCTACAATATTCTGAATGCTTTACTTTTTCACTGTTTAAATAAAAAGTCTAATTCCACACAGTCTATGTCAGTCTACTGAGAAATGGTGATGCAAATTTAGATATTAACAACATCAAATTTATAGCTCTTGAGCATGGCTAATACAGGACTAGGCTAAAATACAAGGGTAAAAGCAAATGAAATAAGCTTTACTGTTTTGTTTTGAGATTAGGTAGTTTTTTCATCTCCACTTTTGAAAACAATGTTTATACAGTTTTGAAAATGGTTCAGATACAAACCAAAAGAAAAAATGTCTTCTTTGCAAAAAAAGACTTGTTAATGTGAACAGGACCCATGGGGCAAAGGGCCTGATCTTTAAAACATGTTCGAATTTGATAGCATTCGCAAAGCTGGTACTGGTTTACTAACCAGGTGAAAAATCAATACAGGGAGTCTGAAATAAGTCAAGCAGTCACTGCAAAACTTTTAGAAAGTTTCCCTTCATCAATAGGCAGAAAATTAGTTTCTTTTACAGTTAACCTGCTGCCCACCCTGAGAGTAGATTATGGTATTTCCTTATTAAGGTCCAAACCAGTTTTGCACCAGTTACCCAATGCATTCTTTGTAGACCACCCACAACACACCCATTTTCTTTTCCCCCAAGTAATTTAGGGCTCCTTATTTGGAATCTTTGAAGATCAGGTTCAAAGTTTGGCTTGTTTGTTTCATCGGTGGCTAAATATTCTTACCTGGGTCATCATGCCTTATCAAAATCTAATGACAAAGAAACGAACATACTGCTTTTTGATTTATCAGATGTGCAGATCCATTTTACATAAAGGAGTTTCTAAATAAAAAAAATGGCTCCAAACATTTGTGAAACAGAGTGATTCTAAGCTAAAACAAATAAAGGAAACTGAATTGTCTTTAATACATTTCATTAGAAGAGAAAGTCAGCATTTTTAAACTGTTGGTAACATAAATAGTTGAATTTCCGGTCAAAAGGCATGGTTGTCATTAACTTAAAACCCAACATCACCAACTTGGTCATAAAAAAGGAGGCTACAGTATTTGCAGCCATACCTCAGCTGGACACATATCAAGGTTCAACCTCTTAGTAACCAAATGGCTTTTTGTAAGTGTAAAATCCAACGTAGTTTATATTAGTAAAGTAGGCTAGCACTGAGCAAATTCTAGTAAAATACAGCTATAATAGCTTGTCTTCTAGCAGGGTGGAGGGTATGTATCACAAAGTAAATTATAGACATTAAATCAAAAATCTATGCCCTACTTTGTCTTAGAAGCTCTAAAAAACATTTATAAAACTGCTGAGGGAGCAGTTAATCTTTCCAAGAACAACAGTTCCGACCTGTATTTATATAGTGCTTTCTAAAGTGTGGAGAATCCCAAAGCTTTTCATACTACATTCACCCTCTCACCCTTACATTCACAAGCTAATAGTGGTGTTTTACATTGTAGCCACAGCTACCCTGGGGCAGACTAACAGAAGTGAGGCTTTCATTCAATCAGCGTCACCATGATCCCTGACCAGCTGACAACAGTAACAATAGAGCTTAATCCCCTGCATATTATGCTGTCTTTATGATAATAAAATGACTCTGTTGAAATCTTTGGGAATGCATGATCTTAATCTAGATGTATGTTCCAAATATCCCACAGTCAAAGACATGTAAATAGAGCTCTTTGAAGAAAAGTGATGATGCATGAGTCATGGAGGAAGCATGAATCTAAAAATGCTCAGGAAGTCCAATTAACCCTTGTCTGTTCTTGGGCTAAACAAAAAGTGTCCATTTCCTTCTATTTGGAGTAACAGTGAGAAACCAACAAAGATACAGTAGACTGCACAGACAGATATAGACCTCTACAGATAACTCATCTTTGTGAGGACTAGTATATTAACAGCAATATTTTATAAGTTACACTGCTACAAAACCGACTTTTGGGGATCAGTCCAACTGGAAATTCAAGTCTCCAAACATATAAATCCGAGTGTTTCCTTGTCTTTGTAAAGTTTATTCTTTCCAGTGGTGAAGATCCATTCAGTCATTTAGCAAGACAAAACATTACATTCCATGAAACAGTATAAGTTCCAACTTTGGCTTCCTTCCATACAGTGTGGGGATAAAATATTTAAATACAGCTTCCTCTGTGACTTGGATTTCCCATCAGTGTGGAGGTCAGTCACTGAAGTGGTGAATACTTTGGCCTTCAGCAGTGAGACAGCGCTCCGGCAGGAATCTCACAGGTCAAAAGTCTGTATCCAATAGATTTCAGGAATGCTTTACATAATTATCTTCCAGGGAAAATCAACCCAGTAAGTGAAGACCAATTACACAACCCACATCCTTGGCATCTCTAAGGGGTAGATGATTTAAAATCCCAATGTTGAAAGCCGTGTGGCTTTTAGCTTAGTAGAAAGACAAAGGAAAAATAACAGAGTAACGGTCAGAATGGCTAAAAAATAAATTTTACTTATTACATCTGAGTTTGTTTAGTCTTTACAGGCAGGTACAGAAGAAGTTTTAAGGAATTTTTTTATAGGGACAAGTTTCAGCCCCTTTATAAGAGAGATAATTTACATATTATCAAGTGAAGTCAAATCTCTGTATTAATTGTGAGTCAAAGTAAAGTGAAGATGAAGGTCAAAGTATCATTTTCCCACATTAGAGATACAGTATAGTCTCCATAAAAACAAAATAATTCAGATAGGTTGTGAATTCCAATCCTTGACTTGTACTCTGTGTAATATTACCAGGAAAAATGAAACATTGGTCCACACTTCAATAACTCAATAAGATTTATGATGTAATACCTACAAGCTTACCCTGATTACACAGGATAAAACTGCTTCATGAGACTTAAGTCCTAGACCTTAAAGCCCTGAGTCATTCAACAGGTCCAAGTCTCAAGATTATTATTTATGCAACGCAAGAGACTCTGTCTGCTGTTGTTATTTCTTATAAAAGAAGAAGGTTGTTTATTGTATTTTCAATGGGGCCATCAAACCAAAATAATTTACAATATAAAGTTAATGAAGAGGTTTGAGCCTTAGTTGCAGTCTCTCTCTCTCTGTATCCTTCATTTTCATGTCTTATGCAAGGAGATCACTCCTTTTGCTGCACCAGACCACCAGAGCAATCATGGCCAAAGTGAGGAAAACCGGTATGAGAATGAGAATGGTGAGCGTGTCGTCCGGTGGGTCCCCCCATTTCACGCCCTCCATGGTGCAATTGGAAAAAAAGTGCTTGTGAATGCGGATGATGTAGCTCTCTACCAGCGGGTTGGGCCAGTAGCAGTCGACATTGTGGGACTTTGTCTCTGTGCAGAGGGTGAAGATGTGATACTCACTGTGGAGAAAGCCAAAAAAAGATTATTAGAAAAGACAAAAACACATCATTTAAGTGTAAGAGTGACATTATGCAGAGATACATTGGTTGAGTCAAACTGAATGTGATAGACAAACTCCCATTTAAACCCTACTGTTGTTTGGCGAGAAATAGGATTTGGTTAGTAATCCATCATTGTTACCAAGGATATACAGCTATTTAATCCCTTTTTTAGACCAGTAACTTCCTCTTCTGCAACGTTACTCAGAGATGCCCTGAGGCGAGGGGCTCAGCTTTGATTAATTACATCTAGGAATTCCTAATCCTTCTTTCTCTGGTCTGAATTCTTTATCCTAAAAGTACAACTTTTTTTCTCATATAACCTAGGAGCCACTGTTTTTCCAGGTGAAAACTGAGTAGTAGCCTTAGAGACAAAGTTTAGGATAAAACCTCTTGTCTCCATCTTTGGATCAAAGTAAAGCCAGAGGCGGGGAGATATCTATAAAGCTTTGCTTTCTCTCAGGTGTTGTATCAGAAGCTAGAACAAACTTTGGCAAAGACTCTGCATTGTATTTTGGTCAAAAGGACATAAAAATCTTCTTCTTTTTGGGTTTCCAGAAATTATGGTTAAAAGGTATATATATATATATATATACTATACACTATACAGTGTTGGGAAAGTTCTCTTTCTACGTGAACTAGTTCAAAGTTCAGTTCACACATTTTAAAATGAACTAGTTCAGTTCATAGTTCATAATTCAAAATTTTGAACTAAGTTCACAGTTCCAACAAATTAACTAGTTCATAGTTCTTTTTTTTCATATATTGCTAAATTACATCATAGCCTACTGTAGAACCACAGACAGCAATTATTTTATCAGTTGTAACACTGAAACTGTGCGTCAAATTTCATCTTCATATCCAGTTTTGAATCCTTATCCAACCAGGGTAACATTAGCATTGAGGGGACAGCATTTCCCCATTGTTGCTTTAATGCTTTGTTGCTGTCCATTCACTTCACACTAGTAGCAGCTGCAGCTTTCACCCCCACAGTATATTCTCAAAAACATCAGGAAAAATGTGCTTCTTGAATGGTCTTTTTTATGAGGAATTATTAAAAGAAAAACAGGAAAGTAGTCTTTAAGGTGCAAATGTTTTTTTAATTTTAATATTTTTTTCCATTTATAATTCCATTTCAGTACATATGCCGTTTCAGATTTGATTTGGACGTTACTGAAGTGCGGATTTTTTTACTGAAAGCCGGCGGACAAACTTTGCAGAGAAATGTAAGATTGTTGCCATCATCCTGACCGACCACCTGATCATAAAACTGTTTTAAGTGATCATAATGCTGCTTTGTCGCCTCCACGGTCGCCTCCATGCTGCTGTGGCTTCCACGCTGCATTTTGTTTTGATGACGCACGCGGCTGTAGGCTACGACACTGCTAGCTGGTGTTGCCAGATTGGGTGTTTTTCCCGCTACATATTAAGGCCTGTTTACGGTGTGATTTAGCCGGGGTTTCGCCTGGAGGGCTCTATAGAAATTTGACAACCTATTGAACGAAGCTGAACTGAGAGAGCGTGCCGTTCACAGACACCAGAATGAACGAGTTCACAATAACGTTCATCAGGCAGTAATACAGTACGTTCAGTTCACTTTCGCCCAAAATATGAACGAGTTCATGAACTTTCGTTCAATGAACGTGTTCAGACACAACACTGTGTATATATATATATATATATATATATATATATATATATATATATATATATATATGTATATATATATATATATATATATATATATATATATATATATATATAATTCAGTATTTTCAGTTCTTTAAATCTGCAAATACCCATAGAGATGGCCAGGATGTCAGGTACAGCGTTGAAAGCCTCACTGAGTATAACATGCTGCAAGTGCTGTGATAGCAAATTCCCTTATTGCTTGAGCTCATTGATTGCCATTGCATTCACCTAAACTGTTTATGAGGTATGTTTTGAGCCTCGCTGCTCTTTTTAACCCGTTTCTCTCCCCTCCCCACAGTGACCAAGGCTTTCAGAGGGTCTATCCGTGCATTAATATTCTTCCTGCTTTTTGCAAAAGGTCCAAGATAAAGTCAGCAGGGGACTATTTGTTTTATATTATTTCGATCATTTTTAACAACACACAAAGGAATGGAAAAATTGCTTGAGCTAATTGCTGAAGTTCACTTATGGTGGATTCAGACCAAATGAGTTCTGGGTATCATGGAATCTGATTTACTCATAGGGGTAATTAGTGGAATGTGTGATGTGATACAATACATGTCACGATACTTGGGTCATGATAAGATATTATGACAACGTGCAATATCAATATATATTGTGATATTTTACCCAGATATGGATATGAATGGTATAGAAAAAAAAATTTCTGTATATGTGCATCAGAATCCATATTGTTTAGGGTTTGAGTCAGTACATGTGTTCTACTTACTGCCTCAACTACAGAAATGGTGCAGATAGCCTTCACTCAAACTGTATTACATCTCTTTTTTTAAGAATCAAATCTCTTCTGGAGTCTCAACTTATTATGACCTAAATTTGATATTATTTTAAGTTTCTTTCACGACCTAAAGTAGCCGAAAGTAGAAAACAGTCTCAGTCCTGAAGGAAAGTACTACGTTCTAAGACAGAGTGAGCTCTGCCATTTGAGAAGGTCAATAAAGAAAATATAAAATATTCACGGCAACTCTGAGTGGATCAGCAGTTCAACAGCCTGAAACAAGAAATATTAATATTAATAGAAATATTAATCTCCCTCCATATAATCAAAGATCAGAGAAGTGTGAAATAATATTGCTGGGTGGAATCTCCACATAGTAACTCAAAAAGAAAAATCTATTTATGTAATTAAGACCTTATTCAACTATGGATAAAAACAAGTCAAAACTTTTATTAAAGTTAATAATCTTTAACAGAGATATCTTAAATATGGATATATACATCTAGTCACATATGAAAGCCTTTATTTTTGAAAGTTTTATTAATGTTCAGCAAACCACAAGTAAGGATTGATCCACAAATTAGTATTTATGAGATTTATTTCATTTTGACTTTCTTTCCCACTGTTGGTGAGATAAGCTTGGAACATCATGCAGCCCTTTTTAATTCAGTTGCCAAACTCACCCAGAGCCATAGCTCTGTTGAACCTTCCATCCCACCTGCTCTTAGCAGTAATAATTTTATGGGATTCTTTATAAATAAGATGGATTTTGTCAAAAAATAAGATCATAGCCACCCCTCTAAATATGATTGGTTTATCTCTGGAAGGTGAGGCAGCATCTGGGGTAACCATAGAGACTGAACAGGGTTTGGACTGTTTTGGTCTACTTGAGCCTTCATAGTTAGCAAAACTATTATTATCATGCAAACCTTCAACATGTACATTAGATCCAATTAAGTTATTTAGGGAAGTATTCCCTCTATTTCCACCTCCATTTTAGATGTGATTAATCTATCCATATTAAAAGGACATTTAAGAAATAATAAATACAAATATGTGATAAAATAAAAAATAAATGTGAAAAAAAAATTGAGAAAAAGTAGTTTCGTTAAAATATAATTTATTTTCTGCTGAATGAATGTTCTCAAACTAAAAGGTAGATATATATATATTGATTGGGAAATGTGTTTTAACCAAATCCTTTAATAAGTAAATTGTGAACTTCTTTAGCTGACCTTAATATTGCACTCTAACAGCTAATGATAAGTTGTTATGTGGTAATAAAGGGAAAGTACTTTAGCACAAAAATATAAAATCTACCTTAAAAAATATGAGTAACCTATCATCAAACCAAATCTTTTTATTTCCTGCAGTGGTTCTCCTTTTAGCTATGAGGCAGTATAAGTCCTGAGCAAATCCTTTCAGGCAGTCAAAAGCCTCCAGAGTCTGTCAGGTGGTGATGGACATCTGCATGTAGGGTGAGATGCAAAACAAAGCCCACACAAACCCATAAAGCGCCTGACAGGAGTTTACTGTTGAGTAAGACAAATGTTGGATCCGGAGCCTGATTTACAAAGATAACATCTCTATAATTACGCAAAGCTGCAACTGATTTTATAAATGTTCTTTCAGTTTGTAAATACCACACTAATAGAAAAAAAGAAGCCATGACCTGAAGTCAGGGAGTAATTATATTGACTGAGACATTAGACAAATGTCCTCTATATGACCTAAAAATTAAACTCTGACATCAAACTTTGACCACTGCTTTCATAGAATCAGAAACTCCTTTCTGTCTGTGGTTCAAAACATGTTTATTCTTAATTAAATTAAGCGGTATTACAACTAGAGCCTCACATTCTGGAGACTGCTATGCGTGACCTTTAAGATCCTTGATATAAGCTATCAGTGTCATGTTTGTGTTTTGCTGAGGGCCCAAATTTAGGATGGCTTAAGTATGGTGTAAATCCTGAACCAATTTGCCTGGAATGGACAGGAAAACACAAAGCGTAAACAACAGAGAATACTGTAGGACATGGAATATCTGAACCAAGGAGTATCTGTACTGTGGACTTTTATTTATGGATGCTACTTATCTGGATTAATTACCAGATGGGAAACAGCTAATAAAGACCAGAACAATGAGGCAATCAGGTTTAACGCTATCAAATTGCAAAAATGGTCTAAAAATTTGTAAAAATGTGTAATAAGGGTATTAACACTTAATTTGAGAAGGTAAATAAGATTATCTGCCAATCGCATGAGTATTTTTTACCCTTGGAATAAGATAATTAGGCATTATGCAATTCAATTAAGACTGTACAGTTTATTTTCTTATGTTAAATGTAAATTGCCTCATTTAATGGGCAAAGAGTATCACTTACTTACTTACTTAATTAAAGAAAAAAATCACTTATTTTAAGAGAAAAGTTACCTATTTAGATTTCAGTTTTTTTGCAGTGCATATAAAAACAGTAATAAAATAAACATCCTGAGATTAATATGTGGCTAAAATCCTAAAAGATTTTTTTGCCAAGCAGCTGCAAGTCATTTCCAAGATCATAGCATAAACCCTATGACCCAATGCTTGTCCATTTTTTCTTACAGTCTCCCAGCAACAGGCCTATATAGACAATATACAGCTGTGTTTGCGTCTGCAGGTGGGTGCCCTGTAAAATGAAGTGTGGGGAGCCTCAACCATCCATGCAGGATGGCAAGTGTGCACAATGGTTGTGCCAAATGCACCACAATAAAATAGTTAGAGCTCTACCAGCCCTGTGGAACCATAGTTAGTCTGACATGAGTCCAACAAGACAGGATCTTTTTCAAATTTTGTGATGACAAATCCGCACCATGGGCACCATTTGCATTCGGGCAGACTTGAATGCCATGTTTTAATCTTACGATATTATTGCAAAGATTAAAAGTAGTCACTGCTAAGATTTGGTTGTTGGAACCTCAATGATTATATTTTTATTACCCCAATGTGTTCCAGCTGAAGTATGATGAAATGGCACTCTGTAATAAACAAACAATAAAACCATATGTCTCCCTTGTGTCCTTGTCAAAATGCTGAGAACGGGCTGCTTCTTTGCATGAGGCAACATATTTCACCGTTGTTCAGTGAACGCTTCAACTCAAGGGACCTGAGAAAAGAATAATTGTATTATTATAAAGTAATTGCTTCTGAATGACACTCCTTGAGATCTAGACAGGGAGGCGTTTCTTTCCTGTGTACTGTGTTGAAAGTCATTGAAGTTCAAAATGTTCGAATCAATCCGTTTTGAGTTTTGGTATTATTTCAAAAATACGGAAGCACTGACAAACTACTTTAAAGGTACCAGTTCAAATGCCTGTTTATATAAGTATTTCAAACTGCTGATTAATTTGGAATCCCCACTAAACCTTCCCTATGGTTTACAGCGAATGGTTTACAAAATGAAAAATTACCAAATGTTGTACTTTTTTGTACTTGTGTCCACAAAGACATGTTGCTAATGTCAAAGGTAGTAGGAGAATTAGTGAAGTGTCTCACAGAAGAGCAACAGACTTTGGTCGAACAGACAGTCGCAAAGGCATACTAAGGACCAATCACAGCTGCTTTTTGTCTGCGCGGGTTTGCGACCGTCTGACACATAGTCAGGATTATTTTTAGGTGTGTGACGAGGGCTGCAGAACCTCTCCGCGGGGGGCATGGTTGCGCACAGAGACCGATTTGACAGTTGCAGAGGCTATGCGTCAGAAGCATATAAATTGGCCTTAACTCTCTGATAACCTAACACTTAAAACCTTAAAAAAGATGAGTAACAGCAAGGCTAAACCACAGAGTTACCCCTTTGGCTAATAGTCGAAAATTAAGGGCACATTTCTTCTGAAAGAAATGGGGGATGGATCATTTGGGGGGGGGTGCCCTTCCGAATGAACCCTAAATTAAGCAGCAACATTCAAACAGTAGGTTTATAATTGGGGCAATTTTCACTACAACCATGAAAGCTTGGCTGTTGATTACCAGCCCATACTTGCTTAAATGTCACAGCCTTAGAGGGGATTGTAAGGGCCAAGTCCTTCCCTTAACAACCACAATCTACCGATTTTCTGATGACTACTCTCAACAAGATAAGACACCATGTAACAAATAACATTTATTCTATGAGCTCAAAAACCACCAGATCTCAGTCTAACCAAACACCTTTGGGGTTTGGGGGCATGATTTATATAATGGATGTGCAGCTGGTGTATCTTTAGAAGCTGCACGATCATGTGATGCCAATATAGACAAAAATCTCTCAGGAACATTTCTAATACCTTGCTTTATCTGTGCCACAAAGAATACAAGCAGCTCTGAATAAAAACAGGGTTCAACTCATTACTAGTAAGGTCTGCATGATAAACTTGTTACGGAGCGTATGTCATAATTAATAAGCATATTACAATCACACTATTGTTCTCTTAATCTTGTGCAATTTTCCACTTGCATGACCTAAATGTGTCACTTCCAGAATTTAAGTGTTATCTGATTTTTCTGCTCATACAGGTACAGAAAAACCAAGATTCACACTTTGGTGTTAAGGTACTTGCTTTTTTTCCCACCTACAAATTTGAAAGGTTAAAACAAGCGTGACGCAGTGTTTTGTTCCCACCTGGACTGACAAGAGTTCATATGCGTTATTAAATAATGCAGAACAGCAGTGTTTCTCCTCTATAGCTAATGCGTGTGCACACCATTAAAGCTTGCCGCTCCAGAGCTGAGAACTGTTCAGCGAGGAAAATCAATATGTTATTTGAAGCAAATGATGAAGCAAATAAATCAACGCACACCTTCTCAGCGGTCTACCCATAACCTTTTTGGTACCCTGACAAGCCGACACTCATTTTAAACAACAGCAGAGTGAGTGTTAAGCTATCAGGGATCATTACAGAGAGCCACAACTCATTTGTAAAACAAAGGAAGCCCTGAAGGGGTCAGGGCTTGTTTAAACACGATACCCTCCACTCTCACAGCCTCATCCATCTCATCACTCTCTGCTTCTACCTTCTCTTTTCACTCCTCCTTTCCATTATAGTCCTGGAGAGGCAGTCACATTCATGTTAATGACGTTGGAACAAAATGTTATGGGTTTAATTCTCTGCGTTTTCTATTGATTTTGTTTTTATCTGGTATCCACCCACAGTCAGGACACATACATATAAGGAAAATTAGATTTGAATTAGAAAGTAGATCTGAATTGCCCTTCGATGGTCAGACTTAATGCTGGCACCGCAGACCAGACTCTTGCACTGCTTGTATAGAGACTATATGGCCCCTAGTGAAGAACTTGTTACTTCGTACTCCAGAAGTGCCCCCCACAGAGTACCATGAGCAACAAAGTGGAATGTGTTCTCCAAGTTTGCAAACCACATGTGAACCCGTTGGGCAATTTTACATGAACCCTTGACTACTTTGCAATAGGTATAAAACTTGTTCACTGCTTCATGAGTGGGACTAAAGACCACACTGTTCCCACTGAAGCGGAGGTTCATCTATAGTCCAGACTCTCCTCTCCAGCATCTTAGTGTAAATCTTCGCAGTAGACTGAGAAGTGTCACCCCCTAGAGTTTAAACAAATCCTCCATTCCCGATTCTTGTGAAGTAGGACTACCCCCATCTCAGTTTTGAAGAGGTGTGTCAATCATCGAATATACTCGATATATCTCAAGTTTTCCGATGCACTGTAGTTAAAATGACTCTATTGCAACCATCGCAAAATATTCGCATGCGGACATTAAGCTGTCTGCATCATTTCACTGAGTTTTATTTTTCCCACATACTTTGAATGCATCATAAACCCCTCCTCCAAACAGGACTATTTTCTGCGTGGCACACACACTACAGCAAACGGAATATGGTTACAGCAGGTGTTTGAGCTAAGCCATATGGCAGTGGTTTGGATTTCATGGCGAGAACGTGGAACAAGAGGCGCCAATTTGTAAGACGTGCCGCAAAAACCATTGCTTCAAAAGGCAGCAGTACAGATTTATTCCTCCACCTAAAAAGTCAACCGCTGCAAAATGAAGATAATGGAAACCCCGCATGTCAGCGTCTCCACGCACACCAATTACAACTTTGAATACATGAGCTGTGAAGCGGATGATGTTGGCCTCATTGTTTGAAAAAGCAATCCCATAATATTAGAAAAAGAGTAAGAGATGGAGGAAAATCACAGTTGCTATATATTCTGGTATCTAAGTGTTTTTTAAATGCTCTAATACCTGTGATGTGATGTGGTCTTGTTCAGAGGTTTTACAGGTGTTTTCTAAACTTGGCAATATTCTCAATTTTATAACGTTTTGTGCTTCTTTAAAATTCCCAGCACGTAAAGGTCATAGCAAATTTTGTTTGGAGATGCTCTGATAATGCTCAAATTTTTGGACAGTATTTACATTTTGAGCCCTTTTTTATTCAACATTTTATTTAGTATTGTTTGTTTTTGCTTTGTTTCCTGTTTGGTTGCTGGGATCCTGTTAAAGGTGCCGAAAGACATAATGTGGCAGTATTATTTGTAAAAAGCTTTGAGCTGGTTAAAATAAAATGTTTTAAATTTGAAACTTGAGTATATCAGTGCAATTTTATGCATTCTCCAGAGGTGTCAAGTAACGAAGTAGAAATACTTCGTTACTGTACTTAAGTACCCTTTTTGGGTATCTATAATTTACTCCATTACTTATTTTTCTTCCTACTTCTGACTTCTACTCATTACATTTTCACACAAGTATCTGTACTTTCTATGCCTTACATTTTTAAAACAATCGTTACTCGTTACTCTTGGCTTTGGTTTAATGTTTATAAATATTTATTTCATGTCATGCGCGCCATCCAATGCAGATCATTGGCTCCATCCACATCTAGTGAAAACTAGTGTAATTGGATGAATCATATAACGCAAACACTCATTGGTTAGAATTTTTTTAAATGGTCGAACAATTGAGCTTTCAATTCATATAGCGGCATCTTGCTGTTGTTTTTAAATGTTACTTCATACTTTTGTACTTTAAGTAGCTTTTGGAGCACATAATTTTTCACTTTTACTTGAGTTTAGAGGTCAAGTTGATACTTCAACCTTTATCAGAGTGTTTTTTAACTGCAGTATCTATACTTCTACTTAAGTAACGAATGTGGGTACTTTTGACACCACTAACAGTCTCAGGGTTGAGGAGATTCTCAAAGCATTCCATTGTCCGACAATGTCAGTCAAGGTTAGCAGCTCTCCAATCCCAATTTAAACAGTGTTAGCAAAGCACTTCCCCCAACGTCAGATAGTTTGCTAGAATCGCTTTGATGCAGACCCAGAGGAGTGTAACTCAATGGGCCTCTTTCTTGAGTTTAAGAGCATCCCTTTCTGCCAGTGTCCACCACTGGATTTTGAGGTTGCCGTCAGGTACAGCAGACCTTACAGCCACAGCTACAGTACAGAAAGCTGCATCAACACTAGAGGCTGACATCATGGTCCACTCAGACTCCATGCCCCAAAACCCATCTCCAATCCCAAAGCAATTGACAAAGTCAATCTTTTAGCCTCATCTTCAGCACCTATTGCTACCAAAACAGGAGGTCCCATTCTATGGTTAGTTACCTCAAATGAAAACCTATTTCCAAAATCAATTGGCCAAAACCGGCAAAAAACTTTAAAAAATGAAAGACTTGACATCACTCAGTACATAAAATACTAATCAATGTCAAATAAAGATGATTAGTCTTCAGTGTGTGTTATTGTACAAAAAAAAGTCTGATAGGACACTTACTTGAACTCTGACACTGAGATTGGAGTCTAAAGGAAAGAAACAAAACTAAGAGTCAAAAGGTGAAATGGAGGAATGTAGTTTAAAAGACTTAGTTTAAGACAGACACAATTTAGGTGGTCACGGTTCATAAAAAGAAGGTCCAGAATTGCGGAGGCATGCCCCCAGCTGTTAACAGACACACATAACCAGATGTAGAGGGCAGAGAGTGATTAGTCTCTTTATTAGTCAGACTTTCTTATAAAATGCCACCATGAAGGGCTGACAGGCCCTTGAGCTTAACGATTACCAGAGCACTCAAACAGGACAGCGATATTGGAAAGAGGACAGATAATGAATGAATGCTGTGAAGAATTATCTGTTGTTTAACTTTACTGCAACAATTGAATGTTTAATTATATTATTATATTACATTAGACTGTCTTTACATGAGGCCAGTATGTTAGGGGTTTTGAAAAATGTACTTAATTCTTCAAAAATGAGGTCAAATTTTTATTTTTAAACAGTTTATCTAAGCTGACTTCTCACTAGCTAACCTTATGTTTGATACCATCTTTTTATATCTGAAACGTGTGTGACAGAAAGCAAAATACTGAAGAAATCATTTAGGCAAACTAATGGATTTTCCATTTCTATGTGTTTTTTTTTCTTTCACAGCTTTCATATACTCTGCATTGTGAAGCTCAAAATCTGCACAGAAGGTTCATATTTGTCAAGTGCGAGAAGGAGAAAGGCTTTTTTTTATTCACAAATGATACTTGACTTTTGTAATAAACTTTACTCAAAAACCTCTAAAATAACGCAAATAGCTCTAAATAAAATCTAATGCAAGCAGTTGCCTTTACAGTTCACAATTCAGTAAAGAGACCCCACATGTGGGTAATTATCTCAGTATAAATCGAATAGTTTTGTGAGGTCCAAAGAGGTTTGTTAAATAACATGAGGGACCAAACAGCAGCAACCAGGAATCACAACATAGAGGACTGAGAAAACTTTGTAGGAAGGTTTAAAGTAGAGTTATGCTATAAAACAAAATTTAAAAACCATTTACTCACAGAGTACTGTTTACTGTTGAAATGGAACTGCATAACTGCAAACTTACCAAGACATGGCCATCCATCTAGAATGACAGTTTACATAAAGAAATAAAAGAGAGTATTGAGTACGTCACAAATCTGGCCCTGAGGGAAAACTTACAAAAAGAAAGCCATTAAAAAAGGGTCAGCAGAAATTCCACTTGCAGTTTGCCATGTAGGGGTCATTGCAAACATGTAACAGAAGAAACATACAAAATAGTATATGTAGTGTTGTGGCAGCAGACTCAAGACAATTCAAATGGTAAATGGCCTGTACTTACATAGTGGTTTTTCAAGTCAGAAGACTTGACCAAAGCAATTTACACTACATTCAGTCATTCACCCATTCACGCACACTGATGGTGGCAAACTACATTGTAGGCACAATGCTGCCCTGGGGCTCACTGACAGAGGCGAGGCTGCCGTACCGTGATGGCACCAGACCCTCCCACCACCATCAGTATGCAATGCCGGTGATGTTTCTTGCCCAAGGACACAACGACACTGTCAGAAGGCTCACAACATAGCACCCAGAATTCAGGCAAGACAGGCAGCGATATATTTAAAAGAGCGTTTATTAGTAACGTGCAGCTACTCGCCTGCTGCAATGGGCTCATTGGAAACTCTGCAGGAGTAAAGGCTCAGGTCAGTGACTTCCAAACTCAAGCGATGGATACAAATCAGTATTAAAGCCACCAACTTGGAAAAGTTAATTCTGTGCCAAGAAGAAGGAATGTTGTCCTGAGAAGCTGAGCTTTTCACTGAGCGGAGACCAGAGAGCCAGGAGAAAGAAGGAGTAGAGTCCTTCAGCAGCAAGAACATGCATGGGAAATGAGAGATAAAGGAGGGTAATCCAAGCCGTGGTCAGAACCCAGGTCCAAGGACGACATCATGCAGAATCCAGGTAAAAGTCCAGAAACACAGAAGAGGCAAACAGAGCAAACAGGGGCGGTCGAAAACTCAGAAGTCCGCGGGCAGAAACAGATCGGGAACTGGCAGAACTTAAACCAGGGAACACTAGACTTAGTCTCGCTGAGAAGCTTGAATAATGTGGCACCAAAGGCTGGAGTCTAGAGGCTCAAATAGCAGCAGGTGCAGGTGAATAACATGAGAGCTAAGGAGCGGAGGGTGGAGAGCAACATGGATAAAACACTGAACGCCGGAGCTTGAACCGACTACCCTCCGGTTGCAGGTCCAATCTTTGAGTCATGTCTCAATCAACAATGGTGGAATGTGAAAACACCACAACAGTTGTCGATACCAATTTTTTAATAAATTGTTGAAGAGAGCATTTCCGACCATAGTACCTAAAATTTTCCCCCCTTTGACTGCATTATCTCTTTATACATTTACCTCTATGCATTCACTGCTGCTCCCGTCACCTCAAACAGAAGCTGAAAAGCGTTTTTCCTACTAAGAAGGTTAATGTTGGCCTTGATAAAGTCTGGTGGGTTTGAATTAAAAGAAACCCACAAAACCAATCTCACTGTGTGACTGCACTGAAAGGGGTCCCTGTAAAGGGCCTTGGAATGACATGTTTTAGAAATGGCATTATACGATACACTGAATTGAACTGCATTGAATTGATATTGACTGCATTTAAAAGCATCTGCAAAATGCATAACTACATTTTTGTTCAATAGAGAAGTTTATTAAAGAAAGCATTAACAGTTTAATGTTAGAATAAAATGTGTTTTGTGATAAGATCATCATACTGGTGCATTTAAAAATAAAACTGATTCTAAGCAATGCAAGCAAACAGAAAAACACCTTTGACAATGTTGTACTAAATTCATTTGGGGAACATAATATAGTATCTCCATTTAATTTATTCTGGGAAAATAAGAAATCAGGTTACACAGCAATAAATGGCTCTGACAGCAATTAAAACTGAAGTGATTGTGTCTGTGCCTTAGTGTGAGTATCTGCTACCTGTGAGGAAAATGGGTGCATGACTATGCATAATACATACGGTATTTAAAGAAGACTTAGACTTTTTCCCTCAATTTCTGCATTAACATTTGTTCAAATGACCTCTGAAAGCAACCTTTCAGAAATCCAAAGCAGATATAGTGACAGAAGGCCAATGGCCACTTGCAAAATAAACTACACAGCAAAATTCTTTCAGAAGAAGGGAAATGAGTCAAATGAAGACGTTACAATAAAGCAAATTCAGGCTATTTTACAACAAACACATCTGACCAATGTTTATTATTTTCTAGTTATTATTATTCCTATATTTAACAATTCATCTTTCAATCAAGTTTACACAAATGATAACAGTTCTTCAGCCCAAAAAAACAGAAGTTGTGTTCTTACAGTCAAGAATAGACTTGTCAAATTTTTACAAGGACCAGAGTTAAAAAGATAGCCCCCAACTTTTTTTTACTTTTTTACCCATTAAATCCATTAGCTTGACTTCATATATATATATATATATATATATATATATATATATATATATATATATATATATATATATATATATATATATAATGCACACAAAATGGACCCTAATCAATAGTAGCTTAAGAGCAACAAAAATGCTAAAAGGGGTCTTTATCAAAGGTTAATGTTTGCATATGGGGAGGAAAAAATTGGCCAAATTGGTTCTAAAACAGAGCTAATTTGTTGCAAAAAAAAGCCTTAATGCAGCATCAGGCAGGTTTAATTGTATCCCTAACAGGTGTATGGGGCTGAGGACCTGTCAGAGTGTCAGAACTAAATCTGAAAGGACCCACAGCTGAAGTGTTTGGATCAAAGGGGACTGGTGAGCAATTAAGGAGGACAGACTGGTCTAAGGATTTTATTTTATTTTTTTATCATGTGAGAGGCTGCACATCAGAGTACAATATGAGATGATGGGGAAACAACAAAGGCAACATGCTGCTTTGTACCAAAAGGTACTTCATGTTTTAAACATGTCTCTGCTCCAAAGACTACTTTCATTCTTTCAGATATTGACATGCCTTTGATACCTAAAAAACTAGCCCCCTTTATCACAGAGAGATTACCTGATGGGGAGAGGCTATTTAAGATGTGTAATCCCCCCTGCTGTGTAAAAGAGAACAAAACAAAGTGTTTAGGGTAATGGGATTTTTAGTCAATCCGCCTCTAAATCCTAATCTAATCCATCATCAGCAAGATGTGAAGAAAGTACTTGGTGCTCAATGCCACTGTTTAACATATCAGAACTATTATATTAATTAAACAAAGTTACATTCTACTAAAATCCAACTATAAATGCAGTTTACCTCATGAAGTGTGTGAGGTTACACCACTGCAGCGGGTCTATGTAAGCCATGACCCGCTTGAAGTCTTCTCCACAGACCTCCACATCCCACCGTAGACGGGATTCGTTGCATAATCTCCTCTGCCAGGTAATAGTGGGCTCTAAGTTGAAACTGTCAGAGGCTAACAAGAAATAAAGAAAAGGCAAAGCATTTATAAGCCTTATGCTGTTCTGTATGAGCCACTTTGAACAAAAGGGGGAGAAATCTAGGAGGAAATGAGGCAAAGGTGGAAGTGTAGGTGTGGGATGAAAGCTTCAGATCAGTAGTACTTTTTTGTTAATTCGGTTATGGATGGATGGATGGATGGATGGATGGATGGATGGATGGATGGATGGATGGATGGATGGATGGATGGATGGATGCGCTTACCTGATGTCCCACTCAAAATCCAGGTATTAACTGTAAACTAGAAAATTTCTAAAGAAATTTTGAGGGGGGCCACCTACTGCCCGTCTGGGGAACCGGGCCAATACGGCCCTGGCAAGTGACGTCGGGGCTCCCCAGACCAACTGCTTACGCCTTTGAGGGCTGCTGAGGGAAGGAAAGAGGGCAAGTTCATGGGCAAAGAGACCTGTGTGCCACTTGTGCTGAAATCTGGGAAATAGACGTGCACAGCGTATGATGCACAAGGGTAATATGGGTTGTCCATATTGAAACACAGTGGGTAAAGCCCAGTTGGCGGGCTTCGCCCGCCTGCTAGGAGCCATCTCAGTGAAGAAAAAAATCACCAATGGCGGGCTCTGCCCGCCTTCTAAGAGCCATTGCAGTGATGAAATCACCAATGGCGGGCTCCGCCCGCCTGCTAAGAGCCATTGCAGTGATGTAATCACCTTTGGCGGGCTCCGCCCGCCTGTTACCATTGGCGGGCTCCGCCCGCCTTCTAAGAGCCATTGCAGTGATGAAATCACCAATGGCAATGAGCAATATGCCAGAATGTATGAGTGTGTATAAGGAAGAGGCTTTTATTCTGTAGAGTCCTTGTAGTCTTATTTTGAAAGTCTATCATGAATGTGCATCAAAAGATGGGTCACGCCCAGCAGTGATATAGAATCCATTTCCAAATGTTAAATCACTGGTTTTCCATGTTATTAGGTGAATAGTTGCTGTATTACAGAGTAAATGGTAGACTTTTATTGTGAAATTTGCTCTGGGGTGTGTTTTGAAAAGGTCACTAGAGTCTAATAAAAACAACCTGGAAGAGTTTGGGTCATAATGTTGAGCCATTTGCATCAATTAATGCATTACTATAATCTAGAGGCTTTTATTTTGTAGGGTCCCTGGAGTCTTATTTTGAAAGTCCAACAGAGTTGTGTTTATAGAAAATGTTCAGACCCGTCAATGATAGTTGATTACTTTCCAATCGTTAAATCACTCTTTTTCCATGTTATTAGGGCAGTAGATGAAGCGGAAATGGGAGGCTTTTATTTTGAAATTTGCTATAGGGTGTGTTTTAAACAGTCTCCTAGAGTCTATTCTCTAAAACGGGGTTGAGTTTGGGTCATAATGTTGAGCCATATAGGGCAATAAATATATGTAAAAAATATAGAGGCTTTTATTTTGTAGGGTCCCTGGAGTCTTATTTTGAAAGTCTATCAGTGCTGAGTGGCAAGGGAAGTGTCATGTACAGCAGTCATATAGTATCCATTTCCCAATGTTAAATCAGTCCTTTCACCCTCCATTAGATTAATATGTGCTGTTTAAAACAGCAGAGGTAAAATCTGTTTGAAGCTTGGTAACCTTGACAACGCTTAACGAGCCTCTCACTGACACAGACAACAGCTGCACTCACTATTGGTTTCTTCTTCCCAGGCTTTTTTGTATGGGAAGAACGGCACCGAACAAACGACTACTGATCAAAAACCGTATGAGTTATTCAAAAAACATTTTCACCATGAGCATCAGCAATCCTTCGACTCCAACTATACCAACTTTGGTGTATGTGTGTCATTCAGAAAAATATTTATGACGAGTGAAAACACATAGTCTGATTCGTTTCTCTCCCATCTTCAGCTCAAAAAGAATAGAGAAAGGCTGAAACTCTCATCGACTTTAGGTTGGTCTGGAGGGTTTTTAAGGAAAAGTATTAATCCTACCGTAATTCCGAAGACATTGTGTGAGTCCAGAGGTTTCAGTCTACAAACTGACCAAAAATGGTGACTGTAGCTCCAAATATGTGGCCGTGAGGGCGAGAATAAGATGTTTGATCTGAAAAAAATGGCCGCCTCACACTAAGATTTCAGCAGCTGCACTCTAGCAGGCTGCTGCAGAAGCTAACTGTCAGCTAGCTTCCAGGTGCTTACCCTCCGAACAAACGACTGCTGAGCAAAAACCGTAAAAGATATCTGAAAAATTCTTTCAGTGAAAGCAACATCTATCCTTTGTCTCAGACTGGGGTAACCTTCATGTCTGTAGGTCTTTCACAACCCAAAACGAAGCACAAACAAAATGGTTGGCCCACCTGCTCCTCCCTTTCTTTTAACTGCAGGACCTCACTCTCACTCACCTTTTAGCTGCTAAAGCACCCCTCCGAACAAACGACTGCTGAGTAAAAACCGTAAAAGGTATCTGAAAAATTCTTTTTATCTAAGCGACAGCTATATCTTGTCTTCAATTGGAGTAACTTTCATGGCTGTAGATCATCTACAAACTGAATGGGAAGAGAAAGAAAAAGAAAAAACGTTTCATCACACCTAAGCTTCTAATTGAGCTAGCTGCAGCAGGTCACTGTCACTCAGCTTTCAGGTGCTTAAAATGTCCTCCGAACAAACGACTGCTGAGCAAAAACCGTATGAGTTATTCAAAAAATTTTTTCACCGTGAGCGTCAGTCATCCTTCGACTCCAACTATGCCAACTTTGGTGTATGTGTGTCATTCAGAAAAATATTTATGACGAGTTTAAAACACATAGTCTGATTCGTTTTTCTCCCCTCTTCTGCTCCAAAACCAATGAAAAACGGCTCTGATTTTCATCGACTTTAGGTCGGTCTGGAGGGTTTTTAAGGAAAAGTATTAATCCTACCGTAATTCCGAAGATATTGTGTGGGTCCAGAGATTTCAGTCTACAAACTGACCAAAAATGGTGACTCTAGCTATAAATATGTGGCCGTGAGGGCGAGTTTAAAATGTTTTTTTGTGTTTAAAAAACGCCTGCCTCACACTCTAGCTTTTCAGTTGCTCCACTCTAGCAGGCTGGATTTTGCTAAAACTTTGTGGCGCTTGAGGTCTGATTATACAAAAACCGTAGCAGTTATCAACATACCGTCTTCAGTTTTAAATAGACGAAGGATTTATCTACAAACTGAGCTTCAAACTGTTTTTCTAGGTGAATGTATGCCGACACAGTGAAGTGCTGTTTTTTATGCTTTTTTTTTCCTCTCCCCATTCATTTCCTATGGGATTTTTTTGCGACGTTTTCGCTAATAATTCGCAAACCTTCGGACTAATGAGAAAGTTTTATACAAGCACACATCACCCCATTGGTCCCGACGCGTGTGCCAACTTTGGGCCCGATCCGCCAAACCGTGCGGGACTAGTTACGCGCCGAAGTTTTGGGTATACGGGAGAATTATAATAACTAGAAAATTTCTAAAGAAATTTTGAGGGGGGCCACCTACTGCCCGTCTGGGGAACCGGACCAATACGGCCCTGGCCAGTGACGTCGGGGCTCCCCACACCAACTGCTTACGCCTTAGAGGGCTGCTGAGGGAAGGAAAGAGGGCTAGGTCATGGGCAAAGAGAGCTGTGTGCCACTTGTGCTGAAATCTGGGAAATAGACGTGCACAGCGTATGATGCACAAGGGTAATATGGGTTGTCCATATTGAACCGCAGTGGGTAAAGCCCAGTTGGCGGGCTTCGCCCGCCTGCTAGGAGCCATCTCAGTGAAGAAAAAAATCACCAATGGCGGGCTATGCCCGCCTTCTAAGAGCCATTGCAGTGATGAAATCACCAATGGCGGGCTCCGCCCGCCTGCTAAGAGCCATTGCAGTGATGTAATCACCTTTGGCGGGCTCCGCCCGCCTGTTACCATTGGCGGGCTCCGCCCGCCTTCTAAGAGCCATTGCAGTGATGAAATCACCAATGGCAATGAGCAATATGCCAGAATGTATGAGTGTGTATAAGGAAGAGGCTTTTATTCTGTAGAGTCCTTGTAGTCTTATTTTGAAAGTCTATCATGAATGTGCATCAAAAGATGGGTCACGCCCAGCAGTGATATAGAATCCATTTCCAAATGTTAAATCACTGGTTTTCCATGTTATTAGGTGAATAGTTGCTGTATTACAGAGTAAATGGGAGACTTTTATTGTGAAATTTGCTCTGGGGTGTGTTTTGAAAAGGTCACTAGAGTCTAATAAAAACAACCTGGAAGAGTTTGGGTCATAATGTTGAGCCATTTGCATCAATTAATGCATTAGTATAATCTAGAGGCTTTTATTTTGTAGGGTCGCTGGAGTCTTATTTTGAAAGTCCAACAGAGTTGTGTTTATAGAAAATGTTCAGACCCGTCAATGATAGTTGATTACTTTCCAATCGTTAAATCACTCTTTTTCCATGTTATTAGGGCAGTAGATGAAGCGGAAATGGGAGGCTTTTATTTTGAAATTTGCTATAGGGTGTGTTTTAAACAGTCTCCTAGAGTCTATTCTCTAAAACGGGGTTGAGTTTGGGTCATAATGTTGAGCCATATAGGGCAATAAATATATGTAAAAAATATAGAGGCTTTTATTTTGTAGGGTCCCTGGAGTCTTATTTTGAAAGTCTATCAGTGCTGAGTGGCAAGGGAAGTGTCATGGACAGCAGTCATATAGTATCCATTTCCCAATGTTAAATCAGTCCTTTCACCCTCCATTAGATTAATATGTGCTGTTTAAAACAGCAGAGGTAAAATCTGTTTGAAGCTTGGTAACCTTGACAACGCTTAACGAGCCTCTCACTAACACAGACAACAGCTGCACTCACTATTGGTTTCTTCTTCCCAGGCTTTTTTGTATGGGAAGAACGGCACCGAACAAACGACTACTGATCAAAAACCGTATGAGTTATTCAAAAAACATTTTCACCATGAGCATCAGCAATCCTTCGACTCCAACTATACCAACTTTGGTGTATGTGTGTCATTCAGAAAAATATTTATGACGAGTTGAAAACACATAGTCTGATTCGTTTTTCTCCCATCTTCAGCTCAAAAAGAATGGAGAAAGGCTGAAACTCTCATCCACTTTAGGTTGGTCTGGAGGGTTTTTAAGGCAAAGTATTAATCCTACCGTAATTCCGAAGACATTGTGTGAGTCCAGAGGTTTCAGTCTACAAACTGACCAAAAATGGTGACTGTAGCTCCAAATATGTGGCCGTGAGGGCGAGAATAAGATGTTTGATCTTAAAAAATGGCCGCCTCACACTAAGATTTCAGCAGCTGCACTCTAGCAGGCTGCTGCAGAAGCTAACTGTCAGCTAGCTTCCAGGTGCTTACCCTCCGAACAAACGACTGCTGAGCAAAAACCGTAAAAGATATCTGAAAAATTCTTTCAGTGAAAGCAACATCTATCCTTTGTCTCAGACTGGGGTAACCTTCATGTCTGTAGGTCTTTCACAACCCAAAACGAAGCACAAACAAAATGGTTGGCCCACCTGCTCCTCCCTTTGTTTGAACTGCAGGACCTCACTCTCACTCACCTTTTAGCTGCTAAAGCACCCCTCCGAACAAACGACTGCTGAGTAAAAACCGTAAAAGGTATCTGAAAAATTCTTTTTATCTAAGCGACAGCTATATCTTGTCTTCAATTGGAGTAACTTTCATGGCTGTAGGTCATCTACAAACTGAATGGGAAGAGAAAGAAAAAGAAAAAACGTTTCATCACACCTAAGCTTCTAATTGAGCTAGCTGCAGCAGGTCACTGTCACTCAGCTTTCAGGTGCTTAAAATGTCCTCCGAACAAACGACTGCTGAGCAAAAACCGTATGAGTTATTCAAAAAATTTTTTCACCGTGAGCGTCAGTCATCCTTCGACTCCAACTATGCCAACTTTGGTGTATGTGTGTCATTCAGAAAAATATTTATGACGAGTTTAAAACACATAGTCGGATTCGTTTTTCTCCCCTCTTCTGCTCCAAAACCAATGAAAAACGGCTCTGATTTTCATCGACTTTAGGTCGGTCTGGAGGGTTTTTAAGGAAAAGTATTAATCCTACCGTAATTCCGAAGATATTGTGTGGGTCCAGAGATTTCAGTCTACAAACTGACCAAAAATGGTGACTCTAGCTATAAATATGTGGCCGTGAGGGCGAGTTTAAAATGTTTTTTTGTGTTTAAAAAACGCCTGCCTCACACTCTAGCTTTTCAGTTGCTCCACTCTAGCAGGCTGGATTTTGCTAAAACTTTGTGGCGCTTGAGGTCTGATTATACAAAAACCGTAGCAGTTATCAACATACCGTCTTCAGTTTTAAATAGACGAAGGATTTATCTACAAACTGAGCTTCAAACTGTTTTTCTAGGTGAATGTATGCCGACACAGTGAAGTGCTGTTTTTTATGCTTTTTTTTTCCTCTCCCCATTCATTTCCTATGGGATTTTTTTGCGACGTTTTCGCTAATAATTCGCAAACCTTCGGACTAATGAGAAAGTTTTATACAAGCACACATCACCCCATTGGTCCCGACGCGTGTGCCAACTTTGGGCCCGATCCGCCAAACCGTGCGGGACTAGTTACGCGCCGAAGTTTTGGGTATACGGGAGAATTATAATAATAATAATACGCGGAATAAATATGTGCAATAGTAGTAGGTGGGCCATGCCTTCGGCATGTGGCCCCCCAACTAGAAAATTTCTAAAGAAATTTTGAGGGGGGCCACCTACTGCCCGTCTTGGGAACCGGGCCAATACGGCCCTGGCAAGTGACGTCGGGGCTCCCCAGACCAACTGCTTACGCCTTTGAGGGCTGCTGAGGGAAGGAAAGAGGGCAAGTTCATGGGCAAAGAGAGCTGTGTGCCACTTGTGCTGACATCTGGGAAATAGACGTGCACAGCGTATGATGCACAAGGGTAATATGGGTTGTCCATATTGAAACACAGTGGGTAAAGCCCAGTTGGCGGGCTTCGCCCGCCTGCTAGGAGCCATCTCAGTGAAGAAAAAAATCACCAATGGCGGGCTCTGCCCGCCTTCTAAGAGCCATTGCAGTGATGAAATCACCAATGGCGGGCTCCGCCCGCCTTCTAAGAGCCATTGCAGTGATGAAATTACAAATGGCAATGAGCAATATGCCAGAATGTATGAGTGTGTATAAGGAAGAGGCTTTTATTCTGTAGAGTCCCTGGAGTCTTATTTTGAAAGTCTATCATGGAAGTGCATCTAAAGATGGGTCATGCCCAGCAGTTATATAGAATCAATTTCCAAATGTTAAATCACTGGTTTTCCATGTTATTAGGTGAATAGTTGCTGTATTACAGAGTAAATGGGAGACTTTTATTGTGAAATTTGCTCTGGGTGTGTTTTGAAAAGGTCACTAGAGTCTAATAAAAACAACCTGGAAGAGTTTGGGTCATAATGTTGAGCCATTTGCATCAATTAATGCATTAGTATAATCTAGAGGCTTTTATTTTGTAGGGTCGCTGGAGTCTTATTTTGAAAGTCCAACAGAGTTGTGTTTATAGAAAATGTTCAGACCCGTCAATGATAGTTGATTACTTTCCAATCGTTAAATCACTCTTTTTCCATGTTATTAGGGCAGTAGATGAAGCGGAAATGGGAGGCTTTTATTTTGAAATTTGCTATAGGGTGTGTTTTAAACAGTCTCCTAGAGTCTATTCTCTAAAACGGGGTTGAGTTTGGGTCATAATATTGAGCCATATAGGGCAATAAATATATGTAAAAAATATAGAGGCTTTTATTTTGTAGGGTCCCTGGAGTCTTATTTTGAAAGTCTATCAGTGCTGAGTGGCAAGGGAAGTGTCATGGACAGCAGTCATATAGTATCCATTTCCCAATGTTAAATCAGTCCTTTCACCCTCCATTAGATTAATATGTGCTGTTTAAAACAGCAGAGGTAAAATCTGTTTGAAGCTTGGTAACCTTGACAACGCTTAACGAGCCTCTCACTGACACAGACAACAGCTGCACTCACTATTGGTTTCTTCTTCCCAGGCTTTTTTGTATGGGAAGAACGGCAACGAAAACAAACGACTACTGATCAAAAACCGTATGAGTTATTCAAAAAACATTTTCACCATGAGCATCAGCAATCCTTCGACTCCAAGTATCCCAACTTTGGTGTATGTGTGTCATTCAGAACAATATTTATGACGACTTGAAAACACATAGTCTGATTCGTTTCTCTCCCATCTTCAGCTCAAAAAGAATGGAGAAAGGCTGAAACTCATCGACTTTAGGTTGGTCTGGAGGGTTTTTAAGGAAAAGTATTAATCCTACCGTAATTCCGAAGACATTGTGTGAGTCCAGAGGTTTCAGTCTACAAACTGACCAAAAATGGTGACTGTAGCTCCAAATATGTGGCCGTGAGGGCGAGAATAAGATGTTTGATCTTAAAAAAATGGCCGCCTCACACTAAGATTTCAGCAGCTGCACTCTAGCAGGCTGCTGCAGAAGCTAACTGTCAGCTAGCTTCCAGGTGCTTACCCTCCGAACAAACGACTGCTGAGCAAAAACCGTAAAAGATATCTGAAAAATTCTTTCAGTGAAAGCAACATCTATCCTTTGTCTCAGACTGGGGTAACCTTCATGTCTGTAGGTCTTTCACAACCCAAAACGAAGCACAAACAAAATGGTTGGCCCACCTGCTCCTCCCTTTGTTTGAACTGCAGGACCTCACTCTCACTCACCTTTTAGCTGCTAAAGCACCCCTCCGAACAAACGACTGCTGAGTAAAAACCGTAAAAGGTGTCTGAAAAATTCTTTTTATCTAAGCGACAGCTATATCTTGTCTTCAATTGGAGTAACTTTCATGGCTGTAGGTCATCTACAAACTGAATGGGAAGAGAAAGAAAAAGAAAAAACGTTTCATCACACCTAAGCTTCTAATTGAGCTAGCTGCAGCAGGTCACTGTCACTCAGCTTTCAGGTGCTTAAAATGTCCTCCGAACAAACGACTGCTGAGCAAAAACCGTATGAGTTATTCAAAAAATTTTTTCACCGTGAGCGTCAGACATCCTTCGACTCCAACTATGCCAACTTTGGTGTATGTGTGTCATTCAGAAAAATATTTATGACGAGTTTAAAACACATAGTCGGATTCGTTTTTCTCCCCTCTTCTGCTCCAAAACCAATGAAAAACGGCTCTGATTTTCATCGACTTTAGGTCGGTCTGGAGGGTTTTTAAGGAAAAGTATTAATCCTACCGTAATTCCGAAGATATTGTGTGGGTCCAGAGATTTCAGTCTACAAACTGACCAAAAATGGTGACTCTAGCTATAAATATGTGGCCGTGAGGGCGAGTTTAAAATGTTTTTTTGTGTTTAAAAAACGCCTGCCTCACACTCTAGCTTTTCAGTTGCTCCACTCTAGCAGGCTGGATTTTGCTAAAACTTTGTGGCGCTTGAGGTCTGATTATACAAAAACCGTAGCAGTTATCAACATACCGTCTTCAGTTTTAAATAGACGAAGGATTTATCTACAAACTGAGCTTCAAACTGTTTTTCTAGGTGAATGTATGCCGACACAGTGAAGTGCTGTTTTTTATGCTTTTTTTTTCCTCTCCCCATTCATTTCCTATGGGATTTTTTTGCGACGTTTTCGCTAATAATTCGCAAACCTTCGGACTAATGAGAAAGTTTTATACAAGCACACATCACCCCATTGGTCCCGACGCGTGTGCCAACTTTGGGCCCGATCCGCCAAACCGTGCGGGACTAGTTACGCGCCGAAGTTTTGGGTATACGGGAGAATTATAATAACTAGAAAATTTCTAAAGAAATTTTGAGGGGGGCCACCTACTGCCCGTCTGGGGAACCGGGCCAATACGGCCCTGGCAAGTGACGTCGGGGCTCCCCAGACCAACTGCTTACGCCTTTGAGGGCTGCTGAGGGAAGGAAAGAGGGCAAGTTCATGGGCAAAGAGAGCTGTGTGCCACTTGTGCTGAAATCTGGGAAATAGACGTGCACAGAGTATGATGCACAAGGGTAATATGGGTTGTCCATATTGAAACACAGTGGGTAAAGCCCAGTTGGCGGGCTTCGCCCGCCTGCTAGGAGCCATCTCAGTGAAGAAAAAAATCACCAATGGCGGGCTCTGCCCGCCTTCTAAGAGCCATTGCAGTGATGAAATCACCTGCTAAGAGCCATTGCAGTGATGTAATCACCTTTGGCGGGCTCCGCCCGCCTGTTACCATTGGCGGGCTCCGCCCGCCTTCTAAGAGCCATTGCAGTGATGAAATCACCAATGGCAATGAGCAATATGCCAGAATGTATGAGTGTGTATAAGGAAGAGGCTTTTATTCTGTAGAGTCCTTGTAGTCTTATTTTGAAAGTCTATCATGAATGTGCATCAAAAGATGGGTCACGCCCAGCAGTGATATAGAATCCATTTCCAAATGTTAAATCACTGGTTTTCCATGTTATTAGGTGAATAGTTGCTGTATTACAGAGTAAATGGGAGACTTTTATTGTGAAATTTGCTCTGGGGTGTGTTTTGAAAAGGTCACTAGAGTCTAATAAAAACAACCTGGAAGAGTTTGGGTCATAATGTTGAGCCATTTGCATCAATTAATGCATTACTATAATCTAGAGGCTTTTATTTTGTAGGGTCCCTGGAGTCTTATTTTGAAAGTCCAACAGAGTTGTGTTTATAGAAAATGTTCAGACCCGTCAATGATAGTTGATTACTTTCCAATCGTTAAATCACTCTTTTTCCATGTTATTAGGGCAGTAGATGAAGCGGAAATGGGAGGCTTTTATTTTGAAATTTGCTATAGGGTGTGTTTTAAACAGTCTCCTAGAGTCTATTCTCTAAAACGGGGTTGAGTTTGGGTCATAATGTTGAGCCATATAGAGCAATAAATATATGTAAAAAATATAGAGGCTTTTATTTTGTAGGGTCCCTGGAGTCTTATTTTGAAAGTCTATCAGTGCTGAGTGGCAAGGGAAGTGTCATGTACAGCAGTCATATAGTATCCATTTCCCAATGTTAAATCAGTCCTTTCACCCTCCATTAGATTAATATGTGCTGTTTAAAACAGCAGAGGTAAAATCTGTTTGAAGCTTGGTAACCTTGACAACGCTTAACGAGCCTCTCACTGACACAGACAACAGCTGCACTCACTATTGGTTTCTTCTTCCCAGGCTTTTTTGTATGGGAAGAACGGCACCGAACAAACGACTACTGATCAAAAACCGTATGAGTTATTCAAAAAACATTTTCACCATGAGCATCAGCAATCCTTCGACTCCAACTATACCAACTTTGGTGTATGTGTGTCATTCAGAAAAATATTTATGACGAGTTGAAAACACATAGTCTGATTCGTTTTTCTCCCATCTTCAGCTCAAAAAGAATGGAGAAAGGCTGAAACTCTCATCCACTTTAGGTTGGTCTGGAGGGTTTTTAAGGCAAAGTATTAATCCTACCGTAATTCCGAAGACATTGTGTGAGTCCAGAGGTTTCAGTCTACAAACTGACCAAAAATGGTGACTGTAGCTCCAAATATGTGGCCGTGAGGGCGAGAATAAGATGTTTGATCTTAAAAAATGGCCGCCTCACACTAAGATTTCAGCAGCTGCACTCTAGCAGGCTGCTGCAGAAGCTAACTGTCAGCTAGCTTCCAGGTGCTTACCCTCCGAACAAACGACTGCTGAGCAAAAACCGTAAAAGATATCTGAAAAATTCTTTCAGTGAAAGCAACATCTATCCTTTGTCTCAGACTGGGGTAACCTTCATGTCTGTAGGTCTTTCACAACCCAAAACGAAGCACAAACAAAATGGTTGGCCCACCTGCTCCTCCCTTTGTTTGAACTGCAGGACCTCACTCTCACTCACCTTTTAGCTGCTAAAGCACCCCTCCGAACAAACGACTGCTGAGTAAAAACCGTAAAAGGTATCTGAAAAATTCTTTTTATCTAAGCGACAGCTATATCTTGTCTTCAATTGGAGTAACTTTCATGGCTGTAGGTCATCTACAAACTGAATGGGAAGAGAAAGAAAAAGAAAAAACGTTTCATCACACCTAAGCTTCTAATTGAGCTAGCTGCAGCAGGTCACTGTCACTCAGCTTTCAGGTGCTTAAAATGTCCTCCGAACAAACGACTGCTGAGCAAAAACCGTATGAGTTATTCAAAAAATTTTTTCACCGTGAGCGTCAGTCATCCTTCGACTCCAACTATGCCAACTTTGGTGTATGTGTGTCATTCAGAAAAATATTTATGACGAGTTTAAAACACATAGTCGGATTCGTTTTTCTCCCCTCTTCTGCTCCAAAACCAATGAAAAACGGCTCTGATTTTCATCGACTTTAGGTCGGTCTGGAGGGTTTTTAAGGAAAAGTATTAATCCTACCGTAATTCCGAAGATATTGTGTGGGTCCAGAGATTTCAGTCTACAAACTGACCAAAAATGGTGACTCTAGCTATAAATATGTGGCCGTGAGGGCGAGTTTAAAATGTTTTTTTGTGTTTAAAAAACGCCTGCCTCACACTCTAGCTTTTCAGTTGCTCCACTCTAGCAGGCTGGATTTTGCTAAAACTTTGTGGCGCTTGAGGTCTGATTATACAAAAACCGTAGCAGTTATCAACATACCGTCTTCAGTTTTAAATAGACGAAGGATTTATCTACAAACTGAGCTTCAAACTGTTTTTCTAGGTGAATGTATGCCGACACAGTGAAGTGCTGTTTTTTATGCTTTTTTTTTCCTCTCCCCATTCATTTCCTATGGGATTTTTTTGCGACGTTTTCGCTAATAATTCGCAAACCTTCGGACTAATGAGAAAGTTTTATACAAGCACACATCACCCCATTGGTCCCGACGCGTGTGCCAACTTTGGGCCCGATCCGCCAAACCGTGCGGGACTAGTTACGCGCCGAAGTTTTGGGTATACGGGAGAATTATAATAATAATAATACGCGGAATAAATATGTGCAATAGTAGTAGGTGGGCCATGCCTTCGGCATGTGGCCCCCCAATAATAATAATACGCGGAATAAATATGTGCAATAGTAGTAGGTGGGCCATGCCTTCGGCATGTGGCCCCCCAACTAGAAAATTTCTAAAGAAATTTTGAGGGGGGCCACCTACTGCCCGTCTGGGGAACCGGGCCAATACGGCCCTGGCAAGTGACGTCGGGGCTCCCCAGACCAACTGCTTACGCCTTTGAGGGCTGCTGAGGGAAGGAAAGAGGGCAAGTTCATGGGCAAAGAGAGCTGTGTGCCACTTGTGCTGAAATCTGGGAAATAGACGTGCACAGCGTATGATGCACAAGGGTAATATGGGTTGTCCATATTGAAACACAGTGGGTAAAGCCCAGTTGGCGGGCTTCGCCCGCCTGCTAGGAGCCATCTCAGTGAAGAAAAAAATCACCAATGGCGGGCTCTGCCCGCCTTCTAAGAGCCATTGCAGTGATGAAATCACCAATGGCGGGCTCCGCCCGCCTGCTAAGAGCCATTGCAGTGATGTAATCACCTTTGGCGGGCTCCGCCCGCCTGTTACCATTGGCGGGCTCCGCCCGCCTTCTAAGAGCCATTGCAGTGATGAAATCACCAATGGCAATGAGCAACATGCCAGAATGTATGAGTGTGTATAAGGAAGAGGCTTTTATTCTGTAGAGTCCTTGTAGTCTTATTTTGAAAGTCTATCATGAATGTGCATCAAAAGATGGGTCACGCCCAGCAGTGATATAGAATCCATTTCCAAATGTTAAATCACTGGTTTTCCATGTTATTAGGTGAATAGTTGCTGTATTACAGAGTAAATGGGAGACTTTTATTGTGAAATTTGCTCTGGGTGTGTTTTGAAAAGGTCACTAGAGTCTAATAAAAACAACCTGGAAGAGTTTGGGTCATAATGTTGAGCCATTTGCATCAATTAATGCATTAGTATAATCTAGAGGCTTTTATTTTGTAGGGTCGCTGGAGTCTTATTTTGAAAGTCCAACAGAGTTGTGTTTATAGAAAATGTTCAGACCCGTCAATGATAGTTGATTACTTTCCAATCGTTAAATCACTCTTTTTCCATGTTATTAGGGCAGTAGATGAAGCGGAAATGGGAGGCTTTTATTTTGAAATTTGCTATAGGGTGTGTTTTAAACAGTCTCCTAGAGTCTATTCTCTAAAACGGGGTTGAGTTTGGGTCATAATGTTGAGCCATATAGGGCAATAAATATATGTAAAAAATATAGAGGCTTTTATTTTGTAGGGTCCCTGGAGTCTTATTTTGAAAGTCTATCAGTGCTGAGTGGCAAGGGAAGTGTCATGGACAGCAGTCATATAGTATCCATTTCCCAATGTTAAATCAGTCCTTTCACCCTCCATTAGATTAATATGTGCTGTTTAAAACAGCAGAGGTAAAATCTGTTTGAAGCTTGGTAACCTTGACAACGCTTAACGAGCCTCTCACTGACACAGACAACAGCTGCACTCACTATTGGTTTCTTCTTCCCAGGCTTTTTTGTATGGGAAGAACGGCACCGAACAAACGACTACTGATCAAAAACCGTATGAGTTATTCAAAAAACATTTTCACCATGAGCATCAGCAATCCTTCGACTCCAACTATACCAACTTTGGTGTATGTGTGTCATTCAGAAAAATATTTATGACGAGTTGAAAACACATAGTCTGATTCGTTTCTCTCCCATCTTCAGCTCAAAAAGAATAGAGAAAGGCTGAAACTCTCATCGACTTTAGGTTGGTCTGGACGGTTTTTAAGGAAAAGTATTAATCCTACCGTAATTCCGAAGACATTGTGTGAGTCCAGAGGTTTCAGTCTACAAACTGACCAAAAATGGTGACTGTAGCTCCAAATATGTGGCCGTGAGGGCGAGAATAAGATGTTTGATCTTAAAAGAATGGCCGCCTCACACTAAGATTTCAGCAGCTGCACTCTAGCAGGCTGCTGCAGAAGCTAACTGTCAGCTAGCTTCCAGGTGCTTACCCTCCGAACAAACGACTGCTGAGCAAAAACCGTAAAAGATATCTGAAAAATTCTTTCAGTGAAAGCAACATCTATCCTTTGTCTCAGACTGGGGTAACCTTCATGTCTGTAGGTCTTTCACAACCCAAAACGAAGCACAAACAAAATGGTTGGCCCACCTGCTCCTCCCTTTGTTTGAACTGCAGGACCTCACTCTCACTCACCTTTTAGCTGCTAAAGCACCCCTCCGAACAAACGACTGCTGAGTAAAAACCGTAAAAGGTATCTGAAAAATTATTTTTATCTAAGCGACAGCTATATCTTGTCTTCAATTGGAGTAACTTTCATGGCTGTAGGTCATCTACAACCTGAATGGGAAGAGAAAGAAAAAGAAAAAACGTTTTGTCACACCTGATCTTCTAATTGAGCTAGCTGCAGCAGGACACTCTCCCCCAGCTTTCAGCTGCTTAAAATGTCCTCCGAACAAACGACTGCTGAGCAAAAACCGTATGAGTTATTCAAAATATTTTTTCACCGTGAGCGTCAGCCATCCTTCGACTCCAACTATGCCAACTTTGGTGTATGTGTGTCATTCAGAAAAATATTTATGACGAGTTTAAAACACATAGTCTGATTCGTTTTTCTCCCCTCTTCTGCTCCAAAACCAATGAAAAACGGCTCTGATTTTCATCGACTTTAGGTCGGTCTGGAGGGTTTTTAAGGAAAAGTATTAATCCTACCGTAATTCCGAAGATATTGTGTGGGTCCAGAGATTTCAGTCTACAAACTGACCAAAAATGGTGACTCTAGCTATAAATATGTGGCCGTGAGGGCGAGTTTAAAATGTTTTTTTGTGTTTAAAAAACGCCTGCCTCACACTCTAGCTTTTCAGTTGCTCCACTCTAGCAGGCTGGATTTTGCTAAAACTTTGTGGCGCTTGAGGTCTGATTATACAAAAACCGTAGCAGTTATCAACATACCGTCTTCAGTTTTAAATAGACGAAGGATTTATCTACAAACTGAGCTTCAAACTGTTTTTCTAGGTGAATGTATGCCGACACAGTGAAGTGCTGTTTTTTATGCTTTTTTTTTCCTCTCCCCATTCATTTCCTATGGGATTTTTTTGCGACGTTTTCGCTAATAATTCGCAAACCTTCGGACTAATGAGAAAGTTTTATACAAGCACACATCACCCCATTGGTCCCGACGCGTGTGCCAACTTTGGGCCCGATCCGCCAAACCGTGCGGGACTAGTTACGTGCCGAAGTTTTGGGTATACGGGAGAATTATAATAATAACTAGAAAATTTCTAAAGAAATTTTGAGGGGGGCCACCTACTGCCCGTCTGGGGAACCGGGCCAATACGGCCCTGGCAAGTGACGTCGGGGCTCCCCAGACCAACTGCTTACGCCTTTGAGGGCTGCTGAGGGAAGGAAAGAGGGCAAGTTCATGGGCAAAGAGAGCTGTGTGCCACTTGTGCTGAAATCTGGGAAATAGACGTGCACAGAGTATGATGCACAAGGGTAATATGGGTTGTCCATATTGAAACACAGTGGGTAAAGCCCAGTTGGCGGGCTTCGCCCGCCTGCTAGGAGCCATCTCAGTGAAGAAAAAAATCACCAATGGCGGGCTCTGCCCGCCTTCTAAGAGCCATTGCAGTGATGAAATCACCAATGGCGGGCTCCGCCCGCCTGCTAAGAGCCATTGCAGTGATGTAATCACCTTTGGCGGGCTCCGCCCGCCTGTTACCATTGGCGGGCTCCGCCCGCCTTCTAAGAGCCATTGCAGTGATGAAATCACCAATGGCAATGAGCAATATGCCAGAATGTATGAGTGTGTATAAGGAAGAGGCTTTTATTCTGTAGAGTCCTTGTAGTCTTATTTTGAAAGTCTATCATGAATGTGCATCAAAAGATGGGTCACGCCCAGCAGTGATATAGAATCCATTTCCAAATGTTAAATCACTGGTTTTCCATGTTATTAGGTGAATAGTTGCTGTATTACAGAGTAAATGGGAGACTTTTATTGTGAAATTTGCTCTGGGGTGTGTTTTGAAAAGGTCACTAGAGTCTAATAAAAACAACCTGGAAGAGTTTGGGTCATAATGTTGAGCCATTTGCATCAATTAATGCATTACTATAATCTAGAGGCTTTTATTTTGTAGGGTCCCTGGAGTCTTATTTTGAAAGTCCAACAGAGTTGTGTTTATAGAAAATGTTCAGACCCGTCAATGATAGTTGATTACTTTCCAATCGTTAAATCACTCTTTTTCCATGTTATTAGGGCAGTAGATGAAGCGGAAATGGGAGGCTTTTATTTTGAAATTTGCTATAGGGTGTGTTTTAAACAGTCTCCTAGAGTCTATTCTCTAAAACGGGGTTGAGTTTGGGTCATAATGTTGAGCCATATAGAGCAATAAATATATGTAAAAAATATAGAGGCTTTTATTTTGTAGGGTCCCTGGAGTCTTATTTTGAAAGTCTATCAGTGCTGAGTGGCAAGGGAAGTGTCATGTACAGCAGTCATATAGTATCCATTTCCCAATGTTAAATCAGTCCTTTCACCCTCCATTAGATTAATATGTGCTGTTTAAAACAGCAGAGGTAAAATCTGTTTGAAGCTTGGTAACCTTGACAACGCTTAACGAGCCTCTCACTGACACAGACAACAGCTGCACTCACTATTGGTTTCTTCTTCCCAGGCTTTTTTGTATGGGAAGAACGGCACCGAACAAACGACTACTGATCAAAAACCGTATGAGTTATTCAAAAAACATTTTCACCATGAGCATCAGCAATCCTTCGACTCCAACTATACCAACTTTGGTGTATGTGTGTCATTCAGAAAAATATTTATGACGAGTTGAAAACACATAGTCTGATTCGTTTTTCTCCCATCTTCAGCTCAAAAAGAATGGAGAAAGGCTGAAACTCTCATCCACTTTAGGTTGGTCTGGAGGGTTTTTAAGGCAAAGTATTAATCCTACCGTAATTCCGAAGACATTGTGTGAGTCCAGAGGTTTCAGTCTACAAACTGACCAAAAATGGTGACTGTAGCTCCAAATATGTGGCCGTGAGGGCGAGAATAAGATGTTTGATCTTAAAAAATGGCCGCCTCACACTAAGATTTCAGCAGCTGCACTCTAGCAGGCTGCTGCAGAAGCTAACTGTCAGCTAGCTTCCAGGTGCTTACCCTCCGAACAAACGACTGCTGAGCAAAAACCGTAAAAGATATCTGAAAAATTCTTTCAGTGAAAGCAACATCTATCCTTTGTCTCAGACTGGGGTAACCTTCATGTCTGTAGGTCTTTCACAACCCAAAACGAAGCACAAACAAAATGGTTGGCCCACCTGCTCCTCCCTTTGTTTGAACTGCAGGACCTCACTCTCACTCACCTTTTAGCTGCTAAAGCACCCCTCCGAACAAACGACTGCTGAGTAAAAACCGTAAAAGGTATCTGAAAAATTCTTTTTATCTAAGCGACAGCTATATCTTGTCTTCAATTGGAGTAACTTTCATGGCTGTAGGTCATCTACAAACTGAATGGGAAGAGAAAGAAAAAGAAAAAACGTTTCATCACACCTAAGCTTCTAATTGAGCTAGCTGCAGCAGGTCACTGTCACTCAGCTTTCAGGTGCTTAAAATGTCCTCCGAACAAACGACTGCTGAGCAAAAACCGTATGAGTTATTCAAAAAATTTTTTCACCGTGAGCGTCAGTCATCCTTCGACTCCAACTATGCCAACTTTGGTGTATGTGTGTCATTCAGAAAAATATTTATGACGAGTTTAAAACACATAGTCGGATTCGTTTTTCTCCCCTCTTCTGCTCCAAAACCAATGAAAAACGGCTCTGATTTTCATCGACTTTAGGTCGGTCTGGAGGGTTTTTAAGGAAAAGTATTAATCCTACCGTAATTCCGAAGATATTGTGTGGGTCCAGAGATTTCAGTCTACAAACTGACCAAAAATGGTGACTCTAGCTATAAATATGTGGCCGTGAGGGCGAGTTTAAAATGTTTTTTTGTGTTTAAAAAACGCCTGCCTCACACTCTAGCTTTTCAGTTGCTCCACTCTAGCAGGCTGGATTTTGCTAAAACTTTGTGGCGCTTGAGGTCTGATTATACAAAAACCGTAGCAGTTATCAACATACCGTCTTCAGTTTTAAATAGACGAAGGATTTATCTACAAACTGAGCTTCAAACTGTTTTTCTAGGTGAATGTATGCCGACACAGTGAAGTGCTGTTTTTTATGCTTTTTTTTTCCTCTCCCCATTCATTTCCTATGGGATTTTTTTGCGACGTTTTCGCTAATAATTCGCAAACCTTCGGACTAATGAGAAAGTTTTATACAAGCACACATCACCCCATTGGTCCCGACGCGTGTGCCAACTTTGGGCCCGATCCGCCAAACCGTGCGGGACTAGTTACGCGCCGAAGTTTTGGGTATACGGGAGAATTATAATAACTAGAAAATTTCTAAAGAAATTTTGAGGGGGGCCACCTACTGCCCGTCTTGGGAACCGGGCCAATACGGCCCTGGCAAGTGACGTCGGGGCTCCCCAGACCAACTGCTTACGCCTTTGAGGGCTGCTGAGGAAGGAAAGAGGGCAAGTTCATGGGCAAAGAGAGCTGTGTGCCACTTGTGCTGACATCTGGGAAATAGACGTGCACAGCGTATGATGCACAAGGGTAATATGGGTTGTCCATATTGAAACACAGTGGGTAAAGCCCAGTTGGCGGGCTTCGCCCGCCTGCTAGGAGCCATCTCAGTGAAGAAAAAAATCACCAATGGCGGGCTCTGCCCGCCTTCTAAGAGCCATTGCAGTGATGAAATCACCAATGGCGGGCTCCGCCCGCCTTCTAAGAGCCATTGCAGTGATGAAATTACAAATGGCAATGAGCAATATGCCAGAATGTATGAGTGTGTATAAGGAAGAGGCTTTTATTCTGTAGAGTCCCTGGAGTCTTATTTTGAAAGTCTATCATGGAAGTGCATCTAAAGATGGGTCATGCCCAGCAGTTATATAGAATCAATTTCCAAATGTTAAATCACTGGTTTTCCATGTTATTAGGTGAATAGTTGCTGTATTACAGAGTAAATGGGAGACTTTTATTGTGAAATTTGCTCTGGGTGTGTTTTGAAAAGGTCACTAGAGTCTAATAAAAACAACCTGGAAGAGTTTGGGTCATAATGTTGAGCCATTTGCATCAATTAATGCATTAGTATAATCTAGAGGCTTTTATTTTGTAGGGTCGCTGGAGTCTTATTTTGAAAGTCCAACAGAGTTGTGTTTATAGAAAATGTTCAGACCCGTCAATGATAGTTGATTACTTTCCAATCGTTAAATCACTCTTTTTCCATGTTATTAGGGCAGTAGATGAAGCGGAAATGGGAGGCTTTTATTTTGAAATTTGCTATAGGGTGTGTTTTAAACAGTCTCCTAGAGTCTATTCTCTAAAACGGGGTTGAGTTTGGGTCATAATATTGAGCCATATAGGGCAATAAATATATGTAAAAAATATAGAGGCTTTTATTTTGTAGGGTCCCTGGAGTCTTATTTTGAAAGTCTATCAGTGCTGAGTGGCAAGGGAAGTGTCATGGACAGCAGTCATATAGTATCCATTTCCCAATGTTAAATCAGTCCTTTCACCCTCCATTAGATTAATATGTGCTGTTTAAAACAGCAGAGGTAAAATCTGTTTGAAGCTTGGTAACCTTGACAACGCTTAACGAGCCTCTCACTGACACAGACAACAGCTGCACTCACTATTGGTTTCTTCTTCCCAGGCTTTTTTGTATGGGAAGAACGGCAACGAAAACAAACGACTACTGATCAAAAACCGTATGAGTTATTCAAAAAACATTTTCACCATGAGCATCAGCAATCCTTCGACTCCAAGTATACCAACTTTGGTGTATGTGTGTCATTCAGAACAATATTTATGACGACTTGAAAACACATAGTCTGATTCGTTTCTCTCCCATCTTCAGCTCAAAAAGAATGGAGAAAGGCTGAAACTCATCGACTTTAGGTTGGTCTGGAGGGTTTTTAAGGAAAAGTATTAATCCTACCGTAATTCCGAAGACATTGTGTGAGTCCAGAGGTTTCAGTCTACAAACTGACCAAAAATGGTGACTGTAGCTCCAAATATGTGGCCGTGAGGGCGAGAATAAGATGTTTGATCTTAAAAAAATGGCCGCCTCACACTAAGATTTCAGCAGCTGCACTCTAGCAGGCTGCTGCAGAAGCTAACTGTCAGCTAGCTTCCAGGTGCTTACCCTCCGAACAAACGACTGCTGAGCAAAAACCGTAAAAGATATCTGAAAAATTCTTTCAGTGAAAGCAACATCTATCCTTTGTCTCAGACTGGGGTAACCTTCATGTCTGTAGGTCTTTCACAACCCAAAACGAAGCACAAACAAAATGGTTGGCCCACCTGCTCCTCCCTTTGTTTGAACTGCAGGACCTCACTCTCACTCACCTTTTAGCTGCTAAAGCACCCCTCCGAACAAACGACTGCTGAGTAAAAACCATAAAAGTTGTCTGAAAAATTCTTTTTATCTAAGCGACAGCTATATCTTGTCTTCAATTGGAGTAACTTTCATGGCTGTAGGTCATCTACAAACTGAATGGGAAGAGAAAGAAAAAGAAAAAACGTTTCATCACACCTAAGCTTCTAATTGAGCTAGCTGCAGCAGGTCACTGTCACTCAGCTTTCAGGTGCTTAAAATGTCCTCCGAACAAACGACTGCTGAGCAAAAACCGTATGAGTTATTCAAAAAATTTTTTCACCGTGAGCGTCAGACATCCTTCGACTCCAACTATGCCAACTTTGGTGTATGTGTGTCATTCAGAAAAATATTTATGACGAGTTTAAAACACATAGTCGGATTCGTTTTTCTCCCCTCTTCTGCTCCAAAACCAATGAAAAACGGCTCTGATTTTCATCGACTTTAGGTCGGTCTGGAGGGTTTTTAAGGAAAAGTATTAATCCTACCGTAATTCCGAAGATATTGTGTGGGTCCAGAGATTTCAGTCTACAAACTGACCAAAAATGGTGACTCTAGCTATAAATATGTGGCCGTGAGGGCGAGTTTAAAATGTTTTTTTGTGTTTAAAAAACGCCTGCCTCACACTCTAGCTTTTCAGTTGCTCCACTCTAGCAGGCTGGATTTTGCTAAAACTTTGTGGCGCTTGAGGTCTGATTATACAAAAACCGTAGCAGTTATCAACATACCGTCTTCAGTTTTAAATAGACGAAGGATTTATCTACAAACTGAGCTTCAAACTGTTTTTCTAGGTGAATGTATGCCGACACAGTGAAGTGCTGTTTTTTATGCTTTTTTTTTCCTCTCCCCATTCATTTCCTATGGGATTTTTTTGCGACGTTTTCGCTAATAATTCGCAAACCTTCGGACTAATGAGAAAGTTTTATACAAGCACACATCACCCCATTGGTCCCGACGCGTGTGCCAACTTTGGGCCCGATCCGCCAAACCGTGCGGGACTAGTTACGCGCCGAAGTTTTGGGTATACGGGAGAATTATAATAATAACTAGAAAATTTCTAAAGAAATTTTGAGGGGGGCCACCTACTGCCCGTCTGGGGAACCGGGCCAATACGGCCCTGGCAAGTGACGTCGGGGCTCCCCAGACCAACTGCTTACGCCTTTGAGGGCTGCTGAGGGAAGGAAAGAGGGCAAGTTCATGGGCAAAGAGAGCTGTGTGCCACTTGTGCTGAAATCTGGGAAATAGACGTGCACAGCGTATGATGCACAAGGGTAATATGGGTTGTCCATATTGAAACACAGTGGGTAAAGCCCAGTTGGCGGGCTTCGCCCGCCTGCTAGGAGCCATCTCAGTGAAGAAAAAAATCACCAATGGCGGGCTCTGCCCGCCTTCTAAGAGCCATTGCAGTGATGAAATCACCAATGGCGGGCTCCGCCCGCCTGCTAAGAGCCATTGCAGTGATGTAATCACCTTTGGCGGGCTCCGCCCGCCTGTTACCATTGGCGGGCTCCGCCCGCCTTCTAAGAGCCATTGCAGTGATGAAATCACCAATGGCAATGAGCAATATGCCAGAATGTATGAGTGTGTATAAGGAAGAGGCTTTTATTCTGTAGAGTCCTTGTAGTCTTATTTTGAAAGTCTATCATGAATGTGCATCAAAAGATGGGTCACGCCCAGCAGTGATATAGAATCCATTTCCAAATGTTAAATCACTGGTTTTCCATGTTATTAGGTGAATAGTTGCTGTATTACAGAGTAAATGGGAGACTTTTATTGTGAAATTTGCTCTGGGTGTGTTTTGAAAAGGTCACTAGAGTCTAATAAAAACAACCTGGAAGAGTTTGGGTCATAATGTTGAGCCATTTGCATCAATTAATGCATTAGTATAATCTAGAGGCTTTTATTTTGTAGGGTCCCTGGAGTCTTATTTTGAAAGTCCAACAGAGTTGTGTTTATAGAAAATGTTCAGACCCGTCAATGATAGTTGATTACTTTCCAATCGTTAAATCACTCTTTTTCCATGTTATTAGGGCAGTAGATGAAGCGGAAATGGGAGGCTTTTATTTTGAAATTTGCTACAGGGTGTGTTTTAAACAGTCTCCTAGAGTCTATTCTCTAAAACGGGGTTGAGTTTGGGTCATAATGTTGAGCCATATAGGGCAATAAATATATGTAAAAAATATAGAGGCTTTTATTTTGTAGGGTCCCTGGAGTCTTATTTTGAAAGTCTATCAGTGCTGAGTGGCAAGGGAAGTGTCATGGACAGCAGTCATATAGTATCCATTTCCCAATGTTAAATCAGTCCTTTCACCCTCCATTAGATTAATATGTGCTGTTTAAAACAGCAGAGGTAAAATCTGTTTGAAGCTTGGTAACCTTGACAACGCTTAACGAGCCTCTCACTGACACAGACAACAGCTGCACTCACTATTGGTTTCTTCTTCCCAGGCTTTTTTGTATGGGAAGAACGGCACCGAACAAACGACTACTGATCAAAAACCGTATGAGTTATTCAAAAAACATTTTCACCATGAGCATCAGCAATCCTTCAACTCCAACTATACCAACTTTGGTGTATGTGTGTCATTCAGAAAAATATTTATGACGAGTTGAAAACACATAGTCTGATTCGTTTCTCTCCCATCTTCAGCTCAAAAAGAATAGAGAAAGGCTGAAACTCTCATCGACTTTAGGTTGGTCTGGACGGTTTTTAAGGAAAAGTATTAATCCTACCGTAATTCCGAAGACATTGTGTGAGTCCAGAGGTTTCAGTCTACAAACTGACCAAAAATGGTGACTGTAGCTCCAAATATGTGGCCGTGAGGGCGAGAATAAGATGTTTGATCTTAAAAGAATGGCCGCCTCACACTAAGATTTCAGCAGCTGCACTCTAGCAGGCTGCTGCAGAAGCTAACTGTCAGCTAGCTTCCAGGTGCTTACCCTCCGAACAAACGACTGCTGAGCAAAAACCGTAAAAGATATCTGAAAAATTCTTTCAGTGAAAGCAACATCTATCCTTTGTCTCAGACTGGGGTAACCTTCATGTCTGTAGGTCTTTCACAACCCAAAACGAAGCACAAACAAAATGGTTGGCCCACCTGCTCCTCCCTTTGTTTGAACTGCAGGACCTCACTCTCACTCACCTTTTAGCTGCTAAAGCACCCCTCCGAACAAACGACTGCTGAGTAAAAACCGTAAAAGGTATCTGAAAAATTATTTTTATCTAAGCGACAGCTATATCTTGTCTTCAATTGGAGTAACTTTCATGGCTGTAGGTCATCTACAACCTGAATGGGAAGAGAAAGAAAAAGAAAAAACGTTTTGTCACACCTGATCTTCTAATTGAGCTAGCTGCAGCAGGACACTCTCCCCCAGCTTTCAGCTGCTTAAAATGTCCTCCGAACAAACGACTGCTGAGCAAAAACCGTATGAGTTATTCAAAATATTTTTTCACCGTGAGCGTCAGCCATCCTTCGACTCCAACTATGCCAACTTTGGTGTATGTGTGTCATTCAGAAAAATATTTATGACGAGTTTAAAACACATAGTCTGATTCGTTTTTCTCCCCTCTTCTGCTCCAAAACCAATGAAAAACGGCTCTGATTTTCATCGACTTTAGGTCAGTCTGGAGGGTTTTTAAGGAAAAGTATTAATCCTACCGTAATTCCGAAGATATTGTGTGGGTCCAGAGATTTCAGTCTACAAACTGACCAAAAATGGTGACTCTAGCTATAAATATGTGGCCGTGAGGGCGAGTTTAAAATGTTTTTTTGTGTTTAAAAAACGCCTGCCTCACACTCTAGCTTTTCAGTTGCTCCACTCTAGCAGGCTGGATTTTGCTAAAACTTTGTGGCGCTTGAGGTCTGATTATACAAAAACCGTAGCAGTTATCAACATACCGTCTTCAGTTTTAAATAGACGAAGGATTTATCTACAAACTGAGCTTCAAACTGTTTTTCTAGGTGAATGTATGCCGACACAGTGAAGTGCTGTTTTTTATGCTTTTTTTTTCCTCTCCCCATTCATTTCCTATGGGATTTTTTTGCGACGTTTTCGCTAATAATTCGCAAACCTTCGGACTAATGAGAAAGTTTTATACAAGCACACATCACCCCATTGGTCCCGACGCGTGTGCCAACTTTGGGCCCGATCCGCCAAACCGTGCGGGACTAGTTACGTGCCGAAGTTTTGGGTATACGGGAGAATTATAATAATAATAATAATACGCGGAATAAATATGTGCAATAGTAGTAGGTGGGCCATGCCTTCGGCATGTGGCCCCCCAATAATAATACGCGGAATAAATATGTGCAATAGTAGTAGGTGGGCCATGCCTTCGGCATGTGGCCCCCCAATAATAATACGCGGAATAAATATGTGCAATAGTAGTAGGTGGGCCATGCCTTCGGCATGTGGCCCCCCAACTAGAAAATTTCTAAAGAAATTTTGAGGGGGGCCACCTACTGCCCGTCTGGGGAACAGGGCCAATACGGCCCTGGCAAGTGATGTCGGGGCTCCCCAGACCAACTGCTTACGCCTTTGAGGGCTGCTGAGGGAAGGAAAGAGGGCTAGGTCATGGGCAAAGAGAGCTGTGTGCCACTTGTGCTGAAATCTGGGAAATAGACGTGCACAGCGTATGATGCAAAAGGGTAATATGGGTTGTCCATATTGAACCGCAGTGGGTAAAGCTCAGTTGGTGGGCTCCGCCCGCCTGCTAGGAGCCCTTGCAGCGATGAAAAAAATCACCAATGGCGGGCTCTGCCCGCCTGCTAAGAGCCATTGCAGTGATGAAATCACCAATGGCGGGCTCCGCCCGCCTTCTAAGAGCCATTGCAGTGATGAAATCACCAATGGCGGGCTCTGCCCGCCTTCTAAGAGCCATTGCAGTGATGAAATTACAAATGGCAATGAGCAATATGCCAGAATGTATGAGTGTGTATAAGGAAGAGGCTTTTATTCTGTAGAGTCCCTGGAGTCTTATTTTGAAAGTCTATCATGGAAGTGCATCTAAAGATGGGTCATGCCCAGCAGTTATATAGAATCAATTTCCAAATGTTAAATCACTGGTTTTCCATGTTATTAGGTGAATAGTTGCTGTATTACAGAGTAAATGGGAGACTTTTATTGTGAAATTTGCTCTGGGTGTGTTTTGAAAAGGTCACTAGAGTCTAATAAAAACAACCTGGAAGAGTTTGGGTCATAATGTTGAGCCATTTGCATCAATTAATGCATTAGTATAATCTAGAGGCTTTTATTTTGTAGGGTCGCTGGAGTCTTATTTTGAAAGTCCAACAGAGTTGTGTTTATAGAAAATGTTCAGACCCGTCAATGATAGTTGATTACTTTCCAATCGTTAAATCACTCTTTTTCCATGTTATTAGGGCAGTAGATGAAGCGGAAATGGGAGGCTTTTATTTTGAAATTTGCTATAGGGTGTGTTTTAAACAGTCTCCTAGAGTCTATTCTCTAAAACGGGGTTGAGTTTGGGTCATAATATTGAGCCATATAGGGCAATAAATATATGTAAAAAATATAGAGGCTTTTATTTTGTAGGGTCCCTGGAGTCTTATTTTGAAAGTCTATCAGTGCTGAGTGGCAAGGGAAGTGTCATGGACAGCAGTCATATAGTATCCATTTCCCAATGTTAAATCAGTCCTTTCACCCTCCATTAGATTAATATGTGCTGTTTAAAACAGCAGAGGTAAAATCTGTTTGAAGCTTGGTAACCTTGACAACGCTTAACGAGCCTCTCACTGACACAGACAACAGCTGCACTCACTATTGGTTTCTTCTTCCCAGGCTTTTTTGTATGGGAAGAACGGCAACGAAAACAAACGACTACTGATCAAAAACCGTATGAGTTATTCAAAAAACATTTTCACCATGAGCATCAGCAATCCTTCGACTCCAAGTATACCAACTTTGGTGTATGTGTGTCATTCAGAACAATATTTATGACGACTTGAAAACACATAGTCTGATTCGTTTCTCTCCCATCTTCAGCTCAAAAAGAATGGAGAAAGGCTGAAACTCATCGACTTTAGGTTGGTCTGGAGGGTTTTTAAGGAAAAGTATTAATCCTACCGTAATTCCGAAGACATTGTGTGAGTCCAGAGGTTTCAGTCTACAAACTGACCAAAAATGGTGACTGTAGCTCCAAATATGTGGCCGTGAGGGCGAGAATAAGATGTTTGATCTTAAAAAAATGGCCGCCTCACACTAAGATTTCAGCAGCTGCACTCTAGCAGGCTGCTGCAGAAGCTAACTGTCAGCTAGCTTCCAGGTGCTTACCCTCCGAACAAACGACTGCTGAGCAAAAACCGTAAAAGATATCTGAAAAATTCTTTCAGTGAAAGCAACATCTATCCTTTGTCTCAGACTGGGGTAACCTTCATGTCTGTAGGTCTTTCACAACCCAAAACGAAGCACAAACAAAATGGTTGGCCCACCTGCTCCTCCCTTTGTTTGAACTGCAGGACCTCACTCTCACTCACCTTTTAGCTGCTAAAGCACCCCTCCGAACAAACGACTGCTGAGTAAAAACCGTAAAAGGTGTCTGAAAAATTCTTTTTATCTAAGCGACAGCTATATCTTGTCTTCAATTGGAGTAACTTTCATGGCTGTAGGTCATCTACAAACTGAATGGGAAGAGAAAGAAAAAGAAAAAACGTTTCATCACACCTAAGCTTCTAATTGAGCTAGCTGCAGCAGGTCACTGTCACTCAGCTTTCAGGTGCTTAAAATGTCCTCCGAACAAACGACTGCTGAGCAAAAACCGTATGAGTTATTCAAAAAATTTTTTCACCGTGAGCGTCAGTCATCCTTCGACTCCAACTATGCCAACTTTGGTGTATGTGTGTCATTCAGAAAAATATTTATGACGAGTTTAAAACACATAGTCGGATTCGTTTTTCTCCCCTCTTCTGCTCCAAAACCAATGAAAAACGGCTCTGATTTTCATCGACTTTAGGTCGGTCTGGAGGGTTTTTAAGGAAAAGTATTAATCCTACCGTAATTCCGAAGATATTGTGTGGGTCCAGAGATTTCAGTCTACAAACTGACCAAAAATGGTGACTCTAGCTATAAATATGTGGCCGTGAGGGCGAGTTTAAAATGTTTTTTTGTGTTTAAAAAACGCCTGCCTCACACTCTAGCTTTTCAGTTGCTCCACTCTAGCAGGCTGGATTTTGCTAAAACTTTGTGGCGCTTGAGGTCTGATTATACAAAAACCATAGCAGTTATCAACATACCGTCTTCAGTTTTAAATAGACGAAGGATTTATCTACAAACTGAGCTTTAAACTGTTTTTCTAGGTGAATGTATGCCGACACAGTGAAGCGCTGTTTTTTATGCTTTTTTTTCCCTCTCCCCATTCATTTCCTATGGGATTTTTTTGCGACGTTTTCGCTAATAATTCGCAAACCTTCGGACTAATGAGAAAGTTTTATACAAGCACACATCACCCCATTGGTCCCGACGCGTGTGCCAACTTTGGGCCCGATCCGCCAAACCGTGCGGGACTAGTTACGCGCCGAAGTTTTGGGTATACGGGAGAATTATAATAACTAGAAAATTTCTAAAGAAATTTTGAGGGGGGCCACCTACTGCCCGTCTGGGGAACCGGGCCAATACGGCCCTGGCAAGTGACGTCGGGGCTCCCCAGACCAACTGCTTACGCCTTTGAGGGCTGCTGAGGGAAGGAAAGAGGGCAAGTTCATGGGCAAAGAGAGCTGTGTGCCACTTGTGCTGAAATCTGGGAAATAGACGTGCACAGCGTATGATGCACAAGGGTAATATGGGTTGTCAATATTGAAACACAGTGGGTAAAGCCCAGTTTGCGGGCTTCGCCCGCCTTCTGGGATCCATCTCAGTGAAGAAAAAAATCACCAATGGCGGGCTCTGCCCGCCTTCTAAGAGCCATTGCAGTGATGAAATCACCAATGGCGGGCTCCGCCCGCCTGCTAAGAGCCATTGCAGTGATGTAATCACCTTTGGCAGGCTCCGCCCGCCTGTTACCATTGGCGGGCTCCGCCCGCCTTCTAAGAGCCATTGCAGTGATGAAATCACCAATGGCAATGAGCAATATGCCAGAATGTATGAGTGTGTATAAGGAAGAGGCTTTTATTCTGTAGAGTCCTTGTAGTCTTATTTTGAAAGTCTATCATGAATGTGCATCAAAAGATGGGTCACGCCCAGCAGTGATATAGAATCCATTTCCAAATGTTAAATCACTGGTTTTCCATGTTATTAGGTGAATAGTTGCTGTATTACAGAGTAAATGGGAGACTTTTATTGTGAAATTTGCTCTGGGTGTGTTTTGAAAAGGTCACTAGAGTCTAATAAAAACAACCTGGAAGAGTTTGGGTCATAATGTTGAGCCATTTGCATCAATTAATGCATTAGTATAATCTAGAGGCTTTTATTTTGTAGGGTCCCTGGAGTCTTATTTTGAAAGTCCAACAGAGTTGTGTTTATAGAAAATGTTCAGACCCGTCAATGATAGTTGATTACTTTCCAATCGTTAAAACACTCTTTTTCCATGTTATTAGGGCAGTAGATGAAGCGGAAATGGGAGGCTTTTATTTTGAAATTTGCTATAGGGTGTGTTTTAAACAGTCTCCTAGAGTCTATTCTCTAAAACGGGGTTGAGTTTGGGTCATAATGTTGAGCCATATAGGGCAATAAATATATGTAAAAAATATAGAGGCTTTTATTTTGTAGGGTCCCTGGAGTCTTATTTTGAAAGTCTATCAGTGCTGAGTGGCAAGGGAAGTGTCATGGACAGCAGTCATATAGTATCCATTTCACAATGTTAAATCAGTCCTTTCACCCTCCATTAGATTAATATGTGCTGTTTAAAACAGCAGAGGTAAAATCTGTTTGAAGCTTGGTAACCTTGACAACGCTTAACGAGCCTCTCACTGACACAGACAACAGCTGCACTCACTATTGGTTTCTTCTTCCCAGGCTTTTTTGTATGGGAAGAACGGCACCGAACAAACGACTACTGATCAAAAACCGTATGAGTTATTCAAAAAACATTTTCACCATGAGCATCAGCAATCCTTCGACTCCAACTATACCAACTTTGGTGTATGTGTGTCATTCAGAAAAATATTTATGACGAGTTGAAAACACATAGTCTGATTCGTTTCTCTCCCATCTTCAGCTCAAAAAGAATAGAGAAAGGCTGAAACTCTCATCGACTTTAGGTTGGTCTGGAGGGTTTTTAAGGAAAAGTATTAATCCTACCGTAATTCCGAAGACATTGTGTGAGTCCAGAGGTTTCAGTCTACAAACTGACCAAAAATGGTGACTGTAGCTCCAAATATGTGGCCGTGAGGGCGAGAATAAGATGTTTGATCTGAAAAAAATGGCCGCCTCACACTAAGATTTCAGCAGCTGCACTCTAGCAGGCTGCTGCAGAAGCTAACTGTCAGCTAGCTTCCAGGTGCTTACCCTCCGAACAAACGACTGCTGAGCAAAAACCGTAAAAGATATCTGAAAAATTCTTTCAGTGAAAGCAACATCTATCCTTTGTCTCAGACTGGGGTAACCTTCATGTCTGTAGGTCTTTCACAACCCAAAACGAAGCACAAACAAAATGGTTGGCCCACCTGCTCCTCCCTTTCTTTTAACTGCAGGACCTCACTCTCACTCACCTTTTAGCTGCTAAAGCACCCCTCCGAACAAACGACTGCTGAGTAAAAACCGTAAAAGGTATCTGAAAAATTATTTTTATCTAAGCGACAGCTATATCTTGTCTTCAATTGGAGTAACTTTCATGGCTGTAGGTCATCTACAAACTGAATGGGAAGAGAAAGAAAAAGAAAAAACGTTTCATCACACCTAAGCTTCTAATTGAGCTAGCTGCAGCAGGTCACTGTCACTCAGCTTTCTGGTGCTTAAAATGTCCTCCGAACAAACGACTGCTGAGCAAAAACCGTATGAGTTATTCAAAAAAGTTTTTCACCGTGAGCGTCAGTCATCCTTCGACTCCAACTATGCCGACTTTGGTGTATGTGTGTCATTCAGAAAAATATTTATGACGAGTTTAAAACACATAGTCGGATTCGTTTTTCTCCCCTCTTCTGCTCCAAAACCAATGAAAAACGGCTCTGATTTTCATCGACTTTAGGTCGGTCTGGAGGGTTTTTAAGGAAAAGTATTAATCCTACCGTAATTCCGAAGATATTGTGTGGGTCCAGAGATTTCAGTCTACAAACTGACCAAAGATGGTGACTCTAGCTATAAATATGTGGCCGTGAGGGCGAGTTTAAAATGTTTTTTTGTGTTTAAAAAACGCCTGCCTCACACTCTAGCTTTTCAGTTGCTCCACTCTAGCAGGCTGGATTTTGCTAAAACTTTGTGGCGCTTGAGGTCTGATTATACAAAAACCGTAGCAGTTATCAACATACCGTCTTCAGTTTTAAATAGACGAAGGATTTATCTACAAACTGAGCTTCAAACTGTTTTTCTAGGTGAATGTATGGCGACACAGTGAAGTGCTGTTTTTTATGCTTTTTTTTCCCTCTCCCCATTCATTTCCTATGGGATTTTTTTGCGACGTTTTCGCTAATAATTCGCAAACCTTCGGACTAATGAGAAAGTTTTATACAAGCACACATCACCCCATTGGTCCCGACGCGTGTGCCAACTTTGGGCCCGATCCGCCAAACCGTGCGGGACTAGTTACGCGCCGAAGTTTTGGGTATACGGGAGAATTATAATAACTAGAAAATTTCTAAAGAAATTTTGAGGGGGGCCACCTACTGCCCGTCTGGGGAACCGGGCCAATACGGCCCTGGCAAGTGACGTCGGGGCTCCCCAGACCAACTGCTTACGCCTTTGAGGGCTGCTGAGGGAAGGAAAGAGGGCAAGTTCATGGGCAAAGAGAGCTGTGTGCCACTTGTGCTGAAATCTGGGAAATAGACGTGCACAGAGTATGATGCACAAGGGTAATATGGGTTGTCCATATTGAAACACAGTGGGTAAAGCCCAGTTGGCGGGCTTCGCCCGCCTGCTAGGAGCCATCTCAGTGAAGAAAAAAATCACCAATGGCGGGCTCTGCCCGCCTTCTAAGAGCCATTGCAGTGATGAAATCACCAATGGCGGGCTCCGCCCGCCTGCTAAGAGCCATTGCAGTGATGTAATCACCTTTGGCGGGCTCCGCCCGCCTGTTACCATTGGCGGGCTCCGCCCGCCTTCTAAGAGCCATTGCAGTGATGAAATCACCAATGGCAATGAGCAATATGCCAGAATGTATGAGTGTGTATAAGGAAGAGGCTTTTATTCTGTAGAGTCCTTGTAGTCTTATTTTGAAAGTCTATCATGAATGTGCATCAAAAGATGGGTCACGCCCAGCAGTGATATAGAATCCATTTCCAAATGTTAAATCACTGGTTTTCCATGTTATTAGGTGAATAGTTGCTGTATTACAGAGTAAATGGGAGACTTTTATTGTGAAATTTGCTCTGGGGTGTGTTTTGAAAAGGTCACTAGAGTCTAATAAAAACAACCTGGAAGAGTTTGGGTCATAATGTTGAGCCATTTGCATCAATTAATGCATTACTATAATCTAGAGGCTTTTATTTTGTAGGGTCCCTGGAGTCTTATTTTGAAAGTCCAACAGAGTTGTGTTTATAGAAAATGTTCAGACCCGTCAATGATAGTTGATTACTTTCCAATCGTTAAATCACTCTTTTTCCATGTTATTAGGGCAGTAGATGAAGCGGAAATGGGAGGCTTTTATTTTGAAATTTGCTATAGGGTGTGTTTTAAACAGTCTCCTAGAGTCTATTCTCTAAAACGGGGTTGAGTTTGGGTCATAATGTTGAGCCATATAGAGCAATAAATATATGTAAAAAATATAGAGGCTTTTATTTTGTAGGGTCCCTGGAGTCTTATTTTGAAAGTCTATCAGTGCTGAGTGGCAAGGGAAGTGTCATGTACAGCAGTCATATAGTATCCATTTCCCAATGTTAAATCAGTCCTTTCACCCTCCATTAGATTAATATGTGCTGTTTAAAACAGCAGAGGTAAAATCTGTTTGAAGCTTGGTAACCTTGACAACGCTTAACGAGCCTCTCACTGACACAGACAACAGCTGCACTCACTATTGGTTTCTTCTTCCCAGGCTTTTTTGTATGGGAAGAACGGCACCGAACAAACGACTACTGATCAAAAACCGTATGAGTTATTCAAAAAACATTTTCACCATGAGCATCAGCAATCCTTCGACTCCAACTATACCAACTTTGGTGTATGTGTGTCATTCAGAAAAATATTTATGACGAGTTGAAAACACATAGTCTGATTCGTTTTTCTCCCATCTTCAGCTCAAAAAGAATGGAGAAAGGCTGAAACTCTCATCCACTTTAGGTTGGTCTGGAGGGTTTTTAAGGCAAAGTATTAATCCTACCGTAATTCCGAAGACATTGTGTGAGTCCAGAGGTTTCAGTCTACAAACTGACCAAAAATGGTGACTGTAGCTCCAAATATGTGGCCGTGAGGGCGAGAATAAGATGTTTGATCTTAAAAAATGGCCGCCTCACACTAAGATTTCAGCAGCTGCACTCTAGCAGGCTGCTGCAGAAGCTAACTGTCAGCTAGCTTCCAGGTGCTTACCCTCCGAACAAACGACTGCTGAGCAAAAACCGTAAAAGATATCTGAAAAATTCTTTCAGTGAAAGCAACATCTATCCTTTGTCTCAGACTGGGGTAACCTTCATGTCTGTAGGTCTTTCACAACCCAAAACGAAGCACAAACAAAATGGTTGGCCCACCTGCTCCTCCCTTTGTTTGAACTGCAGGACCTCACTCTCACTCACCTTTTAGCTGCTAAAGCACCCCTCCGAACAAACGACTGCTGAGTAAAAACCGTAAAAGGTATCTGAAAAATTCTTTTTATCTAAGCGACAGCTATATCTTGTCTTCAATTGGAGTAACTTTCATGGCTGTAGGTCATCTACAAACTGAATGGGAAGAGAAAGAAAAAGAAAAAACGTTTCATCACACCTAAGCTTCTAATTGAGCTAGCTGCAGCAGGTCACTGTCACTCAGCTTTCAGGTGCTTAAAATGTCCTCCGAACAAACGACTGCTGAGCAAAAACCGTATGAGTTATTCAAAAAATTTTTTCACCGTGAGCGTCAGTCATCCTTCGACTCCAACTATGCCAACTTTGGTGTATGTGTGTCATTCAGAAAAATATTTATGACGAGTTTAAAACACATAGTCGGATTCGTTTTTCTCCCCTCTTCTGCTCCAAAACCAATGAAAAACGGCTCTGATTTTCATCGACTTTAGGTCGGTCTGGAGGGTTTTTAAGGAAAAGTATTAATCCTACCGTAATTCCGAAGATATTGTGTGGGTCCAGAGATTTCAGTCTACAAACTGACCAAAAATGGTGACTCTAGCTATAAATATGTGGCCGTGAGGGCGAGTTTAAAATGTTTTTTTGTGTTTAAAAAACGCCTGCCTCACACTCTAGCTTTTCAGTTGCTCCACTCTAGCAGGCTGGATTTTGCTAAAACTTTGTGGCGCTTGAGGTCTGATTATACAAAAACCGTAGCAGTTATCAACATACCGTCTTCAGTTTTAAATAGACGAAGGATTTATCTACAAACTGAGCTTCAAACTGTTTTTCTAGGTGAATGTATGCCGACACAGTGAAGTGCTGTTTTTTATGCTTTTTTTTTCCTCTCCCCATTCATTTCCTATGGGATTTTTTTGCGACGTTTTCGCTAATAATTCGCAAACCTTCGGACTAATGAGAAAGTTTTATACAAGCACACATCACCCCATTGGTCCCGACGCGTGTGCCAACTTTGGGCCCGATCCGCCAAACCGTGCGGGACTAGTTACGCGCCGAAGTTTTGGGTATACGGGAGAATTATAATAATAACTAGAAAATTTCTAAAGAAATTTTGAGGGGGGCCACCTACTGCCCGTCTGGGGAACCGGGCCAATACGGCCCTGGCAAGTGACGTCGGGGCTCCCCAGACCAACTGCTTACGCCTTTGAGGGCTGCTGAGGGAAGGAAAGAGGGCAAGTTCATGGGTAAAGAGAGCTGTGTGCCACTTGTGCTGAAATCTGGGAAATAGACGTGCACAGCGTATGATGCACAAGGGTAATATGGGTTGTCCATATTGAAACACAGTGGGTAAAGCCCAGTTGGCGGGCTTCGCCCGCCTGCGAGGAGCCATCTCAGTGAAGAAAAAAATCACCAATGGCGGGCTCTGCCCGCCTTCTAAGAGCCATTGCAGTGATGAAATCACCAATGGCGGGCTCCGCCCGCCTGCTAAGAGCCATTGCAGTGATGAAATCACCAATGGCAATGAGCAATATGCCAGAATGTATGAGTGTGTATAAGGAAGAGGCTTTTATTCTGTAGAGTCCTTGTAGTCTTATTTTGAAAGTCTATCATGAATGTGCATCAAAAGATGGGTCACGCCCAGCAGTGATATAGAATCCATTTCCAAATGTTAAATCACTGGTTTTCCATGTTATTAGGTGAATAGTTGCTGTATTACAGAGTAAATGGGAGACTTTTATTGTGAAATTTGCTCTGGGGTGTGTTTTGAAAAGGTCACTAGAGTCTAATAAAAACAACCTGGAAGAGTTTGGGTCATAATGTTGAGCCATTTGAATGTGCATCAAAAGATGGGTCACGCCCAGCAGTGATATAGAATCCATTTCCAAATGTTAAATCACTGGTTTTCCATGTTATTAGGTGAATAGTTGCTGTATTACAGAGTAAATGGGAGACTTTTATTGTGAAATTTGCTCTGGGGTGTGTTTTGAAAAGGTCACTAGAGTCTAATAAAAACAACCTGGAAGAGTTTGGGTCATAATGTTGAGCCATTTGCATCAATTAATGCATTAGTATAATCTAGAGGCTTTTATTTTGTAGGGTCGCTGGAGTCTTATTTTGAAAGTCCAACAGAGTTGTGTTTATAGAAAATGTTCAGACCCGTCAATGATAGTTGATTACTTTCCAATCGTTAAATCACTCTTTTTCCATGTTATTAGGGCAGTAGATGAAGCGGAAATGGGAGGCTTTTATTTTGAAATTTGCTATAGGGTGTGTTTTAAACAGTCTCCTAGAGTCTATTCTCTAAAACGGGGTTGAGTTTGGGTCATAATGTTGAGCCATATAGGGCAATAAATATATGTAAAAAATATAGAGGCTTTTATTTTGTAGGGTCCCTGGAGTCTTATTTTGAAAGTCTATCAGTGCTGAGTGGCAAGGGAAGTGTCATGGACAGCAGTCATATAGTATCCATTTCCCAATGTTAAATCAGTCCTTTCACCCTCCATTAGATTAATATGTGCTGTTTAAAACAGCAGAGGTAAAATCTGTTTGAAGCTTGGTAACCTTGACAACGCTTAACGAGCCTCTCACTAACACAGACAACAGCTGCACTCACTATTGGTTTCTTCTTCCCAGGCTTTTTTGTATGGGAAGAACGGCACCGAACAAACGACTACTGATCAAAAACCGTATGAGTTATTCAAAAAACATTTTCACCATGAGCATCAGCAATCCTTCGACTCCAACTATACCAACTTTGGTGTATGTGTGTCATTCAGAAAAATATTTATGACGAGTTGAAAACACATAGTCTGATTCGTTTCTCTCCCATCTTCAGCTCAAAAAGAATAGAGAAAGGCTGAAACTCTCATCGACTTTAGGTTGGTCTGGAGGGTTTTTAAGGAAAAGTATTAATCCTACCGTAATTCCGAAGACATTGTGTGAGTCCAGAGGTTTCAGTCTACAAACTGACCAAAAATGGTGACTGTAGCTCCAAATATGTGGCCGTGAGGGCGAGAATAAGATGTTTGATCTGAAAAAAATGGCCGCCTCACACTAAGATTTCAGCAGCTGCACTCTAGCAGGCTGCTGCAGAAGCTAACTGTCAGCTAGCTTCCAGGTGCTTACCCTCCGAACAAACGACTGCTGAGCAAAAACCGTAAAAGATATCTGAAAAATTCTTTCAGTGAAAGCAACATCTATCCTTTGTCTCAGACTGGGGTAACCTTCATGTCTGTAGGTCTTTCACAACCCAAAACGAAAAACAAACAAAATGGTTGGCCCACCTGCTCCTCCCTTTCTTTTAACTGCAGGACCTCACTCTCACTCACCTTTTAGCTGCTAAAGCACCCCTCCGAACAAACGACTGCTGAGTAAAAACCGTAAAGGTATCTGAAAAATTCTTTTTATCTAAGCGACAGCTATATCTTGTCTTCGATTGGAGTAACTTTCATGGCTGTAGGTCATCTACAAACTGAATGGGAAGAGAAAGAAAAAGAAAAAACGTTTCATCACACCTAAGCTTCTAATTGAGCTAGCTGCAGCAGGTCACTGTCACTCAGCTTTCAGGTGCTTAAAATGTCCTCCGAACAAACGACTGCTGAGCAAAAACCGTATGAGTTATTCAAAAAATTTTTTCACCGTGAGCGTCAGTCATCCTTCGACTCCAACTATGCCAACTTTGGTGTATGTGTGTCATTCAGAAAAATATTTATGACGAGTTTAAAACACATAGTCTGATTCGTTTTTCTCCCCTCTTCTGCTCCAAAACCAATGAAAAACGGCTCTGATTTTCATCGACTTTAGGTCGGTCTGGAGGGTTTTTAAGGAAAAGTATTAATCCTACCGTAATTCCGAAGATATTGTGTGGGTCCAGAGATTTCAGTCTACAAACTGACCAAAAATGGTGACTCTAGCTATAAATATGTGGCCGTGAGGGCGAGTTTAAAATGTTTTTTTGTGTTTAAAAAACGCCTGCCTCACACTCTAGCTTTTCAGTTGCTCCACTCTAGCAGGCTGGATTTTGCTAAAACTTTGTGGCGCTTGAGGTCTGATTATACAAAAACCGTAGCAGTTATCAACATACCGTCTTCAGTTTTAAATAGACGAAGGATTTATCTACAAACTGAGCTTCAAACTGTTTTTCTACGTGAATGTATGCCGACACAGTGAAGTGCTGTTTTTTATGCTTTTTTTTTCCTCTCCCCATTCATTTCCTATGGGATTTTTTTGCGACGTTTTCGCTAATAATTCGCAAACCTTCGGACTAATGAGAAAGTTTTATACAAGCACACATCACCCCATTGGTCCCGACGCGTGTGCCAACTTTGGGCCCGATCCGCCAAACCGTGCGGGACTAGTTACGCGCCGAAGTTTTGGGTATACGGGAGAATTATAATAATAACTAGAAAATTTCTAAAGAAATTTTGAGGGGGGCCACCTACTGCCCGTCTGGGGAACCGGGCCAATACGGCCCTGGCAAGTGACGTCGGGGCTCCCCAGACCAACTGCTTACGCCTTTGAGGGCTGCTGAGGGAAGGAAAGAGGGCAAGTTCATGGGCAAAGAGAGCTGTGTGCCACTTGTGCTGAAATCTGGGAAATAGACGTGCACAGCGTATGATGCACAAGGGTAATATGGGTTGTCCATATTGAAACACAGTGGGTAAAGCCCAGTTGGCGGGCTTCGCCCGCCTGCTAGGAGCCATCTCAGTGAAGAAAAAAATCACCAATGGCGGGCTCTGCCCGCCTTCTAAGAGCCATTGCAGTGATGAAATCACCAATGGCGGGCTCCGCCCGCCTGCTAAGAGCCATTGCAGTGATGTAATCACCTTTGGCGGGCTCCGCCCGCCTGTTACCATTGGCGGGCTCCGCCCGCCTTCTAAGAGCCATTGCAGTGATGAAATCACCAATGGCAATGAGCAATATGCCAGAATGTATGAGTGTGTATAAGGAAGAGGCTTTTATTCTGTAGAGTCCTTGTAGTCTTATTTTGAAAGTCTATCATGAATGTGCATCAAAAGATGGGTCACGCCCAGCAGTGATATAGAATCCATTTCCAAATGTTAAATCACTGGTTTTCCATGTTATTAGGTGAATAGTTGCTGTATTACAGAGTAAATGGGAGACTTTTATTGTGAAATTTGCTCTGGGTGTGTTTTGAAAAGGTCACTAGAGTCTAATAAAAACAACCTGGAAGAGTTTGGGTCATAATGTTGAGCCATTTGCATCAATTAATGCATTAGTATAATCTAGAGGCTTTTATTTTGTAGGGTCCCTGGAGTCTTATTTTGAAAGTCCAACAGAGTTGTGTTTATAGAAAATGTTCAGACCCGTCAATGATAGTTGATTACTTTCCAATCGTTAAATCACTCTTTTTCCATGTTATTAGGGCAGTAGATGAAGCGGAAATGGGAGCTTTTATTTTGAAATTTGCTACAGGGTGTGTTTTAAACAGTCTCCTAGAGTCTATTCTCTAAAACGGGGTTGAGTTTGGGTCATAATGTTGAGCCATATAGGGCAATAAATATATGTAAAAAATATAGAGGCTTTTATTTTGTAGGGTCCCTGGAGTCTTATTTTGAAAGTCTATCAGTGCTGAGTGGCAAGGGAAGTGTCATGGACAGCAGTCATATAGTATCCATTTCCCAATGTTAAATCAGTCCTTTCACCCTCCATTAGATTAATATGTGCTGTTTAAAACAGCAGAGGTAAAATCTGTTTGAAGCTTGGTAACCTTGACAACGCTTAACGAGCCTCTCACTGACACAGACAACAGCTGCACTCACTATTGGTTTCTTCTTCCCAGGCTTTTTTGTATGGGAAGAACGGCACCGAACAAACGACTACTGATCAAAAACCGTATGAGTTATTCAAAAAACATTTTCACCATGAGCATCAGCAATCCTTCGACTCCAACTATACCAACTTTGGTGTATGTGTGTCATTCAGAAAAATATTTATGACGAGTTGAAAACACATAGTCTGATTCGTTTCTCTCCCATCTTCAGCTCAAAAAGAATAGAGAAAGGCTGAAACTCTCATCGACTTTAGGTTGGTCTGGAGGGTTTTTAAGGAAAAGTATTAATCCTACCGTAATTCCGAAGACATTGTGTGAGTCCAGAGGTTTCAGTCTACAAACTGACCAAAAATGGTGACTGTAGCTCCAAATATGTGGCCGTGAGGGCGAGAATAAGATGTTTGATCTTAAAAGAATGGCCGCCTCACACTAAGATTTCAGCAGCTGCACTCTAGCAGGCTGCTGCAGAAGCTAACTGTCAGCTAGCTTCCAGGTGCTTACCCTCCGAACAAACGACTGCTGAGCAAAAACCGTAAAAGATATCTGAAAAATTCTTTCAGTGAAAGCAACATCTATCCTTTGTCTCAGACTGGGGTAACCTTCATGTCTGTAGGTCTTTCACAACCCAAAACGAAGCACAAACAAAATGGTTGGCCCACCTGCTCCTCCCTTTGTTTGAACTGCAGGACCTCACTCTCACTCACCTTTTAGCTGCTAAAGCACCCCTCCGAACAAACGACTGCTGAGTAAAAACCGTAAAAGGTATCTGAAAAATTATTTTTATCTAAGCGACAGCTATATCTTGTCTTCAATTGGAGTAACTTTCATGGCTGTAGGTCATCTACAACCTGAATGGGAAGAGAAAGAAAAAGAAAAAACGTTTTGTCACACCTGATCTTCTAATTGAGCTAGCTGCAGCAGGACACTCTCCCCAGCTTTCAGCTGCTTAAAATGTCCTCCGAACACACTGTCACTCAGCTTTCAGGTGCTTAAAATGTCCTCCGAACAAACGACTGCTGAGCAAAAACCGTATGAGTTATTCAAAAAATTTTTTCACCGTGAGCGTCAGTCATCCTTCGACTCCAACTATGCCAACTTTGGTGTATGTGTGTCATTCAGAAAAATATTTATGACGAGTTTAAAACACATAGTCTGATTCGTTTTTCTCCCCTCTTCTGCTCCAAAACCAATGAAAAACGGCTCTGATTTTCATCGACTTTAGGTCGGTCTGGAGGGTTTTTAAGGAAAAGTATTAATCCTACCGTAATTCCGAAGATATTGTGTGGGTCCAGAGATTTCAGTCTACAAACTGACCAAAAATGGTGACTCTAGCTATAAATATGTGGCCGTGAGGGCGAGTTTAAAATGTTTTTTTGTGTTTAAAAAACGCCTGCCTCACACTCTAGCTTTTCAGTTGCTCCACTCTAGCAGGCTGGATTTTGCTAAAACTTTGTGGCGCTTGAGGTCTGATTATACAAAAACCGTAGCAGTTATCAACATACCGTCTTCAGTTTTAAATAGACGAAGGATTTATCTACAAACTGAGCTTCAAACTGTTTTTCTAGGTGAATGTATGCCGACACAGTGAAGTGCTGTTTTTTATGCTTTTTTTTTCCTCTCCCCATTCATTTCCTATGGGATTTTTTTGCGACGTTTTCGCTAATAATTCGCAAACCTTCGGACTAATGAGAAAGTTTTATACAAGCACACATCACCCCATTGGTCCCGACGCGTGTGCCAACTTTGGGCCCGATCCGCCAAACCGTGCGGGACTAGTTACGCGCCGAAGTTTTGGGTATACGGGAGAATTATAATAACTAGAAAATTTCTAAAGAAATTTTGAGGGGGGCCACCTACTGCCCGTCTGGGGAACCGGGCCAATACGGCCCTGGCAAGTGACGTCGGGGCTCCCCAGACCAACTGCTTACGCCTTAGAGGGCTGCTGAGGGAAGGAAAGAGGGCAAGTTCATGGGCAAAGAGAGCTGTGTGCCACTTGTGCTGAAATCTGGGAAATAGACGTGCACAGCGTATGATGCACAAGGGTAATATGGGTTGTCCATATTGAAACACAGTGGGTAAAGCCCAGTTGGCGGGCTTTGCCCGCCTGCTAGGAGCCATCTCAGTGAAGAAAAAAATCACCAATGGCGGGCTCTGCCCGCCTTCTAAGAGCCATTGCAGTGATGAAATCACCAATGGCGGGCTCCGCCCGCCTGCTAAGAGCCATTGCAGTGATGTAATCACCTTTGGCGGGCTCTGCCCGCCTGTTACCATTGGCGGGCTCCGCCCGCCTTCTAAGAGCCATTGCAGTGATGAAATCACCAATGGCAATGAGCAATATGCCAGAATGTATGAGTGTGTATAAGGAAGAGGCTTTTATTCTGTAGAGTCCTTGTAGTCTTATTTTGAAAGTCTATCATGAATGTGCATCAAAAGATGGGTCACGCCCAGCAGTGATATAGAATCCATTTCCAAATGTTAAATCACTGGTTTTCCATGTTATTAGGTGAATAGTTGCTGTATTACAGAGTAAATGGGAGACTTTTATTGTGAAATTTGCTCTGGGTGTGTTTTGAAAAGGTCACTAGAGTCTAATAAAAACAACCTGGAAGAGTTTGGGTCATAATGTTGAGCCATTTGCATCAATTAATGCATTAGTATAATCTAGAGGCTTTTATTTTGTAGGGTCCCTGGAGTCTTATTTTGAAAGTCCAACAGAGTTGTGTTTATAGAAAATGTTCAGACCCGTCAATGATAGTTGATTACTTTCCAATCGTTAAATCACTCTTTTTCCATGTTATTAGGGCAGTAGATGAAGCGGAAATGGGAGGCTTTTATTTTGAAATTTGCTATAGGGTGTGTTTTAAACAGTCTCCTAGAGTCTATTCTCTAAAACGGGGTTGAGTTTGGGTCATAATGTTGAGCCATATAGGGCAATAAATATATGTAAAAAATATAGAGGCTTTTATTTTGTAGGGTCCCTGGAGTCTTATTTTGAAAGTCTATCAGTGCTGAGTGGCAAGGGAAGTGTCATGGACAGCAGTCATATAGTATCCATTTCCCAATGTTAAATCAGTCCTTTCACCCTCCATTAGATTAATATGTGCTGTTTAAAACAGCAGAGGTAAAATCTGTTTGAAGCTTGGTAACCTTGACAACGCTTAACGAGCCTCTCACTGACACAGACAACAGCTGCACTCACTATTGGTTTCTTCTTCCCAGGCTTTTTTGTATATGAAGAACGGCACCGAACAAACGACTACTGATCAAAAACCGTATGAGTTATTCAAAAAACATTTTCACCATGAGCATCAGCAATCCTTCGACTCCAACTATACCAACTTTGGTGTATGTGTGTCATTCAGAAAAATATTTATGACGAGTTGAAAACACATAGTCTGATTCGTTTCTCTCCCATCTTCAGCTCAAAAAGAATAGAGAAAGGCTGAATCTCTCATCGACTTTAGGTTGGTCTGGAGGGTTTTTAAGGAAAAGTATTAATCCTACTGTAATTCCGAAGACATTGTGTGAGTCCAGAGGTTTCAGTCTACAAACTGACCAAAAATGGTGACTGTAGCTCCAAATATGTGGCCGTGAGGGCGAGAATAAGATGTTTGATCTTAAAAAAATGGCCGCCTCACACTAAGATTTCAGCAGCTGCACTCTAGCAGGCTGCTGCAGAAGCTAACTGTCAGCTAGCTTCCAGGTGCTTACCCTCCGAACAAACGACTGCTGAGCAAAAACCGTAAAAGGTATCTGAAAAATTCTTTCAGTGAAAGTAACATCTATCCTTTGTCTCAGACTGGGGTAACCTTCATGTCTGTAGGTCTTTCACAACCCAAAACGAAGCACAAACAAAATGGTTGGCCCACCTGCTCCTCCCTTTGTTTGAACTGCAGGACCTCACTCTCACTGACCTTTTAGCTGCTAAAGCACCCCTCCGAACAAACGACTGCTGAGTAAAAACCGTAAAAGGTATCTGAAAAATTCTTTTTATCTAAGCGACAGCTATATCTTGTCTTCAATTGGAGTAACTTTCATGGCTGTAGGTCATCTACAAACTGAATGGGAAGAGAAAGAAAAAGAAAAAACGTTTCATCACACCTAAGCTTCTAATTGAGCTAGCTGCAGCAGGTCACTGTCACTCAGCTTTCAGGTGCTTAAAATGTCCTCCGAACAAACGACTGCTGAGCAAAAACCGTATGAGTTATTCAAAAAATTTTTTCACCGTGAACGTCAGTCATCCTTCGACTCCAACTATGCCAACTTTGGTGTATGTGTGTCATTCAGAAAAATATTTATGACGAGTTTAAAACACATAGTCGGATTCGTTTTTCTCCCCTCTTCTGCTCCAAAACCAATGAAAAACGGCTCTGATTTTCATCGACTTTAGGTCGGTCTGGAGGGTTTTTAAGGAAAAGTATTAATCCTACCGTAATTCCGAAGATATTGTGTGGGTCCAGAGATTTCAGTCTACAAACTGACCAAAAATGGTGACTCTAGCTATAAATATGTGGCCGTGAGGGCGAGTTTAAAATGTTTTTTTGTGTTTAAAAAACGCCTGCCTCACACTCTAGCTTTTCAGTTGCTCCACTCTAGCAGGCTGGATTTTGCTAAAACTTTGTGGCGCTTGAGGTCTGATTATACAAAAACCGTAGCAGTTATCAACATACCGTCTTCAGTTTTAAATAGACGAAGGATTTATCTACAAACTGAGCTTCAAACTGTTTTTCTAGGTGAATGTATGGCGACACAGTGAAGTGCTGTTTTTTATGCTTTTTTTTTCCTCTCCCCATTCATTTCCTATGGGATTTTTTTGCGACGTTTTCGCTAATAATTCGCAAACCTTCGGACTAATGAGAAAGTTTTATACAAGCACACATCACCCCATTGGTCCCGACGCGTGTGCCAACTTTGGGCCCGATCCGCCAAACCGTGCGGGACTAGTTACGCGCCGAAGTTTTGGGTATACGGGAGAATTATAATAACTAGAAAATTTCTAAAGAAATTTTGAGGGGGGCCACCTACTGCCCGTCTGGGGAACCGGGCCAATACGGCCCTGGCAAGTGACGTCGGGGCTCCCCAGACCAACTGCTTACGCCTTTGAGGGCTGCTGAGGGAAGGAAAGAGGGCAAGTTCATGGGCAAAGAGAGCTGTGTGCCACTTGTGCTGAAATCTGGGAAATAGACGTGCACAGAGTATGATGCACAAGGGTAATATGGGTTGTCCATATTGAAACACAGTGGGTAAAGCCCAGTTGGCGGGCTTCGCCCGCCTGCTAGGAGCCATCTCAGTGAAGAAAAAAATCACCAATGGCGGGCTCTGCCCGCCTTCTAAGAGCCATTGCAGTGATGAAATCACCAATGGCGGGCTCCGCCCGCCTGCTAAGAGCCATTGCAGTGATGTAATCACCTTTGGCGGGCTCCGCCCGCCTGTTACCATTGGCGGGCTCCGCCCGCCTTCTAAGAGCCATTGCAGTGATGAAATCACCAATGGCAATGAGCAATATGCCAGAATGTATGAGTGTGTATAAGGAAGAGGCTTTTATTCTGTAGAGTCCTTGTAGTCTTATTTTGAAAGTCTATCATGAATGTGCATCAAAAGATGGGTCACGCCCAGCAGTGATATAGAATCCATTTCCAAATGTTAAATCACTGGTTTTCCATGTTATTAGGTGAATAGTTGCTGTATTACAGAGTAAATGGGAGACTTTTATTGTGAAATTTGCTCTGGGGTGTGTTTTGAAAAGGTCACTAGAGTCTAATAAAAACAACCTGGAAGAGTTTGGGTCATAATGTTGAGCCATTTGCATCAATTAATGCATTACTATAATCTAGAGGCTTTTATTTTGTAGGGTCCCTGGAGTCTTATTTTGAAAGTCCAACAGAGTTGTGTTTATAGAAAATGTTCAGACCCGTCAATGATAGTTGATTACTTTCCAATCGTTAAATCACTCTTTTTCCATGTTATTAGGGCAGTAGATGAAGCGGAAATGGGAGGCTTTTATTTTGAAATTTGCTATAGGGTGTGTTTTAAACAGTCTCCTAGAGTCTATTCTCTAAAACGGGGTTGAGTTTGGGTCATAATGTTGAGCCATATAGAGCAATAAATATATGTAAAAAATATAGAGGCTTTTATTTTGTAGGGTCCCTGGAGTCTTATTTTGAAAGTCTATCAGTGATGAGTGGCAAGGGAAGTGTCATGTACAGCAGTCATATAGTATCCATTTCCCAATGTTAAATCAGTCCTTTCACCCTCCATTAGATTAATATGTGCTGTTTAAAACAGCAGAGGTAAAATCTGTTTGAAGCTTGGTAACCTTGACAACGCTTAACGAGCCTCTCACTGACACAGACAACAGCTGCACTCACTATTGGTTTCTTCTTCCCAGGCTTTTTTGTATGGGAAGAACGGCACCGAACAAACGACTACTGATCAAAAACCGTATGAGTTATTCAAAAAACATTTTCACCATGAGCATCAGCAATCCTTCGACTCCAACTATACCAACTTTGGTGTATGTGTGTCATTCAGAAAAATATTTATGACGAGTTGAAAACACATAGTCTGATTCGTTTCTCTCCCATCTTCAGCTCAAAAAGAATAGAGAAAGGCTGAAACTCTCATCGACTTTAGGTTGGTCTGGAGGGTTTTTAAGGAAAAGTATTAATCCTACCGTAATTCCGAAGACATTGTGTGAGTCCAGAGGTTTCAGTCTACAAACTGACCAAAAATGGTGACTGTAGCTCCAAATATGTGGCCGTGAGGGCGAGAATAAGATGTTTGATCTTAAAAAAATGGCCGCCTCACACTAAGATTTCAGCAGCTGCACTCTAGCAGGCTGCTGCAGAAGCTAACTGTCAGCTAGCTTCCAGGTGCTTACCCTCCGAACAAACGACTGCTGAGCAAAAACCGTAAAAGATATCTGAAAAATTCTTTCAGTGAAAGCAACATCTATCCTTTGTCTCAGACTGGGGTAACCTTCATGTCTGTAGGTCTTTCACAACCCAAAACGAAGCACAAACAAAATGGTTGGCCCACCTGCTCCTCCCTTTGTTTGAACTGCAGGACCTCACTCTCACTCACCTTTTAGCTGCTAAAGCACCCCTCCGAACAAACGACTGCTGAGTAAAAACCGTAAAAGGTATCTGAAAAATTCTTTTTATCTAAGCGACAGCTATATCTTGTCTTCAATTGGAGTAACTTTCATGGCTGTAGATCATCTACAAACTGAATGGGAAGAGAAAGAAAAAGAAAAAACGTTTCATCACACCTAAGCTTCTAATTGAGCTAGCTGCAGCAGGTCACTGTCACTCAGCTTTCAGCTGCTTAAAATGTCCTCCGAACAAACGACTGCTGAGCAAAAACCGTATGAGTTATTCAAAAAATTTTTTCACCGTGAGCGTCAGTCATCCTTCGACTCCAACTATGCCAACTTTGGTGTATGTGTGTCATTCAGAAAAATATTTATGACGAGTTTAAAACACATAGTCTGATTCGTTTTTTCTCCCCTCTTCTGCTCCAAAACCAATGAAAAACGGCTCTGATTTTCATCGACTTTAGGTCGGTCTGGAGGGTTTTTAAGGAAAAGTATTAATCCTACCGTAATTCCGAAGATATTGTGTGGGTCCAGAGATTTCAGTCTACAAACTGACCAAAAATGGTGACTCTAGCTATAAATATGTGGCCGTGAGGGCGAGTTTAAAATGTTTTTTTGTGTTTAAAAAACGCCTGCCTCACACTCTAGCTTTTCAGTTGCTCCACTCTAGCAGGCTGGATTTTGCTAAAACTTTGTGGCGCTTGAGGTCTGATTATACAAAAACCGTAGCAGTTATCAACATACCGTCTTCAGTTTTAAATAGACGAAGGATTTATCTACAAACTGAGCTTCAAACTGTTTTTCTAGGTGAATGTATGCCGACACAGTGAAGTGCTGTTTTTAATGCTTTTTTTTTCCTCTCCCCATTCATTTCCTATGGGATTTTTTTGCGACGTTTTCGCTAATAATTCGCAAACCTTCGGACTAATGAGAAAGTTTTATACAAGCACACATCACCCCATTGGTCCCAACGCGTGTGCCAACTTTGGGCCCGATCCGCCAAACCGTGCGGGACTAGTTACGTGCCGAAGTTTTGGGTATACGGGAGAATTATAATAATAACTAGAAAATTTCTAAAGAAATTTTGAGGGGGGCCACCTACTGCCCGTCTGGGGAACCGGGCCAATACGGCCCTGGCAAGTGACGTCGGGGCTCCCCAGACCAACTGCTTACGCCTTTGAGGGCTGCTGAGGGAAGGAAAGAGGGCAAGTTCATGGGCAAAGAGAGCTGTGTGCCACTTGTGCTGAAATCTGGGAAATAGACGTGCACAGAGTATGATGCACAAGGGTAATATGGGTTGTCCATATTGAAACACAGTGGGTAAAGCCCAGTTGGCGGGCTTCGCCCGCCTGCTAGGAGCCATCTCAGTGAAGAAAAAAATCACCAATGGCGGGCTCTGCCCGCCTTCTAAGAGCCATTGCAGTGATGAAATCACCAATGGCGGGCTCCGCCCGCCTGCTAAGAGCCATTGCAGTGATGTAATCACCTTTGGCGGGCTCCGCCCGCCTGTTACCATTGGCGGGCTCCGCCCGCCTTCTAAGAGCCATTGCAGTGATGAAATCACCAATGGCAATGAGCAATATGCCAGAATGTATGAGTGTGTATAAGGAAGAGGCTTTTATTCTGTAGAGTCCTTGTAGTCTTATTTTGAAAGTCTATCATGAATGTGCATCAAAAGATGGGTCACGCCCAGCAGTGATATAGAATCCATTTCCAAATGTTAAATCACTGGTTTTCCATGTTATTAGGTGAATAGTTGCTGTATTACAGAGTAAATGGGAGACTTTTATTGTGAAATTTGCTCTGGGGTGTGTTTTGAAAAGGTCACTAGAGTCTAATAAAAACAACCTGGAAGAGTTTGGGTCATAATGTTGAGCCATTTGCATCAATTAATGCATTACTATAATCTAGAGGCTTTTATTTTGTAGGGTCCCTGGAGTCTTATTTTGAAAGTCCAACAGAGTTGTGTTTATAGAAAATGTTCAGACCCGTCAATGATAGTTGATTACTTTCCAATCGTTAAATCACTCTTTTTCCATGTTATTAGGGCAGTAGATGAAGCGGAAATGGGAGGCTTTTATTTTGAAATTTGCTATAGGGTGTGTTTTAAACAGTCTCCTAGAGTCTATTCTCTAAAACGGGGTTGAGTTTGGGTCATAATGTTGAGCCATATAGAGCAATAAATATATGTAAAAAATATAGAGGCTTTTATTTTGTAGGGTCCCTGGAGTCTTATTTTGAAAGTCTATCAGTGCTGAGTGGCAAGGGAAGTGTCATGTACAGCAGTCATATAGTATCCATTTCCCAATGTTAAATCAGTCCTTTCACCCTCCATTAGATTAATATGTGCTGTTTAAAACAGCAGAGGTAAAATCTGTTTGAAGCTTGGTAACCTTGACAACGCTTAACGAGCCTCTCACTGACACAGACAACAGCTGCACTCACTATTGGTTTCTTCTTCCCAGGCTTTTTTGTATGGGAAGAACGGCACCGAACAAACGACTACTGATCAAAAACCGTATGAGTTATTCAAAAAACATTTTCACCATGAGCATCAGCAATCCTTCGACTCCAACTATACCAACTTTGGTGTATGTGTGTCATTCAGAAAAATATTTATGACGAGTTGAAAACACATAGTCTGATTCGTTTTTCTCCCATCTTCAGCTCAAAAAGAATGGAGAAAGGCTGAAACTCTCATCCACTTTAGGTTGGTCTGGAGGGTTTTTAAGGCAAAGTATTAATCCTACCGTAATTCCGAAGACATTGTGTGAGTCCAGAGGTTTCAGTCTACAAACTGACCAAAAATGGTGACTGTAGCTCCAAATATGTGGCCGTGAGGGCGAGAATAAGATGTTTGATCTTAAAAAATGGCCGCCTCACACTAAGATTTCAGCAGCTGCACTCTAGCAGGCTGCTGCAGAAGCTAACTGTCAGCTAGCTTCCAGGTGCTTACCCTCCGAACAAACGACTGCTGAGCAAAAACCGTAAAAGATATCTGAAAAATTCTTTCAGTGAAAGCAACATCTATCCTTTGTCTCAGACTGGGGTAACCTTCATGTCTGTAGGTCTTTCACAACCCAAAACGAAGCACAAACAAAATGGTTGGCCCACCTGCTCCTCCCTTTGTTTGAACTGCAGGACCTCACTCTCACTCACCTTTTAGCTGCTAAAGCACCCCTCCGAACAAACGACTGCTGAGTAAAAACCGTAAAAGGTATCTGAAAAATTCTTTTTATCTAAGCGACAGCTATATCTTGTCTTCAATTGGAGTAACTTTCATGGCTGTAGGTCATCTACAAACTGAATGGGAAGAGAAAGAAAAAGAAAAAACGTTTCATCACACCTAAGCTTCTAATTGAGCTAGCTGCAGCAGGTCACTGTCACTCAGCTTTCAGGTGCTTAAAATGTCCTCCGAACAAACGACTGCTGAGCAAAAACCGTATGAGTTATTCAAAAAATTTTTTCACCGTGAGCGTCAGTCATCCTTCGACTCCAACTATGCCAACTTTGGTGTATGTGTGTCATTCAGAAAAATATTTATGACGAGTTTAAAACACATAGTCGGATTCGTTTTTCTCCCCTCTTCTGCTCCAAAACCAATGAAAAACGGCTCTGATTTTCATCGACTTTAGGTCGGTCTGGAGGGTTTTTAAGGAAAAGTATTAATCCTACCGTAATTCCGAAGATATTGTGTGGGTCCAGAGATTTCAGTCTACAAACTGACCAAAAATGGTGACTCTAGCTATAAATATGTGGCCGTGAGGGCGAGTTTAAAATGTTTTTTTGTGTTTAAAAAACGCCTGCCTCACACTCTAGCTTTTCAGTTGCTCCACTCTAGCAGGCTGGATTTTGCTAAAACTTTGTGGCGCTTGAGGTCTGATTATACAAAAACCGTAGCAGTTATCAACATACCGTCTTCAGTTTTAAATAGACGAAGGATTTATCTACAAACTGAGCTTCAAACTGTTTTTCTAGGTGAATGTATGCCGACACAGTGAAGTGCTGTTTTTTATGCTTTTTTTTTCCTCTCCCCATTCATTTCCTATGGGATTTTTTTGCGACGTTTTCGCTAATAATTCGCAAACCTTCGGACTAATGAGAAAGTTTTATACAAGCACACATCACCCCATTGGTCCCGACGCGTGTGCCAACTTTGGGCCCGATCCGCCAAACCGTGCGGGACTAGTTACGCGCCGAAGTTTTGGGTATACGGGAGAATTATAATAACTAGAAAATTTCTAAAGAAATTTTGAGGGGGGCCACCTACTGCCCGTCTGGGGAACCGGGCCAATACGGCCCTGGCAAGTGACGTCGGGGCTCCCCAGACCAACTGCTTACGCCTTTGAGGGCTGCTGAGGGAAGGAAAGAGGGCAAGTTCATGGGCAAAGAGAGCTGTGTGCCACTTGTGCTGAAATCTGGGAAATAGACGTGCACAGCGTATGATGCACAAGGGTAATATGGGTTGTCCATATTGAAACACAGTGGGTAAAGCCCAGTTGGCGGGCTTTGCCCGCCTGCTAGGAGCCATCTCAGTGAAGAAAAAAATCACCAATGGCGGGCTCTGCCCGCCTTCTAAGAGCCATTGCAGTGATGAAATCACCAATGGCGGGCTCCGCCCGCCTGCTAAGAGCCATTGCAGTGATGTAATCACCTTTGGCGGGCTCCGCCTGCCTGTTACCATTGGCGGGCTCCGCCCGCCTTCTAAGAGCCATTGCAGTGATGAAATCACCAATGGCAATGAGCAATATGCCAGAATGTATGAGTGTGTATAAGGAAGAGGCTTTTATTCTGTAGAGTCCTTGTAGTCTTATTTTGAAAGTCTATCATGAATGTGCATCAAAAGATGGGTCACGCCCAGCAGTGATATAGAATCCATTTCCAAATGTTAAATCACTGGTTTTCCATGTTATTAGGTGAATAGTTGCTGTATTACAGAGTAAATGGGAGACTTTTATTGTGAAATTTGCTCTGGGGTGTGTTTTGAAAAGGTCACTAGAGTCTAATAAAAACAACCTGGAAGAGTTTGGGTCATAATGTTGAGCCATTTGCATCAATTAATGCATTAGTATAATCTAGAGGCTTTTATTTTGTAGGGTCCCTGGAGTCTTATTTTGAAAGTCCAACAGAGTTGTGTTTATAGAAAATGTTCAGACCCGTCAATGATAGTTGATTACTTTCCAATCGTTAAATCACTCTTTTTCCATGTTATTAGGGCAGTAGATGAAGCGGAAATGGGAGGCTTTTATTTTGAAATTTGCTATAGGGTGTGTTTTAAACAGTCTCCTAGAGTCTATTCTCTAAAACGGGGTTGAGTTTGGGTCATAATGTTGAGCCATATAGGGCAATAAATATATGTAAAAAATATAGAGGCTTTTATTTTGTAGGGTCCCTGGAGTCTTATTTTGAAAGTCTATCAGTGCTGAGTGGCAAGGGAAGTGTCATGTACAGCAGTCATATAGTATCCATTTCCCAATGTTAAATCAGTCCTTTCACCCTCCATTAGATTAATATGTGCTGTTTAAAACAGCAGAGGTAAAATCTGTTTGAAGCTTGGTAACCTTGACAACGCTTAACGAGCCTCTCACTGACACAGACAACAGCTGCACTCACTATTGGTTTCTTCTTCCCAGGCTTTTTTGTATGGGAAGAACGGCACCGAACAAACGACTACTGATCAAAAACCGTATGAGTTATTCAAAAAACATTTTCACCATGAGCATCAGCAATCCTTCGACTCCAACTATACCAACTTTGGTGTATGTGTGTCATTCAGAAAAATATTTATGACGACTTGAAAACACATAGTCTGATTCGTTTTTCTCCCATCTTCAGCTCAAAAAGAATGGAGAAAGGCTGAAACTCTCATCCACTTTAGGTTGGTCTGGAGGGTTTTTAAGGAAAAGTATTAATCCTACCGTAATTCCGAAGACATTGTGTGAGTCCAGAGGTTTCAGTCTACAAACTGACCAAAAATGGTGACTGTAGCTCCAAATATGTGGCCGTGAGGGCGAGAATAAGATGTTTGATCTTAAAAAATGGCCGCCTCACACTAAGATTTCAGCAGCTGCACTCTAGCAGGCTGCTGCAGAAGCTAACTGTCAGCTAGCTTCCAGGTGCTTACCCTCCGAACAAACGACTGCTGAGCAAAAACCGTAAAAGATATCTGAAAAATTCTTTCAGTGAAAGCAACATCTATCCTTTGTCTCAGACTGGGGTAACCTTCATGTCTGTAGGTCTTTCACAACCCAAAACGAAGCACAAACAAAATGGTTGGCCCACCTGCTCCTCCCTTTGTTTGAACTGCAGGACCTCACTCTCACTCACCTTTTAGCTGCTAAAGCACCCATCCGAACAAACGACTGCTGAGTAAAAACCGTAAAAGGTATCTGAAAAATTCTTTTTATCTAAGCGACAGCTATATCTTGTCTTCAATTGGAGTAACTTTCATGGCTGTAGGTCATCTACAAACTGAATGGGAAGAGAAAGAAAAAGAAAAAACGTTTCATCACACCTAAGCTTCTAATTGAGCTAGCTGCAGCAGGTCACTGTCACTCAGCTTTCAGGTGCTTAAAATGTCCTCCGAACAAACGACTGCTGAGCAAAAACCGTATGAGTTATTCAAAAAATTTTTTCACCGTGAGCGTCAGTCATCCTTCGACTCCAACTATGCCAACTTTGGTGTATGTGTGTCATTCAGAAAAATATTTATGACGAGTTTAAAACACATAGTCGGATTCGTTTTTCTCCCCTCCTCTGCTCCAAAACCAATGAAAAACGGCTCTGATTTTCATCGACTTTAGGTCGGTCTGGAGGGTTTTTAAGGAAAAGTATTAATCCTACCGTAATTCCGAAGATATTGTGTGGGTCCAGAGATTTCAGTCTACAAACTGACCAAAAATGGTGACTCTAGCTATAAATATGTGGCCGTGAGGGCGAGTTTAAAATGTTTTTTTTGTGTTTAAAAAACGCCTGCCTCACACTCTAGCTTTTCAGTTGCTCCACTCTAGCAGGCTGGATTTTGCTAAAACTTTGTGGCGCTTGAGGTCTGATTATACAAAAACCGTAGCAGTTATCAACATACCGTCTTCAGTTTTAAATAGACGAAGGATTTATCTACAAACTGAGCTTCAAACTGTTTTTCTAGGTGAATGTATGGCGACACAGTGAAGTGCTGTTTTTTATGCTTTTTTTTTCCTCTCCCCATTCATTTCCTATGGGATTTTTTTGCGACGTTTTCGCTAATAATTCGCAAACCTTCGGACTAATGAGAAAGTTTTATACAAGCACACATCACCCCATTGGTCCCGACGCGTGTGCCAACTTTGGGCCCGATCCGCCAAACCGTGCGGGACTAGTTACGCGCCGAAGTTTTGGGTATACGGGAGAATTATAATAATAATAATAATACGCGGAATAAATATGTGCAATAGTAGTAGGTGGGCCATGCCTTCGGCATGTGGCCCCCCAATAATAATACGCGGAATAAATATGTGCAATAGTAGTAGGTGGGCCATGCCTTCGGCATGTGGCCCCCCAATAATAATACGCGGAATAAATATGTGCAATAGTAGTAGGTGGGCCATGCCTTCGGCATGTGGCCCCCCAATAATACGCGGAATAAATATGTGCAATAGTAGTAGGTGGGCCATGCCTTCGGCATGTGGCCCCCCAATAATAATAATACGCGGAATAAATATGTGCAATAGTAGTAGGTGGGCCATGCCTTCGGCATGTGGCCCCCCAACTAGAAAATTTCTAAAGAAATTTTGAGGGGGGCCACCTACTGCCCGTCTGGGGAACCGGGCCAATACGGCCCTGGCAAGTGACGTCGGGGCTCCCCAGACCAACTGCTTACGCCTTAGAGGGCTGCTGAGGGAAGGAAAGAGGGCAAGTTCATGGGCAAAGAGAGCTGTGTGCCACTTGTGCTGAAATCTGGGAAATAGACGTGCACAGCGTATGATGCACAAGGGTAATATGGGTTGTCCATATTGAAACACAGTGGGTAAAGCCCAGTTGGCGGGCTTCGCCCGCCTGCTAGGAGCCATCTCAGTGAAGAAAAAAATCACCAATGGCGGGCTCTGCCCGCCTTCTAAGAGCCATTGCAGTGATGAAATCACCAATGGCGGGCTCCGCCCGCCTTCTAAGAGCCACTGCAGTGATGAAATCACCAATGGCAATGAGCAATATGCCAGAATGTATGAGTGTGTATAAGGAAGAGGCTTTTATTCTTTAGAGTCCTTGTAGTCTTATTTTGAATGTCTATCATGAATGTGCATCAAAAGATGGGTCACGCCCAGCAGTGATATAGAATCCATTTCCAAATGTTAAATCACTGGTTTTCCATGTTATTAGCTGAATAGTTGCTGTATTACAGAGTAAATGGGAGACTTTTATTGTGAAATTTGCTCTGGGGTGTGTTTTGAAAAGGTCAATAGAGTCTAATAAAAACAACCTGGAAGAGTTTGGGTCATAATGTTGAGCCATTTGCATCAATTAATGCATTAGTATAATCTAGAGGCTTTTATTTTGTAGGGTCCCTGGAGTCTTATTTTGAAAGTCCAACAGAGTTGTGTTTATAGAAAATGTTCAGACCCGTCAATGATAGTTGATTACTTTCCAATCGTTAAATCACTCTTTTTCCATGTTATTAGGGCAGTAGATGAAGCGGAAATGGGAGGCTTTTATTTTGAAATTTGCTATAGGGTGTGTTTTAAACAGTCTCCTAGAGTCTATTCTCTAAAACGGGGTTGAGTTTGGGTCATAATGTTGAGCCATATAGGGCAATAAATATATGTAAAAAATATAGAGGCTTTTATTTTGTAGGGTCCCTGGAGTCTTATTTTGAAAGTCTATCAGTGCTGAGTGGCAAGGGAAGTGTCATGGACAGCAGTCATATAGTATCCATTTCCCAATGTTAAATCAGTCCTTTCACCCTCCATTAGATTAATATGTGCTGTTTAAAACAGCAGAGGTAAAATCTGTTTGAAGCTTGGTAACCTTGACAACGCTTAACGAGCCTCTCACTGACACAGACAACAGCTGCACTCACTATTGGTTTCTTCTTCCCAGGCTTTTTTGTATGGGAAGAACGGTACCGAACAAACGACTACTGATCAAAAACCGTATGAGTTATTCAAAAAACATTTTCACCATGAGCATCAGCAATCCTTCGACTCCAACTATACCAACTTTGGTGTATGTGTGTCATTCAGAAAAATATTTATGACGAGTTGAAAACACATAGTCTGATTCGTTTCTCTCCCATCTTCAGCTCAAAAAGAATAGAGAAAGGCTGAAACTCTCATCGACTTTAGGTTGGTCTGGAGGGTTTTTAAGGAAAAGTATTAATCCTACCGTAATTCCGAAGACATTGTGTGAGTCCAGAGGTTTCAATCTACAAACTGACCAAAAATGGTGACTGTAGCTCCAAATATGTGGCCGTGAGGGCGAGAATAAGATGTTTGATCTTAAAAAAATGGCCGCCTCACACTAAGATTTCAGCAGCTGCACTCTAGCAGGCTGCTGCAGAAGCTAACTGTCAGCTAGCTTCCAGGTGCTTACCCTCCGAACAAACGACTGCTGAGCAAAAACCGTAAAAGGTATCTGAAAAATTCTTTCAGTGAAAGCAACATCTATCCTTTGTCTCAGACTGGGGTAACCTTCATGTCTGTAGGTCTTTCACAACCCAAAACGAAGCACAAACAAAATGGTTGGCCCACCTGCTCCTCCCTTTGTTTGAACTGCAGGACCTCACTCTCACTCACCTTTTAGCTGCTAAAGCACCCCTCCGAACAAACGACTGCTGAGTAAAAACCGTAAAAGGTATCTGAAAAATTCTTTTTATCTAAGCGACAGCTATATCTTGTCTTCAATTGGAGTAACTTTCATGGCTGTAGGTCATCTACAAACTGAATGGGAAGAGAAAGAAAAAGAAAAAACGTTTCATCACACCTAAGCTTCTAACTGAGCTAGCTGCAGCAGGTCACTCTCACTCAGCTTTCAGGTGCTTAAAATGTCCTCCGAACAAACGACTGCTGAGCAAAAACCGTATGAGTTATTCAAAAAAAGTTTTCACCGTGAGCGTCAGTCATCCTTCGACTCCAACTATGCCAACTTTGGTGTATGTGTGTCATTCAGAAAAATATTTATGACGAGTTTAAAACACATAGTCTGATTCGTTTTTCTCCCCTCTTCTGCTCCAAAACCAATGAAAAACGGCTCTGATTTTCATCGACTTTAGGTCGGTCTGGAGGGTTTTTAAGGAAAAGTATTAATCCTACCGTAATTCCGAAGATATTGTGTGGGTCCAGAGATTTCAGTCTACAAACTGACCAAAAATGGTGACTCTAGCTATAAATATGTGGCCGTGAGGGCGAGTTTAAAATGTTTTTTTGTGTTTAAAAAACGCCTGCCTCACACTCTAGCTTTTCAGTTGCTCCACTCTAGCAGGCTGGATTTTGCTAAAACTTTGTGGCGCTTGAGGTCTGATTATACAAAAACCGTAGCAGTTATCAACATACCGTCTTCAGTTTTAAATAGACGAAGGATTTATCTACAAACTGAGCTTCAAACTGTTTTTCTAGGTGAATGTATGCCGACACAGTGAAGTGCTGTTTTTTATGCTTTTTTTTTCCTCTCCCCATTCATTTCCTATGGGATTTTTTTGCGACGTTTTCGCTAATAATTCGCAAACCTTCGGACTAATGAGAAAGTTTTATACAAGCACACATCACCCCATTGGTCCCGACGCGTGTGCCAACTTTGGGCCCGATCCGCCAAACCGTGCGGGACTAGTTACGCGCCGAAGTTTTGGGTATACGGGAGAATTATAATAACTAGAAAATTTCTAAAGAAATTTTGAGGGGGGCCACCTACTGCCCGTCTGGGGAACCGGGCCAATACGGCCCTGGCAAGTGACGTCGGGGCTCCCCAGACCAACTGCTTACGCCTTTAAGGGCTGCAGAGGGAAGGAAAGAGGTCAAGTTCATGGGCAAAGAGAGCTGTGTGCCACTTGTGCTGAAATCTGGGAAATAGACGTGCACAGCGTATGATGCACAAGCGTAATATCGGTTGTCCATATTGAACCACAGTGGGTAAAGCTCAGTTGGCGTGCTCCACCCGCCTGCTAGGAGCCATTGCAGTGATGAAAAAAATCACCATTGGCGGGCTCCGCCCGCCTTCTAAAAGCCATTGCAGTGATGAAATCACCAATAGCGGGCTCTGCCCGCCTGCTAATAGCCATTGCAGTGATGTAATCACCATCGGCGGGCTCCGCCCGCCTGCTACCATTGGCGGGCTCCGCCCGCCTTGTAAAATCCATTGCAGTGATGAAATCACCATTGGCGGGCTCCGCCCGCCTTCTAAGAGCCATTGCAGTGATGAAATTACAAGTGGCAATGAGCAATATGCCAGAATGTATGAGTGTGTATAAGGAAGAGGCTTTTATTCTGTAGAGTCCCTGTAGTCCTTTTTTGAAAGTCCATCATGGATGTGCATCAAAAGATGGGTCATGCCCAGCAGTGATGTAGAATCCATTTCCAAATGTTAAATCACTGGTTTTCCATGTTATTAGGTGAATAGTTGCTGTATTACAGAGTAAATGGGAGACTTTTATTGTGAAATTTGCTCTGGGGTGTGTTTTGAAAAGGTCACTAGAGTCTAATAAAAACAACCTGGAAGAGTTTGGGTCATAATGTTGAGCCATTTGCATCAATTAATGCATTAGTATAATCTAGAGGCTTTTATTTTGTAGGGTCCCTGGAGTCTTATTTTGAAAGTCCAACAGAGTTGTGTTTAGAGAAAATGTTCAGACCCATCAATGATAGTTGATGACTTTCCAATCGTTAAATCACTCTTTTTCCATGTTATTAGGGCAGTAGATGAAGCGGAAATGGGAGGCTTTTATTTTGAAATTTGCCATAGGGTGTGTTTTAAACAGTCTCCTAGAGTCTATTCTCTAAAATGGGGTTGAGTTTGGGTCATAATGTTGAGCCATATAGGGCAATAAATATATGTAAAAAATATAGAGGCTTTTATTTTGTAGGGTCCCTGGAGTCTTATTTTGAAAGTCTATCAGTGTTGAGTGGCAAGGGAAGTGTCATGGACATCAGTCATATACTATCCATTTCCCAATGTTAAATCAGTCCTTTCACCCTCCATTAGATTAATATGTGCTGTTTAAAACAGCAGAGGTAAAATCTGTTTGAAGCTTGGTTACCTTGACAACGCTTAATGAGCCTCTAACTGACACAGACAACAGCTGCACTCACTATTGGTTTCTTCTTCTCAGGCTTTTTTTATGGGAAGTCTGCTCCGAACAAAGGAGCGCTGAAGGAAAACCGTAAATGGAATCTAAAAAATTATTTCAGTCTAAGCAACAGCAATCCTTTTTCTCAGACTGGGGGAACTTTCATGTCTGTAGGTCTTTCACAACCCAAAACGAAGCACAAACAACATGGTTGGTCCCACCTGCTCCTCCCTTTGTTTTAACTGCAGCACTTCACTCTCACTCACATTTTACTGTAGCTGCTAAAGCACCCCTCCGAACAAACGACTGCTGAGCAAAAACCGTAGGAGTTATTTAAAAAACATTTTCACCATGAGCATCAGCAATCCTTCGACTCCAACTATACCAACTTTGGTGTATGTGTGTCATTCAGAAAAATATTTATGACGAGTTGAAAACACATAGTCTGATTCGTTTCTCTCCCATCTTCAGCTCAAAAAGAATAGAGAAAGGCTGAAACTCTCATCGACTTTAGGTTGGTCTGGAGGGTTTTTAAGGAAAAGTATTAATCCTACCGTAATTCCGAAGACATTGTGTGAGTCCAGAGGTTTCAGTCTACAAACTGACCAAAAATGGTGACTGTAGCTCCAAATATGTGGCCGTGAGGGCGAGAATAAGATGTTTGATCTGAAAAAAATGGCCGCCTCACACTAAGATTTCAGCAGCTGCACTCTAGCAGGCTGCTGCAGAAGCTAACTGTCAGCTAGCTTCCAGGTGCTTACCCTCCGAACAAACGACTGCTGAGCAAAAACCGTAAAAGATATCTGAAAAATTCTTTCAGTGAAAGCAACATCTATCCTTTGTCTCAGACTGGGGTAACCTTCATGTCTGTAGGTCTTTCACAACCCAAAACGAAGCACAAACAAAATGGTTGGCCCACCTGCTCCTCCCTTTCTTTTAACTGCAGGACCTCACTCTCACTCACCTTTTAGCTGCTAAAGCACCCCTCCGAACAAACGACTGCTGAGTAAAAACCGTAAAAGGTATCTGAAAAATTCTTTTTATCTAAGCGACAGCTATATCTTGTCTTCGATTGGAGTAACTTTCATGGCTGTAGGTCATCTACAACCTGAATGGGAAGAGAAAGAAAAAGAAAAAACGTTTCATCACACCTAAGCTTCTAATTGAGCTAGCTGCAGCAGGTCACTGTCACTCAGCTTTCAGGTGCTTAAAATGTCCTCCGAACAAACGACTGCTGAGCAAAAACCGTATGAGTTATTCAAAAAAATTTTTCACCGTGAGCGTCAGTCATCCTTCGACTCCAACTATGCCAACTTTGGTGTATGTGTGTCATTCAGAAAAATATTTATGACGAGTTTAAAACACATAGTCTGATTCGTTTTTCTCCCCTCTTCTGCTCCAAAACCAATGAAAAACAGCTCTGATTTTCATCGACTTTAGGTCGGTCTGGAGGGTTTTTAAGGAAAAGTATTAATCCTACCGTAATTCCGAAGATATTGTGTGGGTCCAGAGATTTCAGTCTACAAACTGACCAAAAATGGTGACTCTAGGTATAAATATGTGGCCGTGAGGGCGAGTTTAAAATGTTTTTTTGTGTTTAAAAAACGCCTGCCTCACACTCTAGCTTTTCAGTTGCTCCACTCTAGCAGGCTGGATTTTGCTAAAACTTTGTGGCGCTTGAGGTCTGATTATACAAAAACCGTAGCAGTTATCAACATACTGTCTTCAGTTTTAAATAGACGAAGGATTTATCTACAAACTGAGCTTCAAACTGTTTTTCTAGGTGAATGTATGCCGACACAGTGAAGTGCTGTTTTTTTATGCTTTTTTTTTCCTCTCCCCATTCATTTCCTATGGGATTTTTTTGCGACGTTTTCGCTAATAATTCGCAAACCTTCGGACTAATGAGAAAGTTTTATACAAGCACACATCACCCCATTGGTCCCGACGCGTGTGCCAACTTTGGGCCCGATCCGCCAAACCGTGCGGGACTAGTTACGCGCCGAAGTTTTGGGTATACGGGAGAATTATAATAATAATAATACGCGGAATAAATATGTGCAATAGTAGTAGGTGGGCCATGCCTTCGGCATGTGGCCCCCCAACTAGAAAATTTCTAAAGAAATTTTGAGGGGGGCCACCTACTGCCCGTCTGGGGAACAGGGCCAATACGGCCCTGGCAAGTGATGTCGGGGCTCCCCAGACCAACTGCTTACGCCTTTGAGGGCTGCTGAGGGAAGGAAAGAGGGCTAGGTCATGGGCAAAGAGAGCTGTGTGCCACTTGTGCTGAAATCTGGGAAATAGACGTGCACAGCGTATGATGCAAAAGGGTAATATGGGTTGTCCATATTGAACCGCAGTGGGTAAAGCTCAGTTGGTGGGCTCCGCCCGCCTGCTAGGAGCCCTTGCAGCGATGAAAAAAATCACCAATGGCGGGCTCTGCCCGCCTGCTAAGAGCCATTGCAGTGATGAAATCACCAATGGCGGGCTCCGCCCGCCTTCTAAGAGCCATTGCAGTGATGAAATCACCAATGGCGGGCTCCGCCCGCCTTCTAAGAGCCATTGCAGTGATGAAATTACAAATGGCAATGAGCAATATGCCAGAATGTATGAGTGTGTATAAGGAAGAGGCTTTTATTCTGTAGAGTCCCTGGAGTCTTATTTTGAAAGTCTATCATGGAAGTGCATCTAAAGATGGGTCATGCCCAGCAGTTATATAGAATCAATTTCCAAATGTTAAATCACTGGTTTTCCATGTTATTAGGTGAATAGTTGCTGTATTACAGAGTAAATGGGAGACTTTTATTGTGAAATTTGCTCTGGGTGTGTTTTGAAAAGGTCACTAGAGTCTAATAAAAACAACCTGGAAGAGTTTGGGTCATAATGTTGAGCCATTTGCATCAATTAATGCATTAGTATAATCTAGAGGCTTTTATTTTGTAGGGTCGCTGGAGTCTTATTTTGAAAGTCCAACAGAGTTGTGTTTATAGAAAATGTTCAGACCCGTCAATGATAGTTGATTACTTTCCAATCGTTAAATCACTCTTTTTCCATGTTATTAGGGCAGTAGATGAAGCGGAAATGGGAGGCTTTTATTTTGAAATTTGCTATAGGGTGTGTTTTAAACAGTCTCCTAGAGTCTATTCTCTAAAACGGGGTTGAGTTTGGGTCATAATATTGAGCCATATAGGGCAATAAATATATGTAAAAAATATAGAGGCTTTTATTTTGTAGGGTCCCTGGAGTCTTATTTTGAAAGTCTATCAGTGCTGAGTGGCAAGGGAAGTGTCATGGACAGCAGTCATATAGTATCCATTTCCCAATGTTAAATCAGTCCTTTCACCCTCCATTAGATTAATATGTGCTGTTTAAAACAGCAGAGGTAAAATCTGTTTGAAGCTTGGTAACCTTGACAACGCTTAACGAGCCTCTCACTGACACAGACAACAACTGCACTCACTATTGGTTTCTTCTTCCCAGGCTTTTTTGTATGGGAAGAACGGCACCGAACAAACGACTACTGATCAAAAACCGTATGAGTTATTCAAAAAACATTTTCACCATGAGCATCAGCAATCCTTCGACTCCAACTATACCAACTTTGGTGTATGTGTGTCATTCAGAACAATATTTATGACGACTTGAAAACACATAGTCTGATTCGTTTTTCTCCCATCTTCAGCTCAAAAAGAATGGAGAAAGGCTGAAACTCATCGACTTTAGGTTGGTCTGGAGGGTTTTTAAGGAAAAGTATTAATCCTACCGTAATTCCGAAGACATTGTGTGAGTCCAGAGGTTTCAGTCTACAAACTGACCAAAAATGGTGACTGTAGCTCCAAATATGTGGCCGTGAGGGCGAGAATAAGATGTTTGATCTTAAAAAAATGGCCGCCTCACACTAAGATTTCAGCAGCTGCACTCTAGCAGGCTGCTGCAGAAGCTAACTGTCAGCTAGCTTCCAGGTGCTTACCCTCCGAACAAACGACTGCTGAGCAAAAACCGTAAAAGATATCTGAAAAATTCTTTCAGTGAAAGCAACATCTATCCTTTGTCTCAGACTGGGGTAACCTTCATGTCTGTAGGTCTTTCACAACCCAAAACGAAGCACAAACAAAATGGTTGGCCCACCTGCTCCTCCCTTTGTTTGAACTGCAGGACCTCACTCTCACTCACCTTTTAGCTGCTAAAGCACCCCTCCGAACAAACGACTGCTGAGTAAAAACCGTAAAAGGTATCTGAAAAATTCTTTTTATCTAAGCGACAGCTATATCTTGTCTTCAATTGGAGTAACTTTCATGGCTGTAGGTCATCTACAAACTGAATGGGAAGAGAAAGAAAAAGAAAAAACGTTTCATCACACCTAAGCTTCTAATTGAGCTAGCTGCAGCAGGTCACTGTCACTCAGCTTTCAGGTGCTTAAAATGTCCTCCGAACAAACGACTGCTGAGCAAAAACCGTATGAGTTATTCAAAAAATTTTTTCACCGTGAGCGTCAGTCATCCTTCGACTCCAACTATGCCAACTTTGGTGTATGTGTGTCATTCAGAAAAATATTTATGACGAGTTTAAAACACATAGTCTGATTCGTTTTTCTCCCCTCTTCTGCTCCAAAACCAATGAAAAACGGCTCTGATTTTCATCGACTTTAGGTCGGTCTGGAGGGTTTTTAAGGAAAAGTATTAATCCTACCGTAATTCCGAAGATATTGTGTGGGTCCAGAGATTTCAGTCTACAAACTGACCAAAAATGGTGACTCTAGCTATAAATATGTGGCCGTGAGGGCGAGTTTAAAATGTTTTTTTGTGTTTAAAAAACGCCTGCCTCACACTCTAGCTTTTCAGTTGCTCCACTCTAGCAGGCTGGATTTTGCTAAAACTTTGTGGCGCTTGAGGTCTGATTATACAAAAACCGTAGCAGTTATCAACATACCGTCTTCAGTTTTAAATAGACGAAGGATTTATCTACAAACTGAGCTTCAAACTGTTTTTCTAGGTGAATGTATGCCGACACAGTGAAGTGCTGTTTTTTATGCTTTTTTTTTCCTCTCCCCATTCATTTCCTATGGGATTTTTTTGCGACGTTTTCGCTAATAATTCGCAAACCTTCGGACTAATGAGAAAGTTTTATACAAGCACACATCACCCCATTGGTCCCGACGCGTGTGCCAACTTTGGGCCCGATCCGCCAAACCGTGCGGGACTAGTTACGCGCCGAAGTTTTGGGTATACGGGAGAATTATAATAACTAGAAAATTTCTAAAGAAATTTTGAGGGGGGCCACCTACTGCCCGTCTGGGGAACCGGGCCAATACGGCCCTGGCAAGTGACGTCGGGGCTCCCCAGACCAACTGCTTACGCCTTTGAGGGCTGCTGAGGGAAGGAAAGAGGGCAAGTTCATGGGCAAAGAGAGCTGTGTGCCACTTGTGCTGAAATCTGGGAAATAGACGTGCACAGAGTATGATGCACAAGGGTAATATGGGTTGTCCATATTGAAACACAGTGGGTAAAGCCCAGTTGGCGGGCTTCGCCCGCCTGCTAGGAGCCATCTCAGTGAAGAAAAAAATCACCAATGGCGGGCTCTGCCCGCCTTCTAAGAGCCATTGCAGTGATGAAATCACCTGCTAAGAGCCATTGCAGTGATGTAATCACCTTTGGCGGGCTCCGCCCGCCTGTTACCATTGGCGGGCTCCGCCCGCCTTCTAAGAGCCATTGCAGTGATGAAATCACCAATGGCAATGAGCAATATGCCAGAATGTATGAGTGTGTATAAGGAAGAGGCTTTTATTCTGTAGAGTCCTTGTAGTCTTATTTTGAAAGTCTATCATGAATGTGCATCAAAAGATGGGTCACGCCCAGCAGTGATATAGAATCCATTTCCAAATGTTAAATCACTGGTTTTCCATGTTATTAGGTGAATAGTTGCTGTATTACAGAGTAAATGGGAGACTTTTATTGTGAAATTTGCTCTGGGGTGTGTTTTGAAAAGGTCACTAGAGTCTAATAAAAACAACCTGGAAGAGTTTGGGTCATAATGTTGAGCCATTTGCATCAATTAATGCATTACTATAATCTAGAGGCTTTTATTTTGTAGGGTCCCTGGAGTCTTATTTTGAAAGTCCAACAGAGTTGTGTTTATAGAAAATGTTCAGACCCGTCAATGATAGTTGATTACTTTCCAATCGTTAAATCACTCTTTTTCCATGTTATTAGGGCAGTAGATGAAGCGGAAATGGGAGGCTTTTATTTTGAAATTTGCTATAGGGTGTGTTTTAAACAGTCTCCTAGAGTCTATTCTCTAAAACGGGGTTGAGTTTGGGTCATAATGTTGAGCCATATAGAGCAATAAATATATGTAAAAAATATAGAGGCTTTTATTTTGTAGGGTCCCTGGAGTCTTATTTTGAAAGTCTATCAGTGCTGAGTGGCAAGGGAAGTGTCATGTACAGCAGTCATATAGTATCCATTTCCCAATGTTAAATCAGTCCTTTCACCCTCCATTAGATTAATATGTGCTGTTTAAAACAGCAGAGGTAAAATCTGTTTGAAGCTTGGTAACCTTGACAACGCTTAACGAGCCTCTCACTGACACAGACAACAGCTGCACTCACTATTGGTTTCTTCTTCCCAGGCTTTTTTGTATGGGAAGAACGGCACCGAACAAACGACTACTGATCAAAAACCGTATGAGTTATTCAAAAAACATTTTCACCATGAGCATCAGCAATCCTTCGACTCCAACTATACCAACTTTGGTGTATGTGTGTCATTCAGAAAAATATTTATGACGAGTTGAAAACACATAGTCTGATTCGTTTTTCTCCCATCTTCAGCTCAAAAAGAATGGAGAAAGGCTGAAACTCTCATCCACTTTAGGTTGGTCTGGAGGGTTTTTAAGGCAAAGTATTAATCCTACCGTAATTCCGAAGACATTGTGTGAGTCCAGAGGTTTCAGTCTACAAACTGACCAAAAATGGTGACTGTAGCTCCAAATATGTGGCCGTGAGGGCGAGAATAAGATGTTTGATCTTAAAAAATGGCCGCCTCACACTAAGATTTCAGCAGCTGCACTCTAGCAGGCTGCTGCAGAAGCTAACTGTCAGCTAGCTTCCAGGTGCTTACCCTCCGAACAAACGACTGCTGAGCAAAAACCGTAAAAGATATCTGAAAAATTCTTTCAGTGAAAGCAACATCTATCCTTTGTCTCAGACTGGGGTAACCTTCATGTCTGTAGGTCTTTCACAACCCAAAACGAAGCACAAACAAAATGGTTGGCCCACCTGCTCCTCCCTTTGTTTGAACTGCAGGACCTCACTCTCACTCACCTTTTAGCTGCTAAAGCACCCCTCCGAACAAACGACTGCTGAGTAAAAACCGTAAAAGGTATCTGAAAAATTCTTTTTATCTAAGCGACAGCTATATCTTGTCTTCAATTGGAGTAACTTTCATGGCTGTAGGTCATCTACAAACTGAATGGGAAGAGAAAGAAAAAGAAAAAACGTTTCATCACACCTAAGCTTCTAATTGAGCTAGCTGCAGCAGGTCACTGTCACTCAGCTTTCAGGTGCTTAAAATGTCCTCCGAACAAACGACTGCTGAGCAAAAACCGTATGAGTTATTCAAAAAATTTTTTCACCGTGAGCGTCAGTCATCCTTCGACTCCAACTATGCCAACTTTGGTGTATGTGTGTCATTCAGAAAAATATTTATGACGAGTTTAAAACACATAGTCGGATTCGTTTTTCTCCCCTCTTCTGCTCCAAAACCAATGAAAAACGGCTCTGATTTTCATCGACTTTAGGTCGGTCTGGAGGGTTTTTAAGGAAAAGTATTAATCCTACCGTAATTCCGAAGATATTGTGTGGGTCCAGAGATTTCAGTCTACAAACTGACCAAAAATGGTGACTCTAGCTATAAATATGTGGCCGTGAGGGCGAGTTTAAAATGTTTTTTTGTGTTTAAAAAACGCCTGCCTCACACTCTAGCTTTTCAGTTGCTCCACTCTAGCAGGCTGGATTTTGCTAAAACTTTGTGGCGCTTGAGGTCTGATTATACAAAAACCGTAGCAGTTATCAACATACCGTCTTCAGTTTTAAATAGACGAAGGATTTATCTACAAACTGAGCTTCAAAATGTTTTTCTAGGTGAATGTATGCCGACACAGTGAAGTGCTGTTTTTTATGCTTTTTTTTTCCTCTCCCCATTCATTTCCTATGGGATTTTTTTGCGACGTTTTCGCTAATAATTCGCAAACCTTCGGACTAATGAGAAAGTTTTATACAAGCACACATCACCCCATTGGTCCCGACGCGTGTGCCAACTTTGGGCCCGATCCGCCAAACCGTGCGGGACTAGTTACGCGCCGAAGTTTTGGGTATACGGGAGAATTATAATAATAATAATACGCGGAATAAATATGTGCAATAGTAGTAGGTGGGCCATGCCTTCGGCATGTGGCCCCCCAATAATACGCGGAATAAATATGTGCAATAGTAGTAGGTGGGCCATGCCTTCGGCATGTGGCCCCCCAATAATAATAATACGCGGAATAAATATGTGCAATAGTAGTAGGTGGGCCATGCCTTCGGCATGTGGCCCCCCAACTAGAAAATTTCTAAAGAAATTTTGAGGGGGGCCACCTACTGCCCGTCTGGGGAACCGGGCCAATACGGCCCTGGCAAGTGATGTCGGGGCTCCCCAGACCAACTGCTTATGCCTTTGAGGGCTGCTGAGGGAAGGAAAGAGGGCTAGGTCATGGGCAAAGAGAGCTGTGTGCCACCTGTGCTGAAATCTGGGTAATAGACGTGCACAGCGTATGATGCACAAGGGTAATATGGGTTGTCCATATTGAACCGCAGTGGGTAAAGCTCAGTTGGTGGGCTCCGCCCGCCTGCTAGGAGCCCTTGCAGCGATGAAAAAAATCCCCAATGGCGGGCATTGCCCGCCTGCTAAGAGCCATTGCAGTGATGAAATCACCAATGGCGGGCTCCGCCCGCCTGCTAGGAGCCATTGCAGTGATGAAAAAAATCACCATTGGCGGGCTCCGCCCGCCTCCTAACAGCCATTGCAGTGATGAAATCACCAATGGCGGGCTCCGCCCGCCTTCTAAGAGCCATTGCAGTGATGAAATTACAAATGGCTATAAGCAATATGCCAGAATGTATGAGTGTGTATAAGGAAGAGGCTTTTATTTTGTAGAGTCCCTGTAGTCTTATTTTGAAAGTCTATCATGGAAGTGCATCTATAGATGGGTCATGCCCAGCAGTGATATAGAATCCATTTCCAAATGTTAAATCACTGGTTTTCCATGTTATTAGGTGAATAGTTCCTGTATTACAGAGTAAATGGGGGACTTTTATTGTGAAATTTGCTCTGGGGTGTGTTTTGAAAAGGTCACTAGAGTCTAATAAAAACAACCTGGAAGAGTTTGGGTCATAATGTTGAGCCATTTGCATCAATTAATGCATTAGTATAATCTAGAGGCTTTTATTTTGTAGGGTCCCTGGAGTCTTATTTTGAAAGTCCAACAGAGTTGTGTTTAGAGAAAATGTTCAGACCCATCAATGATAGTTGATGACTTTCCAATCGTTAAATCACTCTTTTTCCATTTTATTAGGGCAGTAGATGAAGCGGAAATGGGAGGCTTTTATTTTGAAATTTGCCATAGGGTGTGTTTTAAACAGTCTCCTAGAGTCTATTCTCTAAAATGGGGTTGAGTTTGGGTCATAATGTTGAGCCATATAGGGCAATAAATATATGTAAAAAATATAGAGGCTTTTATTTTGAAGGGTCCCTGGAGTCTTATTTTGAAAGTCTATCAGTGCTGAGTGGCAAGGGAAGTGTCATGGACGGCAGTCATATAGTATCCATTTCCCAATGTTAAATCAGTGCTTTCACCCTCCATTAGATTAATATGTGCTGTTTAAAACAGCAGAGGTAAAATCTGTTTGAAGCTTGGTAACCTTGACAACGCTTAACGAGCCTCTCACTGACACAGACAACAGCTGCACTCACTATTGGTTTCTTCTTCCCAGGCTTTTTTGTATGGGAAGAACGGCACCGAACAAACGACTACTGATCAAAAACCGTATGAGTTATTCAAAAAACATTTTCACCATGAGCATCAGCAATCCTTCGACTCCAACTATACCAACTTTGGTGTATGTGTGTCATTCAGAAAAATATTTATGACGAGTTGAAAACACATAGTCTGATTCGTTTTTCTCCCATCTTCAGCTCAAAAAGAATGGAGAAAGGCTGAAACTCTCATCCACTTTAGGTTGGTCTGGAGGGTTTTTAAGGCAAAGTATTAATCCTACCGTAATTCCGAAGACATTGTGTGAGTCCAGAGGTTTCAGTCTACAAACTGACCAAAAATGGTGACTGTAGCTCCAAATATGTGGCCGTGAGGGCGAGAATAAGATGTTTGATCTTAAAAAATGGCCGCCTCACACTAAGATTTCAGCAGCTGCACTCTAGCAGGCTGCTGCAGAAGCTAACTGTCAGCTAGCTTCCAGGTGCTTACCCTCCGAACAAACGACTGCTGAGCAAAAACCGTAAAAGATATCTGAAAAATTCTTTCAGTGAAAGCAACATCTATCCTTTGTCTCAGACTGGGGTAACCTTCATGTCTGTAGGTCTTTCACAACCCAAAACGAAGCACAAACAAAATGGTTGGCCCACCTGCTCCTCCCTTTGTTTGAACTGCAGGACCTCACTCTCACTCACCTTTTAGCTGCTAAAGCACCCCTCCGAACAAACGACTGCTGAGTAAAAACCGTAAAAGGTATCTGAAAAATTCTTTTTATCTAAGCGACAGCTATATCTTGTCTTCAATTGGAGTAACTTTCATGGCTGTAGGTCATCTACAAACTGAATGGGAAGAGAAAGAAAAAGAAAAAACGTTTCATCACACCTAAGCTTCTAATTGAGCTAGCTGCAGCAGGTCACTGTCACTCAGCTTTCAGGTGCTTAAAATGTCCTCCGAACAAACGACTGCTGAGCAAAAACCGTATGAGTTATTCAAAAAATTTTTTCACCGTGAGCGTCAGTCATCCTTCGACTCCAACTATGCCAACTTTGGTGTATGTGTGTCATTCAGAAAAATATTTATGACGAGTTTAAAACACATAGTCGGATTCGTTTTTCTCCCCTCTTCTGCTCCAAAACCAATGAAAAACGGCTCTGATTTTCATCGACTTTAGGTCGGTCTGGAGGGTTTTTAAGGAAAAGTATTAATCCTACCGTAATTCCGAAGATATTGTGTGGGTCCAGAGATTTCAGTCTACAAACTGACCAAAAATGGTGACTCTAGCTATAAATATGTGGCCGTGAGGGCGAGTTTAAAATGTTTTTTTGTGTTTAAAAAACGCCTGCCTCACACTCTAGCTTTTCAGTTGCTCCACTCTAGCAGGCTGGATTTTGCTAAAACTTTGTGGCGCTTGAGGTCTGATTATACAAAAACCGTAGCAGTTATCAACATACCGTCTTCAGTTTTAAATAGACGAAGGATTTATCTACAAACTGAGCTTCAAACTGTTTTTCTAGGTGAATGTATGCCGACACAGTGAAGTGCTGTTTTTTATGCTTTTTTTTTCCTCTCCCCATTCATTTCCTATGGGATTTTTTTGCGACGTTTTCGCTAATAATTCGCAAACCTTCGGACTAATGAGAAAGTTTTATACAAGCACACATCACCCCATTGGTCCCGACGCGTGTGCCAACTTTGGGCCCGATCCGCCAAACCGTGCGGGACTAGTTACGCGCCGAAGTTTTGGGTATACGGGAGAATTATAATAACTAGAAAATTTCTAAAGAAATTTTGAGGGGGGCCACCTACTGCCCGTCTGGGGAACCGGGCCAATACGGCCCTGGCAAGTGACGTCGGGGCTCCCCAGACCAACTGCTTACGCCTTTGAGGGCTGCTGAGGGAAGGAAAGAGGGCAAGTTCATGGGCAAAGAGAGCTGTGTGCCACTTGTGCTGACATCTGGGAAATAGACGTGCACAGCGTATGATGCACAAGGGTAATATGGGTTGTCCATATTGAAACACAGTGGGTAAAGCCCAGTTGGCGGGCTTCGCCCGCCTGCTAGGAGCCATCTCAGTGAAGAAAAAAATCACCAATGGCGGGCTCTGCCCGCCTTCTAAGAGCCATTGCAGTGATGAAATCACCAATGGCGGGCTCCGCCCGCCTGCTAAGAGCCATTGCAGTGATGTAATCACCTTTGGCGGGCTCCGCCCGCCTGTTACCATTGGCGGGCTCCGCCCTCCTTCTAAGAGCCATTGCAGTGATGAAATCACCAATGGCAATGAGCAATATGCCAGAATGTATGAGTGTGTATAAGGAAGAGGCTTTTATTCTGTAGAGTCCTTGTAGTCTTATTTTGAAAGTCTATCATGAATGTGCATCAAAAGATGGGTCACGCCCAGCAGTGATATAGAATCCATTTCCAAATGTTAAATCACTGGTTTTCCATGTTATTAGGTGAATAGTTGCTGTATTACAGAGTAAATGGGAGACTTTTATTGTGAAATTTGCTCTGGGTGTGTTTTGAAAAGGTCACTAGAGTCTAATAAAAACAACCTGGAAGAGTTTGGGTCATAATGTTGAGCCATTTGCATCAATTAATGCATTAGTATAATCTAGAGGCTTTTATTTTGTAGGGTCCCTGGAGTCTTATTTTGAAAGTCCAACAGAGTTGTGTTTATAGAAAATGTTCAGACCCGTCAATGATAGTTGATTACTTTCCAATCGTTAAATCACTCTTTTTCCATGTTATTAGGGCAGTAGATGAAGCGGAAATGGGAGGCTTTTATTTTGAAATTTGCTATAGGGTGTGTTTTAAACAGTCTCCTAGAGTCTATTCTCTAAAACGGGGTTGAGTTTGGGTCATAATGTTGAGCCATATAGGGCAATAAATATATGTAAAAAAATATAGAGGCTTTTATTTTGTAGGGTCCCTGGAGTCTTATTTTGAAAGTCTATCAGTGCTGAGTGGCAAGGGAAGTGTCATGGACAGCAGTCATATAGTATCCATTTCCCAATGTTAAATCAGTCCTTTCACCCTCCATTAGATTAATATGTGCTGTTTAAAACAGCAGAGGTAAAATCTGTTTGAAGCTTGGTAACCTTGACAACGCTTAACGAGCCTCTCACTGACACAGACAACAGCTGCACTCACTATTGGTTTCTTCTTCCCAGGCTTTTTTGTATGGGAAGAACGGCACCGAACAAACGACTACTGATCAAAAACCGTATGAGTTATTCAAAAAACATTTTCACCATGAGCATCAGCAATCCTTCGACTCCAACTATACCAACTTTGGTGTATGTGTGTCATTCAGAAAAATATTTATGACGAGTTGAAAACACATAGTCTGATTCGTTTCTCTCCCATCTTCAGCTCAAAAAGAATAGAGAAAGGCTGAAACTCTCATCGACTTTAGGTTGGTCTGGAGGGTTTTTAAGGAAAAGTATTAATCCTACCGTAATTCCGAAGACATTGTGTGAGTCCAGAGGTTTCAGTCTACAAACTGACCAAAAATGGTGACTGTAGCTCCAAATATGTGGCCGTGAGGGCGAGAATAAGATGTTTGATCTGAAAAAAATGGCCGCCTCACACTAAGATTTCAGCAGCTGCACTCTAGCAGGCTGCTGCAGAAGCTAACTGTCAGCTAGCTTCCAGGTGCTTACCCTCCGAACAAACGACTGCTGAGCAAAAACCGTAAAAGATATCTGAAAAATTCTTTCAGTGAAAGCAACATCTATCCTTTGTCTCAGACTGGGGTAACCTTCATGTCTGTAGGTCTTTCACAACCCAAAACGAAGCACAAACAAAATGGTTGGCCCACCTGCTCCTCCCTTTCTTTTAACTGCAGGACCTCACTCTCACTCACCTTTTAGCTGCTAAAGCACCCCTCCGAACAAACGACTGCTGAGTAAAAACCGTAAAAGGTATCTGAAAAATTCTTTTTATCTAAGCGACAGCTATATCTTGTCTTCAATTGGAGTAACTTTCATGGCTGTAGATCATCTACAAACTGAATGGGAAGAGAAAGAAAAAGAAAAAACGTTTCATCACACCTAAGCTTCTAATTGAGCTAGCTGCAGCAGGTCACTGTCACTCAGCTTTCAGGTGCTTAAAATGTCCTCCGAACAAACGACTGCTGAGCAAAAACCGTATGAGTTATTCAAAAAATTTTTTCACCGTGAGCGTCAGTCATCCTTCGACTCCAACTATGCCAACTTTGGTGTATGTGTGTCATTCAGAAAAATATTTATGACGAGTTTAAAACACATAGTCTGATTCGTTTTTCTCCCCTCTTCTGCTCCAAAACCAATGAAAAACGGCTCTGATTTTCATCGACTTTAGGTCGGTCTGGAGGGTTTTTAAGGAAAAGTATTAATCCTACCGTAATTCCGAAGATATTGTGTGGGTCCAGAGATTTCAGTCTACAAACTGACCAAAAATGGTGACTCTAGCTATAAATATGTGGCCGTGAGGGCGAGTTTAAAATGTTTTTTTGTGTTTAAAAAACGCCTGCCTCACACTCTAGCTTTTCAGTTGCTCCACTCTAGCAGGCTGGATTTTGCTAAAACTTTGTGGCGCTTGAGGTCTGATTATACAAAAACCGTAGCAGTTATCAACATACCGTCTTCAGTTTTAAATAGACGAAGGATTTATCTACAAACTGAGCTTCAAACTGTTTTTCTAGGTGAATGTATGCCGACACAGTGAAGTGCTGTTTTTTATGCTTTTTTTTTCCTCTCCCCATTCATTTCCTATGGGATTTTTTTGCGACGTTTCCGCTAATAATTCGCAAACCTTCGGACTAATGAGAAAGTTTTATACAAGCACACATCACCCCATTGGTCCCGACGCGTGTGCCAACTTTGGGCCCGATCCGCCAAACCGTGCGGGACTAGTTACGCGCCGAAGTTTTGGGTATACGGGAGAATTATAATAACTAGAAAATTTCTAAAGAAATTTTGAGGGGGGCCACCTACTGCCCGTCTGGGGAACCGGGCCAATACGGCCCTGGCAAGTGACGTCGGGGCTCCCCAGACCAACTGCTTACGCCTTTGAGGGCTGCTGAGGGAAGGAAAGAGGGCAAGTTCATGGGCAAAGAGAGCTGTGTGCCACTTGTGCTGAAATCTGGGAAATAGACGTGCACAGCGTATGATGCACAAGGGTAATATGGGTTGCCCATATTGAAACACAGTGGGTAAAGCCCAGTTGGCGGGCTTCGCCCGCCTGCTAGGAGCCATCTCAGTGAAGAAAAAAATCACCAATGGCGGGCTCTGCCCGCCTTCTAAGAGCCATTGCAGTGATGAAATCACCAATGGCGGGCTCCGCCCGCCTGCTAAGAGCCATTGCAGTGATGTAATCACCTTTGGCGGGCTCCGCCCGCCTGTTACCATTGGCGGGCTCCGCCCGCCTTCTAAGAGCCATTGCAGTGATTAAATTACAAATGGCAATGAACAATATGCCAGAATGTATAAGTGTGTATAAGGAAGAGGTTTTTATTCTGTAGAGTCCCTGTAGTCTTATTTTGAAAGTCTATTATGGATGTGCATCAAAAGATGGGTCATGCCCAGCAGTGATGTAGAATCCATTTCCAAATGTTAAATCACTGGTTTTCCATGTTATTAGTTGAATAGTTGCTGTATTACAGAGTAAATGGGAGACTTTTATTGTGAAAAATGCTCTGGGGTGTGTTTTGAAAAGGTCACTAGAGTCTAATAAAAACAACCTGGAAGAGTTTGGGTCATAATGTTGAGCCATTTGCATCAATTAATGCATTAGTATAATCTAGAGGCTTTTATTTTGTAGGGTCCCTGGAGTCTTATTTTGAAAGTCCAACAGAGTTGTGTTTATAGAAAATGTTCAGACCCATCAATGATAGTTGATGACTTTCCAATCGTTAAATCACTCTTTTTCCATGTTATTAGGGCAGTAGATGAAGCGGAAATTGGAGGCTTTTATTTTGAAATTTGCCATAGGGTGTGTTTTAAACAGTCTCCTTGAGTCTATTCTCTAAAATGGGGTTGAGTTTGGATCATAATGTTGAGCCATATAGGGCAATAAATATATGTAAAAAAATATAGAGGCTTTTATTTTGTAGGGTCCCTGGAGTCTTATTTTGAAAGTCTATCAGTGTTGAGTGGCAAGGGAAGTGTCATGGACAGCAGTCATATAGTATCCATTTCCCAATGTTAAATCAGTGCTTTCACCCTCCATTAGATTAATATGTGCTGTTTAAAACAGCAGAGGTAAAATCTGTTTGAAGCTTCGTTACCTTGACAACGCTTAACGAGCCTCTCACTGACACAGACCACAGCTGCACTCACTATTGGTTTCTTCTTCTCAGGCTTTTTTTATGGGAAGTCTGCTCCGAACAAAGGAGCGCTGAAGGAAAACCGTAAATGGAATCTAAAAAATTATTTCAGTCTAAGCAACAGCAATCCTTTTTCTCAGACTGGGGGAACCTTCATGTCTGTAGGTCTTTCACAACCCAAAACGAAGCACAAACAACATGGTTGGTCCCACCTGCTCCTCCCTTTGTTTTAACTGCAGCACTTCACTCTCACTCACATTTTACTGTAGCTGCTAAAGCACCCCTCCGAACAAACGACTGCTGAGCAAAAACCGTAGGAGTTATTTAAAAAACATTTTCACCATGAGCATCAGCAATCCTTCGACTCCAACTATACCAACTTTGGTGTATGTGTGTCATTCAGAACAATATTTATGACGAGTTGAAAACACATAGTCTGATTCGTTTTTCTCCCATCTTCAGCTCAAAAAGAATGGAGAAAGGCTGAAACTCTCATCCACTTTAGGTTGGTCTGGAGGGTTTTTAAGGCAAAGTATTAATCCTACCGTAATTCCGAAGACATTGTGTGAGTCCAGAGGTTTCAGTCTACAAACTGACCAAAAATGGTGACTGTAGCTCCAAATATGTGGCCGTGAGGGCGAGAATAAGATGTTTGATCTTAAAAAATGGCCGCCTCACACTAAGATTTCAGCAGCTGCACTCTAGCAGGCTGCTGCAGAAGCTAACTGTCAGCTAGCTTCCAGGTGCTTACCCTCCGAACAAACGACTGCTGAGCAAAAACCGTAAAAGATATCTGAAAAATTCTTTCAGTGAAAGCAACATCTATCCTTTGTCTCAGACTGGGGTAACCTTCATGTCTGTAGGTCTTTCACAACCCAAAACGAAGCACAAACAAAATGGTTGGCCCACCTGCTCCTCCCTTTGTTTGAACTGCAGGACCTCACTCTCACTCACCTTTTAGCTGCTAAAGCACCCATCCGAACAAACGACTGCTGAGTAAAAACCGTAAAAGGTATCTGAAAAATTCTTTTTATCTAAGCGACAGCTATATCTTGTCTTCAATTGGAGTAACTTTCATGGCTGTAGGTCATCTACAAACTGAATGGGAAGAGAAAGAAAAAGAAAAAACGTTTCATCACACCTAAGCTTCTAATTGAGCTAGCTGCAGCAGGTCACTGTCACTCAGCTTTCAGGTGCTTAAAATGTCCTCCGAACAAACGACTGCTGAGCAAAAACCGTATGAGTTATTCAAAAAATTTTTTCACCGTGAGCGTCAGTCATCCTTCGACTCCAACTATGCCAACTTTGGTGTATGTGTGTCATTCAGAAAAATATTTATGACGAGTTTAAAACACATAGTCGGATTCGTTTTTCTCCCCTCCTCTGCTCCAAAACCAATGAAAAACGGCTCTGATTTTCATCGACTTTAGGTCGGTCTGGAGGGTTTTTAAGGAAAAGTATTAATCCTACCGTAATTCCGAAGATATTGTGTGGGTCCAGAGATTTCAGTCTACAAACTGACCAAAAATGGTGACTCTAGCTATAAATATGTGGCCGTGAGGGCGAGTTTAAAATGTTTTTTTTGTGTTTAAAAAACGCCTGCCTCACACTCTAGCTTTTCAGTTGCTCCACTCTAGCAGGCTGGATTTTGCTAAAACTTTGTGGCGCTTGAGGTCTGATTATACAAAAACCGTAGCAGTTATCAACATACCGTCTTCAGTTTTAAATAGACGAAGGATTTATCTACAAACTGAGCTTCAAACTGTTTTTCTAGGTGAATGTATGGCGACACAGTGAAGTGCTGTTTTTTATGCTTTTTTTTTCCTCTCCCCATTCATTTCCTATGGGATTTTTTTGCGACGTTTTCGCTAATAATTCGCAAACCTTCGGACTAATGAGAAAGTTTTATACAAGCACACATCACCCCATTGGTCCCGACGCGTGTGCCAACTTTGGGCCCGATCCGCCAAACCGTGCGGGACTAGTTACGCGCCGAAGTTTTGGGTATACGGGAGAATTATAATAATAATAATAATACGCGGAATAAATATGTGCAATAGTAGTAGGTGGGCCATGCCTTCGGCATGTGGCCCCCCAATAATAATAATACGCGGAATAAATATGTGCAATAGTAGTAGGTGGGCCATGCCTTCGGCATGTGGCCCCCCAACTAGAAAATTTCTAAAGAAATTTTGAGGGGGGCCACCTACTGCCCGTATGGGGAACCGGGCCAATACGGCCCTGGCCAGTGACGTCGAGAAATTTTGAGGGGGGCCACCTACTGCCCGTCTGGGGAACCGGGCCAATACGGCCCTGGCAAGTGACGTCGGGGCTCCCCAGACCAACTGCTTACGCCTTTGAGGGCTGCTGAGGGAAGGAAAGAGGGCAAGTTCATGGGCAAAGAGAGCTGTGTGCCACTTGTGCTGAAATCTGGGAAATAGACGTGCACAGCGTATGATGCACAAGGGTAATATGGGTTGTCAATATTGAAACACAGTGGGTAAAGCCAAGTTTGCGGGCTTCGCCCGCCTTCTGGGATCCATCTCAGTGAAGAAAAAAATCACCAATGGCGGGCTCTGCCCGCCTTCTAAGAGCCATTGCAGTGATGAAATCACCAATGGCGGGCTCCGCCCGCCTGCTAAGAGCCATTGCAGTGATGTAATCACCTTTGGCGGGCTCCGCCCGCCTGTTACCATTGGCGGGCTCCGCCCGCCTTCTAAGAGCCATTGCAGTGATGAAATCACCAATGGCAATGAGCAATATGCCAGAATGTATGAGTGTGTATAAGGAAGAGGCTTTTATTCTGTAGAGTCCTTGTAGTCTTATTTTGAAAGTCTATCATGAATGTGCATCAAAAGATGGGTCACGCCCAGCAGTGATATAGAATCCATTTCCAAATGATAAATCACTGGTTTTCCATGTTATTAGGTGAATAGTTGCTGTATTACAGAGTAAATGGGAGACTTTTATTGTGAAATTTGCTCTGGGTGTGTTTTGAAAAGGTCACTAGAGTCTAATAAAAACAACCTGGAAGAGTTTGGGTCATAATGTTGAGCCATTTGCATCAATTAATGCATTAGTATAATCTAGAGGCTTTTATTTTGTAGGGTCCCTGGAGTCTTATTTTGAAAGTCCAACAGAGTTGTGTTTATAGAAAATGTTCAGACCCGTCAATGATAGTTGATTACTTTCCAATCGTTAAAACACTCTTTTTCCATGTTATTAGGGCAGTAGATGAAGCGGAAATGGGAGGCTTTTATTTTGAAATTTGCTATAGGGTGTGTTTTAAACAGTCTCCTAGAGTCTATTCTCTAAAACGGGGTTGAGTTTGGGTCATAATGTTGAGCCATATAGGGCAATAAATATATGTAAAAAATATAGAGGCTTTTATTTTGTAGGGTCCCTGGAGTCTTATTTTGAAAGTCTATCAGTGCTGAGTGGCAAGGGAAGTGTCATGGACAGCAGTCATATAGTATCCATTTCCCAATGTTAAATCAGTCCTTTCACCCTCCATTAGATTAATATGTGCTGTTTAAAACAGCAGAGGTAAAATCTGTTTGAAGCTTGGTAACCTTGACAACGCTTAACGAGCCTCTCACTGACACAGACAACAGCTGCACTCACTATTGGTTTCTTCTTCCCAGGCTTTTTTGTATGGGAAGAACGGCACCGAACAAACGACTACTGATCAAAAACCGTATGAGTTATTCAAAAAACATTTTCACCATGAGCATCAGCAATCCTTCGACTCCAACTATACCAACTTTGGTGTATGTGTGTCATTCAGAAAAATATTTATGACGAGTTGAAAACACATAGTCTGATTCGTTTCTCTCCCATCTTCAGCTCAAAAAGAATAGAGAAAGGCTGAAACTCTCATCGACTTTAGGTTGGTCTGGAGGGTTTTTAAGGAAAAGTATTAATCCTACCGTAATTCCGAAGACATTGTGTGAGTCCAGAGGTTTCAGTCTACAAACTGACCAAAAATGGTGACTGTAGCTCCAAATATGTGGCCGTGAGGGCGAGAATAAGATGTTTGATCTTAAAAAAATGGCCGCCTCACACTAAGATTTCAGCAGCTGCACTCTAGCAGGCTGCTGCAGAAGCTAACTGTCAGCTAGCTTCCAGGTGCTTACCCTCCGAACAAACGACTGCTGAGCAAAAACCGTAAAAGATATCTGAAAAATTCTTTCAGTGAAAGCAACATCTATCCTTTGTCTCAGACTGGGGTAACCTTCATGTCTGTAGGTCTTTCACAACCCAAAACGAAGCACAAACAAAATGGTTGGCCCACCTGCTCCTCCCTTTGTTTGAACTGCAGGACCTCACTCTCACTCACCTTTTAGCTGCTAAAGCACCCCTCCGAACAAACGACTGCTGAGTAAAAACCGTAAAAGGTATCTGAAAAATTCTTTTTATCTAAGCGACAGCTATATCTTGTCTTCAATTGGAGTAACTTTCATGGCTGTAGGTCATCTACAAACTGAATGGGAAGAGAAAGAAAAAGAAAAAAACGTTTCATCACACCTAAGCTTCTAATTGAGCTAGCTGCAGCAGGTCACTGTCACTCAGCTTTCAGGTGCTTAAAATGTCCTCCGAACAAACGACTGCTGAGCAAAAACCGTATGAGTTATTCAAAAAATTTTTTCACCGTGAGCGTCAGTCATCCTTCGACTCCAACTATGCCAACTTTGGTGTATGTGTGTCATTCAGAAAAATATTTATGACGAGTTTAAAACACATAGTCGGATTCGTTTTTCTCCCCTCTTCTGCTCCAAAACCAATGAAAAACGGCTCTGATTTTCATCGACTTTAGGTCGGTCTGGAGGGTTTTTAAGGAAAAGTATTAATCCTACCGTAATTCCGAAGATATTGTGTGGGTCCAGAGATTTCAGTCTACAAACTGACCAAAAATGGTGACTCTAGCTATAAATATGTGGCCGTGAGGGCGAGTTTAAAATGTTTTTTTGTGTTTAAAAAACGCCTGCCTCACACTCTAGCTTTTCAGTTGCTCCACTCTAGCAGGCTGGATTTTGCTAAAACTTTGTGGCGCTTGAGGTCTGATTATACAAAAACCGTAGCAGTTATCAACATACCGTCTTCAGTTTTAAATAGACGAAGGATTTATCTACAAACTGAGCTTCAAACTGTTTTTCTAGGTGAATGTATGGCGACACAGTGAAGTGCTGTTTTTTATGCTTTTTTTTTCCTCTCCCCATTCATTTCCTATGGGATTTTTTTGCGACGTTTTCGCTAATAATTCGCAAACCTTCGGACTAATGAGAAAGTTTTATACAAGCACACATCACCCCATTGGTCCCGACGCGTGTGCCAACTTTGGGCCCGATCCGCCAAACCGTGCGGGACTAGTTACGCGCCGAAGTTTTGGGTATACGGGAGAATTATAATAATAATAATACGCGGAATAAATATGTGCAATAGTAGTAGGTGGGCCATGCCTTCGGCATGTGGCCCCCCAACTAGAAAATTTCTAAAGAAATTTTGAGGGGGGCCACCTACTGCCCGTCTGGGGAACCGGGCCAATACGGCCCTGGCAAGTGACGTCGGGGCTCCCCAGACCAACTGCTTACGCCTTTGAGGGCTGCTGAGGGAAGGAAAGAGGGCAAGTTCATGGGCAAAGAGAGCTGTGTGCCACTTGTGCTGAAATCTGGGAAATAGACGTGCACAGAGTATGATGCACAAGGGTAATATGGGTTGTCCATATTGAAACACAGTGGGTAAAGCCCAGTTGGCGGGCTTCGCCCGCCTGCTAGGAGCCATCTCAGTGAAGAAAAAAATCACCAATGGCGGGCTCTGCCCGCCTTCTAAGAGCCATTGCAGTGATGAAATCACCTGCTAAGAGCCATTGCAGTGATGTAATCACCTTTGGCGGGCTCCGCCCGCCTGTTACCATTGGCGGGCTCCGCCCGCCTTCTAAGAGCCATTGCAGTGATGAAATCACCAATGGCAATGAGCAATATGCCAGAATGTATGAGTGTGTATAAGGAAGAGGCTTTTATTCTGTAGAGTCCTTGTAGTCTTATTTTGAAAGTCTATCATGAATGTGCATCAAAAGATGGGTCACGCCCAGCAGTGATATAGAATCCATTTCCAAATGTTAAATCACTGGTTTTCCATGTTATTAGGTGAATAGTTGCTGTATTACAGAGTAAATGGGAGACTTTTATTGTGAAATTTGCTCTGGGGTGTGTTTTGAAAAGGTCACTAGAGTCTAATAAAAACAACCTGGAAGAGTTTGGGTCATAATGTTGAGCCATTTGCATCAATTAATGCATTACTATAATCTAGAGGCTTTTATTTTGTAGGGTCCCTGGAGTCTTATTTTGAAAGTCCAACAGAGTTGTGTTTATAGAAAATGTTCAGACCCGTCAATGATAGTTGATTACTTTCCAATCGTTAAATCACTCTTTTTCCATGTTATTAGGGCAGTAGATGAAGCGGAAATGGGAGGCTTTTATTTTGAAATTTGCTATAGGGTGTGTTTTAAACAGTCTCCTAGAGTCTATTCTCTAAAACGGGGTTGAGTTTGGGTCATAATGTTGAGCCATATAGAGCAATAAATATATGTAAAAAATATAGAGGCTTTTATTTTGTAGGGTCCCTGGAGTCTTATTTTGAAAGTCTATCAGTGCTGAGTGGCAAGGGAAGTGTCATGTACAGCAGTCATATAGTATCCATTTCCCAATGTTAAATCAGTCCTTTCACCCTCCATTAGATTAATATGTGCTGTTTAAAACAGCAGAGGTAAAATCTGTTTGAAGCTTGGTAACCTTGACAACGCTTAACGAGCCTCTCACTGACACAGACAACAGCTGCACTCACTATTGGTTTCTTCTTCCCAGGCTTTTTTGTATGGGAAGAACGGCACCGAACAAACGACTACTGATCAAAAACCGTATGAGTTATTCAAAAAACATTTTCACCATGAGCATCAGCAATCCTTCGACTCCAACTATACCAACTTTGGTGTATGTGTGTCATTCAGAAAAATATTTATGACGAGTTGAAAACACATAGTCTGATTCGTTTTTCTCCCATCTTCAGCTCAAAAAGAATGGAGAAAGGCTGAAACTCTCATCCACTTTAGGTTGGTCTGGAGGGTTTTTAAGGCAAAGTATTAATCCTACCGTAATTCCGAAGACATTGTGTGAGTCCAGAGGTTTCAGTCTACAAACTGACCAAAAATGGTGACTGTAGCTCCAAATATGTGGCCGTGAGGGCGAGAATAAGATGTTTGATCTTAAAAAATGGCCGCCTCACACTAAGATTTCAGCAGCTGCACTCTAGCAGGCTGCTGCAGAAGCTAACTGTCAGCTAGCTTCCAGGTGCTTACCCTCCGAACAAACGACTGCTGAGCAAAAACCGTAAAAGATATCTGAAAAATTCTTTCAGTGAAAGCAACATCTATCCTTTGTCTCAGACTGGGGTAACCTTCATGTCTGTAGGTCTTTCACAACCCAAAACGAAGCACAAACAAAATGGTTGGCCCACCTGCTCCTCCCTTTGTTTGAACTGCAGGACCTCACTCTCACTCACCTTTTAGCTGCTAAAGCACCCCTCCGAACAAACGACTGCTGAGTAAAAACCGTAAAAGGTATCTGAAAAATTCTTTTTATCTAAGCGACAGCTATATCTTGTCTTCAATTGGAGTAACTTTCATGGCTGTAGGTCATCTACAAACTGAATGGGAAGAGAAAGAAAAAGAAAAAACGTTTCATCACACCTAAGCTTCTAATTGAGCTAGCTGCAGCAGGTCACTGTCACTCAGCTTTCAGGTGCTTAAAATGTCCTCCGAACAAACGACTGCTGAGCAAAAACCGTATGAGTTATTCAAAAAATTTTTTCACCGTGAGCGTCAGTCATCCTTCGACTCCAACTATGCCAACTTTGGTGTATGTGTGTCATTCAGAAAAATATTTATGACGAGTTTAAAACACATAGTCGGATTCGTTTTTCTCCCCTCTTCTGCTCCAAAACCAATGAAAAACGGCTCTGATTTTCATCGACTTTAGGTCGGTCTGGAGGGTTTTTAAGGAAAAGTATTAATCCTACCGTAATTCCGAAGATATTGTGTGGGTCCAGAGATTTCAGTCTACAAACTGACCAAAAATGGTGACTCTAGCTATAAATATGTGGCCGTGAGGGCGAGTTTAAAATGTTTTTTTGTGTTTAAAAAACGCCTGCCTCACACTCTAGCTTTTCAGTTGCTCCACTCTAGCAGGCTGGATTTTGCTAAAACTTTGTGGCGCTTGAGGTCTGATTATACAAAAACCGTAGCAGTTATCAACATACCGTCTTCAGTTTTAAATAGACGAAGGATTTATCTACAAACTGAGCTTCAAACTGTTTTTCTAGGTGAATGTATGCCGACACAGTGAAGTGCTGTTTTTTATGCTTTTTTTTTCCTCTCCCCATTCATTTCCTATGGGATTTTTTTGCGACGTTTTCGCTAATAATTCGCAAACCTTCGGACTAATGAGAAAGTTTTATACAAGCACACATCACCCCATTGGTCCCGACGCGTGTGCCAACTTTGGGCCCGATCCGCCAAACCGTGCGGGACTAGTTACGCGCCGAAGTTTTGGGTATACGGGAGAATTATAATAACTAGAAAATTTCTAAAGAAATTTTGAGGGGGGCCACCTACTGCCCGTCTTGGGAACCGGGCCAATACGGCCCTGGCAAGTGACGTCGGGGCTCCCCAGACCAACTGCTTACGCCTTTGAGGGCTGCTGAGGGAAGGAAAGAGGGCAAGTTCATGGGCAAAGAGAGCTGTGTGCCACTTGTGCTGACATCTGGGAAATAGACGTGCACAGCGTATGATGCACAAGGGTAATATGGGTTGTCCATATTGAAACACAGTGGGTAAAGCCCAGTTGGCGGGCTTCGCCCGCCTGCTAGGAGCCATCTCAGTGAAGAAAAAAATCACCAATGGCGGGCTCTGCCCGCCTTCTAAGAGCCATTGCAGTGATGAAATCACCAATGGCGGGCTCCGCCCGCCTTCTAAGAGCCATTGCAGTGATGAAATTACAAATGGCAATGAGCAATATGCCAGAATGTATGAGTGTGTATAAGGAAGAGGCTTTTATTCTGTAGAGTCCCTGGAGTCTTATTTTGAAAGTCTATCATGGAAGTGCATCTAAAGATGGGTCATGCCCAGCAGTTATATAGAATCAATTTCCAAATGTTAAATCACTGGTTTTCCATGTTATTAGGTGAATAGTTGCTGTATTACAGAGTAAATGGGAGACTTTTATTGTGAAATTTGCTCTGGGTGTGTTTTGAAAAGGTCACTAGAGTCTAATAAAAACAACCTGGAAGAGTTTGGGTCATAATGTTGAGCCATTTGCATCAATTAATGCATTAGTATAATCTAGAGGCTTTTATTTTGTAGGGTCGCTGGAGTCTTATTTTGAAAGTCCAACAGAGTTGTGTTTATAGAAAATGTTCAGACCCGTCAATGATAGTTGATTACTTTCCAATCGTTAAATCACTCTTTTTCCATGTTATTAGGGCAGTAGATGAAGCGGAAATGGGAGGCTTTTATTTTGAAATTTGCTATAGGGTGTGTTTTAAACAGTCTCCTAGAGTCTATTCTCTAAAACGGGGTTGAGTTTGGGTCATAATATTGAGCCATATAGGGCAATAAATATATGTAAAAAATATAGAGGCTTTTATTTTGTAGGGTCCCTGGAGTCTTATTTTGAAAGTCTATCAGTGCTGAGTGGCAAGGGAAGTGTCATGGACAGCAGTCATATAGTATCCATTTCCCAATGTTAAATCAGTCCTTTCACCCTCCATTAGATTAATATGTGCTGTTTAAAACAGCAGAGGTAAAATCTGTTTGAAGCTTGGTAACCTTGACAACGCTTAACGAGCCTCTCACTGACACAGACAACAGCTGCACTCACTATTGGTTTCTTCTTCCCAGGCTTTTTTGTATGGGAAGAACGGCAACGAAAACAAACGACTACTGATCAAAAACCGTATGAGTTATTCAAAAAACATTTTCACCATGAGCATCAGCAATCCTTCGACTCCAAGTATACCAACTTTGGTGTATGTGTGTCATTCAGAACAATATTTATGACGACTTGAAAACACATAGTCTGATTCGTTTCTCTCCCATCTTCAGCTCAAAAAGAATGGAGAAAGGCTGAAACTCATCGACTTTAGGTTGGTCTGGAGGGTTTTTAAGGAAAAGTATTAATCCTACCGTAATTCCGAAGACATTGTGTGAGTCCAGAGGTTTCAGTCTACAAACTGACCAAAAATGGTGACTGTAGCTCCAAATATGTGGCCGTGAGGGCGAGAATAAGATGTTTGATCTTAAAAAAATGGCCGCCTCACACTAAGATTTCAGCAGCTGCACTCTAGCAGGCTGCTGCAGAAGCTAACTGTCAGCTAGCTTCCAGGTGCTTACCCTCCGAACAAACGACTGCTGAGCAAAAACCGTAAAAGATATCTGAAAAATTCTTTCAGTGAAAGCAACATCTATCCTTTGTCTCAGACTGGGGTAACCTTCATGTCTGTAGGTCTTTCACAACCCAAAACGAAGCACAAACAAAATGGTTGGCCCACCTGCTCCTCCCTTTGTTTGAACTGCAGGACCTCACTCTCACTCACCTTTTAGCTGCTAAAGCACCCCTCCGAACAAACGACTGCTGAGTAAAAACCATAAAAGTTGTCTGAAAAATTCTTTTTATCTAAGCGACAGCTATATCTTGTCTTCAATTGGAGTAACTTTCATGGCTGTAGGTCATCTACAAACTGAATGGGAAGAGAAAGAAAAAGAAAAAACGTTTCATCACACCTAAGCTTCTAATTGAGCTAGCTGCAGCAGGTCACTGTCACTCAGCTTTCAGGTGCTTAAAATGTCCTCCGAACAAACGACTGCTGAGCAAAAACCGTATGAGTTATTCAAAAAATTTTTTCACCGTGAGCGTCAGACATCCTTCGACTCCAACTATGCCAACTTTGGTGTATGTGTGTCATTCAGAAAAATATTTATGACGAGTTTAAAACACATAGTCGGATTCGTTTTTCTCCCCTCTTCTGCTCCAAAACCAATGAAAAACGGCTCTGATTTTCATCGACTTTAGGTCGGTCTGGAGGGTTTTTAAGGAAAAGTATTAATCCTACCGTAATTCCGAAGATATTGTGTGGGTCCAGAGATTTCAGTCTACAAACTGACCAAAAATGGTGACTCTAGCTATAAATATGTGGCCGTGAGGGCGAGTTTAAAATGTTTTTTTGTGTTTAAAAAACGCCTGCCTCACACTCTAGCTTTTCAGTTGCTCCACTCTAGCAGGCTGGATTTTGCTAAAACTTTGTGGCGCTTGAGGTCTGATTATACAAAAACCGTAGCAGTTATCAACATACCGTCTTCAGTTTTAAATAGACGAAGGATTTATCTACAAACTGAGCTTCAAACTGTTTTTCTAGGTGAATGTATGCCGACACAGTGAAGTGCTGTTTTTTATGCTTTTTTTTTCCTCTCCCCATTCATTTCCTATGGGATTTTTTTGCGACGTTTTCGCTAATAATTCGCAAACCTTCGGACTAATGAGAAAGTTTTATACAAGCACACATCACCCCATTGGTCCCGACGCGTGTGCCAACTTTGGGCCCGATCCGCCAAACCGTGCGGGACTAGTTACGCGCCGAAGTTTTGGGTATACGGGAGAATTATAATAATAACTAGAAAATTTCTAAAGAAATTTTGAGGGGGGCCACCTACTGCCCGTCTGGGGAACCGGGCCAATACGGCCCTGGCAAGTGACGTCGGGGCTCCCCAGACCAACTGCTTACGCCTTTGAGGGCTGCTGAGGGAAGGAAAGAGGGCAAGTTCATGGGCAAAGAGAGCTGTGTGCCACTTGTGCTGAAATCTGGGAAATAGACGTGCACAGCGTATGATGCACAAGGGTAATATGGGTTGTCCATATTGAAACACAGTGGGTAAAGCCCAGTTGGCGGGCTTCGCCCGCCTGCTAGGAGCCATCTCAGTGAAGAAAAAAATCACCAATGGCGGGCTCTGCCCGCCTTCTAAGAGCCATTGCAGTGATGAAATCACCAATGGCGGGCTCCGCCCGCCTGCTAAGAGCCATTGCAGTGATGTAATCACCTTTGGCGGGCTCCGCCCGCCTGTTACCATTGGCGGGCTCCGCCCGCCTTCTAAGAGCCATTGCAGTGATGAAATCACCAATGGCAATGAGCAATATGCCAGAATGTATGAGTGTGTATAAGGAAGAGGCTTTTATTCTGTAGAGTCCTTGTAGTCTTATTTTGAAAGTCTATCATGAATGTGCATCAAAAGATGGGTCACGCCCAGCAGTGATATAGAATCCATTTCCAAATGTTAAATCACTGGTTTTCCATGTTATTAGGTGAATAGTTGCTGTATTACAGAGTAAATGGGAGACTTTTATTGTGAAATTTGCTCTGGGTGTGTTTTGAAAAGGTCACTAGAGTCTAATAAAAACAACCTGGAAGAGTTTGGGTCATAATGTTGAGCCATTTGCATCAATTAATGCATTAGTATAATCTAGAGGCTTTTATTTTGTAGGGTCCCTGGAGTCTTATTTTGAAAGTCCAACAGAGTTGTGTTTATAGAAAATGTTCAGACCCGTCAATGATAGTTGATTACTTTCCAATCGTTAAATCACTCTTTTTCCATGTTATTAGGGCAGTAGATGAAGCGGAAATGGGAGGCTTTTATTTTGAAATTTGCTACAGGGTGTGTTTTAAACAGTCTCCTAGAGTCTATTCTCTAAAACGGGGTTGAGTTTGGGTCATAATGTTGAGCCATATAGGGCAATAAATATATGTAAAAAATATAGAGGCTTTTATTTTGTAGGGTCCCTGGAGTCTTATTTTGAAAGTCTATCAGTGCTGAGTGGCAAGGGAAGTGTCATGGACAGCAGTCATATAGTATCCATTTCCCAATGTTAAATCAGTCCTTTCACCCTCCATTAGATTAATATGTGCTGTTTAAAACAGCAGAGGTAAAATCTGTTTGAAGCTTGGTAACCTTGACAACGCTTAACGAGCCTCTCACTGACACAGACAACAGCTGCACTCACTATTGGTTTCTTCTTCCCAGGCTTTTTTGTATGGGAAGAACGGCACCGAACAAACGACTACTGATCAAAAACCGTATGAGTTATTCAAAAAACATTTTCACCATGAGCATCAGCAATCCTTCAACTCCAACTATACCAACTTTGGTGTATGTGTGTCATTCAGAAAAATATTTATGACGAGTTGAAAACACATAGTCTGATTCGTTTCTCTCCCATCTTCAGCTCAAAAAGAATAGAGAAAGGCTGAAACTCTCATCGACTTTAGGTTGGTCTGGACGGTTTTTAAGGAAAAGTATTAATCCTACCGTAATTCCGAAGACATTGTGTGAGTCCAGAGGTTTCAGTCTACAAACTGACCAAAAATGGTGACTGTAGCTCCAAATATGTGGCCGTGAGGGCGAGAATAAGATGTTTGATCTTAAAAGAATGGCCGCCTCACACTAAGATTTCAGCAGCTGCACTCTAGCAGGCTGCTGCAGAAGCTAACTGTCAGCTAGCTTCCAGGTGCTTACCCTCCGAACAAACGACTGCTGAGCAAAAACCGTAAAAGATATCTGAAAAATTCTTTCAGTGAAAGCAACATCTATCCTTTGTCTCAGACTGGGGTAACCTTCATGTCTGTAGGTCTTTCACAACCCAAAACGAAGCACAAACAAAATGGTTGGCCCACCTGCTCCTCCCTTTGTTTGAACTGCAGGACCTCACTCTCACTCACCTTTTAGCTGCTAAAGCACCCCTCCGAACAAACGACTGCTGAGTAAAAACCGTAAAAGGTATCTGAAAAATTATTTTTATCTAAGCGACAGCTATATCTTGTCTTCAATTGGAGTAACTTTCATGGCTGTAGGTCATCTACAACCTGAATGGGAAGAGAAAGAAAAAGAAAAAACGTTTTGTCACACCTGATCTTCTAATTGAGCTAGCTGCAGCAGGACACTCTCCCCCAGCTTTCAGCTGCTTAAAATGTCCTCCGAACAAACGACTGCTGAGCAAAAACCGTATGAGTTATTCAAAATATTTTTTCACCGTGAGCGTCAGCCATCCTTCGACTCCAACTATGCCAACTTTGGTGTATGTGTGTCATTCAGAAAAATATTTATGACGAGTTTAAAACACATAGTCTGATTCGTTTTTCTCCCCTCTTCTGCTCCAAAACCAATGAAAAACGGCTCTGATTTTCATCGACTTTAGGTCAGTCTGGAGGGTTTTTAAGGAAAAGTATTAATCCTACCGTAATTCCGAAGATATTGTGTGGGTCCAGAGATTTCAGTCTACAAACTGACCAAAAATGGTGACTCTAGCTATAAATATGTGGCCGTGAGGGCGAGTTTAAAATGTTTTTTTGTGTTTAAAAAACGCCTGCCTCACACTCTAGCTTTTCAGTTGCTCCACTCTAGCAGGCTGGATTTTGCTAAAACTTTGTGGCGCTTGAGGTCTGATTATACAAAAACCGTAGCAGTTATCAACATACCGTCTTCAGTTTTAAATAGACGAAGGATTTATCTACAAACTGAGCTTCAAACTGTTTTTCTAGGTGAATGTATGCCGACACAGTGAAGTGCTGTTTTTTATGCTTTTTTTTTCCTCTCCCCATTCATTTCCTATGGGATTTTTTTGCGACGTTTTCGCTAATAATTCGCAAACCTTCGGACTAATGAGAAAGTTTTATACAAGCACACATCACCCCATTGGTCCCGACGCGTGTGCCAACTTTGGGCCCGATCCGCCAAACCGTGCGGGACTAGTTACGTGCCGAAGTTTTGGGTATACGGGAGAATTATAATAATAATAATAATACGCGGAATAAATATGTGCAATAGTAGTAGGTGGGCCATGCCTTCGGCATGTGGCCCCCCAATAATAATACGCGGAATAAATATGTGCAATAGTAGTAGGTGGGCCATGCCTTCGGCATGTGGCCCCCCAATAATAATACGCGGAATAAATATGTGCAATAGTAGTAGGTGGGCCATGCCTTCGGCATGTGGCCCCCCAACTAGAAAATTTCTAAAGAAATTTTGAGGGGGGCCACCTACTGCCCGTCTGGGGAACAGGGCCAATACGGCCCTGGCAAGTGATGTCGGGGCTCCCCAGACCAACTGCTTACGCCTTTGAGGGCTGCTGAGGGAAGGAAAGAGGGCTAGGTCATGGGCAAAGAGAGCTGTGTGCCACTTGTGCTGAAATCTGGGAAATAGACGTGCACAGCGTATGATGCAAAAGGGTAATATGGGTTGTCCATATTGAACCGCAGTGGGTAAAGCTCAGTTGGTGGGCTCCGCCCGCCTGCTAGGAGCCCTTGCAGCGATGAAAAAAATCACCAATGGCGGGCTCTGCCCGCCTGCTAAGAGCCATTGCAGTGATGAAATCACCAATGGCGGGCTCCGCCCGCCTTCTAAGAGCCATTGCAGTGATGAAATCACCAATGGCGGGCTCTGCCCGCCTTCTAAGAGCCATTGCAGTGATGAAATTACAAATGGCAATGAGCAATATGCCAGAATGTATGAGTGTGTATAAGGAAGAGGCTTTTATTCTGTAGAGTCCCTGGAGTCTTATTTTGAAAGTCTATCATGGAAGTGCATCTAAAGATGGGTCATGCCCAGCAGTTATATAGAATCAATTTCCAAATGTTAAATCACTGGTTTTCCATGTTATTAGGTGAATAGTTGCTGTATTACAGAGTAAATGGGAGACTTTTATTGTGAAATTTGCTCTGGGTGTGTTTTGAAAAGGTCACTAGAGTCTAATAAAAACAACCTGGAAGAGTTTGGGTCATAATGTTGAGCCATTTGCATCAATTAATGCATTAGTATAATCTAGAGGCTTTTATTTTGTAGGGTCGCTGGAGTCTTATTTTGAAAGTCCAACAGAGTTGTGTTTATAGAAAATGTTCAGACCCGTCAATGATAGTTGATTACTTTCCAATCGTTAAATCACTCTTTTTCCATGTTATTAGGGCAGTAGATGAAGCGGAAATGGGAGGCTTTTATTTTGAAATTTGCTATAGGGTGTGTTTTAAACAGTCTCCTAGAGTCTATTCTCTAAAACGGGGTTGAGTTTGGGTCATAATATTGAGCCATATAGGGCAATAAATATATGTAAAAAATATAGAGGCTTTTATTTTGTAGGGTCCCTGGAGTCTTATTTTGAAAGTCTATCAGTGCTGAGTGGCAAGGGAAGTGTCATGGACAGCAGTCATATAGTATCCATTTCCCAATGTTAAATCAGTCCTTTCACCCTCCATTAGATTAATATGTGCTGTTTAAAACAGCAGAGGTAAAATCTGTTTGAAGCTTGGTAACCTTGACAACGCTTAACGAGCCTCTCACTGACACAGACAACAGCTGCACTCACTATTGGTTTCTTCTTCCCAGGCTTTTTTGTATGGGAAGAACGGCAACGAAAACAAACGACTACTGATCAAAAACCGTATGAGTTATTCAAAAAACATTTTCACCATGAGCATCAGCAATCCTTCGACTCCAAGTATACCAACTTTGGTGTATGTGTGTCATTCAGAACAATATTTATGACGACTTGAAAACACATAGTCTGATTCGTTTCTCTCCCATCTTCAGCTCAAAAAGAATGGAGAAAGGCTGAAACTCATCGACTTTAGGTTGGTCTGGAGGGTTTTTAAGGAAAAGTATTAATCCTACCGTAATTCCGAAGACATTGTGTGAGTCCAGAGGTTTCAGTCTACAAACTGACCAAAAATGGTGACTGTAGCTCCAAATATGTGGCCGTGAGGGCGAGAATAAGATGTTTGATCTTAAAAAAATGGCCGCCTCACACTAAGATTTCAGCAGCTGCACTCTAGCAGGCTGCTGCAGAAGCTAACTGTCAGCTAGCTTCCAGGTGCTTACCCTCCGAACAAACGACTGCTGAGCAAAAACCGTAAAAGATATCTGAAAAATTCTTTCAGTGAAAGCAACATCTATCCTTTGTCTCAGACTGGGGTAACCTTCATGTCTGTAGGTCTTTCACAACCCAAAACGAAGCACAAACAAAATGGTTGGCCCACCTGCTCCTCCCTTTGTTTGAACTGCAGGACCTCACTCTCACTCACCTTTTAGCTGCTAAAGCACCCCTCCGAACAAACGACTGCTGAGTAAAAACCGTAAAAGGTGTCTGAAAAATTCTTTTTATCTAAGCGACAGCTATATCTTGTCTTCAATTGGAGTAACTTTCATGGCTGTAGGTCATCTACAAACTGAATGGGAAGAGAAAGAAAAAGAAAAAACGTTTCATCACACCTAAGCTTCTAATTGAGCTAGCTGCAGCAGGTCACTGTCACTCAGCTTTCAGGTGCTTAAAATGTCCTCCGAACAAACGACTGCTGAGCAAAAACCGTATGAGTTATTCAAAAAATTTTTTCACCGTGAGCGTCAGTCATCCTTCGACTCCAACTATGCCAACTTTGGTGTATGTGTGTCATTCAGAAAAATATTTATGACGAGTTTAAAACACATAGTCGGATTCGTTTTTCTCCCCTCTTCTGCTCCAAAACCAATGAAAAACGGCTCTGATTTTCATCGACTTTAGGTCGGTCTGGAGGGTTTTTAAGGAAAAGTATTAATCCTACCGTAATTCCGAAGATATTGTGTGGGTCCAGAGATTTCAGTCTACAAACTGACCAAAAATGGTGACTCTAGCTATAAATATGTGGCCGTGAGGGCGAGTTTAAAATGTTTTTTTGTGTTTAAAAAACGCCTGCCTCACACTCTAGCTTTTCAGTTGCTCCACTCTAGCAGGCTGGATTTTGCTAAAACTTTGTGGCGCTTGAGGTCTGATTATACAAAAACCATAGCAGTTATCAACATACCGTCTTCAGTTTTAAATAGACGAAGGATTTATCTACAAACTGAGCTTTAAACTGTTTTTCTAGGTGAATGTATGCCGACACAGTGAAGCGCTGTTTTTTATGCTTTTTTTTCCCTCTCCCCATTCATTTCCTATGGGATTTTTTTGCGACGTTTTCGCTAATAATTCGCAAACCTTCGGACTAATGAGAAAGTTTTATACAAGCACACATCACCCCATTGGTCCCGACGCGTGTGCCAACTTTGGGCCCGATCCGCCAAACCGTGCGGGACTAGTTACGCGCCGAAGTTTTGGGTATACGGGAGAATTATAATAACTAGAAAATTTCTAAAGAAATTTTGAGGGGGGCCACCTACTGCCCGTCTGGGGAACCGGGCCAATACGGCCCTGGCAAGTGACGTCGGGGCTCCCCAGACCAACTGCTTACGCCTTTGAGGGCTGCTGAGGGAAGGAAAGAGGGCAAGTTCATGGGCAAAGAGAGCTGTGTGCCACTTGTGCTGAAATCTGGGAAATAGACGTGCACAGCGTATGATGCACAAGGGTAATATGGGTTGTCAATATTGAAACACAGTGGGTAAAGCCCAGTTTGCGGGCTTCGCCCGCCTTCTGGGATCCATCTCAGTGAAGAAAAAAATCACCAATGGCGGGCTCTGCCCGCCTTCTAAGAGCCATTGCAGTGATGAAATCACCAATGGCGGGCTCCGCCCGCCTGCTAAGAGCCATTGCAGTGATGTAATCACCTTTGGCAGGCTCCGCCCGCCTGTTACCATTGGCGGGCTCCGCCCGCCTTCTAAGAGCCATTGCAGTGATGAAATCACCAATGGCAATGAGCAATATGCCAGAATGTATGAGTGTGTATAAGGAAGAGGCTTTTATTCTGTAGAGTCCTTGTAGTCTTATTTTGAAAGTCTATCATGAATGTGCATCAAAAGATGGGTCACGCCCAGCAGTGATATAGAATCCATTTCCAAATGTTAAATCACTGGTTTTCCATGTTATTAGGTGAATAGTTGCTGTATTACAGAGTAAATGGGAGACTTTTATTGTGAAATTTGCTCTGGGTGTGTTTTGAAAAGGTCACTAGAGTCTAATAAAAACAACCTGGAAGAGTTTGGGTCATAATGTTGAGCCATTTGCATCAATTAATGCATTAGTATAATCTAGAGGCTTTTATTTTGTAGGGTCCCTGGAGTCTTATTTTGAAAGTCCAACAGAGTTGTGTTTATAGAAAATGTTCAGACCCGTCAATGATAGTTGATTACTTTCCAATCGTTAAAACACTCTTTTTCCATGTTATTAGGGCAGTAGATGAAGCGGAAATGGGAGGCTTTTATTTTGAAATTTGCTATAGGGTGTGTTTTAAACAGTCTCCTAGAGTCTATTCTCTAAAACGGGGTTGAGTTTGGGTCATAATGTTGAGCCATATAGGGCAATAAATATATGTAAAAAATATAGAGGCTTTTATTTTGTAGGGTCCCTGGAGTCTTATTTTGAAAGTCTATCAGTGCTGAGTGGCAAGGGAAGTGTCATGGACAGCAGTCATATAGTATCCATTTCACAATGTTAAATCAGTCCTTTCACCCTCCATTAGATTAATATGTGCTGTTTAAAACAGCAGAGGTAAAATCTGTTTGAAGCTTGGTAACCTTGACAACGCTTAACGAGCCTCTCACTGACACAGACAACAGCTGCACTCACTATTGGTTTCTTCTTCCCAGGCTTTTTTGTATGGGAAGAACGGCACCGAACAAACGACTACTGATCAAAAACCGTATGAGTTATTCAAAAAACATTTTCACCATGAGCATCAGCAATCCTTCGACTCCAACTATACCAACTTTGGTGTATGTGTGTCATTCAGAAAAATATTTATGACGAGTTGAAAACACATAGTCTGATTCGTTTCTCTCCCATCTTCAGCTCAAAAAGAATAGAGAAAGGCTGAAACTCTCATCGACTTTAGGTTGGTCTGGAGGGTTTTTAAGGAAAAGTATTAATCCTACCGTAATTCCGAAGACATTGTGTGAGTCCAGAGGTTTCAGTCTACAAACTGACCAAAAATGGTGACTGTAGCTCCAAATATGTGGCCGTGAGGGCGAGAATAAGATGTTTGATCTGAAAAAAATGGCCGCCTCACACTAAGATTTCAGCAGCTGCACTCTAGCAGGCTGCTGCAGAAGCTAACTGTCAGCTAGCTTCCAGGTGCTTACCCTCCGAACAAACGACTGCTGAGCAAAAACCGTAAAAGATATCTGAAAAATTCTTTCAGTGAAAGCAACATCTATCCTTTGTCTCAGACTGGGGTAACCTTCATGTCTGTAGGTCTTTCACAACCCAAAACGAAGCACAAACAAAATGGTTGGCCCACCTGCTCCTCCCTTTCTTTTAACTGCAGGACCTCACTCTCACTCACCTTTTAGCTGCTAAAGCACCCCTCCGAACAAACGACTGCTGAGTAAAAACCGTAAAAGGTATCTGAAAAATTATTTTTATCTAAGCGACAGCTATATCTTGTCTTCAATTGGAGTAACTTTCATGGCTGTAGGTCATCTACAAACTGAATGGGAAGAGAAAGAAAAAGAAAAAACGTTTCATCACACCTAAGCTTCTAATTGAGCTAGCTGCAGCAGGTCACTGTCACTCAGCTTTCTGGTGCTTAAAATGTCCTCCGAACAAACGACTGCTGAGCAAAAACCGTATGAGTTATTCAAAAAAGTTTTTCACCGTGAGCGTCAGTCATCCTTCGACTCCAACTATGCCGACTTTGGTGTATGTGTGTCATTCAGAAAAATATTTATGACGAGTTTAAAACACATAGTCGGATTCGTTTTTCTCCCCTCTTCTGCTCCAAAACCAATGAAAAACGGCTCTGATTTTCATCGACTTTAGGTCGGTCTGGAGGGTTTTTAAGGAAAAGTATTAATCCTACCGTAATTCCGAAGATATTGTGTGGGTCCAGAGATTTCAGTCTACAAACTGACCAAAGATGGTGACTCTAGCTATAAATATGTGGCCGTGAGGGCGAGTTTAAAATGTTTTTTTGTGTTTAAAAAACGCCTGCCTCACACTCTAGCTTTTCAGTTGCTCCACTCTAGCAGGCTGGATTTTGCTAAAACTTTGTGGCGCTTGAGGTCTGATTATACAAAAACCGTAGCAGTTATCAACATACCGTCTTCAGTTTTAAATAGACGAAGGATTTATCTACAAACTGAGCTTCAAACTGTTTTTCTAGGTGAATGTATGGCGACACAGTGAAGTGCTGTTTTTTATGCTTTTTTTTCCCTCTCCCCATTCATTTCCTATGGGATTTTTTTGCGACGTTTTCGCTAATAATTCGCAAACCTTCGGACTAATGAGAAAGTTTTATACAAGCACACATCACCCCATTGGTCCCGACGCGTGTGCCAACTTTGGGCCCGATCCGCCAAACCGTGCGGGACTAGTTACGCGCCGAAGTTTTGGGTATACGGGAGAATTATAATAACTAGAAAATTTCTAAAGAAATTTTGAGGGGGGCCACCTACTGCCCGTCTGGGGAACCGGGCCAATACGGCCCTGGCAAGTGACGTCGGGGCTCCCCAGACCAACTGCTTACGCCTTTGAGGGCTGCTGAGGGAAGGAAAGAGGGCAAGTTCATGGGCAAAGAGAGCTGTGTGCCACTTGTGCTGAAATCTGGGAAATAGACGTGCACAGAGTATGATGCACAAGGGTAATATGGGTTGTCCATATTGAAACACAGTGGGTAAAGCCCAGTTGGCGGGCTTCGCCCGCCTGCTAGGAGCCATCTCAGTGAAGAAAAAAATCACCAATGGCGGGCTCTGCCCGCCTTCTAAGAGCCATTGCAGTGATGAAATCACCAATGGCGGGCTCCGCCCGCCTGCTAAGAGCCATTGCAGTGATGTAATCACCTTTGGCGGGCTCCGCCCGCCTGTTACCATTGGCGGGCTCCGCCCGCCTTCTAAGAGCCATTGCAGTGATGAAATCACCAATGGCAATGAGCAATATGCCAGAATGTATGAGTGTGTATAAGGAAGAGGCTTTTATTCTGTAGAGTCCTTGTAGTCTTATTTTGAAAGTCTATCATGAATGTGCATCAAAAGATGGGTCACGCCCAGCAGTGATATAGAATCCATTTCCAAATGTTAAATCACTGGTTTTCCATGTTATTAGGTGAATAGTTGCTGTATTACAGAGTAAATGGGAGACTTTTATTGTGAAATTTGCTCTGGGGTGTGTTTTGAAAAGGTCACTAGAGTCTAATAAAAACAACCTGGAAGAGTTTGGGTCATAATGTTGAGCCATTTGCATCAATTAATGCATTACTATAATCTAGAGGCTTTTATTTTGTAGGGTCCCTGGAGTCTTATTTTGAAAGTCCAACAGAGTTGTGTTTATAGAAAATGTTCAGACCCGTCAATGATAGTTGATTACTTTCCAATCGTTAAATCACTCTTTTTCCATGTTATTAGGGCAGTAGATGAAGCGGAAATGGGAGGCTTTTATTTTGAAATTTGCTATAGGGTGTGTTTTAAACAGTCTCCTAGAGTCTATTCTCTAAAACGGGGTTGAGTTTGGGTCATAATGTTGAGCCATATAGAGCAATAAATATATGTAAAAAATATAGAGGCTTTTATTTTGTAGGGTCCCTGGAGTCTTATTTTGAAAGTCTATCAGTGCTGAGTGGCAAGGGAAGTGTCATGTACAGCAGTCATATAGTATCCATTTCCCAATGTTAAATCAGTCCTTTCACCCTCCATTAGATTAATATGTGCTGTTTAAAACAGCAGAGGTAAAATCTGTTTGAAGCTTGGTAACCTTGACAACGCTTAACGAGCCTCTCACTGACACAGACAACAGCTGCACTCACTATTGGTTTCTTCTTCCCAGGCTTTTTTGTATGGGAAGAACGGCACCGAACAAACGACTACTGATCAAAAACCGTATGAGTTATTCAAAAAACATTTTCACCATGAGCATCAGCAATCCTTCGACTCCAACTATACCAACTTTGGTGTATGTGTGTCATTCAGAAAAATATTTATGACGAGTTGAAAACACATAGTCTGATTCGTTTTTCTCCCATCTTCAGCTCAAAAAGAATGGAGAAAGGCTGAAACTCTCATCCACTTTAGGTTGGTCTGGAGGGTTTTTAAGGCAAAGTATTAATCCTACCGTAATTCCGAAGACATTGTGTGAGTCCAGAGGTTTCAGTCTACAAACTGACCAAAAATGGTGACTGTAGCTCCAAATATGTGGCCGTGAGGGCGAGAATAAGATGTTTGATCTTAAAAAATGGCCGCCTCACACTAAGATTTCAGCAGCTGCACTCTAGCAGGCTGCTGCAGAAGCTAACTGTCAGCTAGCTTCCAGGTGCTTACCCTCCGAACAAACGACTGCTGAGCAAAAACCGTAAAAGATATCTGAAAAATTCTTTCAGTGAAAGCAACATCTATCCTTTGTCTCAGACTGGGGTAACCTTCATGTCTGTAGGTCTTTCACAACCCAAAACGAAGCACAAACAAAATGGTTGGCCCACCTGCTCCTCCCTTTGTTTGAACTGCAGGACCTCACTCTCACTCACCTTTTAGCTGCTAAAGCACCCCTCCGAACAAACGACTGCTGAGTAAAAACCGTAAAAGGTATCTGAAAAATTCTTTTTATCTAAGCGACAGCTATATCTTGTCTTCAATTGGAGTAACTTTCATGGCTGTAGGTCATCTACAAACTGAATGGGAAGAGAAAGAAAAAGAAAAAACGTTTCATCACACCTAAGCTTCTAATTGAGCTAGCTGCAGCAGGTCACTGTCACTCAGCTTTCAGGTGCTTAAAATGTCCTCCGAACAAACGACTGCTGAGCAAAAACCGTATGAGTTATTCAAAAAATTTTTTCACCGTGAGCGTCAGTCATCCTTCGACTCCAACTATGCCAACTTTGGTGTATGTGTGTCATTCAGAAAAATATTTATGACGAGTTTAAAACACATAGTCGGATTCGTTTTTCTCCCCTCTTCTGCTCCAAAACCAATGAAAAACGGCTCTGATTTTCATCGACTTTAGGTCGGTCTGGAGGGTTTTTAAGGAAAAGTATTAATCCTACCGTAATTCCGAAGATATTGTGTGGGTCCAGAGATTTCAGTCTACAAACTGACCAAAAATGGTGACTCTAGCTATAAATATGTGGCCGTGAGGGCGAGTTTAAAATGTTTTTTTGTGTTTAAAAAACGCCTGCCTCACACTCTAGCTTTTCAGTTGCTCCACTCTAGCAGGCTGGATTTTGCTAAAACTTTGTGGCGCTTGAGGTCTGATTATACAAAAACCGTAGCAGTTATCAACATACCGTCTTCAGTTTTAAATAGACGAAGGATTTATCTACAAACTGAGCTTCAAACTGTTTTTCTAGGTGAATGTATGCCGACACAGTGAAGTGCTGTTTTTTATGCTTTTTTTTTCCTCTCCCCATTCATTTCCTATGGGATTTTTTTGCGACGTTTTCGCTAATAATTCGCAAACCTTCGGACTAATGAGAAAGTTTTATACAAGCACACATCACCCCATTGGTCCCGACGCGTGTGCCAACTTTGGGCCCGATCCGCCAAACCGTGCGGGACTAGTTACGCGCCGAAGTTTTGGGTATACGGGAGAATTATAATAATAACTAGAAAATTTCTAAAGAAATTTTGAGGGGGGCCACCTACTGCCCGTCTGGGGAACCGGGCCAATACGGCCCTGGCAAGTGACGTCGGGGCTCCCCAGACCAACTGCTTACGCCTTTGAGGGCTGCTGAGGGAAGGAAAGAGGGCAAGTTCATGGGTAAAGAGAGCTGTGTGCCACTTGTGCTGAAATCTGGGAAATAGACGTGCACAGCGTATGATGCACAAGGGTAATATGGGTTGTCCATATTGAAACACAGTGGGTAAAGCCCAGTTGGCGGGCTTCGCCCGCCTGCGAGGAGCCATCTCAGTGAAGAAAAAAATCACCAATGGCGGGCTCTGCCCGCCTTCTAAGAGCCATTGCAGTGATGAAATCACCAATGGCGGGCTCCGCCCGCCTGCTAAGAGCCATTGCAGTGATGAAATCACCAATGGCAATGAGCAATATGCCAGAATGTATGAGTGTGTATAAGGAAGAGGCTTTTATTCTGTAGAGTCCTTGTAGTCTTATTTTGAAAGTCTATCATGAATGTGCATCAAAAGATGGGTCACGCCCAGCAGTGATATAGAATCCATTTCCAAATGTTAAATCACTGGTTTTCCATGTTATTAGGTGAATAGTTGCTGTATTACAGAGTAAATGGGAGACTTTTATTGTGAAATTTGCTCTGGGGTGTGTTTTGAAAAGGTCACTAGAGTCTAATAAAAACAACCTGGAAGAGTTTGGGTCATAATGTTGAGCCATTTGCATCAATTAATGCATTACTATAATCTAGAGGCTTTTATTTTGTAGGGTCCCTGGAGTCTTATTTTGAAAGTCCAACAGAGTTGTGTTTATAGAAAATGTTCAGACCCGTCAATGATAGTTGATTACTTTCCAATCGTTAAATCACTCTTTTTCCATGTTATTAGGGCAGTAGATGAAGCGGAAATGGGAGGCTTTTATTTTGAAATTTGCTATAGGGTGTGTTTTAAACAGTCTCCTAGAGTCTATTCTCTAAAACGGGGTTGAGTTTGGGTCATAATGTTGAGCCATATAGGGCAATAAATATATGTAAAAAATATAGAGGCTTTTATTTTGTAGGGTCCCTGGAGTCTTATTTTGAAAGTCTATCAGTGCTGAGTGGCAAGGGAAGTGTCATGGACAGCAGTCATATAGTATCCATTTCCCAATGTTAAATCAGTCCTTTCACCCTCCATTAGATTAATATGTGCTGTTTAAAACAGCAGAGGTAAAATCTGTTTGAAGCTTGGTAACCTTGACAACGCTTAACGAGCCTCTCACTGACACAGACAACAGCTGCACTCACTATTGGTTTCTTCTTCCCAGGCTTTTTTGTATGGGAAGAACGGCACCGAACAAACGACTACTGATCAAAAACCGTATGAGTTATTCAAAAAACATTTTCACCATGAGCATCAGCAATCCTTCGACTCCAACTATACCAACTTTGGTGTATGTGTGTCATTCAGAAAAATATTTATGACGAGTGAAAACACATAGTCTGATTCGTTTCTCTCCCATCTTCAGCTCAAAAAGAATAGAGAAAGGCTGAAACTCTCATCGACTTTAGGTTGGTCTGGAGGGTTTTTAAGGAAAAGTATTAATCCTACCGTAATTCCGAAGACATTGTGTGAGTCCAGAGGTTTCAGTCTACAAACTGACCAAAAATGGTGACTGTAGCTCCAAATATGTGGCCGTGAGGGCGAGAATAAGATGTTTGATCTGAAAAAAATGGCCGCCTCACACTAAGATTTCAGCAGCTGCACTCTAGCAGGCTGCTGCAGAAGCTAACTGTCAGCTAGCTTCCAGGTGCTTACCCTCCGAACAAACGACTGCTGAGCAAAAACCGTAAAAGATATCTGAAAAATTCTTTCAGTGAAAGCAACATCTATCCTTTGTCTCAGACTGGGGTAACCTTCATGTCTGTAGGTCTTTCACAACCCAAAACGAAGCACAAACAAAATGGTTGGCCCACCTGCTCCTCCCTTTCTTTTAACTGCAGGACCTCACTCTCACTCACCTTTTAGCTGCTAAAGCACCCCTCCGAACAAACGACTGCTGAGTAAAAACCGTAAAAGGTATCTGAAAAATTCTTTTTATCTAAGCGACAGCTATATCTTGTCTTCAATTGGAGTAACTTTCATGGCTGTAGATCATCTACAAACTGAATGGGAAGAGAAAGAAAAAGAAAAAACGTTTCATCACACCTAAGCTTCTAATTGAGCTAGCTGCAGCAGGTCAATGTCACTCAGCTTTCAGGTGCTTAAAATGTCCTCCGAACAAACGACTGCTGAGCAAAAACCGTATGAGTTATTCAAAAAATTTTTTCACCGTGAGCGTCAGTCATCCTTCGACTCCAACTATGCCAACTTTGGTGTATGTGTGTCATTCAGAAAAATATTTATGACGAGTTTAAAACACATAGTCTGATTCGTTTTTCTCCCCTCTTCTGCTCCAAAACCAATGAAAAACGGCTCTGATTTTCATCGACTTTAGGTCGGTCTGGAGGGTTTTTAAGGAAAAGTATTAATCCTACCGTAATTCCGAAGATATTGTGTGGGTCCAGAGATTTCAGTCTACAAACTGACCAAAAATGGTGACTCTAGCTATAAATATGTGGCCGTGAGGGCGAGTTTAAAATGTTTTTTTGTGTTTAAAAAACGCCTGCCTCACACTCTAGCTTTTCAGTTGCTCCACTCTAGCAGGCTGGATTTTGCTAAAACTTTGTGGCGCTTGAGGTCTGATTATACAAAAACCGTAGCAGTTATCAACATACCGTCTTCAGTTTTAAATAGACGAAGGATTTATCTACAAACTGAGCTTCAAACTGTTTTTCTAGGTGAATGTATGCCGACACAGTGAAGTGCTGTTTTTTATGCTTTTTTTTTCCTCTCCCCATTCATTTCCTATGGGATTTTTTTGCGACGTTTTCGCTAATAATTCGCAAACCTTCGGACTAATGAGAAAGTTTTATACAAGCACACATCACCCCATTGGTCCCGACGCGTGTGCCAACTTTGGGCCCGATCCGCCAAACCGTGCGGGACTAGTTACGCGCCGAAGTTTTGGGTATACGGGAGAATTATAATAATAATAACTAGAAAATTTCTAAAGAAATTTTGAGGGGGGCCACCTACTGCCCGTCTGGGGAACCGGGCCAATACGGCCCTGGCAAGTGATGTCGGGGCTCCCCAGACCAACTGCTTATGCCTTTGAGGGCTGCTGAGGGAAGGAAAGAGGGCTAGGTCATGGGCAAAGAGAGCTGTGTGCCACCTGTGCTGAAATCTGGGTAATAGACGTGCACAGCGTATGATGCACAAGGGTAATATGGGTTGTCCATATTGAACCGCAGTGGGTAAAGCTCAGTTGGTGGGCTCCGCCCGCCTGCTAGGAGCCCTTGCAGCGATGAAAAAAATCCCCAATGGCGGGCATTGCCCGCCTGCTAAGAGCCATTGCAGTGATGAAATCACCAATGGCGGGCTCCGCCCGCCTGCTAGGAGCCATTGCAGTGATGAAAAAAATCACCATTGGCGGGCTCCGCCCGCCTCCTAACAGCCATTGCAGTGATGAAATCACCAATGGCGGGCTCCGCCCGCCTTCTAAGAGCCATTGCAGTGATGAAATTACAAATGGCTATAAGCAATATGCCAGAATGTATGAGTGTGTATAAGGAAGAGGCTTTTATTTTGTAGAGTCCCTGTAGTCTTATTTTGAAAGTCTATCATGGAAGTGCATCTATAGATGGGTCATGCCCAGCAGTGATATAGAATCCATTTCCAAATGTTAAATCACTGGTTTTCCATGTTATTAGGTGAATAGTTCCTGTATTACAGAGTAAATGGGGGACTTTTATTGTGAAATTTGCTCTGGGGTGTGTTTTGAAAAGGTCACTAGAGTCTAATAAAAACAACCTGGAAGAGTTTGGGTCATAATGTTGAGCCATTTGCATCAATTAATGCATTAGTATAATCTAGAGGCTTTTATTTTGTAGGGTCCCTGGAGTCTTATTTTGAAAGTCCAACAGAGTTGTGTTTAGAGAAAATGTTCAGACCCATCAATGATAGTTGATGACTTTCCAATCGTTAAATCACTCTTTTTCCATTTTATTAGGGCAGTAGATGAAGCGGAAATGGGAGGCTTTTATTTTGAAATTTGCCATAGGGTGTGTTTTAAACAGTCTCCTAGAGTCTATTCTCTAAAATGGGGTTGAGTTTGGGTCATAATGTTGAGCCATATAGGGCAATAAATATATGTAAAAAATATAGAGGCTTTTATTTTGAAGGGTCCCTGGAGTCTTATTTTGAAAGTCTATCAGTGCTGAGTGGCAAGGGAAGTGTCATGGACGGCAGTCATATAGTATCCATTTCCCAATGTTAAATCAGTGCTTTCACCCTCCATTAGATTAATATGTGCTGTTTAAAACAGCAGAGGTAAAATCTGTTTGAAGCTTGGTAACCTTGACAACGCTTAACGAGCCTCTCACTGACACAGACAACAGCTGCACTCACTATTGGTTTCTTCTTCCCAGGCTTTTTTGTATGGGAAGAACGGCACCGAACAAACGACTACTGATCAAAAACCGTATGAGTTATTCAAAAAACATTTTCACCATGAGCATCAGCAATCCTTCGACTCCAACTATACCAACTTTGGTGTATGTGTGTCATTCAGAAAAATATTTATGACGAGTTGAAAACACATAGTCTGATTCGTTTTTCTCCCATCTTCAGCTCAAAAAGAATGGAGAAAGGCTGAAACTCTCATCCACTTTAGGTTGGTCTGGAGGGTTTTTAAGGCAAAGTATTAATCCTACCGTAATTCCGAAGACATTGTGTGAGTCCAGAGGTTTCAGTCTACAAACTGACCAAAAATGGTGACTGTAGCTCCAAATATGTGGCCGTGAGGGCGAGAATAAGATGTTTGATCTTAAAAAATGGCCGCCTCACACTAAGATTTCAGCAGCTGCACTCTAGCAGGCTGCTGCAGAAGCTAACTGTCAGCTAGCTTCCAGGTGCTTACCCTCCGAACAAACGACTGCTGAGCAAAAACCGTAAAAGATATCTGAAAAATTCTTTCAGTGAAAGCAACATCTATCCTTTGTCTCAGACTGGGGTAACCTTCATGTCTGTAGGTCTTTCACAACCCAAAACGAAGCACAAACAAAATGGTTGGCCCACCTGCTCCTCCCTTTGTTTGAACTGCAGGACCTCACTCTCACTCACCTTTTAGCTGCTAAAGCACCCCTCCGAACAAACGACTGCTGAGTAAAAACCGTAAAAGGTATCTGAAAAATTCTTTTTATCTAAGCGACAGCTATATCTTGTCTTCAATTGGAGTAACTTTCATGGCTGTAGGTCATCTACAAACTGAATGGGAAGAGAAAGAAAAAGAAAAAACGTTTCATCACACCTAAGCTTCTAATTGAGCTAGCTGCAGCAGGTCACTGTCACTCAGCTTTCAGGTGCTTAAAATGTCCTCCGAACAAACGACTGCTGAGCAAAAACCGTATGAGTTATTCAAAAAATTTTTTCACCGTGAGCGTCAGTCATCCTTCGACTCCAACTATGCCAACTTTGGTGTATGTGTGTCATTCAGAAAAATATTTATGACGAGTTTAAAACACATAGTCGGATTCGTTTTTCTCCCCTCTTCTGCTCCAAAACCAATGAAAAACGGCTCTGATTTTCATCGACTTTAGGTCGGTCTGGAGGGTTTTTAAGGAAAAGTATTAATCCTACCGTAATTCCGAAGATATTGTGTGGGTCCAGAGATTTCAGTCTACAAACTGACCAAAAATGGTGACTCTAGCTATAAATATGTGGCCGTGAGGGCGAGTTTAAAATGTTTTTTTGTGTTTAAAAAACGCCTGCCTCACACTCTAGCTTTTCAGTTGCTCCACTCTAGCAGGCTGGATTTTGCTAAAACTTTGTGGCGCTTGAGGTCTGATTATACAAAAACCGTAGCAGTTATCAACATACCGTCTTCAGTTTTAAATAGACGAAGGATTTATCTACAAACTGAGCTTCAAACTGTTTTTCTAGGTGAATGTATGCCGACACAGTGAAGTGCTGTTTTTTATGCTTTTTTTTTCCTCTCCCCATTCATTTCCTATGGGATTTTTTTGCGACGTTTTCGCTAATAATTCGCAAACCTTCGGACTAATGAGAAAGTTTTATACAAGCACACATCACCCCATTGGTCCCGACGCGTGTGCCAACTTTGGGCCCGATCCGCCAAACCGTGCGGGACTAGTTACGCGCCGAAGTTTTGGGTATACGGGAGAATTATAATAATAATAATACGCGGAATAAATATGTGCAATAGTAGTAGGTGGGCCATGCCTTCGGCATGTGGCCCCCCAATAATACGCGGAATAAATATGTGCAATAGTAGTAGGTGGGCCATGCCTTCGGCATGTGGCCCCCCAATAATACGCGGAATAAATATGTGCAATAGTAGTAGGTGGGCCATGCCTTCGGCATGTGGCCCCCCAATAATACGCGGAATAAATATGTGCAATAGTAGTAGGTGGGCCATGCCTTCGGCATGTGGCCCCCCAACTAGAAAATTTCTAAAGAAATTTTGAGGGGGGCCACCTACTGCCCGTCTGGGGAACCGGGCCAATACGGCCCTGGCAAGTGACGTCGGGGCTCCCCAGACCAACTGCTTACGCCTTTGAGGGCTGCTGAGGGAAGGAAAGAGGGCAAGTTCATGGGCAAAGAGAGCTGTGTGCCACTTGTGCTGACATCTGGGAAATAGACGTGCACAGCGTATGATGCACAAGGGTAATATGGGTTGTCCATATTGAAACACAGTGGGTAAAGCCCAGTTGGCGGGCTTCGCCCGCCTGCTAGGAGCCATCTCAGTGAAGAAAAAAATCACCAATGGCGGGCTCTGCCCGCCTTCTAAGAGCCATTGCAGTGATGAAATCACCAATGGCGGGCTCCGCCCGCCTGCTAAGAGCCATTGCAGTGATGTAATCACCTTTGGCGGGCTCCGCCCGCCTGTTACCATTGGCGGGCTCCGCCCTCCTTCTAAGAGCCATTGCAGTGATGAAATCACCAATGGCAATGAGCAATATGCCAGAATGTATGAGTGTGTATAAGGAAGAGGCTTTTATTCTGTAGAGTCCTTGTAGTCTTATTTTGAAAGTCTATCATGAATGTGCATCAAAAGATGGGTCACGCCCAGCAGTGATATAGAATCCATTTCCAAATGTTAAATCACTGGTTTTCCATGTTATTAGGTGAATAGTTGCTTTATTACAGAGTAAATGGGAGACTTTTATTGTGAAATTTGCTCTGGGGTGTGTTTTGAAAAGGTCACTAGAGTCTAATAAAAACAACCTGGAAGAGTTTGGGTCATAATGTTGAGCCATTTGCATCAATTAATGCATTAGTATAATCTAGAGGCTTTTATTTTGTAGGGTCGCTGGAGTCTTATTTTGAAAGTCCAACAGAGTTGTGTTTATAGAAAATGTTCAGACCCGTCAATGATAGTTGATTACTTTCCAATCGTTAAATCACTCTTTTTCCATGTTATTAGGGCAGTAGATGAAGCGGAAATGGGAAGCTTTTATTTTGAAATTTGCTATAGGGTGTGTTTTAAACAGTCTCCTAGAGTCTATTCTCTAAAACGGGGTTGAGTTTGGGTCATAATGTTGAGCCATATAGGGCAATAAATATATGTAAAAAATATAGAGGCTTTTATTTTGTAGGGTCCCTGGAGTCTTATTTTGAAAGTCTATCAGTGCTGAGTGGCAAGGGAAGTGTCATGGACAGCAGTCATATAGTATCCATTTCCCAATGTTAAATCAGTCCTTTCACCCTCCATTAGATTAATATGTGCTGTTTAAAACAGCAGAGGTAAAATCTGTTTGAAGCTTGGTAACCTTGACAACGCTTAACGAGCCTCTCACTGACACAGACAACAGCTGCACTCACTATTGGTTTCTTCTTCCCAGGCTTTTTTGTATGGGAAGAACGGCACCGAACAAACGACTACTGATCAAAAACCGTATGAGTTATTCAAAAAACATTTTCACCATGAGCATCAGCAATCCTTCGACTCCAACTATACCAACTTTGGTGTATGTGTGTCATTCAGAAAAATATTTATGACGAGTTGAAAACACATAGTCTGATTCGTTTCTCTCCCATCTTCAGCTCAAAAAGAATAGAGAAAGGCTGAAACTCTCATCGACTTTAGGTTGGTCTGGAGGGTTTTTAAGGAAAAGTATTAATCCTACCGTAATTCCGAAGACATTGTGTGAGTCCAGAGGTTTTAGTCTACAAACTGACCAAAAATGGTGACTGTAGCTCCAAATATGTGGCCGTGAGGGCGAGAATAAGATGTTTGATCTGAAAAAAATGGCCGCCTCACACTAAGATTTCAGCAGCTGCACTCTAGCAGGCTGCTGCAGAAGCTAACTGTCAGCTAGCTTCCAGGTGCTTACCCTCCGAACAAACGACTGCTGAGCAAAAACCGTAAAAGATATCTGAAAAATTCTTTCAGTGAAAGCAACATCTATCCTTTGTCTCAGACTGGGGTAACCTTCATGTCTGTAGGTCTTTCACAACCCAAAACGAAGCACAAACAAAATGGTTGGCCCACCTGCTCCTCCCTTTCTTTTAACTGCAGGACCTCACTCTCACTCACCTTTTAGCTGCTAAAGCACCCCTCCGAACAAACGACTGCTGAGTAAAAACCGTAAAAGGTATCTGAAAAATTCTTTTTATCTAAGCGACAGCTATATCTTGTCTTCGATTGGAGTAACTTTCATGGCTGTAGGTCATCTACAAACTGAATGGGAAGAGAAAGAAAAAGAAAAAACGTTTCATCACACCTAAGCTTCTAATTGAGCTAGCTGCAGCAGGTCACTGTCACTCAGCTTTCAGGTGCTTAAAATGTCCTCCGAACAAACGACTGCTGAGCAAAAACCGTATGAGTTATTCAAAAAATTTTTTCACCGTGAGCGTCAGTCATCCTTCGACTCCAACTATGCCAACTTTGGTGTATGTGTGTCATTCAGAAAAATATTTATGACGAGTTTAAAACACATAGTCTGATTCGTTTTTCTCCCCTCTTCTGCTCCAAAACCAATGAAAAACGGCTCTGATTTTCATCGACTTTAGGTCGGTCTGGAGGGTTTTTAAGGAAAAGTATTAATCCTACCGTAATTCCGAAGATATTGTGTGGGTCCAGAGATTTCAGTCTACAAACTGACCAAAAATGGTGACTCTAGCTATAAATATGTGGCCGTGAGGGCGAGTTTAAAATGTTTTTTTGTGTTTAAAAAACGCCTGCCTCACACTCTAGCTTTTCAGTTGCTCCACTCTAGCAGGCTGGATTTTGCTAAAACTTTGTGGCGCTTGAGGTCTGATTATACAAAAACCGTAGCAGTTATCAACATACCGTCTTCAGTTTTAAATAGACGAAGGATTTATCTACAAACTGAGCTTCAAACTGTTTTTCTAGGTGAATGTATGCCGACACAGTGAAGTGCTGTTTTTTATGCTTTTTTTTACCTCTTCCCATTCATTTCCTATGGGATTTTTTTGCGACGTTTTCGCTAATAATTCGCAAACCTTCGGACTAATGAGAAAGTTTTATACAAGCACACATCACCCCATTGGTCCCAACGCGTGTGCCAACTTTGGGCCCGATCCGCCAAACCGTGCGGGACTAGTTACGCGCCGAAGTTTTGGGTATACGGGAGAATTATAATAATAACTAGAAAATTTCTAAAGAAATTTTGAGGGGGGCCACCTACTGCCCGTCTGGGGAACCGGGCCAATACGGCCCTGGCAAGTGACGTCGGGGCTCCCCAGACCAACTGCTTACGCCTTTGAGGGCTGCTGAGGGAAGGAAAGAGGGCAAGTTCATGGGTAAAGAGAGCTGTGTGCCACTTGTGCTGAAATCTGGGAAATAGACGTGCACAGCGTATGATGCACAAGGGTAATATGGGTTGTCCATATTGAAACACAGTGGGTAAAGCCCAGTTGGCGGGCTTCGCCCGCCTGCTAGGAGCCATCTCAGTGAAGAAAAAAATCACCAATGGCGGGCTCTGCCCGCCTTCTAAGAGCCATTGCAGTGATGAAATCACCAATGGCGGGCTACGCCCGCCTGCTAAGAGCCATTGCGGTGATGTAATCACCTTTGGCGGGCTCCGCCCGCCTGTTACCATTGGCGGGCTCCGCCCGCCTTCTAAGAGCCATTGCAGTGATGAAATCACCAATGGCAATGAGCAATATGCCAGAATGTATGAGTGTGTATAAGGAAGAGGCTTTTATTCTGTAGAGTCCTTGTAGTCTTATTTTGAAAGTCTATCATGAATGTGCATCAAAAGATGGGTCACGCCCAGCAGTGATATAGAATCCATTTCCAAATGTTAAATCACTGGTTTTCCATGTTATTAGGTGAATAGTTGCTGTATTACAGAGTAAATGGGAGACTTTTATTGTGAAATTTGCTCTGGGGTGTGTTTTGAAAAGGTCACTAGAGTGTAATAAAAACAACCTGGAAGAGTTTGGGTCATAATGTTGAGCCATTTGCATCAATTAATGCATTAGTATAATCTAGAGGCTTTTATTTTGTAGGGTCCCTGGAGTCTTATTTTGAAAGTCCAACAGAGTTGTGTTTATAGAAAATGTTCAGATCCGTCAATGATAGTTGATTACTTTCCAATCGTTAAATCACTCTTTTTCCATTTTATTAGGGCAGTAGATGAAGCGGAAATGGGAGGCTTTTATTTTGAAATTTGCTATAGGGTGTGTTTTAAACAGTCTCCTAGAGTCTATTCTCTAAAACGGGGTTGAGTTTGGGTCATAATGTTGAGCCATATAGGGCAATAAATATATGTAAAAAATATAGAGGCTTTTATTTTGTAGGGTCCCTGGAGTCTTATTTTGAAAGTCTATCAGTGCTGAGTGGCAAGGGAAGTGTCATGGACAGCAGTCATATAGTATCCATTTCCCAATGTTAAATCAGTCCTTTCACCCTCCATTAGATTAATATGTGCTGTTTAAAACAGCAGAGGTAAAATCTGTTTGAAGCTTGGTAACCTTGACAACGCTTAACGAGCCTCTCACTGACACAGACAACAGCTGCACTCACTATTGGTTTCTTCTTCCCAGGCTTTTTTGTATGGGAAGAACGGCACCGAACAAACGACTACTGATCAAAAACCGTATGAGTTATTCAAAAAACATTTTCCCCATGAGCATCAGCAATCCTTCGACTCCAACTATACCAACTTTGGTGTATGTGTGTCATTCAGAAAAATATTTATGACGAGTTGAAAACACATAGTCTGATTCGTTTCTCTCCCATCTTCAGCTCAAAAAGAATAGAGAAAGGCTGAAACTCTCATCGACTTTAGGTTGGTCTGGAGGGTTTTTAAGGAAAAGTATTAATCCTACCGTAATTCCAAAGACATTGTGTGAGTCCAGAGGTTTCAGTCTACAAACTGACCAAAAATGGTGACTGTAGCTCCAAATATGTGGCCGTGAGGGCGAGAATAAGATGTTTGATCTTAAAAAAATGGCCGCCTCACACTAAGATTTCAGCAGCTGCACTCTAGCAGGCTGCTGCAGAAGCTAACTGTCAGCTAGCTTCCAGGTGCTTACCCTCCGAACAAACGACTGCTGAGCAAAAACCGTAAAAGGTATCTGAAAAATTCTTTCAGTGAAAGCAACATCTATCCTTTGTCTCAGACTGGGGTAACCTTCATGTCTGTAGGTCTTTCACAACCCAAAACGAAGCACAAACAAAATGGTTGGCCCACCTGCTCCTCCCTTTGTTTGAACTGCAGGACCTCACTCTCACTCACCTTTTAGCTGCTAAAGCACCCCTCCGAACAAACGACTGCTGAGTAAAAACCGTAAAAGGTATCTGAAAAATTCTTTTTATCTAAGCGACAGCTATATCTTGTCTTCAATTGGAGTAACTTTCATGGCTGTAGGTCATCTACAAACTGAATGGGAAGAGAAAGAAAAAGAAAAAACGTTTCATCACACCTAAGCTTCTAATTGAGCTAGCTGCAGCAGGTCACTCTCACTCAGCTTTCAGGTGCTTAAAATGTCCTCCGAACAAACGACTGCTGAGCAAAAACCGTATGAGTTATTCAAAAAAAAATTTCACCGTGAGCGTCAGTCATCCTTCGACTCCAACTATGCCAACTTTGGTGTATGTGTGTCATTCAGAAAAATATTTATGACGAGTTTAAAACACATAGTCTGATTCGTTTTTCTCCCCTCTTCTGCTCCAAAACCAATGAAAAACGGCTCTGATTTTCATCGACTTTAGGTCGGTCTGGAGGGTTTTTAAGGAAAAGTATTAATCCTACCGTAATTCCGAAGATATTGTGTGGGTCCAGAGATTTCAGTCTACAAACTGACCAAAAAAGGTGACTCTAGCTATAAATATGTGGCCGTGAGGGCGAGTTTAAAATGTTTTTTTGTGTTTAAAAAACGCCTGCCTCACACTCTAGCTTTTCAGTTGCTCCACTCTAGCAGGCTGGATTTTGCTAAAACTTTGTGGCGCTTGAGGTCTGATTATACAAAAACCGTAGCAGTTATCAACATACCGTCTTCAGTTTTAAATAGACGAAGGATTTATCTACAAACTGAGCTTCAAACTGTTTTTCTAGGTGAATGTATGCCGACACAGTGAAGTGCTGTTTTTTATGCTTTTTTTTTCCTCTCCCCATTCATTTCCTATGGGATTTTTTTGCGACGTTTTCGCTAATAATTCGCAAACCTTCGGACTAATGAGAAAGTTTTATACAAGCACACATCACCCCATTGGTCCCGACGCGTGTGCCAACTTTGGGCCCGATCCGCCAAACCGTGCGGGACTAGTTACGCGCCGAAGTTTTGGGTATACGGGAGAATTATAATAATAATAATACGCGGAATAAATATGTGCAATAGTAGTAGGTGGGCCATGCCTTCGGCATGTGGCCCCCCAACTAGAAAATTTCTAAAGAAATTTTGAGGGGGGCCACCTACTGCCCGTCTGGGGAACCGGGCCAATACGGCCCTGGCAAGTGACGTCGGGGCTCCCCAGACCAACTGCTTACGCCTTTGAGGGCTGCTGAGGGAAGGAAAGAGGGCAAGTTCATGGGCAAAGAGAGCTGTGTGCCACTTGTGCTGACATCTGGGAAATAGACGTGCACAGCGTATGATGCACAAGGGTAATATGGGTTGTCCATATTGAAACACAGTGGGTAAAGCCCAGTTGGCGGGCTTCGCCCGCCTGCTAGGAGCCATCTCAGTGAAGAAAAAAATCACCAATGGCGGGCTCTGCCCGCCTTCTAAGAGCCATTGCAGTGATGAAATCACCAATGGCGGGCTCCGCCCGCCTGCTAAGAGCCATTGCAGTGATGTAATCACCTTTGGCAGGCTCCGCCCGCCTGTTACCATTGGCGGGCTCCGCCCTCCTTCTAAGAGCCATTGCAGTGATGAAATCACCAATGGCAATGAGCAATATGCCAGAATGTATGAGTGTGTATAAGGAAGAGGCTTTTATTCTGTAGAGTCCTTGTAGTCTTATTTTGAAAGTCTATCATGAATGTGCATCAAAAGATGGGTCACGCCCAGCAGTGATATAGAATCCATTTCCAAATGTTAAATCACTGGTTTTCCATGTTATTAGGTGAATAGTTGCTTTATTACAGAGTAAATGGGAGACTTTTATTGTGAAATTTGCTCTGGGGTGTGTTTTGAAAAGGTCACTAGAGTCTAATAAAAACAACCTGGAAGAGTTTGGGTCATAATGTTGAGCCATTTGCATCAATTAATGCATTAGTATAATCTAGAGGCTTTTATTTTGTAGGGTCGCTGGAGTCTTATTTTGAAAGTCCAACAGAGTTGTGTTTATAGAAAATGTTCAGACCCGTCAATGATAGTTGATTACTTTCCAATCGTTAAATCACTCTTTTTCCATGTTATTAGGGCAGTAGATGAAGCGGAAATGGGAAGCTTTTATTTTGAAATTTGCTATAGGGTGTGTTTTAAACAGTCTCCTAGAGTCTATTCTCTAAAACGGGGTTGAGTTTGGGTCATAATGTTGAGCCATATAGGGCAATAAATATATGTAAAAAATATAGAGGCTTTTATTTTGTAGGGTCCCTGGAGTCTTATTTTGAAAGTCTATCAGTGCTGAGTGGCAAGGGAAGTGTCATGGACAGCAGTCATATAGTATCCATTTCCCAATGTTAAATCAGTCCTTTCACCCTCCATTAGATTAATATGTGCTGTTTAAAACAGCAGAGGTAAAATCTGTTTGAAGCTTGGTAACCTTGACAACGCTTAACGAGCCTCTCACTGACACAGACAACAGCTGCACTCACTATTGGTTTCTTCTTCCCAGGCTTTTTTGTATGGGAAGAACGGCACCGAACAAACGACTACTGATCAAAAACCGTATGAGTTATTCAAAAAACATTTTCACCATGAGCATCAGCAATCCTTCGACTCCAACTATACCAACTTTGGTGTATGTGTGTCATTCAGAAAAATATTTATGACGAGTTGAAAACACATAGTCTGATTCGTTTCTCTCCCATCTTCAGCTCAAAAAGAATAGAGAAAGGCTGAAACTCTCATCGACTTTAGGTTGGTCTGGAGGGTTTTTAAGGAAAAGTATTAATCCTACCGTAATTCCGAAGACATTGTGTGAGTCCAGAGGTTTTAGTCTACAAACTGACCAAAAATGGTGACTGTAGCTCCAAATATGTGGCCGTGAGGGCGAGAATAAGATGTTTGATCTGAAAAAAATGGCCGCCTCACACTAAGATTTCAGCAGCTGCACTCTAGCAGGCTGCTGCAGAAGCTAACTGTCAGCTAGCTTCCAGGTGCTTACCCTCCGAACAAACGACTGCTGAGCAAAAACCGTAAAAGATATCTGAAAAATTCTTTCAGTGAAAGCAACATCTATCCTTTGTCTCAGACTGGGGTAACCTTCATGTCTGTAGGTCTTTCACAACCCAAAACGAAGCACAAACAAAATGGTTGGCCCACCTGCTCCTCCCTTTCTTTTAACTGCAGGACCTCACTCTCACTCACCTTTTAGCTGCTAAAGCACCCCTCCGAACAAACGACTGCTGAGTAAAAACCGTAAAAGGTATCTGAAAAATTCTTTTTATCTAAGCGACAGCTATATCTTGTCTTCGATTGGAGTAACTTTCATGGCTGTAGGTCATCTACAAACTGAATGGGAAGAGAAAGAAAAAGAAAAAACGTTTCATCACACCTAAGCTTCTAATTGAGCTAGCTGCAGCAGGTCACTGTCACTCAGCTTTCAGGTGCTTAAAATGTCCTCCGAACAAACGACTGCTGAGCAAAAACCGTATGAGTTATTCAAAAAATTTTTTCACCGTGAGCGTCAGTCATCCTTCGACTCCAACTATGCCAACTTTGGTGTATGTGTGTCATTCAGAAAAATATTTATGACGAGTTTAAAACACATAGTCTGATTCGTTTTTCTCCCCTCTTCTGCTCCAAAACCAATGAAAAACGGCTCTGATTTTCATCGACTTTAGGTCGGTCTGGAGGGTTTTTAAGGAAAAGTATTAATCCTACCGTAATTCCGAAGATATTGTGTGGGTCCAGAGATTTCAGTCTACAAACTGACCAAAAATGGTGACTCTAGCTATAAATATGTGGCCGTGAGGGCGAGTTTAAAATGTTTTTTTGTGTTTAAAAAACGCCTGCCTCACACTCTAGCTTTTCAGTTGCTCCACTCTAGCAGGCTGGATTTTGCTAAAACTTTGTGGCGCTTGAGGTCTGATTATACAAAAACCGTAGCAGTTATCAACATACCGTCTTCAGTTTTAAATAGACGAAGGATTTATCTACAAACTGAGCTTCAAACTGTTTTTCTAGGTGAATGTATGCCGACACAGTGAAGTGCTGTTTTTTATGCTTTTTTTTACCTCTTCCCATTCATTTCCTATGGGATTTTTTTGCGACGTTTTCGCTAATAATTCGCAAACCTTCGGACTAATGAGAAAGTTTTATACAAGCACACATCACCCCATTGGTCCCAACGCGTGTGCCAACTTTGGGCCCGATCCGCCAAACCGTGCGGGACTAGTTACGCGCCGAAGTTTTGGGTATACGGGAGAATTATAATAATAATAATAATACGCGGAATAAATATGTGCAATAGTAGTAGGTGGGCCATGCCTTCGGCATGTGGCCCCCCAATAACTAGAAAATTTCTAAAGAAATTTTGAGGGGGGCCACCTACTGCCCGTCTTGGGAACAGGGCCAATACGGCCCTGGCAAGTGATGTCGGGGCTCCCCAGACCAACTGCTTACGCCTTTGAGGGCTGCTGAGGGAAGGAAAGAGGGCTAGGTCATGGGCAAAGAGAGCTGTGTGCCACTTGTGCTGAAATCTGGGAAATAGACGTGCACAGCGTATGATGCAAAAGGGTAATATGGGTTGTCCATATTGAACTGCAGTGGGTAAAGCTCAGTTGGTGGGCTCCGCCCGCCTGCTAGGAGCCCTTGCAGCGATGAAAAAAATCCCCAATGGCGGGCATTGCCCGCCTGCTAAGAGCCATTGCAGTGATGAAATCACCAATGGCGGGCTCCGCCCGCCTGCTAGGAGCCATTGCAGTGATGAAAAAAATCACCATTGGCGGGCTCCGCCCGCCTCCTAACAGCCATTGCAGTGATGAAATCACCAATGGCGGGCTCCGCCCGCCTTCTAAAAGCCATTGCAGTGATGAAATTACAAATGGCTATAAGCAATATGCCAGAATGTATGAGTGTGTATAAGGAAGAGGCTTTTATTTTGTAGAGTCCCTGTAGTCTTATTTTGAAAGTCTATCATGGAAGTGCATCTATAGATGGGTCATGCCCAGCAGTGATATAGAATCCATTTCCAAATGTTAAATCACTGGTTTTCCATGTTATTAGGTGAATAGTTCCTGTATTACAGAGTAAATGGGGGACTTTTATTGTGAAATTTGCTCTGGGGTGTGTTTTGAAAAGGTCACTAGAGTCTAATAAAAACAACCTGGAAGAGTTTGGGTCATAATGTTGAGCCATTTGCATCAATTAATGCATTAGTATAATCTAGAGGCTTTTATTTTGTAGGGTCCCTGGAGTCTTATTTTGAAAGTCCAACAGAGTTGTGTTTAGAGAAAATGTTCAGACCCATCAATGATAGTTGATGACTTTCCAATCGTTAAATCACTCTTTTTCCATTTTATTAGGGCAGTAGATGAAGCGGAAATGGGAGGCTTTTATTTTGAAATTTGCCATAGGGTGTGTTTTAAACAGTCTCCTAGAGTCTATTCTCTAAAATGGGGTTGAGTTTGGGTCATAATGTTGAGCCATATAGGGCAATAAATATATGTAAAAAATATAGAGGCTTTTATTTTGAAGGGTCCCTGGAGTCTTATTTTGAAAGTCTATCAGTGCTGAGTGGCAAGGGAAGTGTCATGGACGGCAGTCATATAGTATCCATTTCCCAATGTTAAATCAGTGCTTTCACCCTCCATTAGATTAATATGTGCTGTTTAAAACAGCAGAGGTAAAATCTGTTTGAAGCTTGGTAACCTTGACAACGCTTAATGAGCCTCTCACTGACACAGACAACAGCTGCACTCACTATTGGTTTCTTCTTCCCAGGCTTTTTTGTATGGGAAGAACGGCACCGAACAAACGACTGCTGAGCAAAAACCGTATGAGTTATTAAAAAGAAAATTTCACCATGAGCATCAGCAATCCTTCGACTCCAACTATACCAACTTTGGTGTATGTGTGTCATTCAGAACAATATTTATGACGACTTGAAAACACATAGTCTGATTCGTTTTTCTCCCATCTTCAGCTTAAAAAGAATGGAGAAAGGCTGAAACTCATCGACTTTAGGTTGGTCTGGAGGGTTTTTAAGGAAAAGTATTAATCCTACCGTAATTCCGAAGACATTGTGTGAGTCCAGAGGTTTCAGTCTACAAACTGACCAAAAATGGTGACTGTAGGTCCAAATATGTGGCCGTGAGGGCGAGAATAAGATGTTTGATCTTAAAAAAATGGCCGCCTCACACTAAGATTTCAGCAGCTGCACTCTAGCAGGCTGCTGCAGAAGCTAACTGTCAGCTAGCTTCCAGGTGCTTACCCTCCGAACAAACGACTGCTGAGCAAAAACCGTAAAAGGTATCTGAAAAATTCTTTCAGTGAAAGCAACATCTATCCTTTGTCTCAGACTGGGGTAACCTTCATGTCTGTAGGTCTTTCACAACCCAAAACGAAGCAAAAACAAAATGGTTGGCCCACCTGCTCCTCCCTTTCTTTTAACTGCAGGACCTCACTCTCACTCACCTTTCAGCTGCTAAAGCACCCCTCCGAACAAACGACTGCTGAGTAAAAACCGTAAAAGGTATCTGAAAAATTCTTTTTATCTAAGCGACAGCTATATCTTGTCTTCAATTGGAGTAACTTTCATGGCTGTAGGTCATCTACAAACTGAATGGGAAGAGAAAGAAAAAGAAAAAACGTTTCATCACACCTAAGCTTCTAATTGAGCTAGCTGCAGCAGGTCACTGTCACTCAGCTTTCAGGTGCTTAAAATGTCCTCCGAACAAACGACTGCTGAGCAAAAACCGTATGAGTTATTCAAAAAATTTTTTCACCGTGAGCGTCAGTCATCCTTCGACTCCAACTATGCCAACTTTGGTGTATGTGTGTCATTCAGAAAAATATTTATGACGAGTTTAAAACACATAGTCGGATTCGTTTTTCTCCCCTCTTCTGCTCCAAAACCAATGAAAAACGGCTCTGATTTTCATCGACTTTAGGTCGGTCTGGAGGGTTTTTAAGGAAAAGTATTAATCCTACCGTAATTCCGAAGATATTGTGTGGGTCCAGAGATTTCAGTCTACAAACTGACCAAAAATGGTGACTCTAGCTATAAATATGTGGCCGTGAGGGCGAGTTTAAAATGTTTTTTTTGTGTTTAAAAAACGCCTGCCTCACACTCTAGCTTTTCAGTTGCTCCACTCTAGCAGGCTGGATTTTGCTAAAACTTTGTGGCGCTTGAGGTCTGATTATACAAAAACCGTAGCAGTTATCAACATACCGTCTTCAGTTTTAAATAGACGAAGGATTTATCTACAAACTGAGCTTCAAACTGTTTTTCTAGGTGAATGTATGCCGACACAGTGAAGTGCTGTTTTTTATGCTTTTTTTTTCCTCTCCCCATTCATTTCCTATGGGATTTTTTTGCGACGTTTTCGCTAATAATTCGCAAACCTTCGGACTAATGAGAAAGTTTTATACAAGCACACATCACCCCATTGGTCCCGACGCGTGTGCCAACTTTGGGCCCGATCCGCCAAACCGTGCGGGACTAGTTACGCGCCGAAGTTTTGGGTATACGGGAGAATTATAATAATAATAACTAGAAAATTTCTAAAGAAATTTTGAGGGGGGCCACCTACTGCCCGTCTGGGGAACCGGGCCAATACGGCCCTGGCAAGTGACGTCGGGGCTCCCCAGAGCAACTGCTTACGCCTTTGAGGGCTGCTGAGGGAAGGAAAGAGGGCAAGTTCATGGGCAAAGAGAGCTGTGTGCCACTTGTGCTGAAATCTGGGAAATAGACGTGCACAGCGTATGATGCACAAGGGTAATATGGGTTGTCCATATTGAAACACAGTGGGTAAAGCCCAGTTTGCGGGCTTCGCCCGCCTTCTGGGATCCTTCTCAGTGAAGAAAAAAATCACCAATGGCGGGCTCTGCCCGCCTTCTAAGAGCCATTGCAGTGATGAAATCACCAATGGCGGGCTCCGCCCGCCTGCTAAGAGCCATTGCAGTGATGTAATCACCTTTGGCGGGCTCCGCCCGCCTGTTACCATTGGCGGGCTCCGCCCGCCTTCTAAGAGCCATTGCAGTGATGAAATCACCAATGGCAATGAGCAATATGCCAGAATGTATGAGTGTGTATAAGGAAGAGGCTTTTATTCTGTAGAGTCCTTGTAGTCTTATTTTGAAAGTCTATCATGAATGTGCATCAAAAGATGGGTCACGCCCAGCAGTGATATAGAATCCATTTCCAAATGTTAAATCACTGGTTTTCCATGTTATTAGGTGAATAGTTGCTGTATTACAGAGTAAATGGGAGACTTTTATTGTGAAATTTGCTCTGGGTGTGTTTTGAAAAGGTCACTAGAGTCTAATAAAAACAACCTGGAAGAGTTTGGGTCATAATGTTGAGCCATTTGCATCAATTAATGCATTAGTATAATCTAGAGGCTTTTATTTTGTAGGGTCCCTGGAGTCTTATTTTGAAAGTCCAACAGAGTTGTGTTTATAGAAAATGTTCAGACCCGTCAATGATAGTTGATTACTTTCCAATCGTTAAATCACTCTTTTTCCATGTTATTAGGGCAGTAGATGAAGCGGAAATGGGAGGCTTTTATTTTGAAATTTGCTATAGGGTGTGTTTTAAACAGTCTCCTAGAGTCTATTCTCTAAAACGGGGTTGAGTTTGGGTCATAATGTTGAGCCATATAGGGCAATAAATATATGTAAAAAATATAGAGGCTTTTATTTTGTAGGGTCCCTGGAGTCTTATTTTGAAAGTCTATCAGTGCTGAGTGGCAAGGGAAGTGTCATGGACAGCAGTCATATAGTATCCATTTCCCAATGTTAAATCAGTCCTTTCACCCTCCATTAGATTAATATGTGCTGTTTAAAACAGCAGAGGTAAAATCTGTTTGAAGCTTGGTAACCTTGACAACGCTTAACGAGCCTCTCACTGACACAGACAACAGCTGCACTCACTATTGGTTTCTTCTTCCCAGGCTTTTTTGTATGGGAAGAACGGCACCGAACAAACGACTACTGATCAAAAACCGTATGAGTTATTCAAAAAACATTTTCACCATGAGCATCAGCAATCCTTCGACTCCAACTATACCAACTTTGGTGTATGTGTGTCATTCAGAACAATATTTATGACGACTTGAAAACACATAGTCTGATTCGTTTCTCTCCCATCTTCAGCTCAAAAAGAATAGAGAAAGGCTGAAACTCTCATCGACTTTAGGTTGGTCTGGAGGGTTTTTAAGGAAAAGTATTAATCCTACCGTAATTCCGAAGACATTGTGTGAGTCCAGAGGTTTCAGTCTACAAACTGACCAAAAATGGTGACTGTAGCTCCAAATATGTGGCCGTGAGGGCGAGAATAAGATGTTTGATCTTAAAAAAATGGCCGCCTCACACTAAGATTTCAGCAGCTGCACTCTAGCAGGCTGCTGCAGAAGCTAACTGTCAGCTAGCTTCCAGGTGCTTACCCTCCGAACAAACGACTGCTGAGCAAAAACCGTAAAAGATATCTGAAAAATTCTTTCAGTGAAAGCAACATCTATCCTTTGTCTCAGACTGGGGTAACCTTCATGTCTGTAGGTCTTTCACAACCCAAAACGAAGCACAAACAAAATGGTTGGCCCACCTGCTCCTCCCTTTGTTTGAACTGCAGGACCTCACTCTCACTCACCTTTTAGCTGCTAAAGCACCCCTCCGAACAAACGACTGCTGAGTAAAAACCGTAAAAGGTATCTGAAAAATTCTTTTTATCTAAGCGACAGCTATATCTTGTCTTCAATTGGAGTAACTTTCATGGCTGTAGGTCATCTACAAACTGAATGGGAAGAGAAAGAAAAAGAAAAAACGTTTCATCACACCTAAGCTTCTAATTGAGCTAGCTGCAGCAGGTCACTGTCACTCAGCTTTCAGGTGCTTAAAATGTCCTCCGAACAAACGACTGCTGAGCAAAAACCGTATGAGTTATTCAAAAAATTTTTTCACCGTGAGCGTCAGTCATCCTTCGACTCCAACTATGCCAACTTTGGTGTATGTGTGTCATTCAGAAAAATATTTATGACGAGTTTAAAACACATAGTCGGATTCGTTTTTCTCCCCTCTTCTGCTCCAAAACCAATGAAAAACGGCTCTGATTTTCATCGACTTTAGGTCGGTCTGGAGGGTTTTTAAGGAAAAGTATTAATCCTACCGTAATTCCGAAGATATTGTGTGGGTCCAGAGATTTCAGTGTACAAACTGACCAAAAATGGTGACTCTAGCTATAAATCTGTGGCCGTGAGGGCGAGTTTAAAATGTTTTTTTGTGTTTAAAAAACGCCTGCCTCACACTCTAGCTTTTCAGTTGCTCCACTCTAGCAGGCTGGATTTTGCTAAAACTTTGTGGCGCTTGAGGTCTGATTATACAAAAACCGTAGCAGTTATCAACATACCGTCTTCAGTTTTAAATAGACGAAGGATTTATCTACAAACTGAGCTTCAAACTGTTTTTCTAGGTGAATGTATGGCGACACAGTGAAGTGCTGTTTTTTATGCTTTTTTTTTCCTCTCCCCATTCATTTCCTATGGGATTTTTTTGCGACGTTTTCGCTAATAATTCGCAAACCTTCGGACTAATGAGAAAGTTTTATACAAGCACACATCACCCCATTGGTCCCGACGCGTGTGCCAACTTTGGGCCCGATCCGCCAAACCGTGCGGGACTAGTTACGCGCCGAAATTTTGGGTATACGGGAGAATTATAATAATAACTAGAAAATTTCTAAAGAAATTTTGAGGGGGGCCACCTACTGCCCGTCTGGGGAACCGGGCCAATACGGCCCTGGCAAGTGACGTCGGGGCTCCCCAGACCAACTGCTTACGCCTTTGAGGGCTGCTGAGGGAAGGAAAGAGGGCAAGTTCATGGGCAAAGAGAGCTGTGTGCCACTTGTGCTGAAATCTGGGAAATAGACGTGCACAGAGTATGATGCACAAGGGTAATATGGGTTGTCCATATTGAAACACAGTGGGTAAAGCCCAGTTGGCGGGCTTCGCCCGCCTGCTAGGAGCCATCTCAGTGAAGAAAAAAATCACCAATGGCGGGCTCTGCCCGCCTTCTAAGAGCCATTGCAGTGATGAAATCACCAATGGCGGGCTCCGCCCGCCTGCTAAGAGCCATTGCAGTGATGTAATCACCTTTGGCGGGCTCCGCCCGCCTGTTACCATTGGCGGGCTCCGCCCGCCTTCTAAGAGCCATTGCAGTGATGAAATCACCAATGGCAATGAGCAATATGCCAGAATGTATGAGTGTGTATAAGGAAGAGGCTTTTATTCTGTAGAGTCCTTGTAGTCTTATTTTGAAAGTCTATCATGAATGTGCATCAAAAGATGGGTCACGCCCAGCAGTGATATAGAATCCATTTCCAAATGTTAAATCACTGGTTTTCCATGTTATTAGGTGAATAGTTGCTGTATTACAGAGTAAATGGGAGACTTTTATTGTGAAATTTGCTCTGGGGTGTGTTTTGAAAAGGTCACTAGAGTCTAATAAAAACAACCTGGAAGAGTTTGGGTCATAATGTTGAGCCATTTGCATCAATTAATGCATTACTATAATCTAGAGGCTTTTATTTTGTAGGGTCCCTGGAGTCTTATTTTGAAAGTCCAACAGAGTTGTGTTTATAGAAAATGTTCAGACCCGTCAATGATAGTTGATTACTTTCCAATCGTTAAATCACTCTTTTTCCATGTTATTAGGGCAGTAGATGAAGCGGAAATGGGAGGCTTTTATTTTGAAATTTGCTATAGGGTGTGTTTTAAACAGTCTCCTAGAGTCTATTCTCTAAAACGGGGTTGAGTTTGGGTCATAATGTTGAGCCATATAGAGCAATAAATATATGTAAAAAATATAGAGGCTTTTATTTTGTAGGGTCCCTGGAGTCTTATTTTGAAAGTCTATCAGTGCTGAGTGGCAAGGGAAGTGTCATGTACAGCAGTCATATAGTATCCATTTCCCAATGTTAAATCAGTCCTTTCACCCTCCATTAGATTAATATGTGCTGTTTAAAACAGCAGAGGTAAAATCTGTTTGAAGCTTGGTAACCTTGACAACGCTTAACGAGCCTCTCACTGACACAGACAACAGCTGCACTCACTATTGGTTTCTTCTTCCCAGGCTTTTTTGTATGGGAAGAACGGCACCGAACAAACGACTACTGATCAAAAACCGTATGAGTTATTCAAAAAACATTTTCACCATGAGCATCAGCAATCCTTCGACTCCAACTATACCAACTTTGGTGTATGTGTGTCATTCAGAAAAATATTTATGACGAGTTGAAAACACATAGTCTGATTCGTTTTTCTCCCATCTTCAGCTCAAAAAGAATGGAGAAAGGCTGAAACTCTCATCCACTTTAGGTTGGTCTGGAGGGTTTTTAAGGCAAAGTATTAATCCTACCGTAATTCCGAAGACATTGTGTGAGTCCAGAGGTTTCAGTCTACAAACTGACCAAAAATGGTGACTGTAGCTCCAAATATGTGGCCGTGAGGGCGAGAATAAGATGTTTGATCTTAAAAAATGGCCGCCTCACACTAAGATTTCAGCAGCTGCACTCTAGCAGGCTGCTGCAGAAGCTAACTGTCAGCTAGCTTCCAGGTGCTTACCCTCCGAACAAACGACTGCTGAGCAAAAACCGTAAAAGATATCTGAAAAATTCTTTCAGTGAAAGCAACATCTATCCTTTGTCTCAGACTGGGGTAACCTTCATGTCTGTAGGTCTTTCACAACCCAAAACGAAGCACAAACAAAATGGTTGGCCCACCTGCTCCTCCCTTTGTTTGAACTGCAGGACCTCACTCTCACTCACCTTTTAGCTGCTAAAGCACCCCTCCGAACAAACGACTGCTGAGTAAAAACCGTAAAAGGTATCTGAAAAATTCTTTTTATCTAAGCGACAGCTATATCTTGTCTTCAATTGGAGTAACTTTCATGGCTGTAGGTCATCTACAAACTGAATGGGAAGAGAAAGAAAAAGAAAAAACGTTTCATCACACCTAAGCTTCTAATTGAGCTAGCTGCAGCAGGTCACTGTCACTCAGCTTTCAGGTGCTTAAAATGTCCTCCGAACAAACGACTGCTGAGCAAAAACCGTATGAGTTATTCAAAAAATTTTTTCACCGTGAGCGTCAGTCATCCTTCGACTCCAACTATGCCAACTTTGGTGTATGTGTGTCATTCAGAAAAATATTTATGACGAGTTTAAAACACATAGTCGGATTCGTTTTTCTCCCCTCTTCTGCTCCAAAACCAATGAAAAACGGCTCTGATTTTCATCGACTTTAGGTCGGTCTGGAGGGTTTTTAAGGAAAAGTATTAATCCTACCGTAATTCCGAAGATATTGTGTGGGTCCAGAGATTTCAGTCTACAAACTGACCAAAAATGGTGACTCTAGCTATAAATATGTGGCCGTGAGGGCGAGTTTAAAATGTTTTTTTGTGTTTAAAAAACGCCTGCCTCACACTCTAGCTTTTCAGTTGCTCCACTCTAGCAGGCTGGATTTTGCTAAAACTTTGTGGCGCTTGAGGTCTGATTATACAAAAACCGTAGCAGTTATCAACATACCGTCTTCAGTTTTAAATAGACGAAGGATTTATCTACAAACTGAGCTTCAAACTGTTTTTCTAGGTGAATGTATGCCGACACAGTGAAGTGCTGTTTTTTATGCTTTTTTTTTCCTCTCCCCATTCATTTCCTATGGGATTTTTTTGCGACGTTTTCGCTAATAATTCGCAAACCTTCGGACTAATGAGAAAGTTTTATACAAGCACACATCACCCCATTGGTCCCGACGCGTGTGCCAACTTTGGGCCCGATCCGCCAAACCGTGCGGGACTAGTTACGCGCCGAAGTTTTGGGTATACGGGAGAATTATAATAATAACTAGAAAATTTCTAAAGAAATTTTGAGGGGGGCCACCTACTGCCCGTCTGGGGAACCGGGCCAATACGGCCCTGGCAAGTGACGTCGGGGCTCCCCAGACCAACTGCTTACGCCTTTGAGGGCTGCTGAGGGAAGGAAAGAGGGCAAGTTCATGGGCAAAGAGAGCTGTGTGCCACTTGTGCTGAAATCTGGGAAATAGACGTGCACAGCGTATGATGCACAAGGGTAATATGGGTTGTCCATATTGAAACACAGTGGGTAAAGCCCAGTTGGCGGGCTTCGCCCGCCTGCTAGGAGCCATCTCAGTGAAGAAAAAAATCACCAATGGCGGGCTCTGCCCGCCTTCTAAGAGCCATTGCAGTGATGAAATCACCAATGGCGGGCTCCGCCCGCCTGCTAAGAGCCATTGCAGTGATGTAATCACCTTTGGCGGGCTCCGCCCGCCTGTTACCATTGGCGGGCTCCGCCCGCCTTCTAAGAGCCATTGCAGTGATGAAATCACCAATGGCAATGAGCAATATGCCAGAATGTATGAGTGTGTATAAGGAAGAGGCTTTTATTCTGTAGAGTCCTTGTAGTCTTATTTTGAAAGTCTATCATGAATGTGCATCAAAAGATGGGTCACGCCCAGCAGTGATATAGAATCCATTTCCAAATGTTAAATCACTGGTTTTCCATGTTATTAGGTGAATAGTTGCTGTATTACAGAGTAAATGGGAGACTTTTATTGTGAAATTTGCTCTGGGTGTGTTTTGAAAAGGTCACTAGAGTCTAATAAAAACAACCTGGAAGAGTTTGGGTCATAATGTTGAGCCATTTGCATCAATTAATGCATTAGTATAATCTAGAGGCTTTTATTTTGTAGGGTCCCTGGAGTCTTATTTTGAAAGTCCAACAGAGTTGTGTTTATAGAAAATGTTCAGACCCGTCAATGATAGTTGATTACTTTCCAATCGTTAAATCACTCTTTTTCCATGTTATTAGGGCAGTAGATGAAGCGGAAATGGGAGGCTTTTATTTTGAAATTTGCTATAGGGTGTGTTTTAAACAGTCTCCTAGAGTCTATTCTCTAAAACGGGGTTGAGTTTGGGTCATAATGTTGAGCCATATAGGGCAATAAATATATGTAAAAAAATATAGAGGCTTTTATTTTGTAGGGTCCCTGGAGTCTTATTTTGAAAGTCTATCAGTGCTGAGTGGCAAGGGAAGTGTCATGGACAGCAGTCATATAGTATCCATTTCCCAATGTTAAATCAGTCCTTTCACCCTCCATTAGATTAATATGTGCTGTTTAAAACAGCAGAGGTAAAATCTGTTTGAAGCTTGGTAACCTTGACAACGCTTAACGAGCCTCTCACTGACACAGACAACAGCTGCACTCACTATTGGTTTCTTCTTCCCAGGCTTTTTTGTATGGGAAGAACGGCACCGAACAAACGACTACTGATCAAAAACCGTATGAGTTATTCAAAAAACATTTTCACCATGAGCATCAGCAATCCTTCGACTCCAACTATACCAACTTTGGTGTATGTGTGTCATTCAGAAAAATATTTATGACGAGTTGAAAACACATAGTCTGATTCGTTTCTCTCCCATCTTCAGCTCAAAAAGAATAGAGAAAGGCTGAAACTCTCATCGACTTTAGGTTGGTCTGGAGGGTTTTTAAGGAAAAGTATTAATCCTACCGTAATTCCGAAGACATTGTGTGAGTCCAGAGGTTTCAGTCTACAAACTGACCAAAAATGGTGACTGTAGCTCCAAATATGTGGCCGTGAGGGCGAGAATAAGATGTTTGATCTGAAAAAAATGGCCGCCTCACACTAAGATTTCAGCAGCTGCACTCTAGCAGGCTGCTGCAGAAGCTAACTGTCAGCTAGCTTCCAGGTGCTTACCCTCCGAACAAACGACTGCTGAGCAAAAACCGTAAAAGATATCTGAAAAATTCTTTCAGTGAAAGCAACATCTATCCTTTGTCTCAGACTGGGGTAACCTTCATGTCTGTAGGTCTTTCACAACCCAAAACGAAGCACAAACAAAATGGTTGGCCCACCTGCTCCTCCCTTTCTTTTAACTGCAGGACCTCACTCTCACTCACCTTTTAGCTGCTAAAGCACCCCTCCGAACAAACGACTGCTGAGTAAAAACCGTAAAAGGTATCTGAAAAATTCTTTTTATCTAAGCGACAGCTATATCTTGTCTTCAATTGGAGTAACTTTCATGGCTGTAGGTCATCTACAAACTGAATGGGAAGAGAAAGAAAAAGAAAAAACGTTTCATCACACCTAAGCTTCTAATTGAGCTAGCTGCAGCAGGTCACTGTCACTCAGCTTTCAGGTGCTTAAAATGTCCTCCGAACAAACGACTGCTGAGCAAAAACCGTATGAGTTATTCAAAAAATTTTTTCACCGTGAGCGTCAGTCATCCTTCGACTCCAACTATGCCAACTTTGGTGTATGTGTGTCATTCAGAAAAATATTTATGACGAGTTTAAAACACATAGTCGGATTCGTTTTTCTCCCCTCTTCTGCTCCAAAACCAATGAAAAACGGCTCTGATTTTCATCGACTTTAGGTCGGTCTGGAGGGTTTTTAAGGAAAAGTATTAATCCTACCGTAATTCCGAAGATATTGTGTGGGTCCAGAGATTTCAGTCTACAAACTGACCAAAAATGGTGACTCTAGCTATAAATATGTGGCCGTGAGGGCGAGTTTAAAATGTTTTTTTGTGTTTAAAAAACGCCTGCCTCACACTCTAGCTTTTCAGTTGCTCCACTCTAGCAGGCTGGATTTTGCTAAAACTTTGTGGCGCTTGAGGTCTGATTATACAAAAACCGTAGCAGTTATCAACATACCGTCTTCAGTTTTAAATAGACGAAGGATTTATCTACAAACTGAGCTTCAAACTGTTTTTCTAGGTGAATGTATGCCGACACAGTGAAGTGCTGTTTTTTATGCTTTTTTTTTCCTCTCCCCATTCATTTCCTATGGGATTTTTTTGCGACGTTTTCGCTAATAATTCGCAAACCTTCGGACTAATGAGAAAGTTTTATACAAGCACACATCACCCCATTGGTCCCGACGCGTGTGCCAACTTTGGGCCCGATCCGCCAAACCGTGCGGGACTAGTTACGCGCCGAAGTTTTGGGTATACGGGAGAATTATAATAATAATAATACGCGGAATAAATATGTGCAATAGTAGTAGGTGGGCCATGCCTTCGGCATGTGGCCCCCCAATAATACGCGGAATAAATATGTGCAATAGTAGTAGGTGGGCCATGCCTTCGGCATGTGGCCCCCCAATAATACGCGGAATAAATATGTGCAATAGTAGTAGGTGGGCCATGCCTTCGGCATGTGGCCCCCCAATAATAATAATACGCGGAATAAATATGTGCAATAGTAGTAGGTGGGCCATGCCTTCGGCATGTGGCCCCCCAATAATAATACGCGGAATAAATATGTGCAATAGTAGTAGGTGGGCCATGCCTTCGGCATGTGGCCCCCCAACTAGAAAATTTCTAAAGAAATTTTGAGGGGGGCCACCTACTGCCCGTCTGGGGAACCGGGCCAATACGGCCCTGGCAAGTGACGTCGGGGCTCCCCAGACCAACTGCTTACGCCTTTGAGGGCTGCTGAGGGAAGGAAAGAGGGCAAGTTCATGGGCAAAGAGAGCTGTGTGCCACTTGTGCTGACATCTGGGAAATAGACGTGCACAGCGTATGATGCAAAAGGGTAATATGGGTTGTCCATATTGAAACACAGTGGGTAAAGCCCAGTTGGCGGGCTTCGCCCGCCTGCTAGGAGCCATCTCAGTGAAGAAAAAAATCACCAATGGCGGGCTCTGCCCGCCTTCTAAGAGCCATTGCAGTGATGAAATCACCAATGGCGGGCTCCGCCCGCCTGCTAAGAGCCATTGCAGTGATGTAATCACCTTTGGCGGGCTCCGCCCGCCTGTTACCATTGGCGGGCTCCGCCCTCCTTCTAAGAGCCATTGCAGTGATGAAATCACCAATGGCAATGAGCAATATGCCAGAATGTATGAGTGTGTATAAGGAAGAGGCTTTTATTCTGTAGAGTCCTTGTAGTCTTATTTTGAAAGTCTATCATGAATGTGCATCAAAAGATGGGTCACGCCCAGCAGTGATATAGAATCCATTTCCAAATGTTAAATCACTGGTTTTCCATGTTATTAGGTGAATAGTTGCTTTATTACAGAGTAAATGGGAGACTTTTATTGTGAAATTTGCTCTGGGGTGTGTTTTGAAAAGGTCACTAGAGTCTAATAAAAACAACCTGGAAGAGTTTGGGTCATAATGTTGAGCCATTTGCATCAATTAATGCATTAGTATAATCTAGAGGCTTTTATTTTGTAGGGTCGCTGGAGTCTTATTTTGAAAGTCCAACAGAGTTGTGTTTATAGAAAATGTTCAGACCCGTCAATGATAGTTGATTACTTTCCAATCGTTAAATCACTCTTTTTCCATGTTATTAGGGCAGTAGATGAAGCGGAAATGGGAAGCTTTTATTTTGAAATTTGCTATAGGGTGTGTTTTAAACAGTCTCCTAGAGTCTATTCTCTAAAACGGGGTTGAGTTTGGGTCATAATGTTGAGCCATATAGGGCAATAAATATATGTAAAAAATATAGAGGCTTTTATTTTGTAGGGTCCCTGGAGTCTTATTTTGAAAGTCTATCAGTGCTGAGTGGCAAGGGAAGTGTCATGGACAGCAGTCATATAGTATCCATTTCCCAATGTTAAATCAGTCCTTTCACCCTCCATTAGATTAATATGTGCTGTTTAAAACAGCAGAGGTAAAATCTGTTTGAAGCTTGGTAACCTTGACAACGCTTAACGAGCCTCTCACTGACACAGACAACAGCTGCACTCACTATTGGTTTCTTCTTCCCAGGCTTTTTTGTATGGGAAGAACGGCACCGAACAAACGACTACTGATCAAAAACCGTATGAGTTATTCAAAAAACATTTTCACCATGAGCATCAGCAATCCTTCGACTCCAACTATACCAACTTTGGTGTATGTGTGTCATTCAGAAAAATATTTATGACGAGTTGAAAACACATAGTCTGATTCGTTTCTCTCCCATCTTCAGCTCAAAAAGAATAGAGAAAGGCTGAAACTCTCATCGACTTTAGGTTGGTCTGGAGGGTTTTTAAGGAAAAGTATTAATCCTACCGTAATTCCGAAGACATTGTGTGAGTCCAGAGGTTTCAGTCTACAAACTGACCAAAAATGGTGACTGTAGCTCCAAATATGTGGCCGTGAGGGCGAGAATAAGATGTTTGATCTGAAAAAAATGGCCGCCTCACACTAAGATTTCAGCAGCTGCACTCTAGCAGGCTGCTGCAGAAGCTAACTGTCAGCTAGCTTCCAGGTGCTTACCCTCCGAACAAACGACTGCTGAGCAAAAACCGTAAAAGATATCTGAAAAATTCTTTCAGTGAAAGCAACATCTATCCTTTGTCTCAGACTGGGGTAACCTTCATGTCTGTAGGTCTTTCACAACCCAAAACGAAGCACAAACAAAATGGTTGGCCCACCTGCTCCTCCCTTTCTTTTAACTGCAGGACCTCACTCTCACTCACCTTTTAGCTGCTAAAGCACCCCTCCGAACAAACGACTGCTGAGTAAAAACCGTAAAAGGTATCTGAAAAATTCTTTTTATCTAAGCGACAGCTATATCTTGTCTTCGATTGGAGTAACTTTCATGGCTGTAGGTCATCTACAAACTGAATGGGAAGAGAAAGAAAAAGAAAAAACGTTTCATCACACCTAAGCTTCTAATTGAGCTAGCTGCAGCAGGTCACTGTCACTCAGCTTTCAGGTGCTTAAAATGTCCTCCGAACAAACGACTGCTGAGCAAAAACCGTATGAGTTATTCAAAAAATTTTTTCACCGTGAGCGTCAGTCATCCTTCGACTCCAACTATGCCAACTTTGGTGTATGTGTGTCATTCAGAAAAATATTTATGACGAGTTTAAAACACATAGTCTGATTCGTTTTTCTCCCCTCTTCTGCTCCAAAACCAATGAAAAACGGCTCTGATTTTCATCGACTTTAGGTCGGTCTGGAGGGTTTTTAAGGAAAAGTATTAATCCTACCGTAATTCCGAAGATATTGTGTGGGTCCAGAGATTTCAGTCTACAAACTGACCAAAAATGGTGACTCTAGCTATAAATATGTGGCCGTGAGGGCGAGTTTAAAATGTTTTTTTGTGTTTAAAAAACGCCTGCCTCACACTCTAGCTTTTCAGTTGCTCCACTCTAGCAGGCTGGATTTTGCTAAAACTTTGTGGTGCTTGAGGTCTGATTATACAAAAACCGTAGCAGTTATCAACATACCGTCTTCAGTTTTAAATAGACGAAGGATTTATCTACAAACTGAGCTTCAAACTGTTTTTCTAGGTGAATGTATGCCGACACAGTGAAGTGCTGTTTTTTATGCTTTTTTTTACCTCTTCCCATTCATTTCCTATGGGATTTTTTTGCGACGTTTTCGCTAATAATTCGCAAACCTTCGGACTAATGAGAAAGTTTTATACAAGCACACATCACCCCATTGGTCCCAACGCGTGTGCCAACTTTGGGCCCGATCCGCCAAACCGTGCGGGACTAGTTACGCGCCGAAGTTTTGGGTATACGGGAGAATTATAATAACTAGAAAATTTCTAAAGAAATTTTGAGGGGGGCCACCTACTGCCCGTCTGGGGAACCGGGCCAATACGGCCCTGGCAAGTGACGTCGGGGCTCCCCAGACCAACTGCTTACGCCTTTGAGGGCTGCTGAGGGAAGGAAAGAGGGCAAGTTCATGGGCAAAGAGAGCTGTGTGCCACTTGTGCTGAAATCTGGGAAATAGACGTGCACAGCGTATGATGCACAAGGGTAATATGGGTTGTCCATATTGAAACACAGTGGGTAAAGCCCAGTTGGCGGGCTTCGCCCGCCTGCTAGGAGCCATCTCAGTGAAGAAAAAAATCACCAATGGCGGGCTCTGCCCGCCTTCTAAGAGCCATTGCAGTGATGAAATCACCAATGGCGGGCTCCGCCCGCCTGCTAAGAGCCATTGCAGTGATGTAATCACCTTTGGCGGGCTCCGCCCGCCTGTTACCATTGGCGGGCTCCGCCCGCCTTCTAAGAGCCATTGCAGTGATGAAATCACCAATGGCAATGAGCAACATGCCAGAATGTATGAGTGTGTATAAGGAAGAGGCTTTTATTCTGTAGAGTCCTTGTAGTCTTATTTTGAAAGTCTATCATGAATGTGCATCAAAAGATGGGTCACGCCCAGCAGTGATATAGAATCCATTTCCAAATGTTAAATCACTGGTTTTCCATGTTATTAGGTGAATAGTTGCTGTATTACAGAGTAAATGGGAGACTTTTATTGTGAAATTTGCTCTGGGTGTGTTTTGAAAAGGTCACTAGAGTCTAATAAAAACAACCTGGAAGAGTTTGGGTCATAATGTTGAGCCATTTGCATCAATTAATGCATTAGTATAATCTAGAGGCTTTTATTTTGTAGGGTCCCTGGAGTCTTATTTTGAAAGTCCAACAGAGTTGTGTTTATAGAAAATGTTCAGACCCGTCAATGATAGTTGATTACTTTCCAATCGTTAAATCACTCTTTTTCCATGTTATTAGGGCAGTAGATGAAGCGGAAATGGGAGGCTTTTATTTTGAAATTTGCTACAGGGTGTGTTTTAAACAGTCTCCTAGAGTCTATTCTCTAAAACGGGGTTGAGTTTGGGTCATAATGTTGAGCCATATAGGGCAATAAATATATGTAAAAAATATAGAGGCTTTTATTTTGTAGGGTCCCTGGAGTCTTATTTTGAAAGTCTATCAGTGCTGAGTGGCAAGGGAAGTGTCATGGACAGCAGTCATATAGTATCCATTTCCCAATGTTAAATCAGTCCTTTCACCCTCCATTAGATTAATATGTGCTGTTTAAAACAGCAGAGGTAAAATCTGTTTGAAGCTTGGTAACCTTGACAACGCTTAACGAGCCTCTCACTGACACAGACAACAGCTGCACTCACTATTGGTTTCTTCTTCCCAGGCTTTTTTGTATGGGAAGAACGGCACCGAACAAACGACTACTGATCAAAAACCGTATGAGTTATTCAAAAAACATTTTCACCATGAGCATCAGCAATCCTTCGACTCCAACTATACCAACTTTGGTGTATGTGTGTCATTCAGAAAAATATTTATGACGAGTTGAAAACACATAGTCTGATTCGTTTCTCTCCCATCTTCAGCTCAAAAAGAATAGAGAAAGGCTGAAACTCTCATCGACTTTAGGTTGGTCTGGACGGTTTTTAAGGAAAAGTATTAATCCTACCGTAATTCCGAAGACATTGTGTGAGTCCAGAGGTTTCAGTCTACAAACTGACCAAAAATGGTGACTGTAGCTCCAAATATGTGGCCGTGAGGGCGAGAATAAGATGTTTGATCTTAAAAGAATGGCCGCCTCACACTAAGATTTCAGCAGCTGCACTCTAGCAGGCTGCTGCAGAAGCTAACTGTCAGCTAGCTTCCAGGTGCTTACCCTCCGAACAAACGACTGCTGAGCAAAAACCGTAAAAGATATCTGAAAAATTCTTTCAGTGAAAGCAACATCTATCCTTTGTCTCAGACTGGGGTAACCTTCATGTCTGTAGGTCTTTCACAACCCAAAACGAAGCACAAACAAAATGGTTGGCCCACCTGCTCCTCCCTTTGTTTGAACTGCAGGACCTCACTCTCACTCACCTTTTAGCTGCTAAAGCACCCCTCCGAACAAACGACTGCTGAGTAAAAACCGTAAAAGGTATCTGAAAAATTATTTTTATCTAAGCGACAGCTATATCTTGTCTTCAATTGGAGTAACTTTCATGGCTGTAGGTCATCTACAACCTGAATGGGAAGAGAAAGAAAAAGAAAAAACGTTTTGTCACACCTGATCTTCTAATTGAGCTAGCTGCAGCAGGACACTCTCCCCCAGCTTTCAGCTGCTTAAAATGTCCTCCGAACAAACGACTGCTGAGCAAAAACCGTATGAGTTATTCAAAATATTTTTTCACCGTGAGCGTCAGCCATCCTTCGACTCCAACTATGCCAACTTTGGTGTATGTGTGTCATTCAGAAAAATATTTATGACGAGTTTAAAACACATAGTCTGATTCGTTTTTCTCCCCTCTTCTGCTCCAAAACCAATGAAAAACGGCTCTGATTTTCATCGACTTTAGGTCGGTCTGGAGGGTTTTTAAGGAAAAGTATTAATCCTACCGTAATTCCGAAGATATTGTGTGGGTCCAGAGATTTCAGTCTACAAACTGACCAAAAATGGTGACTCTAGCTATAAATATGTGGCCGTGAGGGCGAGTTTAAAATGTTTTTTTGTGTTTAAAAAACGCCTGCCTCACACTCTAGCTTTTCAGTTGCTCCACTCTAGCAGGCTGGATTTTGCTAAAACTTTGTGGCGCTTGAGGTCTGATTATACAAAAACCGTAGCAGTTATCAACATACCGTCTTCAGTTTTAAATAGACGAAGGATTTATCTACAAACTGAGCTTCAAACTGTTTTTCTAGGTGAATGTATGCCGACACAGTGAAGTGCTGTTTTTTATGCTTTTTTTTTTCCTCTCCCCATTCATTTCCTATGGGATTTTTTTGCGACGTTTTCGCTAATAATTCGCAAACCTTCGGACTAATGAGAAAGTTTTATACAAGCACACATCACCCCATTGGTCCCGACGCGTGTGCCAACTTTGGGCCCGATCCGCCAAACCGTGCGGGACTAGTTACGTGCCGAAGTTTTGGGTATACGGGAGAATTATAATAATAATAATAATACGCGGAATAAATATGTGCAATAGTAGTAGGTGGGCCATGCCTTCGGCATGTGGCCCCCCAACTAGAAAATTTCTAAAGAAATTTTGAGGGGGGCCACCTACTGCCCGTCTGGGGAACCGGGCCAATACGGCCCTGGCAAGTGACGTCGGGGCTCCCCAGACCAACTGCTTACGCCTTTGAGGGCTGCTGAGGGAAGGAAAGAGGGCAAGTTCATGGGCAAAGAGAGCTGTGTGCCACTTGTGCTGAAATCTGGGAAATAGACGTGCACAGCGTATGATGCACAAGGGTAATATGGGTTGTCCATATTGAAACACAGTGGGTAAAGCCCAGTTGGCGGGCTTCGCCCGCCTGCTAGGAGCCATCTCAGTGAAGAAAAAAATCACCAATGGCGGGCTCTGCCCGCCTTCTAAGAGCCATTGCAGTGATGAAATCACCAATGGCGGGCTCCGCCCGCCTGCTAAGAGCCATTGCAGTGATGTAATCACCTTTGGCGGGCTCCGCCCGCCTGTTACCATTGGCGGGCTCCGCCCGCCTTCTAAGAGCCATTGCAGTGATGAAATCACCAATGGCAATGAGCAATATGCCAGAATGTATGAGTGTGTATAAGGAAGAGGCTTTTATTCTGTAGAGTCCTTGTAGTCTTATTTTGAAAGTCTATCATGAATGTGCATCAAAAGATGGGTCACGCCCAGCAGTGATATAGAATCCATTTCCAAATGTTAAATCACTGGTTTTCCATGTTATTAGGTGAATAGTTGCTGTATTACAGAGTAAATGGGAGACTTTTATTGTGAAATTTGCTCTGGGTGTGTTTTGAAAAGGTCACTAGAGTCTAATAAAAACAACCTGGAAGAGTTTGGGTCATAATGTTGAGCCATTTGCATCAATTAATGCATTAGTATAATCTAGAGGCTTTTATTTTGTAGGGTCCCTGGAGTCTTATTTTGAAAGTCCAACAGAGTTGTGTTTATAGAAAATGTTCAGACCCGTCAATGATAGTTGATTACTTTCCAATCGTTAAATCACTCTTTTTCCATGTTATTAGGGCAGTAGATGAAGCGGAAATGGGAGGCTTTTATTTTGAAATTTGCTACAGGGTGTGTTTTAAACAGTCTCCTAGAGTCTATTCTCTAAAACGGGGTTGAGTTTGGGTCATAATGTTGAGCCATATAGGGCAATAAATATATGTAAAAAATATAGAGGCTTTTATTTTGTAGGGTCCCTGGAGTCTTATTTTGAAAGTCTATCAGTGCTGAGTGGCAAGGGAAGTGTCATGGACAGCAGTCATATAGTATCCATTTCCCAATGTTAAATCAGTCCTTTCACCCTCCATTAGATTAATATGTGCTGTTTAAAACAGCAGAGGTAAAATCTGTTTGAAGCTTGGTAACCTTGACAACGCTTAACGAGCCTCTCACTGACACAGACAACAGCTGCACTCACTATTGGTTTCTTCTTCCCAGGCTTTTTTGTATGGGAAGAACGGCACCGAACAAACGACTACTGATCAAAAACCGTATGAGTTATTCAAAAAACATTTTCACCATGAGCATCAGCAATCCTTCGACTCCAACTATACCAACTTTGGTGTATGTGTGTCATTCAGAAAAATATTTATGACGAGTTGAAAACACATAGTCTGATTCGTTTCTCTCCCATCTTCAGCTCAAAAAGAATAGAGAAAGGCTGAAACTCTCATCGACTTTAGGTTGGTCTGGACGGTTTTTAAGGAAAAGTATTAATCCTACCGTAATTCCGAAGACATTGTGTGAGTCCAGAGGTTTCAGTCTACAAACTGACCAAAAATGGTGACTGTAGCTCCAAATATGTGGCCGTGAGGGCGAGAATAAGATGTTTGATCTTAAAAGAATGGCCGCCTCACACTAAGATTTCAGCAGCTGCACTCTAGCAGGCTGCTGCAGAAGCTAACTGTCAGCTAGCTTCCAGGTGCTTACCCTCCGAACAAACGACTGCTGAGCAAAAACCGTAAAAGATATCTGAAAAATTCTTTCAGTGAAAGCAACATCTATCCTTTGTCTCAGACTGGGGTAACCTTCATGTCTGTAGGTCTTTCACAACCCAAAACGAAGCACAAACAAAATGGTTGGCCCACCTGCTCCTCCCTTTGTTTGAACTGCAGGACCTCACTCTCACTCACCTTTTAGCTGCTAAAGCACCCCTCCGAACAAACGACTGCTGAGTAAAAACCGTAAAAGGTATCTGAAAAATTATTTTTATCTAAGCGACAGCTATATCTTGTCTTCAATTGGAGTAACTTTCATGGCTGTAGGTCATCTACAACCTGAATGGGAAGAGAAAGAAAAAGAAAAAACGTTTTGTCACACCTGATCTTCTAATTGAGCTAGCTGCAGCAGGACACTCTCCCCCAGCTTTCAGCTGCTTAAAATGTCCTCCGAACAAACGACTGCTGAGCAAAAACCGTATGAGTTATTCAAAATATTTTTTCACCGTGAGCGTCAGCCATCCTTCGACTCCAACTATGCCAACTTTGGTGTATGTGTGTCATTCAGAAAAATATTTATGACGAGTTTAAAACACATAGTCTGATTCGTTTTTCTCCCCTCTTCTGCTCCAAAACCAATGAAAAACGGCTCTGATTTTCATCGACTTTAGGTCGGTCTGGAGGGTTTTTAAGGAAAAGTATTAATCCTACCGTAATTCCGAAGATATTGTGTGGGTCCAGAGATTTCAGTCTACAAACTGACCAAAAATGGTGACTCTAGCTATAAATATGTGGCCGTGAGGGCGAGTTTAAAATGTTTTTTTGTGTTTAAAAAACGCCTGCCTCACACTCTAGCTTTTCAGTTGCTCCACTCTAGCAGGCTGGATTTTGCTAAAACTTTGTGGCGCTTGAGGTCTGATTATACAAAAACCGTAGCAGTTATCAACATACCGTCTTCAGTTTTAAATAGACGAAGGATTTATCTACAAACTGAGCTTCAAACTGTTTTTCTAGGTGAATGTATGCCGACACAGTGAAGTGCTGTTTTTTATGCTTTTTTTTTCCTCTCCCCATTCATTTCCTATGGGATTTTTTTGCGACGTTTTCGCTAATAATTCGCAAACCTTCGGACTAATGAGAAAGTTTTATACAAGCACACATCACCCCATTGGTCCCGACGCGTGTGCCAACTTTGGGCCCGATCCGCCAAACCGTGCGGGACTAGTTACGTGCCGAAGTTTTGGGTATACGGGAGAATTATAATAATAATAATAATACGCGGAATAAATATGTGCAATAGTAGTAGGTGGGCCATGCCTTCGGCATGTGGCCCCCCAATAATACGCGGAATAAATATGTGCAATAGTAGTAGGTGGGCCATGCCTTCGGCATGTGGCCCCCCAATAATACGCGGAATAAATATGTGCAATAGTAGTAGGTGGGCCATGCCTTCGGCATGTGGCCCCCCAACTAGAAAATTTCTAAAGAAATTTTGAGGGGGGCCACCTACTGCCCGTCTGGGGAACAGGGCCAATACGGCCCTGGCAAGTTATGTCGGGGCTCCCCAGACCAACTGCTTACGCCTTTGAGGGCTGCTGAGGGAAGGAAAGAGGGCTAGGTCATGGGCAAAGAGAGCTGTGTGCCACTTGTGCTGAAATCTGGGAAATAGACGTGCACAGCGTATGATGCAAAAGGGTAATATGGGTTGTCCATATTGAACCGCAGTGGGTAAAGCTCAGTTGGTGGGCTCCGCCCGCCTGCTAGGAGCCCTTGCAGCGATGAAAAAAATCACCAATGGCGGGCTCTGCCCGCCTGCTAAGAGCCATTGCAGTGATGAAATCACCAATGGCGGGCTCCGCCCGCCTTCTAAGAGCCATTGCAGTGATGAAATCACCAATGGCGGGCTCCGCCCGCCTTCTAAGAGCCATTGCAGTGATGAAATTACAAATGGCAATGAGCAATATGCCAGAATGTATGAGTGTGTATAAGGAAGAGGCTTTTATTCTGTAGAGTCCCTGGAGTCTTATTTTGAAAGTCTATCATGGAAGTGCATCTAAAGATGGGTCATGCCCAGCAGTTATATAGAATCAATTTCCAAATGTTAAATCACTGGTTTTCCATGTTATTAGGTGAATAGTTGCTGTATTACAGAGTAAATGGGAGACTTTTATTGTGAAATTTGCTCTGGGTGTGTTTTGAAAAGGTCACTAGAGTCTAATAAAAACAACCTGGAAGAGTTTGGGTCATAATGTTGAGCCATTTGCATCAATTAATGCATTAGTATAATCTAGAGGCTTTTATTTTGTAGGGTCGCTGGAGTCTTATTTTGAAAGTCCAACAGAGTTGTGTTTATAGAAAATGTTCAGACCCGTCAATGATAGTTGATTACTTTCCAATCGTTAAATCACTCTTTTTCCATGTTATTAGGGCAGTAGATGAAGCGGAAATGGGAGGCTTTTATTTTGAAATTTGCTATAGGGTGTGTTTTAAACAGTCTCCTAGAGTCTATTCTCTAAAACGGGGTTGAGTTTGGGTCATAATATTGAGCCATATAGGGCAATAAATATATGTAAAAAATATAGAGGCTTTTATTTTGTAGGGTCCCTGGAGTCTTATTTTGAAAGTCTATCAGTGCTGAGTGGCAAGGGAAGTGTCATGGACAGCAGTCATATAGTATCCATTTCCCAATGTTAAATCAGTCCTTTCACCCTCCATTAGATTAATATGTGCTGTTTAAAACAGCAGAGGTAAAATCTGTTTGAAGCTTGGTAACCTTGACAACGCTTAACGAGCCTCTCACTGACACAGACAACAGCTGCACTCACTATTGGTTTCTTCTTCCCAGGCTTTTTTGTATGGGAAGAACGGCAACGAAAACAAACGACTACTGATCAAAAACCGTATGAGTTATTCAAAAAACATTTTCACCATGAGCATCAGCAATCCTTCGACTCCAAGTATACCAACTTTGGTGTATGTGTGTCATTCAGAACAATATTTATGACGACTTGAAAACACATAGTCTGATTCGTTTCTCTCCCATCTTCAGCTCAAAAAGAATGGAGAAAGGCTGAAACTCATCGACTTTAGGTTGGTCTGGAGGGTTTTTAAGGAAAAGTATTAATCCTACCGTAATTCCGAAGACATTGTGTGAGTCCAGAGGTTTCAGTCTACAAACTGACCAAAAATGGTGACTGTAGCTCCAAATATGTGGCCGTGAGGGCGAGAATAAGATGTTTGATCTTAAAAAAATGGCCGCCTCACACTAAGATTTCAGCAGCTGCACTCTAGCAGGCTGCTGCAGAAGCTAACTGTCAGCTAGCTTCCAGGTGCTTACCCTCCGAACAAACGACTGCTGAGCAAAAACCGTAAAAGATATCTGAAAAATTCTTTCAGTGAAAGCAACATCTATCCTTTGTCTCAGACTGGGGTAACCTTCATGTCTGTAGGTCTTTCACAACCCAAAACGAAGCACAAACAAAATGGTTGGCCCACCTGCTCCTCCCTTTGTTTGAACTGCAGGACCTCACTCTCACTCACCTTTTAGCTGCTAAAGCACCCCTCCGAACAAACGACTGCTGAGTAAAAACCGTAAAAGGTGTCTGAAAAATTCTTTTTATCTAAGCGACAGCTATATCTTGTCTTCAATTGGAGTAACTTTCATGGCTGTAGGTCATCTACAAACTGAATGGGAAGAGAAAGAAAAAGAAAAAACGTTTCATCACACCTAAGCTTCTAATTGAGCTAGCTGCAGCAGGTCACTGTCACTCAGCTTTCAGGTGCTTAAAATGTCCTCCGAACAAACGACTGCTGAGCAAAAACCGTATGAGTTATTCAAAAAATTTTTTCACCGTGAGCGTCAGACATCCTTCGACTCCAACTATGCCAACTTTGGTGTATGTGTGTCATTCAGAAAAATATTTATGACGAGTTTAAAACACATAGTCGGATTCGTTTTTCTCCCCTCTTCTGCTCCAAAACCAATGAAAAACGGCTCTGATTTTCATCGACTTTAGGTCGGTCTGGAGGGTTTTTAAGGAAAAGTATTAATCCTACCGTAATTCCGAAGATATTGTGTGGGTCCAGAGATTTCAGTCTACAAACTGACCAAAAATGGTGACTCTAGCTATAAATATGTGGCCGTGAGGGCGAGTTTAAAATGTTTTTTTGTGTTTAAAAAACGCCTGCCTCACACTCTAGCTTTTCAGTTGCTCCACTCTAGCAGGCTGGATTTTGCTAAAACTTTGTGGCGCTTGAGGTCTGATTATACAAAAACCGTAGCAGTTATCAACATACCGTCTTCAGTTTTAAATAGACGAAGGATTTATCTACAAACTGAGCTTCAAACTGTTTTTCTAGGTGAATGTATGCCGACACAGTGAAGTGCTGTTTTTTATGCTTTTTTTTTCCTCTCCCCATTCATTTCCTATGGGATTTTTTTGCGACGTTTTCGCTAATAATTCGCAAACCTTCGGACTAATGAGAAAGTTTTATACAAGCACACATCACCCCATTGGTCCCGACGCGTGTGCCAACTTTGGGCCCGATCCGCCAAACCGTGCGGGACTAGTTACGCGCCGAAGTTTTGGGTATACGGGAGAATTATAATAATAACTAGAAAATTTCTAAAGAAATTTTGAGGGGGGCCACCTACTGCCCGTCTGGGGAACCGGGCCAATACGGCCCTGGCAAGTGACGTCGGGGCTCCCCAGACCAACTGCTTACGCCTTTGAGGGCTGCTGAGGGAAGGAAAGAGGGCAAGTTCATGGGCAAAGAGAGCTGTGTGCCACTTGTGCTGAAATCTGGGAAATAGACGTGCACAGCGTATGATGCACAAGGGTAATATGGGTTGTCCATATTGAAACACAGTGGGTAAAGCCCAGTTGGCGGGCTTCGCCCGCCTGCTAGGAGCCATCTCAGTGAAGAAAAAAATCACCAATGGCGGGCACTGCCCGCCTTCTAAGAGCCATTGCAGTGATGAAATCACCAATGGCGGGCTCCGCCCGCCTGCTAAGAGCCATTGCAGTGATGTAATCACCTTTGGCGGGCTCCGCCCGCCTGTTACCATTGGCGGGCTCCGCCCGCCTTCTAAGAGCCATTGCAGTGATGAAATCACCAATGGCAATGAGCAATATGCCAGAATGTATGAGTGTGTATAAGGAAGAGGCTTTTATTCTGTAGAGTCCTTGTAGTCTTATTTTGAAAGTCTATCATGAATGTGCATCAAAAGATGGGTCACGCCCAGCAGTGATATAGAATCCATTTCCAAATGTTAAATCACTGGTTTTCCATGTTATTAGGTGAATAGTTGCTGTATTACAGAGTAAATGGGAGACTTTTATTGTGAAATTTGCTCTGGGGTGTGTTTTGAAAAGGTCACTAGAGTCTAATAAAAACAACCTGGAAGAGTTTGGGTCATAATGTTGAGCCATTTGCATCAATTAATGCATTAGTATAATCTAGAGGCTTTTATTTTGTAGGGTCCCTGGAGTCTTATTTTGAAAGTCCAACAGAGTTGTGTTTATAGAAAATGTTCAGACCCGTCAATGATAGTTGATTACTTTCCAATCGTTAAATCACTCTTTTTCCATGTTATTAGGGCAGTAGATGAAGCGGAAATGGGAGGCTTTTATTTTGAAATTTGCTATAGGGTGTGTTTTAAACAGTCTCCTAGAGTCTATTCTCTAAAACGGGGTTGAGTTTGGGTCATAATGTTGAGCCATATAGGGCAATAAATATATGTAAAAAATATAGAGGCTTTTATTTTGTAGGGTCCCTGGAGTCTTATTTTGAAAGTCTATCAGTGCTGAGTGGCAAGGGAAGTGTCATGGACAGCAGTCATATAGTATCCATTTCCCAATGTTAAATCAGTCCTTTCACCCTCCATTAGATTAATATGTGCTGTTTAAAACAGCAGAGGTAAAATCTGTTTGAAGCTTGGTAACCTTGACAACGCTTAACGAGCCTCTCACTGACACAGACAACAGCTGCACTCACTATTGGTTTCTTCTTCCCAGGCTTTTTTGTATGGGAAGAACGGCACCGAACAAACGACTACTGATCAAAAACCGTATGAGTTATTCAAAAAACATTTTCACCATGAGCATCAGCAATCCTTCGACTCCAACTATACCAACTTTGGTGTATGTGTGTCATTCAGAAAAATATTTATGACGAGTTGAAAACACATAGTCTGATTCGTTTCTCTCCCATCTTCAGCTCAAAAAGAATAGAGAAAGGCTGAAACTCTCATCGACTTTAGGTTGGTCTGGAGGGTTTTTAAGGAAAAGTATTAATCCTACCGTAATTCCGAAGACATTGTGTGAGTCCAGAGGTTTCAGTCTACAAACTGACCAAAAATGGTGACTGTAGCTCCAAATATGTGGCCGTGAGGGCGAGAATAAGATGTTTGATCTTAAAAAAATGGCCGCCTCACACTAAGATTTCAGCAGCTGCACTCTAGCAGGCTGCTGCAGAAGCTAACTGTCAGCTAGCTTCCAGGTGCTTACCCTCCGAACAAACGACTGCTGAGCAAAAACCGTAAAAGGTATCTGAAAAATTATTTCAGTGAAAGCAACATCTATCCTTTGTCTCAGACTGGGGTAACCTTCATGTCTGTAGGTCTTTCACAACCCAAAACGAAGCACAAACAAAATGGTTGGCCCACCTGCTCCTCCCTTTCTTTTAACTGCAGGACCTCACTCTCACTCACCTTTTAGCTGCTAAAGCACCCCTCCGAACAAACGACTGCTGAGTAAAAACCGTAAAAGGTATCTGAAAAATTATTTTTATCTAAGCGACAGCTATATCTTGTCTTCAATTGGAGTAACTTTCATGGCTGTAGATCATCTACAAACTGAATGGGAAGAGAAAGAAAAAGAAAAAACGTTTCATCACACCTAAGCTTCTAATTGAGCTAGCTGCAGCAGGTCACTGTCACTCAGCTTTCAGGTGCTTAAAATGTCCTCCGAACAAACGACTGCTGAGCAAAAACCGTATGAGTTATTCAAAAAATTTTTTCACCGTGAGCGTCAGTCATCCTTCGACTCCAACTATGCCAACTTTGGTGTATATGTGTCATTCAGAAAAATATTTATGACGAGTTTAAAACACATAGTCTGATTCGTTTTTCTCCCCTCTTCTGCTCCAAAACCAATGAAAAACGGCTCTGATTTTCATCGACTTTAGGTCGGTCTGGAGGGTTTTTAAGGAAAAGTATTAATCCTACCGTAATTCCGAAGATATTGTGTGGGTCCAGAGATTTCAGTCTACAAACTGACCAAAAATGGTGACTCTAGCTATAAATATGTGGCCGTGAGGGCGAGTTTAAAATGTTTTTTTGTGTTTAAAAAACGCCTGCCTCACACTCTAGCTTTTCAGTTGCTCCACTCTAGCAGGCTGGATTTTGCTAAAACTTTGTGTCGCTTGAGGTCTGATTATACAAAAACCGTAGCAGTTATCAACATACCGTCTTCAGTTTTAAATAGACGAAGGATTTATCTACAAACTGAGCTTCAAACTGTTTTTCTAGGTGAATGTATGCCGACACAGTGAAGTGCTGTTTTTTATGCTTTTTTTTTCCTCTCCCCATTCATTTCCTATGGGATTTTTTTGCGACGTTTTCGCTAATAATTCGCAAACCTTCGGACTAATGAGAAAGTTTTATACAAGCACACATCACCCCATTGGTCCCGACGCGTGTGCCAACTTTGGGCCCGATCCGCCAAACCGTGCGGGACTAGTTACGCGCCGAAGTTTTGGGTATACGGGAGAATTATAATAACTAGAAAATTTCTAAAGAAATTTTGAGGGGGGCCACCTACTGCCCGTCTGGGGAACCGGGCCAATACGGCCCTGGCAAGTGACGTCGGGGCTCCCCAGACCAACTGCTTACGCCTTTAAGGGCTGCAGAGGGAAGGAAAGAGGTCAAGTTCATGGGCAGAGAGCTGTGTGCCACTTGTGCTGAAATCTGGGAAATAGACGTGCACAGCATATGATGCACAAGCGTAATATCGGTTGTCCATATTGAACCACAGTGGGTAAAGCTCAGTTGGCGTGCTCCGCCCGCCTGCTAGGAGCCATTGCAGTGATGAAAAAAATCACCATTGGCGGGCTCCGCCCGCCTTCTAAAAGCCATTGCAGTGATGAAATCACCAATAGCGGGCTCTGCCCGCCTGCTAATAGCCATTGCAGTGATGTAATCACCATCGGCGGGCTCCGCCCGCCTGCTACCATTGGCGGGCTCCGCCCGCCTTGTAAAATCCATTGCAGTGATGAAATCACCATTGGCGGGCTGCGCCCGCCTTCTAAGAGCCATTGCAGTGATGAAATTACAAGTGGCAATGAACAATATGCCAGAATGTATGAGTGTGTATAAGGAAGAGGCTTTTATTCTGTAGAGTCCCTGTAGTCTTATTTTGAAAGTCCATCATGGATGTGCATCAAAAGATGGGTCATGCCCAGCAGTGATGTAGAATCCATTTCCAAATGTTAAATCACTGGTTTTCCATGTTATTAGGTGAATAGTTGCTGTATTACAGAGTAAATGGGAGACTTTTATTGTGAAATTTGCTCTGGGGTGTGTTTTGAAAAGGTCACTAGAGTCTAATAAAAACAACCTGGAAGAGTTTGGGTCATAATGTTGAGCCATTTGCATCAATTAATGCATTAGTATAATCTAGAGGCTTTTATTTTGTAGGGTCCCTGGAGTCTTATTTTGAAAGTCCAACAGAGTTGTGTTTAGAGAAAATGTTCAGACCCATCAATGATAGTTGATGACTTTCCAATCGTTAAATCACTCTTTTTCCATGTTATTAGGGCAGTAGATGAAGCGGAAATGGGAGGCTTTTATTTTGAAATTTGCCATAGGGTGTGTTTTAAACAGTCTCCTAGAGTCTATTCTCTAAAATGGGGTTGAGTTTGGGTCATAATGTTGAGCCATATAGGGCAATAAATATATGTAAAAAATATAGAGGCTTTTATTTTGTAGGGTCCCTGGAGTCTTATTTTGAAAGTCTATCAGTGTTGAGTGGCAAGGGAAGTGTCATGGACATCAGTCATATACTATCCATTTCCCAATGTTAAATCAGTCCTTTCACCCTCCATTAGATTAATATGTGCTGTTTAAAACAGCAGAGGTAACATCTGTTTGAAGCTTGGTTACCTTGACAACGCTTAATGAGCCTCTAACTGACACAGACAACAGCTGCACTCACTATTGGTTTCTTCTTCTCAGGCTTTTTTTATGGGAAGTCTGCTCCGAACAAAGGAGCGCTGAAGGAAAACCGTAAATGGAATCTAAAAAATTATTTCAGTCTAAGCAACAGCAATCCTTTTTCTCAGACTGGGGGAACTTTCATGTCTGTAGGTCTTTCACAACCCAAAACGAAGCACAAACAACATGGTTGGTCCCACCTGCTCCTCCCTTTGTTTTAACTGCAGCACTTCACTCTCACTCACATTTTACTGTAGCTGCTAAAGCACCCCTCCGAACAAACGACTGCTGAGCAAAAACCGTAGGAGTTATTTAAAAAACATTTTCACCATGAGCATCAGCAATCCTTCGACTCCAACTATACCAACTTTGGTGTATGTGTGTCATTCAGAAAAATATTTATGACAAGTTGAAAACACATAGTCTGATTCGTTTCTCTCCAATCTTCAGCTCAAAAAGAATAGAGAAAGGCTGAAACTCTCATCGACTTTAGGTTGGTCTGGAGGGTTTTTAAGGAAAAGTATTAATCCTACCGTAATTCCGAAGACATTGTGTGAGTCCAGAGGTTTCAGTCTACAAACTGACCAAAAATGGTGACTGTAGCTCCAAATATGTGGCCGTGAGGGCGAGAATAAGATGTTTGATCTTAAAAAAATGGCCGCCTCACACTAAGATTTCAGCAGCTGCACTCTAGCAGGCTGCTGCAGAAGCTAACTGTCAGCTAGCTTCCAGGTGCTTACCCTCCGAACAAACGACTGCTGAGCAAAAACCGTAAAAGATATCTGAAAAATTCTTTCAGTGAAAGCAACATCTATCCTTTGTCTCAGACTGGGGTAACCTTCATGTCTGTAGGTCTTTCACAACCCAAAACGAAGCACAAACAAAATGGTTGGCCCACCTGCTCCTCCCTTTGTTTGAACTGCAGGACCTCACTCTCACTCACCTTTTAGCTGCTAAAGCACCCCTCCGAACAAACGACTGCTGAGTAGAAACCGTAAAAGGTATCTGAAAAATTCTTTTTATCTAAGCGACAGCTATATCTTGTCTTCAATTGGAGTAACTTTCATGGCTGTAGGTCATCTACAAACTGAATGGGAAGAGAAAGAAAAAGAAAAAACGTTTCATCACACCTAAGCTTCTAATTGAGCTAGCTGCAGCAGGTCACTGTCACTCAGCTTTCAGGTGCTTAAAATGTCCTCCGAACAAACGACTGCTGAGCAAAAACCGTATGAGTTATTCAAAAAATTTTTTCACCGTGAGCGTCAGTCATCCTTCGACTCCAACTATGCCAACTTTGGTGTATGTGTGTCATTCAGAAAAATATTTATGACGAGTTTAAAACACATAGTCTGATTCGTTTTTCTCCCCTCTTCTGCTCCAAAACCAATGAAAAACGGCTCTGATTTTCATCGACTTTAGGTCGGTCTGGAGGGTTTTTAAGGAAAAGTATTAATCCTACCGTAATTCCGAAGATATTGTGTGGGTCCAGAGATTTCAGTCTACAAACTGACCAAAAATGGTGACTCTAGCTATAAATATGTGGCCGTGAGGGCGAGTTTAAAATGTTTTTTTGTGTTTAAAAAACGCCTGCCTCACACTCTAGCTTTTCAGTTGCTCCACTCTAGCAGGCTGGATTTTGCTAAAACTTTGTGGCGCTTGAGGTCTGATTATACAAAAACCGTAGCAGTTATCAACATACCGTCTTCAGTTTTAAATAGACGAAGGATTTATCTACAAACTGAGCTTCAAACTGTTTTTCTAGGTGAATGTATGCCGACACAGTGAAGTGCTGTTTTTTATGCTTTTTTTTTCCTCTCCCCATTCATTTCCTATGGGATTTTTTTGCGACGTTTTCGCTAATAATTCGCAAACCTTCGGACTAATGAGAAAGTTTTATACAAGCACACATCACCCCATTGGTCCCGACGCGTGTGCCAACTTTGGGCCCGATCCGCCAAACCGTGCGGGACTAGTTACGCGCCGAAGTTTTGGGTATACGGGAGAATTATAATAACTAGAAAATTTCTAAAGAAATTTTGAGGGGGGCCACCTACTGCCCGTCTGGGGAACCGGGCCAATACGGCCCTGGCAAGTGATGTCGGGGCTCCCCAGACCAACTGCTTATGCCTTTGAGGGCTGCTGAGGGAAGGAAAGAGGGCTAGGTCATGGGCAAAGAGAGCTGTGTGCCACCTGTGCTGAAATCTGGGTAATAGACGTGCACAGCGTATGATGCACAAGGGTAATATGGGTTGTCCATATTGAACCGCAGTGGGTAAAGCTCAGTTGGTGGGCTCCGCCCGCCTGCTAGGAGCCCTTGCAGCGATGAAAAAAATCCCCAATGGCGGGCATTGCCCGCCTGCTAAGAGCCATTGCAGTGATGAAATCACCAATGGCGGGCTCCGCCCGCCTGCTAGGAGCCATTGCAGTGATGAAAAAAATCACCATTGGCGGGCTCCGCCCGCCTCCTAACAGCCATTGCAGTGATGAAATCACCAATGGCGGGCTCCGCCCGCCTTCTAAGAGCCATTGCAGTGATGAAATTACAAATGGCTATAAGCAATATGCCAGAATGTATGAGTGTGTATAAGGAAGAGGCTTTTATTTTGTAGAGTCCCTGTAGTCTTATTTTGAAAGTCTATCATGGAAGTGCATCTATAGATGGGTCATGCCCAGCAGTGATATAGAATCCATTTCCAAATGTTAAATCACTGGTTTTCCATGTTATTAGGTGAATAGTTCCTGTATTACAGAGTAAATGGGGGACTTTTATTGTGAAATTTGCTCTGGGGTGTGTTTTGAAAAGGTCACTAGAGTCTAATAAAAACAACCTGGAAGAGTTTGGGTCATAATGTTGAGCCATTTGCATCAATTAATGCATTAGTATAATCTAGAGGCTTTTATTTTGTAGGGTCCCTGGAGTCTTATTTTGAAAGTCCAACAGAGTTGTGTTTAGAGAAAATGTTCAGACCCATCAATGATAGTTGATGACTTTCCAATCGTTAAATCACTCTTTTTCCATTTTATTAGGGCAGTAGATGAAGCGGAAATGGGAGGCTTTTATTTTGAAATTTGCCATAGGGTGTGTTTTAAACAGTCTCCTAGAGTCTATTCTCTAAAATGGGGTTGAGTTTGGGTCATAATGTTGAGCCATATAGGGCAATAAATATATGTAAAAAATATAGAGGCTTTTATTTTGTAGGGTCCCTGGAGTCTTATTTTGAAAGTCTATCAGTGCTGAGTGGCAAGGGAAGTGTCATGGACAGCAGTCATATAGTATCCATTTCCCAATGTTAAATCAGTGCTTTCACCCTCCATTAGATTAATATGTGCTGTTTAAAACAGCAGAGGTAAAATCTGTTTGAAGCTTGGTAACCTTGACAACGCTTAACGAGCCTCTCACTGACACAGACAACAGCTGCACTCACTATTGGTTTCTTCTTCCCAGGCTTTTTTGTATGGGAAGAACGGCACCGAACAAACGACTACTGATCAAAAACCGTATGAGTTATTCAAAAAACATTTTCACCATGAGCATCAGCAATCCTTCGACTCCAACTATACCAACTTTGGTGTATGTGTGTCATTCAGAAAAATATTTATGACGAGTTGAAAACACATAGTCTGATTCGTTTTTCTCCCATCTTCAGCTCAAAAAGAATGGAGAAAGGCTGAAACTCTCATCCACTTTAGGTTGGTCTGGAGGGTTTTTAAGGCAAAGTATTAATCCTACCGTAATTCCGAAGACATTGTGTGAGTCCAGAGGTTTCAGTCTACAAACTGACCAAAAATGGTGACTGTAGCTCCAAATATGTGGCCGTGAGGGCGAGAATAAGATGTTTGATCTTAAAAAATGGCCGCCTCACACTAAGATTTCAGCAGCTGCACTCTAGCAGGCTGCTGCAGAAGCTAACTGTCAGCTAGCTTCCAGGTGCTTACCCTCCGAACAAACGACTGCTGAGCAAAAACCGTAAAAGATATCTGAAAAATTCTTTCAGTGAAAGCAACATCTATCCTTTGTCTCAGACTGGGGTAACCTTCATGTCTGTAGGTCTTTCACAACCCAAAACGAAGCACAAACAAAATGGTTGGCCCACCTGCTCCTCCCTTTGTTTGAACTGCAGGACCTCACTCTCACTCACCTTTTAGCTGCTAAAGCACCCCTCCGAACAAACGACTGCTGAGTAAAAACCGTAAAAGGTATCTGAAAAATTCTTTTTATCTAAGCGACAGCTATATCTTGTCTTCAATTGGAGTAACTTTCATGGCTGTAGGTCATCTACAAACTGAATGGGAAGAGAAAGAAAAAGAAAAAACGTTTCATCACACCTAAGCTTCTAATTGAGCTAGCTGCAGCAGGTCACTGTCACTCAGCTTTCAGGTGCTTAAAATGTCCTCCGAACAAACGACTGCTGAGCAAAAACCGTATGAGTTATTCAAAAAATTTTTTCACCGTGAGCGTCAGTCATCCTTCGACTCCAACTATGCCAACTTTGGTGTATGTGTGTCATTCAGAAAAATATTTATGACGAGTTTAAAACACATAGTCGGATTCGTTTTTCTCCCCTCTTCTGCTCCAAAACCAATGAAAAACGGCTCTGATTTTCATCGACTTTAGGTCGGTCTGGAGGGTTTTTAAGGAAAAGTATTAATCCTACCGTAATTCCGAAGATATTGTGTGGGTCCAGAGATTTCAGTCTACAAACTGACCAAAAATGGTGACTCTAGCTATAAATATGTGGCCGTGAGGGTGAGTTTAAAATGTTTTTTTGTGTTTAAAAAACGCCTGCCTCACACTCTAGCTTTTCAGTTGCTCCACTCTAGCAGGCTGGATTTTGCTAAAACTTTGTGGCGCTTGAGGTCTGATTATACAAAAACCGTAGCAGTTATCAACATACCGTCTTCAGTTTTAAATAGACGAAGGATTTATCTACAAACTGAGCTTCAAACTGTTTTTCTAGGTGAATGTATGCCGACACAGTGAAGTGCTGTTTTTTATGCTTTTTTTTTCCTCTCCCCATTCATTTCCTATGGGATTTTTTTGCGACGTTTTCGCTAATAATTCGCAAACCTTCGGACTAATGAGAAAGTTTTATACAAGCACACATCACCCCATTGGTCCCGACGCGTGTGCCAACTTTGGGCCCGATCCGCCAAACCGTGCGGGACTAGTTACGCGCCGAAGTTTTGGGTATACGGGAGAATTATAATAATAATAATACGCGGAATAAATATGTGCAATAGTAGTAGGTGGGCCATGCCTTCGGCATGTGGCCCCCCAACTAGAAAATTTCTAAAGAAATTTTGAGGGGGGCCACCTACTGCCCGTCTGGGGAACCGGGCCAATACGGCCCTGGCAAGTGACGTCGGGGCTCCCCAGACCAACTGCTTACGCCTTTGAGGGCTGCTGAGGGAAGGAAAGAGGGCAAGTTCATGGGCAAAGAGAGCTGTGTGCCACTTGTGCTGAAATCTGGGAAATAGACGTGCACAGCGTATGATGCACAAGGGTAATATGGGTTGTCCATATTGAAACACAGTGGGTAAAGCCCAGTTGGCGGGCTTCGCCCGCCTGCTAGGAGCCATCTCAGTGAAGAAAAAAATCACCAATGGCGGGCTCTGCCCGCCTTCTAAGAGCCATTGCAGTGATGAAATCACCAATGGCGGGCTCCGCCCGCCTGCTAAGAGCCATTGCAGTGATGTAATCACCTTTGGCGGGCTCCGCCCGCCTGTTACCATTGGCGGGCTCCGCCCGCCTTCTAAGAGCCATTGCAGTGATGAAATCACCAATGGCAATGAGCAACATGCCAGAATGTATGAGTGTGTATAAGGAAGAGGCTTTTATTCTGTAGAGTCCTTGTAGTCTTATTTTGAAAGTCTATCATGAATGTGCATCAAAAGATGGGTCACGCCCAGCAGTGATATAGAATCCATTTCCAAATGTTAAATCACTGGTTTTCCATGTTATTAGGTGAATAGTTGCTGTATTACAGAGTAAATGGGAGACTTTTATTGTGAAATTTGCTCTGGGTGTGTTTTGAAAAGGTCACTAGAGTCTAATAAAAACAACCTGGAAGAGTTTGGGTCATAATGTTGAGCCATTTGCATCAATTAATGCATTAGTATAATCTAGAGGCTTTTATTTTGTAGGGTCGCTGGAGTCTTATTTTGAAAGTCCAACAGAGTTGTGTTTATAGAAAATGTTCAGACCCGTCAATGATAGTTGATTACTTTCCAATCGTTAAATCACTCTTTTTCCATGTTATTAGGGCAGTAGATGAAGCGGAAATGGGAGGCTTTTATTTTGAAATTTGCTATAGGGTGTGTTTTAAACAGTCTCCTAGAGTCTATTCTCTAAAACGGGGTTGAGTTTGGGTCATAATGTTGAGCCATATAGGGCAATAAATATATGTAAAAAATATAGAGGCTTTTATTTTGTAGGGTCCCTGGAGTCTTATTTTGAAAGTCTATCAGTGCTGAGTGGCAAGGGAAGTGTCATGGACAGCAGTCATATAGTATCCATTTCCCAATGTTAAATCAGTCCTTTCACCCTCCATTAGATTAATATGTGCTGTTTAAAACAGCAGAGGTAAAATCTGTTTGAAGCTTGGTAACCTTGACAACGCTTAACGAGCCTCTCACTGACACAGACAACAGCTGCACTCACTATTGGTTTCTTCTTCCCAGGCTTTTTTGTATGGGAAGAACGGCACCGAACAAACGACTACTGATCAAAAACCGTATGAGTTATTCAAAAAACATTTTCACCATGAGCATCAGCAATCCTTCGACTCCAACTATACCAACTTTGGTGTATGTGTGTCATTCAGAAAAATATTTATGACGAGTTGAAAACACATAGTCTGATTCGTTTCTCTCCCATCTTCAGCTCAAAAAGAATAGAGAAAGGCTGAAACTCTCATCGACTTTAGGTTGGTCTGGACGGTTTTTAAGGAAAAGTATTAATCCTACCGTAATTCCGAAGACATTGTGTGAGTCCAGAGGTTTCAGTCTACAAACTGACCAAAAATGGTGACTGTAGCTCCAAATATGTGGCCGTGAGGGCGAGAATAAGATGTTTGATCTTAAAAGAATGGCCGCCTCACACTAAGATTTCAGCAGCTGCACTCTAGCAGGCTGCTGCAGAAGCTAACTGTCAGCTAGCTTCCAGGTGCTTACCCTCCGAACAAACGACTGCTGAGCAAAAACCGTAAAAGATATCTGAAAAATTCTTTCAGTGAAAGCAACATCTATCCTTTGTCTCAGACTGGGGTAACCTTCATGTCTGTAGGTCTTTCACAACCCAAAACGAAGCACAAACAAAATGGTTGGCCCACCTGCTCCTCCCTTTGTTTGAACTGCAGGACCTCACTCTCACTCACCTTTTAGCTGCTAAAGCACCCCTCCGAACAAACGACTGCTGAGTAAAAACCGTAAAAGGTATCTGAAAAATTATTTTTATCTAAGCGACAGCTATATCTTGTCTTCAATTGGAGTAACTTTCATGGCTGTAGGTCATCTACAACCTGAATGGGAAGAGAAAGAAAAAGAAAAAACGTTTTGTCACACCTGATCTTCTAATTGAGCTAGCTGCAGCAGGACACTCTCCCCCAGCTTTCAGCTGCTTAAAATGTCCTCCGAACAAACGACTGCTGAGCAAAAACCGTATGAGTTATTCAAAATATTTTTTCACCGTGAGCGTCAGCCATCCTTCGACTCCAACTATGCCAACTTTGGTGTATGTGTGTCATTCAGAAAAATATTTATGACGAGTTTAAAACACATAGTCTGATTCGTTTTTCTCCCCTCTTCTGCTCCAAAACCAATGAAAAACGGCTCTGATTTTCATCGACTTTAGGTCGGTCTGGAGGGTTTTTAAGGAAAAGTATTAATCCTACCGTAATTCCGAAGATATTGTGTGGGTCCAGAGATTTCAGTCTACAAACTGACCAAAAATGGTGACTCTAGCTATAAATATGTGGCCGTGAGGGCGAGTTTAAAATGTTTTTTTGTGTTTAAAAAACGCCTGCCTCACACTCTAGCTTTTCAGTTGCTCCACTCTAGCAGGCTGGATTTTGCTAAAACTTTGTGGCGCTTGAGGTCTGATTATACAAAAACCGTAGCAGTTATCAACATACCGTCTTCAGTTTTAAATAGACGAAGGATTTATCTACAAACTGAGCTTCAAACTGTTTTTCTAGGTGAATGTATGCCGACACAGTGAAGTGCTGTTTTTTATGCTTTTTTTTTCCTCTCCCCATTCATTTCCTATGGGATTTTTTTGCGACGTTTTCGCTAATAATTCGCAAACCTTCGGACTAATGAGAAAGTTTTATACAAGCACACATCACCCCATTGGTCCCGACGCGTGTGCCAACTTTGGGCCCGATCCGCCAAACCGTGCGGGACTAGTTACGTGCCGAAGTTTTGGGTATACGGGAGAATTATAATAATAATAATAATACGCGGAATAAATATGTGCAATAGTAGTAGGTGGGCCATGCCTTCGGCATGTGGCCCCCCAACTAGAAAATTTCTAAAGAAATTTTGAGGGGGGCCACCTACTGCCCGTCTGGGGAACCGGGCCAATACGGCCCTGGCAAGTGACGTCGGGGCTCCCCAGACCAACTGCTTACGCCTTTGAGGGCTGCTGAGGGAAGGAAAGAGGGCAAGTTCATGGGCAAAGAGAGCTGTGTGCCACTTGTGCTGAAATCTGGGAAATAGACGTGCACAGCGTATGATGCACAAGGGTAATATGGGTTGTCCATATTGAAACACAGTGGGTAAAGCCCAGTTGGCGGGCTTCGCCCGCCTGCTAGGATCCATCTCAGTGAAGAAAAAAATCACCAATGGCGGGCTCTGCCCGCCTTCTAAGAGCCATTGCAGTGATGAAATCACCAATGGCGGGCTCCGCCCGCCTGCTAAGAGCCATTGCAGTGATGTAATCACCTTTGGCGGGCTCCGCCCGCCTGTTACCATTGGCGGGCTCCGCCCGCCTTCTAAGAGCCATTGCAGTGATGAAATCACCAATGGCAATGAGCAATATGCCAGAATGTATAAGTGTGTATAAGGAAGAGGCTTTTATTCTGTAGAGTCCTTGTAGTCTTATTTTGAAAGTCTATCATGAATGTGCATCAAAAGATGGGTCACGCCCAGCAGTGATATAGAATCCATTTCCAAATGTGAAATCACTGGTTTTCCATGTTATTAGGTGAATAGTTGCTGTATTACAGAGTAAATGGGAGACTTTTATTGTGAAATTTGCTCTGGGTGTGTTTTGAAAAGGTCACTAGAGTCTAATAAAAACAACCTGGAAGAGTTTGGGTCATAATGTTGAGCCATTTGCATCAATTAATGCATTAGTATAATCTAGAGGCTTTTATTTTGTAGGGTCCCTGGAGTCTTATTTTGAAAGTCCAACAGAGTTGTGTTTATAGAAAATGTTCAGACCCGTCAATGATAGTTGATTACTTTCCAATCGTTAAATCACTCTTTTTCCATGTTATTAGGGCAGTAGATGAAGCGGAAATGGGAGGCTTTTATTTTGAAATTTGCTATAGGGTGTGTTTTAAACAGTCTCCTAGAGTCTATTCTCTAAAACGGGGTTGAGTTTGGGTCATAATGTTGAGCCATATAGGGCAATAAATATATGTAAAAAATATAGAGGCTTTTATTTTGTAGGGTCCCTGGAGTCTTATTTTGAAAGTCTATCAGTGCTGAGTGGCAAGGGAAGTGTCATGGACAGCAGTCATATAGTATCCATTTCCCAATGTTAAATCAGTCCTTTCACCCTCCATTAGATTAATATGTGCTGTTTAAAACAGCAGAGGTAAAATCTGTTTGAAGCTTGGTAACCTTGACAACGCTTAACGAGCCTCTCACTGACACAGACAACAGCTGCACTCACTATTGGTTTCTTCTTCCCAGGCTTTTTTGTATGGGAAGAACGGCACCGAACAAACGACTACTGATCAAAAACCGTATGAGTTATTCAAAAAACATTTTCACCATGAGCATCAGCAATCCTTCGACTCCAACTATACCAACTTTGGTGTATGTATGTCATTCAGAAAAATATTTATGACGAGTTGAAAACACATAGTCTGATTCGTTTCTCTCCCATCTTCAGCTCAAAAAGAATAGAGAAAGGCTGAAACTCTCATCGACTTTAGGTTGGTCTGGAGGGTTTTTAAGGAAAAGTATTAATCCTACCGTAATTCCGAAGACATTGTGTGAGTCCAGAGGTTTCAGTCTACAAACTGACCAAAAATGGTGACTGTAGCTCCAAATATGTGGCCGTGAGGGCGAGAATAAGATGTTTGATCTGAAAAAAATGGCCGCCTCACACTAAGATTTCAGCAGCTGCACTCTAGCAGGCTGCTGCAGAAGCTAACTGTCAGCTAGCTTCCAGGTGCTTACCCTCCGAACAAACGACTGCTGAGCAAAAACCGTAAAAGATATCTGAAAAATTCTTTCAGTGAAAGCAACATCTATCCTTTGTCTCAGACTGGGGTAACCTTCATGTCTGTAGGTCTTTCACAACCCAAAACGAAGCACAAACAAAATGGTTGGCCCACCTGCTCCTCCCTTTCTTTTAACTGCAGGACCTCACTCTCACTCACCTTTTAGCTGCTAAAGCACCCCTCCGAACAAACGACTGCTGAGTAAAAACCGTAAAAGGTATCTGAAAAATTCTTTTTATCTAAGCGACAGCTATATCTTGTCTTCGATTGGAGTAACTTTCATGGCTGTAGGTCATCTACAACCTGAATGGGAAGAGAAAGAAAAAGAAAAAACGTTTCATCACACCTAAGCTTCTAATTGAGCTAGCTGCAGCAGGTCACTGTCACTCAGCTTTCAGGTGCTTAAAATGTCCTCCGAACAAACGACTGCTGAGCAAAAACCGTATGAGTTATTCAAAAAATTTTTTCACCGTGAGCGTCAGTCATCCTTCGACTCCAACTATGCCAACTTTGGTGTATGTGTGTCATTCAGAAAAATATTTATGACGAGTTTAAAACACATAGTCTGATTCGTTTTTCTCCCCTCTTCTGCTCCAAAACCAATGAAAAACAGCTCTGATTTTCATCGACTTTAGGTCGGTCTGGAGGGTTTTTAAGGAAAAGTATTAATCCTACCGTAATTCCGAAGATATTGTGTGGGTCCAGAGATTTCAGTCTACAAACTGACCAAAAATGGTGACTCTAGCTATAAATATGTGGCCGTGAGGGCGAGTTTAAAATGTTTTTTTGTGTTTAAAAAACGCCTGCCTCACACTCTAGCTTTTCAGTTGCTCCACTCTAGCAGGCTGGATTTTGCTAAAACTTTGTGGCGCTTGAGGTCTGATTATACAAAAACCGTAGCAGTTATCAACATACCGTCTTCAGTTTTAAATAGACGAAGGATTTCTCTACAAACTGAGCTTCAAACTGTTTTTCTAGGTGAATGTATGCCGACACAGTGAAGTGCTGTTTTTTATGCTTTTTTTTTCCTCTCCCCATTCATTTCCTATGGGATTTTTTTGCGACGTTTTCGCTAATAATTCGCAAACCTTCGGACTAATGAGAAAGTTTTATACAAGCACACATCACCCCATTGGTCCCGACGCGTGTGCCAACTTTGGGCCCGATCCGCCAAACCGTGCGGGACTAGTTACGCGCCGAAGTTTTGGGTATACGGGAGAATTATAATAAACTAGAAAATTTCTAAAGAAATTTTGAGGGGGGCCACCTACTGCCCGTCTGGGGAACCGGGCCAATACGGCCCTGGCAAGTGACGTCGGGGCTCCCCAGAGCAACTGCTTACGCCTTTGAGGGCTGCTGAGGGAAGGAAAGAGGGCAAGTTCATGGGCAAAGAGAGCTGTGTGCCACTTGTGCTGAAATCTGGGAAATAGACGTGCACAGCGTATGATGCACAAGGGTAATATGGGTTGTCCATATTGAAACACAGTGGGTAAAGCCCAGTTTGCGGGCTTCGCCCGCCTTCTGGGATCCTTCTCAGTGAAGAAAAAAATCACCAATGGCGGGCTCTGCCCGCCTTCTAAGAGCCATTGCAGTGATGAAATCACCAATGGCGGGCTCCGCCCGCCTGCTAAGAGCCATTGCAGTGATGTAATCACCTTTGGCGGGCTCCGCCCGCCTGTTACCATTGGCGGGCTCCGCCCGCCTTCTAAGAGCCATTGCAGTGATGAAATCACCAATGGCAATGAGCAATATGCCAGAATGTATGAGTGTGTATAAGGAAGAGGCTTTTATTCTGTAGAGTCCTTGTAGTCTTATTTTGAAAGTCTATCATGAATGTGCATCAAAAGATGGGTCACGCCCAGCAGTGATATAGAATCCATTTCCAAATGTTAAATCACTGGTTTTCCATGTTATTAGGTGAATAGTTGCTGTATTACAGAGTAAATGGGAGACTTTTATTGTGAAATTTGCTCTGGGTGTGTTTTGAAAAGGTCACTAGAGTCTAATAAAAACAACCTGGAAGAGTTTGGGTCATAATGTTGAGCCATTTGCATCAATTAATGCATTAGTATAATCTAGAGGCTTTTATTTTGTAGGGTCCCTGGAGTCTTATTTTGAAAGTCCAACAGAGTTGTGTTTATAGAAAATGTTCAGACCCGTCAATGATAGTTGATTACTTTCCAATCGTTAAATCACTCTTTTTCCATGTTATTAGGGCAGTAGATGAAGCGGAAATGGGAGGCTTTTATTTTGAAATTTGCTATAGGGTGTGTTTTAAACAGTCTCCTAGAGTCTATTCTCTAAAACGGGGTTGAGTTTGGGTCATAATGTTGAGCCATATAGGGCAATAAATATATGTAAAAAATATAGAGGCTTTTATTTTGTAGGGTCCCTGGAGTCTTATTTTGAAAGTCTATCAGTGCTGAGTGGCAAGGGAAGTGTCATGGACAGCAGTTATATAGTATCCATTCCCAATGTTAAATCAGTCCTTTCACCCTCCATTAGATTAATATGTGCTGTTTAAAACAGCAGAGGTAAAATCTGTTTGAAGCTTGGTAATCTTGACAACGCTTAACGAGCCTCTCACTGACACAGACAACAGCTGCACTCACTATTGGTTTCTTCGTCCCAGGCTTTTTTGTATGGGAAGAATGGCACCGAACAAACGACTACTGATCAAAAACCGTATGAGTTATTCAAAAAACATTTTCACCATGAGCATCAGCAATCCTTCGACTCCAACTATACCAACTTTGGTGTATGTGTGTCATTCAGAAAAATATTTATGACGAGTTGAAAACACATAGTCTGATTCGTTTCTCTCCCATCTTCAGCTCAAAAAGAATAGAGAAAGGCTGAAACTCTCATCGACTTTAGGTTGGTCTGGAGGGTTTTTAAGGAAAAGTATTAATCCTACCGTAATTCCGAAGACATTGTGTGAGTCCAGAGGTTTCAGTCTACAAACTGACCAAAAATGGTGACTGTAGCTCCAAATATGTGGCCGTGAGGGCGAGAATAAGATGTTTGATCTTAAAAAAATGGCCGCCTCACACTAAGATTTCAGCAGCTGCACTCTAGCAGGCTGCTGCAGAAGCTAACTGTCAGCTAGCTTCCAGGTGCTTACCCTCCGAACAAACGACTGCTGAGCAAAAACCGTAAAAGGTATCTGAAAAATTCTTTCAGTGAAAGCAACATCTATCCTTTGTCTCAGACTGGGGTAACCTTCATGTCTGTAGGTCTTTCACAACCCAAAACGAAGCACAAACAAAATGGTTGGCCCACCTGCTCCTCCCTTTCTTTTAACTGCAGGACCTCACTCTCACTCACCTTTTAGCTGCTAAAGCACCCCTCCGAACAAACGACTGCTGAGTAAAAACCGTAAAAGGTATCTGAAAAATTCTTTTTATCTAAGCGACAGCTATATCTTGTCTTCAATTGGAGTAACTTTCATGGCTGTAGATCATCTACAAACTGAATGGGAAGAGAAAGAAAAAGAAAAAACGTTTCATCACACCTAAGCTTCTAATTGAGCTAGCTGCAGCAGGTCACTCTCACTCAGCTTTCAGGTGCTTAAAATGTCCTCCAAACAAACGACTGCTGAGCAAAAACCGTATGAGTTATTCAAAAAATTTTTTCACCGTGAGCGTCAGTCATCCTTCGACTCCAACTATGCCAACTTTGGTGTATGTGTGTCATTCAGAAAAATATTTATGATGAGTTTAAAACACATAGTCTGATTCGTTTTTCTCCCCTCTTCTGCTCCAAAACCAATGAAAAACGGCTCTGATTTTCATCGACTTTAGGTCGGTCTGGAGGGTTTTTAAGGAAAAGTATTAATCCTACCGTAATTCCGAAGATATTGTGTGGGTCCAGAGATTTCAGTCTACAAACTGACCAAAAATGGTGACTCTAGCTATAAATATGTGGCCGTGAGGGCGAGTTTAAAATGTTTTTTTGTGTTTAAAAAATGCCTGCCTCACACTCTAGCTTTTCAGTTGCTCCACTCTAGCAGGCTGGATTTTGCTAAAACTTTGTGGCGCTTGAGGTCTGATTATACAAAAACCGTAGCAGTTATCAACATACCGTCTTCAGTTTTAAATAGACGAAGGATTTATCTACAAACTGAGCTTCAAACTGTTTTTCTAGGTGAATGTATGCCGACACAGTGAAGTGCTGTTTTTTATGCTTTTTTTTTCCTCTCCCCATTCATTTCCTATGGGATTTTTTTGCGACGTTTTCGCTAATAATTCGCAAACCTTCGGACTAATGAGAAAGTTTTATACAAGCACACATCACCCCATTGGTCCCGACGCGTGTGCCAACTTTGGGCCCGATCCGCCAAACCGTGCGGGACTAGTTAGGTGCCGAAGTTTTGGGTATACGGGAGAATTATAATAACTAGAAAATTTCTAAAGAAATTTTGAGGGGGGCCACCTACTGCCCGTCTGGGGAACCGGGCCAATACGGCCCTGGCAAGTGACATCGGGGCTCCCCAGACCAACTGCTTACGCCTTTGAGGGCTGCTGAGGGAAGGAAAGAGGGCAAGTTCATGGGCAAAGAGAGCTGTGTGCCACTTGTGCTGAAATCTGGGAAATAGACGTGCACAGCGTATGATGCACAAGGGTAATATGGGTTGTCCATATTGAAACACAGTGGGTAAAGCCCAGTTTGCGGGCTTCGCCCGCCTTCTGGGATCCATCTCAGTGAAGAAAAAAATCACCAATGGCGGGCTCTGCCCGCCTTCTAAGAGCCATTGCAGTGATGAAATCACCAATGGCGGGCTCCGCCCGCCTGCTAAGAGCCATTGCAGTGATGTAATCACCTTTGGCGGGCTCCGCCCGCCTGTTACCATTGGCGGGCTCCGCCCGCCTTCTAAGAGCCATTGCAGTGATGAAATCACCAATGGCAATGAGCAATATGCCAGAATGTATAAGTGTGTATAAGGAAGAGGCTTTTATTCTGTAGAGTCCTTGTAGTCTTATTTTGAAAGTCTATCATGAATGTGCATCAAAAGATGGGTCACGCCCAGCAGTGATATAGAATCCATTTCCAAATGTGAAATCACTGGTTTTCCATGTTATTAGGTGAATAGTTGCTGTATTACAGAGTAAATGGGAGACTTTTATTGTGAAATTTGCTCTGGGTGTGTTTTGAAAAGGTCACTAGAGTCTAATAAAAACAACCTGGAAGAGTTTGGGTCATAATGTTGAGCCATTTGCATCAATTAATGCATTAGTATAATCTAGAGGCTTTTATTTTGTAGGGTCCCTGGAGTCTTATTTTGAAAGTCCAACAGAGTTGTGTTTATAGAAAATGTTCAGACCCGTCAATGATAGTTGATTACTTTCCAATCGTTAAATCACTCTTTTTCCATGTTATTAGGGCAGTAGATGAAGCGGAAATGGGAGGCTTTTATTTTGAAATTTGCTATAGGGTGTGTTTTAAACAGTCTCCTAGAGTCTATTCTCTAAAACGGGGTTGAGTTTGGGTCATAATGTTGAGCCATATAGGGCAATAAATATATGTAAAAAATATAGAGGCTTTTATTTTGTAGGGTCCCTGGAGTCTTATTTTGAAAGTCTATCAGTGCTGAGTGGCAAGGGAAGTGTCCTGGACAGCAGTCATATAGTATCCATTTCCCAATGTTAAATCAGTCCTTTCACCCTCCATTAGATTAATATGTGCTGTTTAAAACAGCAGAGGTAAAATCTGTTTGAAGCTTGGTAACCTTGACAACGCTTAACGAGCCTCTCACTGACACAGACAACAGCTGCACTCACTATTGGTTTCTTCTTCCCAGGCTTTTTTGTATGGGAAGAACGGCAACGAAAACAAACGACTACTGATCAAAAACCGTATGAGTTATTCAAAAAACATTTTCACCATGAGCATCAGCAATCCTTCGACTCCAAGTATACCAACTTTGGTGTATGTGTGTCATTCAGAACAATATTTATGACGACTTGAAAACACATAGTCTGATTCGTTTCTCTTCCATCTTCAGCTCAAAAAGAATGGAGAAAGGCTGAAACTCATCGACTTTAGGTTGGTCTGGAGGGTTTTTAAGGAAAAGTATTAATCCTACCGTAATTCCGAAGACATTGTGTGAGTCCAGAGGTTTCAGTCTACAAACTGACCAAAAATGGTGACTGTAGCTCCAAATATGTGGCCGTGAGGGCGAGAATAAGATGTTTGATCTTAAAAAAATGGCCGCCTCACACTAAGATTTCAGCAGCTGCACTCTAGCAGGCTGCTGCAGAAGCTAACTGTCAGCTAGCTTCCAGGTGCTTACCCTCCGAACAAACGACTGCTGAGCAAAAACCGTAAAAGATATCTGAAAAATTCTTTCAGTGAAAGCAACATCTATCCTTTGTCTCAGACTGGGGTAACCTTCATGTCTGTAGGTCTTTCACAACCCAAAACGAAGCACAAACAAAATGGTTGGCCCACCTGCTCCTCCCTTTGTTTGAACTGCAGGACCTCACTCTCACTCACCTTTTAGCTGCTAAAGCACCCCTCCGAACAAACGACTGCTGAGTAAAAACCGTAAAAGGTGTCTGAAAAATTCTTTTTATCTAAGCGACAGCTATATCTTGTCTTCAATTGGAGTAACTTTCATGGCTGTAGGTCATCTACAAACTGAATGGGAAGAGAAAGAAAAAGAAAAAACGTTTCATCACACCTAAGCTTCTAATTGAGCTAGCTGCAGCAGGTCACTGTCACTCAGCTTTCAGGTGCTTAAAATGTCCTCCGAACAAACGACTGCTGAGCAAAAACCGTATGAGTTATTCAAAAATTTTTTTCACCGTGAGCGTCAGTCATCCTTCGACTCCAACTATGCCAACTTTGGTGTATGTGTGTCATTCAGAAAAATATTTATGACGAGTTTAAAACACATAGTCGGATTCGTTTTTCTCCCCTCTTCTGCTCCAAAACCAATGAAAAACGGCTCTGATTTTCATCGACTTTAGGTCGGTCTGGAGGGTTTTTAAGGAAAAGTATTAATCCTACCGTAATTCCGAAGATATTGTGTGGGTCCAGAGATTTCAGTCTACAAACTGACCAAAAATGGTGACTCTAGCTATAAATATGTGGCCGTGAGGGCGAGTTTAAAATGTTTTTTTGTGTTTAAAAAACGCCTGCCTCACACTCTAGCTTTTCAGTTGCTCCACTCTAGCAGGCTGGATTTTGCTAAAACTTTGTGGCGCTTGAGGTCTGATTATACAAAAACCGTAGCAGTTATCAACATACCGTCTTCAGTTTTAAATAGACGAAGGATTTATCTACAAACTGAGCTTCAAACTGTTTTTCTAGGTGAATGTATGGCGACACAGTGAAGTGCTGTTTTTTATGCTTTTTTTTCCCTCTCCCCATTCATTTCCTATGGGATTTTTTTGCGACGTTTTCGCTAATAATTCGCAAACCTTCGGACTAATGAGAAAGTTTTATACAAGCACACATCACCCCATTGGTCCCGACGCGTGTGCCAACTTTGGGCCCGATCCGCCAAACCGTGCGGGACTAGTTACGTGCCGAAGTTTTGGGTATACGGGAGAATTATAATAATAACTAGAAAATTTCTAAAGAAATTTTGAGGGGGGCCACCTACTGCCCGTCTGGGGAACCGGGCCAATACGGCCCTGGCAAGTGACGTCGGGGCTCCCCAGACCAACTGCTTACGCCTTTGAGGGCTGCTGAGGGAAGGAAAGAGGGCAAGTTCATGGGCAAAGAGAGCTGTGTGCCACTTGTGCTGAAATCTGGGAAATAGACGTGCACAGCGTATGATGCACAAGGGTAATATGGGTTGTCCATATTGAAACACAGTGGGTAAAGCCCAGTTGGCGGGCTTCGCCCGCCTGCTAGGAGCCATCTCAGTGAAGAAAAAAATCACCAATGGCGGGCTCTGCCCGCCTTCTAAGAGCCATTGCAGTGATGAAATCACCAATGGCGGGCTCCGCCCGCCTGCTAAGAGCCATTGCAGTGATGTAATCACCTTTGGCGGGCTCCGCCCGCCTGTTACCATTGGCGGGCTCCGCCCGCCTTCTAAGAGCCATTGCAGTGATGAAATCACCAATGGCAATGAGCAATATGCCAGAATGTATGAGTGTGTATAAGGAAGAGGCTTTTATTCTGTAGAGTCCTTGTAGTCTTATTTTGAAAGTCTATCATGAATGTGCATCAAAAGATGGGTCACGCCCAGCAGTGATATAGAATCCATTTCCAAATGTTAAATCACTGGTTTTCCATGTTATTAGGTGAATAGTTGCTGTATTACAGAGTAAATGGGAGACTTTTATTGTGAAATTTGCTCTGGGTGTGTTTTGAAAAGGTCACTAGAGTCTAATAAAAACAACCTGGAAGAGTTTGGGTCATAATGTTGAGCCATTTGCATCAATTAATGCATTAGTATAATCTAGAGGCTTTTATTTTGTAGGGTCCCTGGAGTCTTATTTTGAAAGTCCAACAGAGTTGTGTTTATAGAAAATGTTCAGACCCGTCAATGATAGTTGATTACTTTCCAATCGTTAAATCACTCTTTTTCCATGTTATTAGGGCAGTAGATGAAGCGGAAATGGGAGGCTTTTATTTTGAAATTTGCTACAGGGTGTGTTTTAAACAGTCTCCTAGAGTCTATTCTCTAAAACGGGGTTGAGTTTGGGTCATAATGTTGAGCCATATAGGGCAATAAATATATGTAAAAAATATAGAGGCTTTTATTTTGTAGGGTCCCTGGAGTCTTATTTTGAAAGTCTATCAGTGCTGAGTGGCAAGGGAAGTGTCATGGACAGCAGTCATATAGTATCCATTTCCCAATGTTAAATCAGTCCTTTCACCCTCCATTAGATTAATATGTGCTGTTTAAAACAGCAGAGGTAAAATCTGTTTGAAGCTTGGTAACCTTGACAACGCTTAACGAGCCTCTCACTGACACAGACAACAGCTGCACTCACTATTGGTTTCTTCTTCCCAGGCTTTTTTGTATGGGAAGAACGGCACCGAACAAACGACTACTGATCAAAAACCGTATGAGTTATTCAAAAAACATTTTCACCATGAGCATCAGCAATCCTTCGACTCCAACTATACCAACTTTGGTGTATGTGTGTCATTCAGAAAAATATTTATGACGAGTTGAAAACACATAGTCTGATTCGTTTCTCTCCCATCTTCAGCTCAAAAAGAATAGAGAAAGGCTGAAACTCTCATCGACTTTAGGTTGGTCTGGACGGTTTTTAAGGAAAAGTATTAATCCTACCGTAATTCCGAAGACATTGTGTGAGTCCAGAGGTTTCAGTCTACAAACTGACCAAAAATGGTGACTGTAGCTCCAAATATGTGGCCGTGAGGGCGAGAATAAGATGTTTGATCTTAAAAGAATGGCCGCCTCACACTAAGATTTCAGCAGCTGCACTCTAGCAGGCTGCTGCAGAAGCTAACTGTCAGCTAGCTTCCAGGTGCTTACCCTCCGAACAAACGACTGCTGAGCAAAAACCGTAAAAGATATCTGAAAAATTCTTTCAGTGAAAGCAACATCTATCCTTTGTCTCAGACTGGGGTAACCTTCATGTCTGTAGGTCTTTCACAACCCAAAACGAAGCACAAACAAAATGGTTGGCCCACCTGCTCCTCCCTTTGTTTGAACTGCAGGACCTCACTCTCACTCACCTTTTAGCTGCTAAAGCACCCCTCCGAACAAACGACTGCTGAGTAAAAACCGTAAAAGGTATCTGAAAAATTATTTTTATCTAAGCGACAGCTATATCTTGTCTTCAATTGGAGTAACTTTCATGGCTGTAGGTCATCTACAACCTGAATGGGAAGAGAAAGAAAAAGAAAAAACGTTTTGTCACACCTGATCTTCTAATTGAGCTAGCTGCAGCAGGACACTCTCCCCCAGCTTTCAGCTGCTTAAAATGTCCTCCGAACAAACGACTGCTGAGCAAAAACCGTATGAGTTATTCAAAATATTTTTTCACCGTGAGCGTCAGCCATCCTTCGACTCCAACTATGCCAACTTTGGTGTATGTGTGTCATTCAGAAAAATATTTATGACGAGTTTAAAACACATAGTCTGATTCGTTTTTCTCCCCTCTTCTGCTCCAAAACCAATGAAAAACGGCTCTGATTTTCATCGACTTTAGGTCGGTCTGGAGGGTTTTTAAGGAAAAGTATTAATCCTACCGTAATTCCGAAGATATTGTGTGGGTCCAGAGATTTCAGTCTACAAACTGACCAAAAATGGTGACTCTAGCTATAAATATGTGGCCGTGAGGGCGAGTTTAAAATGTTTTTTTGTGTTTAAAAAACGCCTGCCTCACACTCTAGCTTTTCAGTTGCTCCACTCTAGCAGGCTGGATTTTGCTAAAACTTTGTGGCGCTTGAGGTCTGATTATACAAAAACCGTAGCAGTTATCAACATACCGTCTTCAGTTTTAAATAGACGAAGGATTTATCTACAAACTGAGCTTCAAACTGTTTTTCTAGGTGAATGTATGGCGACACAGTGAAGTGCTGTTTTTTATGCTTTTTTTTTCCTCTCCCCATTCATTTCCTATGGGATTTTTTTGCGACGTTTTCGCTAATAATTCGCAAACCTTCGGACTAATGAGAAAGTTTTATACAAGCACACATCACCCCATTGGTCCCGACGCGTGTGCCAACTTTGGGCCCGATCCGCCAAACCGTGCGGGACTAGTTACGTGCCGAAGTTTTGGGTATACGGGAGAATTATAATAATAATAATACGCGGAATAAATATGTGCAATAGTAGTAGGTGGGCCATGCCTTCGGCATGTGGCCCCCCAACTAGAAAATTTCTAAAGAAATTTTGAGGGGGGCCACCTACTGCCCGTCTTGGGAACCAGCCAATACGGCCCTGGCAAGTGACGTCGGGGCTCCCCAGACCAACTGCTTACGCCTTTGAGGGCTGCTGAGGGAAGGAAAGAGGGCAAGTTCATGGGCAAAGAGAGCTGTGTGCCACTTGTGCTGACATCTGGGAAATAGACGTGCACAGCGTATGATGCACAAGGGTAATATGGGTTGTCCATATTGAAACACAGTGGGTAAAGCCCAGTTGGCGGGCTTCGCCCGCCTGCTAGGAGCCATCTCAGTGAAGAAAAAAATCACCAATGGCGGGCTCTGCCCGCCTTCTAAGAGCCATTGCAGTGATGAAATCACCAATGGCGGGCTCCGCCCGCCTGCTAAGAGCCATTGCAGTGATGTAATCACCTTTGGCGGGCTCCGCCCGCCTGTTACCATTGGCGGGCTCCGCCCGCCTTCTAAGAGCCATTGCAGTGATGAAATCACCAATGGCAATGAGCAATATGCCAGAATGTATGAGTGTGTATAAGGAAGAGGCTTTTATTCTGTAGAGTCCTTGTAGTCTTATTTTGAAAGTCTATCATGAATGTGCATCAAAAGATGGGTCACGCCCAGCAGTGATATAGAATCCATTTCCAAATGTTAAATCACTGGTTTTCCATGTTATTAGGTGAATAGTTGCTGTATTACAGAGTAAATGGGAGACTTTTATTGTGAAATTTGCTCTGGGTGTGTTTTGAAAAGGTCACTAGAGTCTAATAAAAACAACCTGGAAGAGTTTGGGTCATAATGTTGAGCCATTTGCATCAATTAATGCATTAGTATAATCTAGAGGCTTTTATTTTGTAGGGTCCCTGGAGTCTTATTTTGAAAGTCCAACAGAGTTGTGTTTATAGAAAATGTTCAGACCCGTCAATGATAGTTGATTACTTTCCAATCGTTAAATCACTCTTTTTCCATGTTATTAGGGCAGTAGATGAAGCGGAAATGGGAGGCTTTTATTTTGAAATTTGCTATAGGGTGTGTTTTAAACAGTCTCCTAGAGTCTATTCTCTAAAACGGGGTTGAGTTTGGGTCATAATGTTGAGCCATATAGGGCAATAAATATATGTAAAAAATATAGAGGCTTTTATTTTGTAGGGTCCCTGGAGTCTTATTTTGAAAGTCTATCAGTGCTGAGTGGCAAGGGAAGTGTCATGGACAGCAGTCATATAGTATCCATTTCCCAATGTTAAATCAGTCCTTTCACCCTCCATTAGATTAATATGTGCTGTTTAAAACAGCAGAGGTAAAATCTGTTTGAAGCTTGGTAACCTTGACAACGCTTAAGGAGCCTCTCACTGACACAGACAACAGCTCCACTCACTATTGGTTTCTTCTTCCCAGGCTTTTTTGTATGGGAAGAACGGCACCGAACAAACGACTACTGATCAAAAACCGTATGAGTTATTCAAAAAACATTTTCACCATGAGCATCAGCAATCCTTCGACTCCAACTATACCAACTTTGGTGTATGTGTGTCATTCAGAAAAATATTTATGACGAGTTGAAAACACATAGTCTGATTCGTTTCTCTCCCATCTTCAGCTCAAAAAGAATAGAGAAAGGCTGAAACTCTCATCGACTTTAGGTTGGTCTGGAGGGTTTTTAAGGAAAAGTATTAATCCTACCGTAATTCCGAAGACATTGTGTGAGTCCAGAGGTTTCAGTCTACAAACTGACCAAAAATGGTGACTGTAGCTCCAAATATGTGGCCGTGAGGGCGAGAATAAGATGTTTGATCTTAAAAAAATGGCCGCCTCACACTAAGATTTCAGCAGCTGCACTCTAGCAGGCTGCTGCAGAAGCTAACTGTCAGCTAGCTTCCAGGTGCTTACCCTCCGAACAAACGACTGCTGAGCAAAAACCGTAAAAGATATCTGAAAAATTCTTTCAGTGAAAGCAACATCTATCCTTTGTCTCAGACTGGGGTAACCTTCATGTCTGTAGGTCTTTCACAACCCAAAACGAAGCACAAACAAAATGGTTGGCCCACCTGCTCCTCCCTTTGTTTGAACTGCAGGACCTCACTCTCACTCACCTTTTAGCTGCTAAAGCACCCCTCCGAACAAACGACTGCTGAGTAAAAACCGTAAAAGGTATCTGAAAAATTCTTTTTATCTAAGCGACAGCTATATCTTGTCTTCAATTGGAGTAACTTTCATGGCTGTAGGTCATCTACAAACTGAATGGGAAGAGAAAGAAAAAGAAAAAACGTTTCATCACACCTAAGCTTCTAATTGAGCTAGCTGCAGCAGGTCACTGTCACTCAGCTTTCAGGTGCTTAAAATGTCCTCCGAACAAACGACTGCTGAGCAAAAACCGTATGAGTTATTCAAAAAAATTTTTCACCGTGAGCGTCAGTCATCCTTCGACTCCAACTATGCCAACTTTGGTGTATGTGTGTCATTCACAAAAATATTTATGACGAGTTTAAAACACATAGTCTGATTCGTTTTTCTCCCCTCTTCTGCTCCAAAACCAATGAAAAACGGCTCTGATTTTCATCGACTTTAGGTCGGTCTGGAGGGTTTTTAAGGAAAAGTATTAATCCTACCGTAATTCCGAAGATATTGTGTGGGTCCAGAGATTTCAGTCTACAAACTGACCAAAAATGGTGACTCTAGCTATAAATATGTGGCCGTGAGGGCGAGTTTAAAATGTTTTTTTGTGTTTAAAAAACGCCTGCCTCACACTCTAGCTTTTCAGTTGCTCCACTCTAGCAGGCTAGATTTTGCTAAAACTTTGTGGCGCTTGAGGTCTGATTATACAAAAACCATAGCAGTTATCAACATACCGTCTTCAGTTTTAAATAGAAGAAGGATTTATCTACAAACTGAGCTTCAAACTGTTTTTCTAGGTGAATGTATGCCGACACAGTGAAGTGCTGTTTTTTATGCTTTTTTTTTCCTCTCCCCATTCATTTCCTATGGGATTTTTTTGCGACGTTTTCGCTAATAATTCGCAAACCTTCGGACTAATGAGAAAGTTTTATACAAGCACACATCACCCCATTGGTCCCGACGCGTGTGCCAACTTTGGGCCCGATCCGCCAAACCGTGCGGGACTAGTTACGCGCCGAAGTTTTGGGTATACGGGAGAATTATAATAATAATAATACGCGGAATAAATATGTGCAATAGTAGTAGGTGGGCCATGCCTTCGGCATGTGGCCCCCCAATAATACGCGGAATAAATATGTGCAATAGTAGTAGGTGGGCCATGCCTTCGGCATGTGGCCCCCCAATAATAATAATACGCGGAATAAATATGTGCAATAGTAGTAGGTGGGCCATGCCTTCGGCATGTGGCCCCCCAATAAATATGTGCAATAGTAGTAGGTGGGCCATGCCTTCGGCATGTGGCCCCCCAATAATAATAATACGCGGAATAAATATGTGCAATAGTAGTAGGTGGGCCATGCCTTCGGCATGTGGCCCCCCAACTAGAAAATTTCTAAAGAAATTTTGAGGGGGGCCACCTACTGCCCTCCTGGGGAACCGGGCCAATACGGCCCTGGCAAGTGACGTCGGGGCTCCCCAGACCAACTGCTTACGCCTTTGAGGGCTGCTGAGGGAAGGAAAGAGGGCAAGTTCATGGGCAAAGAGAGCTGTGTGCCACTTGTGCTGAAATCTGGGAAATAGACGTGCACAGCGTATGATGCACAAGGGTAATATGGGTTGTCCATATTGAAACACAGTGGGTAAAGCCCAGTTGGCGGGCTTCGCCCGCCTGCTAGGAGCCATCTCAGTGAAGAAAAAAATCACCAATGGCGGGCTCTGCCCGCCTTCTAAGAGCCATTGCAGTGATGAAATCACCAAGGGCGGGCTCTGCCCGCCTGCTAAGAGCCATTGCAGTGATGTAATCACCTTTGGCGGGCTCCGCCCGCCTGTTACCATTGGCGGGCTCCGCCCGCCTTCTAAGAGCCATTGCAGTGATGAAATCACCAATGGCAATGAGCAATATGCCAGAATGTATGAGTGTGTATAAGGAAGAGGCTTTTATTCTGTAGAGTCCTTGTAGTCTTATTTTGAAAGTCTATCATGAATGTGCATCAAAAGATGGGTCACGCCCAGCAGTGATATGGAAACCATTTCCAAATGTTAAATCACTGGTTTTCCATGTTATTAGGTGAATAGTTGCTGTATTACAGAGTAAATGGGAGACTTTTATTGTGAAATTTGCTCTGGGGTGTGTTTTGAAAAGGTCACTAGAGTCTAATAAAAACAACCTGGAAGAGTTTGGGTCATAATGTTGAGCCATTTGCATCAATTAATGCATTAGTATAATCTAGAGGCTTTGATTTTGTAGGGTCGCTGGAGTTTTATTTTGAAAGTCCAACAGAGTTGTGTTTATAGAAAATGTTCAGACCCGTCAATGATAGTTGATTACTTTCCAATCGTTAAATCACTCTTTTTCCATGTTATTAGGGCAGTAGATGAAGCGGAAATGGGAGGCTTTTATTTTGAAATTTGCTATAGGGTGTGTTTTAAACAGTCTCCTAGAGTCTATTCTCTAAAACGGGGTTGAGTTTGGGTCATAATGTTGAGCCATATAGGGCAATAAATATATGTAAAAAATATAGAGGCTTTTATTTTGTAGGGTCCCTGGAGTCTTATTTTGAAAGTCTATCAGTGCTGAGTGGCAAGGGAAGTGTCATGGACAGCAGTCATATAGTATCCATTTCCCAATGTTAAATCAGTCCTTTCACCCTCCATTAGATTAATATGTGCTGTTTAAAACAGCAGAGGTAAAATCTGTTTGAAGCTTGGTAACCTTGACAACGCTTAACGAGCCTCTCACTGACACAGACAACAGCTGCACTCACTATTGGTTTCTTCTTCCCAGGCTTTTTTGTATGGGAAGAACGGCACCGAACAAACGACTACTGATCAAAAACCGTATGAGTTATTCAAAAAACATTTTCACCATGAGCATCAGCAATCCTTCGACTCCAACTATACCAACTTTGGTGTATGTGTGTCATTCAGAAAAATATTTATGACGAGTTGAAAACACATAGTCTGATTCGTTTCTCTCCCATCTTCAGCTCAAAAAGAATAGAGAAAGGCTGAAACTCTCATCGACTTTAGGTTGGTCTGGAGGGTTTTTAAGGAAAAGTATTAATCCTACCGTAATTCCGAAGACATTGTGTGAGTCCAGAGGTTTCAGTCTACAAACTGACCAAAAATGGTGACTGTAGCTCCAAATATGTGGCCGTGAGGGCGAGAATAAGATGTTTGATCTTAAAAAAATGGCCGCCTCACACTAAGATTTCAGCAGCTGCACTCTAGCAGGCTGCTGCAGAAGCTAACTGTCAGCTAGCTTCCAGGTGCTTACCCTCCGAACAAACGACTGCTGAGCAAAAACCGTAAAAGATATCTGAAAAATTCTTTCAGTGAAAGCAACATCTATCCTTTGTCTCAGACTGGGGTAACCTTCATGTCTGTAGGTCTTTCACAACCCAAAACGAAGCACAAACAAAATGGTTGGCCCACCTGCTCCTCCCTTTGTTTGAACTGCAGGACCTCACTCTCACTCACCTTTTAGCTGCTAAAGCACCCCTCCGAACAAACGACTGCTGAGTAAAAACCGTAAAAGGTATCTGAAAAATTCTTTTTATCTAAGCGACAGCTATATCTTGTCTTCAATTGGAGTAACTTTCATGGCTGTAGGTCATCTACAAACTGAATGGGAAGAGAAAGAAAAAGAAAAAACGTTTCATCACACCTAAGCTTCTAATTGAGCTAGCTGCAGCAGGTCACTGTCACTCAGCTTTCAGGTGCTTAAAATGTCCTCCGAACAAACGACTGCTGAGCAAAAACCGTATGAGTTATTCAAAAAAAGTTTTCACCGTGAGCGTCAGTCATCCTTCGACTCCAACTATGCCAACTTTGGTGTATGTGTGTCATTCAGAAAAATATTTATGACGAGTTGAAAACACATAGTCTGATTCGTTTTTCTCCCCTCTTCTGCTCCAAAACCAATGAAAAACGGCTCTGATTTTCATCGACTTTAGGTCGGTCTGGAGGGTTTTTAAGGAAAAGTATTAATCCTACCGTAATTCCAAAGATATTGTGTGGGTCCAGAGATTTCAGTCTACAAACTGACCAAAAATGGTGACTCTAGCTATAAATATGTGGCCTTGAGGGCGAGTTTAAAATGTTTTTTTGTGTTTAAAAAACGCCTGCCTCACACTCTAGCTTTTCAGTTGCTCCACTCTAGCAGGCTGGATTTTGCTAAAACTTTGTGGCGCTTGAGGTCTGATTATACAAAAACCGTAGCAGTTATCAACATACCGTCTTCAGTTTTAAATAGACGAAGGATTTATCTACAAACTGAGCTTCAAACTGTTTTTCTAGGTGAATGTATGCTGACACAGTGAAGTGCTGTTTTTTATGCTTTTTTTTTCCTCTCCCCATTCATTTCCTATGGGATTTTTTTGCGACGTTTTCGCTAATAATTCGCAAACCTTCGGACTAATGAGAAAGTTTTATACAAGCACACATCACCCCATTGGTCCCGACGCGTGTGCCAACTTTGGGCCCGATCCGCCAAACCGTGCGGGACTAGTTACGCGCCGAAGTTTTGGGTATACGGGAGAATTATAATAACTAGAAAATTTCTAAAGAAATTTTGAGGGGGGCCACCTACTGCCCGTCTGGGGAACCGGGCCAATACGGCCCTGGCAAGTGACGTCGGGGCTCCCCAGACCAACTGCTTACGCCTTTGAGGGCTGCTGAGGGAAGGAAAGAGGGCAAGTTCATGGGCAAAGAGAGCTGTGTGCCACTTGTGCTGAAATCTGGGAAATAGACGTGCACAGCGTATGATGCAAAAGGGTAATATGGGTTGTCCATATTGAACCGCAGTGGGTAAAGCTCAGTTGGGGGGCTCCGCCCGCCTGCTAGGAGCCCTTGCAGCGATGAAAAAAATCACCAATGGCGGGCTCTGCCCGCCTGCTAAGAGCCATTGCAGTGATGAAATCACCAATGGCGGGCTCCGCCCGCCTTCTAAGAGCCATTGCAGTGATGAAATCACCAATGGCGGGCTCCGCCCGCCTTCTAAGAGCCATTGCAGTGATGAAATTACAAATGGCAATGAGCAATATGCCAGAATGTATGAGTGTGTATAAGGAAGAGGCTTTTATTCTGTAGAGTCCCTGGAGTCTTATTTTGAAAGTCTATCATGGAAGTGCATCTAAAGATGGGTCATGCCCAGCAGTTATATAGAATCAATTTCCAAATGTTAAATCACTGGTTTTCCATGTTATTAGGTGAATAGTTGCTGTATTACAGAGTAAATGGGAGACTTTTATTGTGAAATTTGCTCTGGGTGTGTTTTGAAAAGGTCACTAGAGTCTAATAAAAACAACCTGGAAGAGTTTGGGTCATAATGTTGAGCCATTTGCATCAATTAATGCATTAGTATAATCTAGAGGCTTTTATTTTGTAGGGTCGCTGGAGTCTTATTTTGAAAGTCCAACAGAGTTGTGTTTATAGAAAATGTTCAGACCCGTCAATGATAGTTGATTACTTTCCAATCGTTAAATCACTCTTTTTCCATGTTATTAGGGCAGTAGATGAAGCGGAAATGGGAGGCTTTTATTTTGAAATTTGCTATAGGGTGTGTTTTAAACAGTCTCCTAGAGTCTATTCTCTAAAACGGGGTTGAGTTTGGGTCATAATGTTGAGCCATATAGGGCAATAAATATATGTAAAAAATATAGAGGCTTTTATTTTGTAGGGTCCCTGGAGTCTTATTTTGAAAGTCTATCAGTGCTGAGTGGCAAGGGAAGTGTCATGGACAGCAGTCATATAGTATCCATTTCCCAATGTTAAATCAGTCCTTTCACCCTCCATTAGATTAATATGTGCTGTTTAAAACAGCAGAGGTAAAATCTGTTTGAAGCTTGGTAACCTTGACAACGCTTAACGAGCCTCTCACTGACACAGACAACAGCTGCACTCACTATTCGTTTCTTCTTCCCAGGCTTTTTTGTATAGGAAGAACGGCACCGAACAAACGACTACTGATCAAAAACCGTATGAGTTATTCAAAAAACATTTTCACCATGAGCATCAGCAATCCTTCGACTCCAACTATACCAACTTTGGTGTATGTGTGTCATTCAGAACAATATTTATGACGACTTGAAAACACATAGTCTGATTCGTTTCTCTCCCATCTTCAGCTCAAAAAGAATGGAGAAAGGCTGAAACTCATCGACTTTAGGTTGGTCTGGAGGGTTTTTAAGGAAAAGTATTAATCCTACCGTAATTCCGAAGACATTGTGTGAGTCCAGAGGTTTCAGTCTACAAACTGACCAAAAATGGTGACTGTAGCTCCAAATATGTGGCCGTGAGGGCGAGAATAAGATGTTTGATCTTAAAAAAATGGCCGCCTCACACTAAATTTCAGCAGCTGCACTCTAGCAGGCTGCTGCAGAAGCTAACTGTCAGCTAGCTTCCAGGTGCTTACCCTCCGAACAAACGACTGCTGAGCAAAAACCGTAAAAGATATCTGAAAAATTCTTTCAGTGAAAGCAACATCTATCCTTTGTCTCAGACTGGGGTAACCTTCATGTCTGTAGGTCTTTCACAACCCAAAACGAAGCACAAACAAAATGGTTGGCCCACCTGCTCCTCCCTTTGTTTGAACTGCAGGACCTCACTCTCACTCACCTTTTAGCTGCTAAAGCACCCCTCCGAACAAACGACTGCTGAGTAAAAACCGTAAAAGGTATCTGAAAAATTCTTTTTATCTAAGCGACAGCTATATCTTGTCTTCAATTGGAGTAACTTTCATGGCTGTAGGTCATCTACAAACTGAACGGGAAGAGAAAGAAAAAGAAAAAACGTTTCATCACACCTAAGCTTCTAATTGAGCTAGCTGCAGCAGGTCACTGTCACTCAGCTTTCAGGTGCTTAAAATGTCCTCCGAACAAACGACTGCTGAGCAAAAACCGTATGAGTTATTCAAAAAATTTTTTCACCGTGAGCGTCAGTCATGCTTCGACTCCAACTATGCCAACTTTGGTGTATGTGTGTCATTCAGAAAAATATTTATGACGAGTTTAAAACACATAGTCTGATTCGTTTTTCTCCCCTCTTCTGCTCCAAAACCAATGAAAAACGGCTCTGATTTTCATCGACTTTAGGTCGGTCTGGAGGGTTTTTAAGGAAAAGTATTAATCCTACCGTAATTCCGAAGATATTGTGTGGGTCCAGAGATTTCAGTCTACAAACTGACCAAAAATGGTGACTCTAGCTATAAATATGTGGCCGTGAGGGCGAGTTTAAAATGTTTTTTTGTGTTTAAAAAACGCCTGCCTCACACTCTAGCTTTTCAGTTGCTCCACTCTAGCAGGCTGGATTTTGCTAAAACTTTGTGGCGCTTGAGGTCTGATTATACAAAAACCGTAGCAGTTATCAACATACCGTCTTCAGTTTTAAATAGACGAAGGATTTATCTACAAACTGAGCTTCAAACTGTTTTTCTAGGTGAATGTATGCCGACACAGTGAAGTGCTGTTTTTTATGCTTTTTTTTTCCTCTCCCCATTCATTTCCTATGGGATTTTTTTGCGACGTTTTCGCTAATAATTCGCAAACCTTCGGACTAATGAGAAAGTTTTATACAAGCACACATCACCCCATTGGTCCCGACGCGTGTGCCAACTTTGGGCCCGATCCGCCAAACCGTGCGGGACTAGTTATGCGCCGAAGTTTTGGGTATACGGGAGAATTATAATAATAATAATACGCGGAATAAATATGTGCAATAGTAGTAGGTGGGCCATGCCTTCGGCATGTGGCCCCCCAATAATACGCGGAATAAATATGTGCAATAGTAGTAGGTGGGCCATGCCTTCGGCATGTGGCCCCCCAATAATACGCGGAATAAATATGTGCAATAGTAGTAGGTGGGCCATGCCTTCGGCATGTGGCCCCCCAATAATAATAATACGCGGAATAAATATGTGCAATAGTAGTAGGTGGGCCATGCCTTCGGCATGTGGCCCCCCAATAATACGCGGAATAAATATGTGCAATAGTAGTAGGTGGGCCATGCCTTCGGCATGTGGCCCCCCAATAACTAGAAAATTTCTAAAGAAATTTTGAGGGGGGCCACCTACTGCCCGTCTGGGGAACCGGGCCAATACGGCCCTGGCAAGTGACGTCGGGGCTCCCCAGACCAACTGCTTACGCCTTTAAGGGCTGCAGAGGGAAGGAAAGAGGTCAAGTTCATGGGCAGAGAGCTGTGTGCCACTTGTGCTGAAATCTGGGAAATAGACGTGCACAGCATATGATGCACAAGCGTAATATCGGTTGTCCATATTGAACCACAGTGGGTAAAGCTCAGTTGGCGTGCTCCGCCCGCCTGCTAGGAGCCATTGCAGTGATGAAAAAAATCACCATTGGCGGGCTCCGCCCGCCTTCTAAAAGCCATTGCAGTGATGAAATCACCAATAGCGGGCTCTGCCCGCCTGCTAATAGCCATTGCAGTGATGTAATCACCATCGGCGGGCTCCGCCCGCCTGCTACCATTGGCGGGCTCCGCCCGCCTTGTAAAATCCATTGCAGTGATGAAATCACCATTGGCGGGCTGCGCCCGCCTTCTAAGAGCCATTGCAGTGATGAAATTACAAGTGGCAATGAACAATATGCCAGAATGTATGAGTGTGTATAAGGAAGAGGCTTTTATTCTGTAGAGTCCCTGTAGTCTTATTTTGAAAGTCCATCATGGATGTGCATCAAAAGATGGGTCATGCCCAGCAGTGATGTAGAATCCATTTCCAAATGTTAAATCACTGGTTTTCCATGTTATTAGGTGAATAGTTGCTGTATTACAGAGTAAATGGGAGACTTTTATTGTGAAATTTGCTCTGGGGTGTGTTTTGAAAAGGTCACTAGAGTCTAATAAAAACAACCTGGAAGAGTTTGGGTCATAATGTTGAGCCATTTGCATCAATTAATGCATTAGTATAATCTAGAGGCTTTTATTTTGTAGGGTCCCTGGAGTCTTATTTTGAAAGTCCAACAGAGTTGTGTTTAGAGAAAATGTTCAGACCCATCAATGATAGTTGATGACTTTCCAATCGTTAAATCACTCTTTTTCCATGTTATTAGGGCAGTAGATGAAGCGGAAATGGGAGGCTTTTATTTTGAAATTTGCCATAGGGTGTGTTTTAAACAGTCTCCTAGAGTCTATTCTCTAAAATGGGGTTGAGTTTGGGTCATAATGTTGAGCCATATAGGGCAATAAATATATGTAAAAAATATAGAGGCTTTTATTTTGTAGGGTCCCTGGAGTCTTATTTTGAAAGTCTATCAGTGTTGAGTGGCAAGGGAAGTGTCATGGACATCAGTCATATACTATCCATTTCCCAATGTTAAATCAGTCCTTTCACCCTCCATTAGATTAATATGTGCTGTTTAAAACAGCAGAGGTAACATCTGTTTGAAGCTTGGTTACCTTGACAACGCTTAATGAGCCTCTAACTGACACAGACAACAGCTGCACTCACTATTGGTTTCTTCTTCTCAGGCTTTTTTTATGGGAAGTCTGCTCCGAACAAAGGAGCGCTGAAGGAAAACCGTAAATGGAATCTAAAAAATTATTTCAGTCTAAGCAACAGCAATCCTTTTTCTCAGACTGGGGGAACTTTCATGTCTGTAGGTCTTTCACAACCCAAAACGAAGCACAAACAACATGGTTGGTCCCACCTGCTCCTCCCTTTGTTTTAACTGCAGCACTTCACTCTCACTCACATTTTACTGTAGCTGCTAAAGCACCCCTCCGAACAAACGACTGCTGAGCAAAAACCGTAGGAGTTATTTAAAAAACATTTTCACCATGAGCATCAGCAATCCTTCGACTCCAACTATACCAACTTTGGTGTATGTGTGTCATTCAGAAAAATATTTATGACAAGTTGAAAACACATAGTCTGATTCGTTTCTCTCCCATCTTCAGCTCAAAAAGAATAGAGAAAGGCTGAAACTCTCATCGACTTTAGGTTGGTCTGGAGGGTTTTTAAGGAAAAGTATTAATCCTACCGTAATTCCGAAGACATTGTGTGAGTCCAGAGGTTTCAGTCTACAAACTGACCAAAAATGGTGACTGTAGCTCCAAATATGTGGCCGTGAGGGCGAGAATAAGATGTTTGATCTTAAAAAAATGGCCGCCTCACACTAAGATTTCAGCAGCTGCACTCTAGCAGGCTGCTGCAGAAGCTAACTGTCAGCTAGCTTCCAGGTGCTTACCCTCCGAACAAACGACTGCTGAGCAAAAACCGTAAAAGATATCTGAAAAATTCTTTCAGTGAAAGCAACATCTATCCTTTGTCTCAGACTGGGGTAACCTTCATGTCTGTAGGTCTTTCACAACCCAAAACGAAGCACAAACAAAATGGTTGGCCCACCTGCTCCTCCCTTTGTTTGAACTGCAGGACCTCACTCTCACTCACCTTTTAGCTGCTAAAGCACCCCTCCGAACAAACGACTGCTGAGTAGAAACCGTAAAAGGTATCTGAAAAATTCTTTTTATCTAAGCGACAGCTATATCTTGTCTTCAATTGGAGTAACTTTCATGGCTGTAGGTCATCTACAAACTGAATGGGAAGAGAAAGAAAAAGAAAAAACGTTTCATCACACCTAAGCTTCTAATTGAGCTAGCTGCAGCAGGTCACTGTCACTCAGCTTTCAGGTGCTTAAAATGTCCTCCGAACAAACGACTGCTGAGCAAAAACCGTATGAGTTATTCAAAAAATTTTTTCACCGTGAGCGTCAGTCATCCTTCGACTCCAACTATGCCAACTTTGGTGTATGTGTGTCATTCAGAAAAATATTTATGACGAGTTTAAAACACATAGTCTGATTCGTTTTTCTCCCCTCTTCTGCTCCAAAACCAATGAAAAACGGCTCTGATTTTCATCGACTTTAGGTCGGTCTGGAGGGTTTTTAAGGAAAAGTATTAATCCTACCGTAATTCCGAAGATATTGTGTGGGTCCAGAGATTTCAGTCTACAAACTGACCAAAAATGGTGACTCTAGCTATAAATATGTGGCCGTGAGGGCGAGTTTAAAATGTTTTTTTGTGTTTAAAAAACGCCTGCCTCACACTCTAGCTTTTCAGTTGCTCCACTCTAGCAGGCTGGATTTTGCTAAAACTTTGTGGCGCTTGAGGTCTGATTATACAAAAACCGTAGCAGTTATCAACATACCGTCTTCAGTTTTAAATAGACGAAGGATTTATCTACAAACTGAGCTTCAAACTGTTTTTCTAGGTGAATGTATGCCGACACAGTGAAGTGCTGTTTTTTATGCTTTTTTTTTCCTCTCCCCATTCATTTCCTATGGGATTTTTTTGCGACGTTTTCGCTAATAATTCGCAAACCTTCGGACTAATGAGAAAGTTTTATACAAGCACACATCACCCCATTGGTCCCGACGCGTGTGCCAACTTTGGGCCCGATCCGCCAAACCGTGCGGGACTAGTTACGCGCCGAAGTTTTGGGTATACGGGAGAATTATAATAACTAGAAAATTTCTAAAGAAATTTTGAGGGGGGCCACCTACTGCCCGTCTGGGGAACCGGGCCAATACGGCCCTGGCAAGTGATGTCGGGGCTCCCCAGACCAACTGCTTATGCCTTTGAGGGCTGCTGAGGGAAGGAAAGAGGGCTAGGTCATGGGCAAAGAGAGCTGTGTGCCACCTGTGCTGAAATCTGGGTAATAGACGTGCACAGCGTATGATGCACAAGGGTAATATGGGTTGTCCATATTGAACCGCAGTGGGTAAAGCTCAGTTGGTGGGCTCCGCCCGCCTGCTAGGAGCCCTTGCAGCGATGAAAAAAATCCCCAATGGCGGGCATTGCCCGCCTGCTAAGAGCCATTGCAGTGATGAAATCACCAATGGCGGGCTCCGCCCGCCTGCTAGGAGCCATTGCAGTGATGAAAAAAATCACCATTGGCGGGCTCCGCCCGCCTCCTAACAGCCATTGCAGTGATGAAATCACCAATGGCGGGCTCCGCCCGCCTTCTAAGAGCCATTGCAGTGATGAAATTACAAATGGCTATAAGCAATATGCCAGAATGTATGAGTGTGTATAAGGAAGAGGCTTTTATTTTGTAGAGTCCCTGTAGTCTTATTTTGAAAGTCTATCATGGAAGTGCATCTATAGATGGGTCATGCCCAGCAGTGATATAGAATCCATTTCCAAATGTTAAATCACTGGTTTTCCATGTTATTAGGTGAATAGTTCCTGTATTACAGAGTAAATGGGGGACTTTTATTGTGAAATTTGCTCTGGGGTGTGTTTTGAAAAGGTCACTAGAGTCTAATAAAAACAACCTGGAAGAGTTTGGGTCATAATGTTGAGCCATTTGCATCAATTAATGCATTAGTATAATCTAGAGGCTTTTATTTTGTAGGGTCCCTGGAGTCTTATTTTGAAAGTCCAACAGAGTTGTGTTTAGAGAAAATGTTCAGACCCATCAATGATAGTTGATGACTTTCCAATCGTTAAATCACTCTTTTTCCATTTTATTAGGGCAGTAGATGAAGCGGAAATGGGAGGCTTTTATTTTGAAATTTGCCATAGGGTGTGTTTTAAACAGTCTCCTAGAGTCTATTCTCTAAAATGGGGTTGAGTTTGGGTCATAATGTTGAGCCATATAGGGCAATAAATATATGTAAAAAATATAGAGGCTTTTATTTTGTAGGGTCCCTGGAGTCTTATTTTGAAAGTCTATCAGTGCTGAGTGGCAAGGGAAGTGTCATGGACAGCAGTCATATAGTATCCATTTCCCAATGTTAAATCAGTGCTTTCACCCTCCATTAGATTAATATGTGCTGTTTAAAACAGCAGAGGTAAAATCTGTTTGAAGCTTGGTAACCTTGACAACGCTTAACGAGCCTCTCACTGACACAGACAACAGCTGCACTCACTATTGGTTTCTTCTTCCCAGGCTTTTTTGTATGGGAAGAACGGCACCGAACAAACGACTACTGATCAAAAACCGTATGAGTTATTCAAAAAACATTTTCACCATGAGCATCAGCAATCCTTCGACTCCAACTATACCAACTTTGGTGTATGTGTGTCATTCAGAAAAATATTTATGACGAGTTGAAAACACATAGTCTGATTCGTTTTTCTCCCATCTTCAGCTCAAAAAGAATGGAGAAAGGCTGAAACTCTCATCCACTTTAGGTTGGTCTGGAGGGTTTTTAAGGCAAAGTATTAATCCTACCGTAATTCCGAAGACATTGTGTGAGTCCAGAGGTTTCAGTCTACAAACTGACCAAAAATGGTGACTGTAGCTCCAAATATGTGGCCGTGAGGGCGAGAATAAGATGTTTGATCTTAAAAAATGGCCGCCTCACACTAAGATTTCAGCAGCTGCACTCTAGCAGGCTGCTGCAGAAGCTAACTGTCAGCTAGCTTCCAGGTGCTTACCCTCCGAACAAACGACTGCTGAGCAAAAACCGTAAAAGATATCTGAAAAATTCTTTCAGTGAAAGCAACATCTATCCTTTGTCTCAGACTGGGGTAACCTTCATGTCTGTAGGTCTTTCACAACCCAAAACGAAGCACAAACAAAATGGTTGGCCCACCTGCTCCTCCCTTTGTTTGAACTGCAGGACCTCACTCTCACTCACCTTTTAGCTGCTAAAGCACCCCTCCGAACAAACGACTGCTGAGTAAAAACCGTAAAAGGTATCTGAAAAATTCTTTTTATCTAAGCGACAGCTATATCTTGTCTTCAATTGGAGTAACTTTCATGGCTGTAGGTCATCTACAAACTGAATGGGAAGAGAAAGAAAAAGAAAAAACGTTTCATCACACCTAAGCTTCTAATTGAGCTAGCTGCAGCAGGTCACTGTCACTCAGCTTTCAGGTGCTTAAAATGTCCTCCGAACAAACGACTGCTGAGCAAAAACCGTATGAGTTATTCAAAAAATTTTTTCACCGTGAGCGTCAGTCATCCTTCGACTCCAACTATGCCAACTTTGGTGTATGTGTGTCATTCAGAAAAATATTTATGACGAGTTTAAAACACATAGTCGGATTCGTTTTTCTCCCCTCTTCTGCTCCAAAACCAATGAAAAACGGCTCTGATTTTCATCGACTTTAGGTCGGTCTGGAGGGTTTTTAAGGAAAAGTATTAATCCTACCGTAATTCCGAAGATATTGTGTGGGTCCAGAGATTTCAGTCTACAAACTGACCAAAAATGGTGACTCTAGCTATAAATATGTGGCCGTGAGGGTGAGTTTAAAATGTTTTTTTGTGTTTAAAAAACGCCTGCCTCACACTCTAGCTTTTCAGTTGCTCCACTCTAGCAGGCTGGATTTTGCTAAAACTTTGTGGCGCTTGAGGTCTGATTATACAAAAACCGTAGCAGTTATCAACATACCGTCTTCAGTTTTAAATAGACGAAGGATTTATCTACAAACTGAGCTTCAAACTGTTTTTCTAGGTGAATGTATGCCGACACAGTGAAGTGCTGTTTTTTATGCTTTTTTTTTCCTCTCCCCATTCATTTCCTATGGGATTTTTTTGCGACGTTTTCGCTAATAATTCGCAAACCTTCGGACTAATGAGAAAGTTTTATACAAGCACACATCACCCCATTGGTCCCGACGCGTGTGCCAACTTTGGGCCCGATCCGCCAAACCGTGCGGGACTAGTTACGCGCCGAAGTTTTGGGTATACGGGAGAATTATAATAATAACTAGAAAATTTCTAAAGAAATTTTGAGGGGGGCCACCTACTGCCCGTCTGGGGAACCGGGCCAATACGGCCCTGGCAAGTGACGTCGGGGCTCCCCAGACCAACTGCTTACGCCTTTGAGGGCTGCTGAGGGAAGGAAAGAGGGCAAGTTCATGGGTAAAGAGAGCTGTGTGCCACTTGTGCTGAAATCTGGGAAATAGACGTGCACAGCGTATGATGCACAAGGGTAATATGGGTTGTCCATATTGAAACACAGTGGGTAAAGCCCAGTTGGCGGGCTTCGCCCGCCTGCGAGGAGCCATCTCAGTGAAGAAAAAAATCACCAATGGCGGGCTCTGCCCGCCTTCTAAGAGCCATTGCAGTGATGAAATCACCAATGGCGGGCTCCGCCCGCCTGCTAAGAGCCATTGCAGTGATGAAATCACCAATGGCAATGAGCAATATGCCAGAATGTATGAGTGTGTATAAGGAAGAGGCTTTTATTCTGTAGAGTCCTTGTAGTCTTATTTTGAAAGTCTATCATGAATGTGCATCAAAAGATGGGTCACGCCCAGCAGTGATATAGAATCCATTTCCAAATGTTAAATCACTGGTTTTCCATGTTATTAGGTGAATAGTTGCTGTATTACAGAGTAAATGGGAGACTTTTATTGTGAAATTTGCTCTGGGGTGTGTTTTGAAAAGGTCACTAGAGTCTAATAAAAACAACCTGGAAGAGTTTGGGTCATAATGTTGAGCCATTTGCATCAATTAATGCATTACTATAATCTAGAGGCTTTTATTTTGTAGGGTCCCTGGAGTCTTATTTTGAAAGTCCAACAGAGTTGTGTTTATAGAAAATGTTCAGACCCGTCAATGATAGTTGATTACTTTCCAATCGTTAAATCACTCTTTTTCCATGTTATTAGGGCAGTAGATGAAGCGGAAATGGGAGGCTTTTATTTTGAAATTTGCTATAGGGTGTGTTTTAAACAGTCTCCTAGAGTCTATTCTCTAAAACGGGGTTGAGTTTGGGTCATAATGTTGAGCCATATAGGGCAATAAATATATGTAAAAAATATAGAGGCTTTTATTTTGTAGGGTCCCTGGAGTCTTATTTTGAAAGTCTATCAGTGCTGAGTGGCAAGGGAAGTGTCATGGACAGCAGTCATATAGTATCCATTTCCCAATGTTAAATCAGTCCTTTCACCCTCCATTAGATTAATATGTGCTGTTTAAAACAGCAGAGGTAAAATCTGTTTGAAGCTTGGTAACCTTGACAACGCTTAACGAGCCTCTCACTGACACAGACAACAGCTGCACTCACTATTGGTTTCTTCTTCCCAGGCTTTTTTGTATGGGAAGAACGGCACCGAACAAACGACTACTGATCAAAAACCGTATGAGTTATTCAAAAAACATTTTCACCATGAGCATCAGCAATCCTTCGACTCCAACTATACCAACTTTGGTGTATGTGTGTCATTCAGAAAAATATTTATGACGAGTGAAAACACATAGTCTGATTCGTTTCTCTCCCATCTTCAGCTCAAAAAGAATAGAGAAAGGCTGAAACTCTCATCGACTTTAGGTTGGTCTGGAGGGTTTTTAAGGAAAAGTATTAATCCTACCGTAATTCCGAAGACATTGTGTGAGTCCAGAGGTTTCAGTCTACAAACTGACCAAAAATGGTGACTGTAGCTCCAAATATGTGGCCGTGAGGGCGAGAATAAGATGTTTGATCTGAAAAAAATGGCCGCCTCACACTAAGATTTCAGCAGCTGCACTCTAGCAGGCTGCTGCAGAAGCTAACTGTCAGCTAGCTTCCAGGTGCTTACCCTCCGAACAAACGACTGCTGAGCAAAAACCGTAAAAGATATCTGAAAAATTCTTTCAGTGAAAGCAACATCTATCCTTTGTCTCAGACTGGGGTAACCTTCATGTCTGTAGGTCTTTCACAACCCAAAACGAAGCACAAACAAAATGGTTGGCCCACCTGCTCCTCCCTTTCTTTTAACTGCAGGACCTCACTCTCACTCACCTTTTAGCTGCTAAAGCACCCCTCCGAACAAACGACTGCTGAGTAAAAACCGTAAAAGGTATCTGAAAAATTCTTTTTATCTAAGCGACAGCTATATCTTGTCTTCAATTGGAGTAACTTTCATGGCTGTAGATCATCTACAAACTGAATGGGAAGAGAAAGAAAAAGAAAAAACGTTTCATCACACCTAAGCTTCTAATTGAGCTAGCTGCAGCAGGTCAATGTCACTCAGCTTTCAGGTGCTTAAAATGTCCTCCGAACAAACGACTGCTGAGCAAAAACCGTATGAGTTATTCAAAAAATTTTTTCACCGTGAGCGTCAGTCATCCTTCGACTCCAACTATGCCAACTTTGGTGTATGTGTGTCATTCAGAAAAATATTTATGACGAGTTTAAAACACATAGTCTGATTCGTTTTTCTCCCCTCTTCTGCTCCAAAACCAATGAAAAACGGCTCTGATTTTCATCGACTTTAGGTCGGTCTGGAGGGTTTTTAAGGAAAAGTATTAATCCTACCGTAATTCCGAAGATATTGTGTGGGTCCAGAGATTTCAGTCTACAAACTGACCAAAAATGGTGACTAGCTATAAATATGTGGCCGTGAGGGCGAGTTTAAAATGTTTTTTTGTGTTTAAAAAACGCCTGCCTCACACTCTAGCTTTTCAGTTGCTCCACTCTAGCAGGCTGGATTTTGCTAAAACTTTGTGGCGCTTGAGGTCTGATTATACAAAAACCGTAGCAGTTATCAACATACCGTCTTCAGTTTTAAATAGACGAAGGATTTATCTACAAACTGAGCTTCAAACTGTTTTTCTAGGTGAATGTATGCCGACACAGTGAAGTGCTGTTTTTTATGCTTTTTTTTTCCTCTCCCCATTCATTTCCTATGGGATTTTTTTGCGACGTTTTCGCTAATAATTCGCAAACCTTCGGACTAATGAGAAAGTTTTATACAAGCACACATCACCCCATTGGTCCCGACGCGTGTGCCAACTTTGGGCCCGATCCGCCAAACCGTGCGGGACTAGTTACGCGCCGAAGTTTTGGGTATACGGGAGAATTATAATAATAATAATAATACGCGGAATAAATATGTGCAATAGTAGTAGGTGGGCCATGCCTTCGGCATGTGGCCCCCCAATAATACGCGGAATAAATATGTGCAATAGTAGTAGGTGGGCCATGCCTTCGGCATGTGGCCCCCCAACTAGAAAATTTCTAAAGAAATTTTGAGGGGGGCCACCTACTGCCCGTCTGGGGAACCGGGCCAATACGGCCCTGGCAAGTGACGTCGGGGCTCCCCAGACCAACTGCTTACGCCTTTGAGGGCTGCTGAGGGAAGGAAAGAGGGCAAGTTCATGGGCAAAGAGAGCTGTGTGCCACTTGTGCTGAAATCTGGGAAATAGACGTGCACAGCGTATGATGCACAAGGGTAATATGGGTTGTCCATATTGAAACACAGTGGGTAAAGCCCAGTTGGCGGGCTTCGCCCGCCTGCTAGGAGCCATCTCAGTGAAGAAAAAAATCACCAATGGCGGGCTCTGCCCGCCTTCTAAGAGCCATTGCAGTGATGAAATCACCAATGGCGGGCTCCGCCCGCCTGCTAAGAGCCATTGCAGTGATGTAATCACCTTTGGCGGGCTCCGCCCGCCTGTTACCATTGGCGGGCTCCGCCCGCCTTCTAAGAGCCATTGCAGTGATGAAATCACCAATGGCAATGAGCAACATGCCAGAATGTATGAGTGTGTATAAGGAAGAGGCTTTTATTCTGTAGAGTCCTTGTAGTCTTATTTTGAAAGTCTATCATGAATGTGCATCAAAAGATGGGTCACGCCCAGCAGTGATATAGAATCCATTTCCAAATGTTAAATCACTGGTTTTCCATGTTATTAGGTGAATAGTTGCTGTATTACAGAGTAAATGGGAGACTTTTATTGTGAAATTTGCTCTGGGTGTGTTTTGAAAAGGTCACTAGAGTCTAATAAAAACAACCTGGAAGAGTTTGGGTCATAATGTTGAGCCATTTGCATCAATTAATGCATTAGTATAATCTAGAGGCTTTTATTTTGTAGGGTCGCTGGAGTCTTATTTTGAAAGTCCAACAGAGTTGTGTTTATAGAAAATGTTCAGACCCGTCAATGATAGTTGATTACTTTCCAATCGTTAAATCACTCTTTTTCCATGTTATTAGGGCAGTAGATGAAGCGGAAATGGGAGGCTTTTATTTTGAAATTTGCTATAGGGTGTGTTTTAAACAGTCTCCTAGAGTCTATTCTCTAAAACGGGGTTGAGTTTGGGTCATAATGTTGAGCCATATAGGGCAATAAATATATGTAAAAAATATAGAGGCTTTTATTTTGTAGGGTCCCTGGAGTCTTATTTTGAAAGTCTATCAGTGCTGAGTGGCAAGGGAAGTGTCATGGACAGCAGTCATATAGTATCCATTTCCCAATGTTAAATCAGTCCTTTCACCCTCCATTAGATTAATATGTGCTGTTTAAAACAGCAGAGGTAAAATCTGTTTGAAGCTTGGTAACCTTGACAACGCTTAACGAGCCTCTCACTGACACAGACAACAGCTGCACTCACTATTGGTTTCTTCTTCCCAGGCTTTTTTGTATGGGAAGAACGGCACCGAACAAACGACTACTGATCAAAAACCGTATGAGTTATTCAAAAAACATTTTCACCATGAGCATCAGCAATCCTTCGACTCCAACTATACCAACTTTGGTGTATGTGTGTCATTCAGAAAAATATTTATGACGAGTTGAAAACACATAGTCTGATTCGTTTCTCTCCCATCTTCAGCTCAAAAAGAATAGAGAAAGGCTGAAACTCTCATCGACTTTAGGTTGGTCTGGACGGTTTTTAAGGAAAAGTATTAATCCTACCGTAATTCCGAAGACATTGTGTGAGTCCAGAGGTTTCAGTCTACAAACTGACCAAAAATGGTGACTGTAGCTCCAAATATGTGGCCGTGAGGGCGAGAATAAGATGTTTGATCTTAAAAGAATGGCCGCCTCACACTAAGATTTCAGCAGCTGCACTCTAGCAGGCTGCTGCAGAAGCTAACTGTCAGCTAGCTTCCAGGTGCTTACCCTCCGAACAAACGACTGCTGAGCAAAAACCGTAAAAGATATCTGAAAAATTCTTTCAGTGAAAGCAACATCTATCCTTTGTCTCAGACTGGGGTAACCTTCATGTCTGTAGGTCTTTCACAACCCAAAACGAAGCACAAACAAAATGGTTGGCCCACCTGCTCCTCCCTTTGTTTGAACTGCAGGACCTCACTCTCACTCACCTTTTAGCTGCTAAAGCACCCCTCCGAACAAACGACTGCTGAGTAAAAACCGTAAAAGGTATCTGAAAAATTATTTTTATCTAAGCGACAGCTATATCTTGTCTTCAATTGGAGTAACTTTCATGGCTGTAGGTCATCTACAACCTGAATGGGAAGAGAAAGAAAAAGAAAAAACGTTTTGTCACACCTGATCTTCTAATTGAGCTAGCTGCAGCAGGACACTCTCCCCCAGCTTTCAGCTGCTTAAAATGTCCTCCGAACAAACGACTGCTGAGCAAAAACCGTATGAGTTATTCAAAATATTTTTTCACCGTGAGCGTCAGCCATCCTTCGACTCCAACTATGCCAACTTTGGTGTATGTGTGTCATTCAGAAAAATATTTATGACGAGTTTAAAACACATAGTCTGATTCGTTTTTCTCCCCTCTTCTGCTCCAAAACCAATGAAAAACGGCTCTGATTTTCATCGACTTTAGGTCGGTCTGGAGGGTTTTTAAGGAAAAGTATTAATCCTACCGTAATTCCGAAGATATTGTGTGGGTCCAGAGATTTCAGTCTACAAACTGACCAAAAATGGTGACTCTAGCTATAAATATGTGGCCGTGAGGGCGAGTTTAAAATGTTTTTTTGTGTTTAAAAAACGCCTGCCTCACACTCTAGCTTTTCAGTTGCTCCACTCTAGCAGGCTGGATTTTGCTAAAACTTTGTGGCGCTTGAGGTCTGATTATACAAAAACCGTAGCAGTTATCAACATACCGTCTTCAGTTTTAAATAGACGAAGGATTTATCTACAAACTGAGCTTCAAACTGTTTTTCTAGGTGAATGTATGCCGACACAGTGAAGTGCTGTTTTTTATGCTTTTTTTTTCCTCTCCCCATTCATTTCCTATGGGATTTTTTTGCGACGTTTTCGCTAATAATTCGCAAACCTTCGGACTAATGAGAAAGTTTTATACAAGCACACATCACCCCATTGGTCCCGACGCGTGTGCCAACTTTGGGCCCGATCCGCCAAACCGTGCGGGACTAGTTACGTGCCGAAGTTTTGGGTATACGGGAGAATTATAATAATAATAATAATAATAATACGCGGAATAAATATGTGCAATAGTAGTAGGTGGGCCATGCCTTCGGCATGTGGCCCCCCAATAATAATACGCGGAATAAATATGTGCAATAGTAGTAGGTGGGCCATGCCTTCGGCATGTGGCCCCCCAATAATACGCGGAATAAATATGTGCAATAGTAGTAGGTGGGCCATGCCTTCGGCATGTGGCCCCCCAACTAGAAAATTTCTAAAGAAATTTTGAGGGGGGCCACCTACTGCCCGTCTGGGGAACCGGGCCAATACGGCCCTGGCAAGTGACGTCGGGGCTCCCCAGACCAACTGCTTACGCCTTTGAGGGCTGCTGAGGGAAGGAAAGAGGGCAAGTTCACTGGCAAAGAGAGCTGTGTGCCACTTGTGCTGAAATCTGGGAAATAGACGTGCACAGCGTATGATGCACAAGGGTAATATGGGTTGTCCATATTGAAACACAGTGGGTAAAGCCCAGTTGGCGGGCTTTGCCCGCCTGCTAGGAGCCATCTCAGTGAAGAAAAAAATCACCAATGGCGGGCTCTGCCCGCCTTCTAAGAGCCATTGCAGTGATGAAATCACCAATGGCGGGCTCCGCCCGCCTGCTAAGAGCCATTGCAGTGATGTAATCACCTTTGGTGGGCTCCGCCCGCCTGTTACCATTGGCGGGCTCCGCCCGCCTTCTAAGAGCCATTGCAGTGATGAAATCACCAATGGCAATGAGCAATATGCCAGAATGTATGAGTGTGTATAAGGAAGAGGCTTTTATTCTGTAGAGTCCTTGTAGTCTTATTTTGAAAGTCTATCATGAATGTGCATCAAAAGATGGGTCACGCCCAGCAGTGATATAGAATCCATTTCCAAATGTTAAATCACTGGTTTTCCATGTTATTAGGTGAATAGTTGCTGTATTACAGAGTAAATGGGAGACTTTTATTGTGAAATTTGCTCTGGGTGTGTTTTGAAAAGGTCACTAGAGTCTAATAAAAACAACCTGGAAGAGTTTGGGTCATAATGTTGAGCCATTTGCATCAATTAATGCATTAGTATAATCTAGAGGCTTTTATTTTGTAGGGTCCCTGGAGTCTTATTTTGAAAGTCCAACAGAGTTGTGTTTATAGAAAATGTTCAGACCCGTCAATGATAGTTGATTACTTTCCAATCGTTAAATCACTTTTTCCATGTTATTAGGGCAGTAGATGAAGCGGAAATGGGAGGCTTTTATTTTGAAATTTGCTATAGGGTGTGTTTTAAACAGTCTCCTAGAGTCTATTCTCTAAAACGGGGTTGAGTTTGGGTCATAATGTTGAGCCATATAGGGCAATAAATATATGTAAAAAATATAGAGGCTTTTATTTTGTAGGGTCCCTGGAGTCTTATTTTGAAAGTCTATCAGTGCTGAGTGGCAAGGGAAGTGTCATGGACAGCAGTCATATAGTATCCATTTCCCAATGTTAAATCAGTCCTTTCACCCTCCATTAGATTAATATGTGCTGTTTAAAACAGCAGAGGTAAAATCTGTTTGAAGCTTGGTAACCTTGACAACGCTTAACGAGCCTCTCACTGACACAGACAACAGCTGCACTCACTATTGGTTTCTTCTTCCCAGGCTTTTTTGTATGGGAAGAACGGCACCGAACAAACGACTACTGATCAAAAACCGTATGAGTTATTCAAAAAACATTTTCACCATGAGCATCAGCAATCCTTCGACTCCAACTATACCAACTTTGGTGTATGTGTGTCATTCAGAAAAATATTTATGACGAGTTGAAAACACATAGTCTGATTCGTTTCTCTCCCATCTTCAGCTCAAAAAGAATAGAGAAAGGCTGAAACTCTCATCGACTTTAGGTTGGTCTGGAGGGTTTTTAAGGAAAAGTATTAATCCTACCGTAATTCCGAAGACATTGTGTGAGTCCAGAGGTTTCAGTCTACAAACTGACCAAAAATGGTGACTGTAGCTCTAAATATGTGGCCGTGAGGGCGAGAATAAGATGTTTGATCTTAAAAAAATGGCCGCCTCACACTAAGATTTCAGCAGCTGCACTCTAGCAGGCTGCTGCAGAAGCTAACTGTCAGCTAGCTTCCAGGTGCTTACCCTCCGAACAAACGACTGCTGAGCAAAAACCGTAAAAGATATCTGAAAAATTCTTTCAGTGAAAGCAACATCTATCCTTTGTCTCAGACTGGGGTAACCTTCATGTCTGTAGGTCTTTCACAACCCAAAACGAAGCACAAACAAAATGGTTGGCCCACCTGCTCCTCCCTTTGTTTGAACTGCAGGACCTCACTCTCACTCACCTTTTAGCTGCTAAAGCACCCCTCCGAACAAACGACTGCTGAGTAAAAACCGTAAAAGGTATCTGAAAAATTATTTTTATCTAAGCGACAGCTATATCTTGTCTTCAATTGGAGTAACTTTCATGGCTGTAGGTCATCTACAACCTGAATGGGAAGAGAAAGAAAAAGAAAAAACGTTTTGTCACACCTGATCTTCTAATTGAGCTAGCTGCAGCAGGACACTCTCCCCCAGGTTTCAGCTGCTTAAAATGTCCTCCGAACAAACGACTGCTGAGCAAAAACCGTATGAGTTATTCAAAATATTTTTTCACCGTGAGCGTCAGCCATCCTTCGACTCCAACTATGCCAACTTTGGTGTATGTGTGTCATTCAGAAAAATATTTATGACGAGTTTAAAACACATAGTCGGATTCGTTTTTCTCCCCTCTTCTGCTCCAAAACCAATGAAAAACGGCTCTGATTTTCATCGACTTTAGGTCGGTCTGGAGGGTTTTTAAGGAAAAGTATTAATCCTACCGTAATTCCGAAGATATTGTGTGGGTCCAGAGATTTCAGTCTACAAACTGACCAAAAATGGTGACTCTAGCTATAAATATGTGGCCGTGAGGGCGAGTTTAAAATGTTTTTTTGTGTTTAAAAAACGCCTGCCTCACACTCTAGCTTTTCAGTTGCTCCACTCTAGCAGGCTGGATTTTGCTAAAACTTTGTGGCGCTTGAGGTCTGATTATACAAAAACCGTAGCAGTTATCAACATACCGTCTTCAGTTTTAAATAGACGAAGGATTTATCTACAAACTGAGCTTCAAACTGTTTTTCTAGGTGAATGTATGGCGACACAGTGAAGTGCTGTTTTTTATGCTTTTTTTTCCCTCTCCCCATTCATTTCCTATGGGATTTTTTTGCGACGTTTTCGCTAATAATTCGCAAACCTTCGGACTAATGAGAAAGTTTTATACAAGCACACATCACCCCATTGGTCCCGACGCGTGTGCCAACTTTGGGCCCGATCCGCCAAACCGTGCGGGACTAGTTACGCGCCGAAGTTTTGGGTATACGGGAGAATTATAATAACTAGAAAATTTCTAAAGAAATTTTGAGGGGGGCCACCTACTGCCCGTCTGGGGAACCGGGCCAATACGGCCCTGGCAAGTGACGTCGGGGCTCCCCAGACCAACTGCTTACGCCTTTGAGGGCTGCTGAGGGAAGGAAAGAGGGCAAGTTCATGGGCAAAGAGAGCTGTGTGCCACTTGTGCTGAAATCTGGGAAATAGACGTGCACAGCGTATGATGCACAAGGGTAATATGGGTTGTCCATATTGAAACACAGTGGGTAAAGCCCAGTTGGCGGGCTTTGCCCGCCTGGTAGGAGCCATCTCAGTGAAGAAAAAAATCACCAATGGCGGGCTCTGCCCGCCTTCTAAGAGCCATTGCAGTGATGAAATCACCAATGGCGGGCTCAGCCCGCCTGCTAAGAGCCATTGCAGTGATGTAATCACCTTTGGCGGGCTCCGCCCGCCTGTTACCATTGGCGGGCTCCGCCCGCCTTCTAAGAGCCATTGCAGTGATGAAATCACCAATGGCAATGAGCAATATGCCAGAATGTATGAGTGTGTATAAGGAAGAGGCTTTTATTCTGTAGAGTCCTTGTAGTCTTATTTTGAAAGTCTATCATGAATGTGCATCAAAAGATGGGTCACGCCCAGCAGTGATATAGAATCCATTTCCAAATGTTAAATCACTGGTTTTCCATGTTATTAGGTGAATAGTTGCTGTATTACAGAGTAAATGGGAGACTTTTATTGTGAAATTTGCTCTGGGGTGTGTTTTGAAAAGGTCACTAGAGTCTAATAAAAACAACCTGGAAGAGTTTGGGTCATAATGTTGAGCCATTTGCATCAATTAATGCATTAGTATAATCTAGAGGCTTTTATTTTGTAGGGTCCCTGGAGTCTTATTTTGAAAGTCCAACAGAGTTGTGTTTATAGAAAATGTTCAGACCCGTCAATGATAGTTGATTACTTTCCAATCGTTAAATCACTCTTTTTCCATGTTATTAGGGCAGTAGATGAAGCGGAAATGGGAGGCTTTTATTTTGAAATTTGCTATAGGGTGTGTTTTAAACAGTCTCCTAGAGTCTATTCTCTAAAACGGGGTTGAGTTTGGGTCATAATGTTGAGCCATATAGGGCAATAAATATATGTAAAAAATATAGAGGCTTTTATTTTGTAGGGTCCCTGGAGTCTTATTTTGAAAGTCTATCAGTGCTGAGTGGCAAGGGAAGTGTCATGGACAGCAGTCATATAGTATCCATTTCCCAATGTTAAATCAGTCCTTTCACCCTCCATTAGATTAATATGTGCTGTTTAAAACAGCAGAGGTAAAATCTGTTTGAAGCTTGGTAACCTTGACAACGCTTAACGAGCCTCTCACTGACACAGACAACAGCTGCACTCACTATTGGTTTCTTCTTCCCAGGCTTTTTTGTATGGGAAGAACGGCACCGAACAAACGACTACTGATCAAAAACCGTATGAGTTATTCAAAAAACATTTTCACCATGAGCATCAGCAATCCTTCGACTCCAACTATACCAACTTTGGTGTATGTGTGTCATTCAGAAAAATATTTATGACGAGTTGAAAACACATAGTCTGATTCGTTTCTCTCCCATCTTCAGCTCAAAAAGAATAGAGAAAGGCTGAAACTCTCATCGACTTTAGGTTGGTCTGGAGGGTTTTTAAGGAAAAGTATTAATCCTACCGTAATTCCGAAGACATTGTGTGAGTCCAGAGGTTTCAGTCTACAAACTGACCAAAAATGGTGACTGTAGCTCCAAATATGTGGCCGTGAGGGCGAGAATAAGATGTTTGATCTTAAAAAAATGGCCGCCTCACACTAAGATTTCAGCAGCTGCACTCTAGCAGGCTGCTGCAGAAGCTAACTGTCAGCTAGCTTCCAGGTGCTTACCCTCCGAACAAACGACTGCTGAGCAAAAACCGTAAAAGATATCTGAAAAATTCTTTCAGTGAAAGCAACATCTATCCTTTGTCTCAGACTGGGGTAACCTTCATGTCTGTAGGTCTTTCACAACCCAAAACGAAGCACAAACAAAATGGTTGGCCCACCTGCTCCTCCCTTTGTTTGAACTGCAGGACCTCACTCTCACTCACCTTTTAGCTGCTAAAGCACCCCTCCGAACAAACGACTGCTGAGTAAAAACCGTAAAAGGTATCTGAAAAATTCTTTTTATCTAAGCGACAGCTATATCTTGTCTTCAATTGGAGTAACTTTCATGGCTGTAGGTCATCTACAAACTGAATGGGAAGAGAAAGAAAAATAAAAAACGTTTCATCACACCTAAGCTTCTAATTGAGCTAGCTGCAGCAGGTCACTGTCACTCAGCTTTCAGGTGCTTAAAATGTCCTCCGAACAAACGACTGCTGAGCAAAAACCGTATGAGTTATTCAAAAAAATTTTTCACCGTGAGCGTCAGTCATCCTTCGACTCCAACTATGCCAACTTTGGTGTATGTGTGTCATTCACAAAAATATTTATGACGAGTTTAAAACACATAGTCTGATTCGTTTTTCTCCCCTCTTCTGCTCCAAAACCAATGAAAAACGGCTCTGATTTTCATCGACTTTAGGTCGGTCTGGAGGGTTTTTAAGGAAAAGTATTAATCCTACCGTAATTCCGAAGATATTGTGTGGGTCCAGAGATTTCAGTCTACAAACTGACCAAAAATGGTGACTCTAGCTATAAATATGTGGCCGTGAGGGCGAGTTTAAAATGTTTTTTTGTGTTTAAAAAACGCCTGCCTCACACTCTAGCTTTTCAGTTGCTCCACTCTAGCAGGCTGGATTTTGCTAAAACTTTGTGGCGCTTGAGGTCTGATTATACAAAAACCATAGCAGTTATCAACATACCGTCTTCAGTTTTAAATAGAAGAAGGATTTATCTACAAACTGAGCTTCAAACTGTTTTTCTAGGTGAATGTATGCCGACACAGTGAAGTGCTGTTTTTTATGCTTTTTTTTTCCTCTCCCCATTCATTTCCTATGGGATTTTTTTGCGACGTTTTCGCTAATAATTCGCAAACCTTCGGACTAATGAGAAAGTTTTATACAAGCACACATCACCCCATTGGTCCCGACGCGTGTGCCAACTTTGGGCCCGATCCGCAAAAACCGTGCGGGACTAGTTACGCGCCGAAGTTTTGGGTATACGGGAGAATTATAATAACTAGAAAATTTCTAAAGAAATTTTGAGGGGGGCCACCTACTGCCCGTCTGGGGAACCGGGCCAATACGGCCCTGGCAAGTGACGTCGGGGCTCCCCAGACCAACTGCTTACGCCTTTGAGGGCTGCTGAGGGAAGGAAAGAGGGCAAGTTCATGGGTAAAGAGAGCTGTGTGCCACTTGTGCTGAAATCTGGGAAATAGACGTGCACAGCGTATGATGCACAAGGGTAATATGGGTTGTCCATATTGAAACACAGTGGGTAAAGCCCAGTTGGCGGGCTTCGCCCGCCTGCGAGGAGCCATCTCAGTGAAGAAAAAAATCACCAATGGCGGGCTCTGCCCGCCTTCTAAGAGCCATTGCAGTGATGAAATCACCAATGGCGGGCTCCGCCCGCCTGCTAAGAGCCATTGCAGTGATGAAATCACCAATGGCAATGAGCAATATGCCAGAATGTATGAGTGTGTATAAGGAAGAGGCTTTTATTCTGTAGAGTCCTTGTAGTCTTATTTTGAAAGTCTATCATGAATGTGCATCAAAAGATGGGTCACGCCCAGCAGTGATATAGAATCCATTTCCAAATGTTAAATCACTGGTTTTCCATGTTATTAGGTGAATAGTTGCTGTATTACAGAGTAAATGGGAGACTTTTATTGTGAAATTTGCTCTGGGGTGTGTTTTGAAAAGGTCACTAGAGTCTAATAAAAACAACCTGGAAGAGTTTGGGTCATAATGTTGAGCCATTTGCATCAATTAATGCATTACTATAATCTAGAGGCTTTTATTTTGTAGGGTCCCTGGAGTCTTATTTTGAAAGTCCAACAGAGTTGTGTTTATAGAAAATGTTCAGACCCGTCAATGATAGTTGATTACTTTCCAATCGTTAAATCACTCTTTTTCCATGTTATTAGGGCAGTAGATGAAGCGGAAATGGGAGGCTTTTATTTTGAAATTTGCTATAGGGTGTGTTTTAAACAGTCTCCTAGAGTCTATTCTCTAAAACGGGGTTGAGTTTGGGTCATAATGTTGAGCCATATAGGGCAATAAATATATGTAAAAAATATAGAGGCTTTTATTTTGTAGGGTCCCTGGAGTCTTATTTTGAAAGTCTATCAGTGCTGAGTGGCAAGGGAAGTGTCATGGACAGCAGTCATATAGTATCCATTTCCCAATGTTAAATCAGTCCTTTCACCCTCCATTAGATTAATATGTGCTGTTTAAAACAGCAGAGGTAAAATCTGTTTGAAGCTTGGTAACCTTGACAACGCTTAACGAGCCTCTCACTGACACAGACAACAGCTGCACTCACTATTGGTTTCTTCTTCCCAGGCTTTTTTGTATGGGAAGAACGGCACCGAACAAACGACTACTGATCAAAAACCGTATGAGTTATTCAAAAAACATTTTCACCATGAGCATCAGCAATCCTTCGACTCCAACTATACCAACTTTGGTGTATGTGTGTCATTCAGAAAAATATTTATGACGAGTGAAAACACATAGTCTGATTCGTTTCTCTCCCATCTTCAGCTCAAAAAGAATAGAGAAAGGCTGAAACTCTCATCGACTTTAGGTTGGTCTGGAGGGTTTTTAAGGAAAAGTATTAATCCTACCGTAATTCCGAAGACATTGTGTGAGTCCAGAGGTTTCAGTCTACAAACTGACCAAAAATGGTGACTGTAGCTCCAAATATGTGGCCGTGAGGGCGAGAATAAGATGTTTGATCTGAAAAAAATGGCCGCCTCACACTAAGATTTCAGCAGCTGCACTCTAGCAGGCTGCTGCAGAAGCTAACTGTCAGCTAGCTTCCAGGTGCTTACCCTCCGAACAAACGACTGCTGAGCAAAAACCGTAAAAGATATCTGAAAAATTCTTTCAGTGAAAGCAACATCTATCCTTTGTCTCAGACTGGGGTAACCTTCATGTCTGTAGGTCTTTCACAACCCAAAACGAAGCACAAACAAAATGGTTGGCCCACCTGCTCCTCCCTTTCTTTTAACTGCAGGACCTCACTCTCACTCACCTTTTAGCTGCTAAAGCACCCCTCCGAACAAACGACTGCTGAGTAAAAACCGTAAAAGGTATCTGAAAAATTCTTTTTATCTAAGCGACAGCTATATCTTGTCTTCAATTGGAGTAACTTTCATGGCTGTAGATCATCTACAAACTGAATGGGAAGAGAAAGAAAAAGAAAAAACGTTTCATCACACCTAAGCTTCTAATTGAGCTAGCTGCAGCAGGTCAATGTCACTCAGCTTTCAGGTGCTTAAAATGTCCTCCGAACAAACGACTGCTGAGCAAAAACCGTATGAGTTATTCAAAAAATTTTTTCACCGTGAGCGTCAGTCATCCTTCGACTCCAACTATGCCAACTTTGGTGTATGTGTGTCATTCAGAAAAATATTTATGACGAGTTTAAAACACATAGTCTGATTCGTTTTTCTCCCCTCTTCTGCTCCAAAACCAATGAAAAACGGCTCTGATTTTCATCGACTTTAGGTCGGTCTGGAGGGTTTTTAAGGAAAAGTATTAATCCTACCGTAATTCCGAAGATATTGTGTGGGTCCAGAGATTTCAGTCTACAAACTGACCAAAAATGGTGACTCTAGCTATAAATATGTGGCCGTGAGGGCGAGTTTAAAATGTTTTTTTGTGTTTAAAAAACGCCTGCCTCACACTCTAGCTTTTCAGTTGCTCCACTCTAGCAGGCTGGATTTTGCTAAAACTTTGTGGCGCTTGAGGTCTGATTATACAAAAACCGTAGCAGTTATCAACATACCGTCTTCAGTTTTAAATAGACGAAGGATTTATCTACAAACTGAGCTTCAAACTGTTTTTCTAGGTGAATGTATGCCGACACAGTGAAGTGCTGTTTTTTATGCTTTTTTTTTCCTCTCCCCATTCATTTCCTATGGGATTTTTTTGCGACGTTTTCGCTAATAATTCGCAAACCTTCGGACTAATGAGAAAGTTTTATACAAGCACACATCACCCCATTGGTCCCGACGCGTGTGCCAACTTTGGGCCCGATCCGCCAAACCGTGCGGGACTAGTTACGCGCCGAAGTTTTGGGTATACGGGAGAATTATAATAACTAGAAAATTTCTAAAGAAATTTTGAGGGGGGCCACCTACTGCCCGTCTGGGGAACCGGGCCAATACGGCCCTGGCAAGTGACGTCGGGGCTCCCCAGACCAACTGCTTACGCCTTTGAGGGCTGCTGAGGGAAGGAAAGAGGGCAAGTTCATGGGCAAAGAGAGCTGTGTGCCACTTGTGCTGAAATCTGGGAAATAGACGTGCACAGCGTATGATGCACAAGGGTAATATGGGTTGTCCATATTGAAACACAGTGGGTAAAGCCCAGTTGGCGGGCTTCGCCCGCCTGCTAGGAGCCATCTCAGTGAAGAAAAAAATCACCAATGGCGGGCTCTGCCCGCCTTCTAAGAGCCATTGCAGTGATGAAATCACGCCCGCCTGCTAAGAGCCATTGCAGTGATGTAATCACCTTTGGCGGGCTCCGCCCGCCTGTTACCATTGGCGGGCTCCGCCCGCCTTCTAAGAGCCATTGCAGTGATGAAATCACCAATGGCAATGAGCAATATGCCAGAATGTATGAGTGTGTATAAGGAAGAGGCTTTTATTCTGTAGAGTCCTTGTAGTCTTATTTTGAAAGTCTATCATGAATGTGCATCAAAAGATGGGTCACGCCCAGCAGTGATATAGAATCCATTTCCAAATGTTAAATCACTGGTTTTCCATGTTATTAGGTGAATAGTTGCTGTATTACAGAGTAAATGGGAGACTTTTATTGTGAAATTTGCTCTGGGTGTGTTTTGAAAAGGTCACTAGAGTCTAATAAAAACAACCTGGAAGAGTTTGGGTCATAATGTTGAGCCATTTGCATCAATTAATGCATTAGTATAATCTAGAGGCTTTTATTTTGTAGGGTCCCTGGAGTCTTATTTTGAAAGTCCAACAGAGTTGTGTTTATAGAAAATGTTCAGACCCGTCAATGATAGTTGATTACTTTCCAATCGTTAAATCACTCTTTTTCCATGTTATTAGGGCAGTAGATGAAGCGGAAATGGGAGGCTTTTATTTTGAAATTTGCTATAGGGTGTGTTTTAAACAGTCTCCTAGAGTCTATTCTCTAAAACGGGGTTGAGTTTGGGTCATAATGTTGAGCCATATAGGGCAATAAATATATGTAAAAAATATAGAGGCTTTTATTTTGTAGGGTCCCTGGAGTCTTATTTTGAAAGTCTATCAGTGCTGAGTGGCAAGGGAAGTGTCATGGACAGCAGTCATATAGTATCCATTTCCCAATGTTAAATCAGTCCTTTCACCCTCCATTAGATTAATATGTGCTGTTTAAAACAGCAGAGGTAAAATCTGTTTGAAGCTTGGTAACCTTGACAACGCTTAACGAGCCTCTCACTGACACAGACAACAGCTGCACTCACTATTGGTTTCTTCTTCCCAGGCTTTTTTGTATGGGAAGAACGGCACCGAACAAACGACTACTGATCAAAAACCGTATGAGTTATTCAAAAAACATTTTCACCATGAGCATCAGCAATCCTTCGACTCCAACTATACCAACTTTGGTGTATGTGTGTCATTCAGAAAAATATTTATGACGAGTTGAAAACACATAGTCTGATTCGTTTCTCTCCCATCTTCAGCTCAAAAAGAATAGAGAAAGGCTGAAACTCTCATCGACTTTAGGTTGGTCTGGAGGGTTTTTAAGGAAAAGTATTAATCCTACCGTAATTCCGAAGACATTGTGTGAGTCCAGAGGTTTCAGTCTACAAACTGACCAAAAATGGTGACTGTAGCTCCAAATATGTGGCCGTGAGGGCGAGAATAAGATGTTTGATCTTAAAAAAATGGCCGCCTCACACTAAGATTTCAGCAGCTGCACTCTAGCAGGCTGCTGCAGAAGCTAACTGTCAGCTAGCTTCCAGGTGCTTACCCTCCGAACAAACGACTGCTGAGCAAAAACCGTAAAAGATATCTGAAAAATTCTTTCAGTGAAAGCAACATCTATCCTTTGTCTCAGACTGGGGTAACCTTCATGTCTGTAGGTCTTTCACAACCCAAAACGAAGCACAAACAAAATGGTTGGCCCACCTGCTCCTCCCTTTCTTTTAACTGCAGGACCTCACTCTCACTCACCTTTTAGCTGCTAAAGCACCCCTCCGAACAAACGACTGCTGAGTAAAAACCGTAAAAGGTATCTGAAAAATTCTTTTTATCTAAGCGACAGCTATATCTTGTCTTCGATTGGAGTAACTTTCATGGCTGTAGGTCATCTACAAACTGAATGGGAAGAGAAAGAAAAAGAAAAAACGTTTCATCACACCTAAGCTTCTAATTGAGCTAGCTGCAGCAGGTCACTGTCACTCAGCTTTCAGCTGCTTAAAATGTCCTCCGAACAAACGACTGCTGAGCAAAAACCGTATGAGTTATTCAAAATATTTTTTCACCGTGAGCGTCAGCCATCCTTCGACTCCAACTATGCCAACTTTGGTGTATGTGTGTCATTCAGAAAAATATTTATGACGAGTTTAAAACACATAGTCTGATTCGTTTTTCTCCCCTCTTCTGCTCCAAAACCAATGAAAAACGGCTCTGATTTTCATCGACTTTAGGTCGGTCTGGAGGGTTTTTAAGGAAAAGTATTAATCCTACCGTAATTCCGAAGATATTGTGTGGGTCCAGAGATTTCAGTCTACAAACTGACCAAAAATGGTGACTCTAGCTATAAATATGTGGCCGTGAGGGCGAGTTTAAAATGTTTTTTTGTGTTTAAAAAACGCCTGCCTCACACTCTAGCTTTTCAGTTGCTCCACTCTAGCAGGCTGGATTTTGCTAAAACTTTGTGGCGCTTGAGGTCTGATTATACAAAAACCGTAGCAGTTATCAACATACCGTCTTCAGTTTTAAATAGACGAAGGATTTATCTACAAACTGAGCTTCAAACTGTTTTTCTAGGTGAATGTATGCCGACACAGTGAAGTGCTGTTTTTTATGCTTTTTTTTTCCTCTCCCCATTCATTTCCTATGGGATTTTTTTGCGACGTTTTCGCTAATAATTCGCAAACCTTCGGACTAATGAGAAAGTTTTATACAAGCACACATCACCCCATTGGTCCCGACGCGTGTGCCAACTTTGGGCCCGATCCGCCAAACCGTGCGGGACTAGTTACGCGCCGAAGTTTTGGGTATACGGGAGAATTATAATAATAATAATAATACGCGGAATAAATATGTGCAATAGTAGTAGGTGGGCCATGCCTTCGGCATGTGGCCCCCCAATAATAATAATACGCGGAATAAATATGTGCAATAGTAGTAGGTGGGCCATGCCTTCGGCATGTGGCCCCCCAATAATACGCGGAATAAATATGTGCAATAGTAGTAGGTGGGCCATGCCTTCGGCATGTGGCCCCCCAACTAGAAAATTTCTAAAGAAATTTTGAGGGGGGCCACCTACTGCCCGTCTGGGGAACCGGGCCAATACGGCCCTGGCAAGTGACGTCGGGGCTCCCCAGACCAACTGCTTACGCCTTTGAGGGCTGCTGAGGGAAGGAAAGAGGGCAAGTTCATGGGCAAAGAGAGCTGTGTGCCACTTGTGCTGAAATCTGGGAAATAGACGTGCACAGCGTATGATGCACAAGGGTAATATGGGTTGTCCATATTGAAACACAGTGGGTAAAGCCCAGTTGGCGGGCTTCGCCCGCCTGCTAGGAGCCATCTCAGTGAAGAAAAAAATCACCAATGGCGGGCTCTGCCCGCCTTCTAAGAGCCATTGCAGTGATGAAATCACCAATGGCGGGCTCCGCCCGCCTGCTAAGAGCCATTGCAGTGATGTAATCACCTTTGGCGGGCTCCGCCCGCCTGTTACCATTGGCGGGCTCCGCCCGCCTTCTAAGAGCCATTGCAGTGATGAAATCACCAATGGCAATGAGCAATATGCCAGAATGTATGAGTGTGTATAAGGAAGAGGCTTTTATTCTGTAGAGTCCTTGTAGTCTTATTTTGAAAGTCTATCATGAATGTGCATCAAAAGATGGGTCACGCCCAGCAGTGATATAGAATCCATTTCCAAATGTTAAATCACTGGTTTTCCATGTTATTAGGTGAATAGTTGCTGTATTACAGAGTAAATGGGAGACTTTTATTGTGAAATTTGCTCTGGGTGTGTTTTGAAAAGGTCACTAGAGTCTAATAAAAACAACCTGGAAGAGTTTGGGTCATAATGTTGAGCCATTTGCATCAATTAATGCATTAGTATAATCTAGAGGCTTTTATTTTGTAGGGTCCCTGGAGTCTTATTTTGAAAGTCCAACAGAGTTGTGTTTATAGAAAATGTTCAGACCCGTCAATGATAGTTGATTACTTTCCAATCGTTAAATCACTCTTTTTCCATGTTATTAGGGCAGTAGATGAAGCGGAAATGGGAGGCTTTTATTTTGAAATTTGCTACAGGGTGTGTTTTAAACAGTCTCCTAGAGTCTATTCTCTAAAACGGGGTTGAGTTTGGGTCATAATGTTGAGCCATATAGGGCAATAAATATATGTAAAAAATATAGAGGCTTTTATTTTGTAGGGTCCCTGGAGTCTTATTTTGAAAGTCTATCAGTGCTGAGTGGCAAGGGAAGTGTCATGGACAGCAGTCATATAGTATCCATTTCCCAATGTTAAATCAGTCCTTTCACCCTCCATTAGATTAATATGTGCTGTTTAAAACAGCAGAGGTAAAATCTGTTTGAAGCTTGGTAACCTTGACAACGCTTAACGAGCCTCTCACTGACACAGACAACAGCTGCACTCACTATTGGTTTCTTCTTCCCAGGCTTTTTTGTATGGGAAGAACGGCACCGAACAAACGACTACTGATCAAAAACCGTATGAGTTATTCAAAAAACATTTTCACCATGAGCATCAGCAATCCTTCGACTCCAACTATACCAACTTTGGTGTATGTGTGTCATTCAGAAAAATATTTATGACGAGTTGAAAACACATAGTCTGATTCGTTTCTCTCCCATCTTCAGCTCAAAAAGAATAGAGAAAGGCTGAAACTCTCATCGACTTTAGGTTGGTCTGGAGGGTTTTTAAGGAAAAGTATTAATCCTACCGTAATTCCGAAGACATTGTGTGAGTCCAGAGGTTTCAGTCTACAAACTGACCAAAAATGGTGACTGTAGCTCCAAATATGTGGCCGTGAGGGCGAGAATAAGATGTTTGATCTTAAAAAAATGGCCGCCTCACACTAAGATTTCAGCAGCTGCACTCTAGCAGGCTGCTGCAGAAGCTAACTGTCAGCTAGCTTCCAGGTGCTTACCCTCCGAACAAACGACTGCTGAGCAAAAACCGTAAAAGATATCTGAAAAATTCTTTCAGTGAAAGCAACATCTATCCTTTGTCTCAGACTGGGGTAACCTTCATGTCTGTAGGTCTTTCACAACCCAAAACGAAGCACAAACAAAATGGTTGGCCCACCTGCTCCTCCCTTTGTTTGAACTGCAGGACCTCACTCTCACTGACCTTTTAGCTGCTAAAGCACCCCTCCGAACAAACGACTGCTGAGTAAAAACCGTAAAAGGTATCTGAAAAATTATTTTTATCTAAGCGACAGCTATATCTTGTCTTCAATTGGAGTAACTTTCATGGCTGTAGGTCATCTACAACCTGAATGGGAAGAGAAAGAAAAAGAAAAAACGTTTTGTCACACCTGATCTTCTAATTGAGCTAGCTGCAGCAGGACACTCTCCCCCAGCTTTCAGCTGCTTAAAATGTCCTCCGAACAAACGACTGCTGAGCAAAAACCGTATGAGTTATTCAAAATATTTTTTCACCGTGAGCGTCAGCCATCCTTCGACTCCAACTATGCCAACTTTGGTGTATGTGTGTCATTCAGAAAAATATTTATGACGAGTTTAAAACACATAGTCTGATTCGTTTTTCTCCCCTCTTCTGCTCCAAAACCAATGAAAAACGGCTCTGATTTTCATCGACTTTAGGTCGGTCTGGAGGGTTTTTAAGGAAAAGTATTAATCCTACCGTAATTCCGAAGATATTGTGTGGGTCCAGAGATTTCAGTCTACAAACTGACCAAAAATGGTGACTCTAGCTATAAATATGTGGCCGTGAGGGCGAGTTTAAAATGTTTTTTTGTGTTTAAAAAACGCCTGCCTCACACTCTAGCTTTTCAGTTGCTCCACTCTAGCAGGCTGGATTTTGCTAAAACTTTGTGGCGCTTGAGGTCTGATTATACAAAAACCGTAGCAGTTATCAACATACCGTCTTCAGTTTTAAATAGACGAAGGATTTATCTACAAACTGAGCTTCAAACTGTTTTTCTAGGTGAATGTATGCCGACACAGTGAAGTGCTGTTTTTTATGCTTTTTTTTTCCTCTCCCCATTCATTTCCTATGGGATTTTTTTGCGACGTTTTCGCTAATAATTCGCAAACCTTCGGACTAATGAGAAAGTTTTATACAAGCACACATCACCCCATTGGTCCCGACGCGTGTGCCAACTTTGGGCCCGATCCGCCAAACCGTGCGGGACTAGTTACGTGCCGAAGTTTTGGGTATACGGGAGAATTATAATAACTAGAAAATTTCTAAAGAAATTTTGAGGGGGGCCACCTACTGCCCGTCTGGGGAACCGGGCCAATACGGCCCTGGCAAGTGACGTCGGGGCTCCCCAGACCAACTGCTTACGCCTTTGAGGGCTGCTGAGGGAAGGAAAGAGGGCAAGTTCATGGGTAAAGAGAGCTGTGTGCCACTTGTGCTGAAATCTGGGAAATAGACGTGCACAGCGTATGATGCACAAGGGTAATATGGGTTGTCCATATTGAAACACAGTGGGTAAAGCCCAGTTGGCGGGCTTCGCCCGCCTGTGAGGAGCCATCTCAGTGAAGAAAAAAATCACCAATGGCGGGCTCTGCCCGCCTTCTAAGAGCCATTGCAGTGATGAAATCACCAATGGCGGGCTCCGCCCGCCTGCTAAGAGCCATTGCAGTGATGTAATCACCTTTGGCGGGCTCCGCCCGCCTTCTAAGAGCCATTGCAGTGATGAAATCACCAATGGCAATGAGCAATATGCCAGAATGTATGAGTGTGTATAAGGAAGAGGCTTTTATTCTGTAGAGTCCTTGTAGTCTTATTTTGAAAGTCTATCATGAATGTGCATCAAAAGATGGGTCACGCCCAGCAGTGATATAGAATCCATTTCCAAATGTTAAATCACTGGTTTTCCATGTTATTAGGTGAATAGTTGCTGTATTACAGAGTAAATGGGAGACTTTTATTGTGAAATTTGCTCTGGGGTGTGTTTTGAAAAGGTCACTAGAGTCTAATAAAAACAACCTGGAAGAGTTTGGGTCATAATGTTGAGCCATTTGCATCAATTAATGCATTACTATAATCTAGAGGCTTTTATTTTGTAGGGTCCCTGGAGTCTTATTTTGAAAGTCCAACAGAGTTGTGTTTATAGAAAATGTTCAGACCCGTCAATGATAGTTGATTACTTTCCAATCGTTAAATCACTCTTTTTCCATGTTATTAGGGCAGTAGATGAAGCGGAAATGGGAGGCTTTTATTTTGAAATTTGCTATAGGGTGTGTTTTAAACAGTCTCCTAGAGTCTATTCTCTAAAACGGGGTTGAGTTTGGGTCATAATGTTGAGCCATATAGGGCAATAAATATATGTAAAAAATATAGAGGCTTTTATTTTGTAGGGTCCCTGGAGTCTTATTTTGAAAGTCTATCAGTGCTGAGTGGCAAGGGAAGTGTCATGGACAGCAGTCATATAGTATCCATTTCCCAATGTTAAATCAGTCCTTTCACCCTCCATTAGATTAATATGTGCTGTTTAAAACAGCAGAGGTAAAATCTGTTTGAAGCTTGGTAACCTTGACAACGCTTAACGAGCCTCTCACTGACACAGACAACAGCTGCACTCACTATTGGTTTCTTCTTCCCAGGCTTTTTTGTATGGGAAGAACGGCACCGAACAAACGACTACTGATCAAAAACCGTATGAGTTATTCAAAAAACATTTTCACCATGAGCATCAGCAATCCTTCGACTCCAACTATACCAACTTTGGTGTATGTGTGTCATTCAGAAAAATATTTATGACGAGTTGAAAACACATAGTCTGATTCGTTTCTCTCCCATCTTCAGCTCAAAAAGAATAGAGAAAGGCTGAAACTCTCATCGACTTTAGGTTGGTCTGGAGGGTTTTTAAGGAAAAGTATTAATCCTACCGTAATTCCGAAGACATTGTGTGAGTCCAGAGGTTTCAGTCTACAAACTGACCAAAAATGGTGACTGTAGCTCCAAATATGTGGCCGTGAGGGCGAGAATAAGATGTTTGATCTTAAAAAAATGGCCGCCTCACACTAAGATTTCAGCAGCTGCACTCTAGCAGGCTGCTGCAGAAGCTAACTGTCAGCTAGCTTCCAGGTGCTTACCCTCCGAACAAACGACTGCTGAGCAAAAACCGTAAAAGATATCTGAAAAATTCTTTCAGTGAAAGCAACATCTATCCTTTGTCTCAGACTGGGGTAACCTTCATGTCTGTAGGTCTTTCACAACCCAAAACGAAGCACAAACAAAATGGTTGGCCCACCTGCTCCTCCCTTTGTTTGAACTGCAGGACCTCACTCTCACTCACCTTTTAGCTGCTAAAGCACCCCTCCGAACAAACGACTGCTGAGTAAAAACCGTAAAAGGTATCTGAAAAATTCTTTTTATCTAAGCGACAGCTATATCTTGTCTTCAATTGGAGTAACTTTCATGGCTGTAGGTCATCTACAAACTGAATGGGAAGAGAAAGAAAAAGAAAAAACGTTTCATCACACCTAAGCTTCTAATTGAGCTAGCTGCAGCAGGTCACTGTCACTCAGCTTTCAGGTGCTTAAAATGTCCTCCGAACAAACGACTGCTGAGCAAAAACCGTATGAGTTATTCAAAAAATTTTTTCACCGTGAGCGTCAGTCATCCTTCGACTCCAACTATGCCAACTTTGGTGTATGTGTGTCATTCAGAAAAATATTTATGACGAGTTTAAAACACATAGTCTGATTCGTTTTTCTCCCCTCTTCTGCTCCAAAACCAATGAAAAACGGCTCTGATTTTCATCGACTTTAGGTCGGTCTGGAGGGTTTTTAAGGAAAAGTATTAATCCTACCGTAATTCCGAAGATATTGTGTGGGTCCAGAGATTTCAGTCTACAAACTGACCAAAAATGGTGACTCTAGCTATAAATATGTGGCCGTGAGGGCGAGTTTAAAATGTTTTTTTGTGTTTAAAAAACGCCTGCCTCACACTCTAGCTTTTCAGTTGCTCCACTCTAGCAGGCTGGATTTTGCTAAAACTTTGTGGCGCTTGAGGTCTGATTATACAAAAACCGTAGCAGTTATCAACATACCGTCTTCAGTTTTAAATAGACGAAGGATTTATCTACAAACTGAGCTTCAAACTGTTTTTCTAGGTGAATGTATGGCGACACAGTGAAGTGCTGTTTTTTATGCTTTTTTTTTCCTCTCCCCATTCATTTCCTATGGGATTTTTTTGCGACGTTTTCGCTAATAATTCGCAAACCTTCGGACTAATGAGAAAGTTTTATACAAGCACACATCACCCCATTGGTCCCGACGCGTGTGCCAACTTTGGGCCCGATCCGCCAAACCGTGCGGGACTAGTTACGCGCCAAAGTTTTGGGTATACGGGAGAATTATAATAACTAGAAAATTTCTAAAGAAATTTTGAGGGGGGCCACCTACTGCCCGTCTGGGGAACCGGGCCAATAGGGCCCTGGCAAGTGACGTCGGGGCTCCCCAGACCAACTGCTTACGCCTTTGAGGGCTGCTGAGGGAAGGAAAGAGGGCAAGTTCATGGGCAAAGAGAGCTGTGTGCCACTTGTGCTGAAATCTGGGAAATAGACGTGCACAGCGTATGATGCACAAGGGTAATATGGGTTGTCCATATTGAAACACAGTGGGTAAAGCCCAGTTGGCGGGCTTCGTCCGCCTGCTAGGAGCCATCTCAGTGAAGAAAAAAATCACCAATGGCGGGCTCTGCCCGCCTTCTAAGAGCCATTGCAGTGATGAAATCACCAATGGCGGGCTCCGCCCGCCTGCTAAGAGCCATTGCAGTGATGTAATCACCTTTGGCGGGCTCCGCCCGCCTGTTACCATTGGCGGGCTCCGCCCGCCTTCTAAGAGCCATTGCAGTGATGAAATCACCAATGGCAATGAGCAATATGCCAGAATGTATGAGTGTGTATAAGGAAGAGGCTTTTATTCTGTAGAGTCCTTGTAGTCTTATTTTGAAAGTCTATCATGAATGTGCATCAAAAGATGGGTCACGCCCAGCAGTGATATGGAATCCATTTCCAAATGTTAAATCACTGGTTTTCCATGTTATTAGGTGAATAGTTGCTGTATTACAGAGTAAATGGGAGACTTTTATTGTGAAATTTGCTCTGGGGTGTGTTTTGAAAAGGTCACTAGAGTCTAATAAAAACAACCTGGAAGAGTTTGGGTCATAATGTTGAGCCATTTGCATCAATTAATGCATTAGTATAATCTAGAGGCTTTTATTTTGTAGGGTCCCTGGAGTCTTATTTTGAAAGTCCAACAGAGTTGTGTTTATAGAAAATGTTTAGACCCGTCAATGATAGTTGATTACTTTCCAATCGTTAAATCACTCTTTTTCCATGTTATTAGGGCAGTAGATGAAGCGGAAATGGGAGGCTTTTATTTTGAAATTTGCTATAGGGTGTGTTTTAAACAGTCTCCTAGAGTCTATTCTCTAAAACGGGGTTGAGTTTGGGTCATAATGTTGAGCCATATAGGGCAATAAATATATGTAAAAAATATAGAGGCTTTTATTTTGTAGGGTCCCTGGAGTCTTATTTTGAAAGTCCAACAGAGTTGTGTTTATAGAAAATGTTCAGACCCGTCAATGATAGTTGATTACTTTCCAATCGTTAAATCACTCTTTTTCCATGTTATTAGGGCAGTAGATGAAGCGGAAATGGGAGGCTTTTATTTTGAAATTTGCTATAGGGTGTGTTTTAAACAGTCTCCTAGAGTCTATTCTCTAAAACGGGGTTGAGTTTGGGTCATAATGTTGAGCCATATAGGGCAATAAATATATGTAAAAAATATAGAGGCTTTTATTTTGTAGGGTCCCTGGAGTCTTATTTTGAAAGTCTATCAGTGCTGAGTGGCAAGGGAAGTGTCATGGACAGCAGTCATATAGTATCCATTTCCCAATGTTAAATCAGTCCTTTCACCCTCCATTAGATTAATATGTGCTGTTTAAAACAGCAGAGGTAAAATCTGTTTGAAGCTTGGTAACCTTGACAACGCTTAACGAGCCTCTCACTGACACAGACAACAGCTGCACTCACTATTGGTTTCTTCTTCCCAGGCTTTTTTGTATGGGAAGAACGGCACCGAACAAACAACTACTGATCAAAAACCGTATGAGTTATTCAAAAAACATTTTCACCATGAGCATCAGCAATCCTTCGACTCCAACTATACCAACTTTGGTGTATGTGTGTCATTCAGAAAAATATTTATGACGAGTTGAAAACACATAGTCTGATTCGTTTCTCTCCCATCTTCAGCTCAAAAAGAATAGAGAAAGGCTGAAACTCTCATCGACTTTAGGTTGGTCTGGAGGGTTTTTAAGGAAAAGTATTAATCCTACCGTAATTCCGAAGACATTGTGTGAGTCCAGAGGTTTCAGTCTACAAACTGACCAAAAATGGTGACTGTAGCTCCAAATATGTGGCCGTGAGGGCGAGAATAAGATGTTTGATCTTAAAAAAATGGCCGCCTCACACTAAGATTTCAGCAGCTGCACTCTAGCAGGCTGCTGCAGAAGCTAACTGTCAGCTAGCTTCCAGGTGCTTACCCTCCGAACAAACGACTGCTGAGCAAAAACCGTAAAAGGTATCTGAAAAATTCTTTCAGTGAAAGCAACATCTATCCTTTGTCTCAGACTGGGGTAACCTTCATGTCTGTAGGTCTTTCACAACCCAAAAAGAAGCAAAAACAAAATGGTTGGCCCACCTGCTCCTCCCTTTCTTTTAACTGCAGGACCTCACTCTCACTCACCTTTCAGCTGCTAAAGCACCCCTCCGAACAAACGACTGCTGAGTAAAAACCATAAAAGGTATCTCAAAAATTATTTTTATCTAAGCGACAGCTATATCTTGTCTTCAATTGGAGTAACTTTCATGGCTGTAGGTCATCTACAACCTGAATGGGAAGAGAAAGAAAAAGAAAAAACGTTTCGTCACACATGAGCTTCTAATTGAGCTAGCTGCAGCAGGTCACTCACCCAGCTTTGAGGTGCTTAAAATGTCCTCCGAACAAACGACTGCTGAGCAAAAACCGTATGAGTTATTCAAAAAATTCTTTCACCGTGAGCGTCAGCCATCCTTCGACTCCAACTATGCCAACTTTGGTGTATGTGTGTCATTCAGAAAAATATTTATGACGAGTTTAAAACACATAGTCTGATTCGTTTTTCTCCCCTCTTCTGCTCCAAAACCAATGAAAAACGGCTCTGATTTTCATCGACTTTAGGTCGGTCTGGAGGGTTTTTAAGGAAAAGTATTAATCCTACCGTAATTCCGAAGATATTGTGTGGGTCCAGAGATTTCAGTCTACAAACTGACCAAAAATGGTGACTCTAGCTATAAATATGTGGCCGTGAGGGCGAGTTTAAAATGTTATTTTGTGTTTAAAAAACGCCTGCCTCACACTCTAGCTTTTCAGTTGCTCCACTCTAGCAGGCTGGATTTTGCTAAAACTTTGTGGCGCTTGAGGTCTGATTATACAAAAACCGTAGCAGTTATCAACATACCGTCTTCAGTTTTAAATAGAGGAAGGATTTATCTACAAACTGAGCTTCAAACTGTTTTTCTAGGTGAATGTATGCCGACACAGTGAAGTGCTGTTTTTTATGCTTTTTTTTACCTCTTCCCATTCATTTCCTATGGGATTTTTTTGCGACGTTTTCGCTAATAATTCGCAAACCTTCGGACTAATGAGAAAGTTTTATACAAGCACACATCACCCCATTGGTCCCAACGCGTGTGCCAACTTTGGGCCCGATCCGCCAAACCGTGCGGGACTAGTTACGTGCCGAAGTTTTGGGTATACGGGAGAATTATAATAATAACTAGAAAATTTCTAAAGAAATTTTGAGGGGGGCCACCTACTGCCCGTCTGGGGAACCGGGCCAATACGGCCCTGGCAAGTGACGTCGGGGCTCCCCAGACCAACTGCTTACGCCTTTGAGGGCTGCTGAGGGAAGGAAAGAGGGCAAGTTCATGGGCAAAGAGAGCTGTGTGCCACTTGTGCTGACATCTGGGAAATAGACGTGCACAGCGTATGATGCACAAGGGTAATATGGGTTGTCCATATTGAAACACAGTGGGTAAAGCCCAGTTGGCGGGCTTCGCCCGCCTGCTAGGAGCCATCTCAGTGAAGAAAAAAATCACCAATGGCGGGCTCTGCCCGCCTTCTAAGAGCCATTGCAGTGATGAAATCACCAATGGCGGGCTCCGCCCGCCTGCTAAGAGCCATTGCAGTGATGTAATCACCTTTGGCGGGCTCCGCCCGCCTGTTACCATTGGCGGGCTCCGCCCTCCTTCTAAGAGCCATTGCAGTGATGAAATCACCAATGGCAATGAGCAATATGCCAGAATGTATGAGTGTGTATAAGGAAGAGGCTTTTATTCTGTAGAGTCCTTGTAGTCTTATTTTGAAAGTCTATCATGAATGTGCATCAAAAGATGGGTCACGCCCAGCAGTGATATAGAATCCATTTCCAAATGTTAAATCACTGGTTTTCCATGTTATTAGGTGAATAGTTGCTTTATTACAGAGTAAATGGGAGACTTTTATTGTGAAATTTGCTCTGGGGTGTGTTTTGAAAAGGTCACTAGAGTCTAATAAAAACAACCTGGAAGAGTTTGGGTCATAATGTTGAGCCATTTGCATCAATTAATGCATTAGTATAATCTAGAGGCTTTTATTTTGTAGGGTCGCTGGAGTCTTATTTTGAAAGTCCAACAGAGTTGTGTTTATAGAAAATGTTCAGACCCGTCAATGATAGTTGATTACTTTCCAATCGTTAAATCACTCTTTTTCCATGTTATTAGGGCAGTAGATGAAGCGGAAATGGGAAGCTTTTATTTTGAAATTTGCTATAGGGTGTGTTTTAAACAGTCTCCTAGAGTCTATTCTCTAAAACGGGGTTGAGTTTGGGTCATAATGTTGAGCCATATAGGGCAATAAATATATGTAAAAAATATAGAGGCTTTTATTTTGTAGGGTCCCTGGAGTCTTATTTTGAAAGTCTATCAGTGCTGAGTGGCAAGGGAAGTGTCATGGACAGCAGTCATATAGTATCCATTTCCCAATGTTAAATCAGTCCTTTCACCCTCCATTAGATTAATATGTGCTGTTTAAAACAGCAGAGGTAAAATCTGTTTGAAGCTTGGTAACCTTGACAACGCTTAACGAGCCTCTCACTGACACAGACAACAGCTGCACTCACTATTGGTTTCTTCTTCCCAGGCTTTTTTGTATGGGAAGAACGGCACCGAACAAACGACTACTGATCAAAAACCGTATGAGTTATTCAAAAAACATTTTCACCATGAGCATCAGCAATCCTTCGACTCCAACTATACCAACTTTGGTGTATGTGTGTCATTCAGAAAAATATTTATGACGAGTTGAAAACACATAGTCTGATTCGTTTCTCTCCCATCTTCAGCTCAAAAAGAATAGAGAAAGGCTGAAACTCTCATCGACTTTAGGTTGGTCTGGAGGGTTTTTAAGGAAAAGTATTAATCCTACCGTAATTCCGAAGACATTGTGTGAGTCCAGAGGTTTCAGTCTACAAACTGACCAAAAATGGTGACTGTAGCTCCAAATATGTGGCCGTGAGGGCGAGAATAAGATGTTTGATCTGAAAAAAATGGCCGCCTCACACTAAGATTTCAGCAGCTGCACTCTAGCAGGCTGCTGCAGAAGCTAACTGTCAGCTAGCTTCCAGGTGCTTACCCTCCGAACAAACGACTGCTGAGCAAAAACCGTAAAAGATATCTGAAAAATTCTTTCAGTGAAAGCAACATCTATCCTTTGTCTCAGACTGGGGTAACCTTCATGTCTGTAGGTCTTTCACAACCCAAAACGAAGCACAAACAAAATGGTTGGCCCACCTGCTCCTCCCTTTCTTTTAACTGCAGGACCTCACTCTCACTCACCTTTTAGCTGCTAAAGCACCCCTCCGAACAAACGACTGCTGAGTAAAAACCGTAAAAGGTATCTGAAAAATTCTTTTTATCTAAGCGACAGCTATATCTTGTCTTCGATTGGAGTAACTTTCATGGCTGTAGGTCATCTACAAACTGAATGGGAAGAGAAAGAAAAAGAAAAAACGTTTCATCACACCTAAGCTTCTAATTGAGCTAGCTGCAGCAGGTCACTGTCACTCAGCTTTCAGGTGCTTAAAATGTCCTCCGAACAAACGACTGCTGAGCAAAAACCGTATGAGTTATTCAAAAAATTTTTTCACCGTGAGCGTCAGTCATCCTTCGACTCCAACTATGCCAACTTTGGTGTATGTGTGTCATTCAGAAAAATATTTATGACGAGTTTAAAACACATAGTCTGATTCGTTTTTCTCCCCTCTTCTGCTCCAAAACCAATGAAAAACGGCTCTGATTTTCATCGACTTTAGGTCGGTCTGGAGGGTTTTTAAGGAAAAGTATTAATCCTACCGTAATTCCGAAGATATTGTGTGGGTCCAGAGATTTCAGTCTACAAACTGACCAAAAATGGTGACTCTAGCTATAAATATGTGGCCGTGAGGGCGAGTTTAAAATGTTTTTTTGTGTTTAAAAAACGCCTGCCTCACACTCTAGCTTTTCAGTTGCTCCACTCTAGCAGGCTGGATTTTGCTAAAACTTTGTGGCGCTTGAGGTCTGATTATACAAAAACCGTAGCAGTTATCAACATACCGTCTTCAGTTTTAAATAGACGAAGGATTTATCTACAAACTGAGCTTCAAACTGTTTTTCTAGGTGAATGTATGCCGACACAGTGAAGTGCTGTTTTTTATGCTTTTTTTTACCTCTTCCCATTCATTTCCTATGGGATTTTTTTGCGACGTTTTCGCTAATAATTCGCAAACCTTCGGACTAATGAGAAAGTTTTATACAAGCACACATCACCCCATTGGTCCCAACGCGTGTGCCAACTTTGGGCCCGATCCGCCAAACCGTGCGGGACTAGTTACGCGCCGAAGTTTTGGGTATACGGGAGAATTATAATAATAATAATAATACGCGGAATAAATATGTGCAATAGTAGTAGGTGGGCCATGCCTTCGGCATGTGGCCCCCCAATAATAATACGCGGAATAAATATGTGCAATAGTAGTAGGTGGGCCATGCCTTCGGCATGTGGCCCCCCAATAATACGCGGAATAAATATGTGCAATAGTAGTAGGTGGGCCATGCCTTCGGCATGTGGCCCCCCAACTAGAAAATTTCTAAAGAAATTTTGAGGGGGGCCACCTACTGCCCGTCTGGGGAACCGGGCCAATACGGCCCTGGCAAGTGACGTCGGGGCTCCCCAGACCAACTGCTTACGCCTTTGAGGGCTGCTGAGGGAAGGAAAGAGGGCAAGTTCATGGGCAAAGAGAGCTGTGTGCCACTTGTGCTGACATCTGGGAAATAGACGTGCACAGCGTATGATGCACAAGGGTAATATGGGTTGTCCATATTGAAACACAGTGGGTAAAGCCCAGTTGGCGGGCTTCGCCCGCCTGCTAGGAGCCATCTCAGTGAAGAAAAAAATCACCAATGGCGGGCTCTGCCCGCCTTCTAAGAGCCATTGCAGTGATGAAATCACCAATGGCGGGCTCCGCCCGCCTGCTAAGAGCCATTGCAGTGATGTAATCACCTTTGGCGGGCTCCGCCCGCCTGTTACCATTGGCGGGCTCCGCCCTCCTTCTAAGAGCCATTGCAGTGATGAAATCACCAATGGCAATGAGCAATATGCCAGAATGTATGAGTGTGTATAAGGAAGAGGCTTTTATTCTGTAGAGTCCTTGTAGTCTTATTTTGAAAGTCTATCATGAATGTGCATCAAAAGATGGGTCACGCCCAGCAGTGATATAGAATCCATTTCCAAATGTTAAATCACTGGTTTTCCATGTTATTAGGTGAATAGTTGCTTTATTACAGAGTAAATGGGAGACTTTTATTGTGAAATTTGCTCTGGGGTGTGTTTTGAAAAGGTCACTAGAGTCTAATAAAAACAACCTGGAAGAGTTTGGGTCATAATGTTGAGCCATTTGCATCAATTAATGCATTAGTATAATCTAGAGGCTTTTATTTTGTAGGGTCGCTGGAGTCTTATTTTGAAAGTCCAACAGAGTTGTGTTTATAGAAAATGTTCAGACCCGTCAATGATAGTTGATTACTTTCCAATCGTTAAATCACTCTTTTTCCATGTTATTAGGGCAGTAGATGAAGCGGAAATGGGAAGCTTTTATTTTGAAATTTGCTATAGGGTGTGTTTTAAACAGTCTCCTAGAGTCTATTCTCTAAAACGGGGTTGAGTTTGGGTCATAATGTTGAGCCATATAGGGCAATAAATATATGTAAAAAATATAGAGGCTTTTATTTTGTAGGGTCCCTGGAGTCTTATTTTGAAAGTCTATCAGTGCTGAGTGGCAAGGGAAGTGTCATGGACAGCAGTCATATAGTATCCATTTCCCAATGTTAAATCAGTCCTTTCACCCTCCATTAGATTAATATGTGCTGTTTAAAACAGCAGAGGTAAAATCTGTTTGAAGCTTGGTAACCTTGACAACGCTTAACGAGCCTCTCACTGACACAGACAACAGCTGCACTCACTATTGGTTTCTTCTTCCCAGGCTTTTTTGTATGGGAAGAACGGCACCGAACAAACGACTACTGATCAAAAACCGTATGAGTTATTCAAAAAACATTTTCACCATGAGCATCAGCAATCCTTCGACTCCAACTATACCAACTTTGGTGTATGTGTGTCATTCAGAAAAATATTTATGACGAGTTGAAAACACATAGTCTGATTCGTTTCTCTCCCATCTTCAGCTCAAAAAGAATAGAGAAAGGCTGAAACTCTCATCGACTTTAGGTTGGTCTGGAGGGTTTTTAAGGAAAAGTATTAATCCTACCGTAATTCCGAAGACATTGTGTGAGTCCAGAGGTTTTAGTCTACAAACTGACCAAAAATGGTGACTGTAGCTCCAAATATGTGGCCGTGAGGGCGAGAATAAGATGTTTGATCTGAAAAAAATGGCCGCCTCACACTAAGATTTCAGCAGCTGCACTCTAGCAGGCTGCTGCAGAAGCTAACTGTCAGCTAGCTTCCAGGTGCTTACCCTCCGAACAAACGACTGCTGAGCAAAAACCGTAAAAGATATCTGAAAAATTCTTTCAGTGAAAGCAACATCTATCCTTTGTCTCAGACTGGGGTAACCTTCATGTCTGTAGGTCTTTCACAACCCAAAACGAAGCACAAACAAAATGGTTGGCCCACCTGCTCCTCCCTTTCTTTTAACTGCAGGACCTCACTCTCACTCACCTTTTAGCTGCTAAAGCACCCCTCCGAACAAACGACTGCTGAGTAAAAACCGTAAAAGGTATCTGAAAAATTCTTTTTATCTAAGCGACAGCTATATCTTGTCTTCGATTGGAGTAACTTTCATGGCTGTAGGTCATCTACAAACTGAATGGGAAGAGAAAGAAAAAGAAAAAACGTTTCATCACACCTAAGCTTCTAATTGAGCTAGCTGCAGCAGGTCACTGTCACTCAGCTTTCAGGTGCTTAAAATGTCCTCCGAACAAACGACTGCTGAGCAAAAACCGTATGAGTTATTCAAAAAATTTTTTCACCGTGAGCGTCAGTCATCCTTCGACTCCAACTATGCCAACTTTGGTGTATGTGTGTCATTCAGAAAAATATTTATGACGAGTTTAAAACACATAGTCTGATTCGTTTTTCTCCCCTCTTCTGCTCCAAAACCAATGAAAAACGGCTCTGATTTTCATCGACTTTAGGTCGGTCTGGAGGGTTTTTAAGGAAAAGTATTAATCCTACCGTAATTCCGAAGATATTGTGTGGGTCCAGAGATTTCAGTCTACAAACTGACCAAAAATGGTGACTCTAGCTATAAATATGTGGCCGTGAGGGCGAGTTTAAAATGTTTTTTTGTGTTTAAAAAACGCCTGCCTCACACTCTAGCTTTTCAGTTGCTCCACTCTAGCAGGCTGGATTTTGCTAAAACTTTGTGGCGCTTGAGGTCTGATTATACAAAAACCGTAGCAGTTATCAACATACCGTCTTCAGTTTTAAATAGACGAAGGATTTATCTACAAACTGAGCTTCAAACTGTTTTTCTAGGTGAATGTATGCCGACACAGTGAAGTGCTGTTTTTTATGCTTTTTTTTACCTCTTCCCATTCATTTCCTATGGGATTTTTTTGCGACGTTTTCGCTAATAATTCGCAAACCTTCGGACTAATGAGAAAGTTTTATACAAGCACACATCACCCCATTGGTCCCAACGCGTGTGCCAACTTTGGGCCCGATCCGCCAAACCGTGCGGGACTAGTTACGCGCCGAAGTTTTGGGTATACGGGAGAATTATAATAACTAGAAAATTTCTAAAGAAATTTTGAGGGGGGCCACCTACTGCCCGTCTGGGGAATCGGGCCAATACGGCCCTGGCAAGTGACGTCGGGGCTCCCCAGACCAACTGCTTACGCCTTTGAGGGCTGCTGAGGGAAGGAAAGAGGGCAAGTTCATGGGCAAAGAGAGCTGTGTGCCACTTGTGCTGAAATCTGGGAAATAGACGTGCACAGCGTATGATGCACAAGGGTAATATGGGTTGTCCATATTGAAACACAGTGGGTAAAGCCCAGTTGGCGGGCTTCGCCCGCCTGCTGGGAGCCATCTCAGTGAAGAAAAAAATCACCAATGGCGGGCTCTGCCCGCCTTCTAAGAGCCATTGCAGTGATGAAATCACCAATGGCGGGCTCCACCCGCCTGCTAAGAGCCATTGCAGAGATGTAATCACCTTTGGCGGGCTCCGCCCGCCTGTTACCATTGGCGGGCTCCGCCCGCCTTCTAAGAGCCATTGCAGTGATGAAATCACCAATGGCAATGAGCAATATGCCAGAATGTATGAGTGTGTATAAGGAAGAGGCTTTTATTCTGTAGAGTCCTTGTAGTCTTATTTTGAAAGTCTATCATGAATGTGCATCAAAAGATGGGTCACGCCCAGCAGTGATATAGAATCCATTTCCAAATGTTAAATCACTGGTTTTCCATGTTATTAGGTGAATAGTTGCTGTATTACAGAGTAAATGGGAGACTTTTATTGTGAAATTTGCTCTGGGTGTGTTTTGAAAAGGTCACTAGATTCTAATAAAAACAACCTGGAAGAGTTTGGGTCATAATGTTGAGCCATTTGCATCAATTAATGCATTAGTATAATCTAGAGGCTTTTATTTTGTAGGGTCCCTGGAGTCTTATTTTGAAAGTCCAACAGAGTTGTGTTTATAGAAAATGTTCAGACCCGTCAATGATAGTTGATTACTTTCCAATCGTTAAATCACTCTTTTTCCATGTTATTAGGGCAGTAGATGAAGCGGAAATGGGAGGCTTTTATTTTGAAATTTGCTATAGGGTGTGTTTTAAACAGTCTCCTAGAGTCTATTCTCTAAAACGGGGTTGAGTTTGGGTCATAATGTTGAGCCATATAGGGCAATAAATATATGTAAAAAATATAGAGGCTTTTATTTTGTAGGGTCCCTGGAGTCTTATTTTGAAAGTCTATCAGTGCTGAGTGGCAAGGGAAGTGTCATGGACAGCAGTCATATAGTATCCATTTCCCAATGTTAAATCAGTCCTTTCACCCTCCATTAGATTAATATGTGCTGTTTAAAACAGCAGAGGTAAAATCTGTTTGAAGCTTGGTAACCTTGACAACGCTTAACGAGCCTCTCACTGACACAGACAACAGCTGCACTCACTATTGGTTTCTTCTTCCCAGGCTTTTTTGTATGGGAAGAACGGCACCGAACAAACGACTACTGATCAAAAACCGTATGAGTTATTCAAAAAACATTTTCACCATGAGCATCAGCAATCCTTCGACTCCAACTATACCAACTTTGGTGTATGTGTGTCATTCAGAAAAATATTTATGACGAGTTGAAAACACATAGTCTGATTCGTTTCTCTCCCATCTTCAGCTCAAAAAGAATAGAGAAAGGCTGAAACTCTCATCGACTTTAGGTTGGTCTGGAGGGTTTTTAAGGAAAAGTATTAATCCTACCGTAATTCCGAAGACATTGTGTGAGTCCAGAGGTTTCAGTCTAAAAACTGACCAAAAATGGTGACTGTAGCTCCAAATATGTGGCCGTGAGGGCGAGAATAAGATGTTTGATCTTAAAAAAATGGCCGCCTCACACTAAGATTTCAGCAGCTGCACTCTAGCAGGCTGCTGCAGAAGCTAACTGTCAGCTAGCTTCCAGGTGCTTACCCTCCGAACAAACGACTGCTGAGCAAAAACCGTAAAAGGTATCTGAAAAATTATTTCAGTGAAAGCAACATCTATCCTTTGTCTCAGACTGGGGTAACCTTCATGTCTGTAGGTCTTTCACAACCCAAAACGAAGCACAAACAAAATGGTTGGCCCACCTGCTCCTCCCTTTCTTTTAACTGCAGGACCTAACTCTCACTCACCTTTTAGCTGCTAAAGCACCCCTCCGAACAAACGACTGCTGAGTAAAAACCGTAAAAGGTATCTGAAAAATTATTTTTATCTAAGCGACAGCTATATCTTGTCTTCAATTGGAGTAACTTTCATGGCTGTAGATCATCTACAAACTGAATGGGAAGAGAAAGAAAAAGAAAAAACGTTTCATCACACCTAAGCTTCTAATTGAGCTAGCTGCAGCAGGTCACTGTCACTCAGCTTTCAGGTGCTTAAAATGTCCTCCGAACAAACGACTGCTGAGCAAAAACCGTATGAGTTATTCAAAAAATTTTTTCACCGTGAGCGTCAGTCATCCTTCGACTCCAACTAAGCCAACTTTGGTGTATGTGTGTCATTCAGAAAAATATTTATGACGAGTTTAAAACACATAGTCTGATTCGTTTTTCTCCCCTCTTCTGCTCCAAAACCAATGAAAAACGGCTCTGATTTTCATCGACTTTAGGTCGGTCTGGAGGGTTTTTAAGGAAAAGTATTAATCCTACCGTAATTCCGAAGATATTGTGTGGGTCCAGAGATTTCAGTCTACAAACTGACCAAAAATGGTGACTCTAGCTATAAATATGTGGCCGTGAGGGCGAGTTTAAAATGTTTTTTTGTGTTTAAAAAACGCCTGCCTCACACTCTAGCTTTTCAGTTGCTCCACTCTAGCAGGCTGGATTTTGCTAAAACTTTGTGGCGCTTGAGGTCTGATTATACAAAAACCGTAGCAGTTATCAACATACCGTCTTCAGTTTTAAATAGACGAAGGATTTATCTACAAACTGAGCTTCAAACTGTTTTTCTAGGTGAATGTCTGCCGACACAGTGAAGTGCTGTTTTTTATGCTTTTTTTTACCTCTTCCCATTCATTTCCTATGGGATTTTTTTGCGACGTTTTCGCTAATAATTCGCAAACCTTCGGACTAATGAGAAAGTTTTATACAAGCACACATCACCCCATTGGTCCCAACGCGTGTGCCAACTTTGGGCCCGATCCGCCAAACCGTGCGGGACTAGTTACGTGCCGAAGTTTTGGGTATACGGGAGAATTATAATAACTAGAAAATTTCTAAAGAAATTTTGAGGGGGGCCACCTACTGCCCGTCTGGGGAACCGGGCCAATACGGCCCTGGCAAGTGACGTCGGGGCTCCCCAGAGCAACTGCTTACGCCTTTGAGGGCTGCTGAGGGAAGGAAAGAGGGCAAGTTCATGGGCAAAGAGAGCTGTGTGCCACTTGTGCTGAAATCTGGGAAATAGACGTGCACAGCGTATGATGCACAAGGGTAATATGGGTTGTCCATATTGAAACACAGTGGGTAAAGCCCAGTTTGCGGGCTTCGCCCGCCTTCTGGGATCCTTCTCAGTGAAGAAAAAAATCACCAATGGCGGGCTCTGCCCGCCTTCTAAGAGCCATTGCAGTGATGAAATCACCAATGGCGGGCTCCGCCCGCCTGCTAAGAGCCATTGCAGTGATGTAATCACCTTTGGCGGGCTCCGCCCGCCTGTTACCATTGGCGGGCTCCGCCCGCCTTCTAAGAGCCATTGCAGTGATGAAATCACCAATGGCAATGAGCAATATGCCAGAATGTATGAGTGTGTATAAGGAAGAGGCTTTTATTCTGTAGAGTCCTTGTAGTCTTATTTTGAAAGTCTATCATGAATGTGCATCAAAAGATGGGTCACGCCCAGCAGTGATATAGAATCCATTTCCAAATGTTAAATCACTGGTTTTCCATGTTATTAGGTGAATAGTTGCTGTATTACAGAGTAAATGGGAGACTTTTATTGTGAAATTTGCTCTGGGTGTGTTTTGAAAAGGTCACTAGAGTCTAATAAAAACAACCTGGAAGAGTTTGGGTCATAATGTTGAGCCATTTGCATCAATTAATGCATTAGTATAATCTAGAGGCTTTTATTTTGTAGGGTCCCTGGAGTCTTATTTTGAAAGTCCAACAGAGTTGTGTTTATAGAAAATGTTCAGACCCGTCAATGATAGTTGATTACTTTCCAATCGTTAAATCACTCTTTTTCCATGTTATTAGGGCAGTAGATGAAGCGGAAATGGGAGGCTTTTATTTTGAAATTTGCTATAGGGTGTGTTTTAAACAGTCTCCTAGAGTCTATTCTCTAAAACGGGGTTGAGTTTGGGTCATAATGTTGAGCCATATAGGGCAATAAATATATGTAAAAAATATAGAGGCTTTTATTTTGTAGGGTCCCTGGAGTCTTATTTTGAAAGTCTATCAGTGCTGAGTGGCAAGGGAAGTGTCATGGACAGCAGTTATATAGTATCCATTCCCAATGTTAAATCAGTCCTTTCACCCTCCATTAGATTAATATGTGCTGTTTAAAACAGCAGAGGTAAAATCTGTTTGAAGCTTGGTAATCTTGACAACGCTTAACGAGCCTCTCACTGACACAGACAACAGCTGCACTCACTATTGGTTTCTTCGTCCCAGGCTTTTTTGTATGGGAAGAATGGCACCGAACAAACGACTACTGATCAAAAACCGTATGAGTTATTCAAAAAACATTTTCACCATGAGCATCAGCAATCCTTCGACTCCAACTATACCAACTTTGGTGTATGTGTGTCATTCAGAAAAATATTTATGACGAGTTGAAAACACATAGTCTGATTCGTTTCTCTCCCATCTTCAGCTCAAAAAGAATAGAGAAAGGCTGAAACTCTCATCGACTTTAGGTTGGTCTGGAGGGTTTTTAAGGAAAAGTATTAATCCTACCGTAATTCCGAAGACATTGTGTGAGTCCAGAGGTTTCAGTCTACAAACTGACCAAAAATGGTGACTGTAGCTCCAAATATGTGGCCGTGAGGGCGAGAATAAGATGTTTGATCTTAAAAAAATGGCCGCCTCACACTAAGATTTCAGCAGCTGCACTCTAGCAGGCTGCTGCAGAAGCTAACTGTCAGCTAGCTTCCAGGTGCTTACCCTCCGAACAAACGACTGCTGAGCAAAAACCGTAAAAGGTATCTGAAAAATTCTTTCAGTGAAAGCAACATCTATCCTTTGTCTCAGACTGGGGTAACCTTCATGTCTGTAGGTCTTTCACAACCCAAAACGAAGCACAAACAAAATGGTTGGCCCACCTGCTCCTCCCTTTCTTTTAACTGCAGGACCTCACTCTCACTCACCTTTTAGCTGCTAAAGCACCCCTCCGAACAAACGACTGCTGAGTAAAAACCGTAAAAGGTATCTGAAAAATTCTTTTTATCTAAGCGACAGCTATATCTTGTCTTCAATTGGAGTAACTTTCATGGCTGTAGATCATCTACAAACTGAATGGGAAGAGAAAGAAAAAGAAAAAACGTTTCATCACACCTAAGCTTCTAATTGAGCTAGCTGCAGCAGGTCACTCTCACTCAGCTTTCAGGTGCTTAAAATGTCCTCCAAACAAACGACTGCTGAGCAAAAACCGTATGAGTTATTCAAAAAATTTTTTCACCGTGAGCGTCAGTCATCCTTCGACTCCAACTATGCCAACTTTGGTGTATGTGTGTCATTCAGAAAAATATTTATGATGAGTTTAAAACACATAGTCTGATTCGTTTTTCTCCCCTCTTCTGCTCCAAAACCAATGAAAAACGGCTCTGATTTTCATCGACTTTAGGTCGGTCTGGAGGGTTTTTAAGGAAAAGTATTAATCCTACCGTAATTCCGAAGATATTGTGTGGGTCCAGAGATTTCAGTCTACAAACTGACCAAAAATGGTGACTCTAGCTATAAATATGTGGCCGTGAGGGCGAGTTTAAAATGTTTTTTTGTGTTTAAAAAATGCCTGCCTCACACTCTAGCTTTTCAGTTGCTCCACTCTAGCAGGCTGGATTTTGCTAAAACTTTGTGGCGCTTGAGGTCTGATTATACAAAAACCGTAGCAGTTATCAACATACCGTCTTCAGTTTTAAATAGACGAAGGATTTATCTACAAACTGAGCTTCAAACTGTTTTTCTAGGTGAATGTATGCCGACACAGTGAAGTGCTGTTTTTTATGCTTTTTTTTTCCTCTCCCCATTCATTTCCTATGGGATTTTTTTGCGACGTTTTCGCTAATAATTCGCAAACCTTCGGACTAATGAGAAAGTTTTATACAAGCACACATCACCCCATTGGTCCCGACGCGTGTGCCAACTTTGGGCCCGATCCGCCAAACCGTGCGGGACTAGTTAGGTGCCGAAGTTTTGGGTATACGGGAGAATTATAATAATAATAATAATACGCGGAATAAATATGTGCAATAGTAGTAGGTGGGCCATGCCTTCGGCATGTGGCCCCCCAATAATAATACGCGGAATAAATATGTGCAATAGTAGTAGGTGGGCCATGCCTTCGGCATGTGGCCCCCCAACTAGAAAATTTCTAAAGAAATTTTGAGGGGGGCCACCTACTGCCCGTCTGGGGAACCGGGCCAATACGGCCCTGGCAAGTGACTTCGGGGCTCCCCAGACCAACTGCTTACGCCTTTGAGGGCTGCTGAGGGAAGGAAAGAGGGCAAGTTTATGGGCAAAGAGAGCTGTGTGCCACTTGTGCTGAAATCTGGGAAATAGACGTGCACAGCGTATGATGCACAAGGGTAATATGGGTTGTCCATATTGAAACACAGTGGGTAAAACCCAGTTTGCGGGCTTCGCCCGCCTTCTGGGATCCATCTCAGTGAAGAAAAAAATCACCAATGGCGGGCTCTGCCCGCCTTCTAAGAGCCATTGCAGTGATGAAATCACCAATGGCGGGCTCCGCCCGCCTGCTAAGAGCCATTGCAGTGATGTAATCACCTTTGGCGGGCTCCGCCCGCCTGTTACCATTGGCGGGCTCCGCCCGCCTTCTAAGAGCCATTGCAGTGATGAAATCACCAATGGCAATGAGCAATATGCCAGAATGTATAAGTGTGTATAAGGAAGAGGCTTTTATTCTGTAGAGTCCTTGTAGTCTTATTTTGAAAGTCTATCATGAATGTGCATCAAAAGATGGGTCACGCCCAGCAGTGATATAGAATCCATTTCCAAATGTGAAATCACTGGTTTTCCATGTTATTAGGTGAATAGTTGCTGTATTACAGAGTAAATGGGAGACTTTTATTGTGAAATTTGCTCTGGGTGTGTTTTGAAAAGGTCACTAGAGTCTAATAAAAACAACCTGGAAGAGTTTGGGTCATAATGTTGAGCCATTTGCATCAATTAATGCATTAGTATAATCTAGAGGCTTTTATTTTGTAGGGTCCCTGGAGTCTTATTTTGAAAGTCCAACAGAGTTGTGTTTATAGAAAATGTTCAGACCCGTCAATGATAGTTGATTACTTTCCAATCGTTAAATCACTCTTTTTCCATGTTATTAGGGCAGTAGATGAAGCGGAAATGGGAGGCTTTTATTTTGAAATTTGCTATAGGGTGTGTTTTAAACAGTCTCCTAGAGTCTATTCTCTAAAACGGGGTTGAGTTTGGGTCATAATGTTGAGCCATATAGGGCAATAAATATATGTAAAAAATATAGAGGCTTTTATTTTGTAGGGTCCCTGGAGTCTTATTTTGAAAGTCTATCAGTGCTGAGTGGCAAGGGAAGTGTCATGGACAGCAGTCATATAGTATCCATTTCCCAATGTTAAATCAGTCCTTTCACCCTCCATTAGATTAATATGTGCTGTTTAAAACAGCAGAGGTAAAATCTGTTTGAAGCTTGGTAACCTTGACAACGCTTAACGAGCTTCTCACTGACACAGACAACAGCTGCACTCACTATTGGTTTCTTCTTCCCAGGCTTTTTTGTATGGGAAGAACGGCACCGAACAAACGACTACTGATCAAAAACCGTATGAGTTATTCAAAAAACATTTTCACCATGAGCATCAGCAATCCTTCGACTCCAACTATACCAACTTTGGTGTATGTATGTCATTCAGAAAAATATTTATGACGAGTTGAAAACACATAGTCTGATTCGTTTCTCTCCCATCTTCAGCTCAAAAAGAATAGAGAAAGGCTGAAACTCTCATCGACTTTAGGTTGGTCTGGAGGGTTTTTAAGGAAAAGTATTAATCCTACCGTAATTCCGAAGACATTGTGTGAGTCCAGAGGTTTCAGTCTACAAACTGACCAAAAATGGTGACTGTAGCTCCAAATATGTGGCCGTGAGGGCGAGAATAAGATGTTTGATCTGAAAAAAATGGCCGCCTCACACTAAGATTTCAGCAGCTGCACTCTAGCAGGCTGCTGCAGAAGCTAACTGTCAGCTAGCTTCCAGGTGCTTACCCTCCGAACAAACGACTGCTGAGCAAAAACCGTAAAAGATATCTGAAAAATTCTTTCAGTGAAAGCAACATCTATCCTTTGTCTCAGACTGGGGTAACCTTCATGTCTGTAGGTCTTTCACAACCCAAAACGAAGCACAAACAAAATGGTTGGCCCACCTGCTCCTCCCTTTCTTTTAACTGCAGGACCTCACTCTCACTCACCTTTTAGCTGCTAAAGCACCCCTCCGAACAAACGACTGCTGAGTAAAAACCGTAAAAGGTATCTGAAAAATTCTTTTTATCTAAGCGACAGCTATATCTTGTCTTCGATTGGAGTAACTTTCATGGCTGTAGGTCATCTACAACCTGAATGGGAAGAGAAAGAAAAAGAAAAAACGTTTCATCACACCTAAGCTTCTAATTGAGCTAGCTGCAGCAGGTCACTGTCACTCAGCTTTCAGGTGCTTAAAATGTCCTCCGAACAAACGACTGCTGAGCAAAAACCGTATGAGTTATTCAAAAAATTTTTTCACCGTGAGCGTCAGTCATCCTTCGACTCCAACTATGCCAACTTTGGTGTATGTGTGTCATTCAGAAAAATATTTATGACGAGTTTAAAACACATAGTCTGATTCGTTTTTCTCCCCTCTTCTGCTCCAAAACCAATGAAAAACAGCTCTGATTTTCATCGACTTTAGGTCGGTCTGGAGGGTTTTTAAGGAAAAGTATTAATCCTACCGTAATTCCGAAGATATTGTGTGGGTCCAGAGATTTCAGTCTACAAACTGACCAAAAATGGTGACTCTAGCTATAAATATGTGGCCGTGAGGGCGAGTTTAAAATGTTTTTTTGTGTTTAAAAAACGCCTGCCTCACACTCTAGCTTTTCAGTTGCTCCACTCTAGCAGGCTGGATTTTGCTAAAACTTTGTGGCGCTTGAGGTCTGATTATACAAAAACCGTAGCAGTTATCAACATACCGTCTTCAGTTTTAAATAGACGAAGGATTTCTCTACAAACTGAGCTTCAAACTGTTTTTCTAGGTGAATGTATGCCGACACAGTGAAGTGCTGTTTTTTATGCTTTTTTTTTCCTCTCCCCATTCATTTCCTATGGGATTTTTTTGCGACGTTTTCGCTAATAATTCGCAAACCTTCGGACTAATGAGAAAGTTTTATACAAGCACACATCACCCCATTGGTCCCGACGCGTGTGCCAACTTTGGGCCCGATCCGCCAAACCGTGCGGGACTAGTTACGCGCCGAAGTTTTGGGTATACGGGAGAATTATAATAAATAAATATGTGCAATAGTAGTAGGTGGGCCATGCCTTCGGCATGTGGCCCCCCAATAATAATAATACGCGGAATAAATATGTGCAATAGTAGTAGGTGGGCCATGCCTTCGGCATGTGGCCCCCCAACTAGAAAATTTCTAAAGAAATTTTGAGGGGGGCCACCTACTGCCCTCCTGGGGAACCGGGCCAATACGGCCCTGGCAAGTGACGTCGGGGCTCCCCAGACCAACTGCTTACGCCTTTGAGGGCTGCTGAGGGAAGGAAAGAGGGCAAGTTCATGGGCAAAGAGAGCTGTGTGCCACTTGTGCTGAAATCTGGGAAATAGACGTGCACAGCGTATGATGCACAAGGGTAATATGGGTTGTCCATATTGAAACACAGTGGGTAAAGCCCAGTTGGCGGGCTTCGCCCGCCTGCTAGGAGCCATCTCAGTGAAGAAAAAAATCACCAATGGCGGGCTCTGCCCGCCTTCTAAGAGCCATTGCAGTGATGAAATCACCAAGGGCGGGCTCTGCCCGCCTGCTAAGAGCCATTGCAGTGATGTAATCACCTTTGGCGGGCTCCGCCCGCCTGTTACCATTGGCGGGCTCCGCCCGCCTTCTAAGAGCCATTGCAGTGATGAAATCACCAATGGCAATGAGCAATATGCCAGAATGTATGAGTGTGTATAAGGAAGAGGCTTTTATTCTGTAGAGTCCTTGTAGTCTTATTTTGAAAGTCTATCATGAATGTGCATCAAAAGATGGGTCACGCCCAGCAGTGATATGGAAACCATTTCCAAATGTTAAATCACTGGTTTTCCATGTTATTAGGTGAATAGTTGCTGTATTACAGAGTAAATGGGAGACTTTTATTGTGAAATTTGCTCTGGGGTGTGTTTTGAAAAGGTCACTAGAGTCTAATAAAAACAACCTGGAAGAGTTTGGGTCATAATGTTGAGCCATTTGCATCAATTAATGCATTAGTATAATCTAGAGGCTTTGATTTTGTAGGGTCGCTGGAGTTTTATTTTGAAAGTCCAACAGAGTTGTGTTTATAGAAAATGTTCAGACCCGTCAATGATAGTTGATTACTTTCCAATCGTTAAATCACTCTTTTTCCATGTTATTAGGGCAGTAGATGAAGCGGAAATGGGAGGCTTTTATTTTGAAATTTGCTATAGGGTGTGTTTTAAACAGTCTCCTAGAGTCTATTCTCTAAAACGGGGTTGAGTTTGGGTCATAATGTTGAGCCATATAGGGCAATAAATATATGTAAAAAATATAGAGGCTTTTATTTTGTAGGGTCCCTGGAGTCTTATTTTGAAAGTCTATCAGTGCTGAGTGGCAAGGGAAGTGTCATGGACAGCAGTCATATAGTATCCATTTCCCAATGTTAAATCAGTCCTTTCACCCTCCATTAGATTAATATGTGCTGTTTAAAACAGCAGAGGTAAAATCTGTTTGAAGCTTGGTAACCTTGACAACGCTTAACGAGCCTCTCACTGACACAGACAACAGCTGCACTCACTATTGGTTTCTTCTTCCCAGGCTTTTTTGTATGGGAAGAACGGCACCGAACAAACGACTACTGATCAAAAACCGTATGAGTTATTCAAAAAACATTTTCACCATGAGCATCAGCAATCCTTCGACTCCAACTATACCAACTTTGGTGTATGTGTGTCATTCAGAAAAATATTTATGACGAGTTGAAAACACATAGTCTGATTCGTTTCTCTCCCATCTTCAGCTCAAAAAGAATAGAGAAAGGCTGAAACTCTCATCGACTTTAGGTTGGTCTGGAGGGTTTTTAAGGAAAAGTATTAATCCTACCGTAATTCCGAAGACATTGTGTGAGTCCAGAGGTTTCAGTCTACAAACTGACCAAAAATGGTGACTGTAGCTCCAAATATGTGGCCGTGAGGGCGAGAATAAGATGTTTGATCTTAAAAAAATGGCCGCCTCACACTAAGATTTCAGCAGCTGCACTCTAGCAGGCTGCTGCAGAAGCTAACTGTCAGCTAGCTTCCAGGTGCTTACCCTCCGAACAAACGACTGCTGAGCAAAAACCGTAAAAGATATCTGAAAAATTCTTTCAGTGAAAGCAACATCTATCCTTTGTCTCAGACTGGGGTAACCTTCATGTCTGTAGGTCTTTCACAACCCAAAACGAAGCACAAACAAAATGGTTGGCCCACCTGCTCCTCCCTTTGTTTGAACTGCAGGACCTCACTCTCACTCACCTTTTAGCTGCTAAAGCACCCCTCCGAACAAACGACTGCTGAGTAAAAACCGTAAAAGGTATCTGAAAAATTCTTTTTATCTAAGCGACAGCTATATCTTGTCTTCAATTGGAGTAACTTTCATGGCTGTAGGTCATCTACAAACTGAATGGGAAGAGAAAGAAAAAGAAAAAACGTTTCATCACACCTAAGCTTCTAATTGAGCTAGCTGCAGCAGGTCACTGTCACTCAGCTTTCAGGTGCTTAAAATGTCCTCCGAACAAACGACTGCTGAGCAAAAACCGTATGAGTTATTCAAAAAAAGTTTTCACCGTGAGCGTCAGTCATCCTTCGACTCCAACTATGCCAACTTTGGTGTATGTGTGTCATTCAGAAAAATATTTATGACGAGTTGAAAACACATAGTCTGATTCGTTTTTCTCCCCTCTTCTGCTCCAAAACCAATGAAAAACGGCTCTGATTTTCATCGACTTTAGGTCGGTCTGGAGGGTTTTTAAGGAAAAGTATTAATCCTACCGTAATTCCAAAGATATTGTGTGGGTCCAGAGATTTCAGTCTACAAACTGACCAAAAATGGTGACTCTAGCTATAAATATGTGGCCTTGAGGGCGAGTTTAAAATGTTTTTTTGTGTTTAAAAAACGCCTGCCTCACACTCTAGCTTTTCAGTTGCTCCACTCTAGCAGGCTGGATTTTGCTAAAACTTTGTGGCGCTTGAGGTCTGATTATACAAAAACCGTAGCAGTTATCAACATACCGTCTTCAGTTTTAAATAGACGAAGGATTTATCTACAAACTGAGCTTCAAACTGTTTTTCTAGGTGAATGTATGCTGACACAGTGAAGTGCTGTTTTTTATGCTTTTTTTTTCCTCTCCCCATTCATTTCCTATGGGATTTTTTTGCGACGTTTTCGCTAATAATTCGCAAACCTTCGGACTAATGAGAAAGTTTTATACAAGCACACATCACCCCATTGGTCCCGACGCGTGTGCCAACTTTGGGCCCGATCCGCCAAACCGTGCGGGACTAGTTACGCGCCGAAGTTTTGGGTATACGGGAGAATTATAATAATAATACGCGGAATAAATATGTGCAATAGTAGTAGGTGGGCCATGCCTTCGGCATGTGGCCCCCCAATAATAATAATACGCGGAATAAATATGTGCAATAGTAGTAGGTGGGCCATGCCTTCGGCATGTGGCCCCCCAATAATAATAATACGCGGAATAAATATGTGCAATAGTAGTAGGTGGGCCATGCCTTCGGCATGTGGCCCCCCAACTAGAAAATTTCTAAAGAAATTTTGAGGGGGGCCACCTACTGCCCGTCTGGGGAACAGGGCCAATACGGCCCTGGCAAGTGATGTCGGGGCTCCCCAGACCAACTGCTTACGCCTTTGAGGGCTGCTGAGGGAAGGAAAGAGGGCTAGGTCATGGGCAAAGAGAGCTGTGTGCCACTTGTGCTGAAATCTGGGAAATAGACGTGCACAGCGTATGATGCAAAAGGGTAATATGGGTTGTCCATATTGAACCGCAGTGGGTAAAGCTCAGTTGGTGGGCTCCGCCCGCCTGCTAGGAGCCCTTGCAGCGATGAAAAAAATCACCAATGGCGGGCTCTGCCCGCCTGCTAAGAGCCATTGCAGTGATGAAATCACCAATGGCGGGCTCCGCCCGCCTTCTAAGAGCCATTGCAGTGATGAAATCACCAATGGCGGGCTCTGCCCGCCTTCTAAGAGCCATTGCAGTGATGAAATTACAAATGGCAATGAGCAATATGCCAGAATGTATGAGTGTGTATAAGGAAGAGGCTTTTATTCTGTAGAGTCCCTGGAGTCTTATTTTGAAAGTCTATCATGGAAGTGCATCTAAAGATGGGTCATGCCCAGCAGTTATATAGAATCAATTTCCAAATGTTAAATCACTGGTTTTCCATGTTATTAGGTGAATAGTTGCTGTATTACAGAGTAAATGGGAGACTTTTATTGTGAAATTTGCTCTGGGTGTGTTTTGAAAAGGTCACTAGAGTCTAATAAAAACAACCTGGAAGAGTTTGGGTCATAATGTTGAGCCATTTGCATCAATTAATGCATTAGTATAATCTAGAGGCTTTTATTTTGTAGGGTCGCTGGAGTCTTATTTTGAAAGTCCAACAGAGTTGTGTTTATAGAAAATGTTCAGACCCGTCAATGATAGTTGATTACTTTCCAATCGTTAAATCACTCTTTTTCCATGTTATTAGGGCAGTAGATGAAGCGGAAATGGGAGGCTTTTATTTTGAAATTTGCTATAGGGTGTGTTTTAAACAGTCTCCTAGAGTCTATTCTCTAAAACGGGGTTGAGTTTGGGTCATAATATTGAGCCATATAGGGCAATAAATATATGTAAAAAATATAGAGGCTTTTATTTTGTAGGGTCCCTGGAGTCTTATTTTGAAAGTCTATCAGTGCTGAGTGGCAAGGGAAGTGTCATGGACAGCAGTCATATAGTATCCATTTCCCAATGTTAAATCAGTCCTTTCACCCTCCATTAGATTAATATGTGCTGTTTAAAACAGCAGAGGTAAAATCTGTTTGAAGCTTGGTAACCTTGACAACGCTTAACGAGCCTCTCACTGACACAGACAACAGCTGCACTCACTATTGGTTTCTTCTTCCCAGGCTTTTTTGTATGGGAAGAACGGCAACGAAAACAAACGACTACTGATCAAAAACCGTATGAGTTATTCAAAAAACATTTTCACCATGAGCATCAGCAATCCTTCGACTCCAAGTATACCAACTTTGGTGTATGTGTGTCATTCAGAACAATATTTATGACGACTTGAAAACACATAGTCTGATTCGTTTCTCTCCCATCTTCAGCTCAAAAAGAATGGAGAAAGGCTGAAACTCATCGACTTTAGGTTGGTCTGGAGGGTTTTTAAGGAAAAGTATTAATCCTACCGTAATTCCGAAGACATTGTGTGAGTCCAGAGGTTTCAGTCTACAAACTGACCAAAAATGGTGACTGTAGCTCCAAATATGTGGCCGTGAGGGCGAGAATAAGATGTTTGATCTTAAAAAAATGGCCGCCTCACACTAAGATTTCAGCAGCTGCACTCTAGCAGGCTGCTGCAGAAGCTAACTGTCAGCTAGCTTCCAGGTGCTTACCCTCCGAACAAACGACTGCTGAGCAAAAACCGTAAAAGATATCTGAAAAATTCTTTCAGTGAAAGCAACATCTATCCTTTGTCTCAGACTGGGGTAACCTTCATGTCTGTAGGTCTTTCACAACCCAAAACGAAGCACAAACAAAATGGTTGGCCCACCTGCTCCTCCCTTTGTTTGAACTGCAGGACCTCACTCTCACTCACCTTTTAGCTGCTAAAGCACCCCTCCGAACAAACGACTGCTGAGTAAAAACCGTAAAAGGTGTCTGAAAAATTCTTTTTATCTAAGCGACAGCTATATCTTGTCTTCAATTGGAGTAACTTTCATGGCTGTAGGTCATCTACAAACTGAATGGGAAGAGAAAGAAAAAGAAAAAACGTTTCATCACACCTAAGCTTCTAATTGAGCTAGCTGCAGCAGGTCACTGTCACTCAGCTTTCAGGTGCTTAAAATGTCCTCCGAACAAACGACTGCTGAGCAAAAACCGTATGAGTTATTCAAAAAATTTTTTCACCGTGAGCGTCAGTCATCCTTCGACTCCAACTATGCCAACTTTGGTGTATGTGTGTCATTCAGAAAAATATTTATGACGAGTTTAAAACACATAGTCGGATTCGTTTTTCTCCCCTCTTCTGCTCCAAAACCAATGAAAAACGGCTCTGATTTTCATCGACTTTAGGTCGGTCTGGAGGGTTTTTAAGGAAAAGTATTAATCCTACCGTAATTCCGAAGATATTGTGTGGGTCCAGAGATTTCAGTCTACAAACTGACCAAAAATGGTGACTCTAGCTATAAATATGTGGCCGTGAGGGCGAGTTTAAAATGTTTTTTTGTGTTTAAAAAACGCCTGCCTCACACTCTAGCTTTTCAGTTGCTCCACTCTAGCAGGCTGGATTTTGCTAAAACTTTGTGGCGCTTGAGGTCTGATTATACAAAAACCATAGCAGTTATCAACATACCGTCTTCAGTTTTAAATAGACGAAGGATTTATCTACAAACTGAGCTTTAAACTGTTTTTCTAGGTGAATGTATGCCGACACAGTGAAGCGCTGTTTTTTATGCTTTTTTTTCCCTCTCCCCATTCATTTCCTATGGGATTTTTTTGCGACGTTTTCGCTAATAATTCGCAAACCTTCGGACTAATGAGAAAGTTTTATACAAGCACACATCACCCCATTGGTCCCGACGCGTGTGCCAACTTTGGGCCCGATCCGCCAAACCGTGCGGGACTAGTTACGCGCCGAAGTTTTGGGTATACGGGAGAATTATAATAACTAGAAAATTTCTAAAGAAATTTTGAGGGGGGCCACCTACTGCCCGTCTGGGGAACCGGACCAATACGGCCCTGGCCAGTGACGTCGGGGCTCCCCACACCAACTGCTTACGCCTTAGAGGGCTGCTGAGGGAAGGAAAGAGGGCTAGGTCATGGGCAAAGAGAGCTGTGTGCCACTTGTGCTGAAATCTGGGAAATAGACGTGCACAGCGTATGATGCACAAGGGTAATATGGGTTGTCCATATTGAACCGCAGTGGGTAAAGCCCAGTTGGCGGGCTTCGCCCGCCTGCTAGGAGCCATCTCAGTGAAGAAAAAAATCACCAATGGCGGGCTATGCCCGCCTTCTAAGAGCCATTGCAGTGATGAAATCACCAATGGCGGGCTCCGCCCGCCTGCTAAGAGCCATTGCAGTGATGTAATCACCTTTGGCGGGCTCCGCCCGCCTGTTACCATTGGCGGGCTCCGCCCGCCTTCTAAGAGCCATTGCAGTGATGAAATCACCAATGGCAATGAGCAATATGCCAGAATGTATGAGTGTGTATAAGGAAGAGGCTTTTATTCTGTAGAGTCCTTGTAGTCTTATTTTGAAAGTCTATCATGAATGTGCATCAAAAGATGGGTCACGCCCAGCAGTGATATAGAATCCATTTCCAAATGTTAAATCACTGGTTTTCCATGTTATTAGGTGAATAGTTGCTGTATTACAGAGTAAATGGGAGACTTTTATTGTGAAATTTGCTCTGGGGTGTGTTTTGAAAAGGTCACTAGAGTCTAATAAAAACAACCTGGAAGAGTTTGGGTCATAATGTTGAGCCATTTGCATCAATTAATGCATTAGTATAATCTAGAGGCTTTTATTTTGTAGGGTCGCTGGAGTCTTATTTTGAAAGTCCAACAGAGTTGTGTTTATAGAAAATGTTCAGACCCGTCAATGATAGTTGATTACTTTCCAATCGTTAAATCACTCTTTTTCCATGTTATTAGGGCAGTAGATGAAGCGGAAATGGGAGGCTTTTATTTTGAAATTTGCTATAGGGTGTGTTTTAAACAGTCTCCTAGAGTCTATTCTCTAAAACGGGGTTGAGTTTGGGTCATAATGTTGAGCCATATAGGGCAATAAATATATGTAAAAAATATAGAGGCTTTTATTTTGTAGGGTCCCTGGAGTCTTATTTTGAAAGTCTATCAGTGCTGAGTGGCAAGGGAAGTGTCATGGACAGCAGTCATATAGTATCCATTTCCCAATGTTAAATCAGTCCTTTCACCCTCCATTAGATTAATATGTGCTGTTTAAAACAGCAGAGGTAAAATCTGTTTGAAGCTTGGTAACCTTGACAACGCTTAACGAGCCTCTCACTAACACAGACAACAGCTGCACTCACTATTGGTTTCTTCTTCCCAGGCTTTTTTGTATGGGAAGAATGGCACCGAACAAACGACTACTGATCAAAAACCGTATGAGTTATTCAAAAAACATTTTCACCATGAGCATCAGCAATCCTTCGACTCCAACTATACCAACTTTGGTGTATGTGTGTCATTCAGAAAAATATTTATGACGAGTTGAAAACACATAGTCTGATTCGTTTCTCTCCCATCTTCAGCTCAAAAAGAATAGAGAAAGGCTGAAACTCTCATCGACTTTAGGTTGGTCTGGAGGGTTTTTAAGGAAAAGTATTAATCCTACCGTAATTCCGAAGACATTGTGTGAGTCCAGAGGTTTCAGTCTACAAACTGACCAAAAATGGTGACTGTAGCTCCAAATATGTGGCCGTGAGGGCGAGAATAAGATGTTTGATCTGAAAAAAATGGCCGCCTCACACTAAGATTTCAGCAGCTGCACTCTAGCAGGCTGCTGCAGAAGCTAACTGTCAGCTAGCTTCCAGGTGCTTACCCTCCGAACAAACGACTGCTGAGCAAAAACCGTAAAAGATATCTGAAAAATTCTTTCAGTGAAAGCAACATCTATCCTTTGTCTCAGACTGGGGTAACCTTCATGTCTGTAGGTCTTTCACAACCCAAAACGAAAAACAAACAAAATGGTTGGCCCACCTGCTCCTCCCTTTCTTTTAACTGCAGGACCTCACTCTCACTCACCTTTTAGCTGCTAAAGCACCCCTCCGAACAAACGACTGCTGAGTAAAAACCGTAAAAGGTATCTGAAAAATTCTTTTTATCTAAGCGACAGCTATATCTTGTCTTCGATTGGAGTAACTTTCATGGCTGTAGGTCATCTACAAACTGAATGGGAAGAGAAAGAAAAAGAAAAAACGTTTCATCACACCTAAGCTTCTAATTGAGCTAGCTGCAGCAGGTCACTGTCACTCAGCTTTCAGGTGCTTAAAATGTCCTCCGAACAAACGACTGCTGAGCAAAAACCGTATGAGTTATTCAAAAAATTTTTTCACCGTGAGCGTCAGTCATCCTTCGACTCCAACTATGCCAACTTTGGTGTATGTGTGTCATTCAGAAAAATATTTATGACGAGTTTAAAACACATAGTCTGATTCGTTTTTCTCCCCTCTTCTGCTCCAAAACCAATGAAAAACGGCTCTGATTTTCATCGACTTTAGGTCGGTCTGGAGGGTTTTTAAGGAAAAGTATTAATCCTACCGTAATTCCGAAGATATTGTGTGGGTCCAGAGATTTCAGTCTACAAACTGACCAAAAATGGTGACTCTAGCTATAAATATGTGGCCGTGAGGGCGAGTTTAAAATGTTTTTTTGTGTTTAAAAAACGCCTGCCTCACACTCTAGCTTTTCAGTTGCTCCACTCTAGCAGGCTGGATTTTGCTAAAACTTTGTGGCGCTTGAGGTCTGATTATACAAAAACCGTAGCAGTTATCAACATACCGTCTTCAGTTTTAAATAGACGAAGGATTTATCTACAAACTGAGCTTCAAACTGTTTTTCTACGTGAATGTATGCCGACACAGTGAAGTGCTGTTTTTTATGCTTTTTTTTTCCTCTCCCCATTCATTTCCTATGGGATTTTTTTGCGACGTTTTCGCTAATAATTCGCAAACCTTCGGACTAATGAGAAAGTTTTATACAAGCACACATCACCCCATTGGTCCCGACGCGTGTGCCAACTTTGGGCCCGATCCGCCAAACCGTGCGGGACTAGTTACGCGCCGAAGTTTTGGGTATACGGGAGAATTATAATAACTAGAAAATTTCTAAAGAAATTTTGAGGGGGGCCACCTACTGCCCGTATGGGGAACCGGGCCAATACGGCCCTGGCCAGTGACGTCGGGGCTCCCCAGACCAACTGCTTACGCCTTAGAGGGCTGCTGAGGGAAGGAAAGAGGGCTAGGTCATGGGCAAAGAGAGCTGTGTGCCACTTGTGCTGAAATCTGGGAAATAGACGTGCACAGCGTATGATGCACAAGGGTAATATGGGTTGTCCATATTGAACCGCAGTGGGTAAAGCCCAGTTGGCGGGCTTCGCCCGCCTGCTAGGAGCCATCTCAGTGAAGAAAAAAATCACCAATGGCGGGCTCTGCCCGCCTTCTAATAGCCATTGCAGTGATGAAATCACCAATGGCGGGCTCTGCCCGCCTGCTAAGAGCCATTGCAGTGATGTAATCACCTTTGGCGGGCTCCGCCCGCCTGTTACCATTGGCGGGCTCCGCCCGCCTTCTAAGAGCCATTGCAGTGATGAAATCACCAATGGCAATGAGCAATATGCCAGAATGTATGAGTGTGTATAAGGAAGAGGCTTTTATTCTGTAGAGTCCTTGTAGTCTTATTTTGAAAGTCTATCATGAATGTGCATCAAAAGATGGGTCACGCCCAGCAGTGATATAGAATCCATTTCCAAATGTTAAATCACTGGTTTTCCATGTTATTAGGTGAATACTTGCTGTATTACAGAGTAAATGGGAGACTTTTATTGTGAAATTTGCTCTGGGTGTGTTTTGAAAAGGTCACTAGAGTCTAATAAAAACAACCTGGAAGAGTTTGGGTCATAATGTTGAGCCATTTGCATCAATTAATGCATTAGTATAATCTAGAGGCTTTTATTTTGTAGGGTCGCTGGAGTCTTATTTTGAAAGTCCAACAGAGTTGTGTTTATAGAAAATGTTCAGACCCGTCAATGATAGTTGATTACTTTCCAATCGTTAAATCACTCTTTTTCCATGTTATTAGGGCAGTAGATGAAGCGGAAATGGGAGGCTTTTATTTTGAAATTTGCTATAGGGTGTGTTTTAAACAGTCTCCTAGAGTCTATTCTCTAAAACGGGGTTGAGTTTGGGTCATAATATTGAGCCATATAGGGCAATAAATATATGTAAAAAATATAGAGGCTTTTATTTTGTAGGGTCCCTGGAGTCTTATTTTGAAAGTCTATCAGTGCTGAGTGGCAAGGGAAGTGTCATGGACAGCAGTCATATAGTATCCATTTCCCAATGTTAAATCAGTCCTTTCACCCTCCATTAGATTAATATGTGCTGTTTAAAACAGCAGAGGTAAAATCTGTTTGAAGCTTGGTAACCTTGACAACGCTTAACGAGCCTCTCACTGACACAGACAACAGCTGCACTCACTATTGGTTTCTTCTTCCCAGGCTTTTTTGTATGGGAAGAACGGCAACGAAAACAAACGACTACTGATCAAAAACCGTATGAGTTATTCAAAAAACATTTTCACCATGAGCATCAGCAATCCTTCGACTCCAAGTATACCAACTTTGGTGTATGTGTGTCATTCAGAACAATATTTATGACGACTTGAAAACACATAGTCTGATTCGTTTCTCTCCCATCTTCAGCTCAAAAAGAATGGAGAAAGGCCGAAACTCATCGACTTTAGGTTGGTCTGGAGGGTTTTTAAGGAAAAGTATTAATCCTACCGTAATTCCGAAGACATTGTGTGAGTCCAGAGGTTTCAGTCTACAAACTGACCAAAAATGGTGACTGTAGCTCCAAATATGTGGCCGTGAGGGCGAGAATAAGATGTTTGATCTTAAAAAAATGGCCGCCTCACACTAAGATTTCAGCAGCTGCACTCTAGCAGGCTGCTGCAGAAGCTAACTGTCAGCTAGCTTCCAGGTGCTTACCCTCCGAACAAACGACTGCTGAGCAAAAACCGTAAAAGATATCTGAAAAATTCTTTCAGTGAAAGCAACATCTATCCTTTGTCTCAGACTGGGGTAACCTTCATGTCTGTAGGTCTTTCACAACCCAAAACGAAGCACAAACAAAATGGTTGGCCCACCTGCTCCTCCCTTTGTTTGAACTGCAGGACCTCACTCTCACTCACCTTTTAGCTGCTAAAGCACCCCTCCGAACAAACGACTGCTGAGTAAAAACCGTAAAAGGTGTCTGAAAAATTCTTTTTATCTAAGCGACAGCTATATCTTGTCTTCAATTGGAGTAACTTTCATGGCTGTAGGTCATCTACAAACTGAATGGGAAGAGAAAGAAAAAGAAAAAACGTTTCATCACACCTAAGCTTCTAATTGAGCTAGCTGCAGCAGGTCACTGTCACTCAGCTTTCAGGTGCTTAAAATGTCCTCCGAACAAACGACTGCTGAGCAAAAACCGTATGAGTTATTCAAAAAATTTTTTCACCGTGAGCGTCAGTCATCCTTCGACTCCAACTATGCCAACTTTGGTGTATGTGTGTCATTCAGAAAAATATTTATGACGAGTTTAAAACACATAGTCGGATTCGTTTTTCTCCCCTGTTCTGCTCCAAAACCAATGAAAAACGGCTCTGATTTTCATCGACTTTAGGTCGGTCTGGAGGGTTTTTAAGGAAAAGTATTAATCCTACCGTAATTCCGAAGATATCGTGTGGGTCCAGAGATTTCAGTCTACAAACTGACCAAAAATGGTGACTCTAGCTATAAATATGTGGCCGTGAGGGCGAGTTTAAAATGTTTTTTTGTGTTTAAAAAACGCCTGCCTCACACTCTAGCTTTTCAGTTGCTCCACTCTAGCAGGCTGGATTTTGCTAAAACTTTGTGGCGCTTGAGGTCTGATTATACAAAAACCGTAGCAGTTATCAACATACCGTCTTCAGTTTTAAATAGACGAAGGATTTATCTACAAACTGAGCTTCAAACTGTTTTTCTAGGTGAATGTATGGCGACACAGTGAAGTGCTGTTTTTTATGCTTTTTTTTCCCTCTCCCCATTCATTTCCTATGGGATTTTTTTGCGACGTTTTCGCTAATAATTCGCAAACCTTCGGACTAATGAGAAAGTTTTATACAAGCACACATCACCCCATTGGTCCCGACGCGTGTGCCAACTTTGGGCCCGATCCGCCAAACCGTGCGGGACTAGTTACGCGCCGAAGTTTTGGGTATACGGGAGAATTATAATAACTAGAAAATTTCTAAAGAAATTTTGAGGGGGGCCACCTACTGCCCGTCTGGGGAACAGGGCCAATACGGCCCTGGCAAGTGATGTCGGGGCTCCCCAGACCAACTGCTTACGCCTTTGAGGGCTGCTGAGGGAAGGAAAGAGGGCTAGGTCATGGGCAAAGAGAGCTGTGTGCCACTTGTGCTGAAATCTGGGAAATAGACGTGCACAGCGTATGATGCAAAAGGGTAATATGGGTTGTCCATATTGAACCGCAGTGGGTAAAGCTCAGTTGGTGGGCTCCGCCCGCCTGCTAGGAGCCCTTGCAGCGATGAAAAAAATCACCAATGGCGGGCTCTGCCCGCCTGCTAAGAGCCATTGCAGTGATGAAATCACCAATGGCAATGAGCAATATGCCAGAATGTATGAGTGTGTATAAGGAAGAGGCTTTTATTCTGTAGAGTCCCTGGAGTCTTATTTTGAAAGTCTATCATGGAAGTGCATCTAAAGATGGGTCATGCCCAGCAGTTATATAGAATCAATTTCCAAATGTTAAATCACTGGTTTTCCATGTTATTAGGTGAATAGTTGCTGTATTACAGAGTAAATGGGAGACTTTTATTGTGAAATTTGCTCTGGGTGTGTTTTGAAAAGGTCACTAGAGTCTAATAAAAACAACCTGGAAGAGTTTGGGTCATAATGTTGAGCCATTTGCATCAATTAATGCATTAGTATAATCTAGAGGCTTTTATTTTGTAGGGTCGCTGGAGTCTTATTTTGAAAGTCCAACAGAGTTGTGTTTATAGAAAATGTTCAGACCCGTCAATGATAGTTGATTACTTTCCAATCGTTAAATCACTGTTTTTCCATGTTATTAGGGCAGTAGATGAAGCGGAAATGGGAGGCTTTTATTTTGAAATTTGCTATAGGGTGTGTTTTAAACAGTCTCCTAGAGTCTATTCTCTAAAACGGGGTTGAGTTTGGGTCATAATATTGAGCCATATAGGGCAATAAATATATGTAAAAAATATAGAGGCTTTTATTTTGTAGGGTCCCTGGAGTCTTATTTTGAAAGTCTATCAGTGCTGAGTGGCAAGGGAAGTGTCATGGACAGCAGTCATATAGTATCCATTTCCCAATGTTAAATCAGTCCTTTCACCCTCCATTAGATTAATATGTGCTGTTTAAAACAGCAGAGGTAAAATCTGTTTGAAGCTTGGTAACCTTGACAACGCTTAACGAGCCTCTCACTGACACAGACAACAGCTGCACTCACTATTGGTTTCTTCTTCCCAGGCTTTTTTGTATGGGAAGAACGGCAACGAAAACAAACGACTACTGATCAAAAACCGTATGAGTTATTCAAAAAACATTTTCACCATGAGCATCAGCAATCCTTCGACTCCAAGTATACCAACTTTGGTGTATGTGTGTCATTCAGAACAATATTTATGACGACTTGAAAACACATAGTCTGATTCGTTTCTCTCCCATCTTCAGCTCAAAAAGAATGGAGAAAGGCTGAAACTCATCGACTTTAGGTTGGTCTGGAGGGTTTTTAAGGAAAAGTATTAATCCTACCGTGATTCCGAAGACATTGTGTGAGTCCAGAGGTTTCAGTCTACAAACTGGCCAAAAATGGTGACTGTAGCTCCAAATATGTGGCCGTGAGGGCGAGAATAAGATGTTTGATCTTAAAAAAATGGCCGCCTCACACTAAGATTTCAGCAGCTGCACTCTAGCAGGCTGCTGCAGAAGCTAACTGTCAGCTAGCTTCCAGGTGCTTACCCTCCGAACAAACGACTGCTGAGCAAAAACCGTAAAAGATATCTGAAAAATTCTTTCAGTGAAAGCAACATCTATCCTTTGTCTCAGACTGGGGTAACCTTCATGTCTGTAGGTCTTTCACAACCCAAAACGAAGCACAAACAAAATGGTTGGCCCACCTGCTCCTCCCTTTCTTTTAACTGCAGGACCTCACTCTCACTCACCTCTTAGCTGCTAAAGCACCCCTCCGAACAAACGACTGCTGAGTAAAAACCGTAAAAGGTGTCTGAAAAATTCTTTTTATCTAAGCGACAGCTATATCTTGTCTTCAATTGGAGTAACTTTCATGGCTGTAGGTCATCTACAAACTGAATGGGAAGAGAAAGAAAAAGAAAAAACGTTTCATCACACCTAAGCTTCTAATTGAGCTAGCTGCAGCAGGTCACTGTCACTCAGCTTTCAGGTGCTTAAAATGTCCTCCGAACAAACGACTGCTGAGCAAAAACCGTATGAGTTATTCAAAAAATTTTTTCACCGTGAGCGTCAGTCATCCTTCGACTCCAACTATGCCAACTTTGGTGTATGTGTGTCATTCAGAAAAATATTTATGACGAGTTTAAAACACATAGTCGGATTCGTTTTTCTCCCCTCTTCTGCTCCAAAACCAATGAAAAACGGCTCTGATTTTCATCGACTTTAGGTCGGTCTGGAGGGTTTTTAAGGAAAAGTATTAATCCTACCGTAATTCCGAAGATATTGTGTGGGTCCAGAGATTTCAGTCTACAAACTGACCAAAAATGGTGACTCTAGCTATAAATATGTGGCCGTGAGGGCGAGTTTAAAATGTTATTTTGTGTTTAAAAAACGCCTGCCTCACACTCTAGCTTTTCAGTTGCTCCACTCTAGCAGGCTGGATTTTGCTAAAACTTTGTGGCGCTTGAGGTCTGATTATACAAAAACCGTAGCAGTTATCAACATACCGTCTTCAGTTTTAAATAGAGGAAGGATTTATCTACAAACTGAGCTTCAAACTGTTTTTCTAGGTGAATGTATGCCGACACAGTGAAGTGCTGTTTTTTATGCTTTTTTTTACCTCTTCCCATTCATTTCCTATGGGATTTTTTTGCGACGTTTTCGCTAATAATTCGCAAACCTTCGGACTAATGAGAAAGTTTTATACAAGCACACATCACCCCATTGGTCCCAACGCGTGTGCCAACTTTGGGCCCGATCCGCCAAACCGTGCGGGACTAGTTACGTGCCGAAGTTTTGGGTATACGGGAGAATTATAATAATAATAATAATACGCGGAATAAATATGTGCAATAGTAGTAGGTGGGCCATGCCTTCGGCATGTGGCCCCCCAATAATAATAATACGCGGAATAAATATGTGCAATAGTAGTAGGTGGGCCATGCCTTCGGCATGTGGCCCCCCAACTAGAAAATTTCTAAAGAAATTTTGAGGGGGGCCACCTACTGCCCGTCTGGGGAACCGGGCCAATACGGCCCTGGCAAGTGACGTCGGGGCTCCCCAGACCAACTGCTTACGCCTTTGAGGGCTGCTGAGGGAAGGAAAGAGGGCAAGTTCATGGGCAAAGAGAGCTGTGTGCCACTTGTGCTGAAATCTGGGAAATAGACGTGCACAGCGTATGATGCACAAGGGTAATATGGGTTGTCCATATTGAAACACAGTGGGTAAAGCCCAGTTGGCGGGCTTTGCCCGCCTGCTAGGAGCCATCTCAGTGAAGAAAAAAATCACCAATGGCGGGCTCTGCCCGCCTTCTAAGAGCCATTGCAGTGATGAAATCACCAATGGCGGGCTCCGCCCGCCTGCTAAGAGCCATTGCAGTGATGTAATCACCTTTGGCGGGCTCCGCCCGCCTGTTACCATTGGCGGGCTCCGCCCGCCTTCTAAGAGCCATTGCAGTGATGAAATCACCAATGGCAATGAGCAATATGCCAGAATGTATGAGTGTGTATAAGGAAGAGGCTTTTATTCTGTAGAGTCCTTGTAGTCTTATTTTGAAAGTCTATCATGAATGTGCATCAAAAGATGGGTCACGCCCAGCAGTGATATAGAATCCATTTCCAAATGTTAAATCACTGGTTTTCCATGTTATTATTTGAATAGTTGCTGAATTACAGAGTAAATGGGAGACTTTTATTGTGAAATTTGCTCTGGGGTGTGTTTTGAAAAGGTCACTAGCGTCTATTAAAAACAACCTGGAAGAGTTTGGGTCATAATGTTGAGCCATTTGCATCAATTAATGCATTAGTATAATCTAGAGGCTTTTATTTTGTAGGGTCCCTGGAGTCTTATTTTGAAAGTCCAACAGAGTTGTGTTTATAGAAAATGTTCAGACCCGTCAATGATAGTTGATTACTTTCCAATCGTTAAATCATTCTTTTTCCATGTTATTAGGGCAGTAGATGAAGCGGAAATGGGAGGCTTTTATTTTGAAATTTGCTATAGGGTGTGTTTTAAACAGTCTCCTAGAGTCTATTCTCTAAAACGGGGTTGAGTTTGGGTCATAATGTTGAGCCATATAGAGCAATAAATATATGTAAAAAATATAGAGGCTTTTATTTTGTAGGGTCCCTGGAGTCTTATTTTGAAAGTCTATCAGTGCTGAGTGGCAAGGGAAGTGTCATGTACAGCAGTCATATAGTATCCATTTCCCAATGTTAAATCAGTCCTTTCACCCTCCATTAGATTAATATGTGCTGTTTAAAACAGCAGAGGTAAAATCTGTTTGAAGCTTGGTAACCTTGACAACGCTTAACGAGCCTCTCACTGACACAGACAACAGCTGCACTCACTATTGGTTTCTTCTTCCCAGGCTTTTTTGTATGGGAAGAACGGCACCGAACAAACGACTACTGATCAAAAACCGTATGAGTTATTCAAAAAACATTTTCACCATGAGCATCAGCAATCCTTCGACTCCAACTATACCAACTTTGGTGTATGTGTGTCATTCAGAAAAATATTTATGACGAGTTGAAAACACATAGTCTGATTCGTTTTTCTCCCATCTTCAGCTCAAAAAGAATGGAGAAAGGCTGAAACTCTCATCCACTTTAGGTTGGTCTGGAGGGTTTTTAAGGCAAAGTATTAATCCTACCGTAATTCCGAAGACATTGTGTGAGTCCAGAGGTTTCAGTCTACAAACTGACCAAAAATGGTGACTGTAGCTCCAAATATGTGGCCGTGAGGGCGAGAATAAGATGTTTGATCTTAAAAAATGGCCGCCTCACACTAAGATTTCAGCAGCTGCACTCTAGCAGGCTGCTGCAGAAGCTAACTGTCAGCTAGCTTCCAGGTGCTTACCCTCCGAACAAACGACTGCTGAGCAAAAACCGTAAAAGATATCTGAAAAATTCTTTCAGTGAAAGCAACATCTATCCTTTGTCTCAGACTGGGGTAACCTTCATGTCTGTAGGTCTTTCACAACCCAAAACGAAGCACAAACAAAATGGTTGGCCCACCTGCTCCTCCCTTTGTTTGAACTGCAGGACCTCACTCTCACTCACCTTTTAGCTGCTAAAGCACCCCTCCGAACAAACGACTGCTGAGTAAAAACCGTAAAAGGTATCTGAAAAATTCTTTTTATCTAAGCGACAGCTATATCTTGTCTTCAATTGGAGTAACTTTCATGGCTGTAGGTCATCTACAAACTGAATGGGAAGAGAAAGAAAAAGAAAAAACGTTTCATCACACCTAAGCTTCTAATTGAGCTAGCTGCAGCAGGTCACTGTCACTCAGCTTTCAGGTGCTTAAAATGTCCTCCGAACAAACGACTGCTGAGCAAAAACCGTATGAGTTATTCAAAAAATTTTTTCACCGTGAGCGTCAGTCATCCTTCGACTCCAACTATGCCAACTTTGGTGTATGTGTGTCATTCAGAAAAATATTTATGACGAGTTTAAAACACATAGTCGGATTCGTTTTTCTCCCCTCTTCTGCTCCAAAACCAATGAAAAACGGCTCTGATTTTCATCGACTTTAGGTCGGTCTGGAGGGTTTTTAAGGAAAAGTATTAATCCTACCGTAATTCCGAAGATATTGTGTGGGTCCAGAGATTTCAGTCTACAAACTGACCAAAAATGGTGACTCTAGCTATAAATATGTGGCCGTGAGGGCGAGTTTAAAATGTTTTTTTGTGTTTAAAAAACGCCTGCCTCACACTCTAGCTTTTCAGTTGCTCCACTCTAGCAGGCTGGATTTTGCTAAAACTTTGTGGCGCTTGAGGTCTGATTATACAAAAACCGTAGCAGTTATCAACATACCGTCTTCAGTTTTAAATAGACGAAGGATTTATCTACAAACTGAGCTTCAAACTGTTTTTCTAGGTGAATGTATGCCGACACAGTGAAGTGCTGTTTTTTATGCTTTTTTTTTCCTCTCCCCATTCATTTCCTATGGGATTTTTTTGCGACGTTTTCGCTAATAATTCGCAAACCTTCGGACTAATGAGAAAGTTTTATACAAGCACACATCACCCCATTGGTCCCGACGCGTGTGCCAACTTTGGGCCCGATCCGCCAAACCGTGCGGGACTAGTTACGCGCCGAAGTTTTGGGTATACGGGAGAATTATAATAATAATAATACGCGGAATAAATATGTGCAATAGTAGTAGGTGGGCCATGCCTTCGGCATGTGGCCCCCCAATAATACGCGGAATAAATATGTGCAATAGTAGTAGGTGGGCCATGCCTTCGGCATGTGGCCCCCCAATAATACGCGGAATAAATATGTGCAATAGTAGTAGGTGGGCCATGCCTTCGGCATGTGGCCCCCCAATAATACGCGGAATAAATATGTGCAATAGTAGTAGGTGGGCCATGCCTTCGGCATGTGGCCCCCCAATAATAATACGCGGAATAATAAATATGTGCAATAGTAGTAGGTGGGCCATGCCTTCGGCATGTGGCCCCCCAATAAAATGAAAAGAAAATAGTTAGATTCTCATTACTCTTAATTCAGAAAGAAAAACTTTAGATCCTTTCATCACAGGCTCTGACACATTTTATTTGACTTGTGCAGCCAACGTTAAGGCAAATTGTTGTTACCTTTGTTTGTGAAGACCTAAATGTTAATGCCTACAGGTGTCTTTTGCACATGAAAACTCAGTTAATTAAAGGAGTTGAACAAATGTTAATTTAAAGTCACACAGCAAAGCACTGAGGCAGTGCACAGTATGGGCCGGATTTATCAAGATCCAATTTTGCGTGCAGTAATTTGCAAACTGGAATTTTGCGCGAGGGGCTGAACCATGGTTTGCGGGTGATTTAACAAGAGTGATTGCGTAACTGGTGGCAGGTGCAAAACTGTTGGAGACGCCCTATTTAAATGATGGTTTTGCGCGTTTTGTGGTTTGCGGCAAACTAGTTTGTAGTTTGTACAAACTAGTGCATTAAGAAATTTAAATCCTACAGTGACCCCCAACAAAAAAAAAAAAATTATATATATATATATATATATATATATATATATATATATATATATAAAGAAAAAACTTTGGCAACCTTTATTCCCCAAGGTGGTATGTGGCTGAATTTCTACTTCACTGCAGTAAAAAAAAAAAAAAAGTGTTTTGTATTGGCCTGTAGAAAAATGCACATACCAAATGGCTCACAAGAAGTTACTGTGGATAAGATGACGCATCCCCGCAGCATTGGCATATTGCTCCACAGGCGCAGGGGGGAGGTCTGGTTTCTCCGTTAGGGCGTCAGGGCGACAGGGCGACATGGCATTAGAAACGTCAGACAGCACTTCTGAAAAACTAGATTGGGAGATCCAATGTTGCAAGGAGTTTTGTGATATCTGGTGTTGCGTGGGTCCTCCTTGTGGCTGGCTCCAAATCCATTCAGAGTTCCCCCAACAGCTCCAAAATGTCAATGCTGGATAAACGATATGTTTTGATGATTGTTTCCTCGTTCATTCCAAAAATATTCACACGAAATGAAAAAATGCGTTCTCTGCGTCTCCTTGCTTCATTTCGATGTCTCCTTCTTGCGACAATAACTGCTGCCATGTGTGCGCAATTACGCATACAGACCATTTGCACCTTCTTTTGAAACGTGTTAAATATAGAGTCAGATACCGTTAGCAAAATTGCTTTCAGGTTTGATAAATCACTTTGCGAGTGCTAAATTAATATATTTACATGTTCTCCTCCCACAAGATGCACTTTTGCGTGTAAACGCCCCATATTGCATATTCATTGCAGAAAAAGTACTAAATGGATAAGAGGCGCTATTTAGCACGTTTTAAAGACCAAATCCTTTTAGCACGCTGTTGATAGATCAGTTTGTACATTTTTTAGCGTGCGCAGTGAAATAGCTCACGTTTTTATACACGCAAACCTTTGATAGATCCGGCCCTATGTTTCAATTAAGCCACTAAGATTTCATGTTTTTAAGTAGCTTTCTTCACGACTTGTTTCTCATTAGATCAGTTTGCTGTCATCTGTTTTTTTAATGAGATGGGATTGCAACTCTCATCCTCCTTTCCCTTTGATTTTTATTGATCATAGAACACAAAAGGCATACTGGATTTTTTGTATTTTACTATTCACTGATGTTACCTCCACCTTTATATACATCAATAGTGTAACCATAGTCATTTGGGTGCCTAACATGGTTTAAATCATGGCAAAGTTTTTGTATGCATAATACGCAGTGATACACCATTTTTAACATTGTGGTTAACTTATATGTAGATGACACAGTTATTTACTTTTAAGCACATACCGATGTTTTTTTAGAAGTCTCCTTCATAGTTTGATAGAGTAAAAGAACAACTGTTACTTCCAACTTTTTTAAAATGCAGAGCACTTTGGTAAATACTTATATAGCGCCTTTATTCAAGTTAGGAGACTTGACCAAGGCGCTTTACACTACATTCATTCACCCATTCACACACACACTCACACACTGATAGTGGCAAGCCACATTGTAGCCACAGCTGCCCTGGGGCTCACTGACAGAAGCGAGGCTGCCGTACACTGGCGCCACAGGGCCCTATGACCACCATCAGTAGACAATGCAGGTGAAGTGTCTTGCCCAAGGACACAACGACACTGAAAGTCGGAGTCGGGGCTTGAACCGTCAACCCTTCGATTTCAGGGCAAACTCCTACATCCAACGCCACTGTCGCCCTTTAAGAAAAACTGCATAAAATTTTGCAGACAATTCTTTAACAATAAATTCTCGACAAAGCGTTAAGCTGATAAGCACATATCTATCAAGTACCCTTTTCCTATTAGCTTATTCAAACATTCTTATAAACTGCTGGGTTACTGACTTTGCAGATAAACTATGTTTGAATGCATCTGCAATTTTTAGGGCACCTTGGATAAAACATATCACATGTGATTTCTAACTGGGGGTTTGTGTTTTCATCCTTATGTTTTCGTCTAAACTTCTTTCTGTGATAATACCACAAAATCCGGTTGAAAAAAACTTCTTAAACTAGTTATAAATAATTTACATGAGACAACATTTGCTTTTGTGAATCAATACTATGTTAAACATGTCATACTGCAGGTACTGTTGGGATCTGGAGGTCTGTCCACCTTTCTCCAGCAGAGGGCGTCCTAGGTCTCCTGGAGCCGGAGCTGACTTCTACACCTGCGGCTCGTTAACTCATCAGGAGACCAGCATATAAGCAGTGGCAGTGCAACACTCCGGGGCCAGAGTGTTAAGCCAGTTATGGTTAGCAAGCCTGAGCCAACCTGCCTGTCTGAATCTCTGACTTAGCTGAAGCCTGAACCTGAACCAAACCTGCTCTTGTCCTCTCTGCTTCTCAGGAAGAACCTGCCTAGAAATCTGAAAACCTGGAAGGATTTCTCAAGCGTGAAACCAAGCTGTCAGTTCTCAGTAGAACCCTGGAGAATCAACTCAGTCTGAAACCTGCCTGCCCGCTCTCAGTAGGAGCTGAGAGAGAAACTCTGAACCTGCTCTGTAAACCAATCTGCTGTGCCCTGCCTTTGCCAAGCCCTCTGCCTGCCTTCAGCCTCTGGACCCTCCCGGTTCCCCCCTTCTGCCGCTCTGCTCAAACTCTGATCAGGTATAGACCTGCTAACACACAAGCTGCAAGTTCACTGGATGAATGCTAACCAACCTGTCCCTCTCTGCAGTAAACCAGTCGTGACCAGACCCGGACCCGATTTATCCCTGAAACCACTTGACTTTATTGTGAACTGTTCAATAAACTTTGTGAACTTTTTCCCTGCCTCTGAGTGTTCTGCATGTGGGTTAGATCTCTGAAAGCCACCATGACAGGTACATAGAGTAGCTAAAAGCTTCTTCATGATAGTGTGTTTTTCAGACCAGTACGTAATGATCTACCAAGTTAGAAGAAGAATCTTGATAATTTAAAGAGATAATAATATCTAATGGAACAGGAGATCTATTTAAACAATATTCAACAAATTGGTAAAAGCAACAAACTTAATGTTGGCAAAACATTAACATTTCTCTTTACCGCAGTATTGGTTCCGGTTAGTTAGGATTATAATAGAAGAGCCTTTATTAGCGTGTTGGAACGCATTATCATACAGGGAGCAAGACAAATGCGTGGTGGAGTGGATGCATCTTGTCATTAATGGATAAAAGTCTGTTATTCATGGAGTCGAGTTACAAAGGTCATCTAGCCACTCGTAGGAGGCAAACTACTATAATCTAACAGGTTGTGCCAATAATTATTCTCAATTTTTAGGGTCTTTATAAAAACTTAACAATTAGAGTTTAGATATTTAACAGTAAATGCTTTGAACTTATCAAAGCGGAGACTAAAATCAGTTGAAGGTGGAATGGATAATTGGATCTCCATGCTCCTCTTAAGTTCATTATAAATCTTCGAGGCCTCACATTCTATGGTCAATATTTTTTGTTGTTCTCTCCCTTAACACATCACAGCTCTGGACAAACACTTTAAAAGAGGCAGATTATGCTTGAAGACACTCAGCAGGGCACCAACCAAGAGAGTGAGCTAAATATAGAGACCTCTTTCAGGCCATGCAAGGATTGAGACAAGATGCAGTGTTTGTTTTTATGTATTTCTGTTGTTGCTTGTTCCAAAACAACCATTCTGTGGAGAAAAAACAACAACAATATTATCATACTGAAATGGAGAACTTTAAGAAGGAGAGAATGATTTTCTCTAAACATGACGTTTTGGCATGCTTAAAATCAGCCAGCTCAGACTGGTTCCAACCAAAACAAAAAAAAAAACATGATTAGCCTTCATTTTCTACTCACCCCCATGCTGAACAACACTCTGGAGTACTTTTTTGATATCTCAAATGCATCTGGAGATCTGGGAGGCTTCTTGCTGTCTGCTGACATTCAAATAATGGAGGTCTATGGTGCCCGAGGCAGAAAGGTCCATAAAAGTCCACAAAAAACGTGTCAATATTCCTCCATACTGCTCGTCCAATGTATTCCAAGTGTCCTGAGTTGGTAGCGTCCATAATTTACTCGAAACGAAGTCATTTAGAATGTTTTTAGAGCATAAACAGTAGTGTATAGGATTTCCTAAAAGCGCGCCCCTGCGAGTTCACGAGCCTACGGAAACCGCGGCAGACCAAACCAGATGAAAGTGCGCATTCAGCTCGGCAAAGAACTCATCCTCTTCCTCAACACTGAAGTCCTCAGACATTTTTCTTTCGTTGTTTCTTTCTTTGCACAGGTAAACAGCAAATTTCTTCTACTACGCTTGCATTATCAAGAGCAGACGTTTTTTGTGGACTTTTATGGACCTTTCTGCCTCGGGCACCATAGACCTCCATTATTTGTATGTCAGCAGACAGCAAGAAGCCTCCCAGATCTCCAGATGCATTTGAGATATCAAAAAAGTACTCCAGAGTGTTGTTCAGCATGGGGGTGAGTAGAAAATGAAGGCTAATCATATTTTGGGTGTACTATTCCTTTAAAGCACCTTCTATCCTCAGACTGTGAAGCGTTTTCATTAGAAGGGTCTGTGATAATTTGTATTACTAGCAAAACAAACAACAAGGACTTAATTCACAGAAATCATAGCTTGCAGACTAAGTTTGAGTTTGAGTATCAGAACGAAAAGTTGCCCTGGGATTGATTTTAAGCACAAAATGTATGAGTTTATTCTTCTCTTTTATTTTTTTCAATCAATGAAGCTATATTGCCTGATTTATATTCAGGGAACAGCTTCAGCACAGAGATATGCTATTAGCTTGACAGTGCATCTTTTGAAGCAAATCCCTCCATGTTAAGGGTTCTGAATTAGAGAGCAAAAACTCTGGATTGCAACTATTTTGCAGAGGCAAAGATATTTTGATGAATTCTGGCACCAGACCTAGTGAGGTAAAGGAGAAGATTAGCACAACAATACTGCTCTCAATGCAGAAAGACCTTTGAAACAGAAAATGTATTTTTAATCTATGTCGAATACTGCAGAGCGTGTGAATAGGGGAGGATCCTAATGACATCCAAATCTAACAACGAATATTAACATTGCGTCCTTTTAATCAAGAGGATAACAATCAGCATTGTGCTGCGGATTCAATCCACAAAATTTTGTCTGAGACTATAAAACAGAGCAGCTTGTCACTGACAGATATGAGAGAATGAAGACAGATGTGTCCAGTCAAAATATTCCCTAAAAGTAAGATTTAAAACTTGATTTTCATTAAAAGGTTTGTGAGGATGAAAGCCGAACCACTCCTAGAGTTAGAGCTCTGTCTGTTTTATAAGAATATACAGGTTTATGAAAGGTGACGTCAGATCATATCGCTGTCCTCTTTAAGAGATTAAACCCTTTCTGCCCTCTTCAAAAAGGGACTAGACAACTGTGAAGATACCCAGAGACAGAGTTGCTTTTTTCCACCCGATCCTCTGAGCCGCCAGAGCATAAAGAAAAGAAGTCCTTTGTATTTGCTGATCAATACATCAAATCAAACATCAGGGGGATGCACCGTGCACTCAGATAAATGCTTTCTTTTCCCCTACTCTAAACTTGGCGTTCAGCCTCTTAGTTCCCCAAGGTCTGCTCTTGAATTTAATTCCCCGTGGCAGTAAACTTCAGGCAGACTTATCACAAAATAACTTTTTTTTTTTAACCATTCAATCAAAAGCCCAACATCTGGAAAATGTCAAAGATCAGTTTTTTTCAATAGACTGGGCTTTAAAAAAAGTTTACATAGTTAAACATTAAATATTGCTTCCTAAAGAATTTTTAAACTGGAAAAACTCAAAATATTGTAGCTAAAATATTTGATCTTACTTTTTACATCCTTATATATAAATATATGAATATAAAGCCCCCTTAAGACCAGATGAAGACCACTACTTCCAGGGTCCCAGAGGTTGTTTGAATATGGTTAGATTTAGGGCTGAAACAATTAATCAGATTAATTGTGATTAATCGAGTATTGACATAATCATCAACTAATTTAGCAATCGATAAATCGTTAACTGGAGTATAGAGACTCTAAAACATGCCTTTAGCTGATAGAGAAACCCATTTAGAGCAGCAATTATATCAAAATTGTAAAAAAATATATATATATATCAACATGTTGCATTCAAGATTTTAAAAAAAACAGTTTCGTCTGTCAGTAAGGTCTATCCAGAACTCCTTAAGGGGAAAAGTTTGAGTTTCACCTTGTTTAATTTTATAAGTCTTCTTTAAGAAACTTTTAGCAGTATGATTATTTATATGATTAATATATGATTAATCGATAAAATAATTAACAGATTAATTAATTTGCAAACTAATTATTAGTTGAAGCCCTGGTTAGATTGAACAAAATGCAGAACCTTACAAAAACATGAACATTTTTAAAGTTTTGTATCTTTGAAACCTGGCATTAAAAGGGATAGTTTGCAAGTTTGCACAATTTTATGCAACTTTGAAGAGTTATTCTTTCTATTGTGAAGAAAACTTTTTGCAGCACGTACAGCTAGAAGTGGCTTTGTATAAATGATGTTATCACATCTCGCTACTGGGATATATGCCTATTATAGCAAAAGTGCTCCAACTCCTTCATATTGAATGGTTTTCATTTTTTGTTGAGTTTAATGTTTTCCAAGTCTGACAGACCCATGTATTATTGTTATTGTGAATACCAACCTAAAATTATAAGAAGCACCCATTTACAATACACACAGGAATTGCATATCAGATTTCTTATTTCAAATGTTATATTAGCTATCCATCCCAATGAAAGATGATTGTCCCATAAAACTAAAACGACCTTCTCTGAAAATGGAAAAACAAACATGCTGCAGGTAGAGTGAGGATTACTTCTTCTTCATATCTTTCTTAGGTCAATAAATGGCTGCTGACCACAGCAATCATACTCATATAAATAAACTATATAAAACATAAAAAATAAACATTTAAATTCAGCTTCAGGCCACCAGTTACATAAAAAAATCATGGTTTATTTCATTAAACAACGTTATAACCAAATGTAATCATATTTTCCCCATATGCCCTATTGGAAAAAATATAAAATAAAAATAAGAAAAATAGTCCAAAATAGAAATTTTGACAATTTACCTAGTTTGTGGAAATGCATCATTGATTGTAATGTATTGTTTAGATTATAAATATAAATTCTTATCCTGACTTGAAACCTATTGCAATAATTATAAATTATATGACAAATGCCCTTCCATAGTCATGTAAAGTCTATTACAGCAGCTGTAGTGAGATTGAAAGAATACAAGATTTTCAAAAAAATACTTTCCTCCATGTTTAAACATGTAAGCCTACATTTCCCAGTCGCCTTTTTTCTACATACAAACGTAGATCAGTGTATTGGCATGAAATTTAAGATTAAGACTACGATTAAGAGAGACAGGGGGAAATTGGATTTACTACCCTACCCCAAAGCCAACAGTAATCCATCGGAGAGAGACTCTCAAGATCTACTGGATAACAGGTCATGGTACTACATCATTAAGTAATTAATTAAAAACTGACCATATGCTTAATAAAAAATAAGACCACCCAAAATTTTATAAAAACTAACTACTAGAAAAACCAACTTTAAATCCCATCTTGTATTGTTCAGAACAGGTGAACCATTAGCTATGACTGAGCAGAACGTCTGTGGGATCATCTAAACAAAACGCAGCAATGTACATGTTGTTACACAGCTATAACCCACGTTGTTTGGGCGATTATAAGATAAAAACAATTTTTACAACACATTTCAGTAGGTTAAGACTGATTTATACTCAGAAAGCAGGCCGTCTGCATGTGTGTCGCAGTGAAAGCAGATATGCCCTGCCCCTTCTGCAGACACTCTGCTGCACCTCTCCAAAATTGCAGGTGACCGCAGACAGTGCCGCAGACAGGAGGCCTCTGATTGGTCAAATCTACATCCGCTCAACACTATCCGTAACTCCTGTTTGGTACCTTGCCAGCTTTTTTTGTTTGTATGACTGCTATTGTGGAAAATGCTAGAAGAGCGAGGTGCGCGAGAATGCTGGGACCCTTTGTCCACCTCGATCCCCGCTCTTTTTCGCCCTAATGTTTCTCCGTTGTCGCACAAACTTGCCCCCACTTCCTCACCGCCTCAGCCGTATCTAAACCCACAGCTAGTTTGTGATTGTCCCTCTTGCGTTGTGGCGTGGAATAACATAGCGCAGACCACGCTTCAATATAGGGCATAAATCAAAAATATCTGTGTCAAGCTCACATCGACACACTGCTGCAGGAGTATAACCAGCAGTTTAGGATTTAATTTCATTGCTCTGCACACAAAAAATTGTTTTCCCTTTGATAAATACAAGTAGACTTAACAAAATGGCCAAATAGAATAGTAGAGCTGCAAGACCCTTGTATTGCTCATCAGGCGGGCTAAGAAATAAAAGCTGTTGAGGAGAACAAGATCTAATACAAGCTCCCTGTGCTCTCGTCGCCCTCTCTCTGAACACCTGACCACACTTAAGAAACAGAGAGGTTTGATCTTTTACTTGAGGTGACAAGAACATAAATACCACCGTTATTGAACAGGATAATTTCATACATTTAACAAGGATTCAAGGCCAAACCTCCTCATATCTCATCTCTCTCAGAAATTAGGACTAAAACAACAACTCAGATGTATTCATTACTTAAATAATCATCAACTAATTAAGTAATCGATTAATTATTAACTGGACTATACTGAGTCTTAAATAAGCCGTTCCCTAAAAGAAAAAAGCAACCCAGGGCAGAAATCCAGCCCTAACTGTATAAAATATAGAATACTTTGGACTTCAGATGAATGACCTTCTTTTTCAGTAATGTTCTCTATCCAGAATTCCACAAAAGTAAAAAAAAACAAAAAAACAATCCACTGGCCTTTTTTCCAAGTTTGAAGAATTGCGCTTCCCTTCCAGGAGGCTTTTTCATTTCAAAAAGTCAGAATTAGCGTTTAGAATTTGAGGCTTTATAGAGTCTCTATCCAGAACTACCAGAGCCAAAGTTTTAGCTTCACTTTGTACAATTACTATTAAAAAAAACATGCAGAACCATAATTATGTCTGAAAGACAGAGAAAATTGTTCTTTGCAAAAAGTCTACTAGGCTTACTGTAGGAAACAGGTTTAAACTCTTATAAACCTGATCTGATTTTATAAGTCACTGAGTCACTCTCTGACTCAGAATATTATTCACCCAAACACAATGAGATTCAGTCTGTCCACCTCCACCTGTAAAATGTCTCATGAACACCTAAAGATTAATTGGAACTCCTCCACTGGAGGCAATGACTGACCCCAAAATGGAAGGAGCAATACCCAGTGACTTTTAGAAACCAGATATAGCAAGTGTTAACAGTTTAATTTTTGAATTCCTAAGGTTTAACAAAAAAAATGATGTGAATATTCTCAACAAAATGTAAAGCCGTGTTCGGCTCTTAGTAGCAACTGCTAAGCCTTTATACCAGAATCTTTGGTTTTGGAGAAATACCTGGTAAGGTTTTACACACATATAGCCAGGGGCGTGCATACAGATACACTAGGTGGTGCTAAAGCACTAGGAAGTTTGCCCTTTATCAACGAAAATGCCCTTTTGAAATTCGTTTTTTTTTTTTTTTTACTAAGATTATTATGATTTTACTGAAATGATCTTTTGAAAACCTGAGCCATTAAAAACGACAGAAACAATGCCCTGAAATGAGCCACCTCCTTGCGCACACCCGACCAGCCTCTCTCTCTTCCTTTGTCACGTGAACTCGCGCAGTCGCCCGCAGGGCATGCCAGATGCTCAGCATCATAGCAGTTCAGTAAGCGTCTTCAGATAGCAGGAACGGTCGCTGACAGGCTGCTTCTCCCGTGCCCCATTAGCCAGGTAATATACAGATCAAGCAAAATCATTTTGTTGTGCATTAAAATGTCTCATTCAGCAGCACCAAACAAGCATTTTTGCCGACTGGTCACCTGATAAACTAGTTAGGCTAGATAAAGTTTTACACTGTAGCCCAAGTCAATGACAGATAACGTGAGGACGACCACATAGGCTACAAATAATTTCGGTAGAGTTTGCTATTGCAAATCTATGTGTTAAGACAAACGTTTTCTGTTGTATAGGTTTTGTTAGGCAACATAAATTAACACATTTTGGTCTCTTTATTGTCTTAATTGTATATTGATTTAGTAAATGCAGCACAATGCCAAGAAAGGAGGGTTAATCGTATTGAAAAATCTTAAAAGCTGCTTACATTTTATTTTTAAGTGGTTTGTACAAAATCAGCAGGTATTAAAATAGCTATTATTTTGTAGGCTACCATAAGTCATATCCACGTGACAAGACTTCCAGTCATGTTGCCCTATTAGCCCATTATTTAAACTAATGTGGCATATTTGTTAAAGCTATTATTATTATTATTATTATTATCATTATTATTGTCATGATGGTTATTATTATTATATTGTAGCCAGTCACAGCAGGGAAGCTCTATACCATCAACATCTACCAGGACAGGAGATGAGGAAGAGTTCAGGGAAGACACAGAGACAGAAAAAGACCAGGATGAGGGAGAACAGATGGATGAGGGAAAACAGGGAGATGAGCCAGATGAAAGAAGAAAAAAGATGAGCAAGCAAACTACTTTAAAGTAGTACGCTTTAGTCTGTTCTGTTGGTGGTGTGACTTTTTTCCATTGAAAACTCACGTTTAGAGAATGTTACAAAAAAAGTCAAATTTCATTCAACATGCGTGTGTATTTTTTTTATTTATAATTAAGTGTTCCACATGCGCTAAAAAGTGCCCCCCCCCCCCCCCCCCCCCCTCCTCCTGAGCACCTGCCCCCCAAAATGTCTGTGCACGCCTCTGCATATAGCACAACATTTTGACATTAATCAGACCTTTCCTGACCATTTTAAATAAAGCCTATCATGGATTAAGCTCAGCTCCCCACGATATAATCAGGCCACTAGGGATTTCGTGATCTGGGAAAGAAAATGTATGTGAGTATTGAAAGTGTGTAAAATTAACATTTTAATAATGCATTAGAAGTGCTTTGGCAATAAAGATGAGATTTCTGTTTGGTGTATTATCAAAGCAATCTACAGAGCAATGGCAGAGTCTTGAAAGGCAGAGATGGAAAATATAGACATAATAACCCTAACTTAATTAAGTCCTGCGTTCAATATTACAGGAATCAAAGAAAGACTCATTCTGGTGCATTTTCATTAAGTTCTATGCATGTGAGCATTTAAAATGAGCAAAACACTAACAGGCAGCAATTAGAAACTTCTTAAACAAATATATAAAGCAGAATTTGAGCAGACCAGTATTAGTATAATGTGTTAAGCTGTGATCATTAGCCTCACAACATGCTAGCCAAAATGGGGCCTCTGCTCTTTGTACATTAAAGACCAATTAACAGAGCAGCTTTCTGAAGCCCAGCGGTTGTTTTAAAAATATAACAAGAAGATTATAGTTTTTAAATGTTAGTTTTCAACATCCACATTTCTCTTATTATGTCATCCACTCACTGTTACACTAATTTAGATTAGATTATAGTTAAAATACTAGACAAGATAAGCCATCATAAACGCTTCAGTTATAGTCAGATAAAAAGCTTTCAGGGTTTTTTAACAACCTGTAGCTTGTTATGAAATATCAAATTTTTCAGCATCAGTAGCATAAAATGGAGGGACTTCTAGAGAGCATTATATTAGCAAACTATAGTCAAATTGGATTTAAAGGGATTAGTGATAATCCAAATTACAAACATTGGTCTGTTTTCTATGTCTTTATAATACTAGAACAGAAGTGGTTAAAATAACTGATTATCTTCCAATTGTAGAGAATTCAGTCGTTACCTCCACCTCCTTGAAAAGCTATTTTATACATTTTTACCAAAGGTGCACATCAGTCTTTTTTTTGATGATTCTTTAACATTATTTGTCAGAACAAGCAGTTCATCCCTAAACCAGAGTGATAGCTGTGACTATTTACTTCTTCAGACAAAAGCACAGAAAAAGGTGAGCCATGTCCCTCTTGATGTCTTGATCTGCTGATCAGACAAGAAAGCAGAGTGGATGAAGAAGGTGAGAGCAGAACAAACACCAGAGGCTGCAGTCAAATGCTGTGCTTTATTTATAAATAGGGCTGGGTAAAAGAATCGATCTAATCGATTTGGAATCGATTCCTTTAAATTTTTGCAAAATCGATGTCTAGGGAATGAGATCGATTCATTTTATAGTGACGCGCATGAGGTTTAATTTAAATAAGCAGGAAAGATGCACTCAAGATAACTTCAAGCCAGATAGCTGCAAATATACCCAATAGCTTGACTGAAGACATTAACAAATGGAGGCTGACCAGAAAACACCCTGTAGTTGTTACAGACAACGCTGCAAATACGGTTTGTACAGTGAAGATAATGCAGCTCATGCATGTCTGCTGTGTCACGTCTGCTTGCTCGAGTGAGGCTTCACTTTTTCACTTTTCTCAAACAAGTTTGCACTTTTGAGACAGTTTTGTTCACATCTCAAGTTTAAACTGTCCAATTTACAAGTTTGTGTTTAATGTGACAGGAAAAAACAAAATAAATGAGTATTTTGAAACACAGTTGAATCACTTTTATTACTGTAAAAACAGATTGAAACGTATAAAAGGACGTATAAAAGGATTTCAAGGAAATTGTAACCAGAGGTGCTCCTCATGCCAAGGAACAATTAATCAAAATCTAGTAATGATCCAGATCATGTGTGAGCTTCAGCTATAGGCGTAAGTCACAGTATGGGGCAAAATCTGCTGCTTATCTGTTCACTACGCAATGTCTTTCTGGTTTCCTGCACATACAGATGCATCCATCCAGTACACACACACACATATATATATATATATATATATATATATATATATATATATATATAGAGAGAGAGAGAGAGAGAGAGAGAGAGAGAGAGAGAGAGTGTATATATATATATATATATATATATATATATATATATATATAGAGTATATATATATATATACAGATATATATAGAGTATATATATATAGAGTATATATATATATATATATATATATATATATATATATATATAGAGTTAATCTTAGATAAAGTTTACAGTTTCTAGTTCACAGTTCTGTTACCATGTGGGCCAAACCTTACAATCATGTTGCTGCCTGATTCTTAGATCCCCTTCCAGCCAAAGTCTGTTTACTCTAACTGTCCTTATAACTGTGTTTTGAAGTACTTGTATATGTTTGAATTGTCACTAATTTTTAATTGTTGTATTTGAATGTTTTAAGAGCCTTCTATAAATAAAATGACCAGATATGGAAGTTGTTGGACTGTGGGAGGAATCAGTTTCCTGGAGGGGAGGGGATGCATGAGATGCACACAGATTAACTCAAGCTGGGATTTACAGCAGTGGTCAACTCTCTATCAGGCAACCAAATACAGTTCTGTCCTCCTCTTTGAGCTGTAGATGCTTGTTGCTTTGTCTTATTGCTGAGTAGGGCATTATTTTGACATCTCAGGGGAACCTTACATGTTCATTGTAAGGCCTAATAAAACCCACAATGCCAAAGGAAGAAGGGTGCACTGCAGTAACTTAATAGAAGCTAATAGACAGAAACAGCAATTATTATTTTGTTATTTTGTTTCATAATCCTCTTTGATGCTTCATGTGGTATCCTTTATAAATACTCTGCTTCTGTTTCCAATCAAACATATCTTTGAACTTTATATTTGCCGGTCTGTAAAAAGAACAAAATAGTCTGACAGCTGCAGCTCATTTAAATCCCTGAGGTCAGACTTCTGACCAGCACAGGAAAAAGCGATAATGTCAAAGCAGCTTCAAACTCACTGAACTGGCTCCAAGGATGGATGTCTTGGTCTCAGACTCTTTTTGGCCTGGAGAAATTTTGCAGTTAAATAAATAATAATAAAAGAAAAATCTTCGCCTACAGGCACTGCATCACAATTAAAAATATCAGTGATTGCAGCTGGATCCCACCATTTCACAAAAAGTAATATGTTGTTAACTGCACAGGATGGCTGCAATTTTTTGTGTTAGAATCTTTCCAACAATATGGTATTTAGCTGTTTGATTATTGCTTTAAATAAAGAAAAAATCAACCTGCCGCCTTGGACACTTGTAAATACAGGATTTAGCAGGAAAACCTCTACTTTAACTTTACATTTACAGCAGACACACAATTAAAGTAAGTGCCTGATTTACTCAACCTTTGGTCAAATGTAATAAGATACTGTTGGCTAATAAGTGTTCAAATACTTGTGCAACGTGGAAGAGAAGTTATAGCACATCTACCCATAAAATGAATCAATAGACAACAGCCAAAATCAACACTGAGCAGCTAAATAGAAAATAAATTCATAAGAATAAACAAATAGATGTTGAAGACACACATTGCAACACTGTTCTAATACCTAAAACCTAAACTCTGCATTTTCCATATCACCTTTTACCACTTTTTGCATTTAGTGGTGTACAAAAAATAATGTCCTGAAATATTTGTCCAAATTGTAAACATTCAGCCTCGGCCTTGGAAAGTCTGTTCTTAGTCTCTAATAAATTGGGTCCAGAGATGATCATAAAATGATTATCCCCACCTTTGTGTCTTCCCGTTTAGACAACTGTAAAGGTTCATCTACGGATGGTGGTCAGAGGGCCCGATGGCGCCAGTGTACGGCAGCCCTGCTTCTGTCAGTGAGCCCCAGGGCAGCTGTGGCTACAATGTAGCTTGCCGTCGTGAGTGTGTGGGTGAATGAGTGTAGTGTAAAGCGCTTCGGTCAAGTCTCCTGACTTGAAAAAAGGCGCTATATAAGTACACGCCATTTACCATTTTCTTTAGAGCTTAGACCTTTTCATTTATTCCTTTCTCTACAGCAGGGGTCTTCAACCTTTTCCAGGCCAAGGACCCCTAAACTGATGGTGAGATGGAGAGGGGACCCCCTTAATTGTATATATTGTATTAAAATTGTGATATATCAAACCGATCCTATAGTCACTGTATGACATATTGAGACATGTAACGAAAGTAATTTCGCCCTGGGATTATTAGATTATTAGAATATTTCTGATATGGATGTGCATTGATAACTGAAAGACATCTTCTGCCTCAATTTATCTGTTCAATACAGTGTGTTGAATTCATGGTAATGTGTATTTAAAGACATATTATTTATTGGGGGAAAAAAATTGCACAGGAGGAATATAAAAAAAAGTCTAATCAACAAAACTTTTGCGACCCCCATGCAGTACCTCTGTGGACCCCCTAGGGGTCACGGACCCTCTGTTGAAGACCTCCCTCTACAGGTATGATCGAAGTTTGGGCATGCCATCTGCTTCTTCTTATAATTTTGTTGAATCAAAACGATAATAAAAAAGATCAAGTTAAAAGTTAACTACACATCTTGCTGCACCCAAATGTCATGTGCCCTTATCTTCTCTATTTCTGAACAGTGGTTAAAAAAACTCTGAGCTAAAGATGAATTTATTTTTTTCCATGTGTCTCCGTTGATTGTGGCCATTTGACCCTGGTCATAACAAAATGTCAGGTTAAACCAATGGTTCCCAAAGTGGGGGTTATGCCCCCTGGGAGGGCTGTGAAGTTGAAGGAAGGATAAGGTACTGTAGGAATAATTTGAAAAAAAATTACAGATTTCACCTTTTTTTATATTGATAGTAATGTTGAATACTTTTACACAGAAAACGGTGAAACATCATACAATTACACTTAGAAGAGGGTAGTTTTGGGGTCTAAGGAAGATGACAGTTAAGTCAAAAATTAAGAACTTTTTATTGCAGTTGACATTTCATTGTTAATCTCAGGTGAGCTGGCCATCATAATCCATGCGTAGCATTTGTTCATCTTTTTCTATAAAACTATCCTTGGACTGTTTTCGCCCTCATCCTTTTGTCTCGCCACAGGCTACGCTTGCAGGACTTGACCTATTTCACTGTTCCATTAGTGCTGTCTGGACATGGAAAAACAAGAATTCTTCTTCTCTGCTCCATCAACATTGAATACTCTGCAACAGGATCTGAATATTTCAACCTTGAATACCTTAGGACAATTTAAGTCTCTGTTAAGACAAAAATAGAAACCTTCCTTATGAAACTTATTCATGTTTTTAGCTCATTTTATTATTTACTGAGTCAAACCTTTTAATTGATTGTTTTGTTGTTGTGTTTGCAATTTGGTTTGTTTTTATCAAAACAGGTATTTCTGGTAAATGAGATCTTCGATGTCAATGAGACAACCTTTACATATAAAGGTAAAAAAAAAACACAAGAACAAATAAAAACTGCAGGAGGGAGGCATAAACTTACTTGTGAACTAAAGGGCAGTTTAGAAAAAAAATAAAAGTTTGGAAATCTCTGTGTTAAACAATCAGGTTGTTTTGGTAGAAAATACTTTCCCAGGAAAGCTAAGAGGTAATTGTAAATATCTATTAGGTCTTGCTCTCCAGCTGATCGATGGTATTGATTGTGTTCATGTCAAGGTTACTGTGGCCATATAACAACAGGAGAGGATGAGGCCCACCAATGTTTTTATGAAAACTGTGGAAACAAACAGGACTAAACAAAATGCGATGCTTATTTTATAGGGAAATACAACTCAACATGAGGCCTAAAACTACTGGAGTTTTTTAAGCCACATAACCCTCTGAAATAGTCTCACAAGCCGAAGAAAAACACATGATGCAATCAGAATCAATGAGAGGTGACATAGCCATCAATTGTTTTCTTTTCTTTACCTTTGGAGTAAGGAAGTAAATTACTTCTACTGAATTCATAGACATCTCATTTTTTTTCTTTTAAAAAAAAAACAAACATATTAGTCTGACTAAGAACATTTGGTTTGTTTCTTTTTGCTTTCAATCTGAGAGCCTGCTGTGAGGATTGCAGTGATTGATGTTATCTGGTAAGGGGGAAAAAGTAAGATAACCAGACACATGCTTTTTTTAAACAGCCCTTGACATCTATCTACAAAGAAAACACTTTAAAAACTCAGCGGGGCAAGAACTGTGAAAGGGGAGTTAAAGAGGATGCCTGATCGAGGGCTAGAACGTGAAAGGGAGTAAACGGGGAGTATCTGGAGATGAACTTTACAGTTGTCATATTAAATATGCACCGGACACAATCATGCGCAAATGCAATGTGATGTATTTGGTGCTAAGAAAAAAGAAAAGCTGACTAACAAACATCTCAAATTTCCCACTGCTTCCACCTGAAGTATTGGTTTTACTTTTTCATTCAAACTGATAGAGACTAAATTTAAATATGTTTTTTGATTAGATCAGATTGGCATGTTGGATCTATGATCTTTTTAATGGGGGTAGCAATACGCTATATTTTCTAAACAGGGATGGTTGAAAGGACACACTTAATTTTTTGGGGTCTTACATTAACCCAATAACAGTAACAGTGGAAGACAGAGGAACAGACACGATGTCAGTTGCTCTTGTTATCAGCAGAGCTCCCTGACAGGAAGATGGATGACCTCCCAGCAGCCAGCTGATGTAAGTGGTCACTGCAGTGTCCTTATGTGACAAAACAACTTGGATAGGATCTTGTTGCAACATTAACATGCGCTGCTTAGTGTTTGTGTGACGGCACAGGGCAAAAATTGGATTACTCCTTGTTCATTGTTGCAGCAAAAGAGATTGCTAATGTACTGAGTTTTTGCTTGGTGAGAACAGTTCAGGGCAGAACGAGACCTGCTTTTAGGGGTGGAGACACTTTTTCTGTTCGGGAGTAGTTGTTTAAAATTTCATGTACACAGGAGGTACTTAAACATTTTTTTCTTTGGTATTAAAGTGTTTAATTAGTGGCTTATTCTCCAGCACACATACTAAAATGTTCCTCTATTTGTTACTTTTCAAAATAGGTTTTCCTCTCAGATGCAAAGGAAGTCCTCAACTATTCAAAGGCCGGGAAATCAAAAAACACCAATAAATACCAGCATGAATGATGTCTCAATGGATTTATACTAAAGGTTAAACCAAACTGTCTGGAGAGACGCTGGAGTTTAAGACCATTTCACCTCATACTGAGACCATCCAATCGTCTGCAGTCTTCTAAGATCGTTTTAATGTTCCTAGAAACTAAGAAACTAAGTCCGCAAAACACTGTATACACTTGAAGTAGAGCCTGAGTCTACATCAAGAGTGGTAGTGAGGATATGTTTGGTTTTTTTCATGCAAATCAATCTCTTTCTACACCTTCACCATCAGTTTTTAAGGTATTATGAAAATGTATGCACCATCAGTATTTTGTTTTTCAGCAGCATAAGACATTTTTCTGTATAGCATCGAGTCAATAACGCAGCATTTTTTACCTGGTACATCAACAGTGTGTTTGTCTTGGCCATTAAGGTCAAAACTAATCAATAATCACAGGATCTTTAAACCAACACTAAGTAACTTTGAAGAGGGTGGCAGTATCCCTGCAACACAAAATAACTGCAAATGTGTAGACTGCATTATGCAATATGTCACTTCCCCCTTTCCCTATTCTTTATAAAGACGGATGTCAATGCGACTAAGGCTACGTTCACACTGTAGGCCTTGATGCTTAATACAGATTTTTTTGTGAAATCCGATTTCACATTTCCAAATATATGAGCTTTGTATTGATCTCCTGTTTGAACTGCATTCATACAATGCAAGTGTCCCGCATGCGCAGTACAGGACGTAATGACGTCACAAGCCAGCGTGCTCTGTGTTTATGGAAGTAAACATGGATGGTAGTGCCGAAGCGAATCTAGCGATCTTTCCCAACAATAAAAGCACAATCTTTTAAAGATGGTTAAACATAAATACTGCTCTCCGCGTCATCGTCTGCAATGGTTGTTGTTTTCTTGCTGCTTCTTCATAGCAATACCCATAATAGTGACCTTTGTCGGTTACTAATTGCGTTCAGGACGGATGAATGCGGCCTGGCCGTTCAGACACAGGTTGCATTTGAAAAGATCAGATTCGTATCAGATTCAGGACCACATAGCCAAGTGGCCTGGGTTGCATTGGAAAAATCGGATCTGTGTTGTTCAGACAGCATTGAAAAGATCAGATCCAGGTTGCATATGGGCCAAAAAAAATTAGATTTGGGTCACCTTAGGCTGCAATGTGAACATTGCCCAAGTTTCCCTGTGAGACTATATAATTGTGCAAATTGTGGAGGGTTTATATTCAGACAATGCAGCATCTTCCAGCTGGGATCTATACATGTGTTTACTGTGAAATTATCAAACATAACATTATATTTAAATGTTTCACAGGTCTAAACTGGTCATAACATCAGGAGGGGGATGGAGGACTGGCGCTGCAGGAATACGGTACAAAAGCAAAGTTAAACGTTTCTTAGTTTCAACATCATCATATGACATTGTTTCTCCACAATTAGATTAATTACCTCATTACTATTCACTTTCACAAGGCCACTGGAAAGATAAATGAAATGTAATCTAATTCAAGGGGACTGGGAGATCAGGATTTAGCCTATCACGTAATGGCCTTTACCACGCAGGTGCTTATGGGAAATATTGTCTTACTTTAGGCAAAACGATATAGATTTTGTCCACTGGGGGGAGTCAAAATCGACCAAAACTGAAAGTTTTTTAGAAATTATCTCTGTCAGCTGAGACTGAGCCAACTATAGTCATGCTGCAGCTGTTGATTGTTCCTCCATCTTTTTCCTACTCACGGTTACATATAAGTCGTACCTCCTAAGATATTCCCTCCTTCTCATGCTGCTTCTATCAACTACGTAAACCCATGTGACTGTTTTCCTGTCTTAGCTAATGTGATAAGGATGATATACAGTGTGTTTATGTTTTCATTGTCTACAGAAAAGGAACAAGCGTAAAAACAGTATTAACTTAGTCAGAACTTGTTATTTTAAATTTTTCTGTCTCAAAAACCTCAATAAATACATAAACAGCATGACATGTATGGGATGGACTTAAATGCAGCTAAAACAAGCAGTATTTCTAATTGGCCGATCTATGCACAATATGCAGTTGGCAGCCCTTACACAGGAAGCAGACACCAGATCATTTCCTGGCTTTAGGTTGCATCCCCATGGAGTTGTAGGCCATGTCCAAAAAACCCTCACAGCTTAAAATAAATTAAGCTACCTTGTGCATTGTGTTGGTAAGAAAAGGCGGGAGCTTGGATTTATTAAAATTCCCTTATGTCGAAGCAATGGAGGTAGAAAAGCTACCAAAGTTTCTACCAGGCTCCTCGAAGCACAACACATAAATGAGGCATGCTCCAACGCTACTGAACCACCATAATTTCCCCATGAGGTGTTATGTACCTTCATATAATTTGCAAAACTACTCTAATTCAACATAATTGAACATTGCACCCAAGAAAACCTCTTTAAGATATATTTTTAACATTGATATGAGGATTTAGTTAAAAATGAGTAAATCATTGGATGAGAAATTGACAGATTATCTTGTTATAATATTTTAAATAATGAATATTTTTATACAAAAGCCGGATTAAAGTAAAAGCACTTTTCCATCCCATGTTTTCTCTTATTGTCCATGAAGTGTTTTTCTGTCATTTAAAATTATATGAAAAGAAATAAATTTCTCTGTGAAAATGAGAATACACAAACTTATTGTTTGAAAACAACCAGTTACCAGACAATAAGACATAGTTAAAGACTTTGACATTTCATCAGTTCCACAGATATTGCTGACTTAATCTTCCCAATTAAGAAACAACCAGATTTGATGCTTGAGTCATCAACATTGAAGAAACATTAAGATGTTTATTAAAACAAATGTATTCATCCCTAGCCACAGGAGAGACACTCATACAGTGAGACTTCTTCAAAATTAATTCAGTTTGGCTTAATAAATTTTGTCAAGCTCAATTAACGATCAGCTTTTTAGTCAAAAAGCTAATTTAATAGAAAATCTAGGCACTAAAATCAGATTTAATGCTAATGGAGCTCTCTTCACAACAGTCTATTGGGACTCCCACTGAGGGATATCCACTGTGCTCGACTGCTGAGAAGCAATCGTTCCCCTACCAGCTCGTGTGCCAGGAGAAGCGAACAGAATCAATTCTGCAGATCTGACATCAGACTCCACAGGACAGATAGAAGAAGATAAAAATGCCTTACTCAACCTGCTTTTACACTGTTTCTTATCATTGTCATGTTTGTGGTAGAAAAAAAAGAATAACACTCTGAATATAGAAAATAGTGTATTTTAAGGAATATTTAGTACATCCTTGTACAAGAAGTCTGTATTTTACTTAAGATTTCCCCCATTTTGTGTTAGTGTGTGTGTAAGGGTGAAGGCTCTAAAATGTACATAGTGGTACCTTGGGCAGGAAATGTTCCTTTTCTTGTAATATCAGCACATATTTGTCCTTTTTCACTAGAAGGCAACATGAGCCATCTTACTAGTTTGTCTGAGCAACAGCTTAGGAGGATAAATAAGCCAATCAGAAAGGCAAGCTTTGTCTTAGGAAGGGCCCTGGACCACTGCAGGACAGTAAAGGATTGATTTATGCTGTCCATTTCTACTGTAAATGTATCACTGTGTCAAAGGGATAGTGTGACCTAAAAGTTTTGTGCACTTCCGTCTCTTTGGACACCTCTCCACACACTCTCCCCCAGAACCTTCCATTATTTTCGTAACATTTCTTAAGCAGTAGACTCACATTCCCACCCAGATCCCACCATAAATGGCCAGCTGTCATTGGGGACAAAGGTCAGCCTTTCTGTTCAGCCACCGTCGTTTGTTGTTATCCGACTATATATGGTCTAAATGGGGCACAGCTGTGTACAACCCCTTAAATAGCTTACAGGAACAACTGTCTAATGTTAACCTTGTTCAACATAAAATTGGATCTCTGTTTGTTGGCCAACCTTTCACCTCAGCCTAATCTACTTGTTAAGGTCAGTTGTAAATACTTGTGAGGCAATGGAAACCTTTTCTTGTGAAATAGCATAACTCAATATGACAGACTAATACAGTCATCCATAAAAGGGGAATCAGGGGAAATCAAAGGAAAACAAAGCTGGAGATGATACAAAGGTGAAAGACAGAGGGGAACTCTGGGTAACTGGCAAACAAAAGCAGGAAGGAGAACGGGAGGGAAGTGAAGGATAGCCCTTATGGATAGAGACAGAAATAAAATCCAGCAATGGAGAGAAAGGGAATCCATGACTGGTGCTTTTTTGGAGAAAAGCGCAATGTAAGTGTCCAGATGACTTCAGCAGAAGTGGCAGTGAGATGCAGCACTATGTCATGGGTGAAAGTGAGGCATCACGACTGGCTTTTGGTCTAACAACTCTACACAAATACAGTCCTTTACAATGTGGAATAGAAAATTACAGCCCAAAATCTGACAAAATAGCCCCTGATGAAGGGAAACTGTCTGTGCGCCACCACAGCTTCTTTTTTAGGAAGTGCTGATGCTTCTGCACTAAGCATCTTGGGAACATTGACTTTTTTCCAAACCAAAGCATTTCAATGAACATAGCTTTGGCAAATGTCACAAAGCACAAACAGCAATGTATTCATATGAGAATTAGGGAGCTCTGTCATCACATATGCAAACAGGAGGCTGCTGGAGGTAGATAAGAAGCAGGGATGGAGTTCAATCGCTGAGTTAGTATAATTAATGGATATACAAAATCCAGATCTTTAATATTTTAGCCAAGGCTATCAACGTAAACTTGTCTCTTAGAAAGGGAATTCAGTGTTACTCCAAATGCACTCATCTCCACCCTTAAAAAAACTTTTATATTCTAGAAAGAAAAGCTAACATTAAGGCCAAACTTTGCTTGACTGAGCTGAAAAGTCCTAGAAATCTAGGTGGCTCAGTGACAAATGGAGCATAAACGCTGCCAGCAGGCATCATCGAGCTGTTGCCTGGCCATGGCATCTATACCACTCCAATAGAGGCTTTGGGTATGTGGTGTGTGTGCGGGGTGGGTGCAAGAGGGGTGGGGGGCGGTTGTTGTTTGCCCTACCTTCCTGGCCTAATCTTATAAATATATATATATATTTCATTGTATTTTCAGGGATTTAATAATGCATATATCATCACACATCATCACAATCATATCTTGGACTCCAGCGTCTCTCTCTGTCATGGTTTCTGACCATATGAGCACACAGAGAATTAAAGAAGATTGGAAAATTCAAAGAAGGTCGGTTGGAAGTACTTGTAAACAGCAAATGACGCCATCCAGGACATGTTACTGCAAAGATTTGTCACTGCAGCAAAGATATTGAACAGTTGGCAGTTGGTTTTCAGCCATATTATTTGCCTAGAGAGTTACCGGCATTCTGTTACTAACCGATTCCACCTTCTGCTGTTGCCAACACTGCATGTGAGGCAATCATTTATGTTGTTGCTAAGCTGTAGACACAAAAGCCAAATGCATCTGTGGCAATAACAGGTGATTTTAATCACGCCACACTTTCTCCTACACTGCCATCGTTCCAACAATTTGTAAGCTGCTGCACCAGAGAAAACAAAACTTTGGACTTGTTTCATGCAAATGTCAAGGATTCCTCCATATCAAATGTAAGATTTCTTGGGATATCAGATCACAATGTGTTTTTTTCTCTGCTCAGAGTATAAGCCACTTTATAAGAGACAACATGCATTAAAATTAACTGAAGATGGTCACAGGAGGAAGAAGAAGCCATTCAAGATTGTAAAGATAAGAGAAAGTGAGTCATACAGAAATAGTATAGAAAGCAAACTCCTGCTGAACAATGTTAGAGATTCTAGGTCAGGGATAAGGAAGACCACAAGCAGAAGGATGATCAGACAGATGGAATTCTGGACAGAGTACATACTTCAATAGGTTCAATTCAGGAATAAGCTCAGCATCCTTTTCTCTTGCCCTCAGTCACATGGAGACAATAAGTTCTTCCAGGTCTGAAGACCTGGCCAACGACAGTGCGTCTTCTCCAGACTTAAATAGTCGGTATTTCAAGAGGGGAGCCACGCTTATAGCTAGATAGTGTCAAGCGCTGTAGATTGGCCTGAGCAATCTAAAATAACTCATATGGTCAACTCTTTAGGTGACAAAGTCCACAGTGTGACTTTAAGATACATATACGAGGATGTTCCCCAAAAAACAGGATTAATTAGAAGCTCCCTTAATGTCTTCGTTTAAATTGATGGGAATTTCCTCTGCTTCATCCTCAGGATGAGAAGACTAAAAGCTGATCTAATCTGCATTTAGATATCTTGTTTAAGTTAACTGTACAGAGCACAGGCTGAAGGATGTCATTGCAAAGGCCACTGGAAATTCCTAGCGGGAGAAACCTTCTTGTTTCTTGTTTCCTCTTGGACAGTCTCAAGACAAACACATCTTTCCTTGTGCTGTTACATACTCCAACATACAGCTACATTTATCATTTGATCCTCTGGTGGTTGTTAATCCCAGTCTTTATTTTACTTCATTTTGCTTGTAGCTGTGGTGCACAGGCCTAACTTTCTAAAAGACTGGTGTGAACATATCCCCACCAACTTTGGCACGGTGGGGACAGTCCCCACCAATAATTTTCACTTTTTTTCCCCCTTTTGGCTCATTTATTTTAGCCAAAGGTAACAAAGGTTGAGTGCAGCTAACTGTGTTCAGAGCATTTTGAGTCTTTGTTTTTTCCCTCTCTCGCGCTGCTCCCGTGTCTCGCCTCTTGGTGTAACATCATCAGATCTGTTGCTATGAGGCATCTGATTTGCAGTCGTATTTCACTGCGTACATAGTAATTACGTTGAGGAGGAGAAACACATAGCAGCATTAAACAGGAGCTACTTTGATATATGTTTAAGGAAAGGTTAAGAGATGGGTTGGTTAAAAAAATTAGAGACACCACAGAAAAATCTTTTGTTCGTTAGACATACAGAGCTAAAAATGGCAACAGATTGTAAGTTTATACACGCTGTTAATATAATGCAAGAAGTTTGAGAAAACAGTTTGTTATTCTTTACTATTTAAAAAAGCTGGGCTTCTCAGAGGACCATGACTCCCCGTTACAGGTTAAAATCAACACATGTTTTCTTATTGTACAGACAGAGTCAGACTGCAGAGCTTCTACTGTACATATCTTGGAATTTTGTTTCTGGCATCATTATATTAGTAAAGAGGTTGATAAATATTTTTAAACAGAGCACACAGAGAAATAGGGGGAGCTTCAGATTAAAGGTGAAACAGATTTACTGGGATATGCAACATGCAATAAAATAGATCTCCAAGATTACCAGAATGTTTACATGAACTAAATATGCCATTTTTAAAATGCAGCATATCCATATTTTTATATAAATAGTACTGTATTATAGTTCTCTTGTGTTCTCAACAATAGTAAAATTGTTCAATAAATATATCTTTGAGCTCATTTTTGGAAAATACAAAAACCTAATGAAAGAGTTCGGGTCCATCAGCCCCCACCCGACTGTCCCCACCAACTTTCATCACAATGTTACACCTTTGCTGTGGTGATGCAGCTGAAACTGTTTGGGGGACAATAAAAAAAACTTTTTTACTGACATCTGAGATCATATCATGCTAGCAATTAAAACATTTTATTCCCAATTTTTAGACTTTTGAACATCTTTCCCCTAGGGATCGTTAAGATTTTCTACATGAAGAATTTTAATCGAGGGAAACTGGCTATCCCTTTTGACCTTTGTTTGCAATGAAATATATGTCAGGGAACTTGACTGTCCCAAGTCTAGTCCATTCATCTCTGACCCAGTGCTCTGCCTCTGACAGATGAAGCTGCAATAGTGCTTCATCTGTCAGATGAAGTGCTAAAGACGTCAAAGGTCAACTGCTAAAAGGTCAACTGCTCTGAGAAAAGTCTGTCTTTTTAGCTCTTGATTAAAGTAGTACAATGAAAATGGTGCATAAATAATGTTAGTAAAAATTTTAATATTACTTTTCATTAAAAGACATTGTTATTCCATTTTATGTTTATGGTCTTTTTAATTTTGTGGTAATTTTTTGGTTTCTTGAAAGGGACAAAAAAAATTTTTTTTACCAAAATAAATTTTTTTTGTCCCTTTCAAGAAACGGATATGTCGCTGGGAAAGAATTAATAAGACTATGAGCACATTTTACTGTATTATTGTATTTAAAAACTTATACAAGTATTTGCTCCAACAAAGCCCCTTTCAATGGTGATTTAAACCAAAGCAAAGCATCAATTTGACACTCTTGTTTCTGGTTTAAGGAACACAGACCCTAGAACTCTCTAAAACTACATACTGACATTATTATCTTTAATAGAAGCCTAGGAACTTGCTTAAGCCTTTGTACACCTGATGGTGTGGAAAAGTGTGACAAATTTCACCTTTCATCTGAAAATAGAAAAGCCTCTTAGAGACAGGTTTTGAAAAACATCTGAGAAAAAACTTGTCTGGTTTATGCCAAAATGTCTGCAAAAAAATAAGAAATAAAAAAAAATAAGTAAAAAAGACTTGACTGGAGACGAAAAGATAGAAGTTTGAAACAAGGAGTTTGTAGTCAGGAATCTGCTGAAACACACTCCAACCAGCACCTTAGAGTTTGGAGCTGCAGCAGAGAGTGATATGAGCTGATATGAGACAGCTTTTAAGCCACCTCTGTCCCATTAATCTTTAAAAGAGGTTTGAAAGATTCATAATGCTCATAACACACTTTCCCCTCCATTGTATGACAGCTAAAATGTAATAATTTCAGGGAATCAGCAACACTTCCTACCTCAAACTTTGACCAACCTCTGACACCAAACGTGTTTGCAGCGGTGAAGCTCAGGAAATTCACTCTACTGTGCTTAAAGACACACGTATCACAGCATGTTATTACCTGTTATTACAGCATGTTAGTTACTATTTTCAGATTCAGCGTCAAACAAGGTGTACAGTGACAACAGAGGAAAACAAAATTGCTAATAAGAATGAATGGAAAACAGAATTACTTCAATGCACACATCTTTTGGCCACTAGGGGTGCTAGACCTGTAACTGACCGTATTTTCCTTCTGCTAAAAATCGAAAATAATAAAGATAATTAACTCTATACTGGAGCAAAGTGTTAACTTACAAGTCTAACAATAAAGTTGATAAAAGAGAATCGGTTTTACATTCGGCTTCTTCTTTCAGCCTGTGCCAACGAACAAACTCCTTCACAAGATCGACTCTCTTTTTTCCTGGCGTATTATCCCTTTTACGTTTTCTCTTTTTAGTCTCCTCAGAAGGTTTACAGTTTTCCTTGCTTCAGCCATGACCAGTAGTAGAGCAGGCGGAAAACTAAAGCGATAAGTTCTTCCAGGTCAGAAGACCTGTCCAACGACGGTGCGTCTTCTCCCGACTTAAATGGTCGGTATTTCAAGAGAGGAGCCGCGCTCATAGGATTGATGGTGTCAAGTGCTGTATATTGGCCTGTAGGGGTGTAAATAATAATCGTTTTGTATCAATCCATCGATCCAACAGCCGACGATCCAATGCATCGACACGATGCGAAGAGTATCGATTCATGTTTTTTTTGCCTGCGGTCTATTTTTATCAATTTGCTCCTGGGCGTAATTCTCACTCCCATGCTGCAGTAGCGCTAAACCTATTTTAGATACAGCCGAGCCTGTGAGGAAGTGGGGGCAAGTTTGTCCGACAGCGGATGGACATGAGGGCAAAAAATAGCGGGCATCCAGGTGGAAAAAGGGTCCCAGCATTCTCGCGCACCTCGCTCTTCTAGCTTGTCCAACTTCATAAAAGTCATAAAAAAAACAAAAAAACAAGCCGACCTCCTGACTGCAGCACCGTCTGCGGTCAGTTACATTTTGGGAGAGGTGCAGCGGACTGTCTGCAGGGGGGACAAGGATGTCGATACTCTGGAGCCAAGGTATTGAATTGCACTCATCGCACTGATTTTGTGCAGCATTTTTTGATGCAAGGCCTTTCAGAATCTATAACGCAGGGGCATTATTATTTTTCAGTGAATGAGGTTTTAATAGACACAGGTGTATTACAACTTTTCTACTTCTGTTATTTGCTGTTGTTTCTCAAATAAAATGCATAACGATATTACAGCTTTCATTGATTTATTTCAATTTTGAAACATTGTCTAGCCTGTAAGGTAAAAAATAAATAAAAAATGAACCAATTAATCGAATCGTATAGTGGTGTATTCTTGAGTATCGAAAATAATCGAACTGTTGGGTCAGGAAATCAGTACTGAATCAAATCGCCATGATGGATGTGATTTACACCCCTATTGGCCTGAGGAATCATTTAAAATAACTCATATGCGTCAAGTATTTAGGTCACAAAGTCCACAGTGTACTTTGAGATACATATACAATGATGTTCCCCAAATAACAGGATTAATTAGAAGCTCCCTTAATGTAACATTTGCTTTTTTTGTATCAATTCACTGACGTTACAGAACGAGATGTCAGATATTAGGTTCAGTTTGTTGAGCACACTTAGCAAATCTCATAACAGTTATCTTTTGGACAAAATACATACATTATTTCGTAAAATTTACCAAATTTCCTTTTGGTGCAACTTAATTCAATTCAGTTTATTTATATAGCGCCAAATTCACAACACATGTCATCTCAAGGCACTTTACAGTTCAACCAGATCATACAGTCAAATTGATACAAAGTTTTCTATCTAAGGAAAACCAGTTGATTGCATTGACTCATTGACTCAAATACAATCCCTCACACTAAGCATGCTTGTAGCGACAGTGGAGAGGAAAAACTCCCTTTTAACAGGAAGAAACCTCCAGCAGAACCAGGCTCAGTGTGAGCGGCCATCTGCCGAGGCCGACTGGGGTTCAAGGAGACAGAAGCAGAGATACAAAAAGCAGCTGTAAAAGGCGGCCCCGTCCAGGAAACACACAGCCAGGTAGATGAGCTCCAAGGCAGCTCCCATGCCAGAGGATGAAGAGAGCACATCCACCCAGCCACGGCCAGAGAAACAGGACCACACTGGAAAACAGGCCAATCTCCAACATCTACAAACAAGGGTGTTGATGGAAGCAGCACAGCTGATGTTTCTTTCCTGGATGACGTCACAGCCAAACAGGAACAGACGAGGCAAAGCTACTCTAAGGAAAAGCAGAGAGAGCAGAACGTTAGAGATTGAACTAACAGATTCTGCAGAATAGGAGAACAGAGAGAGAATGAAGCAGAAAGATGAAATGGGGGTCCCTATGTCCTCCAAAAGTCTAAGCCTATAGCAGCATAACTTTAAAGACAGCTCAGGATAACCTGAGCCACCCTAACTATAAGCTTTATCAAAAAGGAAAGTTTTAAGCCTAGTCTTAAAAGTAGACAGGGTGTCTGCCTCACGGACTAAAACTGGTAGTTGGTTCCACAGGAGAGGAGCCTGATAACTAAAAGATCTGCCTCCCATTCTACTTTTAGAAATTCTAGGAACCAATAGTAAACCTGCAGATTGAGAGCGAAGTGCTCTGTTAGGAACATAAGGAACAATCAGATCTCTGATATAAGATGGAGCTTGGCCATTTAAGGCTTTATATGTGAGAAGGAGGATTTTAAATTCAATTCTTGATTTAACAGGAAGCCAATGAAGAGAAGCCAGGATAGGAGAGATATGATCTCTCTTTTTAATTTTCATCAGAACTCTGGCTGCAGCATTTTGGATCAGCTGAAGGCTTTTAACTACAGTTTGTGGACTTCCTGATAGTAAAGAATTACAATAGTCCAGCCTTGAGCATTAAAGCATTATTTATTACACTCTCAAAAATGTGATATGTATTTTTTTTTTCTACAAACTTAACTCTGTTTCTCAAATTGGTGTTTTCTTTTATCTGCCAAATGGGGCAGGGGTTACATAGCTGACAAAACTCCAGACCAGAGAAGATCTTTCAGTCTGAGGGCATAGCTCTGAATTTTGAAGGTTCTGTTAAGTTTATTTGTGTTTAATATCTGACTTGCAACAGATGATTTTCTCAGCATCTTCATTTAGAATAAGTCTAGATCAGAAGCCAAAGCTAACAATTTGCATAAGATGGACCAAGACTAAAGTATACCTCTACCACCTTAGAACTGAATTGTTAAAAAAACTCAGAATTTCATGCAAACACAATTTTACTAAATATCACATGTAAACGTTCATCTTGTTTGCATTGGACCAGTATTTACAGAGAATTTGATGATTGTAAGCAGCACACCGGAGTAACTGATATTGAAGTAAGCTGGTATAATAAGCAAAACCAATACGGCAGTGGACACTTTTATTTAACTTGTCTTCCTTTTTTATCTTTCATGCTCTGTTCTCAGTATGTTTCCACACAAGAAGATCATTGGTTGAGCACTGCTTTTCAATGTAAATCAGAAAGCAGGTTCACTAAACAGCGTTTACTTAAATCCCCGAAAAAACATTTTGCAGATAGCTTTGTAAGGCTCTCCATTATTTTAGGAGCCTGGGAGGAAGAAAACAAAAATGTTACCTATTTGATGAGAGATATTTATTCCTTATAAGACATTAATGGCATTCTTAAAATATTTGTAAACTACCTAATTTAGCATTTATACTCAAACAGCAGCATTCAGATTAGAGCAGAGGATTCTAGACAAGCTGTTGTATTTATATTTATAGCATTTTAGTCTTTCACAGCACACTATTAGAGAAAGAATATTTGAATGAGCCAAGCAGCTGAAAGATATTTAAAAATCTCAGGTGGAAGTAATTAGATTGTATTCAGTGCAAGTCAGATAGACTTTGAAATTGACTAAATTTAAAAAAGGTGTTAATTGGTAATGTGTGTGAATGTGTGTCAAAGTAAAATGTTGAAATCCAGGCCCAATCTGGCTGTCAAGGGAAAGAATATCAATTAAATATACCGGTAACACTTTTTAAGTGTGATAGAATTTTGGTCCTTTTGAAAAATGATGGTGAGAAAAAACCCAGAAAAATTATAAATTTACCTATAGTCAATGACATTTTTGTTTCTTTATGCACTGGAAAAAAACAACTGATAAGATTTACTTTAAAAATATATTGTATAGTATATTGCATGCCAATTATTTTAGTAAAATTTTATGCTTCAACATCAAGCAACATTTACTTGCCATTATCTAGTGAATTTTACTTTCCATAAGACATAACCAGTGGCGGCTGGTGGAGTTTTCTCCAGGTGGGGCTATAAATTCAAAATTGACGTTTTATATTAAAAAAATAATTATAATTGATGTTTACCAAAAACCAAACAAAGGTATCAAGTTATCACACCAGTATATTTATATGAATACCACAACAAAAAACATTATGAAAAAACTTTATAAAAAAAAAAAACATAATTTCATGCATAGGTTTACTTTTTGAACATAAATGATGCCCTTCTGAGGCTTTGTAAAGGCAAATCTGTTTTTTGCATTGTCCAATATTGTGTCACAAACGTAAAAAAACAATGTGCCATGTCTCCAATAATGGAGAAGCTATTGGTCAACTTTATGCTTTTTTAATATATTAAAACCAATTTTAGAGAATGTGTTTATTTAAAAGCATCTATGCCATAACAAACATCTACAACAAGGACACTATAATATTGTTGGGATCCTCAGGCTTGCCCACCAGAGGGCGCCGAGGATCCTCTTCTGTTTTATGTTGTTTTCTGTTAGGACTGGGATTACTGTTGGGATCTGGAGAGTTACCATCTGTCTCCAGCAGAGAGCGCTGTGGGTCTCCTGGGCTGGAGCCCTCCAGCACACCTGACGCTCATCACCCCATCAGGAGACCTTCCTATTTTACCAGCAGCCAGACCTTCCTTCAACGCCGCAGTGTTGACCAAGTTTGGTTAGCGAACCTGAGCCTCTGTCATTTTTAGAGAATCTTAGTTGTCTCAAGAGAGAAGCTAGATTCTAACCTGCCTTTGTCTTCTTTGCTCACAGGAAACCCAGAAGCTCTGGATGAGCTCTGCCTGGAAACCTGCCAGCCTGCCCAAGGAAGCCAAACCAGAAGATATCAGTCTGGGTTCCTCCTACAGCTCTCAAGGAAGAGCTAGGAAACCGAGTCAAGGTCAGAAACCCAGAAGCTCTGGATGAGCTTTACCTGGAAACCTGCCTGCCTGCTCAAGGAAGCCAAACCAGAAGATATCAGTCTGGATTCCTCCTACAGCTCTCAAGGAAGAGCTAGGAAACCGAGTCAAGGTCAGAAACTCACAAGTCAGAAGCTAGACGCTGCTGCTGCTGAGCTCCCTGCTGAAACCATAGTCTCTGGACCCAACTGGTTCCCCCCTCTCAAAGGATCTGCCAGAACCTCTCCAAGGTACAGACTAAATTAACACACTCGACAAGCCATCAAACTGCCTGGCTAATCAAACTACCCATCTCTGCAGATATCAGTGATTCCAGTCCCGGACCTGTACCAGAACCTGTTTATATTTATCTGTGTGTATCTTTAATAAACTGTTGAACTTTTACCCCTTACTCCGTGGTGTGTTCTGCATGTGGGTTTAATTCCTAAAACCAACCATGACAAATATATTATTTAATATAGCATCACCCCAAGCTCTTCTATAACTTTGTATTGCAGAGGAGCTACTGCGCATGGACAACTATTAACGAGAGTCAATGAGCAAAGATTTTTGAGCCATAGCGTGGAAATACGTCAGCAATCCGACGTAAAATGGAATGACGCTTTACTAGTCATTAAAAATTAAATATTTATATTACACATCTAAAATATATATAGGGATATGGTTTACATTTTAATTTAAAATTAAATTATAAAAAATATATATATTTATATTTTTTTTTTATGTCTTAATTAGGGCCATCGGTTGTGGGGCGGCGTCCTAGCGCCTTCTATTGGCTAGTCGCCACTGGACATAACAGTTGTGCAGATATTTACTTAATTACATGCAAGTTGTAAGTTAGATTTATTTAAACAAATTTAGTAAAGTTTACTTGTTTTTCGTAGGCACAAACAGCATTTTACTAAAAATTTTAAGGCAACAGAGACAAACAACCATTCACTTACACTCACACCTAAGGAGAATTTAGAGAAGCCAATTAAAGCTGCAGTCTGTAACATTGAGAAGAGAGCAGACTTCGACTGAAAATTTGAAGAAAAACAGGTTTCACGCCACTCCCCCACCCTCTCTGCTTCACTCATGCCCCACCTCCAAGCTCCACCCCTCTCACAGCATCTGCGCGGCTACCGCATGTGACCAGAAGCGTCCAAGCAGCGTACGCGGCATGGAGTGTGAACCGGTAAGAGCGATAACACTCACCTCCAAGCAGCTAGATATAAGATGCTGGTTATACCGAAGTTTGCCGTGTAAGCAGTTGTCGGCAGGGGCAGTAAGGGCAGTTTCTCTTTCGCTGGTGGCTGTCGCTCCGCCATGACTTCCACGCTCGTCCTCCTGACTGCTGCAGCCGGGCGGCAGCGGCAGGTTCAGCGGTGAGAGGGAGGGGGCGGGATTCAGCGTGTGTGAGCTGTGATTGACACTCCATCAGACGCTCCTCTGGCTGTGATTGGTTGTTTTGTCTCGTCCCGAAATATTCTTTCCAGATTGAAATACAGGCAGTATACGGGACCATTTGAAGCAGTTTTTTTCACAGGTTACATATCACATGTACTGCTGTCTGGGCATAGGGACAGTTTTAGCCAATATGACAAAAAAAGTGATTTTTAAAAACTTACAGACTTCAGCTTTAACCTAACAGTCATGTTGTTGAACTGTGGGAGGAAGCTGGAGTACCCGGAGAGAACCCATGCATGCACAGGGAGAAAATGCAAAAATTTACCTTTTTTCAGTGTGCTACATCTGTGCAATTAATAAAATGCAGGTGGGGTTTACAGAATTCTGTTTTTTTTTAGAGTTAATAAAATGCAAAAGAAACACCAGGATTCAGCACTTTTCTTTTTTATTTTTCTTTAACCAGTACTAGCTACCAGTTTCAGCACACTTCCTTCCCCATCACTGTTTAAAGGGCACAAAGCCCAAATATGGAAACTAAAGAAATCTCGATCATTGATATTATCAAGGCTGCTTTTGACAGTATATTCAATGAGATAATGTAGCTAAGAGGTATGAGGGGCATATCTGCAAAAGCAGCAGACTGCAAGCCAACAGCATAGATAATTAGCCAGCTATTATCAGTTTAGTGATAATAGTGAGTGACTGTAACAATGCCACTCTATTACAAACAGAAAACCAAGGTAAAATAATATTCTTTAAAGTCATATTCTTTGATATAAACATAATTTAACATGCTACCAAAACTTTTTGGGGGGTGGGGTTCCATGCTGATTTGTTTCAGCCCTGTGTGCAGCTGTTTATGAATTAATAAACTTTGCAAACGCAACATTTGTCACTAACTATCAAAATGTATCTCAGCACTTCTAATTGACGTAGTTTTAATTCTTTGAATTTTCAAAAGATATTCAGCAAAAAAAATATTTGTACATCGTTGTCAGGAGTACCTATGAGGGGCACTAATTTTGAAAGAATAACTGCATTTACATTAAAAACCATCCATCCATTTTCTAACACAATCCCAAATGGGGTTGCGAGGGGTTCTGGTGCCTATCTCCAGCTGTCTACCAGCGAGAGGCAGGGTACACCCTGGACAGGTCCCCTGTCCATCAAAGGGCAACACAGAGACAAACAACCGTTCTCGCGCACACTCACACCTAAGGAGAATATAAAGCCAATTAAATTAAAGCTACTGTGTGTAATTTTCAGCAACATCTAACGTCCAGATGCTGCAGATCGCAGCAACATGAATACCCCCCCCCCCCCCCCCCCACACCGCTTCTCCCCCCATACAGTACGGCGAGCGTTACGGGACAAAATGTCTTCCACAACGTCCGCATCACCTACCTTCTCAAGTGATGAGGTTTGTTTACATAGATAATTTTACAGATAGTATTTATTAGTATCTATAGTAGTTTAGTATCTATTGTTCAGTACCATCTCAGTTCATCTCTCTCAACTTGCCGTAGTTACTTTCGAGCGTAATGGGCGATCTCGCAATCGCTAGTTTGTTGGCTCTGCGCTGCCGTAGCGCAAAGATGTCTGCCTCCATGGCTGCGAGACCCGCTCCTATGTAATTATAAATAACGAATTCTAAGCCAAAGCAAATATTAAGGTTAAGAGGCTGAGCTCGTAGATGATGATAAATAACATAGTTATGTATAATATATTACATTTCTGACTGTATATCCCTGTAATTATTACACACTGTAGCTTTAACAGTCATGTTTTGGGAAAGTGGGAGGAAGCCGGAGTATGTGGAGAGAATCCACGCATGCTCAGGGAGAACATGCAAAGTCCATGCAGAAAGAATCAAACCCGCAACCATCTTGCTGCAAGGCAGCAGTGCTAGCCACATCTCAAAACCACTCTGCTAAATTCAAAAATGCATTGTGGTGTGTTTCTATTAAATAAGAAATACAATCACAAATGCACATGAATATGTCTGTTAGTGTGATAAGTCTGAAAGCAACAGGGCAGCGGCTGACGTTAACACATGAGGTATATCCGTATTTCAGCTGCAGCTCTAGTGGCCGCCATCATCCTTCAGGTCTCCTTCTTCGTCTTTTTTAATACAGTAAGGTCCAGTTACAGATCATGTGAACCGTGTGATAAAAGAAACGTATTTCCTTTTAAGTTTTGCAAAACATAACAATTTTGATTTCACCAGAATAAAACACCTCTTCATTGTTTATTAGCCATTATCACAGTTTGTATCTGAGTCAAGCTATTAATTACTAAACATCAGAGGCAGGTTTTTGAGAACATAATAGCATTACAGCTCCTCCAAAGTTGGCATGTAGTCTTGCCTGGTAGATAGTATTATGTTGACCCTGTACAGCAGTGATTCCCAACCGGGGAAACTCGTACCCCTAGTGGTCCGAGAGTGCATCGCAAGAGGTACATGAAAATATTTCTCAGGTAATAAAATAAAATACAGCTGGGATCTTTTCTACTTTGTTAGGACCCAACTAATAAAAATACAAAATGTTTTCAACCAAAAAGTATGATTTTCTTATATGTTCGAGTTCACCTTAAGCTTTGACACACATCAAAACCAAGCAGACGAACAGACTGGATGTAGAGAACAGTCTGAGATTGGGTGTTTTTTCACACTGAGCTATCGGAGCTCAGGAAAGCAGCTAAAATAAAACAAATGGAGTGAGTCTGACTATAAGTGTTGTTCAGTATTTTGTCCCCAATTCCTTAAGTTTAAATGTGATTATGGGGGAGTTAGTTACTCAGAGGAGCTCCAGTTTTATAAAGGAGATTTATGTTACTGTTATTTTTTTCAAGGCTGCACTTCAAAAAATGAAATCGTCTAGAGCTGTTTTAAACGAAATTTATTTTTGTATACACTCCTGTATACAAAATAACAAAATAAATCTGTAAAGTCTAAGTCTCTAATTTATGCTATAATTTTATTTTATTTTGATTCCTTACTAGCTTCCAGGCAACATATTTATGTTTTTATTTTTGTTTTTGTTTTTTTGGAGTTATAAAGAATATCATGCCAAAGAATTTAATGCTCAAGTTAAAAACATTAAAAAAAATACTTTTTATTTTATAATTAGTTATTGTACATTCCACTTAGGGGCAGTTTTCGATACTTTTGACGGAGGGGCTTCTCATTGTAAGACAAAATGCCCAAAGGGGTACACTAATCAAAAAAAGGTTGCGAAAAACCTCTGTACAGTACCAAAAAAAACTGATTTGTGTTGGTCTTTAAGTCCCAATCTGTCATGTCAGAGATGGCCAAACAAACTTATGTGGTTTTGCAAGAAAATACTTTGACTTAAAAAAGGATTTTTCCCTCTTCTGTCTCCAGTTACATGCTAAGTTCATGAATTCTGAACTCATTATCTAAATGCGATCTGCTGGGTTTCCTCAGAAAACTTTTAACCGCTCAGTCTAAAGGTTTTAAATGAAGTGTGTATAGAACCTTAAGAAAAGCAAATGTGTTTAAGTTTAACGGGACTAAATGTAAAAACTCAATGTGCATCAATACTTTTATAATGGTGCTTTAAAAATGTTTCACCTTCAACACTTATCAGAAGGTTAGGGGAAAAAAATAAGGCATGTGGATATAAGTGATTTTCCAGTCTGAAATCCTTCTTAAGATCAATAAAAACACAAAAAACATGTTTTACAGCTTGTTCAGATGGAAAAACAGAAAGAGCCCCAAGGCACTTTCCTTCTTCACAGGAGTGTCTGAGTTGCTGTTAAAAGGGGGTGAGCAGATGCTTCACAGTCAGAGGGAATCACTCTCTCTGCCATGCAGATGGAGGTCCTCACACAATCCTGCGGAAACAGCACTTGCCCAGCATTATGTGCAACAAATCAACGTGACTCACTGTGTCATGTTATTACTCTTTTCTGAACGCACAGCACCTGGGGAACCCAATGAGAAAACATTTCGGTCTAGACGAAAGTTAAGAGATGGAAACGCTGCAGCATCTCTGCACAGCATATGACTCTGCTATGTTCTCTTTACCCTGCTGCAGCCTGCTCCTTTCTTCTGTAGTGCAAAAATAAGACTCAGCATAGATTTCTTTATAAAAATCTACACTTCGGCTCACAAGTAGAAACTCACTTGTCATGAAAATGAATGCCATAATTCAGATCTTTTAATGATACATTGAACCATTTTTTCCAAGCTGTGATGATGATACAACAAATTGTATGAATATATCATCTCACTTAGTACCAAAGTTATACATACAGCCCTTAAACATTCCAGAAATATTTTAATCACTGTTTCATAGGTTATGCTGCTTAGCCCGGCAAGCTGGGCTCTGATTCATAGTCCATTAACTTTTAACAGTGTTGAGTTTGGAACATTTCCAGAAGCTTGACATTAGAATGCTTTATCGTCTAAACCTGTGTTGGTGTGTGTTTGGAGTCACTTTCCTGTTAGAACCACTAATGCTGTCCAGGTTTCAAACCATCTGATCTAAACTGTCCTCATCAACTGAGAGGAAATTGGTGAGAATGTGTTGAATGTGTTCAAAAAAATATGCATCCGCTTTTGATATTTACTTATCATATTTAGTGACTTTAACACAATTGTTTTATGTCCTACCCTGCTAACATGAGACAGTTGTGTTAAAGTAAGTAAATATGATTAAATAAATGCCAGAAACGGTTGCATTCGTTTTTTCATTGCAGCAAAGAGAAGGGAGTTTAAGGAATCAAGGAAGACTGCTTAAATCGTGAAGTATTGTAGATCAGGCAACAGGGTGTACCACGCCTCTCGCCCGTAGACAGCTGGGATAAAGTACGACCCCAGCTGGGATAAAGCAAGATAGAAAATTAATGGATGGATAGATGGATGTAGACCAGGCATGTTCAAAGTTGGTCCTCGAAGGCTGCTGTCCGGCAGGATTTAGAGGTTTCCCTGCCTCAGCTCAGCAGACTTCCACTGATTAACAGTCTTTTGCAAAACTGCAATCCGAATTAGCTGTGCTGAAGCAGGAAAACAGAAAACCTGCAGGACCGACTTTGCACATTCCTTGTGTAGATAGTATCATGTTGATCGTCCTTCTTAGTCTCAGCAGTGCTGGTGCGATACACAGACTGGATAATCTAATGGAGAGAAGGACTAGCTCCTAATCAATTAACCTCTGTTCAAATCAACCATTAGACAATTGGAATTTGGCTAAAATAGTGTGTTACACAATGAACAATCATCCCAGCTGGTGTAAGAACAGACAAAAAAGGCGAACCAAGAGCTTCTGTGAATCTCAATTTAATTTAAAATTAAGATGCATTGTTTAAAACCTGGTTTTGTTCAGGAAAACCAATTTCTATTAATCCACTGATATAAAAAGTATGTAGTATTTAGGAAAAAGTCGGTATGTACATTAAAGGTGTACTTATAGAAATATTTGAGCATGTGTGGATCTGACAAAAAACTTTTTAAAACACATCCTGTTGTACATTCTATTGACCGGTGAGTCACCTCAAAATGAGCAAGAAGACAATTTAAAGATGTCAATACTATAACACATGTCAACAATGAGTGTTTTAAGACATCTGACCAGAACTGTTATCAAAGAGCCGTGGAAAAACAGTTTGGGGAGCTGAATCAAGAACAGATTACTAAAGAGGATCTATTTTAGTCATTACTATTTAACCAACCATGCAATTTATGGACACATTGTCTTTAAATTCCGACGGCCCAGACATACCACCAAATCTGTCTTTATCTGGACATCAAACTGTAAATTAATCCAGAAAACATCCATTTCCCATTCCTGATTGTCCACATAAACTTAACCAAACTGCACCAAAGGAACTACTGTATAAAAAAAAAAACAGTATCTATCATTTAATGCTGATACTTGACTCACACACTTCACCATTTGCAGGTAAGAGAGGCCTTTAGCTGCTTAAATGTCACATAATGTTATCTCTTTCAGCTTTGGAGGGATCTTTATTAAAGCACTTCTCAGGAGGGCAACAATGGGTTTAAATGTCATCATTCTGTAGCCGATCCGTCTCACAGAAAAATGCCTTCCTAGGTGGTTTCATAACATTTCTAACATAAAGACAATAGAGATCTGTTTCTCTCTAGCGCCCATAAATCTGTTGTTTTAATGGCATTGTGCACTTATGGAACTGGTGTTATTGAGTTAAGGCACTGATGTATTGTCTCTGTTTTTAAATGTCATGATGCCCACGCAAGCCAGCTTGTTATCCATTAATGAGAAACATCTGATGCTCAGTTTTAGGGTCTCTCACAAATAGAGTGTATGTTAATGAATCCTAATTAAATGAGCAGCATAAGCAATCTGTGTTAAAATATTATTACTTTCTGCTAATAGCTCAAAAACACGTAAGGGCCAAAATGATTAGCATCAACCCACCAGTTTAAAGTCAGTAACCGCAAACTTTTAAATTGCAGTCCTGTGTCACCTGGCCAATAGACTGAAGGAAGCTAAATATTTCCAGACAGAGCAGGACCAGATGGTGCATCTGCTATCCATGAGCCCTCATCCTCCTGATAAATGCTGTTTTTACTTCAAGGTAAAGGTTATGTTTGACAACTACAGGTCCTTTAAATTCATCCTTTGATTTTTATCAATAACTGACAGGGAGTCCAACGGATAATGAACATCCATGCACTGTAGACATGTATGAGATAGATAGATAGATAGATAGATAGATAGATAGATAGATAGATAGATAGATAGATAGATAGATAGATAGATAGATAGATAGATAGATAGATAGATAGATAGATAGATAGATAGATAGATAGATAGATAGATAGATAGATAGATAGATAGATAGATAGATAGATAGATAGATAGATAGATAGATAGATAGATAGATAGATAGATAGATAGATAGATAGATAGATAGATAGATAGATAGATAGATAGATAGATAGATAGATAGATAGATAGATAGATAGATAGATAGATAGATAGATAGATAGATAGATAGATAGATAGATAGATAGATAGATAGATAGATAGATAGATAGATAGATAGATAGATAGATAGATAGATAGATAGATAGATAGATAGATAGATAGATAGATAGATAGATAGATAGATAGATAGATAGATAGATAGATAGATAGATAGATAGATAGATAGATAGATAGATAGATAGATAGATAGATAGATAGATAGATAGATAGATAGATAGATAGATAGATAGATAGATAGATAGATAGATAGATAGATAGATAGATAGATAGATAGATAGATAGATAGATAGATAGATAGATAGATAGATAGATAGATAGATAGATAGATAGATAGATAGATAGATAGATAGATAGATAGATAGATAGATAGATAGATAGATAGATAGATAGATAGATAGATAGATAGATAGATAGATAGATAGATAGATAGATAGATAGATAGATAGATAGATAGATAGATAGATAGATAGATAGATAGATAGATAGATAGATAGATAGATAGATAGATAGATAGATAGATAGATAGATAGATAGATAGATAGATAGATAGATAGATAGATAGATAGATAGATAGATAGATAGATAGATAGATAGATAGATAGATAGATAGATAGATAGATAGATAGATAGATAGATAGATAGATAGATAGATAGATAGATAGATAGATAGATAGATAGATAGATAGATAGATAGATAGATAGATAGATAGATAGATAGATAGATAGATAGATAGATAGATAGATAGATAGATAGATAGATAGATAGATAGATAGATAGATAGATAGATAGATAGATAGATAGATAGATAGATAGATAGATAGATAGATAGATAGATAGATAGATAGATAGATAGATAGATAGATAGATAGATAGATAGATAGATAGATAGATAGATAGATAGATAGATAGATAGATAGATAGATAGATAGATAGATAGATAGATAGATAGATAGATAGATAGATAGATAGATAGATAGATAGATAGATAGATAGATAGATAGATAGATAGATAGATAGATAGATAGATAGATAGATAGATAGATAGATAGATAGATAGATAGATAGATAGATAGATAGATAGATAGATAGATAGATAGATAGATAGATAGATAGATAGATAGATAGATAGATAGATAGATAGATAGATAGATAGATAGATAGATAGATAGATAGATAGATAGATAGATAGATAGATAGATAGATAGATAGATAGATAGATAGATAGATAGATAGATAGATAGATAGATAGATAGATAGATAGATAGATAGATAGATAGATAGATAGATAGATAGATAGATAGATAGATAGATAGATAGATAGATAGATAGATAGATAGATAGATAGATAGATAGATAGATAGATAGATAGATAGATAGATAGATAGATAGATAGATAGATAGATAGATAGATAGATAGATAGATAGATAGATAGATAGATAGATAGATAGATAGATAGATAGATAGATAGATAGATAGATAGATAGATAGATAGATAGATAGATAGATAGATAGATAGATAGATAGATAGATAGATAGATAGATAGATAGATAGATAGATTCGTCCCAGATACATTAGGAATCCATGCAACACCGCCCTGCTCATTGTTAATAGTTTATTGTGCAGAAACAAATGAAAATACACTAGTTAAAATGGATTTAACTACATTTCATTGCTCGCTATTATTTGCTGTTAGCTTTGTAGAAGATATAGAAAACATGTGAAGCTGGGTGTTCTGGTTAATGCATCTAAACTGTCAGTTCCAGCCTACATGCTAAACATGCATCCTTGTAATTCGCCCTGGACAGGGACACTGGTTACAGTTAAATGGAAGATTAAGCATATTTGTTTGTTGAAATGACCTAGTTAGTCCAGACCTTAACACAATTGGTAATAAATGAAAAGAGATCTCAATGCAAGGAAAATATTAACATAAATTCAATCTCAGATAATCTGAGCTAATCTGAGGGGCAAAAGTAAATCAAATAAAAACTGTTTGGGGTGTTTATGTTTGCTTGTTTGTTTTTTGTTTTTGTTTTTATGTCGTTGGGGTTATTTGTTGTTGTTTTTTTATTTGTGGCATTTCTAGATTCATCAGCTTTTTATTTAGAAACATAAAAAAACATGTATGCTTTTTCTTTCTCTTGCATCACTGTGATGAATTTGCTCGATCACAACAAAATCCTTTAAATACTTCAAAGGTTTGGGACATGAAAAAAATGCAGGAAAGTGGAAACCCAATTATTACAACCAATCCGTAAAAAACATTAAATATTCAGATTTTTAAATAGTTAAATTTGTAAATTGTTTTGGAGCATGTAGGTGTTAAAAGCTAATTGGATTTTTATTTATTTAAATTCGAAACAACCACAGTGTCACGGCAGCAGCCTATGTAAAGAGGAGCTTCATCACTGACAGCCTGAAAGAGGTAGAATTTTAAGCATGATTTTATCCAAGCAGCTAATGAGAGATCCAGAATTTCCCATTGGACATAATATAGGTCAGGGCTTTCCATTGGGGTCAGATTAGCGCAATTCTACTTTAGTGCATGCTCTATGAGATGTAACTGATCCTGCTCTCACTTGCACATTATAAACATTTTAAAGACCAACTAGAGAAATAAAATAAGATTAATTCTTTTCTTTTAACATAGAAGCAGTTCTAATATTTTAGAGTACTTGCATGGTGGGATTGTCTCTAAAGGCTGCATCACTTAATGAGTGGAGTTTCGGTGGATGGAGGTGCTTAATGAGTGGAGTTTCGGTGGATGGAGGTGCTCTGATAATAAAAAATGTGGAAGTAAATTACACTTACCCAAAAGAAAACAAAATAAAAGTTTCAGTGCGTCGAAGTGGTTTGAATCCATCACGCTGAGAGGAGCGGGATTAGCTGCGGGGAAATGAGATCCTAAACAGAACCATCATTGAGATCTTCTCAAACGTTATAAAACCCGAAAACACGTGACAGGTTCAAAAGAGGGACACAGGAAAAGAAAAAAGGAAAAGAAACAAAGAGAGAATATCAGATCCAGGAGCGCGCCTCCTTCCAGTCACAGAGGCGGTCGCGGGTCTCTGAGCCGTCAGGAGTCACAGCTCAGGTTCTGCATCTTCTGACAGCAGAGGCTGCAGGGGGAGGGGAGGATGGCTGGGCTCCACCACAGCAAACATCACAGTTGAAAATGAACACCCAACAAAATGCAAGTAATATATATATATATATATATATATATATATATATATATATATATATATATATATTCAGATTACTGCACGGTATTGATATTTGTAGGATCATTGTACAGTACTATATTTCATTTTCCGTAACGTGGAAACACAATGTGGAAGCTCATGTTCAGGATCATAGCGGCTAAAATAAGCGGCACGTGGATCAATACATGAGCATAGCTCAGAAGGGAATTGGCAAAAACACCAGAGGTGCCAAACACCAACTCCTGGTAGATAGAACAGTCGCTCAAGACTGCAGAACCCAAAACATTAACCTAAGCACCAAAGGTGTCAAGTAACAAAGTACAAATACTATGCTATCTATGCTTTACTCCATTACTTATTTTTCTTCCTACTTCTGACTTCTATTGATTATATTTGCACACAAGTATCTGTACTTTCTATTCCTTACATTTTTAAAACAAACGTTACTCGGTTTAATGTTTATAAATATTTATTTCACGCCATGTGCATCATCCAATGCAGATCATTGGCTCCATCCACATCTAGTGAAAACTAGTGTAATTGGATGAATCATATAACGCAAATACTCATTGGTTAGCTATTTGTCAGATTTACGCTGAGGCCAAAGTAAATAATCAGAAGCAAGCAGATGGTCTTCAGACTGCAAACCTGAATTGTCTATGCCATGCTACAATGTCGGATTCAGAAAAAGATGTCCAAATGTCTGAAAGGTTGACAGGCGAGAGCGTATCAGGAGACCTCCCTCATCCTTGGCCCTATCTCAAAGAATTTTTCAAACTAGTCAAAAAATTGGTCTTTCAATTCATATAGTGGCATGTGGCTATTTTTTTTAAAGGTTACTTTATACTTATGTACTTTAAGTTGTTTTTTGAGCACATAGTTTTTCACTTTTACTTGAGTAAAGAGGTCAAGTTGATACTTCAACTTTTACCAGAGTGTTTTTAAACTGCAGTATGTACTTCTACTTAAGTAACAAATGTGTGTACTTAAGTAGAACAAATGTGTTTATTTTTGACACCACTGCTAAGCACTACCTGGATTGATTACAAGAAAGCCTACAAATCAATGCCACATACTTGGATTATTGAATGCTTGGAGCTATGCAACATCAACAGGACATGGTTGACATCAAGCTGTATGCAGACATTGAGGACAGCTACAAGTACCTTTGAATCCCACAAGCAAATGGCAACCTCGAAGAGGTGACAAGGAAAGCGGCCATGGCCAAATACCTCCAACCAGTAAGGTAGGTCCTAAGGAGCCAGCTCAATGGCAAGAATAAGTCTGGCAATAAATAGCTATGCTCTGCCAGTGATCAGATACCCTGCAGGAATAATAAGCTGGCCAAAGGAGGAGGTTTTAGCATACAGCCACAGATGCTAATACACAAAAGCCCCTGACCATGCTCGGAGGGTGCAGAATATATATACAGTAGTGTGTGTATATATATATATATATATATATATATATAATTTTTTTTTCTTCAGATGACAGTATTAATATCTTTAAAAACATTGTACAGTACAGTATTTTTTTTGCAGTTTATTTTTCTAACATTTATTCTGTTATTTTTATACACTTTTTAAGGCCCATATTTGTGTGATCATTATTGCTGTAATGCCTTTGCTACTGCAACACCACAATTTCCACCTTCTGGGACAATAAAGGGAGTTTCTATTCTATTCTATACTTAGGTATGTGTGTATTAAAACTATTATAAATGTTGGAAGCATTAGTAAATGCTTTTAAATGTGATTTAACCAGAATTAAATAAAATTCAACTTTCCCATGATGTACTATGATACAGTTTTATGTTTAAATGATAATCCAATAATTTCGACTTCAACTCACTTTGTACATATACAACTGTATCAGTAAAAAACCTGACCACAGGACCTTCACATTCTTACAAAGAACAACACTGACCTCTTGTGGTTGCACTCTCCATTACATATTCTTAAATCTACAGATACAGCCCTGGGCTTTGATGTTAATTCAGAGGGGCATTTTAATATTCTTAAAGTAAGGATCTGTTCTGTAGAGAGTCACACTATTTTCTGGAGAGCAAATTAGAAGTATATGGCATAATGTATTGTTCAGTGATAGTTACAGATAGACTCCACCAAGGCTACCATTTTCTACACATTCTGACTAGTGGTTGAAGGTAACAAAGTACATTTACTTGATTACTCTCCTTAGGTATTTTTTTTTGAGTATCTTTACCTTACTTGAGTGATTTTTTTGGGGGGCTACTTTTTACTTTCACCCCACTACATTTCAATTTCAAATATTATATTTTTTACTCCACTTCATGTCAATGAAGCTGCTATTTACTTGTACTTTTTTTTAAATGCAATTTCAATATTGAAGATTGCCGCACTTAGGACTGAATTTGGACACAACTGTTTTGGAGATTTGCATGACATTCCATAAAGCTGAGAAACTCAGTGTGGATATTATTTTTAGTTTATACTTTTAATTAGGGTGTTAGTTGTTGCTATGGGACTTCCAAAAGAAAGTAAAAAAACAAACCACTGGACTTTGTTTTCCAAATTTTTTGTTTGTTTGTAGATGTTTTTTTGTTTGTTTGTAGATGTTGGAGATCGGCCTGTCTTCCAGTGTGGTCCTGTTTCTCTGGCCGTGGCTGGGTGGATGTGCTCTCTTCATCCTCTGGCATGGGAGCTGCCTTGGAGCTCGTCTGCCTGGCTGTGTGTTTCCTGGATGGGGCCGCCTTTTACAGCTGCTTTTTGTATCTCTGCTTCTGTCTCCTTGAACCCCAGTCGGCCTTGGCAGATGGCCGCTCACACTGAGCCTGGTTCTGCTGGAGGTTTCTTCCTGTTAAAAGGGAGTTTTTCCTCTCCACTGTCGCTACAAGCATGCTTAGTGTGAGGGATTGTATTTGAGTCAATGAGTCAATGCAATCAACTGGTTTTCCTTAGATAGAAAACTTTGTATCAATTTGACTGTATGATCTGGTTGAACTGTAAAGTGCCTTGAGATGACATGTGTTGTGAATTTGGCGCTATATAAATAAACTGAATTGAAATTGAAATTTTAAGACATTTCACTTCCCATCGAGAAAGCTTCCTCAATTCAAAATGTCTGTATGAGCCATAGGCTTTTATTGAGCAACCAAAAAAAAATACTTTTTATGGCTTAGAAACATGCAAATTGAACCCCTTTGTGAAAGGGAGTCATTAAGGTCATTGTTGGGATACAAATTAATCGAAAACTGACCCATACCTCTGTAATGGGGAGTTGTTACTGTTGTTATTGGTCTGGCAATGAGGATTGAGACAGTGAAGAATCAACTCTAATGCAGCGTTATATGTTTTCGAGAGCTGAAACTTGAATCCACCCCATCTGTTTAAGGTTGGTTTTTCTATCTTCATGTCCTTCCTTCAAACCCCTTTCAAACCAGCTCTCTTCTTTGTCCAAAAGAAGGGACAGGTATGCTATGGGACAAAGTTCTTCAGTAGTTGTGTTCTTTTTTATGGTAATAGATTAAACCTTAAACCTCTATTCTACTATAAAAGTGTGAAGAGAATCAAGACGATCCTGTTTTGCTTTTGCTTTGTTTTTAAATAAGAATCAATAATCAAAATAGCTGTCTGGTTTTCGAAATTTTATGCAAAAGTTCTTTACTAGTGGTCTAGAGTTTTTAGCAAAGTAGCTCTATGCATCAATACATCAGGTGGTTTCTGAAAGTTACAAGGTAGTTTAAAATTGCTCTGAAATTAAACTGAAGATTACACAGAAATGTACTGACATTAGAAAAATGTATTTGTACTTTTGAACACATAAGTACTTTTTAAATCCATGTAATTTTTAATACAAAAGTGAGTAGTTTGATACTTTAACTTGAGTAGATGTTTGACCTTGTCACTTTTACTTGTAGTTTAATAAGATTTGACTATGAGTATCAATACTTTTACTCCAGTACTACTATTGAGTACCTTATCCACCACTGGTTCTGAGAGTGGCGTGCAGAAGGTCCCCTCTCTTTTGGCCCAAATGTAGAAAAATGCATGCTAAAGAGCCTCTTTGGGAGCCAAAACATGCGTTTAAGTACTCCTTAGAAGCCAAATATGCCTTTATTTTCTTTCTGCCCATACCCTTCGAAATATTTGTGCTTGCCAATGGGTTCAGGTAGCAGTTCTCTTGCACAGGATCTAAAGTAGGGAGAATGAGGTCTTGTTTGGGATGTTCGGTTGCATAGTATGTTGGATGATGGGTTTCAGTTGGAATCTACAAGCCACAGCCTTGAGTTTGCTGAAAGCAGTTAACAGCTGAGTGTGAACCAGCCAGTATGAATGTCAACATCTCCGGATTTGAAGTCATGGTTGTCACATGGAAAAAAGGTGTTAAAGTATGTAACTAATCTATTCACATGGTAAATGGATTTGGTTGCAGGAGTACTAGTCCATAGAAGATTGATGATCTTTTGCATATTTCCGGCCTCATCTATAGCCATGAGGTATAGGTCATAGTGGAAAAAGGTGAAAGGGGATTAAATCTGCCAAAATTAGCTTCCTCCAAAAGGTGACCTGAGAGGCTTAGAGCTAAAGTGAGAAATTCAGTCATCCAGCAGGAACTTATTTTCCTTTTTGGCCTGGGAATGCCTCAAAAAGCCCACAGAACATACTGGTTAGTGGAGTTCATGTTGTAAACGAAATGATTAATGCGTGAGAGAAACTTTTGTTGAGTCCTTATCTCTAGAAGAGAGATATACAAATTAATCTAAGGAATCAAACCAAGAAACTAGTATCAAGAGGTTTGGATACTGTAACTGCCATTAGATGCAAAAACTGGTGGAGAGGAAACATCTATCGTAAATTCCTGGCAGGTGCTTTAGGGAAACAGCAATCTTGTGAGTTAGAGCATGAAGTGAGGTGGTGCGAGGCAGAGAGAAAAAAGGTGAAAGATCATGGAAAATACACAGCCATTCCTAGAATTATAACTGTTTTTTTTTTGGTTCTCCCATTACTTATAAACACAGGCTTGTTATAACAAGAGGTCAAAATGGCTAATGGGGGACAGGCCAGGACCAAACCAGACTTTTGTTTTAAAATGTCTAAAGAAAAAAATAATGTTGATCAGACCTTGTGTTATGGATTTTCATCCTTTGTGAAGATTTAGCGATGGATATTTTGAAGTTTCTGGTAGAGTGTACCTTTATTTTTTCCAATTATCCAGGAATTTCAGAGTTCATTGTGCAATATACTCTTAAGGCCTTTAGAATAAATTCGATGCATCAATCTAAAATGAACCAAAATGGAACAGATTAATGGTAGCATTGGTAGCTTTAACAACAATCCCAGGATCCTATTAGAAGAGAGTCCACAGCATCACAGGTGCTACCGTTTGAGCTAACAATATAAACTTAACTACTCATTTCAATTTTTTCAAATGCTGCTGGCTGTAGGAATAAGAAAGCTAAAATGGTTAATTACCCTCATGGATTTGGGATCTTCTGAAGATAAAAACACAGCTGTCTTACTTGAGAATTATCTTCTTTTTTTCTTTCCCATTTTTTAAGAGTAACTACGGTAGAAGAAATAGTGTCTGGATCATATTATACTTAGTGTATACTTCAGGGCCAACCCGTGCCAAGTACAAAAACAGTTTAGGCAAAATTTACTTTATCTGGTTTTAAAGGATTCTATTAAATGTATATTTTGTGTTTGATTTCCCACTAAATAACTTACACTAAATTGGAAGTTTTGGGTTTTTTTTTTTTGTTTTTCATTCTATTTTTTAACCATATTTCCCTCATAATTTTAATAAAACAGGTTTAAATCAACATCAGTCCCCTACCAGTCATAAAATTTTCCAGTTGTTGCTTCCTAAATTGGGCCGTGGCTACTGATTACTTTCTCCCTAACAAGCGTTTCCTGCATTCCAGTGGAAAAGAACAGTATGTGGAGGGAGGCAGGAGGAGGGTGCTGTTTTCCTTGCAAAGGCTCAGCTCAGAGATGTGAAGCCTCAGATCAGGTGGCGATGGAGGGTGTGGAAGCCATGAACAATAACAAACCAAAACAGAGGAGAAAAAGGGCTATGAAGAATAGGTGACGTTTGTTACCATATATGGCAGAACATTCTTCAGCACCGTTTCTAGTTCAGATCCAGTTCAGGGCTGAGTGAGGCCTGAAGTAGATTTATGATTGATCGTACCCCTTCATGACACATTGAACTGACCACAGCAACACTTTTTTATTTTGGAGTTAAAATAATTGGTTTAATAGAGAAAACGTGTGAATTTTGAGCTTATTACAGAAAAAATATGTTTAATAAATGTCTATCCAGATCTTTAGGAATTCTTTGTTTACAGTATTTGATAATAGTATTTTTATAAAGGTTTCAAATAAACACAGAGTGAAAGATTATATATATATATATATATATATATATATATATATATATATATATATATATATATATATATATATATATAGCTGCTCCCAACTTTTTCTAACTGGTTGATGAAAGTGCAATTATCCAACTGATGGTTCCAAACGTTTATTACAGGATTTTCCGTCATACAAACGCTCAAGACCACCGTGAACACTGCAAAATACACGGTGGAAAATATTCATCAGTGAAACCGTCATATTCCCTTATATTAATTATCAACTGAAACTTATTAAACAAAATATAAATTCTCTCAATTGTCCATGCCGTATGCTCCTCCAACCAGAAGGTTAGGAGTTGCTAGAAGTCCTTACATGTCCATTTCTTCTATATTTCAGTCCTTTGCCTTTACTCTTGCACACGCCGACCGAGTATAAAACAAAACTCAGAACTTTCCATCCAAGGCATCACGTGATCAAGTGATAACCTAACCAGTGACGTCTCCATCTGACATTATTACAATATTTCCCCAAACTATGTACATAATAATCAAAAAATACACAAATATGAACTGGATATTAAAAGTAAAACATATTCATATTCACAAAAACAAGAAATATATTCACACACAAAAAATGCTTGTGTAACTGCGTTCGCTACACTGCCACCAAAATTACAAAAGGTTTACTTTCACCATATTCAAAGAAATAAAACTTGTAATTTTCCAATAACTCCAAACTTAACCTTTACCCATACTTTCGATCAATACTTGTTATATTAGGTGATGGGCTCTTTCAATTTTCATGTTAATGCTGAGCTATTTTGAATAATGTTTAACTAACACAACTAATTTCTGCACTGGACGGTCAAGAAATGATGGTTGTGTTAAGCGCTCACCTTTTGGTCCTAACTTACTTTGGCCTACTTGTATTTTCACCTTTCGCACGAGACCATCATCATCTTCCTCTGCCTCAACTACTCTAGCTAGTGGCCATTCATTTCTGGGAGTGTTTTCATCTTTAACAATGACTACATCTCCAACCTGCACGTTTCGTCTGGTTGTATGCCACTGCTGACGAAGATTGATGTTGGTTAGGTATTCTCGGCGCCACCGGTTCCAAAACTGTTCTGAGAGATACTGCACTTTATGCCATCTTTTTCTTGCGTACAGATCTTCTTGAACAAACCTTCCTGGAGGTGGAAGGGGTGTCATAGGTTTCATCGTAAGCAAGTGATTGGGTGTCAAGGGTTCAGCACTTTTGGGATCAGTGAGGGTGTTTGTTGTCAGTGGTCGACTGTTGACTATGGACATGGCCTCGTAGAAGAACGTTCTTAGTGAAGAGTCATCCAGTCGTCCTTTAGCCTGAGCAAGGACAGAGCTCATCACACTTCTGGTCGTCCGAATCTGACGCTCCCATATGCCTCCCATGTGACTGGCTTCGGGAACATTCATCAGAAAGTCACATTCCTTTCTTGCGAGATAGGTCGCGATCCTTTCCTTGTCAAGTTCCATCAAGCACTTTCCCAATTCATTCTTTGCTCCTATGAAATTCGTACCTTGGTCAGATCTGATTTGTCTGACTGTTCCTCTTATTGCAATGAAGCATCTTAATGCATTTAAAAATGCATCGGTTGTCAGGTCCTCGAGCATCTCGATATGAATGGCTCTAGAGCTTAGGCATGTTAACAACAGTCCATATCTCTTGTACTCCTTTCTGCCCTGCTTTGTGTAAAAAGGGCCAAAACAGTTGATGACTGTATACGAGAAAGGAGGAGATGGCTCTATTCGATCAACAGGCAAGTCAGCCATACGCTGTTCTTCAGTTCAACCCCGCACCCTTCTACATGTCACGCAATTCCTGATATGCTTGGCAACAACCTTACTAGCACCCATTATCCAGTAGCCAGTTTGCTCTGAGATTGTTCAGTGTTTGCCCTCTGCCTTGGTGCTGTGTTCTTTTGTGGCAATGGTCAAGTATCAGGTGCATTACCACGCCTTCTTTAGGGAGTATTACAGGATATTTGAACTCTAGCGACGCTGATGACCTTCTTAACCTGCCTCCAACTCTGAGCACTCCATCCTCAAGAAACGGGTCGAGCTCATACATTTTGTGAGTTTTCCTGAGTTTTTGTGATTGGCTGAACAGTTTCAGCTCTTCTCCAAATGCTTCCTGTTGTGCCGCCTTGATCAGCACAAGAGCCGCTTTCTTTCGCTCTTCTACAGTAACAGGCCCAGATTTGTCTCTATGAGCCAGCCTCTGAATGCGAGCAATAACGTTAAGGTATGTGACCCAGTCTGAAAACCTTGCTAACCTTTTCAGGAGGTCCTCTTCTTGCACAACATCTGTTTTCAGGACTTTGACCTCTAGGTCACCTATGAGAAGCTCTGGGGTTGTTGGGTTGGTCACAATTTTCCTTTCCCACAAGAACTTGGGTCCTCTTAGCCAATCGGAGGCCATTAGATCTGCCACCTTGACTCCTCTAGATGCATGATCTGCCATGTTTTGACTTGTTTCAATGTAAAACCATTGATTGGGGTCAGTAGCGTCTCTGATCTTTTGGATCCGATTCGCAACAAAAACGTGAAAACGCCGGGCCTCATTCTTAATGTACCCCAGTACCACTTGTGAATCTGTCCAAAAGTACTCAGCATCAATTTTCAAGTCTAGCTCTTCTCTGAGGAGCTTGCTTACGGCTATAGAAATTGTGGCAGCGGTGAGCTCTAGACGTGGGATACTGACAATCTTCATGGGTGCTACCCTAGCCTTGGCCATAACTAAAGTACAATGTACTTGTTCTTCAGCCACGATCCTGATATACGAGCACTGCCCATAGCCGTCATTACTGGCATCAGAAAAGTGATGCAGCTCAATCTTCTGGATCATGCCAAGATTGTTGGGAATAAAGCACCTTGGTATTTGAGTGGTTTGAAGATTGTTCAGATCATTGAGCCATGTCTCCCACTTTGGTTTTAGTTCTGGCGGTACATGCTCATCCCAGCCTACACCTCGCTTGCACATTTCTTGCAAGATTCTTTTCCCAGTCAAGATGTAGGGGGCCAGAAATCCTAGCGGATCATATATGCTGGCGACTGTGGATAAGATGCCTCGCCGAGTGGCTGTTCTTTCTTGTTGGACCACATTGAATGAGAAGATATCCATTTTGACGTTCCACTTCACTCCTAGCACTCTCTGAGCTGGTAGCTCTGTGTAGTTCAGGTCCACGTCTTTGACTTCTGGAGCACGCTCACTCTCTGGAATGCTCTCCAAGACCGCTCTATTATTGCAAACAAACTTGTGCAGTCGCAGCTGTCCCTTCTGAAATACTTTTCTTGCTTCATGGACAAGTTGCTTGGCCTTTTCAACGGTATCCAGACTGACAAGACCATCATCCACATAAAAGTTTCTTCGGATGAAGCTTGCCGCCATGGGGTACTCATGCTCATACTTGGTGGCGAGGTATTTCATGCCGTAATTTGCGCATCCTGGCGATGATGCCGCTCCAAATATGTGCACCCTCATGCGGTATTCCTTGGCCTCACTCGTTGTTTTCCCATTTTCCCACCACAGGAATCTCATAAAATCTCTATCTTCTGGAGTAACATGGAAGCGATGGAACATTTTCTCCACGTCACAATTGATCGGAATGGGATACTGTCGGAACCGACACAACACTCCAGTCAAGGCGTTTGTTAAATCAGGTCCTGTGAGCAGGTGGTCATTCAACGAGGTGCCTTCGTATTTGGCAGAGCAATCGAAGACAACTCTGATCTTCTCTGGCTTTCGCGGGTGGTACACCCCATGGTGTGGGATGTACCAGGCGTTACCGTCTTTTGGTGTTGCATGGACTTCCTCTGCATCACCATCTTTGAAAACATTGATCATGAACTGTACATAGTCCTCCTTATATTTGGGATTTCTGTCCATCTTCCCTTTCAGATGTTTCAGCCTAACTGTGGCTAGATGCTTGTTGTTAGGAAGCTGGGGACGCTCTCTAAAAGGAAGAGGCATCTCCGGATGACCATTGTCATTGTGATGAATTCCGTCATTCAGAATTTGTAGAAACTGAATGTCTTCTTGAGAGATTGTTCCATCTGTAGGATTTGTATCCTGAAAATCTCTCTCCAAAGCCTTAATTGCACATGCAGGTGTAATAGGTGGAATTTCCTTTACAGAGATGCGATAGCAGATTCCAGCATTTGTTCCTCCACCAGTAGTAGGCATTTTGGCACCAACTACGCTCCACCCGAGGTCTGTTTTCACTGCATAAGGCTCATGTTCAGCTCCAGTAACGACTTCTTTCGGTTTTAGAGCTCTTACACAGTCGTAGCCTATTAGCAGTCCAGCAGGACAGTCTAGCAAATCTGGCATCTTGTCAGCTATGCTAAGCAAGTGTGTCCATCCCTTGGCTGTTTCCCGAGTTGGAATGCTGGTCTTCTCCAACGGGATATCTTCTCGAGTGTAAGCTGGAGGTAGTTCTATGCATTCTTCGGAACTGTATCCTCTGACCTTTAACCCACTGGCTCTGTGACAATTCACAATTGACCTGTCAATCATAGTTGACAACTTGAGTTTAACTGGCTCAGTGTGTACTTTCAGTTTTTCGCATACATCTTCAGTGACAAATGTATTGCTACTTTGGGTATCTAACAGAGCATACACTAAGATCTCTGGGCTAGTCTTGACAGAACTAGACAGCCACACCGGGACTATCATTGAAGTGCGGTCACCATTGGTCATGTTCATACTACATGAAGCAGTAGAAGTACTGTCTCTTTGTTGGCTTACTTCAGGCTTTACCTCTTGAGCCGGTTCATCATGAAGCGGAGTTGGATGGCCTTTTCTACAAACATTGCATGTAGCCCTTTTCCGACAATCTTTTGCAACATGGCCAACTCTCAAGCAGGCAAAACACATATTGTTGGTTTTGACGAATGCTTTCTTCTCCTCAAGAGTCAGAGCAGCAAACTTTTTCATTTGTAAATGAAGTGGTTTTCTTGACAGCATATGCATTTTATTTGCTTCTTAATTTGAGCAGCAGATGAATTGACTGTCGAGCCTGCTGATTCACCTGAATCTTTAGCTGTGTGACCTTTTCCTTGAGCAACCTTTGTTGTTGTCACTAGGGTTCTGGCTTTGATGCGTTTCACTTCAGTGGCTGGTTTCTCATCTGCCCTCTTCAAAGCATGAAGCGAGGAAACCGGGTTGCAGGCAATGCGGGCCTCCTCGGCTAAGAAGTTTGAGAATGCTTCAAAACTTGGGTATGGCTTGCCATTATCCAATTCCTTGGTGACTAGTCGATTCCATCGAGCTGTTGCCCAGTCAGGAAGTTTCTGGAGTAGCTTTTGATTCTCCTCACAATCGTCCAAAACTTTAAGACCTGATATGTGAGGCATTGCATTTTTGCATGACACAAGAAAATCTCTGAACTCTCTTAATTTCAGTGGCTCTTTTGGTCCTATCTTGGGTCAGCTACTAAGTTTACCCCTAAAGGCTCTTTGCACTATGAATGGATGGCCATAGCGCTTGTTCAGTGCATCCCAGGCTTGCGTATATGCTTCATCATCGCTTCGGTAAAAAGTTCCTTCCAACACAGACAGTGCATCTCCGCTGATGTATTTTCTGAGATAAAACAGTCTATGTGCTGGGCTTGTACAGGTAGTCTCTATCAAGGCTTTAAAGCTGGTTCTCCATTCAGTGAATTTGAGAGGATCCCCACTAAACACGGATGGCTCAGGTGCCGGAAGTCTTGCCATCATAAGAGATTCTTTGAAAGCTTGAACTAGTGTCGCGTCATTCACTTTTTGCTCTGACTGTTTTTCAGAACAAGGAGGGACTGGTGTGTCATGAAGAGTCTGAGCATATTGAACTATGTTATGCTGAGTTTGGAACTGACTTGGAGACAGAGTTATGTTTTTCTTTTCTCCTTGGGGCTGACTTGGAGGCAGAATTATTTCTTGCTTCTCTCCTGTTTCAGCGTTCATTTTCATTTCCACCTCTTCATACACATCAAATTCAGCTTGCATAGCTTCCAGATCCCTTTGGTGTTCCAGCATTTTCAACTTCTCTTGCTGAGCAAACACTTCCTTTCTTTGTGCAGCTATTTCACTCTCTCTGTTTATTTCAGCACGTTTTGATGCTAAGCGTGCTGCTACTTCTGCTTTCTTTAATGACACTTGACTTCCTGCCACACTATGTGTGCCAGCTCTTGATACAGTGGACCCGTATATCGATTTCGCATCATCTCTCTGAAGTAATTTAGCGAGTGCTTCCTTCACTGCGACAGCATCAAACTCTTTGCCTACCTCTGAGCAGCGCATTTTTAACAGTGCAACTACTTCTTTGGTTACTGAGGTGCAGCTATCCATTCGCCGTCTTATGTCTTGGCTTGGTGTGGTCAATGCACGTAAGCTTTCGTACTCCTGTTTTAAGTGTGACTCATTCTTCCAAAGTAGCAGTCATACTTTCAAGATGCTCTTTGTCACATTCTTCTTTGAGTTTGCTCCAAATGTACTGAACCTCACCTTTAAAGCTTACATAAGTTAACATAAACTTTCTTTCCTTTTTTGCACTCTCTTCTTTTGCATACTCAAGCCACTTTCCAGTTGGTTTTCTTTCTCTTTCTGATCGCCTGAGTTGTTCAGGTTCAGAAGCTGGTGAAGCTGGTTCCTGGCTCTCTATGCTATGTGCTTGCAGAGTGCTGTTAATTTCAGCAATGCGTTCTGTCATTTGGTCTCTTAAGGATTCATATGTTTCAGTTTCCAACTTGGTTTCTAAGTCTATTTTTTCTTCTTCAAGAGCCTGAATTACTCCCTCAAGTACAAGAGCTCTCTCTCTGCCTTTATCCATTTTCTGAATTATTTTGAAATAACACCAAGTAAAGTAGTGACTACAATCTTAAACCTTAGCAAAACCTATGCTGCAAGTAATCCTCAGTATTAATTTCAAACATCAATCCTACACATGTTAAACCAAACAAAAATCCAAAGTAGGAATCCAACATTACTTATTAACACAGGCCAGAAATATTCACACAAATATGCACAAAAGGGCCTTTCACTCTTAAATTCAAATATTTACAAGTTATAATGTCCTTTTCTTATCAACTGAAAAAACCTGGAATCCTAGGGCTGGTGTTAGGCTGCTACTCACGACCACAGCGCCCTGCTGCTACCTTGTGGTGACTTGTGGAAACGACACAGTCCTTATCCTGCTTGCAAGCCGACGCCCCGCCCTGCAAGGCAATGCAATCGTAACGGTCCCCGCAGAGGTGGAAAGACGAGCTGCATTCCTCCCCAGCCGCAGGCGAGCTGCAGTCCACCAGGGGTCGACGAACAGGGGTCGAGTTATCTTCAAGCTGCGGCGGCCTTTTCTTCTTCTCCCCCGTCCATCTCGGCATGGCTGGCGAGAAGTTCACAGCTTGCATTCACTGCGCGGCATCCCTCAATGTTCTCGGGCCACGGGCTGCGCTGCACACGGTGCACGTGTTCCCTATAGCTGCTCCCAACTTTTTTTAACTGGTTGATGAAAGTGCAATTATCCAACTGATGGTTCCAAACGTTTATTACAGGATTTTCCGTCATACAAACGCTCAAGACCACCGTGAACACTGCAAAATACACGGTGGAAAACATTCATCAGTGAAACCGTCATATTCCTTTATATGAATTATCAACTGAAACTTATTAAACAAAATATAAATTCTCTCAATTGTCCATACCATATGCCCCTCCAACCAGAAGGTTAGGAGTTGCTAGAAGTCCTTACATGTCCATTTCTTCTATATTTCAGTCCTTTGCCTTTACTCTTGCACACGCCGACCGAGTATAAAAGTGCCATAGTCAATGGATTCAATCAGTGGTTTTAAGAAACTGATTTCGAAATAAAAAACTTAATTAGGAATAATTAACTCTAAAGAATTGCATACACTACATTTTAATAGATTCAAACCTGTGCTTTTATTAAAATATAAATTGTGCCTGTTTATGTTAAGACAAGGAGCCATTTACAGTACAAACAAAACAAGGTTTATGAAATGTTTTCCAGGTTTAGAAAAACAGAAAATCCATCAGTATTAAGAATACGTAGACCCAGTTGTCTGAAAATACAGGAAATCCGAGGTAATGACAAAGAAATTGTGTACAGCATGGATATTTGTCAAAAAAGTCCTACAAGATTTTATGTCTCTTGCAGTGTTCCTTTGTACCTGGTGGATTTATATTTAACTTAAAGTCTTATTAACCCTTTGAAGCCTGAATTGATATACATGTACATGTAAAAAGACATTTTGTGTGTTTTTCTCTCTTCAATGAGATGACAAATTAAAAATGTTAATGTTACTAAATAAATGGAAATGAAGGTAAAATATATGTTGTAAGAGAAGTTATAACTACATAAAAACTTACACTGTGACTAGCACTGGGGTGATGCAAAAACTCTATGGCGGCTGTTTGCCAACACTGCAAAAATTTTCTGAAAATGAGTAAAAATGTCTTAAAATAACTTAATATGACTTGGAAAATAAGATGATCTGCCAATGGAACGAGCATTTTTACCCTTACAATAAGATAATTAGATATTATGCACCTTTTGGGAAATAAGAGACTGCAGTTGTTCCTGTTTTTTTCTTATTTTAAATGTAAATTGTCTTGTTCCATTGGTAAAAATTGACTTAGATTAAAATTTTTTGCAGTGTAATAACTTTGTATCAATTTGACTGTATGATCTGGTTGAACTGTAAAGTGCCTTGAGATGACATGTGTTGTGAATTTGGCGCTATATAAATAAACTGAATTGAATTGAATTAATACAAGTGGTTTGTTGCTTATTAGCATCAGCAGGCATCAAACATAAACAGTGATTTTTAGCCAAAGCATTTGAAACATTTATTCTAGTCTTCTCTGGCTCTACTCTATTTAATTAACATATTGTTCATAACATAAATGAATTTATTAGAAGGTCAGATAAAACATTAGAGTTAACTTTTCCTCTACTGGTTTAGGATAGTTAGTAATTTCTATTTACATAGTTTTCTCAGTGCATTACTAAGGGATGAGTTGGTGCTAAGAAAAGATCTGCAGGAGAAGGACTCTGGGACACTAGGAAGCCACCTTTTCCGGTCTTGTGCGAAATTCTGTTTCCCCGTGAAAATCTGTTCCCCCTGTGTCGGGAGCGCGCATTGCAGTCAGAGAGGCGGATCTGACCATTCTCAAGGCGCTCCTGATCATTTTTCGGTAAAAACAGCTCATATAATCATCTCAACTTTGTAACATCCATTTTAATCGGTTGCTCTTTTTAAAAAACTGTAAAATAAATACATTAACGAGGTCCTCTTACGCTGTTTTGTGTTTTTTAAACGCCAAGAGAATCGGTATTTCTCCAACTTTTGTCCCTTCAGCCTGACAGAAATAAACGTCAGTCACCGAACACAACAACACGTAGTGTATTTTTAATTTTTCATTGCTGATATAAAAGGATGGAAACTGGCTGATTGCAGGGCACACAAATTAAGACGTCCTGCCAAGATGAGAGTAGAAATTATGGTTAATCACCTTCTAATGTAAAATATGACAGATTACTGGATTAAGGACATTTATAGTATACCACATCACACATATCAATTTTAGAGAAATTGGAAACAGTTGCTCTTTATTTCCCAAAGATATGGGAGGAGGAGAGGAGAGAATGGATGTTTCAGCTTACTGAAATAATCTGTTCCCCCTCCATAACAGGGAAGAAATTGATTTACCTGCAAGTCTTTAGCTGTGCTTATTCCTCTCACCACCAAGAACAAATCCTGTGGATTTGGTCATATTTACTCTTTATTTGCAAAAAATTAAAGGGGGGGGAACCATATATTTCAGCTGCCTGAAATAATCTGTTCCCCCTCCATAACAGGGGAAGAAATTGATTTACCTGCAAGTCTTTAGCTGTGCTTATTCCTCTCACCACCAAGAACAAATCCTGTGGATTTGGTCATATTTACTCTTTATTTGTAAAAATTAAAGGGGGGAACAGATTATTTCAGCTGTTTTAGCTGCCTGATATAATCCATTCTCCCAATAACATGGGGAAAAAATTACCAGCAAGTCTTTAACTTTGATTCAAAAACATTTGCTCTTCATTTGACAAAGGCAAGAGGCCTTGAAATTTAAATATTTCCATAACTATGTTAAAATAGTTTCATTTTTAACCCTACCTTGTGATTTGCAAGCATTTCTTGATTTCTTGTTTTGATTCCCCCAGTGGATCCAAGAACAAAGACTTTTTTTTTTGCGGATAGATCACCTAGAACATGCATTTGACATTATTTATGTGTTTTTTCTTTATGAGATAATTATGCTAATTAATGTTATAAAAGTTAAAAAAAAAAAAAATACATTTACTACCACTAAAGTCCAGTGGTGGTGTTGATTGTTTATTCCCCGAATAATTTAATAAATAATTGGGTTAATCTGTGAATGATAAAAAATGAATTAAACATTTTTTTTAATCAAGAGCAAAGCATGTTTTGTAACACACAGGTGACAGAAAAAAATTGTTAAAAGGATATAACCATAAACATTTTTTTTTATTGATTCCACATATATTACTAACACATGGAGGAGTAATAAATATAGAGTCAACTGCACATAGTAAAATGTGTAAGATATACCTTTAATCTAGGACTTTTTCCCTGCCACATTGCTGTCATTGCAAAGGAATCTATGAACGCCGCCTGTCCTGTGTTCTGTCTGTTGTAATCATTCACGATGACAGCCAAAAATGCATTAATAGACTGCAATGTGTTACAAGAAAAAATATTAGTTATATACTTTAACTGCTGGGATATTCCTAAACAATATGGTCATTGTACCTACCTGACTCTCCAGTTCCATGCCAGGACCGATTTTGTAAATGTCAGAGTAAAACAACTTATATGCATTCACTTTTGACAGAAGGACAAAGACGTTTTTTCCAGAAAAAGCTTCATGGACATCTGATGAGGAGGAGGGGTTGAGGAGAAGTGGAAAAAGAAACAAAAGTTAAAGATTATTTTCATTATCATGGCACCTATTTCATTCAATTTTACAACATATTACATATGTTATCCAACGATATGCAATTCATATGATTGGAGAATGAGAAAGTATTAACTTCACAGATTCATTCAGCTACTTTGAACATAGCAATTAATAATAAAGCTAGAACTGTTTTTACTGACTCACTGAAATTATTCTTCATTAAAAATTAAAAAACTAAATTGCATATCCATACAAATAAATTTTTTAACACACACATATGTATGATAATACAAAGTGAAATCTATGTGCTTTGATACATCCATCCATTTTATGTCACGCTTATCCCAAGCAGGGTCGTGAGGGGTACTGGGGCCTATCTCCAGCTGTCAAAGGACGAGAGACAGGGTTGCTTTGATTATATATTTATAAGAATTTAAAAGAAAATTTACATTTCTCTGCTAGGGATTTTCTCTGCGTATCAGACGGAAGATGAGTCATAGGCAGAGCAGAGGGAGATGATCCTGGAGCAGAGGGAGATGATGGAGCAGAGGGAGGTGGTGCTGGAGCAGAGGGAGATGATGGGGCAGAGGGAGGTGGTGCTGGAGCAGAGGGAGATGATGGAGCAGAGGGAGGTGGTGCTGGAGCAGAGGGAGATGATGGAGCAGAGGGAGATGATCGTGGAGCAGAGGGAGATGATGGAGCAGAGGGAGGTGGTGCTGGAGCAGAGGGAGATGATGGGGCAGAGGGAGGTGGTGCTGGAGCAGAGGGAGATGATCCTGGAGCAGAGGGAGATGATGGAGCAGAGGGAGGTGGTGCTGGAGCAGAGGGAGATGATCCTGGAGCAGAGGGAGATGATGGAGCAGAGGGAGATGATGGGGCAGAGGGAGGTGGTGCTGGAGCAGAGGGAGATGATCCTGGAGCAGAGGGAGATGATGGAGCAGAGGGAGGTGGTGCTGGAGCAGAGGGAGATGATGGGGCAGAGGGAGGTGGTGCTGGAGCAGAGGGAGATGATCCTGGAGCAGAGGGAGATGATGGAGCAGAGGGAGATCATCCTGGAGCAGAGGGAGATCATGGAGCAGAGGGAGGTGGTGCAAACATCACAGCATCCAAATACTCATCCCAAGTGTGTGGATGGCCATCCACAACCTTACTCAGAGCTCTGAGATACATAAATGGTGTAATATGTCACACATAACAACTGATTTCTTACAATTTGCCTTATTATGTTACCAGTTTAGTAAATGTACTTCATCTTGTTTTTTCAGCTTTCTTTGAAAATGTATGTATTATAGATAGTACTCACCTTTGAATGGTCCCATTCATTTTTTCAACCAACCCATTTGTTTGGGGATGGTAGGGGGAACACAGACTTCGTGTGATATTGAGAACTTTGCACACTTCTTGATTTATCTGAAAATTTAGAAACAAATAGCTCTGACAAAATAGCCTGCATATTTAAACAACATATAGAACATAATAGTATCAAGGAGGACATTGGTAATGTTACATTTCTCAAAGAGATTGAAAACAAATACTTACAGAATTTACAAATTCTCTTCCTTGGTCTGTCAAAATCCTTTTTGGGGCTTCAAACTGATGCACAAACTTAATTATGCATTCCGTAACTTCAGGTGCAGATTTAGTCTTCAGAGGATACGCCTGTGGCCACTTTGTGAAGTAGTCAATCATGACACAAATATACTTGTGTCCAGATTTGGTTTCGGCAAGTTTTCCAATGAGGTCCATCCCAATTAATTCAAAGGGATGGGAAACCTGAAATGAAAGTTTTAATAGATTAACAAATAAAAAAATAATAGTGGAACATTTTCTAAAGCAGTTTTTAGTTAAGCTACAGCAATAGCTTCTCAGTGTATTGTAAAATGTTTAGCACAATAAGTATACACTCTTTAATTTAACACAATATCTTCTAAAAGCTAGTCCCTTTGTGAGAACACAGACAAAAACAGGACAGCCAGCCAATTCAATTCAGTTTATTTCTACCACCACCAATTTACTGCAAATGTCATCTCAAGACACTTTGAATATACAATTCAACCAGCTCATATTGTCAGATTGATTCAAAGTTTTCTAAGGAAAACCTGCTAATTGCATCGACTCATTTTCTCTTAAGCAATTCCTCACACCAAGCATGCTTGTAGCAACAGTGGAGAGGAAAAACTCCCTTTTAACAGGAAGAAGCCTCCAGCAGAACCAGGCTTTGTGTGAGCTGCCATCTACTGAGGCCGACTGGGGTTCAAGGAGACAGAAGTATGCATACAGAAATAAAGAAAGATAAAAAAATAATTTGTCAAACAGCTCAACAGGCGTACAATAAAATCTAGTCTCACTAAACCTGTTTGTTTTTTACTTTACCTTTATGGGAGTGTACACTGATGGCTGTTTCAGTGCTTGAGCACTGGCCTGACAGGATGAGCACTCAGAAACCTGGGAAGTAAGTGGAAGTTAATAACAAACAAATAACAAATAAAAATGAAGGCACACAATAAGCACAAGTCAATTTTCCTAAAATTTAAATCTTGTAGTTGGTGTTACTTCTTTTCTTTGTCCAGTGCTTATGTAACATACCCATTTCTTGATGTCCACAGACATTCCTGGCCAATAAAATCTCCTTGAGATGGCATCAATTGTTTTTATTTGGCCACAATGTGCACCTGTAGGGCTGGCATGGAAGTCAACAAAGATTCTTTCGGCTTCCTCAGCACCTTTAACAACTTTGACCTTTGTTGAGGAATGACTGCCTTTGTGTCTAACATAGAACAGGTCATTTCCTTGGAAAAGATAAAATACACCAATAAAAATATAAATATATTTTTGTAGAATATATAAAATTTGTAAACACATGCATATGTATACTAATACATCACTTATAAATAGAAGTTGAAATAAGAAGCATGCAATAAACAGAACCTGAAGAAAGACATTATCAAATTCATATGTATTTAAAAATATATACTTTTTGAGAAAAAATTAAACTGTGCTTATTTAAAAAAGTAATGTCTGTGAATTTGTTTATGTAATGTTACTAGATATTGTTTATTTTATTGATTCATGTAGCAGTATGGGAATCTTTCTACAAAACAACTTAAAAGTATAAATGTGGTACAAGTATAATTCACAAGAATAACAACTGCAATAGAGAACTTAGTGTGTCATTCCTGCATTATAATTTTGCGTTACATTTGTCTGGGCACTCATATTAATCGAAATTAAATGTAGCAGTAAACCAATAATAAAAAAAAGCACTGACTGTTATTTATTTTAAGATAATTCATGCATTCTACTATTTTCTACATATTAAAGTAGAAATTATCTTCAAGGCATCACTAACCTTCAATCTGGTACAACGAGGCTTTCCTGCGAATGACATATTTTTTTTGCTTTGTGGCCTGCGGTGGATATTCGCCTTTAACTTTGTAGTTAAAGAGCGTCTCATATTCCAAATTGTCCATATTTGGTGTCGAGTTAATGAAATAGTTGTATAAACGTTAAGCAAAATGTGTTGAAAAAATCGGCCTAATACCTAGCGGACTTGCACATTTGCATAATTGATTGGAAGAAAACCGTCACGTGATTTGTGACTTTCCAGAAAACAACGTATGTATTTATATTGTGAGGTATATGGTTAGATGTAATATCTGCAAAAATATTTGCGAATTGCGGCTGAAGTCATCCAGGTCAAAGTCTTTCCAAAATAAAGTAAAAACAAGATGTTTTGCTTCCCGTCGCTTTCTCATTTCAAAATAAGCTTTCTGGAAAACAAATTCCAGTGGTGTGTTTTTATTTATTGTCGTAATATTTGTAAATAGTAAGATAAACATTTAAACCGAAAATACATTTCATTAAGGTCATCAAGCAAACAGTCATATTTATAATAATATAATATATATATAATAAATGTTTCAAGTGTTATACAGAAAGAAATTGACTACTTGAAAGGATTTCTTTCTTTTTTCCCAAGTTATGGGGGGAACAGAATATGGCAGGTGGCTAAAACATATTGTTTCTGAATTTCTTCCCCTGTTATGGAGGGGGAACAGATTATTTCAGGCAGCTGAAATATATGGGTCCCCCCCTTTAATTTTTGCAAATAAAGAGTAAATATGACCAAATCCACAGGATTTGTTCTTGGTGGTGAGGGGAATAAGCACAGCTAAAGACTTGCAGGTAAATCAATTTCTTCCCCTGTTATGGAGGGGGAACAGATTATTTCAGGCAGCTGAAATATATGGGTCCCCCCCTTTAATTTTTGCAAATAAAGAGTAAATATGACCAAATCCACAGGATTTGTTCTTGGTGGTGAGGGGAATAAGCACAGCTAAAGACTTGCAGGTAAATCAATTTCTTCCCCTGTTATGGAGGGGGAACAGATTATTTCAGGCAGCTGAAATATATGGTCCCCCCCCCCTTTAATTTTTGCAATTAAAGAGTAAATATGACCAAATCCACAGGATTTGTTCTTGGTGGTGAGAGGAATAAGCACAGCTAAAGACTTGCAGGTAAATCAATTTCTTCCCTGTTATGGAGGGGGAACAGATTATTTCAGGTAGCTGAAACATCCATTCTCTCCTCTCCTCCTCCCATATCTTTGGGAAATAAAGAGCAACTGTTTCCAATTTCTCTAAAATTGATATGTGTGATGTGGTATACTATAAATGTCCTTAATCCAGTAATCTGTCATATTTTACATTAGAAGGTGATTAACCATAATTTCTACTCTCATCTTGGCAGGACGTCTTAATTTGTGTGCCCTGCAATCAGCCAGTTTCCATCCTTTTATATCAGCAATGAAAAATTAAAAATACACTACGTGTTGTTGTGTTCGGTGACTGACGTTTATTTCTGTCAGGCTGAAGGGACAAAAGTTGGAGAAATACCGATTCTCTTGGCGTTTAAAAAACACAAAACAGCGTAAGAGGACCTCGTTAATGTATTTATTTTACAGTTTTTTAAAAAGAGCAACCGATTAAAATGGATGTTACAAAGTTGAGATGATTATATGAGCTGTTTTTACCGAAAAATGATCAGGAGCGCCTTGAGAATGGTCAGATCCGCCTCTCTGACTGCAATGCGCGCTCCCGACACAGGGGGAACAGATTTTCACGGGGAAACAGAATTTCGCACAAGACCGGCTATCTGTCCCCGCAAGTGTCTCCACTGCGCTCACCTGTCCCTCTCCACTAATGTTGAACTTTAACCTGACGCTGCGTTTAGTTGGCCTTCATATTTCTCAGTAAGTTCCCAGCGAATTCCGTTGTGCATTTTTAAGATTCTGTGCACTCCCAGTGAGAATGCTGAGGTCTTATTGAACCGGTTAAAATAGGATGTCAACAAGTGACGCAGCAGAGCAGGAGCTTAGAGTTGGAGGAGGAGGAGCAGGAGGAGGAGGAGGAGAGGCTGCGAAGACTCAGTGCGCCACAGCGGGATCTGCATGGACTACAGCTGCAAGGTAGCTGGAAACCACTTAAAACTCACTTTTACCAGATTCTCTGTTATAACTCTGTAATGCTTTGGCTTTTTATTCGTTTTTCACACGAGCACTTCTTAAAGCTGCGCGGCTTTTAGTAGCGATTCTAGACGGCTTTGTGGTGATGGTAGACGAACGTAAGCGAATCCTGTTACGAAAACAGCGGATTTAAAACCTTACGGGATATCAGGTAGAAATATAAACTGTAATATAAAAAAATAACTTTGACTGATTGAGTTTTTCCTTTAGATGAATTCGGCGTTAGAATATTTCTTTAAGCTTACTTCTTATAAGTTGTATATCATCTTGGATGTTGTCCAGAGGGTTTTTACGCAGAAACAATGATTCCTCAGGGAAAACAACGTGTAAATTTGGATAACAATTGCTTTGTAAGGAAATTTCGCGTTTAGATGAAAGTCATTATTTAAATTCCATGTTTGTTTATTTTTATTTAATTTATTTTTTTTTCGGGCTGTGTTGTTTTCTTAGAGTTCTGGTCCATTTTAGATTAGGTATAGTTTCGTTTAGTGCTATTCTATGGAAGAGGATTAGGGCCACTGGAAAAAAAAAAAAAAAAAGTTTTAAAAAAGTTTTTTAATTTTATTTCAGTATTATTCTGAATTCTGATTATTCCAGAATTCTGACTATAATCTCAGAATTCTGACTATAATCTCAGAATTCTGGCTTTAATCTCAGAATTCTCACTTTAATCTCAGAATTCTCACTTTAATCTCAGAATTCTGGCTTTTTTTCTCAGAATTCTAGCTTTATCAGAATTCATTCAGAATTTTGAAATTAAACTCAGAATTCAGATTTTTTTTTCTAATACTGAAATAAAATGTAAAAACCAGTTAACTTTTTTTTTTTTTTGTGGCCCTAATCCTCTTCCGTACTATTCTGTTATTATAGAATTTATTCAATAAATTCATGTTTCCTTTGTTCATAAACACTTGAAAATAACTGAAACTTTTGCTCCCTTCTGCAAGCGCACTCCAACATCCTAAAACTTTGCAATAATTTGATTTTTAATGAGTTACTTTGACTGCTACAGAGACATTGATTAAAAAAAAAAACTGACAGATTAGATACATAGATATAATCATAGATATATAATTCATAGATATAATCTAAATAATCTAAATGTCTGATTTTTGTGATTGATGTGGACTTAATTTTTCTCTTCATGTTTATGTAATGACATATCTGATCATATATTCAGGTATTTATTTCTAGTTTTACTTTAACATTGACACTTTTAAGTAATCTTTAATCTATTTATTGAATTTTGGCACTTTAACATACCCATACTCCAGTGTGGCTGCATGCATCCATGCATGTGTTTGACTGGAAGCATGAAGCAGCAGCATCGGGTTGTGCTACTTCAGGGCATAGTTGTTCGTGCTTTACCCGACGAGCTGGTACATGTTCACCAAGCTCTGCACTTCAACAATCTATATATGCACAATTACCGTCTGTGCACGTTGAAGCTCAAATGTATCTTATTCTCCTCCTAACTCCTGCTAAGCCGACACATAATGTATACCAGCCTAAAGTCTGCAAAGCAAACAGTCTTTCTATACATCTAACTTGCAGGGAAGGTGTGGCAGCAGCAGAACAAGTCTCACTTTGTCCTGGTCCCCTTCTTTGTTGACACCTGTGCAAATGTATCACTAAACCATTAAGTGGAGACTCATTAGGCAGGATATTAAGCGGGATTTTAAGGAGTAAATCATTTGCAGGAGTTGAGCCAATGCATATGCTCGGCAGAGCCGAGCGCGCACACGCCCACACTTTTAGTTCAGGCCGAGTCCTCGCAGTTATGTAAGCCATAACTGGCAGCTTGCATACACACCCACAGAGAAGCTGACCTCATGGAGGAAAAAAGTAGGAAAACAGCAACATCTTTTAGGCACATAATGGTGCAGCCAAAATAAGCCTCTCAGTTACTCATCCGCTTACAGACCATCTCAACAAAGAGAGCTGCAGATGCTTGTCATGATAACTGGCTCTCTGCTTATCAGCTGTCAAACAACAGTGAAAGTTTGTTTTCCTCTGTTATAAACAGCAGGTTAAATGTCACTAATGGCTTTAGGTGTTTTTTTTCTCTAGTGTCTGAAACCACAGGTTTGAGTCAAAATTAGGAAAATCCTTTAGTTTTTAAAAAAGCAACATTCTTCAAGGTCTCTATAAAAAATATAATAATTTAAGACATAAACGAAGACAGCAGCAATGTCTGTGCACTATGAAATAGAATAGAACAATGTATTATTATTATTTATGTATCAATAAATAGTTAAATATGACATATAGCTGGTTTCCAAATTTTCTTGGGAAATTTGTGAATTTATTTTGGTTCTATTTTTTAGCAAAGAATGAATTAAAAGTATTTGTTATTAAGAAGCTGTATTTCCAAACTTGGGTTTTTAAACAGTGTTTCTGTCTGATTTGGTGGTCGTTATTACAGTATGCTAAGTTGAAATTTAACAAATGAAGAGTTTATTGATTGCATCTTTAAAGAAAAGATCTCAACAATTTATGTGTTCTATGCAGGACTAATAAAGAAACTCTTGTGGCAAACAGAGTGTTTAGCATGGAATTTTTTCAAGTAAAATGAGATCATAAAAAATTTTACACCTCCCCCCCCCAAAAAATACAAAATGTATGGAAAACTGTGGAATTTGCAAACAAAAACTTGAGAAGTCCAAACAATACAGCTGTTATTTTTTAGAAAAACACTGACATGTTGCTCAATGATCAGTTTACAAATAGTCTTCCTGGTGAAATCCTGATCAGTGGTGCAGCAGGTGTTTCCAGGTCAAGATTCCTGCGAAAACTATGATCAGGAAAATGATCCTCATTCTGAAATAATTGAATAATATAAAATATTCATGTCTTTAATAACTTTTTTAAAATATATGTTTGAGGTTTTTAATTCATAATTGTCAAAAAAAAGGAAAAAATAAATGACTTCCTGTTTCCTCGGGGCATCATTTTGATACATAGACCCATTCGTCTTACAAACCTTTAAAGGCAAGAGAACAGTAGGACATAGAAGATTTGTGTGAAAAAAGGACTCCAGCTATAAAGTTTCTCATCTAAATACGTCGATGTGGGATTCTGATGCTGATAGATATCAAAGCAGAATAAACCTATAAGTGTCTCACATACAGAAAGAAAAACTTTTCTCTCCCCATTAAACTACATCAGCTTTAGTCGCTGATGAAACAACAAACACATTTCTATACAGCCTCTGTTCTCTAATTATGCTGGTCTGGCCTTGACAGCCCACCACTGCTGGGACTTGGAACCCCCATTGGCCCATTTAGTCTCCACAGCAGTAAGAAAAGGTCAGAAAAATGGCATAATGGACACCATTCACAAAGAATGGCTGATGAGCATCGGGGCCCTTTATCTCATCACCATTTCATCTGGGAGTCTCTAAACCTCCTGATACTTGTGCAGCTTTGATCTCACATGCACGCTTTAGGCACGTTTGTTGCACTGAGGTATCTTAATGCTCTGACGATGCAGGATTAATTAGAGAGAAAAAGCAATTAAGCTCTAATTCCAGAGAAAGTGAACACACCCGTTGTGTGCTTATGTAGTTCCACCACCCAGAGGAACAATTAGGACAGAAAGGTGTCTCGCTTAAGGGGACTGTAGTCCCAGGACAGCGCTAATAATTACCTGCCCCGCCTTACATACTTGCAAGATGCCTGACAAGCAAACTTGGCAATCTTTAGTGACCTTTGAATTATTCGGGTGGAGTCATTCTCTTATAAAGGACACAGTACTGATGAATTTTTATAAATGGCATCCTGTTCCACAATCCCAGAGTGATTTTTTTTTTCCCCCATGGAGCCCCCCCTCAGGTTTACAAGCATTAGTATCTTTGCCACGTGACATTTCTTCAGATGCCTGAAGGAGAATAGGGCTTAAAAAATGCACCAAAGGTGTGCTATCCAAGGCCCTCACCCTCCTTCCTCACTTTCCTGTCTGTTCCTTGCTCTTATGTCTTGTTCCAGCAGGCTTTAGTGCAGATTATTCTTGTTTGATGCCAGTAAGTCACCCCTGAGGGCAAGGGTGTGATTCTGCTTTGTTAGGAACATAGAAAATATGGCACAGGTATACTTCTTAATGCTGCATTTTAGGCATGTCTCTTAATAAGAAGGGAGTGATAATGTCCTGATTCTAATGTTTGCTCAGGAGAGGTTGCAGAGAGTTGATGCACATGCAGAGGAGCGCTGACCTCTGCTGCACTGTCACTGCAGCGGCCAAGTTTGGCACAGCAGCTGCGGGTTGCAGCCGTTGTTATACATTTGCAAATTTTCAGTGACTGTGTGAGTGGGCGACTCCGCTCGGATTTTGAGGGTTAAGGAGAAACAGTTTGGCTGTTACATAAGCTCTAATCGGTTTCACAGTTTCAGCGAGAAATGTGGCTGTTTACCTTTGGCCTTATCTTCAGACTGGTCCCATCCTGCAGACATTATGACTGCAGAGACATGCGGAGCGTTAATGATTGATGAGAGAGTCGGGATTTTTTCTTCTGATTTTATTTTTTAGGCTCCGGTGATAAACCAACACAAATCAGATTGCATTACATCAGTACAGGAAATATATTTTTATTTTATTTGGACATTTTACTTCTACCGTAAACAGGATAAACAAGCAACAATTTCAGTTATCTTTCACCCTAAACGTATGGAAGTCATGTGGCCTTCCTGTTATCCAGCTTTCTAAAATCCAGCAATGTGTGTTTTAGGGCTGCAACTAACTATTTTGCAAAGTGATTAATCCGTCAATTCTTTTTTTTATTAATCAATTATAAATCGGATGGGAAAAGATTTCTTAAAGATTTTGCACAGAAATTAAACAAAGTGAAGCTAAACCTTCCCCTGGAAAATTTTGAAATTTAGACTCTCTGAAATGCTATTTCTTGCATTTTGAGTTTTTTTATATTGTACAAATACAGGAGAAAAACCCGGTATACAATTTGTCATTTTTTCAGTAAAGGCTGTACAATGTATGCCTGTACCAAATGCTAGCTAAAAGCCTGTTAGAGAACTCTATTCAATATTTAATCGACTAGAAAATTGGTTGATGAATATTTCAATAACCAATTAATCTTGATTAATCCGATTCATTGTTTTAGCCCTGCTGTGTTTATCCAGTTTGTTTTTCTAAATTGTACCGAAGCCCCCGAGCTCATCGGCGGTATAATTTTTCTCATGCAACATTTTGCTGGCAACAGAAAACATGTTGCTATATATTTTTATGTTATATTATTAAAATATCCCCACATCATAGGATACTTTTCTTTCTTGGCTTATATTAAAGTCTGTCTGCAGACAAGGTTTCTCAACTATTTTATTCGTAATGTTTGTGATAGTAGTTTTTTTTTTGCCTTAACCAGCAGAACTAAACAAGCTGCTTTTTTCCTGTTTTTTCACATATCTATGATTATCAATTCTAATAATAATTGGACTTCTAAGGCTACGGAAAAGATCGCTAGATGCGCGCCGGCACTGACAGCCATGTTTATTTCCATAAACACAGAGCACGCTGGCCTGTGACGTTATTGTGTCCTCTACTGCACACGTGGGACACTTGTGTTGTATGACTGCAGTTCATACAGGAGATCCCATACAAGTGGCATATATTTGGAAATAAGAATGGCAACGCAAAAAAATCGGAATTGAGCATTAAGGCCTGTAGTGTGAACGTAGCCAAAGTGTCTTGTTGGGTGGGGGTTTGAGAGGACCCAAATGCAGAGAATGAAGCTGGAGATGGTTACTTGCAGATCTCATAAACAAAAAGTGTAACAGAAGTAAATATCATAAAACATAAATACACAAAAAAACTGAGAACCAGGAATATTCACAACAATGAGCAAAGAAATGACGACACAGCAGCAACAGTGACTGAGCAGAAGGTGTATATATGGGAGACAGAAACAAAGACCAGGCTAATCAGCCGATTGGGAGCAGGTGTGAACAGAGGGAAAACAGGAAAAGCTTAAGAACTCAAATGCAAAAAATAATAATAACTAGAATAACACAAAATAGAAATAAAACCAATAAAAACTCAAAGATAAAACTTAAACAGAACCAAAACCATGACGCAGAGGGGCTGCAGTCCTTGTTTGTTATCTTCTGTATATTTTCCAGTTGTGTAGCAGCAGCTGTCTGCTTGTTTCCATCTTCATCACTGCAGCTGACTGAGAAACCATAACGTTTCCAAACCTTACCCTTTAATTATTGTGGAGGAGGTGCTTAAGCTTTGTTTTGTGTCCAGTGCTCCTTCATTGTCTGGTCACTTTAATTCAGATGTTGAATTTTAAATCTTGTGCTGTTTAGTCGGACTCATAAATCCTCTGCATGTGCAAAAGTTTAAAACACTGCATTTTTTCAGTGCATAATCATACAAAACCGAAAGGTCCATACAAAAGGGTTTCAAAACAAATGATATACCTGTTGTTATTATTATTATTAATAATAAAGTTTAACTTTCCTTTGGGATTAATAATGTATTTTTAGAATTTGCATTGAATTTAATTAGAGGGACGTATTGCAAATATTCTGATCCAGTACTTTAGATCAGAAGTAATTAGTTTTCAAAAAACTTATACTAGGTGAGAAAGACTCCAGGCCTGCTTGAACTGTTTTTGGGTTGATTTAAATGACTGTGTTTGTTTACAATTCTTGTCTGATAACATAATTGATTATTGATAATTCTATTCAGTCAGGGTTTTGTGAGACGGTCACCGATCATAGCATCAAATCCATAAATTCTTCAGCTGCTGTCTTAATTACATTCACATTGTATTATTAGGTATCAAAATTATATCATGAATTGACCATTGTTTTAGTGAAGGACACAGCAAAAGCAAGCGTTTTTTAACTAAAATGGAAGCTAGAAAGGATAATGTTGACAAAGGATGATGCGGGAATGCTCTTTAGAGGTTTTTAGGTTGTTCTTAAAAAAGCAGTTTGAATTTAGTACTAGAAGGACTGTTTCGTGGTCCTACATCAATCGGAGATGTTGAACAGCAGCATCCTTCTCTCACTGCTCTGCCGCTCTGTCTGCCTCAAACACTCCCCGCTGTCATTTTCACCCTCTTGCAGTTAGCATCTAGAAGCTAGCCTCTTGCTGCTCACTCACCCTGGCAGGCTTCTCCAAAGTAATATGGTCATATTCTCTGCCAACAGAAATAAATTACTCAATAATACAATGCTTAAAATTGGTGCTCTTCATAAGGACCGGCTGGTTGCTGGTCGTGGCCGATCACAGGGAAAATCGTCCGATTGACTGATGCTGAAGTTTAATTCTAGTTGCATATTGTTTACATTTGCTTTTATTTTAACTTTGTTTCAATAAAACTCCTTTAGATGGAAACACAATTATACAATTCAGCCAATTTTCTTTTCATTTCGCTTCAATTTAAGACACAGTGGTACACAGGGTGTTTGTCACAAAGACTTATTACATATGCAAAAGGAGAGACTCTTTCATTTGGTTTTATTATTTATTTTCAACACATTCTTGACACATTTGACTGAATTATCGAAATGATAAGATCAACTTTTATTTCCAGCTGGATAGAGGATTACATTTCAGGGTTATGTTTACAATGAACCCAAAACAGAAATACTTTTACATACATTGTTAGTATTGCAACATTTACCATCTTTGTCACATTTTGCAGGTTGTGCTAATATTGTGCAGTTGATGGTCATGGTGATAAAGGAACACTTTATTGATCCCACTTCTGGGAAATTCACATTACAGTAAGACAAAATAGACATAAAAAGCCATGAAGACAGTAAAAGTGTCACAATATAAACAATCAATACTGATTTAAAATCTCATATAAAACAGATTAAACAATATAAAGTGTAAGGCAATTAGAGTTGGGTATTATTTTTTAACATTAAAACTCTTCTCTGTTTTTCCCCATCTGTTGAACCAGTGTACCCTTTCTTTCATCATCTTAAATATCAAATTAGCAGCATATCTTGTTTTTATTGCTTGTTTATACCAGATTATTGCTGATTTTATCTACCCTTGAAATTCCATTGCTTATTAATGGCATTATTGCTGTGTAAGCTTTAGCCGATAAAACTTTAGACTCAGTGTGGACTACATCTAAAGGTAGATATTTTAAGCATTTATCTTACAACTAAAAAAATATGGAAACAGTTTCTAAGAATATATTATTTTTAATAAAACCAATACAAAGATGTTCTTTATACGGAAGCATGAGGTGGCTTCACACCAGGAATGTCACATTCGTAAACCATCTCCTGTAGATGTCTCTAAAATGATGAGGCAGTCCATAGTGCAGGAATTTGCTCCTACTTCCTCAATGGACTTTGCTTCACAATAATTTCAGGATTGAGGTTATCTTTATTGCATATATTTGTCTTTTTATTCCACACTTTTACCTTCCAATTAACTTTCCATTTGTAGAGGCAGTCAGCTTCTTGCTTTTCTCTCCTGTAGAGGTGGGACAGTTTGTGTCTCTTAAACAACCTGTTGGCAGCTTTTCCTGCTTATGACAGCAGAGGCTTTAACACCATAACATGTTTTTATTTATTTCAAATCTGCGTTACGGAAAATAGATTAATTAGTTCATTATTTTATGGTAAACCAGTAGTGTAGCTTTATTTAAAATAAGAAATGAAGGAAAAAAAATACACTTTCTGTTAAACGATCATCATGTTAATTATTTATGTAGCCTTCAAGGCTGCCAGATTCCTTCAGCACTGAGCGTGAACAATGTTCCAAGGAAAATAATCAGGCAAAACCAGTTGGTGGATCAGATAAACTAGAGGTAGAAAAACCACATCTAACTGAAAGGAACCTGCAGAGGCTTTTAATCTTTGCTCTGGAAAACCCTCAGTAATAATAGAGCATTCTGATTAATGTTTTGGTTTTTTTCTCTTTGTATCTCATTAGGGAACACTGCGATAAAACCTTTGTGGGCCGATTCAGTCAAGAGAACCAGAATTGCGGTGAAACATCAGCTGATCAGCACCCAGCAGCATTCAGTCAGGAAGAGCTTGACGAAGGTAATGTTTAGATCTGACACACAATGCTATGAAAACACAAAAAAACTGAGCTGGACTTCACGGTTCAACTCTAAATCTTTTGCAGTATTGACGTTAGCAGCTGACAGCCTCAGGAAGGACAAGGCTCATTATCATTGGGGTCATTCTGCGGTCCAGATTGAAAGCTCTGCTGATTCTATCTTCGTCACCAGCGTCTTTCTTAGACTCTCCAGACCAAAGCAGAGACCGGAGAAGACTTCAGAGCCATCAGCGGGTCAACATCCCAGGTATGGAATGTTTTGTTTTACAATATCTGCCAATAAAGGTTCATTGAGCCATTTAAATCACATGTTTTCTATCATTTAGTCAAACAGTAACTTTAAACCTTGTTTTCTCCCCCTAATCTGCGATGAATTACCTGCTGCCAGTGAGCACCTGGAAAGTCACTGAGAGTCATAAAAGTTAATACTAATCACTGGAGTGGGCTATTTTGTTATTATGATTTTCAAAAATATCATGGTAAAACTCTTAAAGTCGTAGGGAAATCATATTTAAATTTCAAATCATTGTGGCTTAAACATGTATATAAATGTACTCTTTATCAGACCATATTGTCCCAAAAGTTTAAAAAATTTCTATTTAAAAAAATTCTCACTTAAAATCAGTTTTCTTCCCCTTATTTTATTCAGGCCATTTAATTATACGTCAGCTTGTACACCTAAATTCAACCAATCATATATCAACAGTCATCTGTCAATCAAATTTTTTCAGTCAGCATTTTATTCACATGTCGCCACTAATATACGCAACGACTGAAATAATAAATAAGAATCGTTTACTTTCCCATTGAGTTTACGTCCCAGTGTTCACGGGGATGGACGTCTGTGAACTGGCAGCGTTGCGAGGCAAGGGCTCAAACATGTACGGCTGTAAGCCTTCTACACCAAACCAAGCTTCTGCTGCCCTGGCGTCCTCTTCCACAACAACTTTGTTCCTGGTTTCCTCCTCTAAATAAAAAATGTTTGACGGAGGAGACTCATCCACAACCTCCGACACAAAACTCTCCTCCTCTTGCTTGTTTCCGCTGTCCATAGCGTTCCTTGACAGTGTCGTTGCTAAGTGCTACTTGGTGTTAATTTAATTTCCCATTGGGAACCTACTAGCATTAAGTTGCTAACTGGTTAGCAATATGGTTCAAAGACACCGGCCACTACCAAACTTGCTTGCCAACCTTTCACCACAACAATCCCGCACCCTTGATAAACGACCAATCACATTCACTTTATTCACTCATGTAAAATCGGGCACCCTTGGGAGAATTCGGTAATGCAACGGTTGGAACAGCCGCTTCCCGACCACTTTAAAGCTGTCATTTGTGGACGCACTGTATATACTGTATATATCCCATGCACCTTTTTCTTCTTTTGGCACCTTCTTCTCTTTTTGACAATTTGAGCTGATGTGAGGAGTACGTTTCTCCACTGTGAGATCATTAAAGTCAACCGATCAATCAATAAATCAAGTTTGAGGCATCTTTCTGGAAATCTAACTCTACATTCTTAGATTTCATTTGTCAAATAGCTCAGATGCCTAAGCTGTATTCCACTGAAAGATACTCCTTGATGATGCCGTGGACTCTATACACACTTTCATTTTTCAGATGTATGACTATAAATCATACTAATCATAGTTTTTTGTGTGTTGCCTGTTTTGCCAATATAGCTGATAGTTCAACAACTTTGCTTTTACAAGCAGACCATTATGACTGTTGCCATAAGGTTCCACTTGATACTTATATACGAACTTTACTGAACATTATTTAGTGAGTAAAACCTTGTACTACAGAGATGGAAAGGGGGGTAAGAGGAAAGAGTGCATAAAAAGAGACAACAGATATACAGCAACTCTTAGAAGTCTGCTCCACATAGGTATGAGATGAGAGGGAAAGAAAACAGGGAACTTAACAATAGCAAAAAAATAGACATAGTAAACAACAAGAAGAGCTCAGAGAGCAGTGGGAGTCCCTTAGATATCTATGTGTGTTGAAGGCAAAACCTATGGTGATAAATCAATATTATTCAGGGTGGTATACTTCTGTTGCTGCAGCTTGGTATTTAGTATTATTAAGTATCCGTCAACACATGGAAACAAACTCTTGTGGTATGTATGCATGGGCTTGCTCGTGTATAAATGATTTACAAAGCTTCTTCAAAGGGAAAGTATTTTTAATAGCAGGTGTGGGCGGCCCCAGACTCACACTACAGGGCCCTGGATAGAAGATGAGGCGACACAAGCCCAAGATATCCAAAGGCCCCCCAGATCACTGGGACACAAGGAGGACAGGCATAGGGACTAAGTTTTATTTAAAATGCATCATGTGTGGAGTTCTGTACATTTGCTCGTCAAAGTGTGAGGAGGGTGCTGTAGTCAAGACCAAGAAGTACCGAGACCAAGACAAGGCTAAAACCCTATATGGTCTTGGTCTTGTCTCTGCACTCCTTGGTCTCAGTTGGTGTGGTCTTGACTACGACACTAGGAGGTAAATATGACTGCGATTAGCTTTTCAGCTTAGGTACTGTGTTCTCCCTTCACTTTTACCCTCTTCTCTTTTTTGTCCTCTGTCTACCCTAAATCACATTAGACTGTTATTCCCTTATATAGACATCTCTAATACAGGGTGTGTGTGTGTTATTGTTGTTATACTTGTGTCCCGCCTTATATTAAAAGCTTTGAAAGTGCTCGGCTGAGTGTGCATTCTGTACAAAGACGGAGTTCATCTGACTCTGGGAAAGCTGTTTAGAGTAGAACGAACGAGGCGAGGAATGCCGGCGATCCTGTTGATCAACATTTTCTTCAAAATTGTTGGACATGTTATGCCTCTAATGTTGTGGTTAAAAACATTACAGTAGACAAGGGAACCGCTGGGTGTGTCTAGCAGCATTTAATTATTGTTGTAACAGTTGTGCAGATTTGCTTGCTCTTGTTAAGAAAACAAATAAAATGCTTTTTTTCTCTCTTTTTTTAATAATTAGAGTAAGCATTTAATCAATTATTTCTTCTGTGTCTTTCTGGTTTTCAGTTTGTTTGACCCACAGCCAGCTGAGAACAAGCACAGCACCTTGCAGGTAAAGTATATTTCATCACAACCAATTACAGATTATATTTCCACATTATTCATAATGTTCCCACTCTAATCATGAAGTGACTTCAATGCTTTCGGTTCTTTAAAATCAGGTGACTGTGTGCTTTGTTGGGATCTTTGAGTGACACTTAAAAACATTTTAGATTGATGATTATTTTAACAGTTAGAAGAGAGACAGGGTGTGTTTGTGCTTTCTTGTCTTTGGAACTCTCTCATGCCTTTCACAATAACTTGTTTGTCTGAGCTTCAAACTCTTAAATAGCAATCTCCTGGGAACAGAACTTTAGAAAACCTCCTGCTCATGTAAGCGTGATATTTAAAATTCTGATAGCATGTTTCCTGCTGTAAAAGCCTGAGAGATTTCTCTATTACTGTTTAGGAATTTGCATTGGTGAGATAAGATAAGAGTAAGTTGACTTATGAAAACAACTAGGCCGTTCTTAAACATTGATCTATCATAACTGTAGTTAAATATAAACTACCTTGCAAAAGTGTCATATCACGGAAATATTTTTAACATGTCACATTACAACCACAAACTTTATTATATTTTATGCAACAGACTTATGTAAAGTGGCACATAACTTAAGAGTTAAAGAAAAAAGTTACACATCTTAAAGACATTTTCACCATTAAAAAAACCCTAATTACTTCATCTTACATCCACATTTATATTCTGATATCCCTAAATACACTCCAAAAAAATAATCTGCCTTCATAAGTCACCTTTAGCAAACATTTGTCAACAAAAAGAACAGTGGAGAACTGAAAAAAATCACCTAACAGAGATGTTTAACACTGGATATGTTATTTATTATATTGGATATTGTCACGTAACTCTGGGTCAAACAAAAATAAACATTAAACATACATAGCAAACTATGTAATGCTGAAACTAACCCTGTATCTCAATCTGCTCACAATGAGGCGTAGTGGTGGGAGCATCATGCTATGAAAAATGGGGAGTTAATTTGATGAAGGTTGTCTTTTCCATAAATTACAAAACTTGAAAAGTCCTTTAAGGGGTTGCATAAGACTTGAAATTGGTGCATGGAAATCATCCAGTAGTACAGGGGTTCCAAGCATACAGCCAGAGCTAAAAGCGAATTAATTGATTCAAAGCATGATGATGTTATATAAGGAAATGGTTAAAGACCAGATCTAAATCTTGTTGAAAATCTTTGACAAGACTCGAATATGTATTATTTTTTACAGATGCTCTGCATTTATTCTGGTTGGGCTTTGGTTACTCTGCAAAGAAAAAGGTCTTATTAGATTAAAATATTTAGATCTTAAAAGCTGGTTTATTGTTAGGCTTGTAAAGTACTGACTTAACTTGCTGAATGCAAAAGCTTGCTAAACAGTCTAGCATCTTAGCTTTATAATAAAATTAATGGTTGTAATGTGGCAAAAATGTGAAAAGTTTAAGGAGTGTTTATGCTCCCCACTGCGTTTAACAAGGGAAACTACACAGTATATCATTTGTAAAAAGAAACGTATTGCAGCTATATTCAGGCAATGGCAATCATTTTTCTGTATCTTGACAGGTTAATGGGAAATCCTCATCCTCCCCTGTAGAAGAAACCAGCTTGTGTCCATCTTCGGAGACTGTCCCATTATCCCCCAAGAAGCCAGAAGAACTCAGAGCTTTTAACCATGATCTAGGACTTACCAGGAACCCAAGCAGAACTCACATTCTTTCTAAAGACATCACTGGAGCATGTGAACACAATGGATTGTGTAGACCTCTATGTGAGACACACCCAAAACATAGCCTTGGATCTTTAACTGGAACTAGAACAGACTTAAAGCACGAGACAAACCTTGAAAACTGATGAACCTGTACCCATGTTGTCTTCCACCATGGTGACAGTTCTGGCTCCTCAGTGGAGTAGCCGTCTAAGACGGACCAAAAGGTTTGATGGATCTGGATATTCAGAAGCTCAGGTGGATTTGCAAGAAGCAGCAAATACTTTACCAAATCAACAACAAAGTGTCCAGGGGCATGTGGACCAACATGGTATAAAGAATGTACTGACACATGGGTCCAACATTCCAAGGAGAGGCCCGTTTCTTAGCTCCAGGAGTTATACAGTTGGCTGGTCAAGTAAAAGTGATCCTTCAAGCTTGGATTTTACTACTAGAAAGGACATTATTCAGACTGTTTCTTTGGATTCGGGTGCTTTAAGCCCTTCAGCCTCTTCTGCAATGCCCTTGTCCCCCCTCTCTCTTAACTTGAATGAAACGAGGAACCCCCAAGAACGACAATCTTCTCTTAGCTCAAAACCAACAACTAGCACTGTTCTTCTGTCTTCTAGAAGAATCAATCTCAATGAAACAAATTCATGTCAAGCTCCTGTTGTCCTTGAGGTAAAGCCCACCTCTCTGAGCAGTTCTCACAATAGCAATGGACAGGAGAGATCAAAGACTCTCCTCTCTCCCTCAACTCTTTCTAGCAGGACAAATAAAACTGGGCCAGTCGTCAATCCAGTAGGTTCAAGTCACAGAGAGAATAAGTTTTTATTTCTAACTTCACCAACAAACAGAAGTATGAAAGAGAATCCCTTTACCCAACAGTCTCAGCCAGTACACATGACCCAGACTAGTTTAAGATCTTCTGAAGCTGCAGCACCGGGTAAAAGTCACCTAGAGAGGCACCAGGATTTTGAAAATGCAAATATTGCAAACTCCCTCCAAAAGAACCCCATTTCTACTACCAGATACTTTCATTATGATCACTCAGCACCTTTAAAAACATACACTCCTCCTAGGCGAACAGACATGAAATCAACTCACTGGTGGAAACAAGTTTCTCAGGAAAGCAGTTCTCCCCTCAGTGTGAAAAACAACATAGGCAACAAAAAAGACAACCTAAACACAAACTATCTAAGTGCTACAGACAACAAAAGGCTGGCTAGTTATACGCAGAATAACAGCGATAACAAAAACACACAAGAGTTAGTTTGCAAAGTTAACACGAATCTCTCTTTGAAGATGCAATCAACTGAATCAGAGCAGGCTGCCACCCAACAGTATGGCTTAAATGTAGACAAAAGGGAACCACAAAAGCCTCAGAGTATGCCTGACTGTTGGTTGCCTTCTAAACTTAGCATAGTTCCAGCACAAACAAAACTAAGGCACACCAATGCTCCAGACAAGAATGATGAAAGAAATACTTTGTTTATAGCACATGAACCTGCCATGACCTCCAATCCACCTGCAGACAGCTTTGGTAAATACAATGGTTCCCCACCCAAAACCACACTTGCTAGTACATCTCAAAACAAAACAAAACTCCCTCATTATCATGAGTATACAAGCATTTCCAAAAGTCAGCCTTCTCTTTCTCAAACAACATCAGAAGACTCCTCCGTCTCAAACACAAAAAACACATCTTCTTTCCAGTCTGGTCAGTTTTCATCTAACACCAATATTTACTCTTCTGCAGGACAGACATCTGTATTTACCAGTAAATCTAATGTCTCACCTCTTGGCTTTAAAAGAGGTTACGTCTTCCTTCCTAAACCTTTCTTCTCTAAACCTGTGACCAGCCTTAGTCCAACTGAAAACACAAACAAAATGAGAGCCAGCTCCATATCCGCCAGTCCAACCACATCTTCTGCTACCCCCAAGCATAGTCCGTCCACCCTAAGCCCTCCTGTACCTTCCACCATTACGTCTCCTGTTTCTATCACTGCTTCCTCAGTTCTAACTCCCCCTACAACCCCTGTAAATCCTATTCCACCCAAGTTAAAAGGCATAGTTTACAACAGTTTAGAAAGAGATCCCAAAAAGAAAGGTAAAAGAGAGAGGCGGGTTACATGGGAGGACTCAGTAGATGTAAAGTGTTCAGAGTCAGTCAATGTGGACAAGCCAGATCCTGTCCAGGTCCAATCAAACTCTCCAGCCCCCACAAAAGTCTCCCAAGGATCCCCTATCTTCTCATATCTACAGTCAGGTATTGCAGAAGGGGGTGGATCTCCTGTTTATGCCTCTGACCGAGGGAGTTTAACAACAGAAATGGGAAAAGGTGGGAAATTTCGCTCCTTCTCAACTGATTGTGTTGAGGTAGAGACCAGTGAGCATGACAAAAGCAAGCATAAAGTTGGTGATGCTATGATTTCTGACCAAGGAAAAAAGGGCCCAATTACAACCAAGCAGGAGCCTACGCTATCAGTAGAGTCTGGTGTAGTTCAGCGTCGTTACTCTTCTCCCCTTTCCCTACCTTCTGACTTTCTAAGTGGTTATAGACATCGCTATAGCACCCCACCTTACTCTTCGCTCAAGTCTACTAGGCAGACACAAGGAGAGTTAAAGACCTCACCACAGATGTTTGTTGTTTCCCAATCATCTCCACAGCCTTCATCAAATGCTGAGTTGTGTGTTTCCTCATGCAAACCTCATTTGTCAACCGTCCAGACATTTTCTATGCCCCTCCAAATTGAAAGCCCCAAGCAAGAGAATTTAATAGCCAATGTTTCAGACACCGATGGTGTCAAAATTAATAACTCTCAGAACCACACCCAGGAACAACCAAATAACCAAATACACCTTCTTGATAACAGGTTTCATGTAAGCTCACAGTCTCATGAGGATGATGGGGAACACAGCTTTTCTTCAACGTATGTAACTGAAACACTAGTTTATGGAATTAAACCTAAAGCAGATACAGCTACAGAAACACCAAGGAAGACTGCACCTACATCTTCTCAACATAACACAAACACTTTGGTTTCTGTGAATACAGAATTTGATCAACAGTCTCACTCATTGCAGAGTACGGAAAGAGTTGAACAGTCGTGCATGCTCACTGATAATAGCTGCAGTGAAAGTAGATCAACAAAGAGGGAACCTAGTCTTGATGAAACCAATAACACAACCACGAAGGGGAGTGTGCAGGCTAAAAATAGTTTTTATTCAGTTGAGATCAATAATGAGCAGACTCCTATGAAAAGCCGATTTAGCTTAAAGAGAAGCGTCAGCTCACCAAGCTCTAGTTTAACCAAGATGGACTCGGAGCGGGTAAAAAATTGCAACAAAGTGGACCAGATGATCAATAAACTGAAACAAAAATTCAACCCAAGACGGGCTGAGGATGAATTGCCCTTCCCATGGAAATGGAAGCGAAATTCCCTAACACCTTCTGTCAGTGGATCAAGCGACATTAGTGATGTCAGCACAGACAGTGCCAAAACCCTGGAGGACCAGACACAGGAGAAAGAGACGTTGCTAAAACATAAAGCTGTCAAAATGGTGGATACTAAAAGAAAGACTGACAACAGATACACTCTTGTGCAAGCACTATCAGTTGGAGAAACAAAGGCAGGAAAAGATTTGTCTACTTGTTCAGAAAGTGTTGTTCAAGAAAAAAAAAGGGATGATCCAAGTTCTTGTGCTATACCTCAAACTAAAATGCATTTGACAGTGCATGGACCAGATGAACAGTCGGACGCAGCATTGGACAACAGGGCACAGCAAACTTCTACAAGCCAGTTCCTGTCCTTTTCGAATGATAGTATTGATGGGAGCCACAGTCCTAATACTATTTATCCAAATCAGTGCAAGAAGTCTACACCCAGCCCTAGGAGTCCCTTCTCTCCATTTTCTTCTCTCTCTCCTGTTTCTCCATTATCCACTGCAGAAGTGTTTGATGATAATGTGTTCTATAGCCCAAAGCCTCCTCGCCGCGGGGAACCCTCATCTCCATTTCAGCCTGGAGAAGGAATCAGGTTAGGAAGTTCAAGAAGGAGCCGGGCATCTACTGGTCCACCAACTCCGAGTCCAGGAAAGGATAAAGAACCTGTCACATCTTCTTATGCAGATTTAAAGTATGGCATTGAACCAGGGAGAACATTTTCTGTAAGCTCTGTCCTGTCCAGTCGACCTGCACGGCCCGGACGGATTTCTACTGGAACCAGGTTCATGAGCGTGGGTGATCTTTCCCAGCGAGCTTTGTCTTATGCCAGTAATGGCAGGGAGTTATGTCAGGATACCACCACTCCATATGAGGAGGGACCATTTCATTCCGAGCCTAATTGTGAACCTCATATGTCATATTCTGCTTATGATGCAGGAAAGTTGCGATCCAGATCCCTTCCTCGATCTTTGACTCAGTGCTTGGCAAAGTGGAGCTCAGGAGTGCCCCCTTCTCAGTCTAGCACGGGCAATCCCTCAAAGCCAGGTCTTGCTCGCAGCCCCAGCATGAACATCTGTCACTTTTCATGGGATACAGAAGGTCCACCAACCCCTCCTCCAACCCCTCCCCTCTCACCAGTAACCAGACGCATGTCCAAAGCTCCCAGTCTTCCGTCCCCCGTCTTTACCAGCTCACCTGATGCAGTGCACCAAGCAAACAGCCAGTCTTCCAGAGCACTTCGACCCTCCAGGAGCTACGTATCCAGCCTCGACACTTTCGATGAATCCTCAGACAGCAGCTCTGACACAACAACAGATGATGAATATTACATAGACTCAGATGGGGATGACGAAAAGGAGACAGAACTGTAAGAAAAACCGAGAAAGGAAGATTTAAAGAAACATTAAACTAATTGAAAAAGACTGGCAATTTTTTTCATTTACTTCTTTTTAAGTTGACTTGTTTTTCTCCTGCTGGGAAAGCTGCATGGTCTTAAAATGTGTGTGTGCGTAGCCATGACAGGAAGGGGTATTACTGCATTACAAAGCAGATATGATCGGCATAGTTTTAGGTACAATGTGCAGTATATTGTATTTGATCAAATCTCAGTAAACTGTAAATGCCAAAAGGTGATTGATTTTAACATTAAAGTGATGTGGCATGGTTGAGGTGTCCAGTACTTCTAAATATAAATATGTTGTTGTTGTGGTTGTTGTTGTTTTCAAAAGAACAAAGCACTCAGTAAATTTAAGGTTTTAGCACAAGCTCTGTCTTCAGCTTTGTATTTCATCCTGCAAGGTGACAGTAAGTGTAAAGTTTAAGTGCACTAGATGCTGTTATGTGAGGTTTCATGATCTTGATTGTATTTTGTAATAGAAGGGAGAACTGTATTTTCTTAAGTTTTTGAAATGTTTGTAAATATAAGAATTGTACACTGGAATGGAATTCATTAATATTTTCCGGCTAACATTCTGCTTTTATTTGCACAATGACAATCCTAAATCTTAATATATCTGTTTTATAAATAAATCAGACTTTTCTAACAAAGCTTTTTGGCCTTGCGGCATTATTTATGTTTGGGTGTGTATGATTTTATTCAGTTTAGAGTCAATAAAATTTAGGTGATTGTAAAGATTAAGAAAAATAATGCCTAAGGCATGATTCCTGTTTGTGGATTTCCCCCTAACCAGATGAATGATTGAGTTTCTAGGTGCAACCTACTTTTAAAACTGTGCTGTCGATGAAAAAACCTCCCAACATACAGCTGGTTTCTTCCCGTCACTGCTCGTTGTGGCAACCAGTACATTGCTGTTGTCATGGTTAGATAAATGATCCTTTGACCTGCATGGTTAATCAAAACTCCACTTTTGGTGGTGCTGTACTTTGTGCCTTAACTTTCCAAGATGCTTTGACACCAAGGCAACACATTCTTGCTCAGATTATAAAGTCATGACATCATCTGGGAAGGGCATTGCTGCTTTACAGCATGTCATAGTCCTGAATGAACTGCCTTCACATCTGCTTTTCCATTGTGCAAAGCAGTCTGATTTTTTTTTATAAATATATACATATATATATATATATATATATATATATATGTATTTAGTTCCTATTAAGCCAGTTTCAGTTCAGTTCAATAGCTTTTATTTGTCCCAGTATGGGCAATTTTTGTGCAGTAGTATTACACCTCTCACACACACGTTCACATTTCACAAATCACAAATAAAAAAATAAAAGAAGAAACACATAAAATATTTTAAAAAATATAAAAGTAAGGTGGATAAAAGAGATAAAAGAATATGTGCAGTGCAGGGGATAAATGAGAGCATAAGCCTATGTGCATCCAACATATGGCTATCTGCTTTTCCTAGTAGTGTTTAGCAGCTGAACAGCAGAGGGAATAAAGGAGTGTTTGTATCTGTTGGTCCGAGCTGGTGGATATTTAAAACGGGAAACAGAGGGTAGAAACTGGAATTCCTTATGTAGGGGATGGGTATAATTATCCAAGATGGACTCAGCCTTCCTAATTACCTGATCTTCATACATTTCAGTCATGTTTTTCTGCTGAACACCCATGATCTTACTGCACACCTTAATAATCTTAGATATGGCATTTTTTTTTTCTTTACATTAAGAAGAGCAGATGGCAGAGAAGGTAAATATGGACTCATGGTCATTAGAGTCTTGTCAACCTGAAACCTGGCCAACTTTCTTAGGCAGTATAAGTGCTGCTGCCCTTTCCTACATAGCATGTCTGTGTTGCTGTTGAAAGTTAATTTGTCATATATAATAGACCCAAGATATTTATACTGATGAACAATTTCAATGTCTTGCCCGTAGCAGTAGTTTTTTGCTTTTTATTTTTTATATTAGCCTGTGAATTTTTTTCTTTGGACATTGAAAGCTTTTTGAATCCATTTAACAAATATTTAAGCATTGAAACATAAAGAAAATAAGGGAATAAATCAGCCAGTGTTTTGTCAACCTTTAAACATAATTCTTTAAGAAACATTGATTGTTCAGAAGCATCAGAACACATTAAAAGCAACAACTTTAAGGTTTTTGGTTTTGTTTAGTCACTTTCAAAAATGTCTAAATTTTACCATTCAGAGCCCAAAGCTTAAGGGATTTAAAGCAGTACTTTTCTTTTATATGCATGATATTAGTAGCATGGATTTCTCAAGTTCTTTGTCAGATATCTACGACCTGCTTTGAACTGTTTATACATGGAACTGTACAAATGCTGTGAGCCTTTATCTAAATTATTTTGGTAATCATCAAGTTTTCTTTGTTTTTTATGTAACACCTCTTTAGGAATAATCCTGATGGTGCTAAATAATCTGTGGTATTGTAGACCTTTATATTTTAAGTTGTGCTGTTTAAAACAATTAGCCAAAAAGACATAGTTGATTCAATCTAAGGATGTACTTAAAGCATGGACCTTTATCATGCCTGATGCTCCCTGAATAGTAGGATCACTACCAAGTATCTAGATCCACTATGGGGATAAAATAAAGCAGAATTCTATCCAAATGACCAACCATGTTATTAGCATGCACTCCACCTGGAATAGACTTAGACTTAAAGAGACTTAGACAGACTTTATTGTCATTTTAATAGGAGGGTCTATCAAATATTGCTTTCAAGCAGTCCATTGCAAGTTCCATATTGATAGATTTATAATGCTTTTTTATGTTTCGATTCTCCTTACGCTTTTTCATGCAAAATTAAAAAAATAAAAGGCTTAAAATGAAGTGATATGTGACTATTGCACAGCTTATTCTACTTAAAAGAAAAAAAGCATGAAAAACTGGTTATACACAGGGCATCTCCGGCCATTATCCCCCTCCTGAAGCTTCTTCCAACACAATAAGGAAGCTGTTTGTTTTAAAAGGCCAGACTAGCTGATAGACAGGCAGAGGGAAGCCTATCTAGTATTGTGTAACATGATAAAGGTCAAAGGTGTTTAACACACTGACACTGTTTATTTTATTGGGAGCGTTTCTATAGAGTTTGAGGCAAGCTTGGACTTTCAAATGTCACCGGGATTGATCCCTGACGTCTTTGTTGCCATAATACATGTCAGCTCTAAACCTGCACCATTATTAATTAAATACAAGATGTTCACTTTTCTTTAAAAAAGAAACTTCAGGTGAGACTCAAGATTGTAAAAATCTCCTGGGATAATTTCATAACCATGTTTTTAGGCTTCAGGCTGTCCTGTATTAAGTTACATTTGAATAGAAAAACATTTCTGTTGCAGCATCAAATGTATTGAAGAGGTGAAGTCAAATTTAAATTAAAAGCTTAATGAATTAGTTAAGATATAACCTTATCTAAATACAGTACAATACTTTAAATACTCAATATATTCCCATAATGTCATATGTGAAAAACTATTTAACCCATTTGTTGAGCCATCAGTAAGTCATGTTTACAGGTTATAACATGGCAACTGTTCCCACAAAAACTTTTCAAAATAAAATAATTATCTAATTTTTTTTAAAAGTTTGGAACTGTAAATATACAGTCTTTTGTTTATATTACTAATTTTTTATTTAAAAAAAAATGTTTTTATTGTTTTTCAAGGCTGCACTTTAAAAAATGAAGTTGCTTAGAGCGGTTTTAAACAAAATTTCATTTCATACACACTATAAATCTGTCTAAGTCTAATTAAAAAATAATAATTTAACAGTTAGTGAAGTAATTTTAAAGGAAAAACATTCCCTGTTATTGGAGCCATTTAAAATGAGTTAAACTTCAGGATTAGTGCAAGTCTGCTACCCTCTAATGGACTATTGTAGTACTGTCAGGCACCTTCCTTTATCTTCTTTACTGTTTTGATGTCATAATTTAGCAACAACTGCATTTTCCAACTTACAGTTGCATTAAAAATTTTCCATTCATTTTTTCAGTGGTACAGATATCCTAATGATTGAAGGCTATTAATTATTTGAGTGAACTGAGGGGTGGCCGAAAGTTGATAGGCACCAGAACCTCAGGAGAATGAATGGGCACAACATCCATATTTTCTAAATAAAGACTAACTATACTTTTCTACAACCTTTGCTTACAAATAGACGCAAATTTTTAAACATCTGTGCTTTCTAGATAAAAGGTATAGAGAATACAATTCTTTGAGTTTTGGGTGAACATCTTTTCCATTGTCATCACTTACCTACTTTTATCAATAATCATTCTGCATAAAATTTATATTCACAAGTACTAATTTCTGCATAAATTGATTATTTAATACATTTTATTAAAATAGCTGTTTATCAATAATTTTACTGAAGACTGTTAGATGACTTGCAGAGACACATATTTTCTCTTTACCTCAAATAACACAAAAACTAGTTGAAAAAAACATGAATTCTGCATTTATTATCTTTAATGTTAGTATATTGATGTGCATAATTAACCAGTCTTTTTGTTGTTGTTTTTTTTTGTGTGTGTTTTGTTAATGTTATGTTTTAAATATTACACTTGAGAGTGTTACTGCTGTCACCATCTGTATTAGAGGGGGGGGAAATGGTAGGGTGGCCACAGGGGTGGCCAATGATTGGCTAAGGGTGGCCATGGCCACCCCTGGCCCCCCCATCTACTCTAGCTCTGCCCCTGGGACTGATAGCATAGCATAAAGATCCAACTTCTTGCTGGTTTGTAAGGTCTGTTTTGAATGGGTCAATTGCCTTGCACTGACCTTGCTTTTAAGCATGATTCCCATTTTTACTTGTGTTCAGCTTGAGACTGTTCCTGAAGCTTAATGTAAAGCGGTATAATTCATTACACATCAGGTTTTGATCAGCAGTAGGGATCAGAGGCAGCTGTCTCCAAGCTTCAAACTACTAATTAAACTGAAGAACTAAAAGGGGATCCTCCATATCTTAATTATTTCATCTGAATTTTACCGGTTCCTATGGAAACAAGGCAGCCCCATAGCATGATGCTACACCCACCGTGCTTTTTAGCTGTTAGAGAATTCTTAGCCTCACCTATAAACTCATCCAAACATTTGTGTCAACTGTTGCTTCATCTCGCCCTACATGATATTTCCAGGTGATATTTTCCTTTCATATGCTAGTCTTTATTCTCTGTCGGACTCCTACTAATGTAAAACATGCTTTAACTGAGACAGTGATATAGGGGGTTTTCCATTGTAGGCTTGAGGCAATGATTCCACATCCAAATTGACTGTAGGATGGATAAATGGGGCAGGAATTAACATCAGCTGCTTTATTTTGTGATTCATCTGTTCTGTCTAAATCAAGCTGCCTGCAATCATCCTCTAACAGCTCATCCCCAGCTGCCCGTGTCAGCAGCCTATCAGATCTGCGTGCCACGGAGCCAAATTCTCAGAATTGATGCCAACATTGCCTTTTTTTCATCCAGAAACAACATAAAGAAATTTATTGTCCTAGTGCCTTTTTTTAGTGTTGCTCTAACAGTCTGTTAATTTAAACCAAACCGAAACAGGTGGTTCGTGCATAATCCATTTATTCTTTATTCCGCTCATGTTGCATGGAGGATAAAGAACAACTAAAATGCTACAGCTAAACTACATGTAGGGATCCAGCCGGTGGTGGTTTCACTCTTCATCATGAGATTTCTGTAAAATAGAATCAAGCCCTGATTATCACTAAAATGATTCAGAGCAGAAATGCTGCAGGTTAAACGCTGAGAAGCTTTCCCACCTTCGCTCCAGCATCTCGGCTCCTCGTTCTTAACTTGTTGACCTGAGACTCTGCGATGTCGGCCCTCTCCTCCGCCTCCTCCAGCTCGTGCTGTAACTTGCGCAGCTTGCCCAGGTTTGCATTGGACTGTTCCTCCTGAACAATCCAGATTGGTTTGGTTTTAATACAGCGTTATCAATGTATGAAACAAAACAAAAACAACATTTGTCTGTGATGTTAGAGCTTACGGCCTCCTCTGCCACCCTCTTGTAGGATTTCACTTTCATCTGAAGTTTATCCACCAGATCCTGCAGGCGGTGCAGGTTCTTTTTATCCTCCTCTGTCTGTTTAATGCACAGAACATATTAGCAATTTGGCATGTTTATAAGTCGATAATTGTTAAAAACAGACAAGGTGTGACAGTAAAGCTGACCTGGTAGGTGAGCTCCTTGATGCGTCTCTCATATTTGCGGATCCCTTTGATAGAGTCACTACTTTTTCTTTGTTCAATGTCTACCTCACTTTCCAGCTCTCTGACCTTAAAACAAGAAAGGATGTCCCATTTTTAATAGACCTAAAAGGCATAGTATTTTTCAACAAGGCTGTGAAAATTGGAGATAATCACCCTGGCCTCCAGCTTCTGGATCTGCTTCTTGCCACCCTTCATGGCTATTTGCTCTGCTTCATCCAGGCGATGCTGAAGGTCTTTGATGGTTTGCTCCATGTTTTTCTTCATGCGCTCCAAGTGGGCGCAGGTGTCCTGCTCCTTCTTCAGCTCCTCCGCCATCATGGCTGCATCGGTGATGGCCTTCTTAGCCTTCTCCTCTGCGTTTCTGCACTCCTGCAGGGCGTCCTCCACCTCTGTCTGAAGCTGAGGGATGTCTCCCTCCAGCTTCTTCTTCTGGTTCAGCAGGCTGGTGTTCTGGAAGACCATGTTAAAATGGTAGCATTAGAAATGAGCCAGTGGAGTTTGCATGAACGTCACCCTGAGGGAAGGTAGGTCCAAGCTTACATAACGGAGATTTTTTGAGAGGAAACATTGTTTGTTGTAGAGCTGGCAAAAAAAGTGTTTTAGAACTCATGCCCCCCTTCTATGCTGTGCAACCCTGGGTGTAGAGCCCAGTCCCTGATGTTTTGGTTAGAGGCTGTTCTGTGCTGGCTGTTGTACCTGGGAGTGCAGCAGCTGAACTCTCTCGCTGATGTCCAGCAGCTCCTGCTCTGCCAGCTTACGGCCTCTCTCTGTTTGCTCCACCAGAGACCTCAGCTCGTCAAGCTCCGCCTGCAGCAAGCTGTTACGTCTCTCCACAATAGCAATGTTCTCCTTCAGATCATCGTTGCTACGGAGAGCATCATCCAGCTGCAGCTGGGAGTCCTGTCACGATGGAATATAGATATATTCTGTTTAATTTCCTTTTAATAATGAGCCTTAAATGGAAGGTGATTTTTTTGTGTTCTTAGGCGTCACCTTTAGGTGGGCATGAACTCCCTTGAGCTGTTTCTGAGCCTCTGTTGCCTGCCTGTTGGCCTGGCTCAGTTGGATCTCCATCTCATTGAGATCTCCCTCCATCTTCTTCTTCAGCCTGAGGGCCTCGTTCCTGCTGCGGGTCTCCGCCTCCAGGGAGCTCTGCAGGGTGTCCACCACCCTCTGCTGGTTCCTCTTGGCCTGCTCCATCTCTTCATCCTTCTCAGCCAGCTTGCGCTCAATTTCCGCCTTAATCTGATTGAACTCCAGCTGGGTTCGAAGGATCTTACCCTCCTCATGCTCAAGGGAAGCCTGCGCCAAAACAGAAATTTAGTAGGATTCCTTCATGTTGTGCTAAATGCATGAAGTAGCAGCATTTTATCACCTCTGCTTCCTCCAGAGCTGTTTGTATCTCGGCTTTCTCCTGCTCCAGCTGTTTACGGATCTTCTCCAGCTCATGGATGCTCTTTCCTCCCTCACCAAGTTGCTCAGTCAGGTCAGAAATTTCCTCTGTTGTAGTCAAAATCATTCAGTTTTCTATCCCCCAACCAAAGAAGGTTGAAGGAAAGATCCTCTAAACAAGAAGCCTACTCACCCTGAAGATTCTTGTTTTCACGTTTCATGGTCTCCAGATGGTCCAGAGATTCTTCATAGGAGTTCTTCAGTTTAAACAGCTCAGTGCTAAGGGAGCGTGCCTCTTTCTGAGCGCTTTCCAACTCCGACTGAGACTCCTCATACTTCTGCTTCCACTCAGCAAGGACCTGCAAGTATCCCATATAAAGAAATAAATCACACGTCTTTCTTTTTCCAAAGGGAAACTTTTAATGTTTCTTTGATGCGTCACCCTGTCAAAGTTTCTTTGTTTTTTGTCCAAAGCTGCAGCAGCAGCATTAGATCTTTCCACATCCACCATAAGATCTTCAATTTCCCCCTGAAGCCTGTGTTTGGTTTTCTCCAGGGAAGAGCATTTAGCATTGGCAGCTTCAACAGCTTCCTCAGCGTCCTGCAAGCGTTGAGCTAGCTTTTTCCTTAAAGCCAAAATGGAATCATTCAATCAATTCAGAGACTAATTTTTTTGTGCAATAAAGCCAACTCTGCGAAATTCTTACTTTGCTTCTTCCAGCTCCTCAGTCCTTTGGATGGCGTCAGTTTCGTACTTGGTTCTCCACTGAGCCACCTCAGAGTTGGCCTTGGATAAACTGCGCTGGAACTCCGCTTTAGCTTCCTGCTCCTCCTCATACTGCTCCCTCAACAGGTCACAGTCATGGCGGGCGGACTGCACTGCATGGGCAAGTGCATTCTTGGCCTTTAAGAAAGTAATCATAAAAATTTACTTCTCTGTTAGAATCTCCTCAACAAAATGAGAGGCTTAAGCTTCCGTTCACTGTTAGATGATGTATCTAATCTAATTGTAAGTAGAAATTTCTATAAATTTGTTAATTTTCCCTTAATTTAAGCAGGTAAATAAGATGATCTGAGACTGAGCACTTTTTCCCTTAAATAAATAATCATCTTGTTTCATTAGTAAATTGGTTCACTTCAGCACTCAAAACAAGGAAAAATACTTTTATTTCAAGAAGAAATTGACCTAGTTATATTTCTTTTGCAGTGTTACTTCTCTAAGAAATCTACACCCCCATCTAAATCATTATGGCTAATAAAGTAGTGTCTAGAGTCTGAAAGGCAGCTCTGTAAAATGTACCCCTAAGTGGGAACCTTTTGTAAATTACCTTGAATCTTTTGCATAATTTATCTGAACTATTTGTTGTTGTTTATAGGTTTACACGGTTTGTAACTTATCTGATATGATGCAAACAGAAATAATGATATTGTGTCATAAAAGCAGCAGTTCTTGAAGTTACACTTACCTTGACCTCCTCCTCCAGCTGTCTCTTGAGGTCTTCTACCTGCTGAGTGTAGGACAGCTTCCCTCTGGTTAGCTGGGACACCAAAGAGTCCTTTTCCTCCATCTGCCGCGCCAGCTCCCCTGTAAAAGAAAAAGTTCAGTCTGTAGATTATCCTATAGCTTCAATGAGCAAATACTGAGCAGCGTTAGACAATTCTATGGATTTTAACTGTCAATAATGGCGAAAAATTTTATTGCACTATTTTGTTACCATTTTCAGTTTGCAGCTTTGCTTTCTGCATGGTGAAGTCACTGATGGAACGATGGGCCTCCTCTGATTTCGTCCTGTACTCGGATACCTGATCCTCCAAAGTACGGCACATTTTCTCCAGGTTGGTCTAAAGAAAAATATCAATAAGTGATAAATTTATCAGATCTAATCAGAAAGAACTATCATATGTGTCCGATTAATTGCATTAGTTACAGCTATTTTATTGCTTGCTTTTTGGTGCTGCTATTAATGTACATAAAGAAGACAGTTTATGGGAGTTTTTTTGAAAATAAAAAGCTTAGAAAATAATGAAACTAAAGATTATTTAAAGTAAAAACAACAAAAGTGGTTAGGGCACAGAGCTTGGAATCATGAGGTTCTGAGTTCGAACCCCACTCCCACAGAGTGAGCAAAGACACTTAACGCCACACTGCTCCCCAGGCGCCCCACGATAGCAGCCCCCCGCCCTCCAAGGGGATGGGTTAAATGCAGAGGTAAATTTCTCCAATGTGAGATCAATATAGTTCAATTATGTATCATGAATTTAGCCCTTAACTGGGCTGCTCAGTGGTTCTCCCTGAGCATGTGTGGGTTCCCTATGGGTACTCTGTCTTCCTCCCAAAGACCAAAATTCTAAATGTTTGCTTGAATGGTTGTTTGTCCTGTTTGTCTCTGCGATGGACTGGCGACCTGTCCAGGGTGTACCCCACCTCTCGCCCGTAGACAGCTGGAGATAGGCACCAGCACCCCTTGTGACCCCACTCGGGATAAAGTGTGTCAGATAATGGATGGGCCCTTAACTGAGTTAGTTTTGAATAATATCAGTATGTTTGATGCAAACAGATTTAGGGTGTGTAATAATGTAATGAAGGCAGAAGCCAATGTGATATAATATAATTATGTGTATGTGGATCTAATGTGGAAGTATCTCAGGCTGGACACGTACTGAATTGGTCTGGGTTGACTAAATACAGCCAATATCAGAAAAAAACAGTTGTGTATAAAGTCTTGGCTCATTTCCTTCACATTTAGACACAAAATATTATTTGAACACTGGCTCAGTAGGTTGCTAGATCGCTGATTCATAAGTTTACAGAGTAATACAATAAATGTGTGCAAGGGTTCTCCTATTTGGAAAACAGTCAAGAAGTTATTTGGATAATTTCTTAAACTAAATGATTTCACTTAATTTTATATAATACAAATATTTTGTCATTGAAGATGTCTTACTTTAACTTTGGCAATTTGTTCCATATTGGAGACCACATCGTCTAGCTCCAGCCGGAGCTCACTCTTCTCCTTCTCCAGCTTCTGTTTGACCCTCTGCAGGTTGTCGATCTGCTCCCCCAGGTCGGCCACGCTGTCTGCGTTCTTCTTCCTCAGTGCAGCGGTTGTGGCTTCATGCTGCAGAGTGGCTTCTTCAAGTTCTCTGCGCATCTTCTGAAACTCTGCCTCTCTCTTCTTGTTCAGCTCGATCTGGGCTGTGGTGGCTCCTCCAGCCTCTTCTAGCCTTTCACTGATTTCCTCCAGCTCCCTGGACAGGTCAGCTCTTTGCTTCTCCACTTTGGCACGAGCAGTCCTCTCAGCCTCCAGTTCCTCCTCCAGCTCTTCGATTCTGGCCTTGATGGAAATCACATAATATTTAGGAGAAGGATTAATAAAGATTGAATGGAATCAAAGGAAAATACCCGCTGATGACCTCACCTGTAGCTCCTTTAGTTTTTTGTGCAGCTGAGCACCCATAGCCTGTTCATCTTCAATTTTACCGAGCTGTTGGCTAATTTCAAAATCTTTCCTAGATTCAAAGATGCAGAAAATTTTACTATGGATACCGACCTTAACATCCCATCTGCTGCATTGTATAAATGGAAGTCATTTTTACTTTTTGAGCTTCTCCTCCAGCTGCTGTTTGTCGTTCTCCAGATCCATCACGTTTTCCTGGGTCAACTTTAAGTCCCCCTCTAACTTTCTCTTGGCTCTTTCCAGATCCATTCTGACTTTCTTCTCTTGCTCCAGTGATCCTTCAAGCTAGAAAATTACATTGCAATCATTACGTCTTTCTAGGCTATGAAACTTCGATCCTCACCACAATGATCAATGGGAGCACTCACGTCATCAACTTGCTGTTCCAGCTTGACTTTGGCCTTGGTCAGAGAGTTAACTTTGTCTTCCTCGCTCTGCAAGTCATCCAGCGTTTGCTGATGAGCCTCCTGAAGAGCTTTCTTCTCTTTGGTCAACTTTGCAATGATTTCTTCCAAAGCTGCCATCTCTTCTGTCAGGTTTTTCACCTTAAGAAACACAGAATAGACCAGTGAGTGGAAGGGAATTACTCCCAGAGGCATTCTGTGACAGAAAGCACAACTAAGTGGGTTAAAATTAAGTGTACCTTGTTCTCAGTGGCATGTTTCTCCTTCTCAACTTTAGCCAGAGTCAGCTCCAGATCATCAATGTCTTTTTTAATCTCTGAGCATTCATCTTCTAGCTTCCTCTTTTTGGCAGTCAGCTCTGCATTCATTTCCTCTTCATCCTCCAGTCTCTCCGTCAGCTCTTTGACTTTGGCCTCCAGCTGGATTTTGCTCTTGATCAGACCTTCGCAACGCTCCTCAGCATCTGCAAGATTGTCTTGCTCCTACAGAGAGGAAATTTAATCATTACCGAATTCAGAAGTATCTGTCTGAAGCTGTACTAAGAGATTGATCTTACAGATTGACATTGGAGCTGCAAATCATTCTTCTCTTGGAGAAGAGTGACCATCTTTTCCTCAAGCTCTTTCTTGCGGGATTCAGATTTGGCGTAGGCTTCTTTGAGCTTGGTGAACTCCTCTTTCATGTTTGCCATCTCCTTCTCAGTCTCAGCTGATTTAAGCAGAGGCTTGATCTTGAAGAACATCTTCATCCAAGGCCAATTCTTGACACCCATGAAGGCACGGATGTTCCACTGGATCACCAGCAAGGAATCCCTGGGGAGAACAACATGGTGTTTGTTTGATGGTTTGTTTTGTCTTAGTTCTTGGGGGGGGGGAATATGCAGTGAACTCTAACCGGCGTTCGACAATTTTCTGGAACTCAACCCTGGCAAGAAGTCCTCTGGATCTTGCCTGAATTCCTGTAATGATTAGAGCCAGACGATCATCTCTCAACTCCTCCAGCACACCCAGTAGGCCAGCTTTGAAGAACACCTGGTAGAGACAGATATTGTTGTGAAAGACAGAGAACATATTTCCCAAGCTTAAGCTTTTGATCCACAGAACCAACCTTTGTGTGTCCCAGCTTGTACTGCTCATGGTCAATATCCAAAGACCCCAAAAGTTTCTCAGCTGCTTTTTTATTGTCAATGAACTGCCCTTCGGGTATGGCACTCGGGTTCAAGATGCGATATCTGAAACAAGCAACAATCAGCATAGTTAAAAAGATTGAATGAGGAACATTTTCTAAATTTTAATTTAAGGTTTAAACACATTATTTTGTTATTTCCCAAATGGGGAATATATATAATGTATATCATTCATCTTTACATGGGTGTAAATGTGGAGGCATTACATTTGGTTTGTGGAATGTGTCTTATTTTTAGATTTCTTCTGCGTACATATACTAGCTAACGTAATTCATTGACCATATAAGTCACATGCTTGTTGCAGTGTTGCTAAATTGTTTTCTCTTTTCTTTCTTTTCCAATACTAAGCAGTTGCCTGACCATCTTGGGCTGAAAGTTCATTCCTTTACAGTTTCTTAAAATCTCCCATTCTTATAACATTGTATAATAAAATACAACTATTACCTGAATTAAGCAGGCCTAATTTGTTAAGTTTTCTGTCAGCTGAGTTAAGTAAAACTATTTGTACAACAAAACATACTAATAAGATTTAGCTTTGATGTAAATTCATAGCAGTCGTGTCTCTGTCTGCTAAATATTGTGGTTTAAGGTGAGTTTACTTCAAAAAGGATCATACTACTATGACAAACCTACTGGGGAAACATCAACAGCATCACATCTAGTAAAGTCATAGTTGCTGAAAAGAATGTCTACAATCACACCTTCTGACCCACCCGCCAGACTTGAACCTGAACCTGAACCATTAAGCTCTACTCTAGTGCCTCAAATGATGATTCAAATAACATGAATTGTTTATTTTCTTGCCTTTGCTTGAAATCTCCATACTGAATCCTATTTGGGAATCCTTTTCTGCAGATCCTAATCCCTTCCAGCACACCGTTGCAGCGTAGCTGGTGCATGACCAGAGGGTTCTCCATAGCCCCAGGAGTCTTGGTCTCATTGGGGATGATGCAGCGTACAAAGTGAGGGTGAGTTGACCTTAGGTTGGTCATTAGTTTGTTTAGATTTTCCTGTAAATACAAGATTGCGATGGTTAGCATGTTGGACACAATAAAGACAACCTTGAAAATGCCATAAAAACAATTTTCTACCCTGTGCAAAGCAGACACAGTCTGAAAGGAAGAACCTTTTTTCTTCGCTCCCTTCCCTCCCTTACCTCCTGCATCCTGGGCTGTATGGGATTGTAGAAATTAAAGGGTGTTACTAGAAATGACTCCTTTGATCAAATTAAAAATAATAATCGGCATGGTGATAGAGACCTTACCTGACTCAGCACTAGCATACCCAGCAAAAAGCATAGCTAGTAACTTCAGGTTGGACTTCTGATAAAGTCCAACTACTGTCTCATTCAGAGGATCTTTGTTCTTTACAAGCCAGTTGCCAATGTTGTAATCGACAGTACCAGCATAGTGAACCAAAGAGAAATGTGCTTCTGGTCTCCCTTTAATGACTCTGGGCTTTTGGAAGTTGGGGCTTTTGCCCAGATGGTTGTCATACAGTTTGGCTTTAAATGTTGCATCACTTGCTTTGGGGAACATGCACTCCTCTTCAAGGATAGACATGATGCCCATTGGCTGTGAGGAAAGAGGCATGGAAGATTAAACATCATATACGCCATAAGTTTAGAAATACTCTGTGTCTGAACAGTAAAACGAGCAGCATTAGTATACATTCAGATGCTATTTCAGTTTCTAGATAGCTTATGGCAACATATGAAAACCGTTTATTCAAAGATTTTAACCTCAGACGACACCTAATAAGATCTTAGATTTTAGATATACCAACCTTTTCAATGAGTTCAATGCAAGCTGCCAAGTCCATGCCAAAGTCAATGAACTCCCACACAATGCCCTCTTTCTTGTACTCCTCTTGCTCCAACACAAACATGTGATGGTTGAAAAACTGCTGCAGCTTTTCATTAGTGTAGTTAATACACAGTTGCTCAAAGGTGTTGAACTAGAAGTCATAAGCAAAGATAGATTGACATATTGTATAATGCAGCTTTAGCTAATATCTGAGGTAAATAAAAGCCTTAAAACTTACATCGAAGATTTCAAATCCAGCAATGTCCAACACACCGATGAAGTACTGCCGAGGTTGTTTGGTATCCAGGGATTGGTTGATTCTCACAACCATCCACAGGAACATTTTCTCGTACACTGACTTTGCCAGAGCACCAATAGAGTAGTATACCTATAAATGAGGAGGACACACGCTGATATTAGTTTTTTTTCCCGATAATTTTGTAGACATACTTAAAATTAAAGAGACATGCTTCTTTTGTTCACCTGCTGCACACTTTGGCCTTTGGTGACCCACTCATTGCCTACTTTTACTCTTGGGTGACACAGCCCCTTGATGAGGTCTGCAGAGTTTAGGCCCATGAGATATGCCACTTTGTCCGTATCTAGAAGCATTTATTGTGTCAGTCTTTTGGGTCAGTGTTTCTGCAGTTACTGTAATATCAGAGTATTGCCTACCCTCTGTGCCATCAGGCTCTGCTTGCTCTTCTCTCTGCTTTTGCTTGAACTTCATGTTTCCATAGTGCATGACGGCTCCAGTCAACTTATAAATGCCATTCTTTTCCTCTTGGGTAAAGCCAAGGACATCAAAGGCATCCTTTAAAACAGCCAGAGGTTTACACGATTTAGTGGAAACAGTATGCGCTTAATTGGCAACAGTCTGTGTCAACTTACGTCAGTAGCTATTAGCTCCTCTGCATCGTTGATGGAAGCTACGGTTGTTTCTCCTTGAGAGATGAACGCGTAGTCATAGGGGTTGTTGGTGATCAACAGCATTTCTGTTCAAGGAAAAAAATGCTTGGTTATAAGGACTTGGGATTTTTTCTAGGATTGTTCCAGTCTTTGTGCTCTCACCCAACAACTCTGGCTTCTGTTGGGACAGAATCTGGTAGAAGATGTGGTAGTCTCTCTCAGCCTTGAGCTGATAAGTGACACGAGATTTTTCCAAGAGATCTAAAAAGAAGGACGAATGGTAATACTTAAAATGGATAAGGACTTTTATTAATGCCCTAAAACAGTTTTATTATTATCAAGGAAAGCATAAACAAATTTTAAGCTTTAATCAAAGCAAACTTACATGTTTCAATGTCAGCTGAGGACAATTTCCCACTGACCCCAAAGTGAATTCGAATGAATTTACCCTGTTAAGAAAAATAGAATTATTGAAAAAACTAAATTCATAATGATTTTTGTCATTTCATCAACTCATTGTTGGTCTTCTTAAATCTAACTCTGTACACCCTTCAGATAAAAAAAAAAAAAAAAAAACCACATTGTACTTATTTTATGATACGCACAAATCTGGAGGAGTTATCATTTCGGATGGTCTTGGCATTTCCGAAAGCCTCCAGAGCTGGATTGGCCTGGATGATTTGATCCTCCAGGGTTCCCTGTGTGGAAGCCAGGCACAAAGGTTCTTCACTCAAGCTGTAGCTGTGCATTTATTATTGTGTAAAACATTTTTTCTGTCAGATTAACCTTTTTCTCCTGACTTGGGTCTTTCTTTCCAGAGACAGCTGCAATGCTGGCAAAGTACTGGATGACCCTCTTGGTGTTCACAGTCTTTCCTGCACCAGATTCTCCACTGGGAAACAAAAAGAAAAAAAAGAAAAAACAATCATCTTTTGCTATTATATGATATAAACCAAGGGTGGGCAACTCCAGTCCTGGCGGGCCTGTATCCTGCAACTTTTAGATATGTCCTTGAACTAACACACCTGAATCAAGTAAATAGATAATTAAAAGGACAATAGAGAAATTGATTGCATACTGGGGAGGTAATTCAACCATTTGATTCAGGTGTGTTGGACCAAGGATGAATCTAAATGTTGAAGGAAACCGGCCCTCAAGGACCGGAGATTCCCACCCCTGATATAAACATATAAGAGATTATATAAAAAGACACGATAAAGGCATTAGGATTGTATTTGACTCACGTGATGAGGATTGACTGGTTTTCTCTGTCTACAATATGAAACAGGAAGCTCTATGTTAGGTCTCCTGTCTTTTAGTGTCTAGATTAACAATATTTACAAGCTGCCACTGCAGAGAACTTACCAGACAACATGTACTGATAGGCATTGTCAGAGATGGAGTAGATGTGAGGAGGAGCTTCACTCCTCTTCTTTCCTCTATAGGCGTTCACCACAGATTTATCGTACACCGGGAGCCACTTGTAGGGGTTGACGGTCACACAGAAGAGCCCCGAGTAGGTCTGAGGTCAGAGACGGACAGCAAAGGAATGACTTATTGGGGTGTTTAAAGTGGTTACTGTTTGGTCGTTGGTGGTCAAAACTCACGTAGATCATCCATGCTGCGTAACGCTCTTTGAGATTAAACAGCACTGCAGGCTCATGGAGGAAAGTGAACATGGCCATGTCCTCGATTTTATCGAACTTCGGAGGGTTCTGGGGATGGACATCTGACTCCTTTACTGTTACTGTCTGTAAGGAATTTTATTTGGAGAACATCTTATTTAGACTGATTTAAAAGCTACTAAAAGTTGTGTTTGTTTATTAACATAAGAAAATCTTCAACTTGTAAATATGCATGTGTGTTCTTCTTACCTTTCCCTTTTCAGTTTCAGCGGTGACTTTGTCCCCATCTCTGCTGCTAATGGTGGCCTTAACATACTCCTCGTCTGGGTCTGGAACAAAACAGTTCCTCTTCATGTCAAAGGGTCGCGTTTGGGCCTCCAGGCGCTCCTTGTCGGATTTTCTCAAGAAGGATGCCGCAGGCCCAAACTCCGCCATTAGGGCGTCGCACGACATGTTGAAATCTGTGAAGTCGAAGATTGGTATCAAAAGATTTTGTAGGTAAAGGTAATAAAGTCTGAAGAAACCCTGAATTTAAATGAAAAACACAAAAGTTGGATAAACATCAGTTAAAAAAAGACTGCTATCATTAAAAAAAACAACAGAGACCAATTATCAGGAAAAACCTTACCTAAACTGTGAAGAAATTAATATTATAATCAAAAACATTCAAATGACTACATCTTTTAAATTCAAAGAAGGGAAATGAAAGTTGTAGTGAGAAATGATGGATAGTGATCTTAAAGCCTGCATGAAGGATTTAAATCACATCACAAGATCTATGAATCCCTGCTGAAATGCAAAATTAAAAGACATTTTAAGAGTTGTCTACTTGGTTTATCTTTCAGTCAACTGGTTAATTACTAAATTGTTTCATTATCTAATAAAAATGGTATAATAAGGTATAATAACATGTTTTCCTCTTCTCAGTGTCATAATATTCTCTTTAATAAAAAATTTTGTTGTATTATCTGAAATAATTTACTTTTTTCAAAAAAAATTCTGCTCCTGATAATTATTCCTTGTTGCTTCTAAATATATGTGTTAATATTTTTTGATGGCTCCTAAATTTTTTTCAGCTAACATAAAGACTTTCTTGTTCATATGTGTTAGAACATGTTTTATTTTTAATTTTTTAAGGGTAAATAACCCTATAAAAGAGAATTTTTTTAAGTACCATCAAACTCCTTACCTGATTGACCCTCCTCTTTAACTTGACTGAATGGATCTGTTGGGTCTATAAGAGATCAGATGTTGAATTAGATTTTAAAACTTTGACTTCATAAAATAAAAAGAAGTTGATGTTAAGAGGATGGTATACTGACCTGCAGGTGTGGTGTTCCTGTCTTCTCTGCTGTTTCAGATTTTCTCTTTTTATACATCCAGTAGGCAGTGCTTTGCTGAAGCAGCACCTCCCTACAAGGACAGAGCAAGAACACAAAGGATCACAAAAGGGAACATCTGCATTTAGAAATAAAGGTGTGGACAATGAGAGTGATCATCTTACCACTGGCTGTTACACATAAAGCCTATTAGAAGGTCTTAAAATCAGGATCTATTTTAGTTTTGACCTTCTTGCGATAGAAGACAAAGAAATTATAAAAAAAAAAAAAAAAAAAGAAGCAGCTTTTAAGTGAAGGTTGGGTTTTATTTTCAATTAGAACTAACTTTTAGCACTTTACACTAAAATGTAAAGAATTATTTATTTTCTTTATATCTTGTGGTAAAAATTTTGTCATAAAAATGTCTGTGTTTGTGAAGAAACTGTATAGAAACATTTTCTTAGTTTTTCTTTGCTAAACCATTACTTCATCCACACTGCTACAATAAGACAATGCATCATCCTGTCAGAGTCCCTATTGTCCAGATTCAACTGTCCTAGAAGACAAAGATAACCTTGTGAATATTTTGGATTGGATTCTCTCTCTGAGACCTTCCTTGGCTCCCAGTGGACCTTAATTTACCCTTCTCTGTCTACAGTAAAAGGCTGGGTGGGACAGCTGTCTGCTTACAAAGCTCTCTGTGCCATGCTTGAAATAAATACATTCACCTCAGACAGAACCCTTACCCCCCCTCCCCAACAATCTCCTTATCATCAAGGACAGGATCGATGTTGATAATAAGCATCACATTAACAGTGGATGCTTTTAAGTCAAGTGTTTATGAAAGGGAGCACCTTAAGACCTCCTGAAGAAACACATCGGAGTCCTTTTGACTGCGAGGATTTCACACGTTGGAGTTCAGCAGCCTTGTGGGGCTCAATAATTGGCTGTCCTCATGGTGTCACACTTCTCAGCACATCAAGGCTTCCATTCTCAGCTGTCTTTGGTATCTTTGACAGACTTCAACAACTAACTTCAAGCCTTCGTCCATCAACAGGAGACCCCATACATCAAACCAGAACAGAGATTCGAACAGCTATAGACAAATGAGAGTTGTGTTATGTTTGTGAATAAACACTTAATTAAAAACAAATATAAAATCTGATTTTGTAGTATGTACGTATGAATGTATTAAATATGGTGTGCATAAAGTGCAGCTAGTGCCATCCGAGTCAATGAGACCGGCTGATGGTCACACTAAACAGTGAATGTCACGTAGTTCTATTAAAGTTTTATATGCAAATTTTGGAAAACTGTGGTATTCATGTATTCAGCTGGTGAACATATATACCCCTGAATAAAAAACCGTGCAATGAAATTATTGAACAGTCCAACTTCATTCATTTATTTTTTTAAAGGTATAAATCCAGCTGTTCCGTCTTTCAATTCAATTTAAATTAATTCAGTTTATTTGTATAGCGCCAATTCACAACGTGATGGGATCAGAGGTTTGTTAGAGAAAAAGCCATGTAAGTGACATAGCACATAAGTGTGCAACAGTGCCATCTGGTGCAGGGGTTTGCCTGGCATTCAGAGGGTTGTTAGTTCGACCCCAGTAGTGTCGTCAGTGATGTTGTGTCCTCGGGCAAAACACCTCACCCACATTGCCTACTGATGGTGGTCAGAGGGCCTGGTGGTGCCTGTGTACGGCAGCTTCGCTCTGTCTGTGAGGGGCTACAATATAGTTTGCCACCATCAGTTTGTGAGTGTGTGCATGAATAACTGAATGTAAACCGCTTTGGTCAGGTTCCAGACTTGAAGAAACGCTATAGAAATACAGGCCATTTACATGTAGAGGAAGATGATAAAGTCCAAGAAGATAAAATAATGAAAATTGTTGGCACCCATGAACACTCCAATTCTTCCAAGTGTTTCTCCCAGAAAGTTTATGCCATTACTCATATCTTAGTATAGATCTTTTTTATTTATTTTTGTTGTTGTTGTTTGTTTGTTTATTTCTTCTTGTGTATATGGGGACAAGAAAAAAGTAGTGGGAACAAAAAAGTCAAATTTAAAATCATTTCCCACAAAATTTAAATAATTGAAATCTTTGGGACCTTCATCTTAATATTTGGTTACTATTGATTCAAAATCAACAGATATCTAAAACACCCGAAAGACTCCTCGTAATTTAATTCAGTTTAGTTTATTTATATAGCACCACTGCACTAGCCTGGTAAACTAGCCCCACCCGCCAGCGGCCAAAATCATTTTTGCCTGCGAGTGGTCTAGCCTCGATCAATGCCGGACCGCTGGCTCTGATGGTGATGTTTGAATAAGCTTTGGAATCAGTTTTGGAAGGATTAGACTTGGGGTTTTTGTTGAAACGTGAGCAGGAAGAGGCTCTACGCTTATTAATTTTTAAGAAGGACGTATTAGCCGTTTTACCGACAGGCTGTTTGTTTACACTCCCCCACCAGGACTACACTGAAAAGCTCTAACATCTATAAAAAAAGGCATTTATGGCAACAGCACTGCTGATTTTTTTCTCCAGGATGGTGTCACTCCCAAATAGAAACAGACCAGATGAAGCTACTATGATAAGAAAATGCAGAGAGTAAAAATACTACAGAATGGGAGAATAGAGATAACTTGAATCAGTATGATTAAAATGGGTCCCTATGTCCTCCAGCAGTCTGAGCCTATAGCAGCATAACTATAGAGATAGTTCAGCATAACCTGAGCCACTCTAACTTCTGCTGTAATTTTTAGACCAGTCTTATTGGTAAACTGCACCAGCTCTGTCATATCTAGCATGTGCCTTCTCACAAAAGCAATTTTTGCTTCCCTACAATATCGTTCAATGAGAAATCAATCAAAGGTAGAACTGTTAGCCTGCATGACAGCTTTCATTTTTTAGAGGTTGTTTGAGACTGCCTCTACACCAATAAGACTATCCTATAATTCAAAAAAATCTTCCATCAACTTCCAAAGAGGTTAGCTATAGTGGCATGGGTTGCATATTTCTTAATAATGCTGTGCATTGTAGACAAAGGAATACTGAAATCTTTAGAATTAGACTTGTAACCTCGATACTGTTTAGTATAGTAGGCAGAGACACAGAATACAAAGACTGAGTGCAGATCTCTCCTTTTTATATAATGACAGGTGTGATTTTGAGAATGCCCACACTTGTTACTTGCCACAGGTGAGATGAAAAGAGCATTAAGTGTTTAAAACACAGTTACCAATTCTATTGAAAGGGTGCCAATTATTTTGACCAGTTTTGTATAAAACTATGTAAATATGCCTTTTTCCTCTAATTTGCTTAACTATCCCAATACAGAAAAAAATGAAACAGGCATGCAGGTACCAAAATATGTGTAACTGCACTTTGACTTCTTCAAGTTCTTGAAGAAATACTTCAATGGAAACAATATTCTCAAGGGAAAACACGGTGGGGGCGGTATCATGAGGTGAAAAGGATTTTCTTTCGAGATGCAGCGATCCAGTTTTTCCAATCCAATTCACTACCTAAGCTGAGTGTAATGGTCGATATCCAAACCAGTCTGATTTAAAAAGAATAAATAACAGTTCCATGTAAAGTAACTGGATTGGATCTACAATATCAAGCATAAAATCTCTAATATCTCAGATATCTGATCAAATTTTTCAATATCGGTACTGATCTCTGATCCAAGTATCAGATCGCTCCATCTCTAATTTTTATTTTAAGTCAGAGTTATGGGCAAAGAACATTGCGTGGATGTTTAACCAAGAGGACCTTCTCAGAAAGTGCTTCTCAGAGGGGGAGATTCTCAACAAACGATAAACTTTCACAGGTTCACTGAGAAACATATGCGGATTATGTTGTGTAGTCTTATAAAGATTTTTGACATGTTCAGATTTAAATTTTGGACCCACATGCAGGATCAACTCAGTTCAAATTTGGAAAACGGTTTATTTTGAAAAAATAAGAAACAGACAATTCTTGATCCTTCAGTATTGAGGAGGAGGTTCCGTGAACGGCGTCTGGAATGAGAGTGGAGTTAATGGTGGCTAGAAACTTTGTAAGACAGCTTACTCCTGAATGACTGGAAGATGGCCAGGGTCCCATGTGGGGACGTTGATGATATTTCTCTGGTAGTGCGAGGTGGGTGGTAATACAGAGAACCAGGAGTCTGATGGAGCTGGGCAGGAAATGATGAACGGCGGAGCGGGTAGGTAGGTAACTTGCGAGTAGATCCACAGGAGGTGAATCAGTGGAACTGATTCCTCTTGAAACCTAGAGAAAGCAAACACAAGGACTGAGCCACTTCTGGTAAATTCACAGAAGATAGCAAACAATTAGAAAGGTTACAACAATGGAAGACCAGAGAGACTACCGGTAAACGTTAATCATCCAGCAATGAGTGAAGGCTCTGCTTCACTTTAAATCCCAGCACTCTGAGGAGACTGATGAGCTCCACCAGTTTAGGCTGCCCAGGTACTCCACCAAGATCCTCTCTGGAAAATATGTAACAATGAAACACACACACACGGTAACCCTGACAATTTTAACTGCAAATGGTATCAATGAAAATACACATACAGAAGGTTCAATTTATCAAACTACGGCTGTGCATGAATTTCCTCCCTAATAAGAGCACTATATAGGGGCTACGCCATTTCATATGAGTGTCCAAATGTAGTGGACTTAAAATTTCCCACAATGCTCCTTGAAAAGTGGCGTACATCGATGGTCCCTAGATGAGCAGATATATCCCAGAATGCTTTGCAAGAGCTCTCCTCAGAAAGCATGGGGTTTTGTTTTTGTGGTCGACAAAACAACAAAGATGGCGCAGGTACCATGCAAGGAGGAGCGAAAAGTAATAATAACAACGATTTTAATGAAACATTTTATTTTTAATTCACTTTACATTTTAAAGGAAATATCAAAAATGAGTTTAAGAAATAAAAAATCAACAGACAATAAAAGACCACAAAGCCAAAATAAAAACCATGAGTGTTAAAAGGCTGTAGTAGTAGAAGTGATCACCTGTCCGACTGTCAGTAGAGTCACTATGTAGTCATCTATATAGACCCTGCTCTATAAAGGGATTTAGAGGTATGTGTGGATCTTTTTTAATTTTTGAATAAATTAGGCAGTTTAAATCAGCCAAAGATCTGGGACTGAAATGGTTTATTATCTTTTTTTCTAGAAAAACACCAGCTTCCACCTTGCGTCTGCGACTGTCTGCAGTTATCTGGGTGTCATAGATTCATGAGCATGATGCCTCCAATAAACAAAAGACTGAGAGGTGTTTATGAGACTATGTTTTTTTCTCTTCTCCTTCTTTAGCTCTGAGATAAACCCAATGACTTTTATAAAGCCAACAGAAATGTCAATGCTGCTCTGAGAACAAAGGCCTGGTGACCTAGTGTCCCAGCAGTGCTGCCAGGCCTCACCCGACCTCCTCTGTGTCTATTATCACTTTTATTCTTTTAAATCTTATTTCAACCTACATTCTGGGTTATTTAAACTGGACTTTGCTTTTTACCTTTCCCAGTTTAAGTTGTGATGTTAACGCTTTATACCCAAACCCACCATCGTAGGCACAGCTGTTGCTGGGTGACCACCACAGCTTCAGGCTCTGATAGCTACTTCATGCTGTAACTCCACACTGTGCTCACATCTTGTTGGAGCCACATTGTTTCCTTCCATGTAGCATTGAGGACAAAAATAAACCTGTGAAATAGTTTCAAGATTCCCTCTGCTGAGCTTAAGTGAAATAAGGCTCCCTGCCGTGTCATTGGTCCTCATCAGCTGTGACACCTTCACATAAAAATAACAACTCATTGTTTATGTACCCCATGACTCAAGACTTTTTTATTTCTTAATATTGATCTGGATTTATTATCTAATAAGATAAGTTTTAATAACTTCCTGATGGCTCCTGTATAAAGAAGACAAAGCAATTGTTTTCAGGAAGTGATTAAAATCAAAGCTGTTGACATTGATCTCAAGGATCAGATGAGCTATTTCTTTAGCATGCAGAGGGCCAGCCTGCCTGAAGGGTGATAATTTGTCTGAGACGTGTCTGGAGAATGAATCTTCACCTCCAAGACCTCTGCTCCGTATAACAAGACTCTTTCATCACCAGCTCCAGCTCTCAGCCTTGAGTGGTCTTCACATAACTCTGTGCGTATAAATGGTCAGGTGGAGGACAGTGAGAAGGACTTTCTTCCTCATTTCATGATAATTGGGTATTTAATTTTATTCAGTGATGTGCATTGATCAAAAATGTGACATTTTGTAGTTATTCACTTGTTTCATCCTATGACATCTTAGTTTGAAGGGTTTTTATTGAGCTCCATTGGCACTGGCATCCATACGATTAGTATAGCTGCAAGACTATATGGTGCACTGTAGAAGTCTGATAAGTCATGTTTTACATGTTTTTAAATAAATGTGAAAGCTGTATTGTGGGTTATGTTCAGCCGTCTGATCAACACTCTGCACAACCACCTTTAAACTGCGATTACAGCTGTCTGATATTCTACCATTGGTTTCCAGTTCTTCACAGCGACTGTTTTTCTCTTTATTGTCCCACAATTTCCCCCATTGTGGGACAATAAAGGGATTTTGTATTCTATTTGTGTGGGTTTTTTTCTATATAAAGGCTCAATTTCATTCAGACTGGCTGGAGAATAATGGTTTTTCAAGCCTTAATGATGATGAACTACATCATAGGATTCATGTCTAGGGGTCCAGAGCAATTATTTATCTCCAGACTTTGACTGGATCCCATCCATCCATCCATCCATCCATATTCTTCCGCTTATCAGGGGTTGGATTCTATTAAATGTCATGGATTGGCTTTACACCCGTTGCGTCTACCAGGCTCGTTTGGTGGGGGTAACATTAAAGGAGACCACACAAGTATTTTCTTATTAACTGAAAAATGAATTTATTCAATTATACTCAAGAAACAAAACCTGAAAAAAGGGATAAATAAAATGGGAAACCAAAAATGGATTAATGCAAAACCTATAATTAAACATAAATAAGCAAATGCAACCAAACCTAATGAAACCCATTCCCCTGTCTCCCTCTGTTACAAGCCTTGGGGTCAAGCTTGACCCCCACCTCTCCTTTGACAATCATGTCACCTCTATCTGCAAAACGTCCTTCTTTCACCTCCGTAATATTTCCAAACTCCGCCCCTCCCTATCCCTCCCTGCTGCAGAGAAGCTCGTCCACGCCTTCGTCTCCTCCAGGCTGGATTACTGCAACACTCTCCTCATCGGGATCTCTGGCAGGAGCCTTCAGAAGCTCCAGTACGTACAGAACAGCGCTGCCAGGGTCCTGATGAGGGTGAGGAAACACCAGCACATCACTCTCATCCTTCACACTTTGCACTGGCTTCCTATTCACGCCTGTATAGAGTACAAGATTCTTCTGCACACTCATCACTGTGTGCACGGTGCGGCCCCCACCTATCTCACTAAACTGCTCACACCACACACCTCTTCCCGGACCCTGTCAGGCCAACAGCACCGCCTGGCCCCACCCAGGACACGGCTAAAAACAATGGGCGATAGGGCCTTCGAAGCCGCAGCTCCCCGTCTGTAGAATGCCCTCCCAGACCACCTTAGGGCCCCACAGACGGTGGATTGTTTTAAGAATGGACTGAAAACTTTCCTTTTTAGAAATGCCTACAATTGTTGATTTTAGATTTTTTTAATATGCTACGTATGCCTTTGAATGTATTGATTTTAATGATTGTCTTTTTACTCTGTTTTTAATGTTATGGTCTTTTAAACTTGTTTTAATTTTCCCTTCTTTTTTAAATGTAGCACTTTGTAGCACTTTGAGATTTGAAGTCGAATGTAAAGTGCGTTACAAATAAAATTCATTATTATTATTATTTAAACCCAATCATAGGATACAAACCAAACCAAATAGGGTTCTGAGGAGGAAAGAGGGAGAAGCCTCCTGTCTGCTGCTTGTATGACAGCGTTTAAAGCAGATGAGCACCAATTAGGGCAAAACAGAACACCTGCAGAAGGCCTGCCTCCAGAACCCGGCAAGGAAAAGGGCAGAAACCCACTGCAGCCATAACACACTAAAGAGCAATGGTTTTATGCTTAGCGTTTTTTTGCAGGGAGGTTTACCTTCAAACCAATCTCAAGTCCATCTTTTATCATCTTTACAACTTCCTTGTTCCCCAAGTTAAAAGGCATGATGCTTTCCCAACCACCCTTTATGGTGAGGATCCTGTTTTCTGTACAATATGCAGAATCTTAATTGTGCAATGAAAGTTCCACTGGACTTTGTTTCCAAGTTTGAAGACGGCTTAGAAAAACATGCAAATTCAACCGGACAGATGGATCCGCACATTAGGAATGGGCAGTTGTTTTGGGTTCTTTGTTAGCCTGCAATACCCAATACCTGCCTATGTCTCTGAAAAGGGGGTTGTTAGTTGTTGGCCTGGCTTAACAGGTGAGATGTCAACTTTATCAACTCTATCGCATTGCTGCATTGTAGGTTTTTGAAAGCTGAAATCTGAGTCCATCCCTTCTGTTTATGGTTGCTTTTTCTTTCTTAACATTGATGGCTTCATTCACGCCCCTCGAAAACCACTTGTCTTCTTTGTCCAATGTGCAGTGAAAGCTACTGCCTGCTGAAGGAGCTTACACCCTGGAGCTTTCATTCCCAGTTCTTGGCCTGTTGGCCTGTGATCACTGGATTGAACCCAACTTTAAATAACACTTATCATTATAGTTAATTACTATAAAGCAGGGCTTAAGGTTTAATAGCATTTGATCGCAACCAGGCAGAGGGATTGTTCTGGTATCAGCGCTGGGCTTTTAATACATGGGGAAAAGGAATGAGGAATGAGCCCAGGATAAAGGTTAAAATGTCTGGGACACACCCTGCTAGAACAATACGTACGAACAAATCTTGTTTGTAAAGGAGAGTCATCACTGGGAGTTATCTGACAGTCTGTGAAATTGAGTAGATTTATCCCTATGTACATTGTCAGGTCTAACACCTAAAACACTGTAAAACAACGAAAGAAAGGCACAGAGTCAGAATTCTTTTTACTCGCGAGGAGAGTAGGAAGAGACTGTGCAGTTCCAATCTCCAACCCACTCTGCCGCTCTTCAGCTTTCTCCTATGTAGCTATTTATTAAAGTCAGGGGGGTCCCTAGTTAGACAAGCTGATGTTGCACTAAAGGAAAGGGAAACAAGATAGACAATTCAATTTGCAACCTCAGTGAACAATTCAATTTGCAGCCTTAGTGAACATGAGCATTTAAATGTCTTGCGGTCAAATGGTCTGAGAATGGCTGGTTTCGTTAAGCTTGAGCAATACTTCCTGAGAGTTGACCTATACTGCTTGTGCAACACCTCTCTCAAACTGTAATATGTTACACATTATACATCATAATAACAAACATTAAGTATCTTATAAATACATTTGGTACAACATAGATTCAGTACCGAGATAACTAATATTGTTTTATTATGTTACATCTGTGACATGCACAGTGTCAGCGAATCAATGTCTCACATAACTGTTTTTGACAATTGAGCAACTTGTAGATTCATACAATGTTTAACAGCTTAACAACCACCTTTTTAAAGTAGTTTTAAATATAAATAAAAGTAAGGGATTTAACCAATTTTCAGTTTTTGTCTCACTGGGCCCTAGACTCTTCACTGCAAAAAAATGAAATCTAAATAATTTATTTTTTCTTAAAAATAGGTCATATTTTTCTTAAGGACATTAGTGAGACACTTTGTCAATGGATCAAGACTATTTACATTTAAAATAAGAAACAAACAATTGCATTGTCTTGTTTCAAGTGCATATTATTTAATTATCTTATCTTAAGAGTAAAACTACTCATTCCATTGGCACATCATCTTATTTACCTACTTGTATTAAGGGAAAAATACACTTAATTTAAGAAATTTTAGCTTATTTCTAGATTTTATTTTATTTATTTTTTTGCAGTGTTCCCTCATATCGTTGTACTTCCTGCACTGCCTGTAGAAGATTTTGAATTGGAGATTTTCGGATTGTTTTTCCTGTAATGCACTTCTTTTCCATTGATGCCTGGTTTGTAGATTTCATAACTCAGAGCAGTAGTGATTCTAAAACCAGAGCGTAGGATCTCTGCAGCTCCTCCAGTGACCATGGGGCTCTGCTGCATCTCTGCATAATGTTGTCCTTGTCCATACTGACAGTTCAGGTGGACAGCCCCGTTTTTCTTTTTACCTTTTTATTGATTAGGGTATTTTATTTAAAGTTGTCAGAGGAAAAAGAACACAAAGAGGAACGTGTGCTTGCACCAGAACACTACAAAAAACAAACAATTAGTAAAAAAATACATAAGAAATGTACAATATTGTTACTCTCCATTTAATTTGTAAATGTGGAATATACAATTTTCTTTCATTAGAAAGCTATTAAGTATTTTTTGCTATATTATCCTGAATGGCGCATTGTTAGTGCATTGGGAAACTATAAATTAGAATAGGACTACTTTTTTAATGACAGAAACCTTTATGGTTTTCTCTCTTTGATTATCACCCATCCCATAATGATTAAGATAAACTGATCATTCTGTCCAAGGAGCGATAATGTGGCTGTGTATAGCAGAAGAAAGTATGCCGACCCCTTTCTGGCACATTTCCCTCATCCATTGCTCCTCCATGTCTCGGATTTCATGCCTCCCATTCAGAAGGCCCACTCTAACCTTCAGGGTTCTGTTGTGCTGCTGGGCTGGAACATACCAATGTGTTTTGATCCATTCTCAGCTGTCGTCACACCGTCTGCAGAGCTGATTAAGGGGACATGAACAACAGCGTCTGACCACCTGTTGCTTCCTTAAGAGGTTTCCCTGGAGAAAGTAAAAGTCACAAAGGGAGGAAAGAGACTTTCACATGGATTATTAAAAAATATCCACTGGTCTCGTTCTTCTAGACGAGACGTTTTCTATCCATTATTCATGCCTTTAAAAGTCTATTTATTGCTTAAAGTGCATTAAAATACAATTTATGTTTTAATAATCTCTTCTATTCTTGCTTTTCTATCAAGCTTATCCAAATGCAAAACAGTTTTAAAATAAGATTTTATGACTTTTTATTGAAAAAGATCTCCAAATCAAACTCGACTTTTGTGTAAAGTAAGATTTTTTTTTTCTAACATGTGGTCTTAATGATGATTACATGTAACACCTGCTTAAAGGTTATTTTAAAGTGTTGGTGACACCATTTTGACATATTTTAGCATTTTTTGTAAATCAAAACGGTGAAGCATCTCAGAAGTTGGAACATTTGGTCGTAGCTATGGCAACAGTGATGGAGGATTTATTAGATAGATAGATAGATAGATAGATAGATAGATAGATAGATAGATAGATAGATAGATAGATAGATAGATAGATAGATAGATAGATAGATAGATAGATAGATAGATAGATAGATAATATAAGAAAAATATGTTAAGAAATTTTCCCCCCTGTGAAATTTGTCATTTCATTCTTTTATTAAAACCGCTAAAATGATTAAATCTGTGTTGTATGGGTTTAATTATGCTAAGTAAAATTCAAATAACTTCTAATGCTTGCATCATCTCCATCTTGTGGTGCGATCAGTTCAACTACACGTGTGGTATTTACATATGCATAAAGAGCTGGATCTATGAGGGTGTTACCTACTTTGCTCTGATGGAAAAATAAAACAAAAACGTTTTTGCTTATTGACTCCATCGGAGTTAACCGATGGACAGCCCTGAGAGGCTAATATATCTGTCTGCCATCTGACGCCCAAGGACAAGAGGTGCAAATTAGATTCTGTGTTAAAGGATTCCTTTGTGGGATCTTAACATGCCTCTTAGACGCTCCTTGAATGTCATATATTCACACCTCGGGTATAAGTATGACCTCACTAGAAGGTAACCCCTCAATAATATCTGGAGTCCAGGTCTCAGCTTCATTACCAGAGGCTTTAATAATGGGGTGGCTTAGGAGAGCTGCAAACTCACAATCAATATGAAGAATAATGTATGATTTTTTTTTATACAGAAAAAAGTGTTTATTCCCTTTGAATTACATCTGTTGATTAGTCCAGCTATGCAAATGCAACAGACAAAAACAATAAAAGACGAGCAAAGCTATAAAAAAGTTGTAGATTTAGGGGAGAAGCATGTTGCTGGTAAAAAGTAACGAGATCTGCTGCATGAAGGTTTTGGTGAAAGTTTGGGAAATTTCCATCTTTTCAGCTGTAACCTGTAAGCTTTATTTTAAACAGACAGTTCATTGAAGGTTTCTCCTTACATTCCAGTAACTGTTAGCTGCTGTGATTTACTGGGAAAAAAAGAGTTACATTTTGTGAATGATGTGTAGGGTCACAATGTAAGCTAAAGGCTGCTCCAGAATTCCCTACATTATTCCTTTGCTCCACAAGGTTCAGAGAATCACTGACATACAAGGTTTCCATGGGTCATTGAAAATCATTAAAAGTCTTTATATTATTATTTTTTTTAAATTAAGGCCTTAATTTGCTTTAAAACTCATTAAATGTGATTATAGTTGCATTTAAAATGCTTTATTTTAAAAAAAAATGTTTATAAAAACAATTTCGTCAGATAAATTATATCGCAATATATTTGCACAGAACTGCTTCTGGTTGATTTTAAAGTCGTTTGTTTGGAAAAGAATCTTGAGGCAGAGAAAAAGCTAGAGAATGGGAAAATACAAGTGTTGATGGCATTAAATTAGAGTTACTCATTCCTTTATAAACCCTGGAAATAGCTTTTTAAAGGATCTCCAAACATTTAGCAGTTAATCAAATGTACGGCCAATAATTATCACTAGTGATAAAAATAAACGGATTTCATGTGGATTTTATCCATAACCAGAAATTATTAATTTGAACAGCACTGATATATGAATATGTGTGTTTATATACTAGGAAGTGCCCTGATGGAAATCTAGTATGTCATCTGCTATTTATTTGGAAAACACAGATGTTCTAGTTGATTTAATTTTAAATATAGTGTGATTATTGTAGATTTGCCTTGAACTTGTTCTGATTGAGGCGCACATCTGGTAAAAATTCCATTTAAATCTGTTCATAACTTTTAAAGTAATTCAGCTAACAAAAAAAAGAAACACGACCGAATACATATCCTCCTTGGTTGAGGTAAAATAAACAATTTATTTGTTCTTTTTCTACTTCCAGTTGATGCTTTTATAGCTATATACTATAGATATGCTTTACTAATCTTATTTTTATTGTTTCTACAGGATAATAAGTCGCACAAAAAAATTAATAAATGTAGATTAGATGTTTAATTTTACAAAAAAATAATTATATTTCTAATTATTTGCAATTATTTGCCTATTTTGGGAAACGCTCTTCACTGTGCAAGTTTCATTCCATATTAGCAAAGAATCTGTCCCATTTGAAATAAATCCTTTTTTCCTAATTTAAACTTAGTACAAGAAAAAAAAAATTTGGGGTTTCTAGTCAGTGGATTGATGGTAATCTAGATCCGTTATATGAAAACTTTCACAATCATCTTGCTCTACATTCAAACTGACACATATATTCACATAATAAAGTCGAAATCCATCTAGTTTTTATAACCAGTTTTAATTTCCATAAAAACAAAATTAAATGCATCAAACTCATCATTGAACAGCTCCTGTCAGACATTTTTATATTCAAGCCTGATTAGTGATAAAAAGTAGCGCATAAGTGTTAGAGGTGTTGAGTGCAACATACAGAGAGGGATAAAAAGGTGAGAACGTTAACCACAGTATTTCTTCAAAAACCCAAATTAACTCCCCGCCTCTCTATTCCCTTTAATGCTACAAACCAAAGAAGATAATGAGCCCATAAACATTAGCAGTCTGTAAAATATTTACTTGCTCTTGACTTTCCTTCCTGTAGCGCGACTTTCTGAAGGAGTCAGATTACAGAAGCAACACATATTTCATGTAAAAACTAGATTTTTAAAAAAAAACTCAGATTCCCAGAGTTCCAAGTTTTTGACATTCATTTAAAAACAGGACAAATCAAAAGGAAAGAAAGAAAGAAAGAAAGAAAGAAAGAAAGAAAGAAAGAAAGAAAGAAAGAAAGAAAGAAAGAAAGAAAGAAAGAAAGAAAGAAAGAAAGAAAGAAAGAAAGAAAATGTAGGAGGGACACAAGGAAGCAAAGAGGCTCCAAGGAAAGAGAGAAAGTAGAAGGAAAGAAGGAAGGAAGGACACAAGGACAGTAACTAAAGAAAAAGGAAGAAGAGAGAAAACAAGGAAAGAAGATCACATTTAGACAATGAAAAACAGAATCTGGAAATATATATATATATATTTTTTTATAATCACTTTTGTTCTCTGGAAAATACCTGAAGTGTAAATCCAGACTTTCTCCAAACTATGTAGGAACCCTGTAAGTGTAACTGAGCCTGGATGATTCATCAATAAGGGCCTCAGGAGCCCCTCATCACAGAGCATGCTTATGGGCCCTTTTCTCCAGCATCAACAAACATTCAAACGGCTTTTCTCTCTTTTCTATTTCCATGAAAGATTCTAACAGAGACGCCTCTAATCCGGATTACCATTTCTTCTTGCTTGTATCCCTCCATCATCTCTCAGCTTACACTATGGATCTAGAGAAGTATGAGAGTCTTAAGAGTTGGAGAAAACTAGCCTTCAAACATGCTGATATCCCAGTATGGACGGGAGGGGGGGGGATGAATCTGTTTCAGCTAGTTAAGGTTTAGCTGATTTAATTTAAAAACATAAATAATATAAATATTTCTGCCTCCAGGCCAGATTTTCTCAATGCTTTCCAAACCTTAAACAGGAAACTTCTGATTAGAATCTGATTCACAGGCTTGTTCTCTAAATTAAAATTTGTCAAATTAACTTATTATTAAAAATGGACAATAAACAAATAAGATTTGCAAAGTGCTCTACTTCCTTCACCCAATGCATAGCATACTGGATGGTTCCAGCCACAGAGTTTGTGTTAAAACAAAACTCAGACGCCTCCCAAGAAGTCCAAAAATCTAGAGTATTTACAAGGCGTTTCTGTTACCGCTTCTGTCCTCCCCGGCTTCACTGCCAGGTCGGACCATAAACGACTTATTTAAAAAAAAGATAAACTTAATTTCCTACACCTCTGAGAACATATCCTGTGCTCCCCCTCAGCAAAAACAGACAGAAAATCCTCCATGTAGGTTAAGACAAACGGCAGGAGCAGTTAGAAAGGACTGCAGCCTGATCAGAGGCCGCCGTCTGTACAGCAGACACACGGAGGATGGATGGAGGGAGGGAGGCGTAGCGGGATGCTGGTGAGCCTCTTAGCAGAAGATAAGAGCTTCCTGGATGGTGTTAGGAGAAATAGAGAGGTGTGTGGCAGATCAACCAGTCCGTCTGCGTTCGGAATGACATGAGTGTGATATGATATGTTAAGAAAGCATAAAGTCTTTCGCAGCCCTTTTCTCTCCATTCAGCCCTCTGTTCGCTGCACCGCTCTCCTCTTAGGTCTCTGGGTTGGGGGTGGCGAGCAGCGGCACGTTGTCCCTCCTCCTGCGGCCCAGCGGGGGTCGTCTGTACTGTTCCCCGTCCCCCAGCGTCTGAGGCAGAGGCTTCCTCTTGCTCTCTGGCAGCAGCAGGATGGAGAGCACGGCCAGGAGCGCCAGAGACGAGTAGATGACGTGATGCAGGAAGTAGCCGTAGTGGTTCCGCAGGTCCATGATGGGGGAGCTGAGGCGGCCCACGCAGCCCAGGGCGAGCACGGCGCCCACGCCACTGCCCCTGATAACACAGAGTGTCCTCTTTATCAACACTGACGTATAACTAGGGTCAGAAGATCCTCTTTAAACCACAGGATCACAATAATGTTACATGAAATATCAAAATATAAAGCAGCTAAACGGCTGGTTGACTTTCCGGTGTGATTTCCAGTATTCTGTAGTTCATTCTGACTGGAAGGTTTCCTGATTAAATCTCTAAAGCTCAGAGATTTACAGAAACTTATTGTCTGACAGATTTTTTCCAGAGGAGCTGTGTTAATTATTGTTATTACAAGTTGTTTTAATATTACCTAACCACATAATGCTTCTAGCCATGGTATTTTTTAAGAATTTAGAATGTTGCCTCTTTTAGGCTGAAAATAACTGATTGGTTGATTGTAACTAGTTAGTTTCATTCTTAAAGGAATTTGTCTTCAAACACAAACTCTTCATGAACTCATGTTCAAACTATTTAAGTTAGACTATAAGTGACGTGTTTATTTATGGGTCCTGCACACATTTATACGTTAAGCTGTTCCTATTTTTCAAGGGTGAAATAACTGGAGATTTCAGATATTTTTTAGTTTAAAATCAAAAGTTAATTTTAAATTAAGGGAGGATGTTTTTCTCGTGGTGAGGCTTCAATCTTCCATAGATTATCCCTTCATAATATTGATGCTCATTCAACAGGTACCACGGGTGACAATGAAAGCACTTTGTCATCATTTAATGTTTCTTTCACTTGTTTCCAAAAACATAAATCCATCCTTGTTCCTCATTCCTCTTAAACAAAGCAGAACACGGATTCATTTGCTTGAGATAATAGTTTCCCTTAAAAATCAAGCTCAGAGATTTCCAGAAACTCATCGTTAGCTTAGCTTATTGTTTAGAATCAGTCCTACCAGTTTTCATCAAAGTTAAATATCGTCATCTTAATATTTAAGGTGTTGTTTTAAGCCAAAGGTTTTCAACCTGCAGCTCTGGAGCCACCAGTGGCTCTACTGGGCCTCCTAATAATGGTTTAAATTATAATAAAGAACCAACCAAAGTAGCTCTTAGAAGTTTTAGTGGGTTTTAAAAAGATATTTGATTTAATTTTTTTTACAACAGAATGAGATTAAAAGGACCAGAAAAATGTTTTTAGATCAATTTTCCTTGTTATTAACTGAAAGGTTATGTTGTTTTTATATCAAAATATATCATATAGAGGAAAATCCATTCTTCATCTTTATCAAACATTTTTCCTTATTTTAAAATAAAAAAAAAGAGTCTTCATGTTTTATATTAATTCCTTTCTAGTTGACAGAATGGATGCATTTTAGCTGCAATAATGATGAGTAAATTAACACTATTAAATCTCCATCACTGCTCTACTCAAACTTTATTTCACTAGATTATACATTAAGGTTTATTGTGTTAAACTCTTTTTAATCTGTATATTTATTAGAAAAAGGATGTTTCAACCTGCTTAAAGAACACTGTTTGCACATGAATTAGTTAAATGAGTTTATAAAATGAGAAATATGGAGCGAATTTGCTCTAAAAGTGAATCAAACAGAGAAATAACAAAGAAGTGGTTCACATGTAGAAATCTGATGGTTTTAAGTCAGCCTGTGAGGATAACATTTGCTCTCTTTTGGGGATTTTCTGTGACATTTACTTTGAATTTTCACATGAGCATCTGAAATAATTCATGTAAATTAACACAGTTTTACTGAAGATCTCCTTTAATGGCTGAAAGCCTCTGTTGACTCATAAACCTGCTAAGTACTGATAGAGTACATGTCCTGCCTCCTCATCTACTGCGTTTGTTCTGATCTGTTTTGGGGTCATTAGAGGGTTAGAGAAAGGCGGTAGTTGCTGTGTTTTTTACCTGATGATGGTTGGCATGATCTCTGCGGTGAAAAAGACGCAGAGGGATGCGGTGGCTTGGGAGGAGAAAAGCCCCAGCACTGAGAAAACGGTGATGGCCGTCTCACTGAGATCTGTCAGGGAGGAGAGGAGGAACATCAGTGCTGATGAAGGGGGGGACATGAAGGTGAACTCAGCTTCCTTTGGCTTAGCAGTTTTATCACCTTGTTAGTTACTGATGAATGATTACAGCACAACACCTGATAGAGCTTTGACTTTGCTTTCTCTGCAGTGTCCTACATAAACCAAGTGCTATGCTACTTGTCAGCCACCAGGGGGAGACAGAGATTCTAGAATTTGTGTACACAAAATACAAAGAAAAAACAGCATAGGCTGAACTTTTCCATGAACCAAGCAGACTGGTATGCTTTTAATCAGTCAGAGCCAGCAGGTAAATGGCTGATCAAAGTTCAGATAAACTAAAATCTGTCTCCATCATTAGAAACTGGACTTTAATCCCAGCAAAAGCCTTGTTTAATCATTGCCAAACAGCAGGAGGAGACTTCCAGTGAGATGAAAAGATTCTTTTTCCACCTTGTTGAGCTATTTATAGTGACTCCTGCTTGAGTTCATATTTATGCAGAAAAGCGAGACGTAGCTCCCCGCTGCCCTCTAAAGCCAGCTTACACTCCATGAGTCCCAGGAGGATCAAAGAGGCCAGGCCCGTCATCGTCATGAACAGCAGCAGGATGCCACGGCGACCACACCTGTCCACCGTCGCCCACAGCAGCAGCCAGGCGCCGCCTCCCGCGCTCACAGACAGCAGGTAGGTCCAGTAGAAGCTGGGGGCGGTGCCTCTGACGTCACCACGGAAAGAGCTGTAGCAGTGACTAATGCCATGAGAGATGAATCTGAGGGGGAGAGATGAGGGGAGCAAGTGAGTGAACGCCCGCCCTCCCGCCCGCGTGCATCAACACAGGCTTCAGAGACAGAGTGAAATATGAGGCTGCAGCAGGCCCCTAAACAAAGTGCTGCACTGACACAAAAGATGGCGCTAAATTAATGCGGGGGTGACTTACGAGGTGAAGCCGAGGACGCACAGGTTCTTCCAGATGTTCTTGCTGTGGAAAAGCTCAGGGAAGGACAGGTGGGGGCGGGAGGACGGCACCGGCTCTGAGTCCAGCTCTGCAGGAACAAGAACGAAAATTCCAACATTAAGTTCCAACTGTACCACTGCTGCCTCCCTAACACGTTGCCATGACTACAGTAAATGTTTCTGTCCAGTCTGCAGCAATCCCTCCATTTATCAGTATCTATTTATACTGCAATATAACTTTTTTAATAACGGTGAGATGACTTTTCCAACGTTTCAATATTTACGTCAGCCTATTGTTACTGATTGACATTTAAGGTTTTATGTGCTTTTTGGGGAGTTTCTTTTTTTTTTAAGTATTTCTGTATTGTTTCTAAATTTTAACTGTTTGGTTATATAATTTGTATTTGCTTTAGTTATTCTTATTTATTCTATTTAGTGCTTTATATATAAAAAATAGAAGATTTTTTAGGAAATATTTTGAAGCTCTTGTATTGGAGTTTTATTAACATGGTAAATAATAATCAGAAGTTTGCACTAGCATGTGTTGTGGGGATTCTTAGCAGTCTTTCTAAGGCTTTTTCCCCTTTGGATCAATAAAAAAAAAAATCGCCCAGCCTTAATATGTTGCAACGATCCCTCAAACTAAACATGCATATATAGACAGTAGAAATGAGCTCCTCCCTTTAACAGGAGGAACCCTCAATAGAAGCAAGCTTTGTGTGAACAGCCTTTCATCCTGGGGACTGTTTGCAATGAAAAACGCAGCAATAGCCGTTTCAGCTGCTTTATCTAAGAGAGAGATGCAAATCCACTGCTTGCTTCTATCTACATGGTGACAGATGTTTTTTCTTTTTTCAGAGGAGCTATGTTAATTGTTATTAGAAGTTTTTTTATATCACCTAACCACATAATGCTTCTACCAATGGTATTTTTTAAGAAAATTGCCTCTTTTAGGCTGAAAATGACAGTAGAGATGGGAATCAAAAACCGGTTCCTGTTCAGAACCGGTTCCATGTGTTCCAATTCCATGGCACCGTTCGGCAGCTCGCTTAACGATTCTCTTAACGGTTCCAGGTTGCACCAGAGCCGCTGTGGGCACCACGACTTACATCACTTTTTTACGCACACGGCATTCAGTAAGGAAGAACGACATGACCAGGCGTAAGTTTAGAGAAGCAAAACAAAAAACATGGTGTCTCATCGGGTGAAGCGATCGAAAGTTTGGGTTAATTTTAAGGAAGAGAAAGATGGCAACAAGGCGCTTTGCAATCATTGCAAAGTGGCAATTACATCCCTGGGAGGAAATACACCAAACATGCAGAAACGCCTGCGCACACATCATGGCATATATTTTAACGAATGTCGTGTTTTTGATGCTTCCGGACAGAAGCTAAAGTTACGACCTGCATGGAAGGCAACTCTGGTGGTAAGTAGCAAGTTTTATATCACTGCCTGTGCTTAATGTGACTCCTAGTAAATCATATGTCATTCTGGAAATAAACCAATCTCCTACCTCTCTTTGGGGTTATTAGGGGAGTGTGTCTTTCTCGTTAATCCATCCCTTCATTGCTAGCATGTTTAATTAGAACTCATGGTAGCGGGAATTCTTACATGATTCAAGCTATTGTGATGGATGTATGGAAACATGCTACAAAGTTGCTTCGCAGTTCAGGGAGCGAGAGAAAGGTGACGCTCGTTTATTTAAATCAGGGGGAGATGAGTTTATTTCCCGAAATTATACAGTAATGCTTTTTCATTAAACGGAATCGATAAGGAATCGAATCATTTAACAGAATCGATAAGGGAATTGGAATCATGAAAATCTGATCAATTCCCAACCCTAAATAACCGATTGGTTGATTGTAACTAATTAGTTTAATTCTTTAAGGAAACTCTTCATGAAACTCTTCACGTTCAAACTAATTAACTTAGTATGTTTTCAGACTTTTGACTATAAGTGACGTGTTTATTTATGGATCCTCCACACATTTATCTGTTAAGCTGTTCCTATTTTTCAAGGGTGAAATAACTGGAGATTTTAGAAATTTAAATACAAAACTTTATTTAAAATTAAGGGAGGATGTTTTTATCGTGGTCAGGCTTGAATCTTCCATAGACTATGATTTATGCTCAGTCAACAGGTACCAAGGCTCACAATCAATTACTTATCTCATTTAATGATTCTTTCACTTGTTACCCAAAACATGAATGTGAGTGAACCCTGGTTGCAGGAAATGCAATGAACTCTAAACTTCCTCATACCTCATAAACAAAGCAGAACACAGTTTCCCTTAAAAATCACTGTCACACATTCCAGCGTTTAAAACACAAAGACAAGAAAAATACGGTTTATTTCCCTTTAAAAAGACAATGGTGAGGTTTGTGGGAGATGAGAGGATAAAGTAAAGTTGACAAAACAGAAGCAATGCTGGAAAGAGCTGCTTCACCTGATCACAGCCCAGCAAACATGTTTGTATGTAAATAAAACCTGGCTTAAGTCATCTTCTACAGCAGCAGCACATCATTATAGCTGCTTTTTAACGCATTTAATACATAATTTGAGCTACTTTAATGTTTGCTTTAGCAGGAAAATCCCTCAGTTACACACAAAAACTTTAACATGATGGTTTAGTTCATTCAATTTAAAACTATTCCTGCAGCTTTTAATGCAAGAGATTGAACATTAATTTGTTGTTTTTAAAACTTTTTTTATAAATATGGTTTTGCTAAAAACCCTTAAAGGAATATATATAAAATAAAACAAAGAAAAAAGTGTAAGAAGCTTATGTTAGTCGGGCTATTCGCTCACATAGCTAGCCTGCAGCCTGCTGCTTAACAGTCAAGCTGCTTCATTTAAACATACAGTGGGGCAAAAAAGTATTTAGTCAGCCACCAATAGTGCAAGTTCTCCCACTCAAAAAGATGAGAGAGGCCGGTAATTTTCATCATAGATATACCTCAACTATGAGAGACAAAATGAGGAAAAAAAATCCAGAAAATCACATTGTCTGATTTTTAAAGAATTTATTAGCAAAATATGGTGGAAAATAAGTATTTGGTCAATAACAAAAGTTCATCTCAATACTTTGTTATATACCCTTTGTTGGCAATGACAGAGATCAAATGTTTTCTGTAAGTCTTCACAAGGTTTTCACACACTGTTGCGGGTATTTTGGCCCATTCCTCCATGCAGATCTCCTCTAGAGCAGTGATGTTCTGGGGCTGTCGCTGGGCAACACGGACTTTCAACTCCCTCTAAAGATTTTCTATGGGGTTGAGATCTGGAGACTGGCTAGGCCACTCCAGGACCTTGAAATGCTTCTTACGAAGCCACTCCTTCGTTACCCGGGCGGTGTGTTTGGGATCATTGTCATGCTGAAAGACCAAGCCACGTTTCATCTTCAATGCCCTTGCTGATGGAAGGAGGTTTTCACTCAAAATTTGACGATACATGGCCCCATTCATTCTTTCCTTCACACGGATCAGTCGTCCTGGTCCCTTAGCAGAAAAATAGCCCCAAAGCATGATGTTTCCACCCCCATGCTTCACTGTAGGTATGGTGTTCATTGGGTGAACTCAGCATTCTCTCTCCTCCAAACACGACGAGTAGAGTTTTTACCAAAAAGTTCTCTTTTGGTTTCATCTGACCATATGATATTCTCCCAGTCATCGTCTGGATCATCCAAATGCTCTCTAGCAAACTTGAGACGGGCCTTGACATGTACTGGCTTAAGCAGGGGGACACGTCTGGCACTGCAGGATTTGAGTCCCTGGCGGCGTAGTGTGTTACTGATGGTAGCCTTTGTTACTTTGGTCCTGCTCTCTGCAGGTCATTCACAAGTTCCCCCCGTGTGGTTCTGGGATTTTTACTCACCGTTCTTGTGATCATTTTGACCCCACGGGGTGAGATCTTGCGTGGAGCCCCAGATCGAGGAAGATTATCAGTGGTGTTGTATGTTTTCCTTTTTCTAATAATTGATCCCACAGTTGATTTCTTCACACCAAGCTGTTTACCTATTGCAGATTCAGACTTCCCAGCCTGGTGCAGGTCTATAATTTTGTTTCGGGTGTCCTTTGACAGCTCTCTAGTTTTGGCCATGGTGGAGTTTAGAGTGTGACTGTTTGAGGTTGTGGACAGGTGTCTTTTATACTGATAACGGGTTCAAACAGGTGCCATTAATGAAGGTAACGAGTGGAGGACAGAGGAGCCTCTTACAGAAGAAGTTACAGGTCTGTGAGAGCCAGAAATCTTGCTTGTTTGTAACTGACCAAATACTTATTTTCCACCATATTTTGCAAATAAATTCTTTAAAAATCAGACAATGTGATTTTCTGGATTTTTTCTTCTCATTTTGTCTCTCATAGTTGAAGTATATCTATGATGAAAATTACCGGCCTCTCTCATCTTTTTAAGTGGGAGAACTTGCACTATTGGTGGCTGACTAAATACTTTTTTGCCCCACTGTATTTTTTTCTTTATTTTATAAAGAGCAGAGAAAAAGGCAGCATTTTTTCATCAGACGGTTGCGACCCTATCCCTGGCATCTCATCAAAGCATCTGTAAATGATGAGCAGTGATTAGCCCACTGAGAGGCGTGTGGCTATCGATGCCGATGGCTTCACATCTGGCTGTTCGTCTTAAAGGTAGAATGAGAAGAGAGTGATACTGCCACCGGGTCAGAGACCAAGAAAACTGCAAGTGTGTTTTTTCAGCCAGAGAAAGTAGGAGGGAGATGACAGACCCCTCCATCGTCTCATAAACACTTACCATTTATTGGGACTTAGAAGATGATATATCAATATATAAAAATACTGAATTAATAAATTAAAATGTTGCAAAGTGCTAGCCTGATAAACCAGACTAAATGTGAGATTAAATCAGGGTTCCTACAGCATAAGGCAAGTTAAATTCAAGACTTTTTAAGACTTTTTAATGCCACTTGAAATAAAAATTTAAGACCAAATTTACAAGAAACACACGAAAAACCAGCTTGCGACAACTTAACCCAAAGGTTTATTTTAACATAAACCACTGCACTAATGTTTCAAATTTTGAAAAGCTTCCCATACAGGAAGAAAGCTAAAAACACACAAATGACAGATATATTTGAACAATTATTTAACTGAACTCACAAACTTTGTTTTAGCAGAGAAAAAAATAATCTGTTTTAAAGCCCCAACATAACCAGTGCTAAGTCTTTTTTGCAGTTATTTTTCTTTGTATCGTTTTCTTAGTATGTTTGATTTGGTGATAAGTGGAGGCGTTGCAGAGACAAAGGTGGAACTAAACTGAGAAATACCGGCTGTTTCTCAGTAACTCGATTTTGACGCTTTGTGTTTCGTGCTTCACATGTGCGACTCCACTGCCTTAATTCCCATCGTTCTGAGCTTGAATCGCTTTTTGCACAAAATACACTGTGCCTCATGTATGTTCTCTGGTTTTAGCCATGGAGAAAACTCTTGGCTGGAGACAATTTTGGTTACATTTACACTTGCTCATATTTTCCAGACGAAAAGTTAATGGCGCATCTCCCAAATGTCCCGGCCGCAACAACGAGTTTATTGGTTCAGCTATCGGGACGGAACCAATAATGGTGAGCCTATATATTTTTTTTTAATAATAAAAAAAAAATGTCAATTTAGACGTTTTATTTAGATTACAAAAATAAATCGTAATAAAAATAATCCTATTTATGATGTTTGAAAGACTTTTTAAGGACCCCCGGGAACCATATAAATGTGTAATTTAGTCTGGCCCCGAGGAATGAGACATCGAAAGACAACCCGTTGTTTTTCAAACCATGTCTGTGCCTATTGGCCAACGCTCTGACCAATGAGCGCAACTGAGTGTGACGTAGGAAGTGCAGCAGAAAGCTGGTGGGGGAGTGTAAACAAACAGCCTGTCGGTAAAATGGCGAATATATCCTTCTTAAAAATGAATGAGCGTAGAGCCTCTCCCTGCTCACGTTTCAACGAAAACCCCAAGTCTAATCCTTCCAAAACTGATTCAAAAGCTGAATCAATAGTTCAATAGTTGTTGCCATCTTCCTTGTTTCTCTTTCTCCAGCGTCGCGCAGCTTTGTCGTCACACCCTGAAAACCCCGCCCGCTTTGCATCGAAAAGTTCAAAACACATCTCTGCGTTGTGATTGGCCCACCAGTTCTAGGGCCTGGGGCATTGATCGAGGCTAGACCACTCGCAGGCAAAAATGATTTTGGCAGCTGGCGGGTGGGGCTAGTTTACTAGCTTAGCATAGTGCTACTTTAAAAGCATTATTAAAAAAAGAAGCCCAAAGATGGACAAACCTGTGAAGCTCTCGTCATCCCTCAGGTCTCGGTTGGAGTTCCTTCTCTCGTTGAAGGCGTTCATGTCTGCAGATCGCTCTGTGAGGAGGAGCCAGCGAGGAGACTCTGGGAACACACCGGGAATACTGCAGGACAGGAAAAGCAAATATAACCACCCTTTGACAACAAACCTAATCATCTGAAAGCTAAGGTGGATTTAGCAGCCAGGATTTATTCCATCATAGGAAATAAACAGTGCAGGTCAGCAAGCGGTGCAAGACTTTAATCCCTTCTTACTGGCATTTGCAGATTATTGCTACAAATCTGCTAATAACCAGATGTGATTGAGTTTGAAGGCTTGTTTTTCCAGCAGAAAGCTGACACGTTGAATAAAGTGGCTCTAATGTGTTCTGACACGAGCAAAGAGGAGATCAATACAATCTGACAGAGCTATCTGGAAGCCAGCTGGCTCTCAGAAAAAGGTGCTTTTAATACTGAGGCCATCATTTCTCAAGTTCTTTTGCTTAAAAGGAAGTAAACTACTTTGAGTAAGTGATCGTACCCATAGCTGAGGAAGAGTGTTAGAGGGGCCGCCCCAGCTCCCAGCAGACCCCTCCAGGACTGGCAGCCGAGGGCCACGGCCAGTAGCAGCAGCTCTCCTGCCACAGTCATGAGTCCGGCCAGCATGGTCGCCACAAGCCGGAGGGACGGCTCACAGAGCTCCAGACCTAGCAGGCAAGGAAACATCGTTAGTCTAATTTGCTCTCCTCTGGGATGCTAATCTTCCGTGTCTGACTCTAATCTAGAGGAGCTTTCGTCTTGCAAACACATTCGACTCTTTTAGCATGATAAACCAGCTAGGTAATTACATGCTGCTGTTTACAAATGCAGTCTTTTGACTCTGGCTCAAAGCACCAATTAAAAGCTAATTATGGATATTTAACCAGGCGAGCCTGAGCAGACATATCAGTCACTTACATCCACAAACAAGCTGACATCAGGATGGGTGGGGGGGTTGTTTGGAACCAAACAGCATCTTTGAGGGTAAAAAATAATAAAGCGCCAAAGTATTCACCCCCCTTTGTCCCAGAGAAAAGGAACATCGACAAAAAGCAGCGAATAGTTGTGAAACTTTGGGAGAGGATGCATCGTTTTTACTACACTGTAAACATAAAACTCTATAGATTGATCCTAAATGAATGTTTTAAACAGATACGTCTCTATAAGCTTTTTATCTAAAGACTCAAACTCCACCAAATTAGATCAAAGGAGTCCCTCTTCAAAGTCATATTCAGTAATTTAATTAGTTCCAGGCTTTGACCAGGCCGTACTAATTTACCAGCAGCTTTGGTTGTTTAACTCGATGGTGTTCATCCTTGCTTATGATGCTTCCACCACCATGATTTGTGATGAGATTGATGTATTTAAGGTGATGTTAAGTTTCTTGTTCCCCCTTTGGCAGATTCTCCCACCTAAACCGTGGAACTCCTGGCTGCTTCTCTGTTTAAAGCTCTCTTTGTTCGACTTGTATCTCATGTCACTACAAACATTCTTATTGTGAGGGATTGCTGAAGAGACAATGAGTCGATGCAATCAGCTGCTTTTCCTTAGATAGAAAACTGAATCAATTTGACTGTAAGATCTGGTTGAATTGCCTTGAGGTGACGTGTGTTGTGAATTGAATTGAATTGAATTGAATTGAATGTGAATTGAACTGAATCTAGTAGTGCTGTGTTACACAAAATAAATTTTCCGATTCAGAATCAAAATGCATATAAATTAAATCTATCTAAAGATAGATTCATTTAACCAAAGATTTGGGGATTTTTCTAATTTGTATTTCCCACCCATCTTACAGCTGCCATTAACTACCATTACTTTATTTAATTGCTTTTGAATGCTGAATATAATTATTAAAGTAAAACCTAAACAAAATGTTTAATGCCAGCAATCTAATTTCAGAAAGGTTTGGATCAAAAGGAATCGATTCAAACCAGATTCGTAAAATTTTAAATTGATACCCATCTTTATTATTCGGCTACCTTTTCATCCATCCATCCAATTTCTGTCACGCTTATCCCTACTGGGGTCGCAGGGAAACACCGAGACAAACAGGACAAACAACCATTCACACCATAAGGGCTGGTTATCCTCCTGCAGCAGTGTGTCGCAGTGAGCTTGTCGCAGATATTTTTGATTTATGCCCAATATTGAAGCGTGGTCTGCGCTATGTTATTCCACGCCACAACGCAATCACGAACTAGCGAACTAGCTGTGGGTCTAGATACGGCCGAGGTGGTGAGGAAGAGGGGGCGAGTTTGTGCGACAACAGAGGGACATGAGGGCGAAAAAGAGCGAGGATCCAGGTGGAAAAAGGGTGCCAACATTCTCACACACCTCACTCTTCGAACTGGTCCATCTTCCCGAGTTGTTTTCCACAATGGCGGTCATACAAACAAAACAAGTCGGTAAGGTAGGAAATACGCATAATGTAGCGCAGATGTAGATTTGACCAATCACAGGCCTCCTGTCAACTACAATTTTGGAGAGGTGCAGCAGAGTGTTTGCGGAAGGGGCGGAGGCACATTTGCATTCACTGCAACGCACACACAGACGACCTGGTTGGTGAGAATAAATCAGCCTTAAGGAGGATTTAGAGAAGCCAGTTAACCTAACAGTCATTTTTGGACTGTGGGAGGAAGCCGGAGTACCCGGAGAGAACCCATGCATGCTCAGGGAGAACATGCAAAGATCATGCAAAGGAGACCTACTGCGCTATTTCAATAACAAGTTTTACTTACGGGTGATATACAGGGTTAGATAGACGCCTGCACTGGCGGCAGCCAGGCAGAAACGCATGACAATGAAGATGGAGGGGTACGGAGAGACACACACCAGCACCCCGAACACCACCGACAGGGTGAGGGAGATCAGCAGGGTTTTGGAGCGACCCAGCCTGCAGAAACAGCAACACAAAGAGGAGCAGCTGAGACACGTTTGAACTAAGATCAGGTTAAAACAAAAACAAAAAAAGAAAGAAGAGGATGGGGGGACATAAACAAGACTATTTAGAGTTAAATCTGTTATTTACCTTCAGCTTTAAAAGAGTTTGTTTTTAAAAAAAACATTGTTTAACTTCAAGACAAATTTAAATAACTCTTCTTCCTCAAAAAGCCAAAAAACTAAGATGCTTAGCGAATCAATAGTGACCATATATCAGTCCTGAATTACAGTTTGGCAGTCTCCTGTTTCCTGTCTCAGCCTCTTCTTTGGGCCCTTCGAGGATCCAGCATTAAATTACTTGCCCTAACACACCCTCAGCTGGTCAGGAAATTAATTAGGGTCGTTAGCTGATTGAAATGACATCATCTCCCTCCAAATCTTACCAGGACTGCGGCTAAACCTTTCCCGGGTCCATTTAGCAGAAAGCTGCAGAGGGTCACTATGGTTAACTGGTCTAAAAAAACTTTACCTATTTATGTAATTAATTGGGGATTTTCTGTGACACAAACCAAAATGTAATATAGTTGTAAAGTCATTTTCATGCAGGGATAAAGCCTCCACACAGCATGATGCTGCCACATCCGAGTTTGATAGAAGACGTAAACTAGAGTTGGATCCGATTATTAATCCATAGGGTGTAATATGATGGTAGCTAAGCTTTCAATGGGGCTTTGGTAGGGCTTTATACAACTTTTAGGAGTGGGTTTGTAGGGGATTTGTGCAGCATTCGTGAGGTCAGATTAAGATGAGTTTGTTTTAAAGTCATTATATCAGGTTGAGACCAAGGCCGTTTCTCAATACGTGCACTAGTGCGCTCTCATGTGCTCGTGTATTCGTGAAACGTCATAGACCTCAGCCCCAGTACTGTTCCAATTCACAAGAACAGCAGTCCGAGAAAGGACAAACTCCCCGGATGTTGTTCTCTCCCCTCCCTCTTTACCCAGCATGCATCAGAGCAGACTTGTCCATTCTTGAGATTGACAGCTGTCACAGCATGCACTGCGGCAGCAGCAGCTTCCAATGGAGCGCTTACAGAGCTCAGAGTATTGTTTAAAGTTCTCTTTTCTGTTGCTGTTGTTCAGTAAAAGTACATTTTAAGATTATTTGAGGCGAGAATATTATACTTTAAACCGTCACTATATGGTCCATTTACCGATTTAATGCGTAATTTGAAAAAAAATTCAGAAGTTGAGAGCACTGCGGCGGAGCTTCGAGGCTAACGACAGCCAGGGCTAACCGCGGCCCGTCTGCAGCAGCCCTCTCTCGGCATAGCTGTGTGTGAAGGACCGCTGGCTCTGATGGAGATATTCTTGTTTTATTTGGAAAAATGTTAATTTGATTTGTGTTTATCTGACTATATATTATTCCCCCACTAAATGAAAAAGTAAGAATTTAGCATCTAGAGATTATTAATAACAGGAGGTGAAATGCAGCTCTAGACGAGCTGAGCGTGTGGTGACATCATCAGTACGCTTCAGTTCCAATTGACCCATATTTATGCTGCATGCTCCCGTTCTCCCCAAGTCCAGACTTTCCTGCGTTCTTCTAAAACACATACTTGGCGATACATAACCCTTTTAATTAGTTATAGTATCACCAACAGTCACCTGTGAAATATTTGGTAGAAAGGAAAACAGAAAAATGGATCCTCCTTCTGCAGGATAATGTCTATATGTGTGGCAGCTGTGAACCAGGAAATGACTGGAACACCTGAACTCAATCATTTGGAAACGATTGACAGCAAACTGCTTGTTCAGTTCACCATAACTCATTGAATTTCACACATGAGCTCCGATCTTACCAAAGGTTGAACATGTCTATCTTTCTTTCCAGCTGTGCTAAGAACAAGCTCATTGACTCCATCGTATGTTTTTTTTTTTACTAGTTTATGTCTCTTTGTTCCACAGACTGGAAACTAATACATAAATCTCCACAGAGGAAACCTGGACCAAAGCGACTGGATTAAAGAAAAATGAACAGATCTGTAAGAAAGAAGAAAAACACTGCTTAGATTGTTTCTTCATTCACTGAGCACCGAATACATTACCTGTCAGCAGCGTAGCCCAGGCCCAGGCAGCCCATCAGAACGCCCAGGATGAAGCACACCTCCTCCACCGGAACCAGCCAGTACTGGGCGCACACCAGATCCCACTGGACAGACGGAGAGAGAGAGAGCGCTGTCAGACATGACCTGCTGCAGTCAGGACATTTCCATTTTACAGAAAGATCGTTTTGGACGAGCATCGAAGTGCAGAAAATGAACAGAAAGCTGTGGTTAACAATCAGTGAAATCAGTGATGAAAGTCCACCAGAGGAGGGATATCGAAGAGGAGCTTCGATCTCTTTAGTTAGAGAAGGTGAGGTAGAATACCGGTTAACAGCCTTAAAGAAAGTGAGGTCAATAGAACATTTGTTTCTCTGCTTTCAGATTGGGTCTCATTAAACGGATCCACTGATTTGCATGAGCTGAGCTCCACTGAAGGGAAGCAAAGTAAGGTTTGAAGGATCCGGTTTGAAGGGAGTTGGAGCCGAAACATTAGGAGACCGGCCGGAATGCTTTGCACGGAATGCTTTGCACGACAGGAGCGGAGCGGGAATGGGAACTAACAGGTTCTGAAACTGACCTGACTGGTTTGGTGAGATCAGAGAGATTGTTCACAGGGACGCAAACCTGCAGCCAGGCCACACAGTAGGCCTTCATTGATTAGAGGAAGGAAAAAAACAACATACCCGTCAACCTTGAGGTCACCTGACCAGTAAATAAGGTCTGTTAGAGAAAACATTAGAAAAAAAAAACAAAAAATGAAGAGCGAGGAGAAATGTAGCCTACAGAGAAGTTTAAAGCAGAGTTCGGTCTAACAGGATTTATTTTAACAGTTAAAGTCATTCAGTCCACTTAATCTGAGTGGCTGAGAAAGGAGAGAATGATCAGAGAGGAAGCTAAGCTCTCTAGACCCACAAGTCAGCTGGGGGAATGTTATGACAAACCCAAAGATGGTGGACTAAATCCAGGGAGATGCAAGCAATGGTTTAAAAAAAAAGTTGTGAATAAATTAGTGTGATTCAACAAAGTAGAAGACGATCCCATCAGATTTTCCAGCATGCATTTAAAAAAAAACACTGTGAGAAGGAAAACTAACACTGAACATCATCCTAAACGCTCCATCTTCCCTGCTTTGAAGCACGGTGGTGGCAGCATCATGCCTTTCAGAAGCCTTTCAGATGAGCATCGGCTCTAATTTAAAACATATCCATCAATAAAATGGTCTAGTCAAAGATCCGTAATATAAGCAAATCTTGTTATCTTGTGATATTACGCATGTTGTTACTGAAAATATCTTCAAAACAGTCTTTTTATTTGACGCTTTACAACTAAAACATCGTTTGATTAGAAGACTGAGCAGCGACGCTTCTCAGCATTTCCTGAATTTACTTTGGGTCGGAAGTTCCCGCGCTGTTCGGCGTCAAGCGTGTCCAAATGGTTCCGAGCTACAAAATAATCAAAGTATTATATTAAAAACTTTTTTTTGTGGATGCTCAACTGCAACCGGCATCCAGCTCAACTCAGACACCAATGGCAACTCCACGAAAAATGCGAAAATCAACCCTGCCAAGTAGGAGCGCAACCTACGAGGTCGACCAGATGAGAGCTGCAGTTCTGTGTTTTAGCCACAGGTGGCAGCATCATAGAAAACTCCATAATGTCTCTTTAAATCTGCAGGTGATCATTTTCCTCCAGATAAACTGACTGATTAATATTTTATTTTTGCTTTTCTCTAGAAAAGTCACCAATTCTGTTTCTAGATGTGCAAATCTACCTGAACTTTTTTTAGTTGTTTAATTTGAAACAAATAACAAACAACAACTTTGTTTTGATCTCAATAAATAAATCCCAATGTTACACAGTTAATGTTTGTTGTAGCAACATCTGAAAGTGTTTCAAACACTCCTGAAAGACTCCATCTACAGCGTTGATGTCTTAAAGGAGGCGAACCTTTAAAGAAATGGGAAACGTTTATCGATCCGTGTCGGAGTTAAAGCTAATCAGGAGCTTCTCCTGCCTCATTTCAAACATACTGCCACCTCAGCACAAAGATGCTGCACAAAATAAAGGAGGAAAAGCCTCACAGACAGCAGAGCATCCTGTCTGCAAACCTGAGTGTGAGCACTGCTGGGCAACGCTTTCACTACACGGATGCTTTTGCATCCAAATGCCTCCCTTGGCAGCGTTTGAGCCTTTTTCCGTGTGCTGCAGTGGTGTGGGTGGATTACTAGCATACTGCCCTAACTCTGTGGACTGGGTGGGGCTCCTACACCAGTGTGGTCAGAAACAGAAAAAAAATGGGGCGACAAGTTTACAATCCATGATGCATGCTGCAGAGGTGAGAGGGAGCATATGGATGAAGTCCAGGAATCAGCTGCTGCTTTAATTACAGCTTAAAAGCTCCAGGATACAAAGTTGTTCTCTTATACTCTAGGAGCACAAAGCTGGAAAGCAAATGATTGATGTTGGCCAAAGCAGTCGTGTAAATATAAACTAGGACCAATGAAGAAAAGATTTCTTTTGTCCTTCATTCCCAAATAATAAATATTTCCTTATTTGAATGCCTTGGTCTCTGTTCTAAATGGTTCAACCCAAGCAAATCCTTCTCCCAAAAAAAGCCTTTAGAACTACAAAGGGATATGGAAAAAAAAACAGTCATGCAGTTTTTTCCTTTAACCAACCTGAACTCAAAGACAATCATTGATCATTGACTTCCACAGATCACCACCTGAGCGTACAACACTCAGAAGACTTCACCACATTAAAAAATAACAAATCCCAGCCTGAACCGCATCAGCATCCAGCTGAGAGAGAGGAAAACGAGAAGAACCTGCAGGAGATAGCGAAGGGAGCCTAAAAGAGTCCCAACTCTTTCCGATTAGCAGCAGAAACAGAGATCTGAGAATCGTTCCCACCCCCAGTCTGTACCAAATCATCACAGCAGAGTTCCTGTGTTACACTAAACAGCTTTACCTCCAGTTTTTCCAAGTAATATCAAAAAGGCAGCAACAGAAGAGGGGCTTGTTGTCTTTAAATCCAACATGGCCGCCAGATGTTTGAAACACAGCACCAGCCGAAGTGTTAAACCTGTTTGTTTGCACTCCTGCTGGCTGCTCCTCATTGACAGCACTGCTGTGCATTTTTCTTCTCTGCTTGTGTGTGAATTATAGAGAAACCGAATAGCATTGAGCAGCTAGCCTGGTCCAGGAGCACAACATTTAGCAAAGATGTCGTTTTAAGACTGCAGATCTGCCTGCACTACCTCCTGGTTCATGTCGTCTGCTTTAGCTCCTACTGACAGCCACTAAGGACAAGGGAACGGACTCTGACGCTCATAAAGTTGTTGCTTCATCACATCTTTGTATCTCTTGTTGCACCGTGGAAGCAGGTGGTCAGAAACTTTTGGATCTCTGTAGCTGAAGGCAGCAGAAGCAGCAGAAGTGGTGCTTTGTACAAAACAGGAGGAGTTTTTATCTCTATCCAATCTGCTTTAAAGCCAAGAGAAAAGCTTCCTCATTTATTTGTACACTATTGTAAGGCTGCCCGCCCCCCCCCCCCCCCCCCCCCCCCCATCTGTTCTTTAAACTTTCTTATATCTGTCCTTTAATTAAACTTTTATTAAACATAATAATAACCCTGATGTATTTTATCAAGTTTACATCATGTTATATATGGTTTCCTCTGCTATTGTGGCAAGTAGTTTTAACATTTAATAGCCAAATAGGAATTTGTAAGCAAAACCTTCACTATTTCATACTTCCTGCGTGTAAAAAGCAGATATCATTTACATCATATCACATATAAATGCTGTTACCTTTCATTTCATTTTATTCCTTCACCTTAAATAGGGCCTATTATTCAACATTGTTGTTTGCATCTTTTTAAATAGTTACATCTTTTAACTGATTTTAACTTAAAATTTTTCTCAGTGGCTAAAGTAGGTTTTAATCCTTAAATGTTCAGAACATTTTTAGTTGAAGGAAATGGATTTAGTGAATCAGAACCAAAACAAAAAGGTATAATTATATTATTCTCATTCACATTAGTGTTTACATTCATTTAAACCATCAAAAAAGATGTCCGGGTGGTTATCTGTGGAAGGAGGAGAGGCCTGCGGCTGTGGAGGAACGCAGCCTCACACAGAAGTATCTTGAAATGAACAGGAAACAACATGTCACCAATTAGGAGATCCAAGGAAGATTTTTTTAGATTATTATAATACTTGAAATGAATGAAAGCCGAAAGTAGCCTGGAATGTTCTGTATGTAATCCTGTTTGAAGCTAAGAGGGTTATAATCCTATAAAACACTTGTGGAGCGTCACACAGACTTTTATTTGGGTGTTCCACTGTTTAAATAAGTTTGTGATGCTAAATGGAATTAGCACAGCCTGCCAGGATGGGCAGCTGCCTTTAATATTGAAACGAAAATAAAGCAAAGACACCCAGCAGGCCAGAGGCTGAAGCTTTACCTCCGTCACGATGTTGTTCTTCAGCCCCTCTGTGACGTTGTAGTCCCATCCGCCCTCGCAGTCCACCACGGCCGACTGGCTGCTGTTTGCGTACTGCTTACACTGCGATGGGCTCCCCGTCTCCCCGGGCCTCACCCCCTTCTCCCAGGGAAGGGAGGCGTTCAGGACCTCCGGCGCAGGCGATGGGCCGGGCAGGCGGCAGTGGTGGGGAGGGGAGAGGGTGATAAGGGGGTCGGAGGAGAGAAGGAAGGCCAGAAAAAGGTTGGGTAGGATGGAGAGAGCGATCAGTACGCGCTGCTTCTTCCTGCCCAGAGCCAGCACCATCACCTCACCTGTGGGGGGCAGCGAGGGCGGGGCGGGGAGGGAGGAGGAGGACGGGGCCGGGGAGGTAGGAAACGGGGAGGAGGGCAGGGACGGGGGAGGCGCTGGACATGGAGAAGGGGAGACGAGGGGAGGCGAGTCGGGGGATGTCATCGTTTGGGGATGGAGGTCCACAGAGCTCTAAAAAAAACAGAATACACAGAAAAACATGGTAGTGGTAGCATCATGCTGTGGGATCTCCTTTTATATACAATGAGAAGATTCTTTGGATTCATTACATCATTCTAACCTAATTAAAGCCTCACAGCTAACAGAGTCTGACATCACTTTAATAACAACCTTATAACCATCAGTTAAAATCCAGATCATTGTTTTTGTTGGAGGATAATAAAGTTTTGAGTATAGGGAGCTCTGATGTGTCTCTGGGACAGCCTATCTGCCCACATGGGGCTCCTGCAGGAGTGTTTTCCTTCCACAGGGCGAGGAAGTCTAACAGAAAAGGAATCCCACTGGGTTACATAAGAGCTTTTTTTGTTGTTTTTTTAGGAGGTTGAAGGGAAAGGACGTGGAAGGAATGTAACACCAGGGGCCAAACTGGCTGGCCTCTGAAAACAGAGCAGCAGTGATGGAGGGGCCCCCTGTTAAAGACACCTGCCACGGAAAAAAATAACTAAACAAAAATAAAAGCGGATGTTTTTCCAGCATCTGCGTGGCTCCCAGAGTAAATCCTCACATTCACTTACCGTTGATTAAAAGAAGGTTAAACTGGAGCCAGAAATGAGCGCGTTGTTTCCTCCAAACATCCGTAACATCGCGGGGTTTGGACGGATTTCACCACATCCTCCGATACTCAGCTGGTCCAGCCTGCTTCTCTAACATCTGAGCAGACATTTCTATCCAGGAGGAGAGCAGCTTCTTGTGTCCACCACCTTTGATTCGGACAGCAGGCGGCTGTCAGTCCGGAGCTCAGCTAAGGCTCCGGGGTTGGGACATGTGATGGGGGACCCGGTTCGGTGCTGCTGTTAGTCCGAGTGTCCGAGCGCCGACATTACAACAGGAACAAGAGGGAATAATAAGCCAGAAGTGGGTACGACATCACCTTAAAGGGGAATGAGCAGACAGGCGGACAATGAGGGTGGAAAACTGCGGAGAGACGCCTGTTTAAAGGGGACTGCGCGACCGGCGGCGGAAAACTTCGAGAAAAATCGTCTGAGATCGTCAAGAAAGCATCTAACCTGCCGACAAAGATCGTGTACGTAAAGTGATGATTCACTTTGACTAAAAAAGTGGCTGCTAAAAGGATAAACTCCAAAATAAAACCAAATAAATGAGTCTCGCGGTTACTACTGACTAAAAGCATATAAGTTATCACGTTTACACAATATATTTGTTATCAAATATTAATTTTCTCAAAAATATTAATTTAAATTTCCAATAAAAGATATACAGAGAAATACGGAAGAGGATTAGAGCCACTAAAAAAAAAAAAAAGTTAACTGATTTTTACATTTTATTTCAGTTTAATATGGAAAAAAAGTCCGAATTCTAACTTTAATCTCAGTATTCTGACTTTTTTTCCCCAAATTACACTGAGATAAAATTTGAGAAAAATATTTATTTTCTCAAGTGACAGCAATACGTACATAACAAAACAACAATATTAATTTAAATTTCCAATAAAAGATATACTGTTAGGGTTCCAGTTTGTGTGGGTTGTTTTTCTGTGTTTTTTCCTCTCCCCACCACCAGGCGGTGCCCTGTCCTCGTTGGGCCTCCCGGCACACCTGCGGCTCATTGGTTCATTACCAGAGGAGTACTTGAGCTGCGGACTGTCACCACCTCGATGCCAGAGTGTTTTACAGTATTGGGTACTCTAGCCTTACCAAGATTAGCAGAGTCTAACTTTTGCCTTGTCTCTCTGAGTCTAAGCCTTGCCTTTGTCTTTGTTCTCCAGTAGGATGCCCTCCTGATCCATTGGATAAGCCTGGTCCTTTTACCCCCCCCCCCCGCCCCCGCCCCCCCCGAAACAATAATTCGAGTCACACTGAACAAGGGGAAACCTTCACCAGATCTGTTCTAGCCCACTTCAGGAAAACCCGGTGACAGTCCATTCCATTGCTCCTCTGGACCCAAGGCAAGTCTGCCTGTCCGCCCTCCAACGAGTTCCTTCATCTCTAGATTAAACCCCCCACAAACTGGACCCAAGGGAAACCTAGAATCTCCCTAACGTGAGTCTTCTCCAGCAATTCACCAATCTCATTCCTTTTTCCTACGGACCTTGAACTGATCTTTGGGATCTCCCCTAACAGTTTCCGGTTCCAGTTCACCAGACCGCTGAAGTCCCACTGTGATAACTGCATATAATCTCTCTCTCTGTTATTTTTGTCAACCTCTCAATAAACCTGTTAACTTTTCCCCTGGCTCTCTGAGAGAAACTCTGCATGTGGGTGAGATCTTTAAAAACCATCATGACATATACAGAGAAATACGGAAGAGGATTAGGGCCACTGAAAAAAAAAAGTTAACTGATTTTTAAATATTATTTCAGTTTATTATGGGGAAAAAGTTAGAATTCTGATATTAATCTCAGAATTCTGACTTTTTTCCCCATATTACACTGAAAACTTTTTTTTTTTTTTTTAGGTTAGGGGTAACCATTCAACAAATACTGCAGAATGGGAGAACCGAGATAGAGTGAAGCAGAATGGTTAAAAGTCACTCTTATGTCCTCCAGCAGTCTAAGCCTATAGCAGCATAACTATAGAGATAGCTCAGGATAGCTTTTGTTATCCTGAGTTTCAAGCCTAATATTAATAGTATAGTAGAAAGGATGTCAGCCTCACAGACTAAAACTGGTAGCTGGTTCTATAAGAGAGGAGCCTGATAACTAAAAGATCTCTTACATATAAACTAAACTAGACCTGCGAAAAACTAAAAGTAGTCAAAGAACTTTCCCACCTGAGCTAAAGATCTCAGCAGCTGCTCTAAAATGACCACGGGCTTTTGATTATAGCAGTCCTTGACCAACCTGTCACTTTGAGACAACAGTGGTGTTTTTGTAGGTTTGCAGTTGTTCAGGTGACAATATAAACATTGTTCTGTTTTACGATCAAAACTTGGGAAGTTGTTTTATAAAAACTTTAAACGTGCAGATCCTTAACTCTTCCTGTGTGCTATGTTCCTTTGACTTTATGATGCTGTTTCTTAACTAATGTCCTTTAAAAATCTCTAAGGTTAAAAATTGTAATAGCGAACAGATTTTTTTCTTTTTAATCAAAAAAGGAGAATTCCGAAGGTAGAAGATTGGTGTGAATTTATTCGAGGCCTATCGGAGAAGATGGGGTCAGTAACTTAAATTATTTTGCAAACAAGAATGTATAGAAATCGATGTCTATGGATTTGAAAAAAATAGGCAGAATGTTTGATTAAATCTGGTGGTATTATTCTCAAAAGACTTTAGGCTTTAATGTAGCAAACTCTGGTTCTTCAAAGTAATCACTCAAAGGGGCTAAATGCAAATACATACCAGACTTAAATGATTTCCTTAGTTTTTCTTAATGTAAAAAAATTATAAACTTATATGTATTTATGTATCTCATAAATCACAAGTACTTTCCAACAGTGCATGACTGAGAGTGAGCTGTCTGTCAGTGCTCTTTTCTGTTTCTTCATATTTTCTGCCACAGGGCGGCGCTGTGAGACCCAGAGGTGGCATGTCAAACACCCAAATACTCCTCCATGCAGATTGAGACAGGGGTTCATGGAGGTCTTTCATTCCTCTGTGCCTGACCCCTGTTGCTCCCGCTTGTCTGAAGAAGCAAACCAGAGAATCTTCTGCAACAAGTGTCACCCTTATTATTCCCACAGTAAATCACATTTTCTAAATTGTTTTAGTATAAAATGTGGTAACTGATGTGTTTGCTCCACTTGGCATGCATGATGGGACAATCAGAGCTGAAGGCTGCAAAGGAAGTTATAATAAAATTAAATATTTATAGCAGTGGAGAATGCAGAGTTAATGTGTTTTCCTCATCCAGGCTTTGTATTTCAGTCGAATAGACTGATTGTTCTATTTGTTGTATGTCCATTTTTCCTTCTACTATCTAAGATATTGCAAACCCATTTTACAGTTTGTTAACAGGTCATTTAGGGGGAGTTTTTTCAGGGGGGTTTTAACTGCCTGAACTTAAAAGCATCACCCAACGTTACTTGCAAATGTTTTTCTCATTTCCTTCTACAATAATATAAAACTTACATTTTTTTTTTATCAGTATATGATCCAGGAGCTGAGCTCTGTTGGCGGGGTTGTGGTGAGGTCCATATGGTGCTCTAAAGTTGAGTAACTTGGTAGGGATTAGGTGAAATACAGACTTTCTTAACTCTGTGGAGATGTTGCAGTCCTGGGACCACAGATTGCCCCACATGACGCTGTGGGACATTTCAACAGACACGGTCACACAGAAGTTTTTATTTGCCTGAGGACATGTCAGAGTGAAAAAAAAAAGGTATTTATTGCACTTTCACTCTTCTTTTGTAAATTTTCACAAGCAGTTGTTTGTATTTCATAGAAAAAGAGAAAAAGCCCAATAAGACACAGAGAAGAAAGAGATTAAGTTTGGTTGGGCTGATCTGCAGCTGTGCTCAGGTGATTTTTGCTTTTTGAAAAATGTCATGTTAAAAAAAAGAAATGCTTCAAAGTATCATAAATCTGGAAAAAGTGTAGGAAGTTTAAAAATGATCTTATTCACCAACAAAATGGATATCAACATTTCATTGCATCCAGCAACAAGGCCTGTTGCAGCTTTCTCCTATATTTAATTTTTTGAACTCTATAAAGCTTGGAACTTGATGCTAATTCTGACATTTTTAATTTAAAAAAGCTTCCTGGATGAGAAGTGAAATGTCTTCAAACTTGGAATTAAAGTCCAGTGGATTGTTTTTTTTTAAACTTTTTTGGAATTTATTTTCTTATTCTTGCTCTGTAGCCTTGCAGCAGGGAGGTTCTATGTTTGATTCCTGGATCAGGGTCGTTCTGCATGGAGATTGCATTTTCTCCCTTTGCATGCATTTGTTCTCTCTGTGTTCAACCCACAATTTAAAAAAATATCACTGATCACTTCTTCTTTAAGACCCCTTGTTTTTAATACATTGTTGTGGGGACCGACTGCTCCTTGTGGGGCCCGATGCCTGGACCCCACGAGGGGAATTGCTCTTTTTGCATCAGGGGTCACGTTTAAGACTAAGATTTTAATTGAGTTTACATTGGGTTATTAAGTCAATGGAAAGATATGTGAGACAAGTTTGTGTGAGTGTATGACATATTTAGGACCGTTTTGGGTATATTTGCTGTCCTTCTGAGGACCAACAAACCATATGGGGCCCAAAGTCTGGTCCTAATGTGGCGCAGCCCCATTTTTAACCTTACAAAGTTAGTTTCGAGGTAAGGTGGGAAATACTTTAGTTTAAGGTTAGAGTTAGGAATATACTGATAAGGGTTAAAATTAGGGTAAATGTCAGGGTTAGGCATAAATTCAGGAACTAAAAGGAATGTAAATCAATGTAAACTCTTAATATGCATAGAATTACAAACGTGTGTTTTTCTTTGCATGACTGTATTTGTTGCCTTAGGATAGACTGGTCAACCCTGCACTGGAAAGACAATCTAGAAATAACTACAATTTTTTTTAAACTAAGTGTATTTATCCTTAATTTGAGTAGATAAATGAGATGGAGTCAATGGAATTAGTATTTTTACTCTTAAAATAAGATATTTAGATCCTATGCACTTGAAATATTTTAAGTGTAAATTGTATTGATCTATTGGCAAAATGTTTCTTTTACCTCCTCAATCCAAGAACAAATGCACTTATTTTAAGAAAAAAATTACATATCTATATTTTGATTCTTTTGCAGTGTGGGCTGCTCACCAGTTCTAGGCACAAGATAAACCCATGTTATTTACTGATTGTTGCCATCCTAAGTCATTGTTCTGTTTGTTTAATGTAACTTTTATTAACTTGGGGCATCTTTATCCAGTAGAAACAGTAAAAATTAGTATTTAATCAAATAGGTTTTCATCTCCCCTATAGTTCCAATGGAATCAAATCTTAAGCCAAAAATCTAAGATTTTACATTACATAAATAAGCCAAATGTCTGACTGGATGCCCCCACCCCCTCGTTTCTGTCTGCTATCTCTGTGTCCCTTCATTACCATCACAGCCACAGGAAGGCCCTGGCAGCGCGAAACACTGATATTATCTCTGAGCTCCTCAGCTCTGTCCTCCACTGTGTTGAAATCTTGGCCATCCCACAAAGGGAAACCGCTGGGGCACAACGGTCCATGGCATGACGTCCGTTTCTGTGGGTAGAGGGTTAATGGGAAATAGCACGGCTGGTGTGCGCCATGTACCTTGATGAAGGATTCTGTGGGGAATCAATGATACAGCAACAGAAAATGTTGATTCTATGCAATGTTAAGGCTAGGAATCCTACAGCTCTGTTTTTTAGATGTTTAAATGAAGAGGGAATGGTGTCAACAACCATTATTCTGTGTATCACTGAAAAACAATATCATAATGGAGAAGAAATTCTATATTTGACAGTATTTTACTAATTATTCATAGAAAATGACCAATCAGATTTTCCTACAATATCTTGATAAGTAAATTTAAAGTAATTTGCATCAATATAAAGACATAAATCAAATATTAGTGGATGGAGGCTCTAAGATTTTTAGATTGCGTTGCCTCCACTACAAACCACGGGTGGTTGTGTAACTCTGTTGGGCAATAAGACTTCACAATCAGCTCTGAAGAAGACAACAAATGTCAGGTAAAATGATTAGTCAATGGTTATGAAGTAGAAATCATACAACAAATCTGACTGACAGAAACAGTGGACAGGTATCATGAATGTCCCGTCGTCCAGTTTGCATCTTCATGGTTTATCTTTTCATTTTTCTGATTTTAAAACACTAAATTACATCCAGATAGTTTATTTTTATATATCATAAACTGACATATATGTATATTTTTTTTTGTTCCATTTTCTAATTAATTCAAATTTCATAAAATGCCTAAATAATATTTTTCACCCAAAAATGCTGTCTTCATTTTCTACATTTGACCCATAATTTCACTGTGGGAAATTTGAACACAAAAGGTTATGATTTCTTTATTTATCTATTTTTTATTTTTTTTTGTTTTGCAGCCCACAAAAATTGAAGAGACTGAAATATAAAATCAATCACATCCTTTATTTTGAATGTATATATAACAAAAAAAATACAGTATGCAATAATAGAACATTTCCATATTAAATTAGCTGACATAAAAAAATTTATGAAAATGTATTAGAAATGACAAACAGAGGGAAAAAAAAGAAAAAAAACATATCATAGATGGATATAACTTTTCAGCTTTGTTTGTAAACATAATTAAAATTGTTCTTTCTAATATATTATGTTTTTTGTAAAAGCAAATCTATATTATCTTAATTGTTAGATAGCCAAAAATAGAACATTGCAATTTGTTTTTGTTTTTTTAATACAGGGAATCAGGGCATCCAAACTTAATAATTTACCTCTTAAATATAATTTTCAAAAATGTAAAATGTCATATCTCTGTATTTAGCTGCACAGCGCATCCTTAGTTAACAGTTGTCTAGAAAGCAAAGTTTATAAATAGTTTTCTTTTAATGGATAAAATCAAACATGAGATTATTTATGATAAAATTAATTGGTTTACTTTCATTTTAATTAAAAACTGTTAAGAGGACAGGATCATTTACTTACTTAAGCTAAAGTAAACAAATCGTATTAATCAGCAGCAATAGCTAAGCTAAAGCTCGTAAACTGTACATTTTTTATAGCTCATAATGTTTTACCCTTAGCAAAAACTAAGCTGATGAAAAAAAACATGAATAAAATCGTCTTTTAAAATGAAAAAGATAATTGAATTGGGATTCCAGAGCTATGTGCTTGAAATTTAGATATTTTGTTTGATTATTTGTTTAAATAAAACCAAGGTTCCATTAAAATGCCTTAACTAGTGCGAGAAAGCTGATAACGTTGACCAACTAAAGCTTCTTACTAATGTAAGCAATCAAAATTATAAAGTGAATTTATAACTTTTTGTAATTTCTGGATTCTGCTTATGAAAGTTAAAACATAGAACTAAAGTGTATTTTTAAAAACCTTTCCTTTGTTGAGGTTAACACAACCTGATTAAATAATTTGGCTTTTATGGAGGTGTGAAATATTACAGCATGAGATTGAAAGAATTTATCCTTTTCATAATCAGTCATTAGGTTAATACATTAAGCATTTTAAACCCAAAGCATGTGAAATGTTTAAGATGCACTAAAGCTGAAGGGTGGTGAACAGAACCTCTGTGCGGTTGACAGGACACTCTGAGTAAGTTCTGCTTTTTTTATGCGTTATGCAACTTCAAGCAGCACACATCTTAAACCTATGCTAAAGTCAATCTTTCCACTTCCCAAAATTCACAAATGTTAGTGTAAATGAGACTCTTGAGTCGTTTGACATTCATGTCTTCCTAGCAGTAGCTGTGATGCGTGTTCAGATGCCGGCCTCCTGTGCTGCTCCCTCCTCGGCTCCCTGCAGGTGCCGCTGTGACAGGATGTGTTTCAGAGTGTCCAGCTCCTGGGTGAGCTGTCCTATCTTCATCTGCAGCTTCTGGTTTTCCTCCTGTAGCTGCAGGGCCCTCTGCTGGGTCAGCATGATCCTCCTACGGGCTTTGTCCCTGCTCTTCCTCACTGCGATGTTGTTCCTCTCACGCCTCATTCGGTACTCTGCGCTATCCTTGCTGATGCTTCTCTTGGTCATAGGGGCCCTGAGGGTGGGCAGCAGGAAGGGGGAGAAATCCTGTATGGAGAAGCACAGAAACATTTAAACAGAGAGTTTTTTTGTTTGTTTTTTTAACTCCTCCAATGCAACACTAGACTCACCTGCTGAGTGCCTGCATGGCTCTGATGGTGGTTCGAATTCCCTGAGTTAGTACCGTGGCTGAAACAGGAAGTGTTGTAGGACAGGTAGGGCAGCCCCATCATCTGTTCAACCACTCTGTCATCAGCACCCCCCCTTATGATCCCCTGGGACTGGTTGTATGAGATCATGTCCATCTGAGATATCTGGTTGGAGGCTGCAGCTTGGTTGGAGACAGAATTCAGGGTTTGGCTGTGAGGCTGAGCAGGATACGAGCTCACCCATTCCTGGATGACTGAGGACACTCTGGAATCTGACATCTGTACGGAACGTTGATGGCAGAATTAGATTAAATCCATGCTTTTATCATCATGTTAATTTACCTGAAACAGTAGAGCTTAAATATAATATGAATAACTCATGCAACAACTTGTTAACCTGTAGAAAATAAATAAATTGATTGACTTTATTGATCTCTCAGTGGAGAAATTTACTCGTTGCATCGGCTTAAATAGAAAATAAGAAGAATGCACCAAAGGGAGAAAAAGGTGCATGGGATACATACAGTATATACAGTGCTTCCTCATAAGACAGCTTTTTTTTTAATAGTAGGATCATTATAAATTATACAAATAGTTACTTATTAATATTAAATGCCAACTTTTTACAGAAAAAATTAAATTAATTAAAACTAGGTAGATTGAAATCAGATATAACCCACATAAATATGTTTATTCTGCATAAAAAAGTAGTGTAAATTATATATTTTTTTTTAACATTTTATACTATACTTTAAATAGATATATGTGATAAAATAATCAATAAATATGGTAAGTGGTTGCTGAAAGCCTTACTGGGGGCATTCTTAAACTAGCTACTCATAAAATCTCATTACAGTACATGTTTTAGATTGTTTGGTTTGATGCAAAAATTCAAAATTATCCACATACTTGATATATTTAATATATAAAACTAATTATTGCCATTATTTAGACTTTCATGCCCACAAGAACAGTACTTAATTTTACCAAACAGGCCTCCGACAGAAAGCTGAGAGTATATTTCGTATTTAGCTCACATTAAAAAAGAAACTCTGTTGGTGGATTTAACTGAATGCACCATTTTTTAATATTCCAATTCCAACATTATGGCCAATTTCAATGAATTTAAAGCTTGGTTGTGACTTACCATGGCTCTCCTCTAACTCCGTATCTCTCCTCGGGCTGTGTGAGTGGTAATGACTTTAAGACAGGACACTGAAAGGCAGGTACCCCTCTGATGATCACATCAGCACTTCCTCTCTCTCTCAGACACTAACTGTTGCACATTTCATCCTTTTTAGGAAGACGATTCAACTTCCATTCATGGGTTCCTCTGAAATCCGAAAAAGAAACAAACTGTAACATTGAGCCATCACTTACCCTCTTATCGCAACCAGGGGCCCTACAATTAGCATTTATGTCTCATTAACATCTCTGAGGGGACAGGTGGTTATCAAGTTCAGGAGGAATCCCAGAGGCCTGAGCTGTGAAGAAACATCCAGGATGTCTTTATCTGATTGCCCTCTTATTAAATGACAATGGAGATATGAAGTCAGCGCAGGATGTCTGACTGCCAAAATGAACTTGTTTATGTCAGAAAGTCCTATTTAACAATTGTTTAGTCTGAGTATAGCTCTATTTTATACCCATATATAAAAAAGCATTTCAACATACTAATAATTTTGGACACTATGTTTAAAATAGCCTAATTTATTATTGAGTTAAAGTTAGAAATGTAACCAGAACTACAGCACAATATCTGAAAAATAGGAGATTCCTTTAAAAGGCACGTTTACTAATGTTAAAGTGCAAGTAGTTGATGACTTTAGACCAGAAAATACCAGATCTAACCCCCCACCCCCCCAAAAAAAGAAGAAAAAAAGAGTTTTATTTGAATAGAAAGAGTTTATTTGGAGAGAGCGTGCAGTCTTATCAGAGATGTGGTTTTAATATGATATCTAAGAGTGGACAGGTACCGCTCCGGGGGGATAAGTGATCATGCTGACTTAAGTAAAACTGAATTTTTCAAGCTGTAACTTCTGTAAATTGTGTTTCCTGCTTTTGGGGATAATTAAAACATGATGTTTAAGAGTAGAATCATACATCACACTTATAAAACAATTTTGAAACTATATTAAGTACATGCTACACTTATGTTTCCTTAAAAAAAGTTTTCCACAGCTACTTTAAAACAAATAATTGAGCCTCTGAATATTTTAATTTACTGAATTGGAAATAAATGACCTACCTTTTTATAATAAAGATAAAAGTGCAAAAAGGGTTAAAAAACAAGAACTGAAATACAGTTGTTATGTCTTTAAACCTTATTGTATTCACCAAGACCTGGATAACAAGTTTCGTTATAAGTTTGGTGTGTGTGATGAACCAGTAAATATTTCCCCTCTCTAAACCATATAGTGTTGCTTCACATAGAGATCTGCAGGCAGAAACTCACTGATGAATGCAATGATTGAATTAAGCTGCTGCCGGCCAAGATGGAGAAAAGCAAACTGAACATTTCTTAGCATAGGTGCACCAGCTTGCTCTAGCGCATAATAAATTACAGTATATGCAAGCATTTTTTTTTAAGTCTATAGGTTAATTATTACACAGGCCTACAGATACTGTTGCACAAAAAAACTGCCTTGTATTCGGACCCAGAAAGAAAATGAAGGTGGATCATCATTCTTCAGAAAGCTGTCCAGATGTCTAAGCAAGGAGCCCCTAAAGGGACATGGAGGGGAAAAAAAGAACTTTTGCAAGATCTCGCAAAACTATTGCGGGATCTCGCAAAAGATTATTTTTTGCGAGATCTCACAATACTTTTGCGAGATCCCACAATACTTTTGCAGGATCTCGCAATACTTTTGTAAGATTCCGCAATACTTTTGCGAGATCTCGCAAAGTATTGCGGGATCTCGCAAAAGTTTATTTTTTGCGAGATCTCGCAAAAGTTTTGCGGAATCTCGCAAAAGTTTATTTTTTCCCTACATGTCCCTTTAGGGGCTCCGTATATTAGCGATGCTTTTACAACAGAATAATAAAATACCATTTCCTTAGATGAACGTCAATAATTTTATAAATTATTTGTTCAGACTATAGATTTCAAATTTGTGAAAGACAAAGAAAGTGTGCAAATCTTTAACCCTTTATAGAGCAAGTTACCATATTTGATCACATGCATAGCCCTTAGAAATGGAGTGAGCCCTTAATTTGAGTAGGTAAATAAGAAAATCTCCCAGTTGAAAGAGCATTTTTATCCTTAAAATCAGATTATTTGATATTATGCACTTAAAATAGGAGACTGCACCCCCCCCCTTTTTTATGTAAATTTCTTATTCCATTTGCAAAGTGTCTCACTTACCTGCTCAATTTAAGAAAAAATGCACTTATTTTAAGAAAAATTGACTCACTTAGATTTCAGCTTTTTGCAGTGCACTCTTTGCTTGAAATTTAGATATCTAAATTCTTTCACTGATATCTAAATTCTTTCACTTAGTGCCCTATAAAGGGTTAAGAGAAGTGTGAGGTTAGGAAGTAACAGCAAAACAGCTCAAAATTAGATTAAAGATTCCAGACGAGTAAAAATGAAAAAAAAAAGCCTTTCTGAAGACATTTTTACGGAAGAGGATTAGGGCCACTGAAAAAATAAAAAAGTTAACTGATTTTAAAATATTATTTCAGTTTAATATGGGAAAAAAGTCAGAATTCTGACTTTAATCTCAGAATTCTGACTTTTTTTCTCAGAATTCTGACTTTTTCCTTCAGAATTCTGACTTTAACCTTAGAATTCTGACTTTTTTCTAAGAATTCTGACTTTAATTAACATCCCCGGGGATAACTCGGGCACGTAAAAAGTTGCCTAATTCCATCATTTTCCACCAACGTATTCCTGGCCCACCCAAACAACCCACATCTACACTATATTGCCAAAAGTATTTGCTCACCTGCCTTGACTCACATATGAGCTTAAGTGACATCCCGTTCCTAATCCATAGGGTTCAATATGACGTCGGTCCACCCTTTGCAGCTAGAACAGCTTCAACTCTTCTGGGAAGGCTGTCCACAAGGTTTAGGAGTGTGTTTATGGGAATTTTTGACCATTCTTCCAGAAGCGCATTTGTGAGGTCGCACACTGATGTTGGACGAGAAGGCCTGGCTCTCAGTCTCCGCTCTAATTCATCCCAAAGGTGTTCTATCGGGTTGAGGTCAGGACTCTGTGCAGGCCAGTCAAGTTCATCCACACCAGACTCTGTCATCCATGTCTTTATGGACCTTGCTTTGTGCACTGGTGCACAGTCATGTTGGAAGAGGAAGGGGCCAGCTCCAAACTGTTCCCACAAAGTTGGGAGCATGGAATTGTCCAAAATGTCTTGGTATGCTGAAGCATTCAGAGTTCCTTTCACTGGAACTAAGGGGCCAAGCCCAGCTCCTGAAAAACAACCCCACACCATAATCCCCCCTCCACCAAACTTTACACTTGGCACAATGCAGTCAGACAAGTACCGTTCTCCTGGCAACCGCCAAACCCAGACCCGTCCATCAGATTGCCAGATGGAGAAGCGCGATTCGTCACTCCAGAGAACGCGTCTCCACTGCTCTAGAGTCCAGTGGCGGCGTGCTTTACACCACCGCATCCGACGCTTTGCATTGCACTTGGTTATGTATGGCTTGGATGCAGCTGCTCGACCATGGAAACCCATTCCATGAAGCTCTCTGCGCACTGTTCTTGAGCTAATCTGAAGGCCACATGAAGTTTGGAGGTCTGTAGTGATTGACTCTGCAGAAAGTTGGCGACCTCTTCGCACTATGCGCTTCAGCATCCGCTGACCCCGCTCCGTCAGTTTACGTGGCCTACCACTTCGTGGCTGAGTTGCTGTCGTTCCCAAACACTTCCATTTTCTTATAATACAGCTGACAGTTGACTGTGGAATATTTAGGAGCGAGGAAATTTCACGACTGGATTTGTTGCACAGGTGGCATCCTATCACAGTTCCACGCTGGAATTCACTGAGCTCCTGAGAGCGACCCATTCTTTCACAAATGTTTGTAAAAACAGTCTGCATGCCTAGGTGCTTGAATTTATACACCTGTGGCCATGGAAGTGATTGGAACACCTGATTCCAATAATTTGGATGGGTGAGCAAATACTTTTGGCAATATAGTGTATGTCAGTGAAGCTGAGCGCTCCCACATCTCTTCCTTCATGGTATCCATCTACATCAAGATCCAACATTCTGAGATTAAATTCAGAATTCTGAGAAAAAAGTAAAAATTCTGAAATTAAAGTTAGAATTCTGAGAAAAGAGTAAAAATTCTGAGATTAAAGTCAGAATTCTCCCTTTTTTCTCATATTATACTGAAATAAAATTTAAAAATCAGTTAACTTTTTTTTTTCCTTTTCTTCAGTGGTGCTAATCCTCTTCCGTACATTTTGATTAAGTTTTTCAACGCTTTTGAATCATTTAAGCTTCCAACATTACAGAAAGCGCGATGGATTTTCAGCTTTTGTTCCTCCGCGGCTTCCGTACAGCAGTGGAAGTTAAAATGGCTGCTCCTGTTGACAACGTGAGTCTAACCGCCGCGTTAAACCATTATTACAACTTTCTTTTTCTTCTTCTAAAGCTTTTAATTACCTCCCTGTTAACTCCTTGAACTGATCTCTTCCTCTTAACGTCGATGATTCATTTTCTAAATCGATTCTACTTCGCTTACAGATAAAACATGATCGCCTCCTGCTACATGTCTGCTAACAGGTTTGGTTTTCTTATTTTTACAGGATCTAATCGAAAGCGATGTACCCAAAGCTGTGCAGCTGTTAAATAACCTCACGGAGCAGGTAGGGGTTTATTTATATTTCAAAAACATCTTATGCAAATCCTCTTTTTGGAAGATCTTCAATGAAGCAGCAGCATAATAATAATGTATGTTTGTTTGCGACACCAGAGGGAGAAGGTTAATATTTTCCTTAAACTGTAACTGGATGTCTTATCAGGCTATAAACCAGCAGAATGGGCGAATACACTCACCGCACACTTTATTAGGTACCCCATGCTAGTAACGGGTTGGACCCCCTTTTGCCTTCAGAACTGCCTCAATTCTTCGTGGCATAGATTCAACAAGGTGCTGGAAGCATTCCTCAGGGAGTTTGGTCCATATTGACATGATGGCATCACACAGTTGCCGCAGATTTGTCGGCTGCACATCCATGATGCAAATCTCCCGTTCCACCACATCCCAAAGATGCTCTATTGGATTGAGATCTGGTGACTGTGGAGGCCATTTGAGTACAGTGAACTCATTGTCATGTTCAAGAAACCAGTCAGAGATGATTCCAGCTTTATGACATGGCGCAATATCCTGCTGAAAGTAGCCATCAGAAGTTGGGTACATTGTGGTCATAAAGGGATGGACATGGTCAGCAACAATACTCAGGTAGGCTGTGGCGTTGCAACGATGCTCAATTGGTACCAAGGGGCCCAAAGAGTGCCAAGAAAATATTCCCCACACCATGACACCACCACCACCAGCCTGAACCGTTGATACAAGACAGGATGGATCCATGCTTTCATGTTGTAGACGCCAAATTCTGACCCTACCATCCGAATGTTGCAGCAGAAATCGAGACTCATCAGACCAGGCAACGTTTTTCCAATCTTCTATTGTCCAATTTCGATGAGCTTGTGCAAATTTTAGCCTCAGTTTCCTGTTCTTAGCTGAAAGGAGTGGCACCCGGTGTGGTCTTCTGCTGCTGTAACCCATCTGCCTCAAAGTTCGACGTACTGTGCGTTCAGAGATGCTCTTCTGCCCACCTTGGTTGTAACGGGTGGTTATTTGAGTCACTGTTGCCCTTCTATCAGCTCGAACCAGTCTGGCCATTCTCCTCTGACCTCTGGCATCAACAAGGCATTTCCGCCCACAGAACTGCCGCTCACTGGATGTTTTTTCTTTTTCGGACCATTCTCTGTAAACCCTAGAGATGGTTGTGCGTGAAAATTCCAGTAGATCAGCAGTTTCTGAAATACTCAGACCAGCCCTTCTGGCACCAACAATCATGCCACGTTCAAAGTCACTCATATCACCTTTCTTCCCCATACTGATGCTGGGTTTGAACTGCAGGAGATTGTCTTGACCATGTCTACATGCCTACATGCACTGAGTTGCCGCCATGTGATTGGCTGCTTAGAAATTAAGTGTTAACGAGCAGTTGGACAGATGTACCTAATAAAGTGGCCGGTGAGTGTATAAGCGACTTCTTCACATTGAAAATAACAGAGCTGCTGACCTTTGCTCTGTTCTTGTTCCTATTGGTTTTTCTCCCTCTATAAATGATTGTCCTCCTTATTTTAGGTGGCATCAGTAACCAGTCATGTCCATGAGCTGTTGACCAAAGTTAAGGATGGAGTGTTCAAGACTTCAAAGGTAAGCAATAAAACTATTTAATTGGAACATGGTGGAGTGGCATCATGCTGTGGGGATGTTCTCCTTCAGGTCGGTTAGTCTAGTGGAGCTTAAAGGTATAGCAGAGGATGTTTTTTGGGGGGATGGATCATCAAAATAATTGGTCCTCCTAATTGTCAATCATTCTGGTGATATGTTTACGTAAGGTAGTCCTACGTGCTCATCCCCAGTCTGACATAGTGGAAGACGTGCAAATCTTCTTTTGGAACGTAAGCTTGTATGAGCGATGCAAACAGCTACTTTCAAACAGAGCGTGCACAAGGAGAAATGGGCTCGTGCACGGGTACAGGGTCGTGCATGTGCATTTTGTTTTTTAAAGAGGAGAGGGTGGTTCTTTCCAAAAATTCTGTTTCAGAAGGAAGGCATGAGGCTGAGATGGAAACATCCAGAATGAGCAACACTTTAATGCTTCAGATCAAAGCAGGTCAATGTGTTGGAATAAGTCCAGACCTAAATCCATTTATCTCCTCAGAACTGCCGTACTTACAGTTCTAAGTTTGACTGAAACTAATTGAAATGCTTTGATCTGAACGACTAGCTCCTGCTGTTTGTTTACGGTCATAGTTTTGCTGGAAGGTAGAAGAAAATTTGAAGTGTTGTTTTTTTTTAATTATTTCCAGGTTTAGCTCCCTCCATTATCCTTCCCCTGCTTGACAAAAACATTTCCACTCCATGATGCCACCACCACCATGCTCACAATGCTCTGTTTGGATGATTTTATTTGTAAAAAGCAAACTACATCATTTGGCTTCCAATTAATACTTGGTCACAGCTTCGTTTAGGGTTGTGACATCATTCTCTTGTGAAATGCATTGATGGTTGTGGTTTTATAGTGTTAAAATATGAACAAGCTAAAAAAAAGTATGAACACTTGACCAGATACTTTAGTTTGTATATATATTTATTGTCCCTTGCAGGGTTTGTCCTTCTTGGACCTTCGCTACAACCTCCTGCTCTTCTACCTTCAGGACCTCACTCATCTGATCAGCATCAAGATGGAAGGAGGGAAGATAAAGGACAGCGCGGCTTTGAGTAGAGTGGTCACAATCAGAACTGTAAGAGTGCCTTTCAGAGGGAGGACAGTTCCTGTCCAAGATGGATTTAGTTTTTCCTTTTTAATTAGAGTTTTTCCTTCTCTGAAGGTACTGGAGAAAATGCGACCTCTGGACCACAAACTGAAGTACCAGATTGACAAACTGGTGCGCACAGCTGTTACTGGAAGCTTAGGTGAAACGAGTTTGGAGTTTTCCTTCCATTAAAGATCACCTTTGATAGCTTATCAGTAGCAGGATGATCTGAATACAATTGTTCTTTTCCTTTTAGCTGAAAATGACCCGCTGCACCTGCGTCCAAATCCGGAAAATCTCATCAGCAAGGTCAGTTTTTCCCTCTTTCCTCATAACTTTGGTTAATTTATGGAGGTATTGATTATCTGTTGGATTATTGTTTTAGTTTGGCTATAGAAGAAATTAGAGATGCTTCTGTGTCTTATTGTTCAGCTGAGCGAATCAGACTCTGAAGATGAAGCAAACAAGGGAGCTTCTGACAAGAAAGCAGCTCACTCTAGTGGCAGGAAATATATACCTCCAAAGATCGCACCAGTGCATTACGGTAACCTCACTCCACTCTGATGGTAGAGCTAAACTTCTCAGTTGAGCCAATTTCTCAGATGTTAATAAAGGCGGTTTTTACCTTTCGAGATGGCGACATGACAGAGGCAGACAGGAAGAAGGCTCAGATGGAGCGGCAGCGACGGGTGGCTCTCCGGAGCTCCGTGATCCAGGAGCTGAGGCAGCAGTACAGCGACGCTCCGGAGGAGATCCGGGACAGGCGAGACTTCCAGACGGAGAGGGAGGGCCGAGAGGAGCTCCACAGGAAGAACTACGAGGAGTCGATGATGGTGCGTCTGAACGTGCCGAAGCACGAGAGGAAGGCGAGGAAAAGGAGCACCATGGCCATGTCCGGCCAGCTCAGCGGCATCACGCACTTCAGCGACATCACAGCTCTGACGGGCGGTGAAGGTGGACAGGTGTGTTCTCACAGTAAACCTCTCCACTGGTTGCTGTTATTTCATTGCTAATTTTGGTTTATTCTTATTTTCCAGGATGGGGAAACCATTAGAGCAAAGAAAAAGAAGAAAATCATGAAAAAGAAAACCAAAAGGAGAGGTAAGTTTATTCTAAACGTAAGCTTTGGTTTTACCTTTAAACTAAGATGGCTCATTGTTTTTTCTTCTTTCTACAGCCTTCAAGAAGCACAGATGAGCCCAACTTTGCGTTCATGGATTTAAAAGCTTAATATACCAACTATTAGACTGTTTTTCTACATTAAACTTCTAATATGTAACTAATGTTGAATAAACTCCACATAATTTTGATTGGTTTTGTTTCTCTCCCATTTAATCAATTTCAGTAATCACCACCAGAGGGCACCCATGTTTCCTGCATTCATCATAAATAGGGCAAAAACTACAGCATTAAATATACTTTATCCTACAAGTTATTACCATTTCTATGGGATGTGTGTACTAAAGCCTGTCCGATTAAAACCCCTCTCGGTTGTAGCCGCGTTCAGCGCTCAGAACAGCTGCTGGACACCCAGCCAGATGTTGGTGGGGGATTAATGGCGGCCACTGCTGCTCGCTCCACTTAACACACTGCCAGCAGCAATTTGGCACACATCACTGGGTTTGGGGGTGCATACCAACACTGCAACATCATTGCTGCTTCATCAGACTAAAGATGTACATCCTACACAAATGCTAGGGAACAGTCTGTTTGGGGAAATTATTTAAGCTCAGTGTTTGTAGGGTTTGCTTCCAGGAACATAAATGCTCTGGTTAACCATGCCACCTACTACAAATCAAAATATGGGAAGAGCAGTTTAAAGGAGCAGACTGCATGTTTATGTAGTCTTAATCAATTTAGATTGTTTGATTAGCTTAATACTTTTATATTGTTGGCCAACCTTTCTGACTGCCGTGAGGTTTTTATTTAGCATTTTTACCTCAGCTAAAAGCCAACATTACCTCCAAGTGATGACCATCTGGGCTTCATGTGGGTCATTACAGATTCCAAAATGGAAATTTTTGCTGGTTTAATATCCCAGCATCTACTTTAAAGAAAGTTCATCAACTCAGAAACAAATTTTCTTAAACCAAAGCCAGGCTTAAGACTTTCATCGTCTGGTCAAATATCACATCTGAGCCTTTAGCTTAAGTTTCTCTAAATGGTTTTGAATCTTTAGCTTATATGGAGGACCCATGTAGCACCTAGTTCCATCACATTAATAGCAGGGATGATGAACCAGGAAGCTTATCACAGATCATTCCTCCCAGCAGCTGTAACTATAACCACCACTGTTCCCAACAACTTCAATAAGTTGTTATATTCATGCTGATTTCACAGTTTCTATCTTAAAACATGCCTTTTGCACATCTGTTTTCAAATACCCATCCAGTCACTATTTTGTTATTCTTATACATTTTTCTAAAGGACCACATTTGTGTGACCATTTATCTTTTTGCTGCTGTAAACACCTGAATTTCCCAATCTTGGGACAATAAAGGGATTTTCTATTCCATCAAATTTTTGAACCTCTATCATTTTTCTTTCAATGGTTCCCAAACTCAAACTATATTTCAAGGGTTTGCAGTTCAGAAGCAAAAAAAAAAAAAAAAAAAAAAAAAAAAAAAAAAAAAGGTAGTCATTCCAGCTTGCACATTTACCTTTTACAAAATTAGGACTTCTGTGATTTAAGCCCCTTTTATTCTTATAACCATATAAGGAATATAAGGATGTAAATTCAAGCACATTTTTATGCTTGTCTCGTTGGCTCATTTATTGAACATTAGTTAAGTTTTTAAATAATTGACGTTAACCTTAGATTTGCAAACGTTCTCTATAAAGAGATCCATCATTTCTTTAAAAAAAAAATGAAGCTTTATGAGTCAACAATTCTGAAGACCTGTAGAGGGCCAATAAAGGGAAGGTTGCAAGTACCCGCTACGATCCCCACAGACTGCCACTCTGGGTCCCTGAGCAAGACCCTTAACCCCACACTGGGCCACACATGATGGCAGCCCACTGCTCCCAGAGTGGAGGTGTGGGACAAAAAATGAATTTACCTTTAAAAAAAACATCTGATCTCTTCAATAGATGAACAGAAAGGCTGACGCGGTTCCATTTTTACACAATGTCTTTATTTTTTTTCCTCCTAATTACAGACTCATGGGTTAAAAATTAAAAATAAAAAAGCAAAACATTTGTCAAACCCCTCCCTCCCTTTTTTTTCAAAATAAAAAAAGAAATCAAAAAGGTCTCCAGACAAACCCTAGCCCCAACTTCCCCCACCCTAAAAACAGCTCCAGCCCACTCTTCAATTGAAATCGATGCTGTTAGCTCAGCAGCCTCTCTCAGACAAGCCGTGGCTGCACTGCACCTGCTCAGAGAAAGGGGGCGCCCTCAAGACACCGCCATAATGAATCACCTACTCTCCCATCTCACTCCCCCCCCCTCTTAACTTGCCTGTCTGCCTCTCAGCTATTATTGGCTTCGGCTCTGGGTGTAGAAGTCATGTGTTGGCTTGGCTGACCGTCATTACTGCTGCGTTTGGTTAGGTGTGTATGTTTGTCTTGGACGATGTGTGATGCGTGTGTTTTATTTTCTTTTTTTTAAAGTGTTAGTTAAAAAGCGTCGTCAGCGTTTGCTGTTGTAGTAAATGCCTCCAGCGGTAGGCCTGTGGTCGCCCTGCCCCCCTCCCCCGCCGCCCCACACTGATAGGATGGGGTGAGTGTGCATAGCGGGAGCGGAGAGAGACAGAGATGCTGCCGAGACGGTGGGGGGGGCCGGCGCCACCTGGGGAGGGGTTGTCAGCCTCCACTGGTCTTGAAACCTGAAACGACAAGAAGTGGTCTAATATACAAAGAGAGGAGGGGGGAGACAGGATGAGGTAGAATGGGAGGAGAGATGGAAGACAAGGTGTAGAGGGGGAGGGAACTAAAGAAAAAAACTAATCAATAAAGTGGGGAAGAAAAAAAAAAACAATCATGGAGTTCCTCGCTGTCCAGGAAGCACAGGACAGCTGAAAATAACCCATAAATAAAAAAACTAAAATAAAAAAGGGGAGGGGGTGTAAAAGCCAGGAAACTGACACAAAAGGAGGTGAGGAGGGAGGGGGGGTTAGGGAGTAATGACAAACTCCAGACAACAGAGTTGCATCAACAAACACTCAAACTACAAGTAACAAGCTGATGCGCTAACAACAAAAAACAGTTGAACAGTGAACCTTACTTCCCTCCCTATTTTTTCTCCCTACCTCCCATTCTTTTTTTTTTTTTTTTGATGGTGGTGGAAGGTGAGTGGGTGGGCTGTACTGGTGATGGTGTGAAAGCAGTAGATCACAGCCAGACCAAAGGAGACACATCTGCAGCCTGAGATACCATCTTTCTCTCTTTTAAAAACCACTTTACCCCCCCCCCCCCCCCCAACCCTCCCTTCATAAACAAACAAAAACCAACAAATAACTGCCAGCACATGTCCCTCCCCACCAATGGCCAACCAAGGTTTACCTTACCAGGTGTGACCGCATCACGCTCTGCACACGCACGCTTTCACACAATCTCACACCGGCCAGCCAGTCTCTCTCTGTCCAGGAGAGGCTTTTTTCTTTTCCATTTTTTGTCTTTTTTATATATTTTTTTAATCCTCTCCTCTGTGGTTTCTTCTTTTTTTGGAGGGGAGGGAAGGGGGGGGACTTTCATAGTGTGTGGTCATGTGTGTGCATGTGTTTTCAAATGGAACAGAGATGGGAGGGGGGGGGGGGACTGATATTAAGGGAGTACTGGGGAGGGGGGGGGGGGGGGGGGGGGGTGTTTAGTAAGGGGAATACCACGATGATGGTCGCGCTCGGCCCCTGGAAAAGAGAGAGAAAAAGAGGGTGAGATTTTTTTTTCCTGTTCGCTTTAAGATGGACACCAATTTCCTGGTGTGATAATATATAGATATATGTGAGGGGAGAAGAGATTTGAATTCAGGCCTAGACGTAAACGAAACGAATAAAGTAGACAGACTATCTTTAAAATCAGTGTGGAGGAAAGGCTATAGTTTGGAAAAAAATAAAAATCAGCTGGAAGCAGCTAAAAAAAAAAAAAAAAGGAAATTTATTTTAGATATAAGGTGAAAACAAGTGTTGGGGTGTGAGGGGACAGCAATGGCACCCTCCCTCTTTCTCTCTCTCTCTGTGTGTGTGTGTCTGTGTGTGTGTGCGCGAGTCTCCTCTGGGGTCACTGTGGGGAAAGACCATGAGGACAAACAGCACCACACACACACACACACACACACTTTGTGCACATGACTCAGAGCTGCAGCATTATATCCCACATTCAAACACAGAGCGACATACAGTGGTGCCACGCAGAGCTTGACATATTTTCTCTCAGTCACACAGACAGCACCAACAGGTCACACTGGGACCGAAGGTCCACTGGTTGATAGGCCAGATGCCGAGGTCAGGCTGCAGTAATGAACCCTCGTTTCTGGGAGTGAGCGCTGTGAAGCTGACACTGAGCTGATGGAGAGTGTGTGCCGTTTGAGAGGAGGGTCATGTTCATGCAAAAAAAAAAAAAAAGGACAAGAAAATCCAAACAAAGGAAAAACTACCCAGGCACACCATTCTACATTCGGGCAGGCATCAAATCTTGGCTTTTCACTGCACGTGCTTGGAGGATTAGTCACTATAATGATATGAGATCACATCCAGCCCTAGAGGATGCTCCCATCAGGAACATGTTCTTCATTTCAACTGTATGGAGCATGGCCCCCTTCCCCCACCTGTTGCTGCAGACCACTGCTCTGAAAGAGTCTACATAATTTCTTAAGACCAACCTCTGTGTTAGCTCCTATTACAATCCAGACCTGCTGGATGGCATCCATACAAATGATGGTCTGAGGAGCAACATTTGTTTTTTGGGTCATCATGGAAACAAACTAAGGCTACACGCACACTGCAGGCCTTGATGCTAGATTCCGATTTTTGTGTGAAATTCCATTTTTCTGCATTGCCGTTCACTTTTTTTGTATATGGGCCAAAAACATAAAAATAATAAATCAGATTTGGGTCACTTCAGGCTGCTGTGTGAACATAGCTTTAAATATTCCAGCTGTTTAGCAGGAATACAACTACCACAGATTATCATATTCTAGATGGAGGGACAGCGTCTAAGATGTAAAGGTCAAAGACTTTTGAAAAGTTAAAATCTCTCAATCAAATTTCTCTATAGACCTGAACCATCTTTAGTATTTATCTTTAATAAAAGTCAAAGGTCAGCTGGTTTTGTTTGTGTAAAACAGGCTGTTTACAAAGGATTATAAATGGAACGGACTTCAATTCAGATCAGAGGAAATGTAATGATTCGGTTCTAAAAGATGGTTAAATTGGATACCAAATTACTTCTGGCTGAAAATAACTTTTTTCCTCATGTAGACCTGAAATGTTTTGGCCTACCTAATCCTGCATTCAAGCATCTCTGTTAGCATGTTAATGCATACTTCAATAATGCGCTGACTGCAGTTTTAAATACCATGCAGCATTATAAACATCAACTTTAATCTATATAGTTTATAATGTTAGCAGCAGTAGCATGTCTTTCTTCCAATGGGTTGACGAATTGTAGAAACTACACAAATGTTATTTGGCAGCATAATCCTTTAATACCATTACATGGTAGCAGAGGAGGAATTAGTTTAGAACAGAGAGAACATTTCCAGTCAGACAAGTACGTTATCTTTTGGAGCGTGACTCCATCATTACAGCCAAAAAGTGAAAATCTTCCCAAGCTTGCAACAGCTCCATGCAAAGATTTTGATGCAGATACCACAACAAGACAAAGCACTGGTGAAATGTTACATGTGGACCAGATGTTCAGCTCATTCTGTTCCATTGCAGCACAATCTGAAATAAACTGGTGGTAAATTCCTGATGTAGCTACCAGATGGGGCCCCATCAAGGCCGGTTCAAGAAGAACAGCTCTGCGCGCTACTCTCTGGGGGAGAGGACTACATATTAGCCTATGCTGCTGATTAATGAAGGAGGGGCAAATACGCTGTTAGAAACAGTAACAGGGGAATATTTAGCATTAGACTTTCTTTAACCAAACAAACTAAACAGTTAAATGAGTAATTCAGGGATTTTCTGTGTGTTATCCATTTATATCAGTGTTATTGCTCCCATCTAAAGCCTCTCAGTGCCTTATCCTGCGATGTGTCTTAAATCACTGATTAAACTAGCAGAGCAAGGGTTTCATGGAATGTGGTGGAGTGGCTGATTAGAGTCTGACATTGAGGGTCAGACATTTTCTGTTACACAAATGAAAGAGATTAAACCAGGAGTTGTTCTTACTGAGCAACAACTACTCTAAATATGGTAGCAAGGACCAAAGAGGACAGCTACGCATGATTGAACTGAACTAAGATGGCCCTAAGACTGCAACAAAAACAGAAGGCCTTTTTCCTTCATTTTTAAGCCTACAGTTATAATTTACCGTACAGATCAAACTGTGAATGGCATGGTCTGCATGAAGGGGATGAAACAGAAGACTTCTCCACAGCTGCTCACCTGAAGGCCCGTCCTCTGGTTCTGGGTGGGTAACCGGTGTAATATCGCGCACGCGAGGCGAAGCTTCCTCCTCCCCGTGATCGGAACCGACCCCGTGGAAAACCGCGATCTGTGGTGCTGATGCCTGGTCTGTTTGTTCTCTTGGCTCCCACCTACAGATGGTTAAGGAGACTCGGTGAACATCACAGTTTGTTTGGATTGCCACCGCTCATTTCTCCTTGGCTGTAGATCAACAGTCTCACCTTTATCTGTCTGCCTCTGAAAAGGGATTCATCCAGGGCCATAGCTGTCCGAACCGACTCTTTGTCTGCAAACTCAATGTAAGCAAACCTAAAAGTGGGAGGGAAAAAAAAAAGACACAGAAATGTCTAAATACAACAATGAAAGACAATTTTGAATTCTGCTAGAGGTCTGGTTTTAAACAAACCAAACTAACAGGAACTGAAACCTCCTTTAATGTTAACTGAAGCTGAATAAAAAAAATAAATAAAAAAAATCTTGCTCTGGGGAAACTTTACATTTGTTTACTAATCATTCAAAACTATTACCAAATATATCATTAGAAACTCAAGGGACAACAAAAGAGAACAGTGGGTGCATGATTACCCCTTTGGATGCCCTGTGTATTTGTCACATAGAATGGTGACTCTGTTTACTGCACCACAGCCATGAAAGTGAGCCTCCAGCTCCTCCGCCGTGGCTCCATAATCCACCTGATGAAAGATGATATGAAAAGGCATATGAGTACGTCACTGGGAGACAACATATCACGTTTAATTCAAACTGGATAAGATAACCTTGGTGTTTAAAATGAATAAACATCTTTACATCTGTCTGTTTTGCAAACATTATCGCTGTTGATGGGTTTCATAGGTCACAATGTATCTGCCACAGCAGGGCAGTGCTCACAAGTGTCAGAAAGAAGAGGCCAGGAAAAAAAGAAAATGCTAACAAAGCAGGAGGGAATTGAAGCTCACAGCACAGGAACTATCCTAATACCATCAGCCAAAAAACATGGAAGTGCCTCATCAAGTGGAACTTAAAAATTTCAGGGTTCAATTTAAAAAGTGAAAGCAAAAATAAAAATGGTTACTGGTCTACTTCTAAAGATCAACCCAAATAATTACACAAAGTGGAAAAATGTATATCTTTTGGAGATCTTGAACTTTAACTGAGATACATGGTGAACATGAGTCCAAGTGAGAAAATAAGACTTACATTGCCAACATAAATAGATCTGCCATCTGCCTCCATCTTCTCCTCGATGGACATGATGACAGGACCAACTGGAGGAGAAAAAAAAAAGCAGATAAGACTGCTGTGAAACAGACAGGGTCCATTAGATGCAGCTCTGGAAGCTTAATTAGCAGGTTTTACCAAATGGGAAACACTGAACCTCGTTACACACACTGCTGTTGAAATAATACGGTTTTTAACATTCCTGACTGGTCAGACAGGTTTCACATGTATGTGCAACTAAATGTGTTTAAAGCATTTCTAGAGTTGTAAAGCTGATTGAAAGCAATAACAGCCCAATTAGAGTATCATTTTTAAATCATTTTGTATCATTTGACATTATTATGGCTAAAGGTGCTGTGGTGTTATTGGTCCATTAAACCAACGTTATTGGTTTAATGGACCAAGAGAGTCGACACGGCATGGTTGTCATCCAGAACATTTACACACCAACAGATCTACCTTCTCATCTCCAACAAGAAGTGCTATGCAATATACATCAAAGACCCCCTTGCATACAACAGGATTGTGTTCCAAAGGTTTAAAGTACTAAGTTACTTCTGATGAAGGCCTCAGGAATAGCAACAGAACATTTCTAGAGGAATATTGTCTGCATTTGTAATGGCTTCTTTGTCTTTACCATGGTAGTGACCAGACATGCACACAGCCCAGTGGGATAGCACTGTAAAAGCACTGCTCAAAAAAAATTAAATGCACACGTAAACAACATAGAATATGAATTAAATCAAAATTATGTGACCACTTAGGTAGCAACACTGACAATTTCACATGCTTTTGTGCAAATGGAATAGACAACAGTTGGAAATTAATGAATGCAGATGAAAGGTTTTGATAAAACCGCTGCTTCACAACTACAGGAACCGCAGGCATCGATTGACTGGGAATCCAGGGCTGTTGGCCAGCCTCATTCATTACTCATACAGGTTAATCATTTCAAGAAAAAACATTAATGGTTTAGCCGTGATAACGAGATAGTTATAAAATTATCTCTGCGCTTTTAGGAAATCCTATACACTACTGTTTATGCTCTAAAAACATTCTAAATGACTTTGTTTCGAGTAAATTATGGACCCTACCCACTCAGGACACTTGGAATACATTGGACGAGCAGTATGGAGGAATATTGACACGTTTTTTGTGGACTTTTATGGACCTTTCTGCCTCGGGCGCCATGGACCTCCATTATTTGAATGTCAGCAGACAGCAAGAAGCCTCCCAGATCTCCAGATGCATTTGAGATATCAAAAAAGTACTCCAGAGTGTTGTTCAGCATGGGAGTGAGTAGAAAATGAAGGCTAATCATGTTTTGGGTGTACTATTCCTTTAACTGTTTATATCCTGCTTGTTTATCAGGGTTCAACAATTAAACGTAATTCAGCATACAGTGGGGCAAAAAAGTATTTAGTCAGCCACCAATAGTGCAAGTTCTCCCACTCAAAAAGATGAGAGAGGCCAGTAATTTTCATCATAGATATACCTCAACTATGAGAGACAAAATAAGAAAAAATAATCCAGAAAAACACATTGTCTGATTTTTAAAGAATTTATTTGCAAAATATGGTGGAAAATAAGTATTTGGTCAATAACAAAAGTTCATCTCAATACTTTGTTATATACCCTTTGTTGGCAATGACAGAGATCAAACGTTTTCTGTAAGTCTTCACAAGGTTTTCACACACTGTTGCTGGTATTTTGGCCCATTCCTCCATGCAGATCTCCTCTAGAGCAGTGATGTTCTGGGGCTGTCGCTGGGCAACATGAACTTTCAACTCCCTCCAAAGATTTTCTATGGGGTTGAGATCTGGAGACTGGCTAGGCCACTCCAGGACCTTGAAATGCTTCTTACGAAGCCACTCCTTTGTTACCCGGGCGGTGTGTTTGGGATCATTGTCATGCTGAAAGACCCAGCCACGTTTCATCTTCAATGCCCTTGCTGATGGAAGGAGGTTTTCACTCAAAATTTGACGATACATGGCCCTATTCATTCTTTCCTTCACACGGATCAGTCGTCCTGGTCCCTTAGCAGAAAAACAGCCCCAAAGCATGATGTTTCCACCCCCATGCTTCACTGTAGGTATGGTGTTCTATGGATGCAACTCAGCATTCTCTCTCCTCCAAACACAACGAGTAGAGTTTTTACCAAAAAGTTCTATTTTGGTTTCATCTGACCATATGATATTCTCCCAGTCATCGTCTGGATCATCCAAATGCTCTCTAGCAAACTTGAGACGGGCCTTGACATGTACTGACTTAAGCAGGGGGACACATCTGGCACTGCAGGATTTGAGTCCCTGGCGGCGTAGTGTGTTACTGATGGTAGCCTTTGTTACTTTGGTCCTGCTCTCTGCAGGTCATTCACTAGGTCCCCCCGTGCTGTTCTGGGATTTTTACTCACCGTTCTTGTGATCATTTTGACCCCACGGGGTGAGATCTTGCGTGGAGCCCCAGATCGAGGAAGATCATCAGTGGTCTTGTATGTTTTCCATTTTCTAATAATTGATCCCACAGTTGATTTCTTCACACCAAGCTGTTTACCTATTGCAGATTCAGACTTCCCAGCCTGGTGCAGGTCTATAATTTTGTTTCGGGTGTCCTTTGACAGCTCTCTAGTTTTGGCCATGGTGGAGTTTAGAGTGTGACTGTTTGAGGTTGTGGACAGGTGTCTTTTATACTGATAACGGGTTCAAACAGGTGCCAATAATGAAGGTAACGAGTGGAGGACAGAGGAGCCTCTTACAGAAGAAGTTACAGGTCTGTGAGAGCCAGAAATCTTGCTTGTTTGTAACTGACCAAATACTTATTTTCCACCATATTTTGCAAATAAATTCTTTAAAAATCAGACAATGTGTTTTTCTGGATTATTTTTTCTTATTTTGTCTCTCATAGTTGAGTTATATCTATGATGAAAATTACCGGCCTCTCTCATCTTTTTGAGTGGGAGAACTTGCACTATTGGTGGCTGACTAAATACTTTTTTGCCCCACTGTATTTGTAATAAACACGGTCCATGATAAGAAAAAGGCCACAAAGTCTGTTTTTTATCATAAGAAAAGTTTGCTTGTCAGAGCTAATGCTTAGCATCTTGCTAAGACTTATTTTCTGAAACAGCTGCCTTCGATCTTGGGTATGTTTGTGTTCATCATTTTCCAGCCAACAAAAGAAAACAGAAAACAATTGATTGCATGCTTCAAAATGCTTCAAAAATGTTCAGTGTTCATCAAAATGATTCAGTGTGATTTTTTTCTCAAATTTTTGTGCAACAGCAATTAGCACAATTTGGAAACACGAAGTTAAAAGTCCCATAGGTCTGACAAAGTTATTATACAGTATCGAGCATTTCCTTGTTACTGCTATTAAGAAAAGACCTATTATTTTCCAGAAAGATAAAAAAAAAAAAAAAAACAAAGAACTAGGAGTCACGTTTGAACGGATGCAGTTTAGGCAGTGTTCAAGTCACACTTCTCATATTTTTAGAAATCATATTTTTAGAAGCTTTCAAATAATGTCTCACAAATCATTTGGCCTTACAGTTCCTTAATTATTTGCTTTTCCGCTTGGGTATGCAAAAGGCAAAGATTGGACTAAAGAGGTTAAGGAACATGGAGGCCACAATACTGAGCCTCATTTTAAGGATATTAAATCACAGTTGGATCAGCCTGTAGTGTTTTTCCACCTTTTTTGTGACTCCACATCCAGGCCTCACTTGGTTAATAAATTTGATTTCCATTGATGATTTTTGTATGATATTGTTGGCAGCACATTCAACTACGTAAAGAACATGGTATTGATTCATGTTTTACTTTCCTCCGGTCTATTTTTATCCATTTTCACCTAGATGCAATTCTGACTCCTGTCCTGCGGTGGCGCTAAACCTATTTTGCCCTCCTACCTGGATTACTGTAGGGACTGCATTCTTTCCACTTGCACGCATGCACACACACTCACGAAAACAGTAGGCAAGACAGACACGGCGGAGGAAAAAGATGACTTACACACCCCTTGTGGGTTTGAGTCATTTGTGTGGAAATTTGGGTCGGGAAATTGATGCTGAATCGAATCGCCATGATGGGTGTGATTTACACCCTTAGTCGTTAAGGTGTAGAGCTTGTAACCCTGAGGTTTTTAGTTCGAGCTTACAGACTGCCACTCTGGGAGTCTGACCAAGACCCTTAACCCCACATTGCTCCCAGGGCACCCCACCATGGCAGCCCACTGCTCCCCAAGGGGATGGGTCAAATGCAGATGTAGGGGGAGTGTTGACCTAGTGGTTAGGGCATAAAGCTTGGAATCCTGAGGATGTGAGTTTGAGTAAAAAGGCCCTCAGAGAGCCAATTTGGACAACAGAAGGCTTAAAAAAAAAAACTAAGTGTCATTCGAATGTTCCCTTTATTTGTGTACATCACAAGAACAACAATCCAGTTGTTAAGGAGATTTCAATATTAACTATTTAAGCTGGTACTGATAACAGGAGGAATAAACCTAGATCCCCTTTTCTCCTCCAATTGCTCAGGCTGATAAATTTTGATTGTTCCGACTTGTACTGTTACTTTTTTCTTGGGATGAATGACTAAAGTTGGTAAATGCTTGTTAGGGCTGGAACTATGGAATGAAATGCCACCCGTTTTGACTAAAAATTTCCAATTCTAGTTATGGGTGCTGAGGACTTAATCTGATCATGAATTAAGACCTTTTTTGTGGTAATGACAGAATTGATGAGAAAATGCATCTTTCAAAATTAGATGTGTTGACTATAGGCAATTAACTAAATACAATCAGAGCCCAAGAAAGAAACATTGCTCTACTACTCAGCCTGCGTTAGTTCACCAGCTGCAATAACGGTGGTCCTGCCCTGTTAAATGTACACTTTACACTCCTGCCAATCCAATGTTGAAGATTTTGCCCCCCAGAATGGTCCTACTAATGATCCAGTTATTTAACAGAGTTGGGTTAAAGCAGAGACACGCCAGATATCTAGTTGAATTTAAAAATCCCTGAACTGAAGAAGAAAAACAGCTATCAAACACCTCTGCAAGCTTCAGAAGGCATTAGGTCAAGCAGACCTAAAAACAGTGATTCCAACAGCTTGAAAGTTTCAACTTTCATTTTCTTATGTTTAATATTGTTGCATATTTGGACCACTACAACACAGTGCTAACATCTAAAGCTACATTCACGCTGCTTGATAATCAACTCTGATTTTCTTACATGGCAGCTAACACTACTAGATTCATGCAGCCACCAGACGCCACTCTGAACCATTTATGGCCCCGAACAGGGCCCATATGCACAGACGAACAGTGTGGACATCACACAGCAGCAAACCATATTCAGAAGTAATAACAGGTGTCAGAAACGCTGCGTTATTATAATCTCTTTAACCATGGGAGTTGACAACATCATCATCATCATCTTATAAGACGAATAGGGGGGAGAGAAGAAGAGAGCAGAACTGATTCTCATGTGTTGGAGCAGTGAGTGCTGTTGCTGGAGTTAGTATCAATGAGTAGTCAAATACAAATTTCCAGCTGACAAAAAACCTGTTTAAACCCGGAAACAACCAGGTTTTATTGGAAGTGGGAACAGCTGACCGACACTTGTCTCACTGGGTCAAACGATTTCGCAAGCGATGCGCGTTAAAATCGCTTCGGCTCTGATCAGCATGCTGTGGGAACACCAGACCCAGGTTGACCTGCTAAATTAGCAACACCACTGAGCACAACGTATGGACATCAGCACAGCGCGCCACTTGCTTCTGATCTAACAAGTCGAAACGACCTTTACATTTGGCGCAGCACTGGTGAGAAATTCAGATAAAAGAGAAAAAACATTAAAAGAACTACGCCCAGGGTTTCTTACATGTTGCTCTCCATTGTTTACTTTCATGATTTCTGTTGCAGGGGTGACATCAACAGTAAATGACATGAGGCGTCGCCAGACACGCGGCTGCTGGGGGACAGAGGCCACAGATTGTCAGCTAGGGGATAGACCAAACTTTTGCCAGTTGGAAAGCAGCCAAATGCCGATTGTTAGCGGGTCGACCCAGATTTGAAAAACATGCATTTTAAGTTGGAAAGGGGCTGAAGCCAGGGTAACGAGTTGGGTGAAACGGGCTTGAGCGCTCACACTTTAAAAAACACTTACAGAGGCGGTACAATTCAGATTTTTTTAACGTGAAAAGGAACATAATTGACTTCAATTAAAAGCTGAATATGGATCACCAATGGCCCAAAGTATACCAAAGTATTTAGGTTGCATTTGCCTGCAGTGAGAACATAACCGCAGAACTGAGGGGAGTTATTGCACTGAGACCCAGCAGATACACAAAACCTGACACTTTATTTTTCATCTAATAGTAGCATGAAGGTGGAATATGTGGCAGGGTGGACAGTGAAATATGAAGTAATCCTACTGGCTCACTACTCCAAGTCATTTTGTCATTTAAACATGCTTGAGTTTCAGCCAACTTAAAGGAGAACTGGGTAACTTAATGAACGAATGCATCAACCCAAGTGTCTTTAAGACAGTAAGCAACCCTTATTAAAAAAAAAAAAAAAAAATCACTGCAACAAAGACAAGAGGAAAAAAAAAAATAATGGGGAAGACGAACATACCTGGTGGGGGGCTGAGATTCATCTGTTTCTCCACCTCGTTCTGTAGCTCCTTCAGCTTCTCTGCCTCTTCCTCCATCTCTCGAACCCGAGCTTTAATTGCCTCCAGTTCCTTTAGAAACGGGAATAATCTAATCAGCCTCTCGAAATCAGAACTCTAAAAACAAACAAACTTGTCTGAAAGTCCTTACTGCAGTAGAACCATACTACAGCCCTGTGCAGCAACCCCCTCACTGCAAATTAAAGGATACCATTTTTGGTTTTATAAAAGAGTCTGACCTGACAGTTTAGCTTTTTGCTAAAGCATGACGGTAGGGCTGGGCGATAATTCAATAACGATATATATCGATCGATAGACGTGTGGCGCAATAGAAAAAATAGGCTCGATAAAAGTTCGATAAAGAAACGCAGTTTTCCTTCCTTCTCATTGTAGCCTAGCATGTAGGTTTATGCTAGTCACTGCTTCCTCCCAACCAATCACAATCGCGGACCCAGGCACGCCGTCACAAAGCGCCGCCCTCTCAAACCACAACACAGAGCACATCCAGATGTCGCAGCAGGAGAGGCGGAGGAAACTGTTCCAAAGAAGGGTTTTTGTACTTCGCCAGTTTGGCAGTATTTCGGTCATGGCAAGTCGGACAAAAAACAAACCACAGTCATCTGTAAAATGTGTCGGGAACCAGTGAAAACGAAGTCTGATAACACAACCAACTTCTTTTTTTTTTTATCATCATTTTATCAGCCACTCACACCCGCAGGAGTACGAGCTGTGTAGGCCCCGGCGCGGCTCTCCTCCGAGGAATCTTCGAAAAAAAAAAAATTTTTTTTTTTTTTTTTCAGTTCTGGGCAGTTTCCCACGTAGTTCTAACAATTGAGAGAAAAATGCTGAGGGGCCAGAAACTTCAAAGTAATAACTCAGGTTAAAGCAGGAAACTAAGCTGAACCAGGTTTATTTGTTATATTTATTTTGGTCACTTTAGTTTATCCTTTGTCAGTATTTAATAACATAACTCAGGTCTTTTAAGTTATTTTTCTTTAAAACAATTCTGTTATGGTTAAAAAAGTTGGTTAAATAAATATTTAATTGGAAGTCTGTGTTTGTGTTCTTTATTAAAATTAAATCATTTAGCAATATCATAAAAAGTCCAGGCAGAGCTGCGCATAAAATATGGTTTCAAATCTTTTCAATAATTATCGATATCGATCAATATGCATTTTTTTTATCGATAAGCTTTTTTCCTATATCGCCCAGCCCTATATGACGGCATGAAAAAAATGTGTAGATACACAGTAGGAGATTCAAATAAAGTCACCCCCATTACAGCACCCTAAACTTCATGTGATTTCTATAAAACACAACAACAGATTTAAGTTTAACCTGCTGATGAAAATTTTCACTGATAAAAATAAAATAATGCCCCAAAATTCACAAAAAAATGATTTATAGGGAGAGGAGCTTAAAGGATAGCCTTCATAGTTTTTAATGCCAATTGCAATTAATCCCAATTGACCACCCCCCAGAAAAAAACTGACATCTGCAAACAGAAGTAAATATATAGCACAGCAAACCTAACACATGTCAATATTGAATTGACACAATTAATGTGTTTACACATTGGTATGTCATTAAACTGCACAAACCTTTCTGTGTCAAAATAGATTAGATTCTACTTTGTCATTGCACATGTACAAGGCAACGAAATGCAGCAAATAACCACTCAAATAATAATAAATTTGTCATTCTTTACTTCTTTGCTTTCATATAAAATCCTCTTCATTGGCAGTGAATACAGACTTCCCCGTGCCCTCACGTGTGACCAGTCCCTCCTGTCTGACAGTGGTGCACTGCAGCACAGTGGGAGTAGCTACAGCATCATTCAGAGCAATTGCCTCCACCTGAAATATTCCACATTTGGTCTTGGAAACACCCTTGGACCAATTTAAATTTAGATCCTCCAATAATTGACTAAAAATGGGAGGCAAAGCAGCCAAGATGAAGCTATAAAATTGGTATATTTTTAATGCAGAATCTCAAACTATAGACAACCTGAGCTTCGTTCAAGACAGGATGTATAATCCACCGGCATCTGACAGGTTCAACTATTTTTTTGTCGCATATTAAGACCAAGATCTCTCTCTCCCCTCCCTCTGCTTATTCAGTCTCCTTGCTCTAGCAAACAAAAATCCCCAGCCCCTTAAACACCGCAGACCCCCTTTTTACTATTCTGGATTCCGAGCCACGATTTTTCCTTGCACAAAATAAAACAAGCATGTAATCACATAATTGGAAATGCTAAAGGACTAATGCAAAAATATAGGATGCGCATGTGCAAATGTAAATGAAATTGTGCTGTTGGCGTTCATTTTGAACTCCCTGTGATGCATGTTAACGCGCACACAGTCGGCCAAAAGGGACTAAAAATATGGTGAAAGAGTATGTCGGCCTGATCCAGCTTTATTGTTCGCTTAATCGATACGAGCTTATGAGAGTTGATATTATCGCGTGATATAATTAAGGCCAACAGCCAAAACTGACGCGCTGTAGATTTATCCGGAAACCGAATAACGGTTGGCCGGTTCGCTGGTCTTTTCGGGGTGCAGCATCGATGCTAACGTTAGCCGCTGGGTCATTCGCGGGCGCGCGCGTACAGCAACGCCTGACACCGCAGCGAAAATAAGATTAAAAAAAAATAAATAGAATATGTTAAATTACCGTAAGACGGTCGCCTTCTCAAAGGAGATGGAGCTGGAAAATGACAGCTAACGGCTGCGGCCTGTCCGGTGCTCGCCCCAACAGTGTCCCGCATCTCCGTCCTGCATTTTTTTTTTTTTCAAACCCCCCCCCCCCCCCCCCACCCCCAACCGGCTAGGGTTGCTCTCTCTAGCGCAGAGAAACTGGCGTTGCTCTTGCGCCAAGATGGCCGCGGACACCACGCATGTCACCACCCAATACTGCTGCACTGAAAGAACCACAATGGCAGTTGATACCGAGGTAGCCTTACAGGACGGCATGTGACCCATGATTTGTTGAGGAGGAGGGGGGAGGGAGAGAGAATAACTGTATTCCTATATTTTACATTTCATATCAGTTTCTATGTTGTATTGACGCGTCTAGTTACTAGAGGCGATTTTCACTCGTGGAACAATACCCTTTACTCACCGGGTCTTCAATGGCGGCCTCTCCCTCTTCTAATCCCGGTTCTTCGTCGCCGACACCTGGGTCCTCCAGTTCGGGATGTCCGGGATCTGAATCTAGTAGAGATTCATCTGCTAGTCCGTTGCCGAACTCTGCCATCGCTCTTATCCGACACAACCGACGCGCCTCGTGGGTAAACCGACGTTGCAGGCCCCCACTCACACACAAGGGGGTAGAGTGAGCGGGGCGGCGAGAAGGGAAAAAAAAAACGGCGGAAAACGCCGCTTTGTAAAGTTAAAATATGAAATAAAAGCTAGCTTTAGCTAGAACTCGAACAGCGTACCTCGACACTTAAAGTGTTCCGCTTCTTCCGCTATATTCAGGCAATTCCGCAAAACCTACGACACTGAACCGAGTTTTTTTTTTTTTTTTCACTTAAACATGTATATAAAAAAAACTGGTACGGACGGTACGCGAACGCGGCGGTGTCTCCTCAGTTCAGAAATGGAAGGCAGTGGGCGGAGTCATTTATCACTGCGGGCGTAAATCTCGCGATTCTATTGGGCTAAAGAGCGTTCGTAACCAACCGTTTCAGTATCTGCCGTGTGAACATTGGACAATGGCGCGGGGGCTTTCCGGTCCGCGAATGGCGTCGTACGCATTTGATTGGATTAGATACCTGTCAATCAGACTGCTATCCGTTACCAAATAACTTAAGCCAGCTGCTCACCCAATACATTCCGGTAGTATTTGAGAGTTATATCAACTGCCTCACCCTTTCTGACCTAACTGAACCAGGTCACTCTTTTTAAACCAATTAAGACATTTTCTATAGAATTATGTACATCGAAACAGGAACAGACTGTGTTCTTCCAAAAAGTTTATATCTTTAAGGTTTTTAGGAAACAATACTATTAAAAATATATAAAACCACATTGAGGTGTTGAATTATTTCTAATATTTAAGAATAAAATGGCTATCTTGCTGCATAAATAATTCATAGATTGCATACAGATAGAAATAAAAGCAGAATATTTACAGTTAGATAAAATGTAACACTAAAAATAACCCGGACAAAAAAAGTGGGTAAAAAGTTGATTTATATTCATCTATTGACAAGACACACCAGAATACTTAAGATTCTAGAATAATATTGGAATTTAGGTGAGTTGCAGCCTAGTGGTGAGGGCATGATGCTTTGAATCCAAAGGTTTGGGCCCCACTTCCACAGACTGCCACTCCGGGTCCCTGAGCAAAAACCCTCAGGAAAGAAAGAAAGCAATAACGCTATAAGGTATTTTTGCTTTAGTCAGTTGAAAAGGTTCCTTGCAGCTTCCTATATAATAAAACAATATAATTTTTGCAGCATCCCTCATGTTTTTCCTACTGCCTGTTTTTCTTAAAGTCCAATCAGAGGAAAACTATTTAGACTAGAACATACTTCAGTGTTTTCTACTATATGTTGACTGGAATCAATACAGAAAAAAATTTATGCAGCCACATATATTCTAACATTCTGGTCAGTAAAAAAATAAAATAAAAAAAAGATCTCACACCTGACCACTAAGGCTATGCCAACTTTACACCCTAGCGCTATTTATCATCAGCTGCTTACTATAAATAATTCTGACCTTTTCAACCTGTCTACTACTGTATTGAATATAATAAAACTATACAAGATAATTTAGTGATCATAACAATTAAGGTAGATTAAAGTAAAATAAACCATGATTTTTGACATCAGAATAGTGAGGCTTTTTTTTTTTTACTGATGATCTTTCCAAATTTTAACATTGGTCTTTTGCAGTTTAATTATATCAAAGTTTCTTTTAAGAAATAAAAGTCACATATAGTAGGAAGATTGATACATATGTGGTTAAAATTAGAAAGAGACAGCCTTATTTTTTTTTATTTTAGTGAACTTACACCACTAGGCCAGTAGGTGGTGGATAAAGGAGGAATGCAAGAGAGCTAAATGAAAGACAAACTTTGTCATTTTCTATACACCATGTGTATACAAAACAACATTTCAATTAATAGTTTTTAACCTGTGAATGAGAAGATTGCAGCAGTTAAATTAACATTTGCATTTATAAAGAATAATATCAGAAAACTGAGCTGATAAGTTCACTTTAGAGGGGAAAATTGGCCATGTAGTGCAAATATGTTTTCAAGTGTAATGCAGAGTCTCGATTTGGGACTTGATTAGAGTTTCAACAGTCTTATGGCAGCAGGGAAAAAGCTGTTACAGAACTGCGAAGCCTCTTCCCAGAGAGCAGCAGGGGAGAACAGTCCATGGAGGGGGTTTGAGCAGTGATTTATGATGTTATGGGCTCAGGACACGCAGCGCTGGGATTAAATGTCTAATGGAGGGAAGAGGAGCCCTTATGATCTTCTCTGCAGTTTTCACCACTCTCCTCACCTTCTTCCAGTCTAAGGCGCTGCAGCCTCCACACCACACCACATCTGACAGCTGGTCAGAACACTCTCTATGGTGCTTCTGTAGAAGGTGGTGAGGATAGGTGGGGGCAGGTGGGCTCTCCTCATCCTCTGCAGGAAGTACAAGTGCTTTTGTGCCCTTTTGACCATTGAGGTGTTTATAGTCCAGGTGAGGTTGTCTGTGATGTGCATCCCCAGGAATTTGGTGCTGCTGAGCACCTCTACAGCTGAGCTGTTGAGCAGTGGAGCATAGTTAGGCTGCTTCTTCCTGAAGACCAAGATGATCTTCGTCTTCTCCACGTTCAGGATCAGGCTGTTATCTCAGCACCAGCTGCTCCACCTCCTCTCTGTAGCCCTGTTGGTTGTTCTCTGATGAGGCCTACCTAGGTGGTGTCATCTGCAAACTTCAGAATGTGATTGGTGGTGAACGTGGAGGTGCAGTCTTATATCATCAGGACGCAGCCCTGAGGGGAGCCTGTGCTTAGGGTGATGACATCAGAGGTGTTCAGTCCAACCCGGACTGACTGAGATCTGTTGGTGAGGAAGTCTAGCAGCCAATTGCAGAGGGGTTTATTGAAGCCCAGATGTTCTAAGTTGCCGATCAGATGCTGTGGGATGATGGTGTTGAAAGCTGAAGTCCAGGAACAGCACCCGCATGTAAGTTTTCTTCTCCAGATGTGAAAGCATCCAATAAAAAAAAATAAAAAAAATCCCCGCTGTGACCCACAAGATAGGAAGAAATATTTTATACCTGAAGGGAAATACAAAAGCTGTTATAAAACTATAGAAAAACATTTCATAGAAAGCTCTGCAGTGGGTGCTTCATCTTAACCACTAAATTATCTAGTTCTTAAATATCTGGCATGCACTGTGCAAATAGTCAGCATAGATTGTTTTCCTAAACAAACATTTAAACTACTTGCCCTAAAAAAAGGTAATACGTTACCTGCTGATGAGGTCTTCCATTCAGATCTTCAGCAGAACCTAGACAACCTGAGATCTCACAGATGTACTCATTAAAAAAACAGTGATGCTTTCAAACAGAATTTATCCAAATAAACAGCGACTTCTCTTCAGATATAGTCATTGTTCCACAGGTTTAATAAAAATCAGACCACCCTCCTCCTGTTTGTTGTTCAACTGGTTTTATTTGTTTTTCTGTATAACAAAGAAAGCATAATGGAGACCAAACACAAAGACAGGTACAAGTGAGGAGGAAAATTAAGCTTAATTATAAATCTAACAATTAACAACACTGCCACTATTATTGTTCAATATTCATAGGAATACCATACTCCTTCTGAGCAGAGCAGTGGCATTTAAAACCATTATGAATCAAGAAGAATAAAAAAAAACAGTGATGAGGAGTAATAATAAATTGTATAAGTAGTAGTACAGTTATAACAATAGTGATAATCAAAAGTGACCATGAAACATAAGGGAATATAAAGCAGATCTCCATAAAAACATTATCTAGTTTGGACAGTGCAATACCGTGTCTGAGTGTGTGTGTAATCCCAGGCTTGAGGTTGGAGCTCCCTAGTCCTTGCCGTACACACAAGATACAGTTTCCAACACAAGTACAAATTATTACTCTTGGTTCAAAAGGACATCGACCCCATCTTAGTTTTGCCACTTTAAACGAAGCAGTGATGGCCGTGTTCATCCGGGATCTCTGTAGCTTGTGCAAAAATGGTGGACTAGTGCAAGTGTCAAGTCTGGGATGTCTTTTTTTTTTCTTCTTCTTACAGTTTGCATTAGGACCTCTCTTGCTCTCTGTCGACCTAAAGATTGCTTTTTGGTTTCTGAATGACAGAAAGCAAAGTGAGGATTACTTTGGAATATCAGTTAATTTTTTTTTATATATTTCTTTACAAAAGATCACGTTTTAGTTTTCCATTTTGTTAAAACTATTAATAGTAACATTAATATACAGCTTAAACCGAAGGAAAACATCTTTAGTTTGTGTCCTTCAACACAGCACCATCTTATTTAGCTCTCAGTGAACATGTTTTCTGCTTCCTAATTTACTTGCTTAGATTAGAGTACCCATCAGCCACTGGATGATACTAATAATACCCCAGTGTCTCCCTTGGAGTGGTTTCAAGAGTTTTAACATCCCATCTAACAACACATACATGACAGGAGTCATTTACTGCTTTGAAACCCCAATGAAAAGGGAGGGAGGGGGGAAACATGCCTGCTTTCTCAATCTGACTGGATTGGCTTTTGACCTAGATAAAAACATTTACCAGTTGTAATTGCTTCCCATCGTTTTACAAACAAACAAGTGAATAAAATGAATACAAAAGAAAGCAACCCTTACAGTATAAAAAAAAAATATTGGGAAATCAGTCCGAGTCTTAGTGCCAAATAGAGATTAAATCAATTTACAAAGACCTCCTTTTGGGATTTCCTTTTAAGGCTGCCATGATTTAACGCACCAGGAGGAGGGTGTCAAATATTTAGATTTCCCAAGCAAGTCTGAGGAGCCACATTCCGAAAAAAAATGACACACAAACATAGGGGAGGATTTAAAATTCACAGAAACTAGAGAATTTCATGAGAGAAAAAAAAAAAAAACTAAAAATAAATTAAGATGCTTGGCCAAGAAAATGCCGTCAGGTTTACAGGCAGGCTTTCTTAACGGGATTGAACATCGATGACGACATTCACAGACGGCTCCCTGGGAATGGGTGTAAAAAAAAAAAAAAAAAAAGCTCTTTAATGATGCATCCAAATCATTTTTAATTTTTATAATAATTGGGCTCACACCTCAAGCATGTTACAGTTGATTAGCCAAAAAGAAAAAAAAAAAAATCTAATGTGATTTATATTAAGGCATCCAACATGCATCAATTTATCTTCCCATAAAAAGACAACTGCATCAGAATGCTTTAAAAACATCTCAATGTTAAATGTCAAAGTGCGGTATGCCACGGATTCTACTTTTTTTAAAACCCTTTTTTTTTAGCCATTTTTAAGATTGTCATGAAACTATGATGTAATTGCAGACACCTTTACAAGCCCTACTCTTTCCATAGTACCTCTGTTATATCCCAAATGAAAGAGAAAGCACTCCTGAAGCAACCAAAAAGCTGGTTATTACCAGGTTGTCCTCATCTCCCAACAGCTCAGCTCAGTCTCATATCATAAGAAGCTTTGCCCAGGAAGTGAGAGGAGGAAAAAAAAGAAACAAAACAAAACAAAAACTAACAGCCAGTTATTTGTGTGTTTCATGTTCTCATCCCAAAAACAGTATTTCTGGGCGATGTGAGGCCGCTGCCAAAAAGCAGGAACACTTGCCTCAGTCTGTAGGACAGGACGTGTCAAGCTTTGCGATTTGAGTGCCTTTACAAATTATAGGAAGTTAGTCAGTATGATTTTTGGAGGTCAAAAATTGTTGCGGTAAGTGAAATAAGGTGGAGGAGAACTTTGTAGGGTCATCACGCTCATCAGAAATCAGCTGATAAAAGTGACAAGCAGCATGGGTGGAGTCTGCTCAGTTTATGTCATCAGGCCGAGTAACAGTCGAGCATAGAGTAGCGGGGGGGGGGGGTGTTGTAGCGAAAGATTACCTTTAGAGGGTTAGTGCTCATATGTGTAATAAAATCTGAGGAGCCCAAATGGCTCCAACAATTGTCAATGTGCAGACCATTCCTGATCTGAGTCTCTAACTGTTGCTGGTGGCTGAGGAAGGGGGCAGCTCGATGACTATCTCCCCCTCGGCTGCTGGGCTGGTCACGGGAGCGGACGCAGAAACCTGCGAGCTGTTCTTGTTGACCAGAGCCGTTGGCTGGCCAAAGTTAGTGGTTCTCAAAGTGGCCAGATGGCGTGGGGAGAAGACGTGGGCCCTGGCGGCGGCCCGCGACTCGAAGGACACGTTGCAGGCTTCGCAGTGGCCCGTCAGGGTCTCCTTTGGAGCCGGCTGGCCCGGCGCCGGAGAGGCCGTGGGTTCGGTGATGGTCAGCTGAACGGGTTTGGGCAGGATGGGCCGGTTGGCTTTCAGGGCGCTGTAGTGAAGGTAGCTTCCGGAGCTGGTGTCCACCGTCCCATCCGACAGGGGATACTAGGGAAGGTAAACGGAGATGGGAAACAATCATAAGAGTTCCTAATATTTGTTTTTTACGGACTCAGATCATCATTTTCCTCTCAACTATAAACATTTATAATCCACAGGTTGGAACTACTTTAAGTTCAACATCCAGATTTGTTTAAAAGAATCACCAGTGATATCTGTATACATGTTTAAAATAATAAGGCAGGGAAACATTAAACATTCTGAAAACCTCAAACAGAAATCTATATAAAAAAGGTAGAATAACAGTTTTGTTTATGAAGGAAAAATAAATATCCAAAATGTATCATATGAACATTTAACTGGCCCTCTTGGTTTTGGAAAGCAGGTTAATTTAAGACTCACCCAGGCCTCATTACCCAACCTGTAGATTTATTAGATCAGTGAAACCAAACCTGTCTAACCACAGAAGTAGGCCAAAACTCGTTATACTGCATCTAACAGTCTGGATGAGATTATAAGGCTATTTGTAAAGCTTCAGGGCTGCAGCAAACCACAGTTACAACCATTACCCACAAATCAAGTTCTCATGGTGCAGTGGTAAACATTCCCTGTTAACAATTCAATTAAATGAGAGACTGTTACTGGGCAAAGCCACAGATTAAAAGAACAACCCAGATCGTGCTGAGAGGCAAATGTGGCGGAGACGATAGGCTGGTGGATAGATAGGCTCTACCTAATCTGATGGAACTTTGCTTTCTACTCATCTTGAAGGTGAAGGTCCAGCCAAAGCTTGATTTATTCATCCACTTAGTCTATCTCTAATCAAGTCACTTCTACTTTTGGAGTGACTTCAAACACCAGTCTAACTTTCCTGAAGTGCTGTGATGTGACCTTTAACGGGTGTTAATGCTCAAAAACTCCTTAATGCAGCAGAATGAAAACAGTTCAGCAAAGACCAGAGGACCAGATTCCCTCCTTACAGTCACGGTTATCGCTGACACTGCTGGCCCAACCTAATTTTAGCTGTCTGGGACCCTCACATCCCACATTGGACCAGCTACATTTGATTAGCTTTTCTCCACAGCAATAAATTAAATTCAAAAATTTATATGAAGTAATCTCCGTCTAATAAGTTTGACAAAATGGGGGAAAAAAGAAACTTGTAAATAGGGCATATTTATCTCTGACCTTCATTTTCCCAATCTTCCAAATGGGCCCGATAAATGTTTTATGTTCTGACCAGAATAGTAAAGTTTCTCCCTAAAAGAACTACTTTATTTTACAATAAAGTAACAAGCCAGAATAAATGCGTCTAGTTGGTAACGTACCATTTTCTCTTGCTGCAGCCTCCATCGCTTCTCCTTGGCTCTGGTATTCTGAAACCAGATCTGCACCACCTTGAGCGGCAGGTTGAGCTCTGTGCCAATCGCCTCACACTCCATGGCGTTGGGGTGGGCGCAGGTTTCGTAACACGACTGTAAGATAGCCAGCTGCAGACAGGACAGGTGGGTGCGTGGCCTGCGGCTTGATGAAGGTGACAGAATCATGTTTTCTGTGGGGCTGGACTTGGCCATGATGGGAGTGGAGGGGCTGGCCGCCTTTGCGGAGCTGGATAAGTTTGGGCTGACCGGTGCGATGCTGGGGGTGGGAGGAGGGGGGATGGTGCGGGGCGGCGTGTGTGAGGGAAGTGCCAGTTGTTCTCTGGACAGCGTATTGATTTTAATTGGGACTTTTGGGGTCCAGTAATTGAGTCCATTTTGCTTTTGTGGCACTAGCGTGGAGGCTGGAGGCCGGTTGTTGATGGGAGTCGTGGCCAGCTTCGGCACCATGCGGTTAGCCATCCCCGGTCTGATCATCGTTTCATTCTCGTCCTCTTTTTCCTCGTCTGTTTTTTCGTCATCGCTCTCCTCTTGCTGTTTTTGAAGAGGCCGTGGGGCGATGGGAACCGGCTCCCTGGGTGGGGATAAGAGGACAGGGGTAGGGGCTTTGGGCAAGACTTTCACCATACTGACATTGCTGCTGGCTTCCAGCTTGATCTTTGGCACTGCAGTAACGCTGCTGCTCACAGGGGACCCTGCAGTGGGGGAAGCTACGTCCTTGGGCTTGATGGGAACAGGGATCACCTTCTTCACTAAAGTTGCCTTTGCCAGCTCCTTCTCCGGCTCTTTCTCCGTCTTTATCAGAGTCCGGACAATTGGGGTAGCGGTGATGCCCCCAGAGTTATTGGTAGCAGCCTTGTGAGAAAATATGGGTTTGGAAAGAGGCCAGGTGAACTTGATAAGAGGTTTTCCGACAGCAGCCAGGGTGCCGTCGCTGATGAACCGGACCTCACCTTTCCTTTCCCTTGCCCTCATGTTCTGGAACCAGATCTGAACAACCTTCTTTGGAAGATGGACCCACTCTGAAATCTGTTCAAACTCATGCTTCCCAGGGTTTGGGTCTTTAAAGTAGCAGCCGTATAATATGTCGAGCTGTTCGGCTTGAATGATGGTCCTTGAGCGCCGCATGTCCCGGTACCGTTTGCCTTTGGACTTCCTCTCAGGTAGCTCCGGCTCCTTCTCTCTGTCCATCTTTGATGTGTCGTCTGCTCTCATGTAGAGGTGAGACTTTGACATGTTGCTGCAGTTCACAAGGTTTATCGGGCTGTTGGACGGCGGCACAACTGTACCGGGCTCTTGTTTAACCTGGACCACCACCAGGCCTTTGGACGTGGGCCGGAGGCCAAGCCCGTCCAGCAGCTGTCCCTTCTGCACAGACAATCTATCGGCGGGAGACGAGGAGGAAGATGCATATTTGGAGTTGTTTTTTCCCATGCTGAGATCCAGCGCAGACTCGCAGTCATCCCCGTTGGACAGGTAGTGAGACGTTTGGTGGGAGGAGAGAGTCTGAGAGAGTAACGAGCCTGGGAAGCGGCTAATGGTTGGGGGATTAGGAAAGAGTGAGATTTTGTTTCCATTGCCTGCCATCGAGGGAGAGAGAGCTAGAACATAAGGGCTAAGGAGCTGTGTAGAAAAAGGAGCAATAGACAAAGGGAGAGAGTGTAGAGCACCAGAGTGGTCAATCCCCGCAGGTTGCGAACTTGGAGGATCTCCTTGAGCTTCCAATTCAAGATCCAAATCTGGGTCCTGTCTGTCTTTCTTTGCCTCCACCTCCTCCCGCTCAAAATCCCCTTTGCGCTTTTTCTTCTTAGCCCTCTGAGCTCCTCCAGCCTCATCATCTTCATACTCATCCTCCGCATCAGAGAGAAAGACTGTGGTAGAGCGCAGCACTTTCCCTCCAGCTGTGCCCTTGTCGCCGTGTACCTCTCGCTGTGCTTCTTCTTTAGCAGGACTCTCAGCACCTTCCCGCAGCGATTCGTTTTGGCTCTCCTCATCAGAAACGATGACTGAAGTGTAAACTTCGGCTTCTGAGTCGGACGTAAGACCGGATTCCCCGCGGCCTTCCCTTCCCGCCTTTCTGGTGCGCTTCCCTCTGTTGCCGGACAAATCCATGACCTGACTGCTTGTAGCCTCAGCGTCATCATCACCCTCTGCGATTATCAGGGAGTTTTCCTCATCATCATAGTCATTGTCAGACCCTTGACTGTGTCTCGCAAACCCATCCGCATGTTTCAGCTCTGCACGCCGTCTCTGCTTTGTATGGCGGGCGTGGCTCAACCACCTCCGGACCTCCTCCTCTGAAAGCCCCACCTCTCTACCTAGTGCTTCGCAGTCCTCGCAGGGAGGACTCGCAGCATCTGCTTCGGTACGGGACTCAAAGAATGCCCAGAGAACCTCAGACTGGAACTCTGATAGTACAGGAAGGTCCAAATGATTGATTTCTACAGCGTTACAGTGAAGAGCAGGTTTGCAGGTTAAGTCGTTTCTTTTAGGGCTGGACTTAGATGAGGCACAGGGGGTAGTGCCTGACTGAGACTTTTGAGGGGTGGAATCAGGGCTAAGTGTAAGATTTAAGTTCATGGGACTGAGGCTGGAATTGCTGGTCACAGATGCTGAAGGCGACAAACTAATGCGGAGGTCCTTGCCTGAGCCTGCCGGGGAATGCTTCAGGCAAGCTTCCTCATCACCTTTCAAGCCAGACTGATCTGTAGAGCAGTTTCCATCTGTTCTGCTATGCTGATGTTCTTTCACGCCATTCTCATCAGCGATGCTCTTCTCTTGGGCTTCTTTATCTGCACCCTCTGCGGATCCCTCAACATTTTCTCCTTCAGGTCCCTCTCCCTTCGCATTCTCTAAAGTACCGCTGTCTCCGTTCTTGATCTGATCTGAGCATTTTTTGTCGCAGCTCTGCCTCTCTTGGCCTTGCTCTTCCTGAGAGGGCTGCACGTGAGCAGGAACAACTGACGAGGGCCACTGGTTCTGCAAGCTATTCAGTCTTTGGGTTAGAAGGGCCTGCTGGGCTGGGGTGAGGCCTACGAATGGGACGCACTGGGTAAGGAGCTGACCTTGCTGGTTCTCTTGATGCTGCTGAGTTTGGGCCTGGAGCCCATTTAAGATGAGAGGCATGACCATGTGAGGCTGAGGCATGAGCTGAGGAGCAGCGGCACCAGGAGCTGCACCTGCTGCAAACAGGGACGGGAGGATGGAATGCGACAGTGGGCTGGGGGCGGATGTGAGCAGGGTGAGAAAGGCGGAGACCGCTTGAGCCGAGGCCACCGGGGCAGTAAGGAGGGAGGGCGCCACTTGTGGGCCTGTAATCTGTTCTCCATCTTTTGCGCCACTCATCACTGTCCCAGGCGCTGCACAGTTGCTGGAGGTCCCCAGAGAGCTGCCTTTGCTCTCAGAGGTTGAGACTGCAGGGTTTGGAGCGCTAGCGCCGCTACCTCTCAAACCAGCTGCGGTTACTGCACCATTTGAAACAATGCCAGCGTTTCTACTCCGGGTCTGGTGCAGAACAGATTTCATATGGCTCTCAAGGGTGATGGAGTGATTGTAGGAGACCCGACACACAGCACACTGGTAGGGCTTGTTGGATATATACGGCCGAGGCAGACTTGCAGCTGAGGGAGACTGGGCACAGGCTTCGCTGCCCGCCGTCATCCTCTGAATGTGGGATGCAGACGTATAATGAACGCTCAAGGCAGTCCTATTGGGGAAACTTTCCAGGCAGGCACTGCATTTAAACGACCTGGTGCTTTTTTCAGCTGGCACACCGTTTTTACCCACCGACTTTTCACTTGTGCCTGGTGATTCAGAGTTTTCAATTGCACTATGTAGTTTGGCTTCTGGGAGTAGGTTGCCCTCCTCGGCTTCACCTCCCTCCTGTTCCATTAATCTATCTTCCTCCATCTCTTTGTCTCCAAGTGTCTGGCTAGTGTCTGAACACTCTGCAGATTGGCAGGGATCTGAATGGGTCTCTGCAGTGGACATCAGTTGTGAAAATTCAGCATCTGGAAAAGAAAAGAAAAAAAAAAAAAAACTTAATTTCTTTGTTTTACAGTTTTAAAGTCTATATTAATCTTAGCATATATTTTCCTTTAGTAACATAAATATTCTATAGAGACTTCTGTTTTTAACCCCTTTGTTCCACTTAAGTTCTGTCAGCCTAATTTATAAAAAAAAAAATGTATAGCAATGATTTAAATTACTGAAAAAGATAGAAGGGGGGTGGGGTTAAGACCAATCTGAATGTAAACTTATGTCAAATTACTGATCAAATAAAACCTGAATGACAACGTAAAGCAGAAAAGGGGACACAAAAGCTCATGCTTAAAACAACTGGGCATCAAGAAGTCACTCAGTCTAGAAATTCAATTCAGTTTATATAATGCCAATTCACATCACACTCTCAAGGGAATTTACATTTCAACCAGATCATTCAGTCAAATTGATTTAAAGTTTTCTATCTAAGGAAAACCAGCTGATTGCATCGACTCACTGACTCAAAGGCAATTTTGACTTCAATGAAGACATTTACCCACTAGTGGATGAATAAGGGACAGTGGGAAACACACTTTTAGCTAGCAATGCATATGGGCGTACATTGTGCGCCCTTTACATAAAATGACAAATTGTACGCCCTGTTTTTGGGATGTATAGCCTCGGTATACCCTAATTTTCCCCCGAAAACTTCCCTCAAATGTTCAACATTTCACAAGCAGCAGATGCTGGAATGGGAAAAATTTTATTGTTTTTGCTCAACCATATCAACCAATCAGAGAAGCTGATCTGGGAACTGGCATCTGCAACAGGGAAATTATATTTTAATGCAGGATCGTAATTTGGACTTTCTCACTTAAAAATATATTGAAGCTACTTTTTATCAGCTCATCACTGTCACTATAGTAAAGACACTCTGACACTGAACACAGGAGCAGCTCAAGCAGGGGCAGATTTAGGAAATTTGGGGCCCTAGACAGACAGGGGCCCTCTGAATTCAGACAAGACATTAAACAGACCTATTATACAGATACAGAAATTTTTATAGAATAGACGTATTATTTGTTATACCTTTTGTCCCCCTCTGCTTTCCTCTCCATAATTTCTTTTGTCCCTTTTTCTTTCCATATTGGCAATGTGCTCAGCTGACTTTTCATGCTGTCTCAAAAGGAATCAAAGATTTTTTTTAATCACTAAAAAGACAATCACTAAACACCGCAGGAAACCGCTGGGTTTCGTCGTACTGTGCAAGTTTACAGCTCACGATATTTGTTCAGCCCGACGCTCTGATGCGATCTTCCTGCTCACTCTGTATGTCTAAAAACCACGTCTGACTCAGCTCCACGTTGAGATGGAGCTAATCCGACTCGTCTATCCAGACGCCAAACAAGTAGAAGAGGAAAATGCCTTGGCAATTTGTGCAATTTTTTTTTTGCTGAAAGTCCTAAAAAGAAAAGTTGCATTTGCACAAAGATATGGCTGAATAAACGTGACTACTACGGTCTGCCAATTTTACAGAAATAACTTCCTTTCACCTGCACCCCCACCATGCTTCTGTGTTTACATCTGAGAGGAAGAAAAAAAAAAGAGGAATCACTGCTCTTCCCGCCACTTGTTTTAAAATAATTTGCTGCCGTTTGTTTGGACCTTTCTGCACACGCACAGCAAATAGACTGATCCAATGTGGTGGACACTGAAGGGGGGCCCTGAGACACACTTATATTATAAGCATTCTGATAGCATATTAATGAAAGAATTTTTTATCAAAAACATGTGCACAAATAAGTAAAACCTGTATTAACCATGAATGTAAAGGGGTATTTATGGGGCCCCCAGGAACTTGGGGCCCTAGGAAACTGCCTAGTGGTAAATCAGCCTGAGCACAAGCATTACCCGCAACTATCAACACTTTACTTGACCTGCGTACAAGCATCAAGAATAAAGCAGCAGGTGCTGTTTTGCTGCTCAAATCTTGGTGTGAACTTTCATTACATTTTCTGAGTCTTTAAATTACCTATGAAACATAATATACCTAAAATTCATCTCATTTATTCCTTATGAAATTTCTCTAGTCAAGCACACATACTTTCTATAACAAAGATAAAAAATTTAGCTGCATTCCACTTAAAAATGCAGCAAATAGCGTTTCAGAGTCTAAATTTCAAACATTTCTGTGGGAGGATACCCCCTAACCCCCCCTACACTGTGCAAAAGCCTAAAGATGTGATACACCAAGGTGTATACCCTATGAAATGTTCCTAACTAAAAGCCTGGCAGCGAACATTCCGAGAAGTATTACCCCAAGAGTGCAAATACGACTGATATGGAATGTCATAAAAGAGGTCAGATCATCATCCAAAGCTCTGTTAGACTGATTTGACTTAATAAAGTCCTGGGTTAATCATTCAATGATAAGAAAGGGATTGGGGGAATTAACAAAAAAAAAGGCATCCAAATCCAAAATTTATAAACTGTTGTCTCTTGCTTCAATGAATAGAGAAAAAAAAAAGAAAAACAGATCCATATAATCTAAGATCTCTGGGAACATATTCTTAGTAGAGATTTAGTTTTGGAGGTGTGCTTCCTGTTTACTGGTGTGACGCTACAGCAGGCTCGGACTGGTAATCTGTGGACTGGACATTTACCCGGTGGGCCGGTCCTACTTTCAGCATGCGGGGGCCGGCCCTCCTTAAATCATACCGGCCCCAACACTTACGCTCCGGCTGAAGCTCCTACCTGTGACAGTAAATAACTCAAGGAGCTCAAGCAAAAGAAGCATGCAGTATATATATATATATATATATATATATATATATATATATAGCCCTTCCTTGTCATGCACATCCTTGTGACTGTCAGCATATGGTGTCATTTTCTATTTCTTCTAACTGTAAAACCCTTGCAACAAACTAAATTATAATAAAACTAAAATGCTTTCTTTACAACAAACTATGATGCTCCTCTTATATTTGGCGAATTTATGTTGGAATATTTAGCAAAAATATGTTGCAGTGCATGATGGGGTTTTGCATACGTTTACATTATTCCATTTCATTGTCCACATGCCACCTAGACTGGCAGTGAATGCTGACACACCATTCCCAGTCCGAGCCTGCGCTACAAACATTACGGTGGTAAAGTAAAACAGAGGGATTAGAGCTAGAAAGAGACACCTCAAGTTAAAGTGCAGAATGGAACGATTTGAAGTGTTCTAGTCAAAGTCTTAACTTATATCTGATGCACCAGGACCTTTTCAAAGGCCTCCAAAGAGAGTCAGCTTAAACACACCGAGGACAAAAACAACCAGGTATTATGTTCAGGAGATTTTTCCACATTGGTCAGTTAAGATTATCTGCTGCTATACTTTTCCACAACACTACATATGCATAATTATTAGCTTAGTTTTATGTCAACATGTATTTGTTTATTTTAATTGTTAACATTCATAGCATTTACCTGTGGGCTGTGCAACCCCTTTGCACTCTTCTCCACTGGCAGCCCGTTTTAAAACAGCCTGGAAAAACAGAAGGAGTCATTCAGATGTATTCTAGTCGCAAACTTGAATGTGAAACAGCTCCTGCTAGATGAGCCGAATGTCATTATGTAGCACATTTGGGCGTGACTCAAGCAAGTGTGGTTATATTACACATAGCAAGCCTGGCTAGTCTTTAATTTGCAAATTACCCTGAGAGCATGAGCCGTCTTTAATAGAAGCAACAATACTAACTCACTCTGTCTTCCAACGCTGTGCTATAAACTTTTCTCTTGAAGGGTTTCAGCTCATTGAGGTGCCACATTTTCCCAGCATGGTGTTCAGACGCTTCAAATCTGGACTTTGTCTGTTCCATTATCAAACATTATGTACACATCGAAACATGCCAACCATATTAGTATTTCAAATCATTTTGCATTAATAACTTTTTCCTCTTTGCAACTGTATCTAAAGACTAGGTTAAAAAGTAATAAATCACCAAGAAGCAGTTCTGACTTTGAGATAAGATAGATAAAAATGTCACTACTGTCAATGAGATAAAGGGTTTTTAAATAGTATTACTTCAAAAAGATTTATGTTAAATAAAAGAAGTATTTAGCAGTTACTTTCCATGTTCTTGAAATTTTAAAAAGGATAAAAATACTGGATTATAATAACTACGAATTTAAAACATGGTAAAAAAATCTTTGTAATTGCTAAAACAAATGGGGGAGAATTTACATCTATAAGATGTAAATCTATTTCCTCTCTGCTCATCTCTTGGCTCTAAGGTTTAAAGTAACCCACAAAAACAGCAAAAAATAAAAATGATCCTAAAATTAAGATAGTTAATCATCTCTTCCACCACATGACTAATAGTTGGTATGAGCCGATTTCTGGAATATGACTTGTTTCTTTCCCCAAATCTGGCATAGCGCATCTAGACTTTAGTGTCATTTTTCCAAACCAATTTTACAAGAGGGCTCATGATTGAAATGTTTGACATATCCCTTTAGTGAGAGGAGGCTCCCAGACAGATTCTACTGGTTCAGCTTTTCCCTGATTGCATCGTCATGAACTTTAACATGCTAACTGAGGCCTGGTGAGGCTGGGGGGTGGGGGTGGAGCTTTTTGGGGTTTTCCATTGCACAGTCTGAGTTTGGGTGAAATTGCAGAAACATTCAACCCTGAAAAGATTAACAACAGTTTTAAATTTTGTATCACTTGTGAATAATCTGTTGCTGTGGAATTAGGATGTTTCAGTTGTTTAGAAACAATCTAAATATCTTCCTTAAGATTCATCATTTTACTGATTATTTGTATTTCAGTTTATCAATTTTCTGTTATTTAATCACATATTTAGGAAATCTGAATTTTTTTCCTCCAAGGTACTCGTTGGGCATCCATAGCTCAGAGTGACATTAGTTCATCACTGTTTGTTTTTATACATTTACTAATAATGGATAAATTAGCTCATTGTGTGATAAGCACCAGCTAGAAAAATTTATATCCCTTTTCCATTGGCCGAAAAACCTGCTTAAACCCGGGAACAATCAGCTTTTAGTGGCAGTGGGAACAGCACATTGAACCTCAAACAGGTTAAAATCGCCTTCAAATGGATCAGCTCTGATCGACATACAGTAAGAAGAGCAGACCCAGGTCGACCAGCTAATTAACATGATACCATGAGCGCAACGTACGGAAATCAACAAGAGCTGAAACAATCAGATTGATCGATTATTTAAATAACTGTTAACTAATTTAGTAATTAATTACTCTTTAACTGTAGTATAGAGACTGTAAAACATGTCTTTAGCTGACAGAGAGACCCACTTGAAGCAGTAATTATATCAAAATAAAAAAAAAGTAAACATTTTGCATTCAAGATAAAAAATAATGGTTTCATTTGGTAAAAAGTCGTCTTTAAGGAACCTTTAACTATCAAAATATTAATAGAGCAATCGGAAAAAATAATCGACAGAATAATCGCTTTGCAAATTAATCGTTAGTTGCAGCCCTAGTGTAAATAGACACCTGAACATCCCAAGCCCTGAAACTGCTAAAGATTCTGCTTTTTTTCTGGCATGCTGATAAGCTAATTAGTGCTTTAATTAGCTCCACCAGAATGAAACTTTTCTCCGCAAGAGCTGAGAGATTCATTTTCTTTTTCTCAAACTTCATCTACTTTTTTAATAACTAAAGGTTTTTTTTTAATAGCTAAAAATTGCGCACAGTAGTGTGTTTTTTGTAAATATATTTCACATAAGGGTGTAGCTCATTTTAAAACTGGTAAAGATCCACACCTTTTACACTTAACCTGAATAACAAAAATCTTAGATAATTTTCTTTTTACTTCTTATTTAGTTATCAATGCGATTAGGAAAAAAGTGCTTGTTAGAAAGAACCCTGAATTTATGTGTGATGTAACATAGGAACAGACACATACCAAACTTACAATGTCCAGCAGTCTTTCCACACACGATGGAAGTACGCTGTGTTGCTCAGTGAGATGTAGAGACAAGGAAGATCGGTCAGACTGCCCTTGTTGGCACAGGGGGCACAGCCACTTTGCAACCCCATTCCTTTCACTGCCCGCCGCCTCTACAGACTCCTCCTGAAGGATAAAAAAACAATGTCATCAACATCTTGGAGCAGGGAAATCAGTACAGGCTGGTTAAGCATTAGATCAGGCAGTTAATGGTGAATATTAGGCCAATGTAATCGCTGACACTAAAGGTGCATTGTGTTTATGTTACCCAAAGCTGATTTCCTAGAACATTCCTCTCATCTACATATATTAACGTCGTTTTCAACTATAACAAACAAACCGAGAACAATAGTGAAGGATAAAAGCAGCCTGGGGACAACGCAAAACCTTGAAAGGAAAGTTTTTAATGTTAAACCTCATAAATAAAACTGTATTTACCAGCACTACTAAAGCTAAACCAATTGATCTGCATAGTAGGGCTGCATCTATCGATTATTTTGCAAATCGATTAATCTGGCGATTATTTTTTGGATTAATAATCGGTCGACAAAGGTTCCTTAAAGATGAGTCTTTAAAGAAATTAAAACGGGTGAAAACTTTTCTACTTGAGGAGTTCTGGATAGAGGAGATTGGCAGAAAAATTTTTTGTCAAGTCCAAAATTATGTCAAAATTGCAAAAAAATATATAATTGTGCTCTAAGTGGGTTTTTCTATCACCTAAATCTATCTACACTCAAGTTAACGCTTAATCAATTACTAAAATAGTTGACTATTATTTCAATAATCAATTAATCTGATTAATTGTTTCAGCCCTACTGCATACCCTGACTGTACAATGTTAAACCCTGTAATGGCATATTTACTGTTTTGATAAAAATAAAAAACTAATGTCAGATCGACATATTTTTCCAGGTTATGTTCCTTTTCAACCTCCAAAATCCTTTAGCCATGGGAATAGGCCATAGTAGGCATGGCAACCTTTCAGTACCAAAATTAAAATAAATAAAATACGAAACTCCCATCATGCACACAACATAAACTTATTTCCAAGACATACCAAAGTCCCATTGTACCCAGTTTTTAAAAGCTCTGCCCTGCCCCACCTATACAATACAACCATGCCTTTTAGAAACAAAAGAGCTGGACCCCCAAAATGAGGAAACCTAAGTGCATCTATTTATCCACCTCAACTTAAAGCTGTTTTCTAATCTGACAAGCTCCCTACCATTTTGAATCTGCAAATATTGGCTTGCATATTTTTAAGGCTAAAATAATTAATCAGAATATTCATAACTGTACTTTTGTTAATGACTATTGCAATTATCTAAAACGCAGAGACTCAAATACAAATTGCAGACAGAACCACCCACTAAGAGCACCAATTAAAAACTTTTTATACTTCTTCCCCTCTATAAATGCATCTGAAACGTGCAATAAATATTTTAAGATTAAATCTTTTCAGATCAAATTGGAAGAAGAGGTTAAGCAGTTGCTAAAATAATCAATAGCATTCTTGAAGTTTCTCTACAAAGTGTCAAACAGCAAAAACAATAAATATCCTCCACAATAGTGCTTAAAGCTTGATATTACGTTTGTTGATTGTTCAGCAAGTTTCCTTTGCTCTATGTATGCATATTAAATTACAAAGATGTTACAGTAGATATAGTACTTCAGTACTACTTAAATCTAAAGCATGCTCCTCTGCTCCAAACACCTATTTTGTTATTCGGCCCCAAGCTGCTCTGCCCCTTCAGAAACCAATTCTTATTTGCTGCAGTTTGGAGTAACTCCAATAACAATCCCCAGATAGCATTTATTATTCATTGTATGTCATTACTGTTAACAACACAGCTGGAAGCGAATTATACAGGTTTTTGGGCAGCCCAATTTGTATTAATGTACCTAAAAACGTAATATTTCCTGCATGTACACAATAAATTCCACAGTATTAAATATGCAGTGTCAAAGTATATTGACTCTTTTAGAGTTATTACAACAACAACTGGAGTAAAATATACACTATGTAGAGTTCTAGTTTAACACTAATTCAAAGTGGGACTCTTAAAGTGTTACTTTAACACTACAAAATTTACTGTATATGATGAATCATGAGAATCATGAGAATAAGCACCGATCTTAATTCTAGCAATAATAAAGCGTTTATTACAGTATTTATGAAGATATTTTTGTTTTTGTAGCTTTTCTTTTAGAAGTGTAGAATATGCAGTTATTTCTAGTAAAACTAATCCCACCCCGTTAAATCTGATCTTAATTTCCTCATAAACTGATTAAATGTCACATTGTAATACAAGAACCCGTTCATATTAAATTGAAGAACTAGTGTTTTATTCCTCTTTTAATTCAGACTCATTTCACAGATGATCAACCATTAAGAGCAAAAACAAAAAAGGAGAACAGCTAAAAAAAATGCAAATGAAGCCATGCAGCACTAGAAAAAAAACACTGGGCCGTTTATTTTGAGATCACATTGCCTCCCCATAACAACATGCATTTTAACTCAAGCAAAAAGTGACAGCAAACAGTCTGCATTTCTACAAATGTCGCCCATGCATTTTCTCAGAGCGTTAATAACAGATGCAGCCAAATAAAAATACCAACACAGCTACCACCTCACTTCCTTACTCCTGCCAATTAGCAAGCTAGCAGGGATATGTGATCAGATACTGTTTCGATGAGTCTGCCTGAGCATTGTTCAGGTCATATTAAAATACCGCAAGACATATGTAACCAAAAACACCACAAACTAACAGATCCTGTGTCCCTCTGCCTTAAAGAGGCTAATTAATTAGCATTCTAATTAGCTATGCCGACCGAATCAATTAGCTAGCAAGCTAGGCTGTGAAGCCCCCCCCCCCCGCTACGTCGCATTACACTGCTGTGTGGAAATGCTCGTTAGCTGATAGTTTACCGAAAATAATCCTGCGGCGAACGACACACTTCTTTAAAAGCTGCGGGAAAAAAAAGATAGGGGGTGTGGAAGAGTGAGCATAATCTCCGCTCTGTGCTCTGCTCGGGCTGGGCCGACGTTAAATTAATAAACAAAAGAGTCGGAGCTGTTAACAGCCGTGTTACTTCGCTAGCTAGCCTGTTAGCAAGCGACGCTAATTAACCCGTTGCTCAAACTGCCTCCGACTGGGTGCGCTTGCAAACAAAACTGTCCGGGGCTCCAGGTGGGGGAGCTCGAAAAACAAGAGTTCAGCTATGAGATAAAAACACTAAACTTCAGAATCCAAAAAGAAGAAGAAGAAGAAAAAAAAAAAGGCAACAACCTCGGCCTCTAGTTATTTCCTTCCCCCTCTGATTATGAGCTGCCAATCGGGCATCTAGGGTTGCACCACCCGCCGGCTGCTACTCAGCAGCGTAAATGGAGGCCTACCCGGACTGAAGCCATTTAATTAATGAACGTGGGCTCCGCTTACAGATGTGTTGGGCTCGCGCCCCCTCCTCCTCCCTCGGTGACTAGTTAGACCCCCTATTTGACTGCGTCCTAGCGCTCGGATCCACACCTTAAAACACTTTCGGTGCAACACATGAGTATTTTCCCTCAACTCTTGTTTAAACAGCCCCGAAACACTTAATTGAGGATATATTTAAACGACACTTAAAAAACAAAAAAAAACGTTAGTTGGAAAAAGGAGTACGTCCGTGGCGTTCGCCTCGACGATGGGGGGGGGGGGGGGGGTGGATCGGGGAGAGCAGGCGAAACAGAGACGGAGGGGGCAGAAAAAAAAAAGTTTGGGATTTAATGTGGGATTTCTATTATGGATCGGATTAGTATCGGGGCACGATCCGTCGTTTTTTTTACTCGCTCGTCTAACAGTCGCAGGCCACTCTTCGAAGGGGCGCAATTAAACGACCGCGGATCTGGTTTAATTAAGTTGGGAGCAATTAGCAAATGCGTTTTTACCTGCATGGTCGCCGCTCCTACACGCACACACGCTTCCTCTGTGGCTCCTCACAAGTGAAAAGTTTTCTTGCCTGCCTGCCCTCCGTCTCTCTCTCTCTCTCCTCTCTCTCGTTGCTCTCTTCAGTTTCCCCCCTCCCTTATTTGCCCTCTCTCCTTCCCCTCTAGTAAACAGTCCACAGCTCCCCCCAACGCTGATTGCTGACATTCAGGAGCTATGGAGCCCCGGATGTGCCACAGTCTGGTCAATTATAAAATAATTTCCTTCTTATCTGGACAAAGAGAGTGTTTTGTTTGGAATAGAAATGACAGATAACCTGCAAGACATAGCCTTTAATGTTTTACTCATGATGGGGAAATTTTTCATTCACAAAAACAAATACATAAGGACCAAGCCAAACTTCAACCTTTTTCTTAAAGAACTTTGTATGTATTTTCAATCAGTGAAATTTATGAGGAAGAAAAATGGTTTAAAATTATACAATTTTGTAAATGACCATAAACTCAATGTTAACCCCTAGATATTATTATTTTTATGTTTATGTTTATTTATTTGTTTATTTCATTTATTTATTTATTTATTTTTACCTCCTATGTCTCGTCTTTCTTAAAGTTATACTTTCACCTATAATTGTCCAATGTTTCACCAACTGTTGTATATCTATGCTCGACACGGAATTGCCAATAAAGCATAAAAAAGTATATAAAATCATTATAGATTCCATATAAAGAAATGAAAAGAATAAACATGTAAAGTTGAGTTGATATTTATTTAAATAAATGCAGAATTAAATAAGAAACAGAACTCAGAATTTGTGTATTTATTTTAAAAGTTGAGCTACCCCCCCCAATAAAAAATATAAATTTGCATGTTTGCTATTTTCTATTATATTGTACTATGTTAATTTAGAAAGGGATATTAACTGGTTGTTATATGTATATTTAAGTGCTAATAAAGGTAACTAATTCAACAATATCTCAAATTAATTAAGTAATATCGAGTTACCAATTAAAAAAAAGGGTGACTCAACTTACCTAAACTCTGGTAAATGTATTTACATCTACACTACAAAGCTAAATTAAATCTGTTTCATTTGGAGCTTTTCTGAAAGTTTTTTTTTTTTACCGGATGCTTGTTAAACCATTTACTAATGCACAATTACTTGACCATTCGGAATAACATGGTTATTTGCAATAATACTAATTTAGCTGGTGAACAGCATTGTAAATTGTAATGCTGTTGATTGTTGAGATCGTTATTTTTTACTTATCCTTATCTTATTTTATTCCTTTATTTTATTTCACACTGTTTATATGGGAAGGGTATCATTTTACTGTGTGGGTTGTAATTTGAACACTACATTCCCAGGGGAAAACATGATTGTTTTAATTTAATTTTTCTAATTTAATTAATTATTTAATTTCTTTGTTTTTGTGCTTTGCATGTTTTTTTTTATTTATTTTTTTTGTAATTTACTTATTTTATTCTCAATTCAATTCAGGTTGAGGTTTTACTTAATTTGACTTTAATTTAAAAAAAATAAATAAATTTTCAGTGTTCCAACAAACCTTGTATGGAGGCTATGCTGAACTACAATCGGGATTCTCATAATTAGCCTTTTTATATGTTTTTATGCTATTAAAATTAAAAAGTATTAAATAATTGCATGAAGTTCTCCTTAAATACCGTTTAAATAATATATCGTAATTCTTTATGAAATAAACATGAAAACTAAAAAAAATCCTTGGCATCAAAAGTTGTGATATTATGGTCTATTTTAGAAGCTACAGTGACAGTTTAGACTTAAACAGATTTACTTTGTCATTTTGAATAAACCGGTATAAACAAAAAGAAATTTCATTTAAAACAGCTCAAGACAATTTAATTTTTTAAAGTGCAGCCTTGAAAACAGTAATAAATACTTAAAAAAAATAGTAATATAAAATTATGACCGTATATTTACAGTTCTAACAAATTTTTATTATTATGTCATCCTGCATTTTAACACAATTTAAGACATTCAAATATGCTTTAAGCAATTTTGAAAGCCAATTTAACAAGTTCCATATATCATTCAGCTATGTGTTAGCATTTGTTTTTTTATTTTGAAATTAAAATCGAGTTTTGTACCACCATAGTATATATAATTCAATATTTTTACACTTTTGGTAGTAATTATCTGTAACTTTGTTTATGCAGTGTACATATTTATAGAATTCCATATTTGTAAATACTTATTTTAAAAGTATTCTTTTTATTCAACTGTGGCACATTTTGTCTTCCATATTTGACTATGAAATGCCTTATGTAATTTTGCAGGAGTCACACATTATTAATACATCAAAAGGTGTTTTTTTTTACAGTTATCTTTAAAGCAGCAACCTGGTGGGCACGTTTCCCCTTAACATTCAAAGAAAAAAAAACTGTCAAAAATTAGACTCGACAGAATGCCCTCTAACATGAAACCCTTCCTCCCCATTCTAACATTAAAAGGTGAATTATAAATGAGTCCCCATTCTGCCAACTTGGATCGTCACACACATTCAGACGAGTTAATTAAAGCTGAATAATGGAGCTAAGGCTGCAAAGCCTCCGCTCAGCGCGCCCTGCCCGAATTATGGCATGTTTTCAATCAAATGATAGGTGTGGTTTTAGATCAACCAGTCGAGTGTGCGGAGTAAATATTTATGAAGCGGTGGGGATTAAAACTGCACCATCTGTGCGCGCCTGCGTTTCCGAGGCGGCCAGTGATCCGCCAGAAGACACTCATAGGTGCCCCTTCATGCGCCTGTGCAAAAATGTAGCTCTCAGACCCTTCCTGGCTCACTAATTGGACATGACGTACGAATTTTGCACTGAAAAGAAAGCGAATTGAAAGTCCTCACCTGTGTAAAGGTATGCGAAGCCGTAAAGTGAATCTCTTTCAATTATGTTATTTTTCTATTTTTACGGTATTTGTAACCGCTTTTCGGGCTGTTCGGGAGACAGGTGTTTTCCTGCCTTACTAATTAGGGCATTCTATTTTAATAAAATGACACAGAGTGAACTAAAAAAAACACTTTTTTAGCAGACCAGTTATGTTCAACACTGTGGCTGGTTGGTTAAAATGACTTATTTTAAGATTCCAGAATGAAATAAGAAGTAAATGGTGTATTGCATTTAAATCAGGTTATACCAGGTTATTATATGTTAATGAAATAAACAATAACATAAGGTGTTTAAATATTTATATTAAATGCTAAAATATAGAAATAATCAGTGACTTTAAAATGACTTTTTAAAATGATTTTCATTTCTAATAATAGTTCAGCATAGATTGGACCAAAGGAAAATCTGAAAGGCATTTTCTAAGTCTTGCTACAGATTCTCAACATGATTTGGCTGGGGGATTGACTGAGCCAATACAACATTAATATTCATCTCTTTTTTTTGTTTGTTTTTTGTTTTTTTTTTGTTTTTTTTTGCTGAAAGAAAAAAAATCTTATTCAGCCTCTGATTTTTTTTTCTTGCTGTATATTTCTATATTTAACTTCATTTATCCTCCTATGAACTCTAACAGCTATGGGTGTAGTGATTCATTTGAACAAAGATTCGATTCATATCACGATTCATGGCTTCCGATTCGAGTCGTGGTCGATTTTGGTTCTAGATCGATTCGACACAATTCAGTGACTTGAAATTGCTTCAGTAAATTCTTAGCTCAAAATATAAACAACAGCAGCTACGCTGTTTGTAAATGTGACTCTGTGACTCCCCGTCCATCTGAATCTGGTTGAAGTCTGTGCCTCTTATGCATGGTCATGACATCACAGACAGACTTAACTGAGTCACGTTTAATAGAAGGCATCTAAAAAGAATATATATATTAAAAAAAACACTGTGCCTCAATATGTATTTTTCTAATAGCAATACTATTGATTCACACTGAGCCTGGTTCTGCTGGAGGTTTCTTTCTGTTAAAAGGGAGTTTTTCCTCTCCACTGTCGCTACAAGCATGCTTAGTGTGAGGGATTGTATTTGAGTCAATGAGTCAATGCAATCAACTGGTTTTCCTTAGATAGAAAACTTTGAATCTATTTGACTGTATGATCTGGTTGAACTGCAAAGTGCCTTGAGATGACGTGTGTTGTGAATTTGGCGCTATGTAAATAAACTGACTTGAATTGAATTGATCAATTACCTTGTAAATTGATTTTAGACTAGTTCAAGTCATTATTATTAACAATTTGCCAAGCACAGATTGATATGGTTTTGTGGAATATTAATCGATCCATCCATTAAAAGCTCAGTCGCTACACCCTTACTAATATCCCTCCCTTTCCTAGAAAAATACATGCAACCCCACAGCATGACACCGCCACCTGTTTCACTGTGTCCGGCTGATGTTAAGTGTTTGTCTATCAATACATTTCTTGTTTTTCCTGTAAGAAAAATAAAAAAGTTCCCCTTCATCATAGTAGATCACCTTCTTTCACATGGAACCTTTATATTGCTCATGACAAAATGAATCATTCTGCTTATGCCTCTGGATAAATTCACTGTCTCATTGCCGCTCTTTAATAAAGGACTAAAATGTTGAATGGGAAATTAATTCAAAGCATCTCCCCTGAGCTGCAGATCTCTGTAGCTGCTCTAGAGTTGCCATGGGCCTTTTGGTTGCTCTTCTAATTTCTGCGGTCCTTTCTAAGACTTTAAACTTAGCTTTGTCTTAGGACTGAAGTTGTGCAATATTCTTTCCATTTTCAGATAATTTATGTTTAAAGCCATGGATACTTCTTTTTCTTTATGTAACCCAGTCTGGCGTGTTACCTACATTCAATATGGTTACTGTCTGAGACCTTTGCAGAAAAAAAAATTATATTGAGGAACAATTACATTTTCTAATTTGGTGACTTCTATTTTGACAGATTTACATCTGTGAAATATTTTGAAGATGACGTTTTACTTTCATTATACTTTCATAGTCATGCACTGCTTTGTATTGAGCCAACAAACATCTTCCCTGTAAAATAAATTGAAGTTTGTCATCATTAAATGAATGGTAGAAAAACTTCCTTTATAATTTGAGTGACTTGTGTTGTTAAACATGAAAGAAAATTGGTCATTCAGTTCACTATTTTTGCTTTGCTAATTTGATATATTCAGATTAATCGTGTTAAGTATGAACTTTCAGATGAATGCAAGGACAAAATGCTGCGAGGAGTTGAAAGTAGACCATCTATCTCTCAGATTTCTTGATGAATTACCTCCTGTGTTTAGGTTGTACAGCATTCTCCTTTCTTCTTGTAAGAGATTAAAATAGTTGGATAGCAGCCAGACCTTCTTGCATGTTGCAACACTCTTTAAACTGGTCCAGCTGCGAAATGTCACCTGGTAATGTGACATCAAATCTCTGAAAGGCTGCGATAACTGCCCCAGGATTGCTGAGAAGATGAAGACTGAGGGACATTTTGCCAACAGGAGGAAGACAGTCAGGTTCGATTTTATAGGAAAATCACATCATAACTTTTCCACGTTCCAAGGATGAACATGAATGCTATAACATGTTAAACAACACATTTTTATTATGTGTTATTCCGCGAGTTATGCTCTACAACACATATGTCAACATCAAGAGAATTGTTTATCCATGGCCCTCTGGATGATATTTAATTACCATTAGAACCGGCCCACAGGCCACGGCCGCTTGTGCGCGCTGCCTTGGCTTTGTGGGGAATGTAGCCTTGGTACGGTTGTGTTGTACGCACCAACACTACATTCCCAGGGGAAAACATGGTTGTGTTTTTCTTAAATTTTAATATTTTTTGTTGTGCTTTGCATGTTTGGATTGTTTTTTTTTTTTTTTTTTTTGCTTTTCCCTCTTTAACAATCCAAGCTGGGCTGAAGTCAGTTGTCTAAGAAGGCCGATCTAAGCCAAAATAAAAGGAGCCTGGATGGAGGGAGTGGCGGATCTGATCCTGCAGGTGATAGAGACAGACCCGCTGCTGAGCGAGGGGCAGGTGGGATCCGCACGATACTCTGATCGAGACGGAGCACTACTTACATGCACGGAACTCTGCCCTTACAGTGCCGTCTGTTCACCTCCCGGTATTCTGTGCCCGGTTCCTTTTATTGTGGCTTCAATCAGCCTCTGCTGACACCTGCGCGCAGCGTTTGCGCAGCGCAGTTAGTGCACTCCGCCTGCTTAGACAACCGGCTTCAGCCCAGTGTGCTTGGATTGTTAAAGGGGAGAAATCAAAAACAATCCAAACATAATTTACAATTCATGCATTTTCCTTTATGTATTTATCTTAATAGGTCTATCAATATAATAAAAGTTTATTAATAATTGATACTAATATTTTAGTTTTTCAAAAAACAATGTGGGGCTGCTGTGGGTAGCACTGCTGCCTTGCAGCAAGAAGGTTCTGGGTTCTATTCCCGGCCCAGGGTCTGCATGTAGTTTGCATGTTCTCCCTGTGCATGCATGGATTCTCTCCGGGTACTCCGACTTCCTCCCACAGTCCAAAAACATAACTGTTGGGTTAATTGACTTGTCTAAATTCTCCTTAGGTGTGAGTGTGTGTGTGAATGGTTGTGTGTCTCTGTGTTGCCCTGCGATGGACTGGCGACCTGTCCAGGGTGTACCCCGCCTCTCGCCCATTGACAGCTGCAGATAGGCACCAGCACCCCTCGCAACCCCACTTGGGACAAGTGTGTCAGATAATGGATGGATGGATGGATGAAAAAACAATGTGTTAGATCTTGGTTCAATAGACTATGTTCATTTCAATATGTGTTAATAAACATTTAACCCGTTTGGCCCTCAGCTTATAGCAAATATTTTTTTTGGCCCTCGGTGTGTTTGACTTTGACATGCCTGCTCTACAAGTACTTCTCATGCTGATGTTGTTGTATCGTTTCAGATGAGTGTGGAAGTGGAACAAAAGTTTATATTCGACTCAGACACCTTGAAAACGGTAGAGGACATTGGAGGCGAGTATTATTTAAATTAATGTTGACTTACAGTCAGAACAGGTTTCCTTTTATTTTATTTGATGATTCTTTTTTGGTTTTTTATATTCCTTCCTTCAGACTGCGTCGGCCAGAAACAGTTTCACGATCAGTATTTTGACACCCCGGATTTTAAACTGACTTTAAGAGACACTTGGCTGCGCAGACGGAAACAATCCTGGGAGCTCAAGTGCCCGACGGCTGCAGTCAGTAGAACCGAGGAGTCTCTGTGTACTCAGTATAAGGAGATCACCAATCTCTCTGAAATCTACCAGAGAGTAAAGGAGCTCATAAACAATGCTCCTGAGACGGACGAGACCCCCTCTGATGAAGACGACTCCTGGCTGAGCGAGCTGCATTTGGTCTGCTTCGCAGAGTTTACTACGACACGGAGGTCCTTCACTTTGAAAGGAGTGGAGGGGGTGCAGATCGATCTGGACCAAGCTGACTTTGGCTACCATGTGGGGGAGATAGAGGTCCTTGTACCAGAAGGGGGGGACATGCTGTCTGCACAAGAGAAGATCCGACAAACTGCTCAGAGGCTGGGTGAGCTTAATGCTATCAAACTGCTGACTGTTTGCTACGATCTGCTTCTCTTACATGTTTTTGATCTGCTGCTTTTCACTCAGGTCTGCACGGCGAGAGAAGAGTTGAAGGAAAGATGACTGTTTACCTGAAAAGATATCGTCCGGAGCAATATGCAAAACTGCTGAGTGCACATATCCTTTAGTAAAATACTAAACAGGGACATTCATTCTAATAGTTTTAAACTGCGCAAACCTTGTTTGTTGCTTAAAAAAAAAAGAGTGGAAATTATCTAATTGCAGTTATTTTTAATTGGAAACATGCTTGAAGACGGACCTGATTCTCAACTTCCTAAAACAGCAGTGGATTCAGATGTAGGAGAGTTCTTGTAAATGTCATTGGCGGTGACAGCGCTGCACGGACTATTTGTTAAAAAGGGTCATCTATTTTTGTCTGTCAATTGGAGACAACATGCACACTTATGTGGACGGCTGGTTGTCTGGCTGGCTGCATCTATGTGTAGAGCTATGTGAACCTCTTCAAAACACTCCTGTAACTATACAACAAATGTTATAAAAACATACACGTAATATAATAATGAATAATAAATCAACTGTTTCTGATGTTCTTTTTTTGACTTTTTTCTTCGTTAAATGCGACAGTTTAATTTCCATCTGCAGCAGCCTGCATTAGAAACTTGAGCTCTCTTTAGAAATACTTTTATCTGCTTATCTAGTTTCTATTAACACCACTAATGCAAACTTCTATATTTGATGGGTAATATGTGTATAAATGGTTTAAAATAGAAAAGTGCTGGTATGGACACTGATGAGCCCAAATATAAAAGTATATTACTGTTAGTGTTTTTCATGCAGTAACAATTGCCTCTGGGCCTTTGGAAGAGAAACCAGCCCACAGTATCATACGCTATGTTCACACTGTAGACAAATGTGGCCAAGATCCGATTTCTTTTCCTGAAGTGAACCAGGAGAGAATCTTTCATGAGCGTGTAAACAGAACAAGTCACATGGAACCGACTTTTTCAAATCCAATCCGGGCCACATGTCCATGGGTAAGTTCACAGGCCGGATCTTTGGGAATGTGACTGCAGTCTGAACAGCCAAAGGACCCATACGGGAATTATTATGAAGATGGTGTCTCTTCTGATAGGGAGGGGAGAAACACAACTACAACAGAAAAAAAGGGAAGACAGTAGGGGCGTAAATAATAATCGTTTTGTATCGATGGATCAATCCAACAGCCGATGATCCAATGCATCGACACGTTCGCAAGAGTATCTATTCATGTTTATTTTTATCCATTTGGTCCTGGACGTAATTCTGACTCCCGTTCTGTGGTGGCACCAAACCAATGTTGCCCTCCTACCTCGCTTCCTTTAGCCGCTTGCAAACACACTCACGTAAACACAGAGGCATTATTATTTATCACTTAGTGAATGAGGCTTTCATAGGCCTAGGTGGAGTACAACTGTACTACTTCTGTTATTTGCTGTTGTTTCTCAAATAAAATGCATAACGATATTACAGCATTCATTGATTTATTTCAAATTTGAAACATTGTCTAGCCTGAAAAATTAAACAATTAAATGGTTTCATGCTGTATTCTTGAGTATTGAAAATAATCGAATCGTTGGGTCAGGAAATTGATACTGAATCAAATCGCCATGATGGGTGTGATTTACACCCCTAGAGGACAGCGTAAAAGGAGGTGTAAAATGTAGGGACGAACCTTTGGATTTATTAGTATTTGGGTTGATACAACAATCTAAAAGAAACTTGTGGGGTCACACCTTAACAGGTCAGTTGGCTGCAACACTGCAGCCACACATTTCTCTGCAGAGACGTCGCTGCCAGTGCTCCACAGAAAGCCTTAATTCATAATTTAACTCGCCTCTGTCTCATTCCCCGCATTGTCTGCCCTATCATCCGGCTGCTTTCACTGCTTAACAGCTTTAAATCCATCCATTGACACTGACTTCTGACATGTCTTGTTATTGTTCCTCATGTGGGTAACTTCAGATACACAATTTGAGACAAAGAAATCAGAATCAAGCATTAAGACCTACAGTCTGAACATAGCCTTAGACTCTGTTATGGTTAACAGTGCTACCATTTTTTTATTCACAATGTTCACTTTTTGTTTTGCACAAATAACCCCAGAGAGTTGATGGTGAAAACAAAATCCAAAAGTCTATTTTCTTTTTTCTGACTTACTCCATGAACAAGTGGTTTGTAAGTAGAGGGAAGCCAATTGTTTTTTTGGTGTTACTCCATGATGTTTACAGTTCTGCTTGTAACATTTAAATTAAATGATCCATCTGATGGTGGAAGAGTTCAAATTTAGGTGAAGATCAACTTTCTTTTCTATTTTCAGAGTGGCTAGGCTTTTTATATCACCAGAGAAACAGTTATCTTTAATATAAAAGACACAAATGCCGCAGTCCCAACCGCTTAAAAAGAATTACTGGGAGTGCCAGAAATGTGTCACTGCCGATGTTACTAAAATAAATATTCTCTTCATGTTGGATCCTGTCCACCCCACTCCGTACACATGCTCAAAGGTTGAAGTTATTCATTATGCAGACTAATGCTCAGCCTTAAAGCAATTCTGGCAAACTGTTGGGTGCCCTCAAAGAATGAAGCACTGCTAACATTGTTTACATCTGGGGTGGTCGGCTGTTGACCTCAACTGAGGACATTGTCGGACGGTGGAGGGAATACTTTGAGGATCAACTTCATTCCGCTATTAAACCTTTTCCGATGGAAGCAGAGACTGGAGAGGAGTTGGAGTCCTTCATCGCCGAGGGGGTCAAAACTTCCAGGGTGCCAAGGCTTTTGGGGTAGGAGTCTGTCTGAGTGGACTTTTGACGTTGAAATGCCTTTTCAACAATATGGAGCAGTTGGGGACAGTGCCCCTGGACTTGCAGACTATTGTGCTGGACCAGAGGGTGTGTCATAACTATAAGGGTATCACACTCCTCAGCATGCCTGGGAAGGCAAGGATGAGTCTGGGTGATTGTCCAACCTCTGCTTCAGGAGGAGCATCATGGTCTTTGTCTTGGCTGTTGAGAGATGGACCAGCTCTACATCCTCTGAGGGGTAATCGAGGGTTCCCCAGAGTCTGTTCAATGGATCCGCAAGTGCTGCATAGATCTGCTGCCCTGTTGGAGGGGGGTACCGGGAGTCAGGGGACCTAAGACCCATAGCATAAGCTTAGCCGAGTGCAAGGCAGAAAGGGATGAAGGTCAACTTGTACATACCCCCATGCACCCTTTCTTCCTTTGGCACCTTCTTCTTTTTGACTATTTGAGCCGAAGTAAGAGGTACATTTCTCAACTGTGAGATCAATAAAGTCAATCAATCAACTCCCCCCAAGTTCTCAACCTAAAAGGTGTGGCTACCCCTCTTATAGTTCACGAGAGTTCCTGCCTCAAGTTAAGAGTTCAGGCATCTGAGGGGCTTGTTTTTGACTGAGGGGAGATACATGGGCAGTTCTTTACAAGTGCCACCACTCCTGTAGAACTGTTTTTGGCCCGTGTTACGGCTCATGTAGATGAAATCCTAATGTCTTATGATGTTATGCGCCGACCCAGAGATCCCTAACTGATTTGTCTGTTGGATTTATTTCATTATAGGGTTCAGTCTTACTGAGACTGGATCAGAGTTTTTATCTGTTACATCTATGCTCTCTAGAAACACTAATAGTTCTTGGGTTCTAGTCCTCATTTTTTTTTTATTCAAAATTATTTTCTGTGCCCCCAGGAAGATAAACACTGCTCCCACTTACAGTAGTACCCCCTCCCAAGAAATTTGGTCTAGAACCGCCGCTTAGAAGATCATCAGATGGATCGGCTCAGCAGTCGTGGTAGTTCGGTCTACCTTCCTACCCTCATCTATGATCACGAGAGCGGAGACACGACCCAAACAATGACATCCTCAATTCATTTAGCTGAAAGGAGCTTCCTTTATAGGGTGGCTGGGTGTGCCCTTAAAGACAAGAAAAGAAGCTTGGCCATTAGGAGGTGCTCAATCAGACTTTGACAGGATTAGGTATGCAACAGTATACAATAAACTTTTATTTTGCTGCCCTGAAGATATTTGATGGTTAAGATTTTAGCAACGCAAAGTCTCACATTAATAATGGGGGCCCAACCTCAAATAAAAAGTATCTATTGAATGAAAACATCCAGTACGCAGTAAGAACGAGAACAGAAACTACAATAGTGGTTTTAGATTATTTTTGGAACATTAATAATGAAGCGTGATGGTTATTTTAGGTTAACCAAAGCAGCAAATTAAAAAGAAGGAAGTCTCACTTGTTGATGGAGTTCAAATACACAGCCCTTTGTGATGTCTTTTAACAAGGGTTTAAAACTGCACTGTAGAATCCAGCATTCAGTTTAATTAAAAACTTCCGTTCTTATCATATACTCATTTTAAATAAGTGCTGTGTACAATTAGATTAAAAATAGGCCTAATAACTTTGAATATTATTATAAGTGTTTGAAAGAAGAGGTGACATGTGCATTTAAGCACAGCCAAAGGAAGGTAGTTATTACTGCTACATTTACTTGAGTAACCATGACTAAAAAATATTTTCAGACAGACTTTCTTTTTAACTTTAGCTTCAGCAATATCTTTATGAAATATTGCTTTAATAAACAAGTTTGTTTAAAAAAAGTTATTCAGACAGTGTTTTAAGCTTAATGCTAAACAAGCTTACATTATACCTGGTCTTTAAAATACCAGAATTTGCACATAAGTTTACATTTTGGTCTGTCAGTAACTCAGTACTTAAACAGCCCTTTTACCAAATACCTGTTTACCCTTACTAAAGTAGAAATATCATAACGTATTTCTACTCTTACTTAAGTACAATTTGGATATTGAGTGATATTTTCAGGGAATGCATGTGGCTGGACGACACCACAAGCAAAGTTGATCATGTATTCACTATAGTAAATAAAGTATTTGACTCCCTAAGAGGTGAAACACTGTGATTTGCGTTGTGTGATGACTCTAACATCTCAGTTTACTGGGTAATACGTCTGCTCAAATTGCAAATGAGGAATTGCATGATTAATGTGGAAATATAATAAGGGAATTATGCAAAATAGCTTGGAATACAAACAGAATGCTCCATGCAAGCAGACGATCTCTGATGAAGGCTGGTTCCCCAAAAAGAACTTACCATCACTGTTAAGTCTACTTAAAGTTATGACTCGCACCACCAACTGGAACACAAACTTTCAGTCATCAGAACCTTACAACACAGGGCTGAGCATGTTTCTACAGAAACAGAAGGGAAGGATAAACGCATCAAACAGGATAAACGCATTAAACAGACCCTTATTAATGGGAAGCTTTGCCTTCAACTTAAAAGCTAAGACTTTTAAATAAATAAAACTTGGAAGTTTTGTATCAAAACACAGGGGGTAGAATGAAACTAAATTGCACTCCTTTATCTGGAGGATTTTTATTCAGACTGATTCTTATATTCATTTATCTTCCTTCTTGGAAAATGTTCAGTTCAACTCAAAGTATTAATCCTTTACTAACTATGTTTTTTGCTTTCATGGAACATCCAAATACAGAATTGGACTTGGGTGCATCATAGACAGTTATTGTTACTGTAGCTAAACTTTAATGTTTTAGTTGCAAACAATAGTAACAAAAAAATTTAGGTATGTTTAGTAAGACAAACTTGTAAAACTCTTTTAAATGTTGGATCGACAGTGATGTAGTTCCCATTGTTTTACAAGAATTTGCAAAAAAAAAACCAGACCAGACTCTGCCACCAGACTGCAATGCGAAACTACAACGGCAATAACTTGTGCAATGTATAATGTACAATTACTATTTAATACCCTGTGCAATAACCGGTTTCTTTATATTTGACACCCAGTGCAATAACTATATATATATAAATATCTATCTATATAAATACCCATGTATGCACCCTGTGCAATAACTCTGTATAATAATACTGCTAATAACCCTCTCCAAACAGATGTTGCAGATTTGCAACAGCTAAATGCTACTTAGCTAATTACTCCACATCCATATTTTAAGAGCTTTTGTTACTCAGAAGTACAACAGAAGGACTTAGTTGTTCATTTGCAACAAACAGTTTCTCTCCAGCTCATCAGATAGCACTGCTGACTCACTTTCAACATGGCTGGGTCCTTTTTTGTCACTGAAAGAGATTTTCAAGCACCAATTTGATGTAAGTATCACTACCAATTTCCATTATTTTGAAATCAATACTACATAAGATGAATCATGTCTGTTAAAATATGACACATGCCAATTGGTAGATTTGATCTCCTCTGGGTATTTCACCAGAGGCATCTCGATTTCAATGTTGTGGATTCGCAACGTGTGCCCAAACAGGTACAGATGGATGCTACATGCTTTATCTACTAGTTTGCCTATGTATTGAGCAACAGTTTAACAGAAACGGCCTTCTCAAGAGGTTTTGAGATGTCGGTGGAGAAAAAGCTTGAGAAAAAGTTGTCTCTACTTTTGTAAGAGAAAGTTTTTTTGTTTTTGTTTTTTTTGTATTGTTAAATTTTTGTTTGTGACATTCAAATAAAGTTAACGTTCATTCTTCAATGTTAATTTACCACTCCCGCCACTGTTGCAAATCTGCAACATAACAGAATTCATTGCATGACAAGGTCTCTCTCAAAAAAAGTCTGAATTGTATATTACTACCCCATATGTTCATTTTCTCCAAATATCAGATTTTTTCCTGCAACTACAACTTAATTTGAGCCTGAGAGAGGGTTTAAAAAAAAAAAAAAGCTGTCACATGTATATACTGTATATATCCCATGCACCTTTTTCTTTCTTTGGCACACTCTTCTCCTATGACTATTTGAGCTGATGTAAATTTCTCAGATCAATAGTCGATCAATCAATCGAATTACTGCATTTGTCCTATCTTAAGGGAGTCAAGATTAGATTGGATTAATTAATCAGATTAAAGTCAGTATGACAGTTTCCCCAACACACCAACCGGTTTGTCACCATGAATGAAGGATGCTCGCTGCTAACAGTGCTAGTATGAGACATTACCATGGAGCTGGTAAAAACAAAACCCCAGCAGTCTGTTGTGGCTGCACCTTTCCGTGGATGTGTGTGCCGCTGTAAATAATCCATCATTTTGTCCAACAATAGAGAGAAAAAGCAGTTATTTTTACGTCAAAGGCGGGTTCAGGTAGCAGCAGCAGTAGGACATAAGGCTTCTCTTTATTAACAAAACTTCTATCCTTCATACATCCTTATTTTTATCAAATCTTTATGCAAAACTAAAATGTATTTTTTTCTACTTTTCTAATAACCATGTGCAAACATGCATTAAAGCAGATGTCTATTTTTAGCTACAAAATCCCAAAACTGTTTCATTACACTAACAAGTGATGTTCTGACATAAAATATTAACTATTAGTTATTAAGCTCTGCAATTCATAACATGTTATTTATAATATTTCCTATTGAAAGATGTCAGATTGACAAACTTTCCCAGGTTCATGAAGCTGGCATAGACACTATTGAACAAACATGTCTTTTTGATCTCACGATTAAAGACTCCTGAACAATTGGGGCTTGCACTAAGTAAACAAACCGAGCTAAACCCACTTGTACTAGTCTAAACTAGCTGCTCTGGGATTTTCATAAAACCTGGAATGGACTAGAACAAATCCCAATCTAAGTATTTATTTTCTATGTATTTTGAGTTAGAATGGCAGCTGAACAGAGTGCAATAATAAAACGGTCCAGCCTTAGACAGCCTAGTCACTAAAGCACCAAAAGCAAAGCTCTTAGTGAATTAAAGGAAATAATTATAAAGTCTATTCCCCCATTACTGGAGCTTGTCCAGGCAGCCATTGAGCAAGAGGCAGGTCACACCCTGAAATGTTTACCTGCACGAAGCAACAGAGTTGGAGATGTAGTGCTTACTGTTTGGTCTTAATGACACCAAATAGACCCCAGATATTTCTGAGCTGTCTAGAGTTACCATCCCAAAGTCTGCAAAGTTTTATGACCTTGGAGCATTTTATTTGGGTACAACTGATGAAACTGTCCTCAAGACTTTTAAGCTGCCCTTACCAAAAAAAAAAAAAAAAAGAAAAAAAATGTTATGGAAAGTAGTTTCTTTAAAAAAGGTTCAGCCTTTGTGCAAGAACTTATTCAGGTCATATCCTTTGATTAACCCCTTATAATGATTTTTTTTTGTTTGTTTTTTAGTCACACAAAGCCTTTAAGGGTTTAACATAAACCTATGTTTAATCCTGGTGTATCTGAAGTTTTCCCTTAGGAATTCAGTATTTTGTTTATTCTGGACTAGACTCACTCATAAATTAATTGATGCTGTGATCAAGACAGCAGAAATGTCTTATGCTGTGTTTAATAGAATCATTTCATGCAGGAACAATATATTTTTGGATCCATTAAACCAACAAATGGGCTGTTATACCCCCACTACTGAAACATCAACTGAAGTACCATTTATTTTTATTTTTTTCATTTGAGACCTAGTGGGCAACAAGGACTTGTGCATGATAAGCATTTTCACAAATTTTTTTTATACTAGGTTGCTATTTAAAGCTACAGTGTGTAATTTTCAGCGACATCTAACGTCCAGACTGCAGACCGCAGCAACATGAACATCTCCCCCCCACCGCTTCTCCCCCCCAACAGCACGGCGAGCGTTACGGGACAAAATGTCTTCCACGACGTCCGCATCACCTACCTTCTCAAGTGATGAGGTTTGTTTACATAGATAATTTTACAGATAGTATTTCATTAGTCTGTGTGGGGTATAGATTTCATGTAGACTTAAGATAATAAATAGACCCGTTTTTTTTTTTCGAGCGTAATGGGCGATCTCGAAATCGCTAGTTTGTTGGCTCTGCGCTGCCGTAGCGCAAGATGTCTGCCTCCATGGCTGCGAGACCCGCTCCTATGTAATTATAAATAACGAATTCTAAGGCAACGCAAATATTAAGGTTAAGAGGCTGAGCTCGTAGATGATGATAAATAACATAGTTATGTATAATATATTACATTTCTGACTGTATATCCCTGTAATTATTACACACTGTAGCTTTAACTCAATTTGATTAAAAAAATGTATATTTTACAAGCCTAATTTTTAAATATTTGTTACTTTATGGAGACTGGGTGAAGGGCTTAGCTGGTCATCTCAACAACAGCCTAATGTTCTCAATTTACATAAAGCACAATGCAAGGTTTACCTCATTATGTTCCAATTATGTAAAAACAATAACAATACAATTGTGCATATTAACTTAAGGTCTCACCAGCCGTGCTTCCCAATGCAGTCTGTATTTTAAGCTGTAAATCTATGCATTTCTAAACTACTATAACTCTTATATTATGTTGGGAAAAAATTACATTCATTATGTTGCGGGTCATTTTGACCGCACTATGTATTTGCATGCAAAATAGTCAAGAAAGCAGTTTAAACCAATAACCATTTTATTTTAGATTACATAACTGACTGGATTCAAATCATGTTTGGTTTAGTAGGTAAATAAAAAAATATTTTTGTGATTAGCTTCTGAAGGGGATTAAAAAGACACTAGGCTGAAATTTCTGATTAAGGTCCCACAAAACTTTATAAAGCAGCTCTACAACAGATGACCAGATTTCAAACTAACAATGTTTGCACCCAAAAATTTATTTATCAGACTTTTCCCCTAACTAAAGAGAGCAATTTACTTACTTTTAGAGGGTTAAAGAGTGGCAAAATAAAATAAATTAATATGTCCTAAAAATAAATGTATGAAAATTTATTATGAAATGAAAAATGGTCCCATGGAAAAAATGTAATAATCTAATTAAATAATTTAATAATTAAATATAAAATTTACGGAACAAATCTTTGAACAATGAAGTGTATCATTAAATGTACAGTAAAATAATGAAATAAATTAATCTACGATTAAATGTACCATACATTCATTTCACCAATTCATCATAAAACAATTAAAAGAATTATTAAAGTCTGATTTATGAAATTAAATAATTGAATGTGCAATTAAATAGTAAAATATATCATTTAAATTATGAAATTAAGCAATTATATTTAAAAAATTGTAAAGAATAAATGCACTTATATAAAGATTTTATTATTTCTCTGTATTTATTTATCTCTGCACAATAGATTTATCATCAAATTATTTAATTTGTAAATATTATCTATCAAACTTAATGACCTGGATTAGTTGCTTCTCACATTTACATTTATTTATTTCATGATACAGTTATTTATGTCATTTTGTCCCTTTTAACCCTCCATACTTACTGGCACAAGTGATCAAGAATATCCTCATGGTGGGTTTCAGTCATAGACTCTTCCTGAAAAGTAAAAGAGAAGTAAAAATCCTTAACATATTTTTTAAATTCGTATAGGGTTTATATTTTATTGTAGAAATATGACTATTTTTGTCTTTTTGGGGGAGTTTTATTAATGTCATCTGTTTTTTGTTTTTGTTTTTTGTTTTTCAATATCACATAGAGGTGAGAAAAATGATTAAAGCTCTGTCATAATTTATGAGAAAAAGCATATTTCAGAGTCAACATTAATCAGATAAGCATACGAGAGGTAACTGGAAGAGCTGCAAAGATCCAGTTTGGGTGGAAGAATCTGTTGCCAAGATAACTTAAATCCTCAATTCTGCAAATCTGGTTATGGCTGGAAAGAGGAAAGCATCAGAAGTCCCATTAAAAGTAAAAAAATAAAATGCACAAGAAGGTACTCTGGTCAGATGAAACCATAAGTAACATTTTTGAGATACAAATACAAAAAGACTCTCTAGGCAAAAAAAACTTTGCCTTAAACTCACCACCTCTGTGGCGAGACATGGTGGTGGCTGTATGATGCTGTGGAGATGCTTTCCTTGCAGGCTGACAGAAAGGTTGGTCACTGACAATAATCCTGGAGGATGTTAGAGATCTGAATAAATCCAGCACATACTCTAAAAGGCTTGATGAAAAGCATTAACAGGATAACCATGACTATTATTATAATATTAATTCCCTTTGTATTGACCTATCACATAGAAGCTTGGTCCAGTGACGTCACAAAAACGCATTTTCCAATCAGAAAAAAATATAAATGTTTTAAAAGAATGACCTTCTACCAGAAATAAAATACCAAAACGTGCCTGGGTAGTATGGCAAGCCGTTTAAACATAAACTCGGTTGTAACGCCTTTACTTTCAAGATATCTCAAATTGTTTTGTGACTAGACGTTTTAGCGATTTAAGGTATCTCTGATTATATTTTGACTAGTAAAAACACCTAATAATATGGCAAGCCGTTTTAACATTAATTCGGTTTCGTCTGACCATCCATAATTACATTCCAGATATCTTAAAATACATTTTGACTAGACAAAACCACATTTTGACTATCCGGAATGGTAATTTAAGATATTTCTATGTACATTCTGATTAGGAAGAATAATAATTCCAGATATCTTAAATCCCATTATGACTAGTCAAAATTCCTTTCAATGATATGTTTTACTAGGCAAAATGTAATTTACGATATGGATGGTCAGACGAAACCGAATTTATGTTAAATGGCTTTCCATATCGTATTTTTATTGCGGGATGTACTTGCATCCAGCAGCGAGGTGTCGTGGTGACGTAGCTCTCAGGTTATGTGACGAGAGGAGCGCTGGTCACGTGACGCGCAGAGCCCCTTCACACTTTTGTAAACAACATGGCGATTAATAGAGTGGGCCAGCCTGTCCACTGACCAAACACGGTGCTTTAGCAAAACAAGCCGCCTGTTCTCCGTGAAAGCAGCACGGCGTGGAGGAGCGGGCTGGAAACCCGGAGCCAGCTGGCGGACAGGTCCTCTCGGAACCCCGCAGGAGCTGGAAGCTGTCAGGAGGACTGTCCATCGGTAGCTAATGTTATCGTTAGCAACTTTAGCTAACTCTTCCTAATATGCAACCCTTTTTTATTTTTTCCTCTGGTTAAACGGTAGATTTTCTTGAGCAGGACGTATAAGTTTGTTGGTTTAAAGAAGTAAAATAATCTAAAAACTTGAGCGGATGTCAGAGTTTAGATGATTACCTAACGCATCTTTTCCCCTCATTTCCTCTCAATAGACGGCGCTCTGCACCTTCCCTCTGCATAATACTGCCTCTCTTTCTCAGGCCCACTCAGTCTATGGGCTCTCAGTCCAGTTCTGGGATGTCTTGTGGAAGGGGCTCTTCCAGTGGCAACCCAGCAGAGCAGTCAGAAGGAGCAGAACCGAACCAGAGCAGCAGCGGCAGCAGCAGCCGGGGCAGGAGGACGGCTGACAGGCAGCAGGGGGACAGACAGTCTGCTTTTGAGGAGGACGTAGACTTAGCTGAAGTTCTGGCTTACCTACTGAGAAGGTAAATATAACAGGAAGCAGCTTGTGTTCAATACTACAACTCCTTAGTTTGCATTGTTTATGTAGGAACTGGTAACATACTCTTAATCAATGAGACAACTCACCCGGTCAGTTATTGGTCTTTTGAATAACCGTTTACCTCCAAGCTACAGAAGGGGATTAGGGCCACTGCAAATTTGAAAAAAAATTAACTGATTTTTGCATTTTATTTCAGTTTATTATGGGGGAACAAAGTCAGAACTCAGAGAATAAAATCAGAATTCTGAGAAAAAAGTCAGAATTCTGAGATTAAAGTTAGAATTCTGAGATTAAAGTCAAAATTCTGAGATTAAAGTCAGAATTCTGAGAAAAAAGTCAGAATTTTGAGATTAAAGTCAGAATCCTGAGAAAAAGTCAGAATTCTGAGATTAAACTTAGAATTTTGAGATTAAAGTCAGAATTCTGAGAAAAAGTCAGAATTCTGAGATTAAACTTAGAATTCTGAGATTATAGTCAGAATTTTGAGATTAAAGTCAGAATTCTGAGAAAAAGTCAGAATTCTGAGATTAAAGTCAGAATTTTGAGATTAAAGTCAGAATTCTGAGATTAAAGTCAGAATTTTAAGATTAAAGTCAGAATCCTGAGAAAAAAGTCAGAATTCTGAGATTAAAGTCGGAATTCTAAGATTAAAGTCGGAATTCTAAAAACAATTCAGAATTCTGAGATTAAAGTCGGAATTCTGAGATTAAAGTCAGAATTTTGAGATTAAAGTCAGAATTCTGAGAAAAAAGTCGGAATTCTGAGATTAAAGTCAGAATTTTGAGATTAAAGTCAGAATTCTGAGAAAAAAGTCGGAATTCTGAGATTAAAGTCGGAATTCTGAGATTAAAGTCAGAATCCAAAAAACAATTCAGAATTCTGAGATTAAAGTCGGAATTCTGAGATTAAAGTCAGAATTCTGAGAAAAAAAAAATCAGAATTCTGAGATTAAAGTCAAAATTCTGACTTTTTCCCATATTAAACTGAAATAAAATTTGAAAATCAGTTAACTTTTTTAATTTTTTCAGTGGCCCTTATCCTCTTCCGTACACAGCAATACACTAAGATAGGTATTTTATGTGTGTATAACATTAAGAAGGTCTGTCACCAGAAACTACATTATATGTTAAAATTTAATTAGAAATGCTGCTGTTATCGCATGCATGAGGCATAGAGATTAGACCTCTCACATCTATAATATTATCTTACGGTTAATGAAACGCTGTGTTTGGATACAATTCTGATTCGCTATAGTATTGATGCTAAATACAGATGATATTTGCATATTTTTGCAATTTTAGGATTTCTGGATTATTTGATTATTAAATTAGTAATACATCAAATAACTTAAAGATGATTTCAAATTGTTGGGTTATTTTATCCATGTATTTCGAATGCATTCAAACTCACTCAGTCAGAATTGGTCTTTTGAATAACTGTTTACCTCACAGCAGTACACTAAGATAGTTATTTTATAGTGCATATAATATTAAATAGGCCAGTTTAGTTGGGCTGACAGGTCACCTGAAACTCTAGATTTGATGTAAAAATTAAATTAGAAATGCTGCGGTTATCGCATGCATGAGGCATAGAGAACAGACCTCTCACATCTATAATAGTATCTTAGGGTTAAAAAAATGCTGTGTCTGGATAAAATTATAATTCTCTATAGTATTGATACTGAATATGGATGATATTTCTGGATTATTTGATTTTTAAAAGAATAATGTATCACACAACTTAATACATTTTTATATATTTTTTTGTTTTTGTTTTTATTCATGTATTTCGAATGCATTCCAACTCTTTGTGTTCCTCCCCCTTTTCTTACTCTATATTTACAGTTTCCTCGGGTTTCTTGAATAAAACGTATTATTATTAACTTTTACCAACTGATAGAATCTCTCAGTCTGTTGCGAGCATGTTCCATGGTGAGATTGAAAAAGGTCATTTTTATGTTAATTAATATGTTTTTACACATTTAACTATTTGGCTTTTTTTTTTATTCCTGCGGTATCGAAAATAGTATCGAGTATTGATTATTTTTTCAGGGTATGATTAAGTTTCAATATCGTAATGCATCTGTAATATGTATTTTCCTTAATTCTGACTGCAGATAAAAAGAAACCTTTGGATAAATTTAGAAAATGTATGCTTAATTTTTTAGGTATAAAGAAGGAGGTGACCTGAAGGGGAAAAAAATTATTTTATTTAAAGTTTTATTTCAGTGATCCTTTGTCCTCATGTGGATTAAAATTGAAAGATTAAAAGTTAAAGTCTTAATCTGATTTAAATAGTCTTTGAAAACATTTGCTGAAGCTTCTAAAACTTGTATTTGTTATTATAATACATCAAAAACCACTCGCTGGTTCTCTGTTATTTTTTTGTCACTGCTAATAGCCACTGAAGAAGGGCCCCTTATGGCCCTGCAGTTCCCTGGTTTAGATAGAAAGTCTACAAAGGAGGAAATAAATCTTTCAGTGCTGAAAACAGTTATGCTACAATTTCTAAACTGTTTTTTATAATCTGTTCTCATCCAAATATGCAACATTACAAATTCAGGCTATAACTATAAATTAATAAACAAGGAAGATATCAGTTGTTATAAATCAACACTTGGTTCACTCCTCTTTTTTCTGTGTGCTTCCAGGAATCTCTCTGACCTTTAGACTCTTTGGCTTTGTTACATGTTTCTGATCTTGGTTGAACTTTACAACTCACTGAATATTACGTTACACGCAGGATATGAACTCATCGCAATTGATGTATAATTGCAAATTATATTGCATTTTAAGCAGCCCTCTGTAAAATTATTATTATTATACAATAATAACCACATCACCTTGCTTTGCCTGGTGCATTAAATCTGCACAAACGTATATAAAGGTTGTGGATGTATAGTCACATTAAAACCTTTAAGAGTGATTTTTGAAAAATGTAAATGACTAAATCTGACCTTTGCATTGATCTAATGTCTGAGCTGCTGATTCTTGTCTTTTTAGCAAGAAAAAACATACACTGCAAAAAGAGCATGTCTAAAATCAAGAAATAATAATAAAATCCCAGGGAAAAGCTACTCAAACCAAGCGCAATGATCTTTCTTGCAGAAAGATCAGTTTACTTAAGCTTTTTAAATATAGAAATAAGCTTTTTGAACACTTAAAGTATAAAAGTATGTCTTAAATCAATATAAATTGTCTAAAACCTTTAAAATATATATATTTATATATTTTATCTTGGTAAGAACCATATCATTTTCAGGCAGCCATGCTCTCTGGGACTGCAGTATGCTTATTGGAAGCGGTATTTCATTTTTTTTTAACGTTTTTTAAATTTTGTTGCAGTAGCGTAGCTTTACTGCATCGTCTCCCATGGATGCTAATTGTTGATGCTTTTGCTGGAGCAGGGGCCAGGTCAGAGTGGTCCATGGCAATGAAGCTACTGGGCTGCAGCTGGTCCAGTCATACTCTGACTCTGATGATGACAGCGACGGAGCCTGGGACGGACGTCTGGGCGACCGCTACAACCCGCCAGGTAACCTCCTGCCAACTCTGCCTGTTTATTATGAAAATAGGTTCACTGAGTTGTGTTATAAAAAAGTAGCAGCTTCTCCTTACAGTTACACAGATTTAACTTTTTATTTAAAGCTACAGTGTGTAATAATTACAGGGATATACAGTCAGAAATCTAATATATTATACATAACTATGTTATATATCATCATCTACGAGCTCAGCCTCTTAACCTTAATATTTGCGTTGCCTTAGAATTCGTTATTTATAATTACATAGGAGCGGGTCTCGCAGCCATGGAGGCAGACATCTTTGCGCTACGGCAGCGCAGAGCCAACAAACTAGCGATTGCGAGATCGCCCATTACGCTCGAAAGTAACTACGGCAAGTTGAGGGAGATGAACTGAGACGGTACTGAACACACAGACTAATGAAATACTATCTGTAAAATTATCTATGTAAACAAACCTCATCACTTGAGAAGGTAGGTGATGCGGACGTCGTGGAAGACATTTTGTCCCGTAACGCTCGCTGTACTGTTGGGGGGGAGAAGCGGTGGGGGGGAGATCTTCATGTTGCTGCGGTCTGCAGTCTGGACGTTAGATGTCGCTGAAAATTACACACCGTAGCTTTAAAGCTATTGTCTTGCTATTTTTTTCTAGTGGACACCCAGCCTGACACACAAGAAGTGGACTGCAGTGAGATCCGAACGCAGGTCCTCCTGGCTACAGCCTCATCGTCCTTGAAAACGCGACACAGTTTCACCCACATGCTCACAGAGGTGAGAGCCAATGAAAACTCTGAGCAGACGGCATCTGAATCATTTGCAATTAGCTCCAACTAATGCCTAAGACGGCCGGTTTTTAACAGGACTGCTCCTTGAACTTACAGGGAGTCCAGTTAGGGCAGCGTTTTGAATGGGGGGGTGATTGTTTTAAATGTTCATTGTTTTCTGCCCAGAGAGAACAAGGCAGATGTAGAGGTTCCAGTTTTTCTCACGGGGAGTGCAGTCGTATCCGCACACAGTGAGTACAAATCCCTTTTTCTGTTTTTTGAAGAAATTGCTGCAAAGCAAAGACAATAAGAATCGATTAGAAATAAATTCAGTTTCATTCGATATTTTTATGCACCCCATACAGAGGTTTGCTCTCTTTGGTTCTTCTATACAGTTTCCTGCCAAACTACGTGTCTCATAAGGATAAATACATACAGAAAGCCTTTTGCGGAGTGTTCAGCGAGGAGGGCAACATGTTCCTCTCTGCCTGCCAAGGTAAATAATACATAGGTACAAATAGACATGAATCAGATCCTAGAATCATCTGCAGTGAGGGTTTAAAATCCAGTTTTTGTAATTTTCATAATCACTCTTTCAGATAATACTTCAGTTTTATTGGGTTGGTGTTTTAGAAACATGCAATATAGCCACCACTTTCCTCTGTATTCATTAAAAACATCTCTATTGATGTGCTGCTACAGTCACTGACAAATAACTCATAATGTTGAATTTAAACCTGGTCCTCAGTATTCTACATTTTTAAAAAACAATTGGAATCATATTTTACCTTAGAAGGAATAAATGAGCCAATTTTCATGTTTAAGACTGGATTGTTTACATACATTTATCTACACTTCAAAAAACAGGTGGCATCATGAAAACCGAACATAATGCCAAAAAGCTGAGGTGATATCTTCAGATATCAGCAAGAAAGTTCAAGCTTAGCTTAATGGCTCTTCCAATTGGATAAAAGACCATTAGCATGTCTCCAAATGACAAACAGATCTAATGTTTTGCAGCAGCTGTCATAAAGACCTCAGTCCTATAAAAAATTGTTGGCAGGTCTTAAAGCAGTGGTCCCCAAACTACGGCCCATGGGCCGGATCCGGCCCGCCTCCACACTTGGTCCGGCCCCCTGAACAATATCTGAGTGTATTTTCATATAAGTGTTTTTTTTTTTTGTATTTGATATTAAAGTTGGACATTTGTAATAAAATGTTCCTTAGTTATGAAGTTTTTTTAGTTATTAACTATTAGTAACTATTTCATACACATAACGCGACAATGTTCCACCCTTTTGGGGTCTGTGCCCCTATCTGGCAACCCCCAGCATAAAATCTTAAACCCGTCCCTCTCAAAGAGATTCGGAAGAGGATTAGGGCCATTCAAAAAAATAATAATAGTCTATTCAATTCTGACTTTTTTCTCAGAATTCTGACTTTATTCTCAGAAATCTGAGGAAAAAGTCAGAATTCTGACTTTAATTAAGAAAAAAAAGTCAGAATTGAATAGTCTTTGTTTTCTTTTGAATGGCCCTAATCCTCTCCCGTAAAGAGCGAACGGAATACTGGTGAAAAGATTAGGTAAGAGAAAAATTGATTCAGAATGCAGGGCATTTAACCTGAATTGGACAAACAATATTTTTTTTGTTGTTCAATGTAAAGAAAAGGCTGTCTGTCTCATCTGTCAAGAGGCGGTGGCGGTATTCAAAGAATATAACCTGCGGAGACACTATGACTCCCGTCATAAAGATATAAACCCTGTCATAAATTTAGGCACTCTTGCAATCGTCACAATTTTTCTGTTACAAACTGACCCCGGCCCCCCATTAGAGAAGGGAAAAGTTATGTGGCCCTCACAGGAAAAAAAGTTTGGGGACCCCTGGCTTAAAGGGTTGGTAGGAACAAGTTAATCTCATAACCGGACTGAGTGACAATGGTTCTGTCTGGAGGAATGGGTCAAAATCCTAGCAAACTAGTGTGAGGAGAAAATCCAAAACTTTTGACACAGATCCAACAGTTTAAAAGAAAATCGTAACATATAATAAAAGAATAAAACCTTCAATTATTTAGGTTTTAACTGTCCATGCGTCTATATGACCATTTAGACCAGAACATCCGCCTCTACGACACCTCCAGAGGGCGTTTCCACCTGCAACGGACGGTGAAGGCCCGTGACGTAGGCTGGAGCGTATTGGACGTCTGCTTCACTCCGGATACTCGCCATGTGCTCTACTCCAGCTGGTCTGACTACAGTAAGGCTGTGGGACCATTATGACCAGTCTCCTGCTTTCCCTTTGTTTCAGAAATCAGCTATAAAGGTCATTGGTTGGTTAACGGATTAGTTTTATTAAGTATTTGTCAACATGGCTGTAGTTTAATGAGCAGCTCAGTATGTTCAGACGTAAGGAAGATGCATGTAGAGATTTAGCTCCAAATCAGTGAGATAGTTTGATTTCTGGGTCTATTAAATGGATGCAGTACTGAGATCTCAGTGGCCAGTTTCTGAACTTCTCATAACAATTTAATCCATTTATAGGTCTTTTAATTTTTATAATAAACACAAAGGTGAGATCGTGATTTATGTATAGTCATAATATAGAAATCATTTTATCATTAAATAAATGTTTTTTTGCATGAGTTTAGCATTTAGTGCAGGTAGCTAAAACAATTAAATTAAATTTCAGCTGCATCTCTTTTCTGGAGACTCGATTTAAGGCAGACTGTAGAGATAACTGAAATCTATGAATAGTTAGTGTGTTAAAATACAGTTTTCAACTTGCATCTATAAACTTTAAATTAATAGAGAAAGACATTAGTTAATGCTTCTTTTCTCAAAGTTATATCGTATTTTCAGGACTATAAGCCGCTACTTTGCTCCCACCCTTTGAACCATGCGGTTTAAACGAAGGTGCAGCTTTTGTGTGGATTTTTCCTAACCGCCATGGGGCGGAAGTCAAAGATGGCTACATTTTTTTTTTTTAGCAAAAGAACATGCTTGCAGCAGGCAGGATGGAGAACAAATGTCCCGAATTCACACATTTCGACATTTATTTGTGACTTTAAAGCTGTTAAACCAATGAAGAGACTGAGCTCAACTCCTGCAGAAATGAAATAAAGAGCCGACAAAGTCTCATCTCTCATTAGACGCTCTTTCTGCCGCAAACCATCAAGCATTCTTCTTCGTCCCTTCTATAGTGCTGATATGTAGAGCTCCCCCTACAGGTTTGATGGGGAACAGTTCAGTAGATATCAGTGGCTTATAGCCTGGTATGTTTTATATATGTAGATTTCTGTTTTTCCTTTTTTTTCTAAGCAAGGTGCAGTTTATAATCCGAAAAATATGGTAAATTTATTTTTACTGTAAATACATTTAATTATTAGCATTTTCACACTCAAAAAATCAGGAACAATCATATAATAAATGCCAAATAAGAACAGGGTGATATATATATCTGTTGATTAGCCCCTGTTGTTTTTTTTCTGTGTCCCATACGAATAAAGATAGGATTAAAAGAAAACCAACTTGGATTTAGAGGCGTTGGATAATTTATCTCAATTTAAGATTTAATTCCTTAATTTCTTTAATTCCAGCAGTCTTGTTCAGTGAGAAGATCTTGCTGCAGGGATCGTTTATCTCAGTTTTTCTCCTCATATTCAGTGTTTTTTTATCCTTTCATTGCTCTCATATGTTCTCTCTGTCTATCCTCCCACAGTTCATATGTGCAGTATAGATGGCGACAGTGAAAACCACACCGCCCTGGACCTCAAGTTAGTGTTTCCCCTCATAGTAACTTATAACAGTACGGAGCAGGTAATCTATCATTCCCTACCAGCCGGCCTCATCGACTCCTCCTGTATCACCACCTGGATGAATGATGCTGTCAGATTTAGTCTCCTTCCCTCTATGTGTGTCAGTTTCCCTTCCTGTAGAAAATGTGTTTAGGAGGGGATGAATGACCTCATTAAGCTGTTCTTAGTGTGGGATACGGTGCTGAAGGCTGCGTGGTTGAGATTCAGTTGTGTTGCTTTGTCATAATGGTGTCTGTGTGTGTGCTTTGTAGTCCAGATGAGAGGAGGTTCTGCGTGTTCTCGCTGGCTGCGTCAACAGATGGCAAAGAGATCCTGGGCGGGTGAGTACGACTCGTCTGAAAGCTCTGACTGACAGGCAGAGCTTAGAAGAATGGATTACTTGTTCCAGCTGTTTGTCTTGACAGACAACATTTCATTTATTTAATTAATTAAGTAGGAATTGGAATGGCATATAAACCATGACAGGGAATTAATTTAATATTTCCTGTCTGTGTTTTTTTTTTTTTTCAGGGCAAATGACGGCTGCCTTTATGTTTTCGATCTGGAACAGAATAAACGAACGCTGAAGGTGAGGGAAGCTCTGAAGACTTGATTCTAAAGGGAGGAGATGGTGGGAGATAGAAATCAGCTAGGACAGTTAATTACATTTGTAATAAAATTGCAAAACTCAAAGGCCTCAATTTATGGTTTTTGATGCATTAAACAAGGGTAAGACTCTTTCACACTCCAGCCCTATAGGTGGCGATAATAAGCTTAAAGTGGGTTGAAATGAGCCGACTTTTCATGCAACATTAAAGTCCTGCAGCGACGGCTCTGAGCCAGAGAGCAATTGAGGTCATGATGGGAGTGAAAACCAGGAGGGAAGCATGTATAAAATCAAAATAAAACCACTGTCAGAATTTAGATTTTTGGCAAAAAACACATTTAGCAGTAGACATGGCTAACGGTTAGAAGAAGAGGCACTGGTCTATTGAAATAGACATTTGATACAGTTAGAAGGCAAATGGCAACGTAAATGTGCAAAGTGACAGCATCATCCTGCAGCTAAACAGGAGAAAACGGCCTGAGGATGGATGGAGGTTTAACCTTCTGGATGACATTATGAAGGCAGAACTATAGAAATGTTGTATTAAATGGGTCAGAGTTCAATCCGGTAGAGATCTGCATTAGGGATGGAACGGTTTATGAAAACCGTCCGAACCGTTCGGCTCGACTGTCTCGGTTTGGTTCATGCGCTGCTCCTTTTTCTCATAGGCGAAGCGTTTACACTCCAGAGCAGAAGGTGGCGGTACTGCGACCAAAGCCAACCACCAGTAGTAAACAAGAAGAAGAAGCGAAGCAGCGTAGCCGGGTGTAGCAGAAAAAAATCAGTTGTGGAGAATTGTGTGGATATGACGAGTGGGAAAGAACAGGAGTTGGAAGACGTGCCAGCAGCACTTTATAGGTCTACTGTATGGGAGCGCTTTGCGTTTAGAGTGACCTACGATGGCGGCGGAAAGAAAGTTGTGGATAAAAGTGCAACAGTGTGCAAGCATTGTGCAACACGTTTTGTTTATGCTAACAGCAACATGACCAACATGTCATGCTAACAATCAACATATACCGAACCGAAAACCGTGACCACGAAACCGTGAACCAAACCGAACCGTGGATTTTGTGAACCGTTCCACCCCTAATCTGCATCAGCTAAAGCTTAGAACAGATGAAGAACAGTCATGTTATATGTAAAGAAGAAAGGAATACATTTTTAACCTTCTTTACAAACGAGTAATGCTTTTGACAGATTATTTAAGAGTAATCTGAGTGTTTAGAGTCTGTATTTCACCAGTGTATTCCTTCTGTGGCACAGTTGTTAGAGAGGCTGCTGTATCCCTGGATCTAACCACTCTGGGTTCCTGAGTGAGACCTTTGACCTCAGATTGCCGATCAGGGAGGAAGCCCACTAAGGGTTCCTAAGGGTTAAACGACGAGCTCACATCTCCCCACTGTGGGATATAAAAGGAAATCTCTTTTCCTTCCTTTTCTATTCAGGGCAGCATTAGAACCACGCTCCCTCCTCCTCCCACAGCTTCAGTCTGTGCAGCAGTCAGTACCTGACCCCACCCGCCACCATCTGCTCCATCACCATCTTTCTTCCTCTCTCTCTCGCTCTGAACGTTTATATATATATTTTTTTGTGCCTGCGCTTCATTTTTCGCCCACACTCCTCTCAGAATCCCCTACTCTCTCCTCTACCATCCCCTCCCTTTAGATCGATGCCCACGAGGACGACGTGAACGCGGTGGCGTTCGCCGACAGCTCGTCCCAGCTGCTCTTTTCTGGCAGTGACGACGCTCTGTGCAAGGTGTGGGACAGACGGACTCTGCGAGAGGACAGGCCGCAGCCCGTCGGACAGCTGGCCGGCCACCGAGACGGCATCACCTTCATCCACAGCAAGGTGGGTGTTGGAAGGAGAGATTGCTGCCTTTCTGTCCACCTGTCATCATAAAAAGTTCTCCCAAGCTTCTGAGCTGATGGGGAAATGATGAGTTTCTCTTGGGTCTGCTTTGTGTGCCAGGGCGACGCTCGCTATCTCATCAGCAACTCCAAGGACCAGTCCATCAAGCTGTGGGACGTCCGAAAGTTCTCACCCAAAGAGGGTTTAGCTGCAACCCGCCTGGCGGTCACCCAACAAAACTGGGACTACCGCTGGCAGCAGGTTCCCCAGAGAGGTGAGGAAGAGGAGAGAGCGTTCATTAAAGTGAAATAGAGCATCATCTAACAGTTAATCTAATTCAATAATTCATTTAAAACCAGTGCAAAACAGTCATTACAGTCAGAGGAACATATTTAAAGAATTAATTTAGAGGAAGGTGGAAATTTGGTTAATCGGGAAAATAGAAAAAAAGCATAAAACTGACAGGATGATGATGATGTGAGGCTCTGATGTTTATCCAGCAGGCAGTCATTGACCTCCTAAACTAGGGAAGTAGAAAACAAAGCTTATTGCCCAATAAGCTGACTTGTCACAGTGTGTTTTATACAAGCAATGGAAAGTTGGGTGGAAGGAAGACTTTGGCTGAAAAAAAAAAAAGGTGCTCTAAAACAAAAGATAGCAGCATGATAGGACTTCTATAGTAAAGCCCGGCATTGTGCGATTTTTGGGGCGATTTTCAGCCTGATTGTGAGTCGTGTTTTACACAGAGGGTTACAAGTGGAGATCAGCCTCTCACGAAAACCTCCCGATCAGGAATCGTGAGGTCGGGAGACTATCAAACATTTTTGATTTTCTCCCGACCTTCGTGGGCAATCCGCTCAGGGCGCATGCGCAAAGAAGGATTCTTTTATAAACACAGCAGCATGGCAGGGATGCATTGAGTGAAATGCAACTCCGTCTGCAAAAATTGATGGACCACAGCAGCCATGCCTGCTCAGCCGTTACCTTTTTCCAAATACGTCGTTGCCCTTTCTTTCTAGGACCCTCAGCACAAAATTGCACAAATTGCCAAGGCAGCGCGGTTCTCTATATTGAGCTTAATATCCTTCTTCTATTTGTTTAGCTTCAGGAAAGAGAGCTAAAGAACAGCTCCATCTCACTGCGGAGCTGAGTCCAACGTGGTTTTTAATCGTACAGTGTGAGCAGGTAGATCGCATGAGAGCGTCGGGCCGAGCATTAATCGTGAGCTGTGAACTCACACTGTATGACTAAACCCTGCATTTAGTTGTACAGTGTGTGCAGCAGATGCATGCAACGATTGAAAAAAATCGCACAGTGCACGCCGGGCTTAAGGGGAAATCCAAGAGGTGACGGTCCACTCTGATCTATCCAGGGTAAAAAAGGCTCTATGTGGCGAGCTCCTCATGAACCAAAGGGAACATCTTAGCTGAGTTAAAAGTTTAGTGGAGGATTTTTGCAAAAGGAATGCCTATTAAACGCGTGTGAGAGCGTGCACAAGCCTATTTCTCCTTGTGCACGCTGTTTAAAACTTGCTGTTCTCATAGCTCATACAATCCTCCTGAGCCCAAATTTCTGCTGTAACCCCTGAATCCCTCAATCACTATATAGAGCGGGGACTATATAATGGACTTTATAGTGAAATCAGTTAACTGATTGTTCGGACAGATGATCCTTGGTTGGTTAACTCCCCCTCCACAACGCGGTGCCTGCGCCATCGTTGTTATTAGTCACCGCTGTCGGGTAGCTACAGCCTATGGCGACAGCGGGCCGCTATGACAGCAAATCCGATAATGCTTTGCGAGGAGAGCTCTCCACGCAAAGCCTTCCAGGATAAGTCTGCCTCTTCTGAGTACTTTCTTTTCTTCTCATACACTTTATAGACACTTTTTCTCTTACGACCCTCGGCCATTTTCAAAGAACCGCGGTGAGAAGGGTGAGCTTGAATGTCTGAAGCCGTAGCTCACCACAGATATACGCCTGAAAGTGCGCATGCTCAGGATGAGCACGTATGACGGCCTTACCTAAAGATATCACCGCAATGATTGACTATTAGGAGGACCACTTATTTCCACCTGGAAAAAAAAAATCCTCGACTATACCTTTAAAAGAGAAGATGGAATGGATGGTTGTCACAGAAATATATTTATGGGCGTAAAGATGGAGGAGAAGTGGACTTTGTTGCATGTTGCCACATTACAACGATGCATTTAGGGTTAATGAATCCTTTTATTAGATGATTTTACTACAGTTTCTGACCTTCTCAATGATATTCTGGTGTGTTGCATATTAAATGTAAATGTAATTTTCAGATCCTGTTCAAAATGTTTTTTTACACATGTAACCTTTTAATCTGTTTAATTGGCAGCCCTAAAGAAACACAAGCTGGCCGGCGACACCTCAGTGATGACCTACCGCGGCCACGGCGTCCTGCACACGCTCATCCGCTGCCGGTTCTCTCCGGAGTTCAGCACTGGGCAGAGGTTCATCTACTCCGGCTGTTCCACAGGAAAGATCGTCAGTGAGTGTCGTTAGCTCTGTGCGCTCGCTGCTCTATTGACATTAAAATCTGAGTAAAGACCTCCTGAGGCTGATTTGTGTCCTGTTCTGTGTCCTAGTCTACGACGTGCTGACCGGCTTGGTGGTGTCCAGGCTGTCGGGTCACGACGCGTGTGTGAGGGACGTCAGCTGGCATCCGTATGATGACAAAATCATCAGCAGCTCTGTGAGTTTAGCGACTGTAGGATCCTGCATAGAGCAGAACATCTTAACACTAGAATTCCCAAGGCCGTCATTTTGACAGTTCTGAGATTTTAAAGGGAAATAAATATATATAAAATTAATCTTATGTTGATTATGTTAACTGACTTTTTCTGTTTCTATATTTCCTTCATTTTTATGTAGTTTTTTTAAATAAAATTAAAACGTAACAAATTATTATGGTTAATTCTACCTCGATTTCCCACAGCCGTCATTCTGACAGCTCTATTAGTTGCATTGTAAACTCTTCCCGCGGTTGATTGACGTTCGAGCAACCAACATTCTACCTAGAACTCTTTGGCTAATACGGAAAAAAAGCTTTCAGAGGAAATCTAACAGCGAAACAGGCTTTAGAAATGCTTCAAATTATTGATGATGGCAATTCAGGCAGAGGAGGAGAGACCGATGAGGAGGACTGGGGAGGAAGCGGCTCAGATTCTGAGAGCGAGTCCGAGGATGATCAACCACGCCCGGGAAAATGCAGACGAATCAGTGACCCATCAGAGAATAGTGAAACTTTTGTTCAATCTCTGCTCACACCTCAGCCGGTACTCAGCAGCCCAAAAGCCAAACCAGAGCCTGTAGTCTACTATAACCACACAGCCCCTCCCCCGCAGTAGAGCAGCTTTGGTGAGGCACAGAAAATGCTCATATTACGTTGGTCATAAATGTAAAAAGGTGGTCTGTGGGAAATGTTTGGGGGGAATCAATTTCTGTAAATATAATTGTAATTTCAAACTTTGAACCTGTGTAGTAAAACAGTCTTACTCTACGGATTTATTTTTAATATAAATTTAGAACACAAATAATAATAGCACGCAATACAGCCTTTGAAAAATATATATATTAGACCTGTTTTATTTATTTACTTATTTATTTATTTTACACAGTGTCCTGTCTGGCAATGTGGCAATAAGAATAATTGTCTTGATGCCAAAAAGAGCCCAACTGATTTTACTTTCACAAGTGTAGCAATATGGCAATTGCAATTAGACCTGTTTTAAGGTTTACATATCCATAATGGGTTTATTTCGCACACTAAAACAATTTCAGTTGATGACATCATCACTACTCATGCGTTCCATTGAGAAAAATGTCTCCCGTCAAATTGACGGTCGGTGGGAGTTCTAGCAGGATCGGTATTCTGGGAGTCCTAGTGTTAAGGGAGCCGCTCTGAACAGTAGGCAGCCAGACAGCAGGCGGTTATCATCCAAAAAAAGTTTAGAAAACTCAGAATTGACTTAATTTTAAAGGATTCACTAGATCCTCTGAAGAGCTGGCTAGGAACTGGACAGTTGTGCTCTAGAGGAAGCAGATCTGTCATGTAAGTGTAGATTAGAGCTGTTTTCTCTCTTTATGCATAACTTTAAACCAGGGGCGGTTCTAAAGTTTATTATTGCGTTTATTAATTTGATCCTTGTGGAGTTTTTTTAACCTGGCAGTAGCCAGATTAATAAGTTTAGAACTGAGTTGAGTTCTACATTATCAATCTGGGATGGCTGCTGTTCAGTCAGTCCGTGAAAAGGAAGTTTACTACAATACTTCAAGCTGATTTGGGGACTTCCATAATACCCTGCCATAATCGCTTTCGGCCAATCGTAGCATCAGAAAAGGATTCATCTGCAGCTTCTTGAGTGTTTTCACTTCTAGTGGAGTAAGCTGATAAATCAAACCGTTTCCAAATCCTGCCTGAAAAAAGCACAGACGTATTTCCCCATCTACAAATGCACAAAGTGCTTCTCCTTGCTCCTTTTTTAAACGTGAAATAGTTGGTGAGTATTCCAGCGTAGCCAAGTTTGCGATGCCGGCAAGGCCCTTTTGACTGTCGTCATTCCTATGTGTCCCGCCCCAAAAAACACTGTTGGCATGTCATTGGTCAGAGCTGGTGGTTGTTACGAGACGGATGTATTAGCAGGAGTCTTTCAAGATTAATTTGTCATGAGACTAAAAACTCAGATCTCGCGACAATCCAGCTTGCAGCGCAAGGTAGGAGTTTTTAGCTCACTAGACAGAAACGCACAAACCCAGAAGTAGCTTCTCTGGGCTTGGAAACATCCTTTGTTTAGTTAAATTAAGTGGGGGCAGCTTCGGCGGGGCAGTGGTTAACGCACACGACCCATGTACGGAGGCCTTATGGGCTGGTTATACTCCCGCAACTCAATATTGAAGTGTTGTCTGCGCTGTTTTATTTCACGCCACAACGCAAGAGGGACAATCAGGAACTAGCTATGGGTCTAGATACAGCCGAGGTGGTGGGGAAGTGGGGGCAAGTTTTTCTAAAAATGGAGAGATATGGGGGTGAAAAAGAGCATGGTTCCAAGTGAGTCCCAGCGTTCTCGCGCAAATCGCTCTTCTAGCTAGTCCATCTTCACAAGTCGTTTACCGCAATGGCGGTCTTACAAACAAAACAAGCCGATCAGGTACCCAACAGGAGATACGCATAGGGTAGAGCGGATGTAGATTTGACCAATCAGAGGCCTGCGGTCACCTACAATTTGGGAGAGGTGCAGCAGAGTGTCTGCAGAGGGGGTGGGAACGTCTCTGCATTCACCATGACGTAGACACCCTAGTTTCGAAGTATAAATCAGACTTTAGTCCTCGATGTGGCCGACCTGGATTCGAATCCGACCTGTGGTCCGTTACCGCATGTCTCTTCCCTTCTCTCGTAAAAAACAAGCCAATTGTGCCATAAAAAATAAAATAAAATGATGTGAACCAGCTCTTTACCAGACTAGTAAATATATGTTAGTTTTGCCTCATGACCAATGCTTGTACAGAAAAAAATCCTTCTTAGTTCGGCATTAAAGACAAAGTTAGTTGTTGTTTAGCAGAACTATAAACCAGGGCGGGTTCAGTGATGTTTTTCTGTTGCTGATGTTTTCACGTGGTCAAACAGCTTTTACAAACAGAAGCCATCGTCCCTCTGTAGCATGGCGCTGCATATAGTGCATACCCACTTCTATCACCACTGCCTGTCATCCTCTGCTCAGTCTGCATAGATTACAGTAAATACAGTCAATTTTTGATGCCTTTTTTTTTATTTGCTGTGCAGCAGCCTGTGAGTTATGGAAAAAAAAAAAAAAAACCTCCTCGGTCAGCTGCCTGGTGCCAACTGAAGCAACTGCTATAATGATTACAAAAGCAACAACCAGAATAACACGAAAGAAGTCATTATATCTTTATGAGGAGGCCAAAGACAAAATTATTTATAACAGAATTATAAATATATTATGACCAGGCATCTTTCACACTTATTAACTGTCAAAGCTATTGGCAGTCTTTTTACTTTATAGATATTAAATAAACTTGGAGCAAAGCTCAGGCTGCTGTTTAACCCCTTTTTTTTCTCAAACTAGGTCGTCTAAACTAACAAAATATAAAAAAAAGGCTTAATTTTAAGGGGATATTTTAGAAACGTATCAGAAACTCAAAAGCCATAGTTTTTTATTTTGACATTCTACTGATGACCTGCGGGTACTAATTAAATCTTATTGACTTCTTTCAATTGGAGCAAAAAGAAACAAGCAAAAATAACTTTTATAGACTTTTAATACAGTCATTGAATGTTAGAATTGATTAAACATCGTTTTAAAGTTTATTTGAAAATTTCTATTTCAGTTTACGCATTAAGCTGTCTTAAGTTTTTATTTTTAATGTAATAATATAAAGGGCTTTTTACAGGAATTTGAAAAAATAAAGAATTTTAGCAACAATTACAAACATAAAGACCATATGAATGTCATTTTTGTTAAACAATTAGAGCAAAAAGTTGCTGAGGAAACAAAAACGGCTTTAGTGGCTTAAAAAATAGTAATTTGACTTCCAATTTGTTCCGTTTTTACAAAGAAAACAGAAAAAAGAACAACAGCAACATAAAATACACCAAAACTCTGGATCTACTTATTTCAATAAGTAATTGACGCGGTTAGCATAAGTAACTGTAAACGTAAATTTTGGTACATTCAGTGACTGATCTCCAAAGTTATGAAGACATTTCCAAAACAGAGCAGCATTGCTGTGACTTGTTTAGCCTTCCTGTTATCCCATGAAGTTGCACTCTGACTACCCCTTTTCATAGGGGTAATCAGGCACTATGCAATGAGGGATGGGCGAAAACTGATAAGCACCTAAACCAGTTTAGGGTCAGTCTCCACTAATCCCACTGTACCAACTGGAAATAAACAAGAAAACATTTGATTTGCCAAATATCTTGGTAAAAACATACCAGGTTTTAATGAGGCCCTTGCTAGTAAAACTACATACACATTAATACATCCATGTTGTCTAAACTGTTTAATGTTTTTCATAATATACATATTGAAGACTTCTCGATGACTGCAATGACTCGTGCCTTTTCCTTTGCCCCATAAAGAGAACCTAATTCTTAAAAGAGCACGAGATCTGATTTTGTCTCATCTAACAGTGAAATGTATGCATACAGCTCAAGGTGCTTGTTCTTACACTGTAAAGGCCAATTTATGCTTCTGACGCATAGCTTCTGCAACTGTCAAATCTGTCTCTGTGCACAACCACGCCCCCGCACAAAGGTTCTGCCGTTGCGCACCTCAAAAAAATCCCGACAACGTGTCAGACGGTCGCAAACCCGTGCAGACCTCAAGTGGAAGTGTGCAGACAAAAAGCAGCTGTGATTGGTCCTTGGTATGCCTTTCCGGCTGTCTGTGTGGTCGTCCGTCTCCATTCTGTGCCGGGGCGCGCCATTTTTAAAAACCGAGGAACAATGGACAACTACGACGGAAGGTTAATCGGTCTTTTTGCCAACTCCTTTAACAGAACATGTTCTTCTTCGATGTCTAGCAACTCTAGATCCATCTCCCTGACCGTGATATCTTGTAGACGCACCATTGTTGTTTTGGAAGATAAACACTCCCGCGGTTCTTGTGAGTTCTGGAATAGGCTCCCCTTTGCGCTTTAGCGGGAAACTGCTGTGCATCCCTAGAAATCCAGCCCGACGGTGCAGAAGCATACCAGCAAAACTGGTTCGCAACCAGACACAAGCGACATTTGATGTGCAGAAGTATAATCTGCCCTTAAGGACAATCGCTCTAATGAGATCTAACTGCATGTCTAAAAACCAAACACCGGACTGAACAGCGAGAGATGGTGAAGAAGAACTCCTTTGTTTGCACATGAGCCGTGCGTGAGGTTCTGGTAAATGGGTCCGTAGCTCCTCTTTAACAGCAGAATTTGCTCACGAACACCTTACGAGGGCCGGTTGAATTTAAAACATTTAAACATGTTTTTTACCAAGCTTACGATTCCTGATCGGGAGGCAGTTGTGAGAGGCTAATTTTCCCTCGTTACCTCCTGTATACTACACGACGCAGGACGCACGATGAGGCTAAAACTCAGCCCGATCGAAAAAAATTCTTGTACGACTGGAGAATCGTCCCGAATAGGACAAAGAATTATAAGGCCTATGCCTAGCCTTAGTGAGTGCATTAACCTTAGAGTATCACTGCTGCCACCTTCTGTTTCAGAAGGGAACTGCTTGTTATGGAGGTGGTCAAATATTTTCCAATGAGAATAACAAATCGCCTGGTAGGGGCGGCAATGGCCACCCCAGGCCCCCCTCCTAGCGCTGCCCCTGGTCATATTTCCTCTTTGAAAAAAAAAAAAAAGGAATGCTTTCCTCATAAAATATTTTTTTGTTCTCCGGCTGATTTATTTAAATCCTCTTTGTAATAAAAACTACTAACTTTGAGTCTCCTTCCCTCACTGAAAAAAATCCACTATGTATGTTTATGTGTTTCTTGAGGATTAGGAAGAGGATTAGGGCCACTAAGAAAATTAGAAAAGTTTTAAAATTTTATTTCAGTATAATATGAGAAAAAGTCAGAATTCTAACACTCTCAGAATTCTTACTTTTTTTCTCAAAATTCTGCCCTTTTTTCTCAGAATTCTGACTTTAATCTCAGAATTCTAACTTTTTTCCTCAGAATTCTGACTTTAATCTCAGAATTCTAACTTTTTTCCTCAGAATTCTGACTACTCTCAAAATTCTGACTTGAATCTCAGAATTCTGATTTTCTTTCTCAAAATTCTGCCTTTTTTTCTCAGAATTCTGACTTTAATCTCAGAATTCTGACTTTTTTCTCAAAAATCTGACTTTAACCTCAGAATTATGACTTTTTTTTCTCAGAATTCTGACTTTTTTTCTCAGAATTCTGACTTTTTTCTCAGAATTTTAACTATTTTTCTTAAAATTCTGACTGAATTCTGACTGCTAACAAACATGTTAGCATCAAGTCATATCCATGTCTGTTTTAGACACTAAACTAGTTCTGTTGTTTTAATCACCTTCTGCTCTTCCATTAATGAAATGGCATTACTGGGGACCCCTCGGGCACGTAAAAAGTTGCCTAATTCCATAATTTTCCACCAATGTGTTACTGGCCCTCCCAAACTACAGACAGTCAGTGAAGCAGAGTTCTCCCACATCTCTTCCTTCATGGTGACCATCTACATTAAGATCCAAAACTCTGAGATTAAAGTCAGAATTCTGCAAAAAAAATTTCAAAATTATGAGATTAAAGTCAGAATACTGACTTTTTTGGCCATATTAAATTGAAATAAAATAAAAAAATCAGTTAACTTTTTTTTTTATTTATTAGTGTCTCTAATCCTCTTCCATAGATTCTTCACAGATAATCTCATTGAAATATAATGAAGACTGGAAATTTGACCTGATGAAGCCAAAGAGGTGTCAAACTTTACTCTGTGTGTCCACAGTGGGACGGAGCAGTGCGGATGTGGGAGCACAGACAAACCCATCCACTGGAGGAGGAGCGGGAGAGAGAGATTGACACATGGACGGAGAAGAGGGATGAAGGAGGAGACGGAAGATGCCACTGAAACGGGGGCCGCTGGGAGTTTGGAAGCTCAGATGGACTGTCACAGACGCCACCACCCTTTTAATTCAATGCTGGATATTAATAATCCCAAGCATAGCTGTGAAGTGTCTTTTCTGAACGCCTTTATGACCGCACCGGGTTAATAGCAGATTTGAGCACAAAGGAACAACCAAACTCCCTGTTTGTCTTGTTTTGTTCAGAATAAAGAGGTCGACTCTTTTTTCAGCAGCCAGACAGAAATTAAGATGTAATGATAAGCTAGATGCTGTGGTTATTCTAGTGGGGGTGATTGTGTCTACATTTAAAGTATTTTAATGAAATGTGCTTTGGAGGGAGCTTTGATAGATGCTGTGCTGACTTTGCCTCAGTATTCATTTTGCTTTTATCGGTAACAAAGGTTAAACCTTAATGTTTCTCCTCCTAAACCCCAGATCTTTATTTTCAAGGTTCTCAGTATAATCAGATGGTCCAAGATGGCCGCTTGGATGTCATCAACAGATGGAAACTGGAAAAAAAGAAACAGTTTTCCACACTTTCTTCTTCTTTAAGAGTGATTTTTGTCAGGCAGGATAACCCGTGACGTGTCTCAAAGGTTTAAATGTGTGTGATCTTGGGTAGAAACATGAACGGGGGATGTTCTCATGGTAAATATCTTACAATCTCATCTGTATATGACATTTTCAGGTGTTTATAAACTTATTCAAGTGTCACTTTGAGACAGATGTTTTACAGTGACAATAAAAAAGACTTTTCTTTAATTGTATCACTAAAACCGCCTCCTTTGGTGTTAAATGTGTTGCTCTGTGGTTCCTAAGCAGGAATGATGAAATGTAAAGTTTTTAAGCTGTTTTTTTTTTTTTCGAACAAAACATTCCGACTAAAGCATACAATTGAACATATCAATCTTCAATTTAGTTTATTCACTTGATTTCACAATTTTGACATTAATTAACAAATGAATCAGGTTTTTTAATGAACACGAGTGAAAATCAAGCAGAAGGAATAAAAATTCTTGAAAAAATTCCCTTTTCAATTATTCCAAAATTAATTTTCAGAGCCTTACACCCTAAATATAGAAGACAAGTGCCAAAAAATATATTATATATATTCTCTGAAATCATACTTCATCCTGTTGTTTCTATCACTTAAATTTAAGATTTAAAAACTTAATTAGCAATAGTCTCTCACTACCTCTAAACATAACATTTTTAAATGTTGTCTTTAAGTCTTTTAGTTTTATAATATTTGATGCAATAAAAAGTGCGTTACTATGTTCTTCAACATTCACATTGTATAAAAATAATAATTATAACTCTAGGTTAACAAACAGTAAAATAACCTAGTTTTACCTTTTTTTAGACTTGAGTAAAATGTTTTCATGAAACAATCTCTAAACTATACTTTTTCAAATGATTTATTTATCAGGTAAAAAATGTGTTCCTCAAAACAAATTTGACTTAATGTGTAAAATCATTGTTTCATATGACATTTTAGGGGGGGTTTGAATAAAATAACTGGAAAAATATGCCTTTATTATTTTATTTTCATTTAGTTCTGATAAATCTACAAGTAAAATAAAAAATGAAAACTAAAATGTAAAAACATGTAATTCCTACAGTAAAAGGAAGGTCTGATTAACCTTTTGAAGTAGGACTGATTGCTGCTGTGATTTTATCATCTGCACAGAAAAGTTAGCAACTAGCACTGTATGGAGGACCAATGCTACCATAATTAAAAAATAAATACAGAAATGGATAAATGGTCCAAAAATAAATAAGCATACAATTAATTGCCGCTCAAAAATACAATAAACAAGTTGGTCCTTCATAGCACTGCTAGCATGTACAGCTGTTTCTTAATCTCTAGCTGAAAAAAAAAAAAATAAAAATGTCCATCTTATCTTAAGGGACAAAAGTAAGAAAATAAAAACATTCATTAGTAGTTTCTTGCGTGTTATGACATTCAACTTATCAGGGATTCTTTTTTTTTTTTAATAGATATGGCTCTTAACCCAGGGTGTCTTTGCAGCAGAGGGAAGCATAAAAGCTCGACAAAAGAAAAGCTGTTTTTCTGTCAGATGATCCCTGCCTTTCCTCTGTTGCTCTTAAGGAAAACCTTTTCTGTCAAACTTGAGCTGAAAGTTTCTAAAAACCTTGCTAGTATGTAAAGCAGCTTCTGGGCCTTCATCCTCTAATCTAGGCATCCCCAAACACGGTCTTCAAGGCCCCCTGTCCTGCAGGTTTTAGAGGTTTCCTTGCTCCAGCACAGCTGATTTTAATTGAAAGCTGATTAACAGGCTTTTGGTCTACTGCAATCATTATAACCAGCTGTGCTAAAGCAGAGAAACCTCTAAAACCTGCAGGACAGGGGGCCTTGAGGACCGAGTTTGGGGATACCTGCTCTAATCAATGTCAACATCAATTATTGTTTCTGCATCAGTTTTAGGTTTTGTTTTCTGATCTTTTAACAATCTAACAGACTTACCATTCAATACATGTCAAAATCATATTCTAGAGCCAATAATAACCAAACATTAAGATTAGCTCTAGTATGGGAAGCAATTTATAAAGATACACAGAACCTGACAGCAGTATTCTGGGTTATTTAGTAAGGTGTATTTGAAAATTGAACTGGAACTTATTTTCTGTTATGACAGACCAAACAACCTAAAATATGTTGTTTGATTTAATGCGGAGGTCTTCAACAGGGGGTCTGCAGAGGTTTTGGTTGATTAGACTTTTTTTTTTCCCACTGATTGAAATTGAAATGTCTTTAAATACATATTAACATGAATTCAACACACTGTAGTAAACAGATAAATGGAGGCAGAAGATGTCTTTCAGTCATCGATGCACACATTCAGCGACACACAGGAGCACTTTTAAGCTGGGCACCGTTTCATTCACAACACCTGTCCCATCTACGGGGAATCGGAATCAGAAATACTTTAATAATCCCAGGGAGAAAATACTTTCATTACATTACTCTATCTGTAATAGAGTGACTATAGGACCAGTTTGATATAACCCAATTTCATATTATATATATATATATATATATATATATATATATATATATATATATATATATATATATATATATATATACACTCACCGGTCACTTTATGAGGTACACCTGTCCAACTGCTCGTTAACACTTAATTTCTAAGCAGCCAATCACATGGCGGCAACTCAGTGCATTTAGGCATGTAGACATGGTCAAGACAATCTCCTGCAGTTCAAACCGAGCATCAGTATGGGGAAGAAAGGTGATTTGAGTGACTTTGAACGTGGCATGATTGTTGGTGCCAGAAGGACTGGTCTGAGTATTTCAGAAACTGCTGATCTACTGGGATTTTCACGCACAACCATCTCTAGGGTTTACAGAGAATGGTCCGAAAAAGAAAAAACATCCAGTGAGCGGCAGTTCTGTGGGCGGAAATGCCTTGTTGATGCCAGAGGTCAGAGGAGAATGGCCAGACTGGTTCGAGCTGATAGAAGGGTAACAGTGACTCAAATAACCACCCGTTTCAACCAAGGTGGGCAGAAGAGCATCTCTGAACGCACAGTATGTCGAACTTTGAGGCAGATGGGTTACAGCAGCAGAAGACCACACCGGGTGCCACTCCTTTCAGCTAAGAACAGGAAACTGAGGCTACAATTTGCACAAGCTCATCGAAATTGGACAATAGAAGATTGGAAAAGCGTTGCCTGGTCTGATGAGTCTCGATTTCTGCTGCGACATTCGGATGGTAGGGTCAGAATTTGGCATCTACAACATGAAAGCATGGATCCATCCTGTCTTGTATCAACGGTTCAGGCTGGTGGTGGTGGTGTCATGGTGTGGGGAATGTTTTCTTGTCACTCTTTGGGCCCCTTGGTACCAATTGAGCATCATTGCAACGCCACAGCCTACCTGAGTATTGTTGCTGACCATGTCCATCCCTTTATGACCACAATGTACCCAACTTCTGATGGCTACTTTCAGCAGGATAATGCGCCATGTCATAAAGCTGGAATCATCTCAGACTGGTTTCTTGAACATGACAATGAGTTCACTGTACTCAAATGGCCTCCACAGTCACCAGATCTCAATCCAATAGAGCATCTTTGGGATGTGGTGGAACGGGAGATTTGCATCATGGATGTGCAGCCGACAAATCTGCGACAACTGTGTGATGCCATCATGTCAACATGGACCAAACTCCCTGAGGAATGCTTCCAGCACCTTGTTGAATCTATGCCACGAAGAATTGAGGCAGTTCTGAAGGCAAAAGGGGGTCCAACCCGTTACTAGCATGGGGTACCTAATAAAGTGGCCGGTGAGTGTATATAATTAGGGGGTCCCAGCTCCATCCTACCATCAGTTTGGGGGTCCTTGGCCTGGAAAATTTTGAAGAAATTTATTGTAAAACTTAAAAAAGGACTACATAATCCTAAAATCTAATTAAACTTCAAAACTGGTTAAGATGTGTCAGGTTGTGAACATTTATTCTGAAGTTTCTTTGTGCTAAAAGTCTAATTATTGGACTGATTACTACTTTTACACCTAGAGCTGCTAGAAGAGCAGACAATTAGCCACTGCAGGAGCCACAGCAAAGAGGTCTGAAGGGCGCTGTAGAGACAGCAATGCAGCCAATGCACTAAAATTAGCCATAGATTGTTTTGCTGGGTCTGATTCATCCTTACTCTATGTTCCTGCATGAATAAATCTGATTCGTATAAAATCCCACCATCTCTAGTTTAACCTTAAAGGTCTGAAATGTGTTCAGCTATCAAAGAATGAATCTGTAAAGTCTAAGGGAAGAGCAGGGCTGGCTGACCCTTTTTTAGCTCAAGGTTCTCAGAGTGAAAGGAGCTTAAAATGGGCTCTGGCCTGATGACCTTGCTTGGAAATAAAAAGGCTGATAACATTGTGAGAAAAGCCGTCGTTCGTTTGGACCGACTGCAGGATTGCAACAGTTTAGCTTTGCCTCTAAATGCTAAATCTATTTAGGAGAAAAAGAAGAAAAAAAGCAAGAGGAGAAATAAGAAGAAACCAGGTCATCTGGGTCAAAGCAATTCTTTTAAACTTGATGACAGCAATAAAAAAATGAGAGTTCGCCTGGCAACCAAGGAATCTGTTTAGTTTTATGAAAAGCAGACACTGAAAAAAAAAAGTGTTTGTCGCAGCTTGGAGAAAATAATGGGATCGTTTGCAGCAGCGTGCATTATTAGTCTCCTCTTACATACTGTTGATATGGGGGTGGGGGATTTTAAGGGTGAAGGGGGCAGAGGTGTTGTATTTTTATATAGCATGTGGTCTGCTGCGTGCCTGGCAGCCACAAAGAGGGACTGGCCTTTCATAGACAACAGCCCTCCAGCTTGTTAAACAACAAATAAATCAGATCAACGGCTTCAATTTCTATGGATCGAATGAGTGAAAACTCCTCCAAAAGCCTCACAGCGGAGATCAACTTGGAGAAGCTGCAAAAGATAGCGGCAGAGCTGATTCTCCCCGGCAGATTCCTCCTCAGGCCTCTGAATGCTGTTCTGGAGTTCATCAGCAGCCTCCTGGCCTGGATCTTAGGATGCAGCCTGGTCCGAAGGCACTTCCACCTCCTGCTGTCAGGACTGGTCCTCTTTGGACCTCTGCTGAGTTTCTGGGTTTCCAAATACAGCATCTTCGCTAACGGCAACCACTACCTGTACAGGTGAGAGGGATTTATGTAGACTGAACATGAAAGGCGACGAGAAGGTTAGAGGATGCATGACGTCTGAGGAAATGGACTGCAATTTGAAAAAAAACAAAACATCCTTACACAGGTGTTTATAAAACATTAAACTAAAATAAGGATGATTTATTAATGGAAATTGATAATTTGCATATTGAGCACTTATCTTTATTTAAATTTATTGGTTTCGTAGAAAGGACCTGGCTTTTAAGCTCAGTAATGGAGTTGTGCATGTTTTTAGAGTAAGGAAAGGAAAAGTAGACACTTTTTTAGACACTTCTCAGGAAAACTCTTCTTAGATTGTCCTGAAAAGAGGAAAAGATAACAGGAAGCACAGAAAGTAACAGGCTGCTCAAGTGAAATGATCTAGGATAACACGAAATGAGAACCAAAAAAACAGAATTATATGAAGAAAAAAAAGAAAAACAAGCATTCTGTGGGTCATAAAACTGCTAATATTCTCCAAGACTCAAATGACCAAGGCAGGAGAGGTTACAATATACCAAGCAACACATCAAATAACCTGAAGAGAACATGTGCAGCACTTGGTGGACTGACAGAAACAATGTAGATCTTTTTGGGTCATGAATGCTCGTTCACCTCGGATCATCCAGCAACAGAATAAAATAGACACAAACAAAAGAAAAAGGCGTTTCCTCTAGACTCAGGGTGGAAACTCTGAGTTATCGGGTTCATAATTGCTGCCGGTGAGTTAGTTTCATCAGCTCTGATGAGCCCCGATTTGACAAGTCACCATGACAACAGGAAACAGGAAGTGTCAATTTTACCCCACTGAAACTAGAGATTTTGATGCATAAATAAAAAAAAAAGTATAATGTGTTTAAAACAGGGCTACAACTGGCATAGAGGAAGATTGCTGCTCGAGTTAAGTTTGTATGAATTGGAGCTACTACGGCATGCAGTTTTGACATTTATTAAAAGACCACTTAAAATTATTTTTTTTTCTGGTCAAAATAACATTTCTAGTCAGAACCATAGGTGGGTACCAACTAGTTATATTTATTCAGTTACATTTACTTGAGTAAATTAAAAAAAATTTTTTTTTTTTTTTTTACCTTTACTTAAGTAAAGATATGATAAATTATCACTACATTACTTCCAAAAAACTAAAATAAGTAATTTCTTGAAATAAGCATGTTTTTCCTTCATCTGAGCATGTAAATAAGATGTTATGCCAAAGAAATTCATATTTGTAAGCTAAGATAATTAGATACTATTCGTTTGAAATAAGATAATGGAGTTTGTTCTTATTTTAAAATAATCTTATTTTGTCAGTAAATTGTCTTACCGACCTGCTTTAATCAATTTTAAATACACTTATTTTAAGATAGAAAGACATTTTAAAATTATTGTTGCCCATGCCTTCGGTACAGGGGCCATAAGAGGTTCCAGGACCATTTCTACAGGGGCGCTGGTCCCTGTCTAGAACCATCTAAGACTAAACTGCATTAGAAAACCTGTGGGCTGACAGCAGGTGGTTTATAATGGACCTGTGGGATGAAGTCCATCAGTCCTGTGCTGAACTTTTTCACAGGAGGCAGAAGTCAATCGACTCCATGTAACATAGTCACAATAATAATGTTAGGTGATAGGTTAAACGTAGAACCTAATAAAAATATCATATCCATATCCTTAATGTCATGTTTTCAGTAGATGTATGAGGAAAATCCTCATTAACAGATATATCTATATATATATATATATATATATATATATATAAAGAAAAATAAGTGCTTCTATAAGAAATTCATGAAAAACACTCTGAGAGTAAAAGAAACACATTTTTTGGTCCAACATAACCTTAGATGCATTAATGCTGATATTGGCTCTTACATTTTTTTAGTTTATGAAACTAAATATAATTGTTAACTAGGCTTATTAACTTTTTTACTTTACTTTTTAACTTTTCAATTAGCTTTTTATCTTTTTTTCTTGACCTGTTAACTTTTATTTTTTCAACTTAATTTACAGTAGGTAATATATCATTCAAGGGCTCATCTAATTTGTCAAATGACAAAATAAGCCTGAGCATGGTTCTGTTGGAGGTTTCTTCCTGTTAAAAGGGAGTTTTTTCTCTTCACTGTCGCTATAAGCATGCATAGTGTGAGGGTTTGCATTCGAGTCAATGAGTCGATGCAATCAACTCGTTTTCCTTAGACAGAAAACTTTGAATCAATTTGACTGGTTGATCTGGTTGAACTGTAAAGTTCCTTGAGATGACTTGATGTGAATTGGCACTATAGAAATAAACTGAATTGAATTGAATAAGATGTACAGCCATGTAGCAGTATCTTTGCTGAATTGCTGGATATAGATCTTGTGCTTCTAGACCTCACTGAGGGACGGGGGGGACGCTAACTTGCCCTATAAAGGGTTAAATAAATGGGTTAAGTGTTTCAAAAGAAAGCTAAATTCTTTCCACTTTCACCAGAGAATTAATACATTTTTCATGTTTTAAACTGGCTTAGCATCGTTTTTAGTATCAAATTTCATGCATGGAAATAAAACCTTTAACTGTGACTTTCAGCTTCACCTACAGTAGTTTGTCCATCCTGACAGCTGCAGATTTCATTTGAGCTAAAAGCTGATTTTAGTTCAAGAGCTGCTTCCTTGACACCTTTCACAGTTAAAGTTGAAGTGAAATGTTCCTCATTAGAGAAATTAAGATTATTCCTAAACCTCCTGGACATGAAGGGGTGCTTCATCGTGTAAATATGTTTGAGTTCTCTGTATGATCTTGACCTTGTGTGGATTATTTAAATCCCATAAAACAATCAAACCTGAGAACTCAATTATCACTTTTAAAATTCATTTTAACTTCCTACCAACCATAATTATATGAGGAAAACTCAGTCAAACTTCCCACTGCTCATATAAAATTGCTTAATGATCTCGGTTTGGTGCTGAATCAGGTTTTTTAGATCGAACCAAAACAGATTTTTCTTGTCATGGCTTTTAAAATCAACCCATTGATTTTTTTCAGGGTTTTGATCGATACCTTCTCCCCTAACGGTTCTGGTTCACCTCCCTCTTGCAGGAAGTTCCTCAGGTCTACCTGGGGTTGGACCTTCGTCCTCACAGGCTCCTTCGTCGTCCTCCTCTCCTTCTCAGCCTGTCGCTCCATCTCCCTCACCCTTCGCCACCTCTCTCGGATGGCGCTCTCGGGCGTGCTGTGGTGGGGCTGTCGGCGCCTTGTGACCCTGCTGGAGGACGCGGCCGGGGCCTGCTATGAAGCTCTGGCCCCTGTGCAGGACAGCCAGAGATCCTCCACCCCCGCTCAGCCTCTGCTGCTCCTACATGAGGATCAAACCAAGGCCTCCTGCCTCAAAGCCAACATGACATGGAGAGGCTATGAGGTTTCCCAGGAAACGCTCATCCTCTGCCTGTGCTGCCTGTTGATTGTGGAGGAGCTCTCCGTCTTTGGTCGTCACCTGGAACACGAGAAGCGTCTTCACAGGCCTCCTAGCGCTCCCCTGAGAGTCCTCTTCCTCCTGTGTGTGGTTCTGCTCTTTATCTGGATGGTCTTGCTTCTGTGCATGCTTGCATACTTCCCTGCATGGCCTTCTCAGCAGCTGGGAGGAGCTCTGGGTTACCTGGGGTGGAGGGGCCTCTATCAGGGATGGTACCGCCTGGCACCCAGTCACTGGTCCCCCGGTTTACCAGGAGACGGCCTTTTTAGCAGCTCAGACTCTGATAAACACTCAAACTAGTTTAAGGGTTCTCAAATTAAACACAGCAGACTACGGAGATTCTTGTTGCTTTATTTTTGTAATCTGAAACAAAAATGCATGCATCACTTGGAGAGAACAAGCTAATTTCTGTCAGGACATGTATTTTGGAACTTAATCAGTGTTATACAACAGTAGCAGTCGCTTGTTTTAAGATTAAAAAAAAAGAAGCCAGTCGCCCGACTCAGTAGATGAGAGCCTTCCCGTCTCCTCTGGGCTTTTTAATCTTGTCATAGTTCTTGTTAATGATGTCAAACAGCACCGCCTGCAGAGAGAGAGAAAGAAAGTCGACATAACAGGATGAAATCACCCAGACATGAGACACAAGGAGCTGTGGTCAGGTCCAACAGTCCCTTTTATCACAGCCTCCTTTATCATCAGCATCAAACGCAGGAAGACAATGACCGAGGGGACGAGAAGCAAGGGTTAATGGACAGAACATGGAGGACTCATTAATCCAGCACGAGCGCAGCAATTAGTTTAATTGCCTCGCTATTAACAACAAATGGAAACCACTTCACCGCCATCTCTCTGCTTGGACGTCATTTACATGCTGGACATCCCAAAACGCAGCAGCTGGTGCTTCCTGTCTAATGCATTTGATTTACAGCGTCCACTTAGCCTTTTTTTTTTAAATCACACAGATAAGGTGGTGGTAGTGGTGGTGGTGGTGGGGGGGGGGTCTTACATATGTGTAGCGGATGTCCAAGACCACCAGACGAAGCTCGCTGTACTGATACTGGTCCAGTTCATGTACCAGCTGTCTGTAGTCTCCCTGCAGCACAAAGAGGCGGTCAGGTTAGAATAAAAAAAAAACAAGAAAACAGTTGTGCATGCAGATGGATGAGGTGCTGAAACAAAACCAGCCTGATTTACAGCCATGTTCAGACATCTGAGGTAACATTAAACAAAATGATTCTGAAAAATTTTTTGTTTCATGGTATATTGTTTAAAAGGTCAGCGTCTCTCAATCATCAACACCTTTTCCTGTTTGTCTGTCCCGTATTCTTCACGCATTCTTCCACCTGCAGCTTATTACCCCGCCTGTCTGTTAAGCTGTAACTTTGCTTTAATATTATCCTCAACGTTCCTCCTGACCCGCCTGCTTTGCTCTCTGCTCTTCATGGTGCCGCTCAGAGGACTTCACAGAAAAATTGGATTCATGAGTAAGGGAGTAGATGAATGGGAAATCCACACCGCGCTTTACAGATTTGTTAAAAAAAATAAATACAAAAGTTAAAACTACATATTTTCCAGTCATTTCTATCACATTTGGTCCGAAGGAACATCTGGTTGGAACATGAAAGGATAGAAAACAAATCATGTGCTACTCTAAGACCTTAATGATGCAGATAAACACATACTGACCACATGGGGCTGTTTGGAGGCCTTGGCCACAGCATCGCCTCTCTCACTGTAATACCTGCCACAGCAAAGAACAGAGGATAATAAACTTTTACTCTTAAAAAAACAGCAAAACATCTCTGATCTACATTTTCTACATTTTGAGTGTAACATCTGCTTAACACAGAAGACTTCTATTTTCTAATATTTTATGCAACAAAAGCTTCACGCTCCACTGGAGCTTATTTTTTAGTAGGTAAATTAGATAGTTTGCCAATGGAATTAGTATTTCTACTCATAATTAGATAATATGCACTTGAAATAAGAATGTAATTGTGTTTACTTATCTTAAGTGTAAATAATTTTGTTCCATTGAGAAAATGTCTCTTTTACCTCCTCAATCCAAGAACAAATGCACTTATTTTAAGAAAGAAAAGCTTATCTAGATTAGATTTTTTTAAGTGTCGAATCTCTGCTTTCAGAATTAGCTTAGGTTTGTTTCAAAAGCCGTAAGCGCTGCTGGTTACCAGAATCAGCTCCCTTTGTATAAACATATCAGGAAACTGACTTTGGACTGTGCAGCATTAAGATTGTGCCTATTTATTCAATATTTTAAAAAAGGTTCTAGGGTTTAAAAAAAAGGTTAATATTTAAACACATCTAGAAAGCTTAGAATGCTGTAGCATTTCCTGCATTTTTCACCAGCCCTACACAGGATGGACTAATACACTTATCTCTCTTTACAGAGGAACTCAGACATGGGCAATGTGGAGTCAACAAGTCATCTCCATGTCATGTATTTAATCTACCCAGCCAATTAACCAGTCCAATCTGCACAGGTTAATTCACGATGAAGATTGGACTCACCTGCTTCAGTGGCTGGGTAGAACAAATACATGACATGGAGATGACTTGTTGACTCCACATTGCCCATGTGTGGAGGAACTGTTCCTAAACTACGGATATGAGGATTTAGCAGCAGACGACTTAAATAAACAAACTACTAGTATTGGCTTATGGAGGGTGAAGGTGCCACAATACATTAAATAATTAACTTATAACATAATTATTTAAAGGTGCCGTAGGAGATTTTGGAAAAACGGTTCCAACCATGCCTCTCCTTTCAGACCACCCCTCAATACCATGCCATCAAAACACATGAACGCGCAAGCTGTCTGTTGAGGTGTTCGGTTCAGATCGGGAACGAAACAAGCAGAGACTGAGTGTTAGTGACACAAGCTAACAACAGCATAATGCTACGTTCTCACCACAAGCAGCAGAGGCAGCAAAAGCAGCTAGTTTATATGCAAAGTCAATGGTTGACGCACAACACGGCGCAGCAAAAGGTCCCGCAGCTCATCTAGAGCATCAGAAGCAGTGCTTCTCTGATCTGGGAACTGGCAGGGAGACAGGCAGCACTGATGATGCAGAGCGCTATGATCACTCCTGTGAAACTGTCGAAATCTGTCGGCAAAACGTTCGCTTTTATCATCCTGGTGCCTGCAGTTTGGATTGCGTACATAAAAGCCACGGCTGGAAGGCGTGGCGGTCCATAGGCTTCTGTTGAATGGGATTCCTAGTGACAAGGCACTACCGGTGTACGGGGGTCTGATTTGAAAGTAGGAAGGTAACCTGGATGAACTGGCTGCACTGACCATGTTTTCAGGTGGAATTTCTCACTTGAAAATAGATTCAAACTACTTTTTACCCACTGATCACAGTAAATATAGCTGCCATTGTTACAGGCAAAGAAAGGATAGGGTAGCTCCGCCCAACGCGCATCAGACCCACTTTTTCCACCGCGCAGCTAGAGCAACAGAGATGCTTCAGCCGCGCATCAGAACTAAACTTGTACAAGCATAAAAAATCTTTTTTGCTGCTCTTGTGAACGTAGCATAACAGTGGCTAGCTCTTGTGAACGTAGCATAACAATGGCTAGCTTCCAGCCATGGCATCCTGCACCAGCATTGGGGGGTTGATTCATTCATGTGTCAGGGTACGCGCACAGGGGGGAGAAAGAAGACGACCATGATTGACGTGTCAGGAACCAATCGTGAACCACAGACCGCGTTTTGTGATTGGTGGACGTTACTCATTGAATTCTTACTGTAGCGGGGACCATTTACTTTAGTTTCACTTCCAGACCTTCTCTTTCACTGCTTGCTATGCAGCTGTGGGGAGATCTCTAAGCTACATGGTAAAAAAAACAATGTGTCAGAAAAGATCTCTACTCTACATTTAATGTAAATTCATTTATAAAACTGAAAATAATTATAGTTTATTTTCTGAATATATAATTACTCAAATTACTATATTAATTACATTTGACGAAGTGAATCAATTATTATTTTATGTTCCTGCATTAAAGCGCTCCATGAGTTAATTTTAACTCTCACCCATTCATCAAAGTAGAGGAGGCGGGACTAGGGCCGCTTCAGTTTGAATGGAAGTTGTAAGTTTGATGGGTGAAGTTGACAGTTCAAATAAGGTCATGAGCTACTGTGCAGATGAATTAAAGAGATACTGAAATAAAATGCAAATGTTAATACATTTATATTTGAAAATAGCTAATGTCATAATTTAAGAGATACATTTCTTAACAGGAGATTTCATTATTTAACAATTCATAAATAAATGGTACATTTAATTATTTAATGATGTATCTATTTCATTATACATTTACCCCTGTTTGTTTAATGCTATATTAATTTAATTTTGTTCCCGTTAATCCTCCATACTAGCTTACTTTATCTAAATTCACCATTAAAAACTATGATAGGAAAAAAGGTCTGATATTCCATAAAATAAGATCTAAAAACTATCAATAAAACTGAATGCAGCAGGTATTTATTTAGGTTTAACTATTCTGCAATAAGTAGTTGGTATATTTACTTTAGTTTTAGTTTTGGACTGTTATGTATTCAGCTATAATTTTCATTTTATACATTTGCTGGAGATTATATATCAAAATTAAAACAAAAATAGCAAGATGTTGTTTTCTGAATACTCTTCTATAAAGTTGGGTATAGAGCATCAAAATGAGGCACTTCTATTTTAATCACGTTTATATCTGTGGATTTACAAACCTAATGAATGTTTCTAAATGAAAGCTCAGGAAACAGAAATGCATCTAATTAGACACAGACAGAGTTCTTGTTGTGGTTTCTTTGCTTCATCAGAAACGATAGCAGCTCCACACACGGAACTGACAGGAAAGAAAAAGCCCAGAGACAGAAATGATCATATGGGATTCTTCTGATCACATGCCAGAGCTAAAACCCGCCACACATTAGCTGGAGCTTACTTTGAAATCTGGGTCTGGAATGCCTCGATCTTGGTGCGCGTGTTGGTCAGCAGCTCAAACACTTTCTCCTGTTAGACCAGATCGAACGTTTAAAACTCAGCATCCACAGAACAAACCTACTTTAAGGTAAGATGGTAACTTCACCTTTCCATCATTAGTTACCAACCTGTACAGCCACTCCAAAGTTGTTACCATCCTCGATTCTGGGAATCTGAAGTTGGACCCACATGGAAACCTGACAGGAAAAGACAAATATGTCAAATCCCACCATAGGGCATCAATTAACAATTAAATATCATATAAAACATAGAAGGCAGCCACAGAGTAAAGCTGTAACAATAAAGGAAAATCAGACTGACTGTGTTCAGCTTCTCCTTCAGGGTCTGGATCTCAGGTTTGACCTCATTCAAAAGACTCTCCACTCTCTCGTTGCTGCAGATGGGACCACAAGGAGGCCCTGAGGGGCAGACGACCATTGAAGACTTAGAATTACACAGCTAACCTTTAGTGAAGCTACATTAGAGCCACCCATTCTCATCTCTTCATAACCTCAACCAGCAGTAAGCAGAGTCTTGGAAAAGTACCCATTTCCCCTTCACCACTTCCCTTCCAGTTCAGACAAACATTTAAAGTGGTCACGGTGATAAAATACACTCCTGATGTGTGTGATAAATCACTATTATCCGCTGCTTGTGGAGGAGCAGAACAAGAAGGTAATAACTGGATAATAAGTCACACTTCACTCTGAACACGTCAGGACCTGTTTGAGGCAGCATCATGCTGAGGGAATGCTCTTCCTTACTGACAGACAAGGAAGCTGGAGAAGTTAAATGCAACCAAATCTATGCGAGCAAATGCTCAGTCGGTGTCTGAGGTTGTGCAGTTTAATTTGAACTTCAACTTGGTCGGTTTACACCAATGAAATAGAGTGAAGGCTGCAGCTGTGATATGAAAGAACAGCTGAAAGGGTTTGTTGGTTATGAAACGGATAAAACAGCGTCTCTTTTTCCTCTTGGGTTCCCGTTTACCTGATTCCTCCTCTTCCTTCTCCTTCTCGCCTTCTTTGTCCTTCTTCCCCTCCTTTGCTTCCTTCTGCAGCACAAGAACATAAAACCTCTTGTCAGATCTTTTTTCTTTATGGTGTGCTTACCCTTTTGTGGTTACTGAGCTAAATAAACTAGAGATACAGACAATATTTGTATTACCTTTCATTTTTATTAACATATTTTAAGTAATGGAGACATCAGGTATGCTATCAGAAAATGTTTTGATATTCCTGATGGATTAAATATTCATTACAATCAGTGATGCTAATAATAGGAGGGCTTTTTTCTTTTTTTTGACGATCTTGTGATTGCTTCTGCCAAGACTTTAAAATGCCAAATTAAATGATGAAGAGGCATTATGCATCATCTAAAATAAAAAGCCCACACATCTTTCGAGAGGTTTTACACTGATTAGTTGCCATGGTAATCAAGGACTCCTTTTAAAGCTAAAGAAAAAGTGTGGAAGATTTCAATCAGAAAGCTATATTCCAAACATGTTTCAGGGTGAGATAAATTTGACAAAAAATTTATTGAATATAGGGGATTTCAGTCAGGCTGCTTTGCTGTTGAATCAATTATTTTGGTTCTGATTATCAGCTGGAGGACAGGACTGACCTCCTCCTTCTTCTTGCGTTTGGCCTCCTCCTTTGCAGGATCTGGTATTGGGATGTCCAGAGGAGCCTTCAGGGATGCAAGGTCATCACAGCTAAAAGATGTCTGACAAAAAAATAGATTAAGTGAAAAATAAAAAGCAACACAGAACAGTGATTATTGCAGAATAATCATGAAATATTTTAAAATTGATATTTGACAGATCATATTTGACAGATAACCGTTGATATATGATTGGTTGAATTTAGGTGCTCAAGCTGACGTATAACTAAGGATACGTTCACACTGCAGGCCTTGATGCTCAATTCCGATTTTTTTGCGAAATCCGTTTTTTTTGCATTAATGTTCACATTTCAAAATATATGCGGCTTGTATGTGATCCTGTGTGAACTGCATTCATACAGCCTATGTGTTCCCCATGCGCAGCAGAGGACGCAATGACGTCACAAGTAAGCGTGCTCTGTGTTTACAGAAATAAACATGGATGTAGTGGTGGAGCACTTCTAGCGATCTTTCCAAATTCTAAAACTTAAATCTTTTCAAGATGGTTAAACATAAATACTGCTCTCAGCATCATCGTCCGCGATGGTGTTTGCTTTTCTTGCCGCTTCTGTGTAGCAAGACCCAGAATAGTGACCTTTGTCGGTTACTAATGGCGTTTAGGTCAGATGAATGCGAGCTGATCGTTCAGACGCAGGTCGCATTTGAACTGTGTTGTTCAGACTGATGAAAAGATCAGATTGAGGTCGCAGGTGGGCAAAAAAAAAATAATAAAAAATCGGATTTGGGTCACTTCAGGCTGCGGTGTGAACGTAGCCTAACCGGCCTGCATAAGATGATGGAAAAAAACAAACAATAGTTTTTAAGACAGGATATTATTTCTTTTAAATAGAGCAAAGCTCTCGATTTACCGGTCGATCTATATTCGTACCCTCATCTATGGTCATGAGCTTTGGGTCATGACTGAAAAAATTAGATCCCGGATACAAGCGGCTGAAATGAGTTTTCCCCATTGTGTGTCTGGGCTCTCCCTTAAAAATAGGGTGAGGAGCTCAGAGAAGAGCCGCTGCTCCTCCACATCGAGAGGAGCCAGTTGAGGTGGCTCGGGCATCTGATTAGGATGCCTCCTGGACGTCTCCCTGGTGAGGTGTTCCAGGCACGTCCCGCCGGGAGGAGGCCCAGGGGGAGACCCAGGACACGCTGGAGGGACTATGTTTCTTAGCTGGCCTGGGAGCGCCTTAGGATTCCCCCGGAAGACCTGGCCAAAGTGGCTGGGGAGAGGGACGTCTGGGCCTCCCTACTGAAGCTGCTACCCCCAACCCGACCCCGGATAAGCGGAAGAAGAAGGATGGATAGAAATTTTCTAACTTTTGGGACAATATGGTTTGATAAAGAGTACATTTATATACATGTTTAACCAGAATGATTTGACATTTAAATATGATTTTCCTACGACTTTAGGACATTTGTGATCAGAAAAAAAAAAGGTTTAATTAAATTATCCATTAATGCCATCATACTTTCAGGAGCATCTCCAACTGTTCAATCTTCTCTGGGAAGAATTTGGAAAGCAGCTGCTCTGCCTGTCAAAAATAACAAAATCAACACAAAACAATTAAAATCACTGAGAAAGTTCAAATATTTTTGGAAATTGAAAAACAAAACATTACCTCCTTGGTGAGCTTTTGGCAGAATTCATCCACCTGCAACAAAAAAATATTTTTAAAAACATTTTAGAGCATTTTTAAAAAGGCAATCTGCAGTCAGCTCGGATCATATTCCCCAAAGCAGAACTACAGGCCGTGATGCTAACCTGAGCCCCGTCACCTCACCTAACCCCCGCAGCCCCAATGTCCACCTCCAGTAAACCTGCCCCCCCTCCTCCTCCACCACCTGTTTGCATCGCCATCACACCGTCCAGGTGTTTTAAAGGGACAGCGTCTTAAAAAAGCCTCTGTTTAACGTGTCAAGCTAGCTGAGGAGCTCACCTGTTTCTTCGACTCGAGCTGAATACCCAGAGAAGTCATGTCCGCCCAGAAAAAAAGACAACTTATTTAAGCGGGCGTATAAAAGTATATCAGCTTTGACAAAAGCCTTTGAAAAATTGGAAAATATTCGTTTTTTTCTCCGTGTAACTCGACGCCGTGCAGAACAAGGAAAGTGCTCGGAGTTACTCAGCATAAAAAGCGAAAATGAAAGCAGAACGCCTTTTGTGACAGCGGTGCATTGTGGGAATTGTAGTTTTAAGCGACTCAATCTCTGCTCTCTTCATAACAAGTGGCCCTTACGGAAAAAGCTATTAGAAAATACTCACTGCCAGGGGCGGATTTAGGAATTATGGGGCTCTAGGCAAAGACAGGTATGGGAAGACAACACATAAAACAGACCCATTATTCAATTTGATTCAGTTTATTTATATAGCGCCAATTCACAACACTTGTCATCTCAAGGCACTTTACAATTCACCAGATCATACAGTTAAATTGATTGAAAGTTTTCTATCTAAGGAAAACCATATGATTGCATTGACTCATTGACTCGATACAATCCCTCACACTAAGCATGCTTGTAGCGACAGTGGAGAGGAAAAACTCCCTTTTAACAGTAAGAAACCTCCAGCAGAACCAGGCTCAGTGTGAGCGACCATCTGCCGAGGCAGACTGGGGTTCAAGGACACAGAAGCAGAGATACAAAAAGCAGCTGTAAAAGTTGGCCCCGTCCAGGAAACGTACAGCCAGGCAGAGTCCGGGCCAACTCCCATGTCAGAGGACGAAGAGAGCACATCCCGCCAGTCACAGTCAGAGAAACAGGACTACACTGGAAAACAGGCCGATCTCCAGCATCTATAAGCAAAGGTGTTGATTGCAGCAGCACAGCTGATATTTCTCTCCAGGATGGTGTTACAGCCAAACAGGAACAGATGAGGTGAAGCTACTATGAGAAAAAGCAGAGAGAGCAGAATGTTAGAGATTAAACTAACAGATTCTGCAGAGTAGGAGAATAGAGAGAGAATGAAGCAGAAGGATAAAATAGGGGTCCCTATGTCCTCCAGCAGTCTAAGCCTATAGCAGCATAACTATAGAGATAACCTGAGCCACTCTTAACTAAAAGCTATATCAAAAGGGAAAGTTTGAAGCCTACCCTTAAAAGTAGACAGGGTGTCTGCCTCACGGACTAAAACTGGTAGTTGGTTTCACAGGAGAGGAGCCTGATGACTAAAAGATCTACCTCCCATTCTACTTTTAGAAATTTTAGGAACCACTAGTAAACCTGCAGATTGAGAACAAAAATCTTTATCTATTATACAGATACAGATTTTTTTTTTTAGAATAGACATACATTATTTGTCTGTGTTTTTTTCCCTCTCTTCCTGTCCCTTTTCTTGTTGTTTTCCTCTATGTTTTGTACGGAGCTGACTCTCAAAAGGAGTGAAAGCACAAAGCTCACTTAGCTGATTGCTCCTTCCTCTGTTTCCAAAAACGTGACGGAAAAAGTAAATAACACAGTCCTTCTTTTCACTATAGGCAAGCCATGATCTGCTTATATGTTCTCCATTTTCATTTGTATAAAATAAAAGCTGCATGAATCATGATCTACTTACTCTGGAGAGCAGAGTTCGCTGCTTTTATTTGTTGTCGACAAAGTCTCAAGTAGCAGAAAAATGTCACTAGATTTGGCACTAAGCGCTTTTTTGCAATAAAAGTGCTAGAGGGCTCTGAAAAGTCGCTAAATATAGCGACAAAAGCTCTAAGTTGGCACTGCTCTTCATATCATTTGTTTTCAAATGGTTTGCTGCTGTCTGTGTGGACCTTTCTGCACATGTGCAGCAAATTGACTGATCCAATATGGTGGATACTGAAGGGGGGCCCCCGAGAAACACTCAATATTATAAGCACTCTGATGGTATTTCAACGAAAACCTAATAAATCTGCACAAATAAGTAATAGCTGTATTAACCATACATGTAAAACGAGTTTATGGGAACTTGGGGCCCTAGGCAAGGGGCTAGTTTGGCGTAATGGTAAATCCGCCCCAGCTTACAGCCGAATCCACTAATAAAATTAGACTTTTAAATAAAAACATCTATAATCGTTGCCAAAACACAAAAGACATCCCAGTAAATTTGAACTTCATGATGTAATTACCATAACAATATAATCAATATGTGTATATTACATCTACATCAGTATAGCACTTTTGGCACAGCAGTATTATTATGCTCCTTTAAAACATACATTTTCTTGTAATGGATTTGTATATGTTATATTAAATGATTTAGAGGCTTCAGATGCTTACAGATGCTATGAAACAGCAAGTGTGTTTTAAAGTGATGAATTTATCTTTATTTTAAAAGTCCCTCTGAAAATGAGAACATCATCATTGCTTGATGCTGTAGCGCACATATTGTTTACATTGGGACCGGTCTAACTAGGGAGTACCAACATGGCAGCTTCACTTCAACTACCAATGGGCAATCAGGAATCCAGTGAATAAATAGAGCTCAGTGGGTTCAACAGGTAATTGTTTTATAGTTAGTAAAGTAAGTTTTGCCTGCTTCCACTGGGTGTCGCTGTTGCTTTCTTCTAAAGACATCCGTGACAAACAGTGAACATGTAAACATTAACAGTCCTTGAGCAAACACATGAAAATCATTGTGTTTGCTCTGTCTCAGGCCACCATTCAATCTACGTCTGTTTCCTGTCTAGTTGAGCCAGCTTGTACATTATTATCGTTACGATAATATGAGATAGTGGGATGTATTTTTAAAGATATATCAGCACAAATCTCCCTTGATGTCAGATTTACACCATGGCAGCAATATGTCAGCAAAACTTTCTACTAAAACCAGAGTTTGTGGATGAACAGAGTTGAGTGGTTCTGCTGACGTGCCTCGTCCTTCACACTGTCTCTTTCATCAGAGCTTCTGTGGGTATAGTTGTTGTTAATCTGCTCAGGTCAAAGTGTAAAACAAATAAAAGCTCAAAGGGGACGGAGCCCCCCTTAAAAGGATCCTGCTTATTTGCAGAGCTACAATGTATAAATTAATCAAGAGACTAGATGAATTACCCTTGTTAGACCGTTGTTCTGTGTGACAGGCTGCAGTTAATCCACTCTGATTTCTGCTGATAAACTTTAACATTCAGGAATCATGTAATTCAGGGCTGGATCCAAAGAGCAAAGGCTGAACTTGTTTGCACTGAAAACACTTCATGTTGTTGACTTATTTTGACTGGGTGAGTGATTAAAAGCTCGCACAGCTCTGTTCGGTTAAGAGGGAAAGTTGGGAAACGGTCCGGAAAAAGTTCATCTATCTTTAAACAAAAAGTGGGGCATAGAGAGAGGAGGTACACAGGGAACCTTTGGACTTGTTTCTCCCTGGTTAATTGCGTCAGCTTTGACCCATTGCAGCCATCTATATTTACATATATTAACTGGACGCACATGAAGTCTTGTTCCTTTTACATCCTTCTGTTTGTGAATTCTAAATGTCTGTATTTCTTTGGGATTGTTTTTCTTTTTAATTCACATTTCTCATTAAAAATGTTTCTATTTAATGTTGTCTTTTTGAAATCTTCTCTAAAACAATTGTAACGTCACTTCATAGATTAAATTTTAAAAATGTTCACCCTGCTTATTGAAAACCTCAAGCTTCTTTGGATGGTACATACATTTTTGTGCCAGATCCCAGATTCTCAATCAGATTTAGCTCTGGACTTTGACTGGGCCATTCTAACACATTCAATATTTAATTACTGTTCTGATTGGACGGCACAGCTCCACCCTTTTCTCACCTATTTTTCAGATTCTAACTTGCTATCTCCATCATCCTATCCCATCTGACCAATATTACATCCGATGGCAATGAAAATGATGCCCTCAGCATTATGCCGCCATCATTTTACAGTAGGGAATAATTAGCTCAGTGTGATTTGATGTGTTAGTTTTCTACCTCCTTTTGCATTTAGTATTTACTTAAAAAACTTCTAAATTGGTCTCATCTCACCAGACCCTATTTTATAATGTCTGCTGTGTCCCCTACATGGCTTATAATGACCTGCAAATGGAATTTCTAATGGTCTTCTTTCAAAAATAGCTTAAAGCACTTCAATAAGAAGCCATATTTTCTTTATGCATGCATGATAAAGTGTCACCTGAGCCCCAGGATTTCTCATCCAGATTTTGGCAGCCTTCTTGGTTACTTTTCGGAGTGTTACTCTATTTGGGAAACCCTCCAGTTTTGGATGATGGATTTAACTTGTTCTGTGAAATGTTCTAAAATAGTCATTTTCGTTTGTTCTAACTTTTCTGCAACTTTACTACTTTCCAAACTCCCTGTTCCTCCCAGTTTCTTCACCACTATTCTCTAACAAATCTATGATACTTTCACAGAACGCTGGGATTTCTGCTAGGATTATCCTGAAAACAGGTGGATTCTTTTGAATAAATAGACAATTTGTTGCATTTGATTTAATTTATCTGCATTAAAGCACGGGGGTTGAATACATTGTGCACACCACATCTTTAATACGATTTTAAATGCATAATAGTATTTTTTGTTAACAATTTTGCATAACTTCAGGTTGGTGATTCTTTTCAAATATATTAATAGTGTGGTTAAACCATGACAAACTGCAAAGGTTGAGGAGATATGAATGTCTTTGGGATTGACCGGAAATGAACCCATCATCCTGACGTTGTTAAAGCTTATCTACTTGTTAAACTTTCCCTTATCTAAATCATCCTTTCAATCTTCCATTTACATTGTAAATGCTGTACAGGGTCCTTTTCTTTCAGGCCTTTAAACTGTTGTAGTGGAATTTGTGCTTTTCCGTTGCAAGCGGAGCCAGGTCTCCGTACTGCATGTTAAGAGTCATTTTATATCCATTAGCTTTCCAAAAATCTTATTTTTCCACAAAGTATCTTTGCTTTGAAATACTTTTGTGTTTTTGTGTTTGTCTCAAATCAACTGTGGCTCCATAATTATGGTTTTAGTGACTTTTCCCACACATGGAGGTTGGACAATGTGTTTTCAACATGTAGAAAAATTAGGCGTGGACTTTTCTGCAAAACATTTGCAGGATCTACTGTAGTGTTTTCACAGATGGAAACATTTGGGACTGCTGTTGTTGTTAGAACACACAGGGCTCCGATACTGGAGTAAAAAATGTTTTTTCAAATTAACTTTGTTTATAAGCTGAAGACATATTTGATATGACAAAGATAAAAACAACAGAAAATAAATGTCACCTGAAATTTTACTGGTGAAAGCCATACTTTCTTGTTGGGTTTGCCTTTTAAACTTCTTACCTTGCATAGCTCAAATTACATGGAACCGTTTTATCCTATATTCATGTCACCAGCTGTGATAACGATGTTAAAAAGGAGCCCTAAATCATATAAATCAAGAAAAAAAACGACTGATTGCCATAACAGAAAGGTAGATCAGGCTGCAATGTTTTCGTAGACTTTTAATTGGGCTACCTTACATTACTTTTGATTTGATTACAATCAAATTCAACTCATTTTATTTATATAGCACCAATTCACATGTCATCACAAGGCACTTTATAGAGAGATTTCAACCAGATCATACAGTCAAACTGATTAAAAGTTCTCTATCTAAGGGAAACCAGCTGATTGCATCGACTCATTGACTCGAAGACAATCCCTCACACCAAGCATGCTTGAAGCGGCAGTGGAGAGGAAAACTCCTTTTTAACAGGAAGAAACTTCCAGCAGAACCAGGATCAGTGGGAGCGGTCATCTGCTGAGGCGTTCAAGGAGACAGAAGCAGAGATACAAAAGGCATGCCTCAGATTAACATTTATCAGCATAGTTTTGCATAGCATCACACTTAAATGCAATCAAGCTAAAGTTTGGAATATAGAATTTAAAATGTCCAGAACATATAATAACTTATAAAGATGTCCATTTGACTATGAAGCTGATGTATGTGCAGCAACCCCAGTGGTCTCCCTCAGAGGAAGGCAGGACTTTGTCATCACTAGAAAAGAGCTTGATGAACATTACAAGTATATGAGAGTGAATCTAACAGCTTGTATAGTCAAGAAATGATTTTCAAACGAGCTGCTGCCACAGTGGGAAAAACAAAGTGACTCTTTGCCAAAGAACATGAAGCACGGATTAAAATGAAGCTTGGTGTAAATTAATGGAAAAGCAAATATTTCTCTGCAGATCTTTTCTCCTTCCTATTCCTTGGAACACATTTATATAAAAAAAAAATAGTCCGGCACAAAAAAGGAGTCCTGACCGTATTGCTATGTGGTTCCATCCTTTATGGGCATTCTCTCAGTTCTACACCTCTTTGTTTTGAATAAAGTCACATGTCCTCTGAGAGAGACGCCTTCCAAGAGTCAAGCAGACCACATTACTAATGATTATCACAGAGGTAACGACGTGAATAATTAAAATCATCTGTCCAGGTTTGCCAGTTTCTTACTTTGGACAAGGAATACCAGCAAAATCCACAACTCACTGCATTGGGCTACAAAAAAAGATAATTTTTTACTTATGTATATTTTTCTATAACTGCCTTTTTGTAGTGAAGTGAATGTGACTGTTCATTGTTTTCATTTGAACAAATAAGTCTTTATTTACTAATGAACTAAATTCACTAATTTTGTCTATATGGTTCTGTTAATTTGAATAAAGTCATTATGAATCTCTCTGTATCAGTTTATAAAGTAACCAGCATGTCAGGATGAGGTGCATGAAGAAGAGCCAACACTGTACAACTGACATAGTGTAATTCCTAATAAATACTCTCAAAAATGCCATAAACACAACAAGACTTGGGTCCATTATCATACTGGTCATGGAAAGAAAGGTAGCTATATCAAATAACAGCTGTTCTGCTTTTTAATTCATTCAAATAAATCAGAATGCTTTATAACACATTACTCTGTATCATGTTACAAATTCCAGAGAAAATTCATTAAAATGCAATTCAAGAAGTAAATGAATTAAATGACCAGGAAGTTGTCTTGGACTCCGATTTCAAATTTGAAGTGATGTATTACTATGAAAGCCAAGGAACAAAGCAGACGGGTCAGGGATACATTTACACATGTTCAAAGCAGGGTAAGGTTATAAAACAACATCCAAAGGTTTAAATATGTCATATAGCCCTGTTCAATTCATAATCTGAAATTAAAATGTGTATTCATACACCCCACAGATGTAGCTTTCTTGATTTAAAGGTGAGAAGACAGGCGTTGTGAAAAAATAGACATATAAAGCAATAATAACAGTCTACATTGGTTAAGAAGGGGCATAAAAAAATGTGGGAAATGGGCTCTGGTCAGATGAGACCAAAACTGAACTCAACATAAACAAACTAACAATACAAACTGTTCTAAACAAAACAGCCTTGTGTTAAAAGTTGGGGGTGAAAGCATTGACTGAGAGACTGGACTCTTAAAAGGAAACCATATGCATGAAATATAACACGCAGACAAATATTACTGCAACACAAAAAAAGAGTTTTAGAGGACGCAAAATGAAATAGTAAAAAGGAAAGAAAACTTGAAAAAACCACCTTAAAATATAAAACAACCATAGAGAAAAAAATGGAATAAAAAGTTCTTTGAGGATTTTAAGCATTTGTGAAAGAAATTGAATATGAAGACTTTGTTTTCTTCACTAAGGGTGGATTATAATAGGCTATTAAGAAAACAAATAGAGCTAAAGCACTGTAACAACAGAAAAATTAATAATTAGGGTTGCGATAACAAAAGACTAAGGGAAAATACCGTCCATCAGCACAAAAACACATAACCTGAGTTGTGGGGGTAGTTTGTAAATACATTGTAGAGATTTATTACCTAAAGACCTAAATTCTTGTGAATCTACATTGTTATAATGACTTAAGACCAAAACCATTTTAATCAAAGTTTTAAAAGCAACACCTTTATTCACAATTGATGATTATTCACAATTTTGTGTGGAAATGATTAATGGACAGCTAAAATTAACAAAATACGCTGGAGCATGACATGCATTTTAATTTAGAAAGTATTTCAGAAACAAGAAATGAGAAGAAGTGTGATTTGCATCCACATGTTCTGTTATAAAAACTGTGACATTTAATCCAAATGACAAGACTAAAAACTAATGCATATATATGTTTATTGCTGTATAAATATAAATATATATATATATATATATATATATATATATATATATATATATATATATATATAAATAAATATATGCAACATATAGTTTTTTTTGTTTGTTTTATATATATATATATATATATATATATATATATATATATATATATATATATATATATATTTATTTATACAGCAATAAACATATATATTCATGTGTATATATATCTACATATCTATATATATGTATCTATATTTCTATATAGACATATATAAGTATGTTTATTACTGTATAACAACAGCACTGTATGGGAGTTTGCTTTCGAGTGTTTTTCTGAGCTGCAGCTCAAGCTTCCGGGTTTCTGTCTACGTCAGCTTTTACGTGCGACGCTGCAGGAACCATCCGGGTTTGCATCATCCGGGAGGGACGGGTCGCGCAGCCCGGGGTGAAGGGACGGAGAGCATCACCAGAATGGGCGCAATCTGCGGACAAATAAACTAACAAATATTAGCATATGTAAATGTTGAGCCAGAGGCGCCTCCTCCCTGCTGCTGCTCCGTGTCCAGGGGGTTCGCTGTGATAAAGCAGCGTGGGACTCCGTGGAGCCAGTCGGCTGTGATCGTGGGGCAGCAGTGGCAGGACGGAATCCACCGAAGGTGTTTTTACCTGGAGCAAAGTGCGAAGTCCTCAATCTGAGGACAGATATGAGCTGTGAAGAGCTTTAATCTAACTTATGTGCGCCTTTTACAAAAAAAAGTCTCTTTAAGATATTAATTTAAAGTCAGCATCAAAGATGTCTTGCCTTTTATTAGGAGTCATTCGAAGGTGAGTAGTCTATCAGTGCCATTCACTCATTTCTGATCTAATTTTATTGGAATAATAAATGTGTTTTTGATGTGACCTATCAGGGTTAACCTTTGTCCAATAGTTACTAGAAGCAGAGCTTGAACTTGTGGTTCTCCATTTCAGTCAGAAACTTGTCAGACTTGGTTTGGCTGCACGTCAACCGACATTCAGGAAAATAAATATTTCTCTCTATATGTTTGGTATAATTGTCTGTATTCCTTCCTTTTGCAAACTGCACTGTGCCTGAAGGCTTTGTGGTGAGGCCGCATCACTCAGGAGGCCTGGACTCAATGTGAGCAATCAGTTTAAATGAGTGTGTGCTTTTATTTCATCTCTAAAGGTGCATGCCAAGGAAACGTGTTGACGCTTTTCACCAGCACCAGGTTCCTGTGTGCTCTGTTTGTGTTACTGCTTGAAGGACTGTTGCTGAGTGCATTCGTCAATGAAATGTGGTGTAATTCTGCATGTTTTGTGCATGTTTGTCTGCTGTGACTGTTTAACCAGGATATGTCAGGTAGGGGCAGTGAGGTGTGCAGGGCTGTGGTGTGTGTGGATTGGCTTGTCCACTCAGAGATGTGGTTCCTTTATGGCAGCCTAGTGGTTAGGGCATAGAGCTTGAAATCCTGTGGTTCTGAGTTTGAGCCCCACTCTCACAAATTGCCACTCTGGGCGCCCCACGATGGCAGCCCACTGCTCCCCAAAGGAAAGGGTTAAATGCAAAAGTGATTTTCTCCAATGTGAGATCAATTATTATTATTAAATGAAAACAAATGAACCAGGATTCCTTGCACTCCTTGCCGGATTGTCACGTTTACTCCTTCTCCCGAGGGTTAGAAACATCTCGATCTTACAAAACGGATCATGTGGCAAAATTCTTCAACTTATCTTGTTCAGGGTGGGACTGCAGAGGGGAACAGGAAGCAGTTTGGGGGGAAAACTAGAGCAAAGGTTACACAGCCTAAAGAGAATCAGATCATCTTCAGAAAGGATCTGATCTGGCTCGACTAGTTTGACAGCATATTTCTAATAATTTTTTTTTACATGCTTCACCTCAATTGAAATTGAAATTCTATTCAGGTGATCTCCCGTCTTTAAATCGTGATCACACTCACTGTAATGTTTAGCTGTGTCCCTCCAGTTAGTGTAATTAACTGCATGACAGGATTAATGTGCCTAATTGATGAGCTGCATGGTTAGGAGCCTGACTGCTTTAGATCTGACTGAACAGACTGTTTTCATCTATATTGCTTTAAAAAAAGCTTTACAAAGGGTCTTTATCCCTAAAGGTTTCTGGGGCAAGGGTCTGTCTGTGGGTTAGGGGGGAACGGTGGGGTTATTTGTTTAGTTTCCACCCCACTGATCTGTCATTGATCTGCTCAACTCAGCAAATGATTACATCTTGAAGCTGCATGGTAATGTGTAAAATGTCAGGGTGCAACGATGCATGCCCAACTTCAGGAAAACAATTCTTTGAAAGGATGAATTCTTATTTATTTTTGTTTTCAGGAACAGATTAAAGGTTTTTCTAATCCTGAACTGTGTTTTAAAGAACGTCTATTCAATTTTGAAGTATAGAGATTTCGTTTTAGTAATGCAGTTTAGATTTCAAACAAAAGAGCATTGAATACAGTCAAGATTGATAAAGAAAAGGCATTAGATTTTTTGGGAAATGATAAAGTTGGTGCTAATATTACAAGCTAGCAGTTAGCTATTGCCTCGAAGTGCTGGTAAATCATCAATGCTCTAAATCCCTTCTAAGTACCCAAAATGTCCCCCACACAAACAATTTAAATGCGTGAAAAGATTCCCCTGGACTTCCCTAAAGCCGGACTTGCACTGTGCGATTTTTTTCTATTGTTGCACGCAGCTGCAGCTCACACTGTACGATGAAACCGCAGGGTTTTATCGTACAGTGTGAGCTCACAGTTCATGATGCATGTTCAGCCCTATGCTCTGATGCGATCCACCTGCTCACACTGTACGACTAAAAACCACGTCGGACTCAACACCGCAGTGAGATGCCGCTACTCAGACTCATCTATCCGGGAGCCAAACGAGTAGAAGAGGAATATGAAGCTCATTAAGGTGAAACGTGCTGCCTTGGCTATTTGTGCAATTTTGTGCTGAAAGCCCTAAAAAGAAAAGGCGGCGATGTATTTGGACAAAGACATGGCTGAGCAAACGTGGCTACTACGGTCTGCCAATTTTACAGAAAGAACTCAATTTCACTCGCACCCCCACCATGCTTCTGTGTTTTCATCTGAGAGGAAGAAGACAAATCCTTCTTTACCTACTGAGCGATTTGCCACGACGGTCGACTGAAAATCAAACATGTTTGATTTTCTCTGACCTCACGATTCCTGATCGTGGGGGTGGTCGTGAAAGGCTGATCGCCCCTCGTTACCCCCTGTACACTACACGACGCACGATCTCGCACAACTGGAAAGTCGGCCCGAAAAGGGCAAAAATCGCACAGTGTAAGCCCTGCTTAACTGAGTGTTTTAGGCCGTACTAAACATCTTTAGCCGTTTTTAATTTGATTCACCGAAGCAACACAGACAATCGTCAATTTTGAGAACGACACAAGATTTTAAGGTGTTCTCGGAGTAATTACCTTTAAAATGTTTGAAAGATCATAAACATATTTTCCATTTCATTTTCCATCATGCTTAATCCAAAATCGGGTCACGAGGGCTGCTGGTGCCTATCTTCAGCTGGCGATAGGCGGGTACACCCTGGACAGGTCGCCAGTCCATCGCAGGCATAAACTAACTACCACTACCCAGATTTATTAAAAACGGTTAGATTGTACTTTAGCTTGAAAGTACAGTGACATTAGCATGTATAGTTAATAAGTCACACAGTGCTAGCGAATGGTTTGGTGATTTTCTTTGTTTTAACAAGAACCCAACATGTTGCAAAAGACTTCAGAGAAGTGGAGGCTTAGTGCACTTCATGAAATGGTTAACATTTGATGAAGATCTGCTTCCTTTCCTCCCTCACAATAAGACTCTTGTCATCAATATATCTCTACTCTGTTGATATCTAGACATTAGAAAGTGGTTTAAAAGTTATCAGGGCAGCTCCAAAGGCCTAGACTGAGTCAGAAATCAGAGGACGTCCCGTGTTAAGAGGCAAATCTTAACAACTGTGTCAGGGATTTAGTTTATGAGCAAATATCAGCAAACCTGAATGTACGTCAGCCCCGCCTATGTGAGGTCCAAAGGTAAGCCATCTAGGAACACGCTCACATGTTAAAGTCAAACAGAGGAGACAACAGAATATGGTACATGTGGAACATCCACAGTCAGCGTTTTCATTGTTACCATCCATTGTTCAGCTCCAAGCTGCATACAGCTATGAAGACCATGGCCCATAATGGGTATTCTGAAACCAAAAGGGTTTACCTTCTGGTTTACCATCTCTTGACGTCCAGCTGCCTGATCTTCCTTCCAGTTTATCTCCCAGATAAGAATATCAAAGATGAACACTTCCTCTCAGCCTTCTGGGACATTTGCTTTGCACTCTCAGCACAAACTTCACCATGTTGATGATTAATTGTTCACTATGACTGTGAAACTAACCTCAAAGCACAGGTTCAAAGAAAGTAATTTAACCAGTTTTTAGCTCTTTGTCCTTGTGCTGCGTAGTCATATGTTCATCATCCTGTCTGCTGCATATTTCTTTGTCTTTTTAGACTGGATTTACGCGTTTATCTGCATGCTTTTATTGCATACGTGGTGTTCACCTAAAAAAAACACTCCACATCAGAACAAGCGATAATGCCAGTCTTTATGTCATCTACCTTATGTGAAAGTGCTACCCTTGTTAAACCAGCCAAACCTTTACTCTTGTTTAAATAGTTATCTTTACTCCCTCATAACTGCTGAACATACAGAGTTTAAGTTACCACATGGAGTCAGCAACAGCAGAGAAGATAACACTGTATGCTCTATGGTCAGGCGACACAAACACACAGGTTTGTGTTTTACCCATAAACATGGCAACCGCTGCTCACTGGCTAGTGTACATGAATATTATGCTGCTGGCAAACAATAGCTTGGCTCCCCCACAGCCCCTCCTTTGTCCACAAATGTCATCATGAGGTTTGCAGTTCAACCTGAAAACCAGAAAAGACTAATCCGCCCTTTTTTCCCATAAAAAATGCCAAAACAAAGCTATGGTTCCACATGAAAACATTAGATTACACTTGGCAAAGCTAGAAGACTAAATCCATGTGAAAACTCTGTAAAAAAAGACACTTGGATAGATGGTAAGGTAAGTGTCCTAACTAGAGCAGGTGTAGGAAAAGTATCGCTACCTGGAAACGACTAAATAATCTGAACCAGTTCCTCACAACTACAGTAAAGTTTAGCTCTTAAGTCAAAGTATCTTGTCTCTACAGGCAGGGTGGAGTTGGGGCCAGTGTCGGGGTCCGCTCTCTGGCCTCCATCCCTTCCCTACCACCGGCAGTGGCTGATTTTGTGAAAGGAGCGGTAGACGAGTGCAAGCCCGCCAATGTCCAAGTAGTGACTGGTACTCCTGAGGAGACGGCCAACATCCTGGCCGGCCTGGAAAGGGACGGCATGGTCAAGAAGCTTCCTAAATATGAGAACTGGTGAGTTATACTGATGACTGCCTATTAACATCTAGTTTACCCTGAAGTTCCTGCAGCTAAACTTTGTGTTTGGCAGTTGGCTGGCCCGCACAGACCCAAAGGATGTGGCCCGAGTAGAGAGTAAGACCGTGATTGTAACCAAGAACCAGAGGGACACCATCCCCATCCCTGCTGGGGGGGTGAAGAGCCAATTAGGAAGCTGGATGAGTGAACCAGACTGGCACAAAGCCAGAGAAGACCGTTTTCCTGGCTGTATGGCAGGTTGGTCTACTGATCCACATGACCTAATCTATCTGGGTCACTTTCAATTACTTGAAAGGGTTAAGATTGCTGAAAGAAAGTTTGTCTGTTTGGGCCAAAGACCTTTTTGAAAAGTGGGATTTCTCTGCATTTTTATGCTATAGGCGACTGGTATCTCAGATGTATGTCTGATCCCATTGCTGCAAATAACAGCTGAAAGTGTCACAGATTACCCTCCAGACATGATCTGGGACATCTAAAAGACCTTAACCTCTGGATCCAACAGGCAATGCAAACCCTTATATTTACTCTTGCTTTGGTTAGTTTTTGTTTGTTTTGTTTGTTTTGTACTTCAGCTGTGGTTGATGCCTATTAGTTTGGAGTCATAGATTTATGCTGATAAAGGTTCTCAGTCATCCAGGTCATAGTCATTCCGTAAAAATTTAAAAAATATCCACTGGACTTGGTTTTCAAGATTTGAAGACGTTTCGCCACCTCTTCAGGAAGCTTTCTCAATTCAAATGTCTGGATCCGCAGTGAGTTTGAGTCTTATATGGACAAGGCCTTGTATTGCTTGGAAACATGCAAATGGTAACCGATGAATGGGTCGTTTAGTTCCATCGTTAGCCTGTAATATCTGAACCTGTCTATGATTCTAGGGGTCGGTCGTTAAAGGGGGGATTGCCATTAAGGGGGGGATTGTCTCCTGTAATACCTGAAACCTGCCTATGATTGTTAAGGGTCGGTCGTTAAGGAGGTATTGTTCACCGGCTGGAGCGGGTAGGTCCCCCGTTCCTCTATGATGGGGTGGGGGGTTTGGTGATATCTGGAAGGGATCATGTCTATGATTGAATTGTATGTTTTTGGAAGCTGGAATCTGAGTCCACCACCTCTGTTTAAAGTTGGTTTTTCTCTCTTAACATAGATGGCTTCCTTCACGCCCCTCTCAAACCACCTATTTTCTTTATCCAGAATATGGACATTCTGGTCCTCAAAAGAATGTCCTTTGTCCACAAGGTGTAGGTGTACTGCGGAGTCTTGTCCAGAGGCGGCCGCTCTTCTGTGTTGGGTCATGCGCCTGTGGAGAGGTTGTTTGGTTTCTCCAATATAAAGATCAGAGCATTCCTCGCTGCACTGAACAGCATATACCACTCCGCTCATATTCGGTCTGGGGGTTTTATCTTTAGGATGCACTAGCCTCTGTTTAAGGGTTTGGTTTGGTTTGAAATGTACTGGGATCTTGTGTTTGGAGAAAATCCTCTTGAGCTTTTCAGACACTCCAGCAACATAAGGGATTGTGATGTTTTTGCGTTTAATTTTCCCATCGCTGTCTTCTGTTGCGAGTCTTTTGGATTTCCTCGCTGATTTGATAAAAGCCCAGTTTGGATATCCACAGTTTCGGAGAGCATCTTTGAGGTGTTTCTGTTCTTTTTGCTTCCCATCTGTTTTAGTAGGGACATGTTCTGCCCGGTGTTGTAAGGTTCTGATGACTGAGAGTTTGTGTTCCAGTGGGTGGTGTGAGTCAAAAAGAAGAGTCATAGATTATTTTAAGGGTTGCAAGTGGCAAAAGATGCAACGTCTCCTTCTAATGGTGTTGTGCCATTTTGGGAGTTTGTCTATGACCTAAAATGTTTGGATTCTTTTTGCATCGTTTTATTAACTCTGCTGTTAAATGGCTGCTTTCAGTCAGTTTAGTTCAGTTAGGTTCTCTTATTTTGTGTGCATAGATGAAACATTGGCTTATTTAGGTACTGGAGGAGTACATAGCTCTGATGAATTGGACTATATACTACGATCTGGCAGTTTGTCCAATGCTTTAGTTAAAGGTGCTACTATCCTGCAAATTTTAGATGCATCCCTGCTCCTCCTAAATTACATGAATGGCTCATTTCCAGACTTCCAACTACATGATTAGAATTATTTCTTTATGATGCCAATAAATGGTGGTTTGGCAGTAGTATACTACAAATAGGCAGGGAAAAAAACTATAAACACAGTAAACATAAAGTACAAATGTTATTATAATATCTGCTTCTAGACGTAAAACTGAACTGATCAGCATTCCTAATTTGTCTTTGGTTTATTCTGTGTTACGTTTTGGTGTAGGCTTGAAAATCTGCGTTAAATGAGTGTATATGTGTGCGCTTTTAGGGCGCTAAAAGCTGTGGCCAATCAGTGCTTTGTGTGTCATCCTTCATCCAATCAGATTAACCTATGATGCATGTCAGTCAAAGTCAAACTCATGGCGGATTAGTGGCTCGGCTGTTCCCACAGATGGAAGCTGAAGTTGAGAAAGAATGATTCAGCAAAGGAAGACTCAAGACATTTATTTAAAGATGAATAATTTTACAAATTTTTGGCCGGAGGAATAAAAATGCAACTAAAGAAAATTAGACCAGATTTAAAAATTCTGCATTAGGCAAGTAGAGTTCATTACTATGTTGTAATCCCAGATCTCTAGTGCGCCCCTTGATAATTTCCTATCACCTGCTGTCATGTCAACATGAACCCATGGAGCAAACCATCAAACATCAGTTTATTTGAAGACACAACTCTGACCGGAGGGTTGTCCTCTCTGACTTTAAACAAACTAAGTCTAAAAAAATGATCTATTTCTACATTTAAGCTCTTAAAAAAACAGACTTATCTATTTGTCCAGCACATTTCCCTTAATTCTTTAGCATTTTAATATCTACCAGCTGCTGTTTTAAACAGATCTTGTGGGATTAATGTGATTATAAAAACAAAAAAAAGGGTTTATTTCCATTTTATATAAAAAAAAATCCAACTTTTATTGCAAATGTCTGTCAAAAATATAGAAATAATTATCCCTAATGGTTTTCTAATTGCGTGTTTTCCTTGTAGGTCGGACCATGTACGTGATTCCCTTCAGCATGGGACCTGTGGGCTCAACGCTAAGCAAATATGGCGTCCAGGTACTTTCTGTTCTCTGGATATCTTCTACTCAGCAAAAACAACCTGCAATAAAACCATAAGCCTGCAGGATTGTTTTAGTCGTGAATGATTTGTGATGCATTGTTTTGGTTTATTGTCTAGCCTGATTAGTCTCTGTGCAGTTTTATGATCATAACCTCTGAATCTTGTGCATCCTCCAGGTGACAGACTCTCCATATGTGGTGGCCAGCATGGGGATCATGACCCGTATGGGCAGTCCTGTTCTGCAGAAACTGTCTGAAGGAGCGGAGTTTGTCCGCTGTCAGCACTCGTTAGGACGACCTCTCCCACTCAAAGGTACGCAGAAATGTTTACTTTTGTACTTCAAGGAAGTATTCATGGGAATATTCACTTTCATTATCTCTCCTCTAGCTCCTCTAGTCAACTCTTGGCCTTGCAACCCGGAGAAAGTCCTAATATCCCACCTACCGGACACCAGGCAGATCTTGTCCTTCGGCAGTGGTTATGGAGGAAACTCTCTGCTTGGGAAGAAGTGCTTTGCTCTCCGCATCGCCTCCCGCATCGCCAAGGATGAGGGCTGGCTGGCTGAGCACATGTTGGTGAGAGCAAAAGAAAAACATTAAATCAGTTTGCATGCACTTTAGAGCCATCTTGGTTCACCCTTTTTTTCTGTTCTTAGATCCTTGGGATCACAAACCCTCAGGGTGTGAAGCGTTATGTGGCGGCGGCCTTCCCCAGCGCCTGTGGTAAAACCAACCTGGCCATGATGAAGCCTGCCCTCCCAGGCTGGAAGGTGGAGTGCGTGGGAGACGACATTGCATGGATGAAGTTTGACAGTCAAGGTGAGTGCAGGTTTATTGAAATCCACTCTGACTTTGTCACTACAGGCTGCTCTGAATCAGGCCTCTCACTCCTCTGTAGGCAAACTCAGGGCCATCAACCCAGAGAACGGGTTCTTTGGAGTCGCTCCAGGTACTTCGGACAAGACCAACCCTTACGCCATGGCTACCATCTCCAAAAACACGGTGTTCACCAATGTCGGTGAGACGAGCGACGGCGGAGTGTGGTGGGAGGGGCTCGACCCCCCTCCGGCTGGAGTTACTCTGACTGATTGGCATGGAAAAACATGGAAGCCAGGTACCAGTGGAATCATATTCAGACTCGCTAGGCCCTAAAAGATAGCAATAAAGTTTGATTGATGTAAATATCTCCTTAGATAATGTTTTTCTCCACATTTACCACATTATTACTTGTCATAAAGTCAAGTTTAAATGCAAAGGGTGTACAGCACCATCTAGTGGTTTACCAAAGTAATTACTTTTTATGTTTTGAAACAGTTTCAACAATTTGATGCATATTTTTGATATACTAATAATAAGAATAACATTAATAAAAATAATAAAATGTTAAAAAAGGTTTTTTTCTTTTTGCACGCAGGAAGCTCCACACCATGTGCCCACCCCAACTCACGCTTCTGCACCCCAGCAGCTCAGTGCCCCATCATTGACCCCCAGTGGGAGAGTGAGGAAGGGGTTCCCATTGATGCCATCATATTTGGAGGCAGAAGGCCTGAAGGTTTGTACCGCTCATATAAAACACACTCAGTCAGATTTCTATAACATTTTACAAGCCGGAAGCTATAGATAAAGGGATCTTTGACCATTTCTCTTTGCACGGTGTCTCTGAATTGAACTCTTGCATGTTTTTCTCTTTAGTCAATGCTGATAAAACTTAGGTCAGGTTATGGGGATGGCCATGAAATATTTTTGTTAATCTGCTTCATCGTGGTGATATCATGCAAAAAAACAACAATTTTAGTTCTCTAGAAGAGTCCACCAAGTGTCGCCTCTTCTATATACACGTTTCTCCGTGGGATTTGGAAAAGTACCAGGCCCACAGCATCATAGATCCTCCTCTGCACTTAATAGTGGGGAGGGGATTAATTTCCTCTATTTATAGGTTATTTCACATCAAACTGAAATCGACCGTTTGTTGCTCTTTTTTCTACCTAAACAGTGAATTTATTAAAGGTTCTAGTAAAGTTTAACCCATTACCAGGATTGACTTTTTAAATGAAATGCCCACTGACACTGCTGATAGCATCTAATGTTTCTCAGTGAGTGTCTGAACCCTAATGATCTCATCCTTTTCTGCAGTTCTCTAATTGGTCCCATTCTTCCCAGTATCTTAATTAGAAGGAAAAGCATGAGTCCCCCCCTTGTAACTCTAATTCTGCTCTTTTTTTATTATGCCTCTGGCTGCACAACTCTTGTACAAGTAGTTTTTTTGCTTCTCTTTTCTGACTTTTAAAGGCGAGTTTATTTCTGCCCTTTTGAATGACATATTCCTTATCATTCTGATGATAAACTCATATTTATTCACCTTGGGAAATAGTTATAGGTCAATAACAATACTTTTCTAGAAACCTTGGTTAGCTATAAGGGGTAATGTCTAAATGATATTGTAAAAAGAAATAATGGGGTAAAGGAATAGTTCCTCACAAAATCTATATTTTTCGGTGAAATGTTTTTATTTCCAAAATTCAGAGCAGTTATAATAGTTCACTGTCTTCATGATAAAAAAAAAAAAAAAAAAAAAAACAACGAATAACTTACCACAGTTTTGTTAGTTTTAGTAACTTGAATAACATTTAAAACAGCTGCAGTAAAGAAGAAGTTATATTTTTGCTTTCAGGAGTCCCGCTGGTCTATGAGTCTTTCAGCTGGCAGCATGGAGTGTTTGTTGGAGCTGCAATGAGGTCAGAGGCCACAGCAGCTGCAGAACATAAAGGTAAGCATCTTTAGACATTTGGAGGTTTACATTTGTAGCTAGAAACTTTTTTAAATTCATGAAAATGTACTTTTCCTCCAGGTAAAGTCATCATGCATGACCCCTTCGCCATGCGTCCGTTCTTTGGCTACAACTTTGGAGACTACCTCGCTCACTGGCTGAGCATGCAGACCAGGAAGGCCCCCACTCACCTGCCTAAGATCTTCCACGTCAACTGGTTCAGGAAGGACCCGGCAACCGGAGCCTTCCTCTGGCCAGGGTTCGGAGAAAACGCCCGCGTGTTGGAGTGGATCTTCAAGCGCTGCGGCAGAGAGCGGGAAGACGAGGCGGCCAGAAAGAGCTACATCGGTTGGCTGCCAGAAACCGGCGCCATCGACACTAAAGGTTTGGGCAGTAAGGTGGATATGGGCGCCCTGTTCGATGTGCCCAAACCTTTCTGGCAGAAGGAGACCAAGGAGCTGAGAGCGTACTTCACCCAGCAGGTGGGAGCTGACCTGCCCGCTCAGGTGGAAGCTGAGCTAAAGGCGCTAGAGGACAGAGTCCACAGTTAGACACGTTTAAAACCAGGGATAGGAAGCTAATCTGGAAGAAGGGAGGCACTCAGGGAAGACAGGTTATCAGGGTCAGTCAGAGCCACTGACTGGGTTTACATATGCAGAGAAGTATGACACATGCTAATCTAAAAAAACATGTTTTTCTGTTCTACATGACGACATAAACAGGTAAAGATTAGAAGATCAAACTTCCTCTGTCCGTTTGAACACAGTCAGTGAGCCCTGCTGTCCCGAAAAACACAATAACTACATTTTAGACACTAAAAATGCAGCAACAATAAAGCAACCGGTGCCCAATTAGCGCCAACATTGAATTATAATACTCAGGCTGAAGGTTAATTTCTGAGAGGGACCCAAACATCTCTACCTCCATCCGCACACACCTGCCAGCATGTCGCCGGCGTCCAATCAGGGACCTTGAAGTGCCTTGTAGAGTTTACAGGCTTTAGACCAAATAGCTTTTTAAGTAATATTTTTTACACCTTTAAAACATTAACACACATTTTAAGACACACTTAGTGTCTTAAAATGTATTTTATTACTGAATTAAGCTCATCTTGATTAACTCGTTCCCTACAATGTTATTTTAAGAACCCAGGATCTTTAAATATATATTTCACTCAGCCGCTTGTGTGATGATTGTGATTAAATAGGAATTCAGCTGATGTTTACACTCAGTCTGTTAAATGTTTGACCAATAAACGCCTCAGAGATTATCAGGCGTTTTTTTTTTTAAAGTTTATATGACAGTGCAATGAGAGACATAATCTTCATATGTGACTTGTTCATTTTTACAGTGACTTGAAAAATAAATGGTGCCTTGTGAAAGTTTTCACTTTGTTGGACTTTTTTGTTTCCCTTTTCTCTTTTAAACACCAAATAATGAGCTTGTTTATTTTAATAGGTTAGTTAATTATATAAAATATGAAAAATAAAAAAATATATATTGGAATATCACCCAAAAGTTCATTTATTTAAGAAACTCAGTCCATAAAGTGGCATGTCATTATTACATTGATTTGTTATATTCATAACAATATATATATATATATATATATATATATATATATATATATATATATATATATATATATATATATTTATTTTTTTTATTTAATCAATTAGGAAGATTATGTCTTACAGCTAATATAAACTCAAACTCTTGTTTTTCAGTTTATTAAATATTACAAAAGCACAAAAATGTTATGAATCTTTAAAGTACACTGGTTTCACTCTTATGTCTGATATTATTTATAAAATAATGAAAAACGTGAGAAAAATAATTTAAAATTTGGGTAATTATATTGCAACCATTTTACATAAAAAAAAGACTTCAAAGTTCTTTCAACCACAGAGAAACGCTGCATCACAGCTGTGTGTCTGCTGCCACCTAGCGGTTGCCTTTAGGAGGGACATTAACCAGATGGAGAAGGACATGCACTCTTGAAGCATTCTGGGTCATTCTTGAAGCATTTTGTTACCCAAGGACAGTTGTTGGTTTTCTGTTCAATTAATAAAAGCGGATACAATTTTACCAGATTTGATCAAATATTGATGTAAATAAAATCTAAAATATTAGGATGCTGCTGAATAATTTAATATTTTTCATTTTCCGCATATTCTCAACCCCACCTTGAGTGTTTTTCTCTCAGTAAACAAAGAAAACGCAAACAAAGAGATGACTAACGAGCAGATTGGGAGCAGGTGTGAACAGAGCAGACTGGAAAAGAGCTGGAGAAACAGGAGAACACAAGAGGGCAGCAGAGGGCAACAAATAAAAACCTGAAAACGACGAGAAAACACAACAAAATAGGAATTAAACCACTAAAACAAGAAAACATGGAGCAAAGTAAAGCTGAAAGCAAAAAAAACATAACAGAACCAGAACTGAATATAACAGACCACTGAATATACAAGTTAGACATGTTTGTTAAAATAAAATCTTTGCAGCTAATCTTTCATGCTTGACCTCATCATCCAAGTCGACAATAACCAATCGACAATAACCAATCACCAATCATTTAACCCATCCCCTTGGGGAGCAGGGGGCTGCCATTGTGCAGCGCCTGGGGAGCCGTTAAGTGTTTTGCTGAGGGACCCATCGAACCAGGTACTTGCAACCTTCTCAGAGCACAAGCGCACTGCTCTAACCACTGGACCAACACTTCCCCAGTAAGAGACAAATATTATTTTAATGCCAAATTGACATTGAACACCAAGCAGTTGAGATGGTGCCTAGAACTCCATGCGTTCATCACTTATTTTGAGTCTAATCAGCATTATTTGAACATTAATTTCAGGGATGCTATCTCAAGTTGATTAGATTTGTAAAATCAAAACTAAATTTAGCAGATATCCATCACAACTACCTCGTTATGATTCAACAGTGTGTTATGTCAAAACCCAGTACCATGTCCAGTATCTGCTCCTATTCCTTTTTTCAGCGGAGCTGCAAAGTAAGAGAAAAACATAAAGACATTCTATACCCTTCATTTTTGTTAAGCCCCTGATTCTTGCCTTTAATCCAAGTGTTTTTAAGAAGCAATAAAGAGAAAAAAGGAGTGGACAGACTTCTCTGTGGCTTTTTGCGATGTGGCTCCTCACTAGCAGTACTACAAGAGTGGCAAGATGCCCTCTGGTATCTTAGTTGTTATGATTATTGTTTTTCACATTAATGGAATAAGCAGGAGAAGATGGATGCAAGATTAAAGTTAGTGGGTTGACCCATGTTTGGACAGCTTGTTTATGACACAATGTAATTTTTATGACCTGCCTGACCATGGCCTCGGGGAGTGAGCGTGCTGAGAGTGCGTGGCGAGAGGGATTTTTTTTTTAAATGTATTAAAATTACTTTGCACATTTTATAAATTTCTTGTGAACATTTTGGGAAATTATTTTGACGTGTTTTGGGGTTTTGATATAATTATTTTAATGCTTTATCAACACAAGTTTACGGAAGTTACATTGTCATAGAAATGTCAAGCAAGCTTGTGGTCGCCGAAGAGGTATCCCGCTTGCGGCGACAGTGTAGGAATTTTACATGTCTAATGACCGAAACAAGGAGGAAATATGGCACAGAAACGCATTTTGGATTTTCTGGGAAAACCACCACTAGTGAAGAAGAACACTAGTACCGGTAACGGAGAGGAGCCAGAGTGAGGAGATTGTCCGTCCACCTCTGATGGCAGTTGCACCAGTAGGCCAAGCCTGGGTACCGTGAACCCAGCCTAGCGTGGTTGGATTAGACAAGCCCTTTCAGGCAACATCCAGTTTAAAATTTAAAGCATGGTGTCGTGATAATGAGACAATCTCACATTCTTGGTTTGCTAGATGGTGGTGGTTGCACTATGTGGAAAAGACTGATCAAATTTTGTGTTTCCTTTGTCTTAAAGCAGTGAGACCTAGAGAGAGAAGTCATACCTAGAGACAAATTTAAGAAAGAAACCACCCATTAATTAATACTACTAATACTTCAGCGATAGTATTAAGGTGTTACTTTATTGTATCTCTTATACTACATCCGTTGGTTGTGCTGTCCTTTTTACATCTCCTTGCAGGTGATGAAGCAGACCAAAGATGTTTTATCTTTATCTCACTTTTATCTCCTCTTCCTTTTCTTTACTGTTTTACTTACATTGCAGTGTCGATATAATCTGTAATACTCCCTGCATGAATTATAATAAAGCAATTTATATGCATAAATCAAGCGAAAAACTATGGAGATAGCCGTAGTTTTTCAATTGTGAAAGCAAAATCTGTTGGGCTTTCGTTTTGGCATCAAGACAATTGTTCTTATTACCACATCGCCCGACAGGACACTGTTATTTAAAAAAAGAAAAAAAAAAAGAAAAGACAACCCCTTCGGGAATGGCGTTTCAAATTGCTGTAAAGCCACTGAAGATGATTTTATTTGAAGTTTATAGTGCATATATTCACCTGACAACTGATTAATGTGAAGTAAAGAACTAAATATCTCAATCTATTTATTTATTTTTATTTATTGTATTTTAAATAGCCCTATGCTCATAGTTCTTTTGTCCAAATAAAAACAACAACAAAAAAATTACCCCATGTTCAAAAGTGCTTCCAGCGGCCCTGTACCTGACATTTCTAGATACCTGGACCTGGAATTGCAATGGTCTGTTTCTGGCCTGTTGCTGTTGTTAGCTGCTAAGCTATTGGTTACCTTGACAATGTGGTTTAATAAGCACTCCAGTATTATCACATCAAGTGTATTGTGTTTATTGGTAATTGTTCATTGTTGGATTAAATAAAACTTAATTGATTTGAATGTTACCAAAGATTTTTACTGCACATCTATATGCAATTTACATTATCTGCTTTCAATGATAATAGCAACATAACAATCAAATTTGACCGTGTGCAAATTTGCAAATGCTCAAAACATACTTAAGCATGCTTTTTAACCATTAGCAAAAAATAATATAAATATGTATATATAGATTAGCATCTGTATTTTAAGAGACCAATATCTCCAGAGATAAGATTATTCACAACACAGCAATTTCCTCTTGTGCGCGGAGATCCTCTGGACTGTTAGTGAGCACTTTGAACTGTTAACACTTGGTCTCCGGATGTTCCTGGTCCTGGACCGAGAAGGAGGAAACTTCAGGCCTGCTCTGAGTGAAATTCATATTTCCATCATGGAGTTTTTCATTTGATTTGTTGGCTATCACGTGAAGATCAACGTCTGCATCCGGTTGATTCTGTGGAAAAATAAATTTTCTGATTTGGTGGTATTTTAAAAAAAACACACATAATATTCTTAACATGGAAAAACTAAGTTGACTATTGTGGAACAAGATTTCTGCACGATCTTTATGCTCCTGTTCATAATAAACCATGCACCCCGGGATCAATGGTGTGATATCATGGTGTTCAACTGTGTGATGTGTGTGTAACTTAACTCTTACTTTACATTACATTACCCAAAAAAAAAAAAAAAAAAAAAAGAAAATTGTAGGGTATTAGAATAAAATTAGATTTAATTTGATTGGGATAGAAATGCAATCTGTATTGAAATAAGTAACAAGTTAGACTGAAAAAAAATCTGTATGCAGTAAAAAAATCCTATTAGTGATCTAATTTTTAGCTCAGCTTGTTAATGCTTTGGTGTTCCAAGGCTATGTGGGGGTGTCTTACTGAAATGAAAGCCAGTAATGAAATTATACTAGTAGAGTATTATTCTTACTGCAAATACCTTACAAACCAACATATGAGAACTCCCTGCATTACAAATAGTTGTTGACACCTCGTACAGGTGCATCCGCCGAGAAGCTTTATGTTTGATCTTAATGAACCTGAAAAACATTAAAGACAATCCTATTATGCTGTGTTTCAATTGACAACACAAAAAGACAAGCTTAAAGATAGTCAAGGCAGATCTGAAACAAGGATTGTGGATGAGTAGGATTAAAATTAGGTACTTATGGCCCTGTTAGGTTTCTCTATGACTGGGGTCAGGGCCTGGTCTGCATAGAATGGTGAAAGCTGCACTACTCTGCTTTTAATTGGCTAGTACTCACCACCTTTAATGATTACATTGGTTAACTGTAGGCATGATGACCAGTGAGCCAATCGGAGGCAGAAAAGGGTGGTTGATGCTGAGGTTATTATTGCTCATATATTAAATAACATTTACAAGTTGTTAGAGTTCTGGTTCTGTTATGTTTTTCTTTTGAGTATCCAGTTTTACTTTACTCCTTGTTTTCTAGTTTAAATGGTTTAATTTTCGTTATGTTCTCTGGTTAATTCCTAGTTACTGTTTCAGTCTTGGTTCTGTTTTGTTTCCTTTTGAGTATCCAGTTTTGCTTTACTCCTTGTTTTCTAGTTTAAAGGGTTTAATTCTTGTTTTGTTGTGTTCTTCTGGTTATTTTCAGTTTTCTTGGTTTCAATTTGTTGCCCTCTGCTGCCCTCTTTTTTTCTCCTTTTTCCCTAGCTCTTTTCCTCTCTTGCTCTGTGCACACCTGCTCCCAGTTTGCTCATTAGCCCTCTCTTTGTTTCTGTCTCCTATAAATGCTCTTGCTGTTCAGTTCCTCTTTGCTGGGTCCTTGTCTAACTTCGTCTCACATGCTCCTACTTTGTCTCTCTGAGTCTCCCTCATTGAGTTTTGATTCCCTGATGTCGCCATGGTTTTCTGGTTTGTTTCTTCTTATATTTTCATGTTTTTAATTTTGGACTCCTGTTTTCTTGTTTGTTTTTTGGACCTTGTTTTCATTTTGGATTTTGGATTCTTGGTTGTCTGTTTTTTTGGACTTTGCTTTTTCAGTTACCCTTCATTGAACCAACCATAAATTCACCTCTGCCTGCCTGACTTTGCTTTTGTGTCCTCAACCCTCAAACAAATCCTGACACAAGTTTAGTATAATCTTAAGGATTAACAAAGAATCGATAATTTGAAGGCAGTTAGTCAAACAACAATTTTGTTTTCTAACCACAAACGTCCTTGTGAATTAAAGGTATAGTGGAGGATTTTCATGAATTTTTGAAAAGATCTGCTGCCTCCACTGCACATGCACAAATCTGTACCCGCTCCTGAGAGGTAACGCCTATTAAACGCATGCAAGAGCATGCACAAGCTCATTTCTCCCTGTGAACACTTTTTAAAAGTTGCTGTTTGCATGGCTCATGCAAGCTTACTTTCCAAAGGAAGATTTGCAATTTTTCGCCTATGTCAGACCTTTACGTACCCATATCACCAGAATGATTGACATTTTGGATGACCACTTATTTTGATGATCCACCTGGAGAAAGAAGATCCTCCACTGTACCTTTAACATTAGCCAGCAATTTAGCTATTGTCAGCAATGTTACCCCATTACAATTAAGCCTAACGATGCCCACTCTGCCCCCCATCCCCGTTGGACAAGATGCTGTCAGTGAAGAAGAAGGTACCTCTTCGCCCTTAGCCAAAGATGTTACCTAGGCTAGGTGGGCGAGCTCATTTTTATTGTTGTACCTCGTAAATAATGTTAATAACATGTGAGGGGTCGACAGAACTGGGTTAGGAGGATATATCACTTTTAATATAGTATTTGCATTTTTTAAGTTAGATATTTTTATGTTAAATATAGTTTAAATGAATAATTAGAATGATGAAATCCATATATGAATAGTATAAATCTAATGAGCTACACTCAAATAGTCTTTATTTCAATTTTAAGAGTTTATCAACTTTTCCATTTATCCAGTTGGATTTGAAGTGTTTTATTTTATTTTTTTATTCAAATCTAAGCTGAAATATGAACAAAGATGTCAAATAAGTAAATGTTTAAAAAATAACTGAAACACAATGTTTGCCTCATTAGTATTTTATATCCATGAAGGCTGCCTGTGTGATCAGTAATACCAACAAACTGCTCCTGATTAAGTTATGTTCATTTTAATGGTGGCCCACACTAACTGTTGTTATTCAGCTGTTCAAATTGAGACAATTTATAAAAGAAACTACTGACTTCCTAAGTGAGAGAATAGGTGTCCTCCATGTGAATTGACTCAGCAATAAGGAACAGGTCACTTAAAATCTATAATTGTCTCTCACTAGTCCGTGGGCCAGTGCTGAGTTATTTCATAATCCTTCCTTGCTGAGATCAAATGGTAGAAATTGGATGACAAATACAGTAAATACTAGACTGCTCAGAGGTACAGTGAGTAGCACTGCTGCCCTGCAGCAAGAAGGTTCCAGGTTCGATTCTCGGCCTAGGATCTTTCTGCATGGAGTTAGCATGTTCTCCCTGTGAATGTGTGGGTTCTCTCCGGGTACTCTGACTTCCTCCCGAGTCTAGAACATGACTGTTAGGTTAGTTGGCTTCTATAAATTTTCCTTAGGTGTGAGTGTGTGCATGAATAGTTGTTTGTCTCTGTGTTGCCCTGCAATGGACTGGTGACCTGTCTAGAGTGGACTCCGCCTCTCAGACATAGACAGCTGGAGATAAACACCAGTACCCCTCACGACCCCAGTTCTGTTCTTGGACTGCATTAAAGAAGAGGGAAAGTATACCCACTTCTCCAGGGACCACTACACTACTGGGTAGAGTGCCCTCTCTCAGTTGGGGAGGATGTACTGCCCCTAGTGGAGGAGTTTAAGTTTCTTGGGGTCTTGTTCAGGAATGAGGAGAAGATTGAATGGGAGATCGATAGATCTCTCTGTAGTGTGCCTGGGCTCGCCCTTAGAGTTAGGGTGAGGAGCTCAGTCATCCAGGGGGGACTCAGAGAAGAGCCACTGCTCTTCCATGTCATCTGGTTAGGATGCCTCCTGGATGCCTCCCTGCTGAGGTGTTCCTGGCACAACCCATCATGAGGAGACCCAGAGGGAGACCCAGGACACGCTGGAGACACTATGTTTCTCGGCTGGCCTGGGTGTGCCTTGGGGTTCCCCCGGAGGAGCTGGGTCAAGTGGCTGGGGGAGAAGGACATCTGGGCCTCCCTCCTGAAGCTGCTACTGCCATGACCTGATCCCAGGTAAGCGGAAGAACAATGATGGATTGATTGATGGAGTTTTCCATTAAGTATTAATTTCAACCACTATATGGCCCTCAGACTGCATTAATGCATAGATTTCAGTATATTGTTGTTTGGGGAGAGATTAGCATGAAACAGATATTGTTTAATCCACCCTGTTAGTCATTCAGAATTGAGAAGTACTATCTGTGCTTTAACCCTCTTTCATTAAAGCCTCAGAGTTGTATTTGAGAGAGATTATAACTGTTTTCTGTATAATTTGGAAACGCTAATTGCTAGCCATTTAACATTAAATAACGCAACACTTTTGGTTTCCCTCCCATTTTTTATGAGATGTACTCAAAGATCTAAAACCATACACAATATAACCATCCATCCATCCATTTTTAAACAAGCTTATCCCAAATGGGATCGCGAGAGGTGCTGGTGCCTATCTCCAGCTGTCTACGGGCGATAGGCGGGGTACTGCCTGGACAGGTCGCCAGTCCATCGCATGGCAACACAGAGAAACACAGAAAGCCGGAGTACCCGGAGAGAACGCACACAAGCTCAGGGAGAACATGCAAACCTAGAACATTCTTTCTGCAAGGCAGCAGTGCTACCCACTCAAATATTGTTCACACACCAGTCTAAATCTATGATAGTGAGCACTTCTTCTTAGGGTCTGCCTTAGACTGCCCACAACATTTGTTAAGACATTTCTGAGTGGTGGATATTATTAAAGAAAAGATGGACTTGCTTTTAAAGCTGAAACATTATTTAAACGGAGAACTTAATCTTAACTTATTCTAGGGGAGTATAAAGGGGAGTATACCAGTTCATTATATAGAATCCACACCTGTCATGCAGCCATAAGTCCTTTAACAATCATGTGAGCTTTCTCCTGGTCAGTGAAGCTCCTCTATCATTCGACCCCAAGTTGTAATCCTTAGTTTTGCAGGGTACATAAGGCTATACTTGCACCTCCACAACAGCGGTCTTATCTGCCATAAAAGCCATCCTCTGCCTCACTACATACTTTATGTAGTCAGGGAACATTGATAATGTCATCTTCTTTGAAGACAAGTGTTGATTCTTTAACTGTCCTCTGTTAGATGTTCTTCTCTTGGTAGTGTTTAGCCATAAACCATGATACTTTTGTTGGACATTGGGGACCAATGTACATGCTTATGTTAACTTAAGGAAGTCTCCAACTTGTGCAACCCTCCGCCCCCTCACAAGGCAATCCTACAGGAACATGAGTCCTGCCCCCCCATTGTGCTTTAGGATAAAGCAAGCAACTCACTGAGACTCCGTGTTTATGCTATGAAACTCTTCTCAGGATTGCAACAGAAGGCCAGGACTTTGCAGAACCTGCAGACTGATCAAAGGCTTAGTGGACCTGGGGGCTAATTCTGAACCAAAGGGCTCCAAAAGTAGACCAATCTGCAACAGTTCTCTATGAGTTACAGGAAACTTTCAGATGACTGATGAGACTTGGAGAGTAGAGCATCTGAGAACAAAGATCCCCTGCTGTCTGCCTGCCATACTAAGCTTCTGAATTAGATATCTCCACCTTTCCTGAATGGAGATAAGAAGAAGTTATAGGTCTGGAAAAGATAAGGAAAGTAAGGAGATAAGGAGTTTCTCAGTAAATAATTCAGATTAATGATGGTTTTGGATCATTTTATGTGCTTTCTGTTGTGTATGACAAGCAGACAAGATATTGTACCCCATGCTGACATGTTTTGAGCAGTGCCAAGAAATAAAGCTAAAACAAGCTGTTCACATGTTTCCTTATAGGCTCATCACATTTTATTACCAAAATATGACCAAAGAGTCTTTTAGGATGAGTCCTAGTTTCCAATATAATAATAATAATAATAATAATAGCCCTGCGATGGAGTGGCGACCTGTCCATGGTGTACCCTGCATCTCGCCCGTAGACAGCTGGAGATAGGCACCAGCACCCCTCGTGACCCCCCTTGGGATAAGCGTGTAAGAAAATGGATGGATATAATAATAATAATAATAATAATAATAATAATAATAATAATAATAATAATAATAATAATAATAATAATTGAACTGTATTGATCTTACACTGGAGGTTTTTTTCCCCCCCAGCGTTTTATTTTCATTGCACTCTCACAAGTACAGTGCAACAAAATTAATTCTCTTTCTTTAAACCATCCCCTTGGGGAGCAGTGGGCTGCCATTTGCAGCGCCTGGGGAGCAGTGTGGGGCTAAGGGTCTTGCCCAGAGACACAGAGTGAAGGCTGTGGGGATCAAACCGGATACTTGCAACCTACTCAGAGCACAAGCGTACTGCTCTAACTAACCACTAGGCCAACACTCCCTGGTTATCATATCTTATTGTCAAAAAAGAGCTCCTCACTCCCAGATGGTTCATCAACGCCTTTGACAATGAGGCACCTCTTATCTCGAATCAGTGAATGAATACAATTAAATTACAAAAGTAAATGTTCATCAAATTATTTTCTTGAACTAAATTGCATTTTTTTTTTTGCTAGTTATTTTAGATGCTAAAAATGTTGATACTCACCAAAGTAAAGCTAACAGGCAGAGGATCACAGTTCCTCCAACTAGAGTGGTCACCCAGAAAATAAATCCAGTTGGCAAACCTCAAACAACAAACAAAGAAAATATATTATTGTTATTTTGTATAGTTTTTAAATTTGAGCAGTTTCTTGCAGTTGTGGTTGTTTTAAAGTGCTTTATGAATAAAGTGGGTATGGTTTGATATGGTAACGGATTTGACTTGACTTTAGAATAACCATGGATAAATATCTACCTTAATTGCCAGGATGAATCACTGCTGAGTCCCCAGATCATTTCTAGCCTCACAGTAATACTCTCCTCCCTCAGTAACATTGAAGCTGTAAACCTGCCCCACAGATACATTAATGGCTCCATGTTTGCTGTTCCTGAACCAGGTGAAGCTGGCAGGAGGCTTGGCTCTGCTGGAGCAGCTCAGCTCCACCCAGCTACCTGCTGACACCAAACCTGATGGACTGATGGATGCTGAGGTGTCTTTAGGAGCATCTGAGGAAAATGGGACACACATTAACTTTATTGATCAGAAACAGCTGAACCATGACGTGCTCACAGGATCACTAACATGAAACATTGCTTCCTCCTTTAACAGGATATCTGGCAGAACAGCTGATGTATCCATCATGTGTGTCTGACAGAGTGATGGTCTCCTGGATTTTAGTTGTAAAGGTTCCATCTGTGTTTTTCTCTGTTTGTCTCTCAGAGTCTTGTTGGAGATTCCAGGTGAGTTCAGGAGGTGAGTGTGGACAGGGAGTCACAGCTGAGCAGCTTATAGTGACAGATTGGACTCCAAGGACAATCTGAGTTTTATAAGAAAGAAGATAATTCACAAAGTAAGAAATCTTGTTTGAATAAAATGAGGTTAATTTGTCTAAATTGCTTTATATACTGTAATAATAGAAAGTTAATAATTTTACAATATACATCTGTACGTTTTATATAAGTATTTACCTTTAACTGTTATTTGAAGAGGGTTTTCTCAAGCTGTAGCTCTAAACGCCCCATTCTCAACTTTGAAGAAGTATTTGTCTGTATAACTTGTATTTAAGTTAGTAAACAAAGTGGTGCAGTTTTTTTCTCTCAGGTTTCCAATAATTTTCAGCGGATGGAAGTTAACCGAATTACTGCTGTTTAAAATAACTATTTTCTGATTTAGGGAAAATTGGAGGTTATTTTTCATCCAAACTCCATAGATGGGGTCATTATTAAGTGTTTTGTCCTTTGTATTAAATCTACATGGGATTTGTAAACAAGATCCAGTCAGAGCCTCAATCTTATTTGGGGAAGAGATGGAGAGGGCTGGTCGTTTATAACAGTTTCCAGCCAAAACCCCTGTAAACACAAACAAATGATAAACTGAAGGTGAGGTAAAATCTGCCTGTAGAGAAGTTTCATGATCCTCAAAATGAAAAGAAGTGAACAAACATCTCACCTGGAAGAAGAAGACACTCAGTAACATGTTGACTTTCAACACGTTCTTAGACTGAGCTGCCATCAGACTCTGATGGGTTTTCATCTTTCAGACTGAAAACAAGATGGAAGAGTCAGATTCCATCAAAGGAGTTACAGGATACAATTCAGTAAATATCACAGCAAAACATTGTTGATTATGAATAATTTAAAGTATAGATAAAAGTTTTCTTCTAGCCCAGGCTGGGTTTCTTCTTCATCTCAAACTGAGGTCCTCTACCAGAGGCCTGGGAGTTTGAGGGTTCTTCAGGGTATCTTAGCTGCCCCTAGAGCTCCGCACTTCTTAACTGAGATCCTTCTCAAAGTATCTACAGGAGTAACTTCTTCAATAAGGGGATTACTACCCTGAGGGCTCCACAGGCTCTTCAGTTGCGTTCACCTTCCAGGCTTGTTCTAGTTCTTCCCTGAGCCCTTGGTATTTCTCATTCTTTCCTGTTATTTCCAACATTTCAGATGGCCACATTGATCACTAAAACTGTCCTCTGCTGCTTATCAATTATCATAATATCTGGTTGGGTGGCACAATCTTTTTGTTTGTTTGTATCTGGAAGACCCACAGGATCTTAACTGTTTAATTCTCCAACACTTTTGTGTGTTGCTTGTATTTTGACCTGGGGCTTCCAGTTTATATAATGCACAGATTTTTCTATAGGCTATTCTGTACCAGCAATGCATTCCATGTATTCCTTTCCTGCTAGTATCTAACACTCTAATTTGAGATGGTGGATTGTTTCAGTGGCTTCTTTGCATTGCCTGCAGCTGGGATCTTGCTTGGTATGGTAGATCTGGGCCTCTAAGGTATCGGTGCTAAACGCATGCTCCTGTTCTGCCATGACCAGTGCTTCTGTGATGTCCTTCAGTCCGACCCTCTCTAGCAATTGGTAAGATTTTGTCATATCAACCACTTCAGCTATCTATTGGTGGTACATCCCATGCAGGGGCTTTTCTTCCTATGATATTTCTTTTAGTTCCTTCATTTCTAGCTTTCACCGTCTGAGACATTTGCCAAGGGCTTTATCCCTTGGGGCCATCTTCCTGTTATATTCTTGGAGCTTGGATGTTTCATCTTCAATGGTGGCTTTTAGGCTCCAGAGGCCTCTATCTCCTTCTTTGTTCTTAGTGTTTGATCTGTGGATTTGGGGTGGAATCCACCGAGCGATCCATGCTTCCGGGGCGGAGACGGCAGATTGCATCCATCCATCCATCCATCCATCCATCCATCCATCCATCCATCCATCCATCCATCCATCCATCCATCCATCCATCCATCCATCCATCCATCCATCCATCCATCCAGGTTGCAATGAGGCATCAACCAGTGACTCCATCAGATATGGAGCAGAAGCTGCTTCATTTCCTGAACTTTGTTTTTCCAGTGAAGAAAAGACAATGCTTGGGCCACCCTCTTACAGCCATAATACAAGTGATACAATTAAAAAAAATTATCATTGACCTTTTGCTCAAGGTGGTCTGATGTTTGTTATAGACAGTTACCAGGTAGCACAAAAAATCCAACAAATTGAGACCACTTCGAGTTTTCTTAGGGAGGTTGTTCTGCTCAATTGCACCATGAAATTCAATCCCTATAATTTTCAAGCTGTGCATAAAAGTCTATCAGGGGTAGATGAAAATCCACAAACATAACCTCACTCCCGCCAAATAATGACGCTTTTGGTCAAGGCTTATCACATACTGACGTGCTGGAGGAACCCTTCTTGTCATACATTGACACCCACGGTAAATTATATTTTATCATGTGCCACACACATGACCTGTAAAAACAGCTTTAAAAGTGTATGGTGACATGTATACTAGTGTTTCTTTGGGTTTAGGTGTTAGGGTAAGAGATGGTTTAGTGCTAGTTTATTACCTTGCAGTACGTCGAAAATTTTCAACACAACCTGTGAGGCACCCTGCATATTAAATGATGAGAGGGGTAGCCATGCTGCATCATCATCTGACTCTACAGGGGCTTTACCAAATGTCAATATTTAAGGATTAGGGGCTAACAATGCATTGAAACCACAGCAACCTTTCTAGAAAACCTTTCATCCACAAAGGTTGGATTATCTTTACTTAACTGTCTAAAGCAGGGGTGTCAAGGTGGTTCCAGAAAGGGCCGTGTGGTTGCAGGTTTTCCAACCAAGCAATAGCACACCAGACTCCAGTCATCTCATCAAGCAATCATGTTCAGATTGGACTAACTTAATGATGTGCTATTGCATGGTTGGAAAGAAAACCTGCAGCCACACAGCCCTTTCTGGAACCACTTTGACACCCCTGGTCTAAAGCTACCCTCTGCAACCTGGAGGAATAAGGTGACCCTCTGCCTGACCAGGAAAATACTCAATGCAAAGACAGTCAGCCAAGAGTTGCTTGTTTTCCCACGCACATCTATTGCTTTTCTGCTTCAGTAACTCAGAAAATGTTAAGCCCCTCTCCTCTAAAGAGATATATTGTACTTGACTAATTGTCACCAAAAAATCAAAATCATTGAACTTATGTGTGAAACATTAAAAGTAGTGAATAATTCAGAAATGAAATGGATATCTGGTTTTTATTTATTTGTCATAAAATACTACAAATTAGATTACTTTTGTGTGCTTTCTCCACTCTGGTACCAATAAAAAGTGATTCTTTTACAGGCGCTGTAATGAATAAAATTAAGTCCAGTATGTTTATAAGGACTGACCAAGCCATCTAAACATCAATATACTGTAATCTTAACACTTCATTATAAACTGGCTCTATTTGTAGAGTCGTCCTGCTTAAGGGTCGTTACACACCCTGTCTAAAGTCTACTGCAGCATCTATCAGGGTTCTTCTTTTGTCTACATTTGCACAGATTTAACATGGTCACTAGCCTGGATTCTTGCTGTTGAGTTATTCTATTTTTGTTCAAGCTCTGCCTCCAGCTTTTTTCTAATGTAAGCTTTTATGTAAACATTTCCACAACAGGCACTGTGTGAACAATGTGGGAACTTGTCATAATTAACAAGTTATTTCCTCTGACGTGTCCCCTGATGTTATGCTACTGAACTGACAAAAGATTGATGTTTTAGCAGTTATTTAGCTTCACTGAAAAAATAATGCAACGGTTTTTGGCATTCACTTAATCATATTAAGTTATTTTAAAGCAATTGTTTCATGTTAGCAGGGTATGACATAAACATTTTGGTATCTAAATATGATTAAGTAAACGCTAAAAGCAGTTGCATTATTTTTTTTCAGTGTTCTTTGACTACTCAGTTATCTGCCTTGTAGGTCGGGTTTTCTTATTTTTTCAGGCACCCATGGATATGAAGGAATAAAAACAATGGCCTTTCCTGGTGACTTTTCCTTTCAGGATTGCAGCCCAAATCCCCAGAGTCTTGTCCTGGGCCATTATTCCGGTCTTGTAGGTATAAATATATCATTATATATATCATTATGACCTCACAAAACTCTCTGTAACTTTATATTGAGTAAAACTGCAAAGACATCATTAAAAAAAACATAAAAATAATTCATTTTTAGTACACGCTATTAGCAGGAACTCACTTTAATTATTAAAGTTATGCAAAATGTGTTATGGAGCCAAATGGAATACAAACCATTATTACTATAAACATATATATGATGAATAAGAATCCAACACTTGAAAAAAAAAAAGAAGGTTAAAGTAACAATTACTCAGCATTATAATCCAGAGCAGACTTTGTAGAGTAATAATTAAGCCTTGAGTTGATTGAGACGGATGTAACTGAGCAACCAACTGCTCAGATGTCTGACTATACTGTCATCAGCAGGGAAAATATTAAACACAACAATGTAAAAATACAGTCTCTACTGTTTTAAAAGGTAACTGTCTTACCAGCTGCCTCTCTGGTACCTGTAATTCTATATCATATAATCATCTGCAATTTCACTTGTTCCTTTTGATCTCCTTCCAGCGCACTAGAACTGTGTGTCACTTTATAGTCGATGTAGGAATCCGAGTTCAGACTGATTCCTTCCCTCTTAGTTTCAAGATTGCATTGGAAGGGTGGGCCTCCTACTTCTACTGACTTGCAAGACAAAACAAAGTCGCTGAGCAAACCCAAAGCATCCCTTGGCTGCCAAAAGATGGCGCCATGAACTGTTCAATCATTAAAAGCAAAGCAGTGAATGTAGAAGTTGATTTTTAGGTATTTTAAGTATTTCCTTATCTGTTTTTAGGCCTTCAGTCTTGGTATTAAAGACATATCAAGGAAAAATTGTATCAAAATAGTATCCTTATTGTCAGTGGTGGAAAGTAGCAAAATACATATACTTGATTACTGTACTTAAATACAGTTTTTGAGTACACCTTCTTTCACTCAACTACATTTCAAAGTCAAATATTGCATTTTCTACTTCACTACATTTTTCTAAGCAAGCTGCTAGTTATGTGTTACTTTTTGTTCAGCTTAGCTTTATATTCTGCTGATTTTTTAAATTTTTTTTTATTGAAATGCAATTTCAACATGTAAGATAGCAGCCCTCAGGACTTAGTTTAGACACCTCTGTTTTAGAGATTGGCATGACTCTCCACAAATGTGAGATTCTCAGGGCAGATATAATTTTTAGTTTATAATTTCATTGATGCATTAGTTGTTGCCATGTGGTCAACTTGTTCAGTAGGATGAATTCTCAGATCAGAGTTGTAGATTCTTTGTGATAGCTCACTTTGTTTTTAAATAAAAAAGTATTTTCAAAGAAACTTTCCTTATTTTTTGTGGCATTTTGTATGCATTTTATTTCTTCACGGGTGGTGCAGAATTCACAGCAGATCTGTTCTATGCATTAATACATCTGGTGGTTTCTGAAAGTTACAAGGTACTTTTAAATTACTCTGAAAATTAGACACAAATGTGTTGATATTTAAAAATTTACTTTGTATCTTTGAATACTTAAATACTTTTTAATGCCTGTACTTTTCAATAGTGGGTACTTCAATACTTTAACTTGAGTAGATTATTGATTAAGTAACTTTTACTTGTAGCTGAGTAAGCTTTGACTACAAGTATCAATACTTTTACTCAAGCACTACTGCTAAGTACTTCCTCGACCACTGACTATTGTTTCACTGACTTCATTACATCAAGACTGACTTTAAAGGGAAACGCTGTTTTTTTTTTTACATTGGGCCCTTGATTTTACGTTATTACATCATGTTCCGGATGACGTCACGTACCGCTTTGTTTTTAAAACATATAAATATAAAAAATATAACTGTGGATGTCTGGGGGACAGTGATTCGCCTACATGTTATGAATGCTGGCGTACCATAAAGAATAAATTATGAACAGTTTAGTTTTTACCTTCAACTCGTTGCCCATAGGAAGACGTTACTTGGATATGACCTAACCTAATATCTTCAGAGCAGCTCCAAATGACACAAAACTCATTTGGGTGAGCAGAACATGATGTAATAACGTAAAATCAAGGAGCCAATGTAAAAAAAAAAACGGCGTTCCCCTTTAAAGTAGACCGACCAAATTAATGGAATGAGTACTTGTGCTTGCACAGACCTCTGACATTTGGGCTTTTTTTTTATAAGGATATGTTTATGGGTCAATGTATGTGTATTTGCACGTGTATGCTGGTGTATGAAGTGGTTACATGTGAATTTTTTATTTTGAGGTGTAGAGTTGTGGCAAATGTGAGAATAGGGTTTCCAAAAACTAAGAACACACAAGCAGTACACAAGCAGAACACTGTCACTGCAACACAGAGGAGTAATATCAGTAAGATCAGTAGAGAACTCAACCTACTGGGCAGGTGCCAACCCTCTTTGCATGTGTGTGTTATTAAGGGGAAATGTTGCTATAAATGTTTTTGTTTACGACAGAATTTATCTTGATAAATGACCAAAAGACTCAGAGGGAGGAACCATATCAAAACACAGATAAGATACAAAGGAACTCTTTAAAAAAAAGTGTGATATGACTCAAACATTTTATAAATAAAACACTGCATTGAAGACGGATTATAGGATTAGTAGTAATGAAACTAAGATGAATATAAGAGAAGATAATTAAAGAATCATAGACATGTGATCTAACTGATAAAAAAAGTTTATAAAAGATGGAATAACAGTAACTCACAGAAAAACAAAATATTTAGGAGACAAATCTCTACTGATATATAACAATCCAGCAATAAGGTTAAAATAAGCATATTCTTAAAACTACAATACAAGAGAGCAGAGAAACAAGAGAGATATTGATGAATGAAAGAAGGCAAAGCATCACCTGGGTTACAAGGAGAAGCTGGCCTTATCTTTTTTAGTGGCAAGCCCAAACCTTGACACTATCAGGCCTCCTTAATAACACACTTTGGTGTGGATGCTGTTACTGAGGGAAGAGAATCAAAAAGGTAATATTTTTAGTACTAAGAATGTGAATCAATATTTTATTTACTAACATTAGCACAAGAGAGAAATTTGACTTCCATTTTCCACCCTTGATATCATGTCAACATCAGTTAGAAATTTAGAACAATTTAAAACAAATAAGATAAAGGATAAAAAGAAGAGTGTCTATGTGTACAGTGTGTGTACATACATGTGCAGTAGTTCATAAACTTTTCTGTGTGTGGGATTGCTGCAGAATTAAGTACACAATGCACGCCGTCGTCTGCTTTTGCTACATGCTCATTCAGGAGGAGTGGATCCTGCAAATTCAATGACTTAATGCAATTTAAAAAACTTGAGATGACATATGTCAAAAACATCTTTTCCTCTGAGAAAACCCTCCAGAGCAGTGTTTTGCTCTTCTTTCAGTGAAGAAATACAGTGTAGTTCCGATAAAACTTGCTCGATAGCCACGCTAACGCTAGTTTCATTGGCTGAAGCTGCAAATGTTCTTTAGACTGAACTGTCGCGCTTCTCGTTGCGTCACACCTCAACCCGCTTCAAAGTCAACGCTGATTGGACGTTCATTTGGTGAACGGCTCAAAATTTTCTTTAACGGAGAGTCTCCAGACTGATCTGCGAGTGAAACCTTGAAAGCTCGCGAGATCAGGATGGTCTCATGAGGCTAATCAGCTGGGTTTCCTTTGAAGATTATTCCTTTGGCCCCTGCTATGGCCCCTCTGCTGAAGACATAATACCCAATCAGTTTTATGTTTGATGACATGAGTTGGCATAGAGACTGTAACTAATTGGTCCCTTGGACACATTTAAATTATTTAAATTAGGAGGTTTACTTTAACAATGATTTAAAAATAAAAGTGTCTTTAGCTTCAGATTTATTAAATAGGATGACAGTTTTCATCTGCTAGATTAGGCTCTCTAGAGGAATGACATTTTTGGCTTTCTTTATATATCAAATGATGATCAATACCCTGTTTAGTTTTATTCTTTTTCTCTGTGCCCCCATGAAAAAAACAAGTCCCCAAACAGCCCCCCTGGTAAAATTTGTCTAAAACTACCACTGTCTTAGACTTGGAGGAGAAAGAGGTTTCAGAGCTTCCTGTCATTGAGTAAAAACTCATTTCATCCCACATCAGTGACAGAAGTTATTTCTTCTTCACTTGTGCATAGAGATCCTCCGGACGGACAGTAGACGCCTGGAACTGATCGTATTGTGTTGTCTGCTGTCCACCGTCCTGCACTGAGACAGAGGAAGCTTCAGACTGCCTCTGGGAGAAAGTTATGTTCCCATAATGATGTTCTTCCTCTGTTTCACTGGCTGGCATTTGATCAGAAACCTCTTGATATCTTTGACTCTGTGGGAAAATTAAAATGTTCTTGTTCAGCAAGCTCCTCGTTTATTAAATACTGTTTCAGTCTGAAGGGGAAAACCTATTTCAGTGATTCTAACAGAACAATTCCTCACCTGAGTCTGATGTGGAGTTGGACATTTGGTCTTACGGCACCTGGAAGACAGGTGAGAAAACAGACATGAGAGAATTAACATCAAAACAACCAGAGCCAGGTTCAGCTGAACACAAATACAAAGAACTATTTCAGATGTTCACCTGAAGATTTAAATAAAACCTCCCAATGACTGACTAAATTTAGTTTGTTATTTTAATGTCTGACACTTACCAGACAGAAAGAACCAGACATACAAATAAAGTGACTCCCACTACAATTGTGACCAAGAAAGGAGATATCTTTTCTAAATCTGTGTGTGTAAAAATGAAAACAAAGATAAAGAACACGTACCGGTAAATCTATTACATATATTTTTTGTAAAGTAATTAGGCCGATTCCGGTTACCTTTCAAATTGAGTAGGATAAGTGATCTCTGTTTCCCAAGATCATTTGTAGCCTCACAATAATACTCTCCTCCCTCAGTGACTCTGAGGCTGTAAAATTCCCCTGTAGCTACTTTTCTGGCTCCTTCTGTGCTGTTCCTGAACCAGGTGAAGCTGGCAGGAGGCTTGGCTCTGCTGGAGCAGCTCAGCTCCACCCAGCTACCTGCTGACACCAAACCTGATGGACTGATGGATGCTGAGGTGTCTTTAGGAGCATCTGAGGAAAATGGGACACACATTAACTTTATTGATCAGAAACAGCTGAACCATGACGTGCTGACAGGATCACTAACATGAAACACTGAGAGTCACTTCTGTCTCTGCTGTCTTGCTTCCTCTATTCACATGATATCTGGCAGAACATCTGATGTTGTATCCATCATGTGTGTCTGACAGAGTGATGGTCTCCTGGATTTTAGTTGTAAAGGTTCCATCTGTGTTTTTCTCTGTTTGTCTGTCAGAGTCTTGTTGGAGATTCCAGGTTAGTTCAGGAGGTGAGTGTGGACAGGGAGTCACAGCTGAGCAGCTTATAGTGACAGACTGATGCTCCTTCAGGTCACCAACAGAGATATTAATGCTGGGACGCCAAGGGGAATCTGGAAGTTATCATCAGATATTGAAAAAAAACTACATATTTTCCAAGTTTATAATGCAAATAAGAAATTGGTACAATTATAATATAAAGTCTTTATTAATTAAGTAACAGTCTGATTTTATGAGATAAGTTTCAATACTTAATCATTATATACATTCATTAAGCTTTACATTTTACTTTTTTCAATGCAGAAAACAGAAATTTTGGAAAACTATTTAAATTGTTTTAACTTTCGACCAAGTTTGTTTGATAGTTGATGTCAGAGTTCTCTCCTTTGTTAAGGTTTGTTTTTAAGTTTTTAGTTTCACTGTAATTTTGTTTCTCTGTAGTTGTTTTCTGGCAGTGTTGTTTTATGTGTTGCTCTCTGTTGCCCCTTGTGCCAGTCTCCTCTCCCCTAGCTTCTAGTTGCTTCCATCCAGACCTGCTCCTTGTCAGCTTATTAGACCAGTCTTTGTTCAGTCTTCCATTTATACTCCTCGTGTACAGTTTCTCTTTTCTGGTTCCTCGTCGTTAATTGACTCCTTATGTGCGTTTTACCCTAATGTCTCGTGGTTTTTGGTTTCCTGTATTTTGTTCTTGGATGTTGTTTCTGTTGTCTTTTCCGATTAAATCAGCTAAAACTCATCTCTGCATATAGGTCCTGAACCAATAACCACCCTACCTCGACAGTTGATGCCAATAAGTACTAACTTTATGTATATAGCTCCTTTTGAGATATAGATCACATTGTTAAAAAGAAAACTCAAGACTATCGACTGATTCTGTGAATAATAATAAATATATTTATCAAATTTCATTTCACATTTACTGTGTATAATGTGATCTTCAAGAAGATTTTTCTTTCCTAAAAAGAGAGAAAATAAACATAATCCTGCCTACAGAAGATCTCTAAAAGATTTTCTCAACTGAAAGTTTTCCAATATTACAGCTACATCAAAATAAAAAACAAAAAACATAATTTCAATCAGAAGCCAGTCTCTGGGAAATAAAAAAATAAACCAGGGAATCTTGCAGTAAGAGTAAATTATTGTGTAATCAACAATAGTGAATATTACTTAATATAATTTTCAGACTTACAGTACTGAAGGTCTCTTAACTTTAACTGTTATATTGAGAGGATCATCACAAGCTGATGCTTTGAACGGCTCGTTCTCAATCCTGAAGAAGTATCTGTCTGAATATCTGGTCTTTACATCAGGAAACAGAGTGGTGCAGTTTTTCTCTCTCAGGTTTCCAGTAATATTCAGTGAATAGGTCTTTACTGACCCACTGCTGTTAAAAATAATAATCTTTGGATCATCGCCAACTTTGATACCACCTTTCATCCAAACTCCATAGATAGTTCTGCTGCTGTTATATCTGGTATCATCTGTATCATAGATACATGGGATTTCCAAACAAGATCCGTTCAGAGCTTCAATCTTAGTGATTTTGAGGGCTGGTGTTGTATCACCACAATCAGACAAAGTAGCTGTAAAAATAGACAAATGATGAACATGATGTTGAGCAAAATCTGCCTGCTTAGAATCTTCATGATCCACAAACTCAAGTCCAGCTGCATGTTGCATGTGGAGCATTTAAACAACATCAGGATCTAATATTTCTAAATAAGGAAGTGAACAGTCAGCTCACCTGGAAGAAAGAAGAAACTCAGTAACATGTTGACTGTCAGCAGGTTCTCAGACAGAGCTGCCATCTGATTCAGACTCTGGAAATCAAACATTTAGCTCATTTATTACGTGGATCTGAAATTAGACCTTCAGCTCGTAGCAAACAGCTTTCAATGTGCTGTAAATATTTACATTAAATATGAAAAAGCCTGTTGAAATATTTGGTTAAATAATCATAATCAAAAATATGAACTCACTAGAATTTCTGCAGTACAACTAAAAACAGTTTAGTTTTCAAACCAGTTGATCTGTTCAGATCAGTTGATCAGCAGCAGAATAAACAGCAGCCTTCTCTGTTACCAGATGTGTTATTTAAAGGAGTCTCCATCCTCTTTGCTCTGTGAAGGGGAAGTCTAATTGTTTAAAAAAAAAGTGTGATTTAACTTACAGATCATAGCCATTTTCTGAGTATAACTGCTTCTTCCTTTTTTCTAAGCTTTATTTACCTAAGATATCACAAAATATTTAAATACCAAACTAAAAAAGAGGCACAGCTGTTGGTCAGTCTCCATCCTTAACGCTTTGTAAAGAGGAAGTCAGCTCTTTCTCACCTCTGCATAAAGTCATCTCATGAAGTGTGAGTTAACACAGAGATAAGAGCCAGCTGCCTCAATCAATGCTAGATCACAAAATCTGAAAATACCAAAACAACCGGAAAATACACATATTAATCATTTACCGTATAGGGCATCAGTGCCTGTTCTCAATAAGAACCTCCTGCAGAATAAATAAAAAAACCCTTAAGCTTTAACTTCTCATTTTTACTTCAGTTTCTCAGGTTTTTCTCTGCACTCAAACAGCCATCACTTCAAGTCTTAACATTTCTCTATGAATCTTTGTTTAAGGGAGGAAATTGAAAAAAAGAAGAAGTTACCTTCACGACTACAATTTAAGGGTTTCCATAAGTACAAGTCTCTTGTTGAAATAATCAGTATTATTCCTGCTCACTTTAATTCTTTAGTATATATTTTTTTATTCTTTTTGACATTTAAACTTTGCTCTTAATGTTCAAAGACTTCTGTGGATTTTCTACTAAAATCTGATGTTCTCTGAACTCAAGAATAATGGCACAAAACAATCCAGATGCATTGAACAGTGCGTAGCCATGCATGCAGGTGTAACAGACCCTGTGTAGGTACCAGATCTGCTGCCCTGCCCTAAGATCTTAAAAAAAAGAATAAAAATAAACTGAGACTTTTTGTGTCACCTTGTTAAATGGAAGAGCTCAGTCTGTCTCAGAAGGCAGTAGTTTCCTTCAAGACTGACAATGATTGTTTTTAGTTTTGGCTACTTTAGATCACCAATGAAATTTGAAATAATAGCAAATATGGGTAATAATATGTTGAGACTCCAAAAGAGATTTGATCCTTAAGAAACAGGTGCAATACAGTTTGTTCGAGTGGAGTTGCCATATGTTGACGTCATAAGAAGGGGCAGATCTGAGCAGATCTGGTTCCTACACCGGGCTTTGGGCCTGTTAGGCAGATTAAATGTTCCTGTAAAACAGGAGAATGAATGAGACAGGCAACAGCCATATTGAAGAAGGAGAGCCTATGACCTCACTATACCGTGTCATGGAGTAATGTGCCACCTTCTAGTGTGAAGGTGCCGGTACAACTCAAACAGAATATAACCGAAGTCAGTCTTTGTCTTAAAATCAAACAAATCATAATGTAAATAATATAATATATCTGCTTTGCTCCTTCAGTGTGTGCACACGCTCTTTTCTCTGCTCCCTGCTTGCTTGCACTTTCTGGTCCCTTTATCTTCTTTTTATCTCTTAACCAAAACTACAGAAAGTTGGATTTAGTTATTTGATTTATTTTGTTTTATTTATTTATTTTTATTTTATTTTTTTTTATTTTTCCTCGTGTGGACTATTTTAGTTTTCAGCTATTCTACATAAGATGCCTCTCTACAACAGCCCAGAGGAGGCAGTTATCATGAAAAACGCTGTTATGGAAAGACTTCAACACAAAGTGGATATGGAGAAGAACCACCCGATTCAAAGGATGCCTACCTTCAGCACAGAGGACTTTGACAAGCTTCTACAGAAAATAGCTGTCATGGAGCTGAAAATCCACCAACTTTAGGTAAACTATGATGTAAACGCTGCGTATCGTAATGAAACAACGCTCCCTGTGATTCCAAAGGGGGACCACCAGCCCAGCAACTCAGCGAACAAACAGTTCTCAGCGGAAAATGAGAATCCCTCGACCAATCTGGGTGCTAGACCAAAGGATCAACAAACCCCCCGCCTAGACAAAGAAAACTGGCCGAGACCACAGAGAGATGTCCCAGGAAAAGTGAAACAAAAACGGTATGTTCTCACAACAAATGATAGGAGTAAACCTGCTGGAAATGTTGGAATTCCGTTACAAAACAGATTTGCTCCACTCCAAGATGAGACCCAGAAGGATCACGACGACAATCAAAGGTATGTCAACAATCTTCACTCTAAGCTACCAGAGAAAAAACAGGCCACATGGCCAAGGACCCTGATATTATGCAATAAATCTATAAGTGGGATTAAACATTTCTATAACAAGAAAAACACAGGGGTGTTGATTTATACCCCTTTGAACTGTGGCCTGGTGTCTAATGTATCAGACATCCTTATAGAGATCATGAAAAATCGCCCAACCTTGGAAAAACTCTTCATACAAGCTGAAGCCTTGGGCGACACAGCCCTGAGAAAATCCGAAATACTGAAAGAGGATTACATTCGTCTGCTGAATTTAGTTGATGATCTTAATGTCAAGGTGTTTCTCAGTGGCCCTCACGTGCCCATTAATTGTAGAGATTAAATGTTTTCCAGAGTTCTGATGTTAAACAAAGGGCTGAATACAATATGCAAACAAACAGCTGTAACGTTCATAGACAATTTTAACATCTTTTGGGAGAGGACATCTGTTCAACAGAGATGGTTTCTCTTTAAATAGGTCAGGAGCGAAACTGCTGATATCAAACATTTTCTATTCTGTGAACCATGCATCATCAGCTTTGTTCCAAAACAAAGCTCAACCAGTGCCTAAAGAAACGATAAGCCCAGTAAAGCCCGAACAAGCCAAGATAAAGATGGCCAGAAAGATGACACAGAAAGAGCGTACGTCAGAACTACAGGAGGATTCATCCCAGATCTCAGCAGGACAAAAAGAGGACTCCCCTTTAAATTTCAAAGATAACCAAAACCCTCCATCCCCACTGACACTAGTCCAGATTGCACCCACCTCCCCCTGACATCCTCTCCACATAGCCATTCTGAAAACTGCAGCTATGTGAAAAAACCAGCATCTTCTAAAAGCCGCAGAGCCCCAGATTGTCCTCTACATATCACAGAACGTCAGGACCTTCAGATAACTTCTCCGTGATACACACCGGGCCCTGGCAACAAGCTTATCAGACATAACAGTTTACAGCATCAGCTTGGACCTTCCACCGGAGATTATGGAATATCTGTGATGATACGTGGCAGATATAAGAAAAACAAAATGGGAACAAACAGGAACAGACACTTAAGAGTCATAAACTGTCAGATGAGGCCTGCCACAGAGACAACATCAACCACTAATTCATATAAACTGGCTTTATTAAACATTAGATCTCTGTCAGGAAAATCCCTTTTAATTAATGACTTTATTATTGACAATAATGTTGATGTTATGTTTTTAACAGAAACATGGTTACATGAACTGAATGAAGCACATACAGGTGCTGGTCATAAAATTAGAATATCATGAAAAAGTAGATTGATTTCAGTAATTCCATTTAAAAAGTGAAACTTGTATATTATATTCATACATTACATACAAACTCATATATTTCAGATGTTTATTTTGTTTAATTTTGATGATTACAAATGACAACAAATGAAAATCTCAAATTCATCATATCAGAAAATTAGAATATTACTGAAGACCAATAAAAACAAAGGATTTATAGAAATGTTGGCCAACTGAAAAGTATGAACATGAAAAGTATGAGCATGTACAGCACTCAGTATTTAGTTGGGCCTCCTTTGGCCTGTATTACTGCAGCAATGCGGCGTGGCATGGAGTCGATCAGTCTGTGGCACTGCTCAGGTGTTATGATAGCCCAGGTTGCTCTAATAGTGGCTTTTAGCTCTTCTGAATTGTTGGGTCTGGTGTATTGCATCTTCTTCTTCACAATACCCCATAGATTTTCTATGGGGTTAAGGTCAGGAGAGTTTGCTGGCCAATTAAGAACAGGGATACCATGGTCCTTCAACCAGGTACTGGTAGCTTTGGCACTGTGTGCAGGTGCCAAGTCCTGTTGGAAAATGAAATCTGCATCTCCAAAAAGTTGGTCAGCTGCAGGAAGCATGAAGTGCTCTAAAACTTCCTGGTATGTGGCTGCGTTGACCCTGGACCTCAGAAAACACAATGGACCAACACCAGCAGATGACATGGCACCCCAAACCATCACTGACTGTGGAAACTTTACACTGGACTTCAAGCAACGTGGATGAAGTGCCTCTCTTCTTTTCCTCCAGACTCTGGGACCTTGATTTCCAAAGGAAATGCAAAATTTACTTTCATCAGAGAACATGACTTTGGACCACTCACCAGCAGTCCAGTCCTGTTTCTCTTTAGCCCAGGCAAGACGCTTCTGACGCTGTCTGTGGTTCAAGAGTGGCTTGACACAAGGAATGCGACAGCAGAAACCCATGTCTTTCATACGTCTGTGTGTGGTGGTTCTTGAAGCACTCACTCCAGCTGCAGTCCACTCTTTGTGAATCTCCCCCACATTTTTGAATGGGTTTTGTTTCACAATCCTCTCCAGGGTGCGGTTATCTCTCTTGCTTGTACACTTTTTTCGACCACATCTTTTCCTTCCCTTCGCCTCTCTATTAATGTGCTTGGACACTGAGCTCTGTGAACAGCCAGCCTCTTTAGCGATGACCTTTTGTGTCTTGCCCTCCTTGTGCAAGGTGTCGATGGTCGTCTTTTGGACAACTGTCAAGTCAGCAGTCTTCCCCATGATTGTGTAGCCTATAGAACTAGACTGAAAGACCATTTAAAGGCTTTTGCAGGTGGTTTGAGTTAATTAGCTGATTAGAGTGTGACACCAGGGGCCATCAATTTTGAACCTTTTCACAATATTCTAATTTTCTGATATGATGAATTTGAGATTTTCATTTGTTGTCATTTGTAATCATCAAAATTAAACAAAATAAACATCTGAAATATATGAGTTTGTATGTAATGTATGAATATAATATACAAGTTTCACTTTTTAAATGGAATTACTGAAATCAATCTACTTTTTCATGATATTCTAATTTTATGACCAGCACCTGTATTCTGTTGGACTCGTCTCCTCCAAACTACAATGTTCTTTGCGAGAGCAGACGGCAAAGGAAAGGTGGAGGAGTGGCAACATTAATTAATGATTCACTGAAGTGTAAAAAGGTGTTTTTGGAAAAATTTGACTCTTGAACATTTGGCTCTCCAGGTAAAGAGCCCAGTACGAACTATGTTTCTAAATGTTTACAGGCCTCCTAAGTCCACGTCAAACTTTTTTAATGATTTTAGTGACCTCCCGTCTGTGATATGCGTTGATTATGACTGTTTAATTATAGTGGGAGACTTTAACTTTCACGTTGACAACCCTGAAGACAGAAGTGCAAAAGAACTGTGTGACACACTTAGAAACTTTGGTTTAACTCAACATGTTAAACAACCAACGCACAAACAGGGATCACCAAAGGTCTGAAGATTTCTAAAGTCAATGTTACTGATGTTGCCCTATCCGATAATTTTTCTGTTAGCTGGCTCTGGGGCATCGTTTCCAGTGACTCATTTAGCCAAAGGGACATCATAAGAAAACGCACCTTTAAGGAAAATGCCACAGAAACTTTTATTCAAGCTTACTCTGCTACTTCAACCTTGGGGTGCAACTCAGCAGGTGAGCTAGTAGATAACTTTCAGTCTAAAGTCTCAGACATCATTAGCTGCATTGCTCCAATTAAAGTGAAAGTCTTTTCCGGAAAGAAAAAATCTCCTTGGAGAAGTGCTCCAGCAGTTAGAAGTGAAAAAAGGGAGTGTGGAAAAGCTGAACGCAGGTGGAGAAAGATGAAACTCCAGGTTCACTATGACATCTATTAAGAGAGACTTTACAGATATAGCTTACAACTGAAAAATGCAAGAGAATCTTTCTTCTCTGAAATCATCAGTGTTGGGCACGTTACTTTGAAAAAGTAATTAGTTATAGTTACTAGTTACTTCTCCCAAAAAGTAACTGAGTTACTAACTGAGTTACTCCACAATAAAAGTAACTAGTTACTAGTAAAAGTAACTATTGCGTTACTTTTGCGTTTCTCGCCCCCACCTTCTCGCTGTGTGTTTCCAAAGCCAGCTGAATAGAGTGGATGACAAAGACAAGAACCTGCAGAGAGTTTAGCATTTATTGCAACTCAACGTAAATGACATCAGGGGGGAACGCCATGTGAAGTTTTTTAACAGGGCATTCAGATCTGGTGAAATTAATAACTGGGGATGTCTAATTCTGAAATCCTGTGTGTTTGGGTTGTTATAGATACTGCAACATCTATCTATCCATCTATCTATCTAGATCTATACTCTGTGTGTGACATAAAATATGGATCTCCATCCCTGCCACAAAGGCCATCAAATAATGTTTAAAATAAAAAATACAGTAGGTTGAAAAGTCAGAGCATCCATCCATCCATCCATCCAGATTTCTCCCTTTCATTTGATCGTTCACGCTCTCCATAGTTCTCCTGTGGCGCGAGCACAGGGCGACTGTTGCGCGCATTTAGCGAGCATGCGCGTTTCCTGTCGCTTGCGCGGTGACTCTTGCCGCCTGCGCTGTGCGGAGATGCAGAGGAAACCGTATGTGGTGGGGAAACGCAGCTCGGCGTAACACCTGTATTTCCATCAGGAAAACGCTGTTTGCTGCTGGAGTCATCCTCACTCTCCATCTCTCTGTGTGTGCTGTACGTTAACACCCACCAGCAGAAACACCCACCTACCAACTGACAGACGGAATCTCACTATACATCAGCCATCCTCCCCTCTCTCATGACAAGGCGCGCACCTCTGGATGACCTAAAAAATTATCTTTAATATCTCTTAAACAAAAGTAGCACAAACAATATTTTTTTTCTGCACAAATCTGCACTAACGTTGCACTAACCATTCAGTCTATTTGCAGAGTTTTTTGACGTGGGTGGGGTGTCAGCTTCACGCAGCTGCGCACGAGTCCTATCATGAAAAAAGGTTCATTGTGCGACCTGAGTAACGCGCAGTAACGGGGTGTCTGTATTCTTTTATTATTCTTTTATTCTTGATATTATATCTGTTGAGTGGTTTCCACATCTCATGTGTTCGCTCTGCATTTCATTATTATCCTGCATGTTTGCACTGGGCGCCTACTGTATATATTCAAAACCAGAACCCAGCATAAAATAGCAGGAAAATCAAATAAATAAATAACCAACAACAAGAATTAGAATTTTTAATTCAAGTTATTTGTCTAAATGATCCAAAAAAAAAAAAAACAAAAAACAATCAGTTAAGAATACTGAAAAACACTTAAAACCTCAGATAAAAAAATTTTTTTTAGAACTAAAAGGTGGGATTGAAGACAAATGATATGATCAGTATTAATGATATAATTCTGCATATATGCAAAGGAAGATAATCAGAGAATCATAGAAATGTGCTAAACAGATGGAAAACAGTTATAAACTAAAACAAAAATATTTAGGAGACATGCTTCTACTGATATATAAACAGAGACATATGTTCAACACAACACAGCAGAAAAACAAGAGAAATTCTAATGCATCAAAGAAGGTAAAGCATCAGCCAGGTTTTTTCCCAAGGCCAAACCTTTAGCCCTCCTTAATAACACAGTTTGCATCAGTTAGACATTTAGAACAATTTAAAATAAAATTGAGCATAAAAGAACAGTGTATATGTCTACAGAGTGTACACATACATATACAGCAGCTCTTAAATATAAATATGTATATATATCAAAAAACAAAGTTGGGTTTTGCCTAACTAAAATTGTATTAATTTAGTCATTTCTTTGAGACCCAGTCATCCATTTTCTGACACACTTTATCCCTGCTGGGGTCATGAGGGGCGCTGGTGCCTCCATCAGCCTCCATCTGTCTACATGTGACGCGGGGTACAACCTGGACAGGTAACAAGTCCATCGCAGGGAAACATAGAGACACACAGGACAAGCAGCCATTCACAAATATACCTAAGGAGAATTTAGAGAAGCCAATTAACCTAAAAGTCATGTTTTTTGGACTGTGGGAGGAAGCTGGAGAAACCACGCCTGCTCAGGGAGAACATGCAAACTCCATGCAGAAAGACCCCGGGCCGGGAATTGAATCCGGAACTTTCTGCAAGGTAGTAGTGCTCGCCTCTGCTACCTTGCAGCCTTCTTTAGAATAAAATTTTTAATACATCTTCTTTCTTCAAAGATAAAACGTATTTGTCTAAAGATGCCGTCTCTCCATAGGTTTTTCAAGAAGTTCACCATTAACATCGTCCACATCCCCACCCCCCAGTTGACTTCAGTAGAAGCCTCTCACACTGAGCCTGGTTCTGCTGGAGGTTTATTTCTGTCAAAACGAAGTTTTTCCTCCCCACTCTCACTGCATGTATGCTCAGTGTGAGTTTTTTTTTTAAAGGTAAACTAATAGCAATGTTTAATTTGGAAATACACAGTTAAACTGAAAATTACTAATTACTAAAAGTGGTCATTTAAAGGGGACTGTAGTCTATGTTATTGCAATAAAAAACTCCAGATGGGGCCGAGCAGGAAAAAATTGGAAACCACTGATATAAGGAATGATGATGAAAGTGAATCCGCCAATCACATTAAAGCTCTTTGATTTAAGGTTGGACACACAGTCTTGATGAAAGCAAAAGCTGCTAATCCCACAGACGAACCAAAATAAACATGGCAGCGCAGGACTACGTATGTGGAGCTGCTGTTATCACATCTATTTTATTGGAATCTACAATCTCATCTTTGAAAGACGAAAGTCAAAAGCATAAAAGTGTAGTTTTTTGTAAGGTTCTGCTGAATGTCTCTGATTTCCCTGAACAGATTGGATTGTTACAGATTAATAAAGTGTAGACCTAAACTTAATGCTAAACATTAATAATTAAAATTTCCAGGAGGAGGCATTACTGCATCAAGAAAAGATAGGGAAATAACAGGATCATACATTCTCTTTTTAAAAATATTTCGTTTTCTGGAGAATGTTGTCTGCAAAGGAAACTAATAATATGAACAGAGCAAATATTTGTTTATGATGTTGATAGTCGATGGTGATTAATATCTGAGACATAGTGGAGAAAGAGGTTCAGGAGGTTCCTATCATTAAATGTGCAGAGAAAAGGATATTAATAAATTCAGAGACTAACATTTCCATGATCAAAAACTACATTCTCTCATTTCAGAACACATCAGTGACGGAAGTTATTTCTTCTTCACTTGTGCATAGAGATCCTCTGGATGGTCAGTAGACACTTGAACCTGAGCGTACTCTGTCTCCTGCTGTCCACTGTCCTGCACTGAGACAGAGGAAGCTTCAGGTCGTTTCTGGAGGACAGTTATGTCCCCATAATGAAGTTCTTCCTCTGTTTCATTGGCTGCAATTTGATCAGAAACCTCCTGATATATTTGACTCTGTGGGAAAATGAAAATGTTCTTGTTTCAGGAAAATACTGTCTCAGCTTGCAGAGGAAAACTTACTTCAGTGATGCTCACAGAACATTTCCTCACATGGGTCTGATCTGGAGTTGGACATTTGGTCTTAAGGCACCTGGAAGACATTTGAGATCAGTCAGAATAAATCTGCTGCGATTCAGGAAAAAAAACAAAAAGATCCAAACTGGGAGAGTCAAGAATGAGCCGAAACAGACATGAGAGGATTAACATCAAAACAACCAGAACCAGAATCAGCTGAACACAACCTAAATAAGGAGCTGGTTCCGATGTTTATCTGGAGGGTTAATAAAAACCTCACTATAATTAACTAAATGTAGTTTGTTATTTTAATGTCTGACACCTACCAGAGAAAAAGAACCAGAATGATGAACAAAATGACTCCAACTATGACTGTGACCAAGAGAGGAGTTCCTTTAGCTAAATCAGAGAGGAACAAAGTATTAAAATGACAACAAATGTAAAAAAAAGGCCGTTAAATTGATTCTCGCTACCTTCACTGTTCAGTACAATCACTGCTGATCTCAGAGTCCCCAGATCATTTGCAGCCTCACAGTAATACTCTCCATCCTCAGTAACATTGAAGCTGTAAACCTGCCCCACAGATGCATGAATGGCTCCATGTTTGCTCTTCCTGAACCAGGTGAAGCTGGCAGGAGGCTTGGCTCTGCTGGAGCAGCTCAGCTCCACCCAGCTACCTGCTGACACCAAACCTGATGGACTGATGGATGCTGAGGTGTCTTTAGGAGCATCTGAGGAAAATGGGACACACATTAACTTTATTGATCAGAAACAGCTGAACCATGACGTGCTGACAGGATCACTAACATGAAACACTGAGAGTCACTTCTGTCTCTGCTGTCTTGCTTCCTCCATTCACAGGATATCTGGCAGAACAGCTGATGTTGTATCCATCATGTGTGTCTGACAGAGTGATGATCTCCTGGATTTTAGTTGTAAAGGTTCCATCTGTGTTTTTCTCTGTTAGTCTGACAGAGTCTTGTTGGAGATTCCAGGTGAGTTCAGGAGGTGAGTGTGGACAGGGAGTCACAGCTGAGCAGCTGATAGTGACAGACTGATTCTCCTTCAGATCATCAACAGGGATATTAATGCTGGGACTCCAAGGAGAATCTGGAAATCCAAATCAGAAAAACAAATGTGTTTAACAGTGGACTGCTAGTAAGTTAAGCTGTTTATATATCATCTTTTTTTAGACACAAAAGAAAATTGAAAATATTTATCAACTGATTGTGTCAACAATGTTGGCAGTATTTAATTTAATGGTCTATTAACTTTGTCTAATTAGATCATAAAGACATTTGGTTTACTTCTCTAAATAGAGTCAAACTAAACGAAATCTACCGCATTCATCTTTTTGATACATTCATTTCCCTATAGAGACTTTTTCTAATGTTTCAGCTGCAGCAAGATAAACAGAAGATCAGAAACAAAAATAATTTTATGCAGAAAAGATTTACTGGACTATATTCATGAGGTTTGATTAAACACTACATCACATATAAGTGTGTTTTCTGTTAATTTCTATTAAAGCAGTGTGAGTTTTTCTGAACATTAATGTCATAGACTGATAATATTGAAATTTTCGTACCTTTAACTGTTATATCGAGAAGATCATTACAAGCTGATGCTTTGAACGGCTCGTTCTCAATCCTGAAGAAGTATTTGTTTGTATAATTGGTCTTTACATCAGGAAACAGAGTGGTGCAGTTTTTCTCTCTCAGGTTTCCAGTAATATTCAGTGAATAGGTGTTAACTGACCCACTGCTGTTGAAAATAACAATATTTGGATCAGTGCCAAAATGGTGACCACCTTTCATCCAAACTCCATAGATAGTTCTGCTGCTGTTATATTTGGTATCCTCTGTATCATAGATACATGGGATTTCCAGACAAGATCCGTTCAGAGCTTCAATCTTCTTTGGTGTAGTGATATTGAGGTGTGGTTTTGTATTCCCACAATGAGCCAAAGTAGCTGTAAAAACAGACAAATGATGAACATGATGTTGAGCAAAATCTGCCTGCTTAGAATCTTCATGATCCACAAACTCAAGTCCAGCTGCAGCTTTTTACATTTGGAGCCTTTAAACAACATCAGGATCTAATATTTCAGACTAAAATGATTCAGTTTATGTATTTAAATGAAAGGAAGTGAACAATCAGCTCACCTGGAAGAAAGAAGACACTCAGTAACATGTTGACTGTCAGCAGGTTCTCAGACAGAGCTGCCATCAGATTCAGACTCTGGAAACCAAACATTTAGCTGATTTATCACAGTGGTTCTGAAATTAGACCTTCAGCTCGTAGCAAGCAGCTTTCAATGTGCTGTAAATATTTAGACTCAAATCTGAAAAAGCCTGTTGAAATATTTGGTTAAATGATCAGAGTCAGAAATGTGAACTCACCAGAATTTCTGCAGTAAAACAAAAAACAGTTTAGTTTTCAAACCAGTTGATCTGTTCAGATCAGTTGATCAGCAGCAGAATAAACAGCAGCCTTCTCTGTTACCAGATGTGTTATTTAAAGGAGTCTCTATCCTTCATGGTTTGTAAAGAGGAAGTCAGCTCTTTCTCACCACTGCATCTCATGAAGGGTGTTTTAACACAGAGCTAAAAGCCACTAAATATGATAAAAGCTGATGAATTTCCTTTGTACAGCAGCCTTTATCAATGATAGATCACAAAATCCGAAAATAGCAAAAGAACCTGGAAAATACACATATTTATCTTTGACCATATAAGGGCATCAGTGCCTGTTCTCAATATGAACCTCCTGCAGAACCAAAAAAAAAAAACCTTAAGCTTTAACTTCTCGTTTTTACTTCAGTTTCTCAGGTTTTTCTCTGCACTCAAACAGCCATCACTTACAGTCTTAACATTTCTCTATAAATCTTTGTTTAAGGGAGGAAATTGAAAAAAAAAGAAATGCTCTGTCGCCGTACAATTATAGAGTTACGTTCACAACAACAATTTCAGAGTTTCCTTACTTACTTCTACTCCCAAGTCACTTATTTAAATAATCAGTATCATTCCTGCAAACTTTAAACCTTACTATATATGTTTTTCTTCTTTTTGACGTTTAGACTTTGTGCTTAATGTTTAAAGACTTCTGTGGATTTTCTATTAAAACCTGATGTTCTCTGAAATCAAGAATAATTTGCACAAAACAATCGAGATATACTGAACAGTGCATAGCTTGGCATGTAGGCATGTTGAATATTTTTGCTGATGCTCTTGTTGACTTCCTGCTGTGGGTATAGATCTATACAGATTGAAAGAATAAAAGGCCACAGGTTACTATAGAGAGCAATGCACCCAGGTTAAACGTAATTAAAAGGATGCATATTTTTTCATCTGTTTGTTACTGGTGTTCGTAACCATTTAAAGATGGCATCTCCAACAGGCTAGGGGCCCAGAAAGGAGTTTGGAAGCTAATTTAATTGCTTATGCCTTGATGAAGATGAAAATAATTATGAGCTGTGAGAAACTACCTTTTTGGCCCACAATGGTTGCTTGTGTTAAAGATACAATATTTGTAGAAATTCATCTCCTACCTGTCCCCTATACCCCCATACAGTTGCACATAGAAGCTTACTTTTGGTCAGGACCCAGCACTGCATGTCCTGAGTCCGTAACATCATCAATGACCACTCACACCCCCACTATGGACAGTTCTCCCTGCTGCCCTCTGGGAAGAGGCTTCGCAGCATTCGATGCAGGTCCAGTAGATTATGCAACAAGCTTCTTCCCCACCTTCATCAGACACCTAAACTGTTGAAAAAAAACTCTAAAATCATGTCACAGACTCTGCATTACACTGATAACACCAAACCAAAATAATGCATATTTGAACCATATATATAAATACTCTGAACTTCCATATCAATGGTTTTTTGCACAATGTCTTTTCTCCCACACTGTTTACATTTAATCACTGCTGCACTTTATGGAATTGTCATACTCCTAGGCCTGGGTGCAGGCCGGTTTTTCCTTTTTTTCTCTCTGCAGGGCTGGACGGGCAGGTGCTCTTCATTAAGCTGATTCCCACCTTTCTTAAGGAGCTGGAACCAGGAGGAGGGCGTCAGTTCGTTAATGCTCCAGCGTGGTACAACTGATCCTTTACCAAGCCTTGCTTCTTAGCTTTGCCAAAACCTAACCCTGTACTCTCTTGCTCCTTCTCCTAGAACCCAGGATCCCAAGCCTGAAACCACTCCACAGAGACCTCTTTGCTCTGGACTCCTGTCAGAGGCGTTTCAGTCAGCCTCAAAGAACCAGTGAGGCTACGGGCCTCTGAACTATTAAGGCCCTCCTGCCTGAGCTCGCCTGCCCGTCCACCCTCAGACTCCACAATCAGATCTCACCCACCGGACCTGCACCATTCGACTGGACCACTAGTCACTATCCTCCCTAGATAGATGCCAAACCACCTTCTCTGTGAGTCACATACATCCCTCACTCTTAAACCAGCACCGAACTGTTGCTCACCTGTCACCTAACCTCTTCCAGCAGTATCCTGAAAACCCTGCCTGCCGGACTTCACTCTGTACAACCTCAAACCTTCAATAAAACCCTTTAACTGATTCTTGCCTCCGTGATTGCTCTTATTCAGAGTCTGTAAACCTAAACATGACAGGAATGGAAATGTTCTGAAGCTGTACAAAACGAAATTTCATTTTGAATGCAGTTTGTGTATAAAAAATGAGAGTAAAAGTCGTCGAAGTCATTTTGATCCTTTATTTATGTAAAGTATTTTACAGTAAATTCTCTGTTTAGGTTTACTTAAATATAATTAGTATTTTATTTAGAAAAAAATCAAATTGATTCTATCCTGGACAAAACAAAAAAATCTGATATCATGTAAAACTATCATACACTTCTGTAATACCACATTTAGAGTAACATTAAAAACATTATTCAAGGAATTGTTCTGCGAAACAAGCAGAATTTACAGCAATATGATCCACTAAAGTATTACATTTTATTTTCTAACACATGCACAGTAAAAATTAACATAAAGCAATAATTAATGACTTCATGACCCAATGGTTGGTCCTGTGATGAACTGGTGAGCTGTCCAGGTGGGCCTCCTCTTCTGGCCTGATGACGGCTGCAGACAGACACCAGTTCCTGCTGTAACCTTGAAGTTTCATTGGATTGATGGATGAAGAACGGAGAACCTTTAACTAAGGATTATACATCCTACTTGTCTCCTTGAGGTTCATGATGCCTGAACCTCCATCACTCTGTTAACATCATCTGCTTCATCTGTGTCCTGTGGAAGTTAGACAATGAAGAATTATTGTCAGGCTAATTTCTCTTTAGTCTCTCTGGTTTTCCTCTCAATCTCTTCAATAAAGATTTAAACACTATGTTACAAACAGCAGCAGTGAATCAGCTCCTGTGGACATTAAACAATCAAGAAATATGTGGATGTTGCTCCTCTAACTGACGGTTAAAACTTAGAAAGTTTCTGAAGGATATTTCTTTCATTACACAGCCCACTTTACAGCAGCATCATTTTTAGGTTCTCTTCAAGTCAAATATCAAGTTTAACAACCATACATTAAAATTATTGCTTCAGGAAATCAAACATATTTGCTTTGATAATGATGAAAATTTGGCTTTAAACATCAGTGTAACTTTAAATGTATGAATAAAATTGAAATAAAAGTCTCCAATTTCACTTTAAAGCATTTTGAATCATTTTCATACACTCATTATGAACAAGCTTACCTTCTTCGCTTGTTTGTTGGATAACCTAAACCAGCTGAAAGAATAAAAATAATGTGAACAAACATGTAGCAGAGACCAGCAGGTCTGCAGCTCAAAGAATCAACTCACAGAAAAATGAGTCTCACCTCTGAAAGATGCAGACTGCACTGCAGAACATTTTGATCCCCAGGATCTTCAATATAACATAGAGACTGACTCCTGGCACTGGATTAAAGAAAAAAAATGTAACATTGAGAGAACAACTGAGACTCACTTGTAATATTTTTTGGCTTAAAATATTTTACATTTGAATGATTCAACAACTCAACTTTTGAACTGTTTTTTAAAATTTAACACAAAAGGCCCTTAGATTAGATACATTGAACTTTCTGGGCCTATAAATGTGGATTCATTAAAAAACAAGAGTTACAATGTACCTTTAGTATTAAGTAGAGTCACTGCTGATCTCTGAGTCCCCAGATCATTTGCAGCCTCACAGTAATACTCTCCATCCTCAGTAACAGTGAAGCTGTAAACCTGCCCCACAGATACATTAATGGCTCCATGTTTGCTGTTCCTGAACCAGGTGAAGCTGGCAGGAGGCTTGGCTCTGCTGGAGCAGCTCAGCTCCACCCAGCTACCTGCTGACACCAAACCTGATGGACTGATGGATGCTGAGGTGTCTTTAGGAGCATCTGAGGAAAATGGGACACACATTAACTTTATTGATCAGAAACAGCTGAACCATGACGTGCTGACAGGATCACTAACATGAAACATTGAGAGTCACTTCTGTCTCTGCTGTCTTGCTTCCTCCATTCACAGGATATCTGGCAGAACAGCTGATGTTGTATCCATCATGTGTGTCTGACAGAGTGATGGTCTCCTGGATTTTAGTTGTAAAGGTTCCATCTGTGTTTTTCTCTGTTTGTCTGTCAGAGTCTTGTTGGAGATTCCAGGTGAGTTCAGGAGGTGAGTGTGGACAGGGAGTCAAAGCTGAGCAGCTTATAGTGACAGACTGATGCTCCTTCAGATCATCAACAGGGATATTAATGCTGGGACTCCAGGGAGAATCTGGGAATCCAAATCAGAAAAACAACTGTGTTTAACAGTGGACTGCTACTAAGTTAAGCTGTTTATATATCATCTTTTTTTAGATACAGAAGAAAATTTAAAATATTGATCAACTAATTGTGTCAACAATGTTAGCAATATTTGATTTAATGGTCTATTAATTTTGTCTAATTAGATCATAAAGACATTTGGTTTACTTCTCTAAACAGAGTCAAGCTAAATGAAATCTACCGCATTCATCTTTTTGATACATGAATTTCCCTATAGAGAGTTTTTTTCTAATGTTTCAGCTGCAGCAAGATAAACAGAAGATCAGAAACAAAAATAATTTTATGCAGAAAAGATTTACTGGACTATATTCATGAGGTTTGATTAAACACTACATAACATATAAGTGTGTTTTCTGTTAATGTCTATTAAACCAGTGTGAGTTTTTCTGAACATAGATGATAATATTGAAATTATCGTACCTTTAACTGTTATATCGAGAGGATCATCAGAAGCTGATGCTTTGAACGGCTCGTTCTCAATCCTGAAGATGTATTTGTCTGTATATCTGGTCTTTACATCAGGAAACAGAGTGGTGCAGTTTTTCTCACTCAGGTTTCCAGTAATATTCAGTGAATAGGTGTTAACTGACCCACTGCTGTTGAAAATAACTATCTTTAGTTCATCGCCAAAATGGTGACCACCTTTCATTCAAACTCCATAGATAGTTCTGCTGCTGTCATATCCTGTATCATCTGTATCATAGATACATGGGATTTCACAACAAGATCCACTCAGAGCTTCAATCTTCTTTGGTGTAGTGATTCTGAGGGCTGGTACTGAGGGCTGGCTCATTGTGCTGGTTACCAGCACAATGAGCCAAAGTAGCTGTAAAAACAGACAAATGACGAACATGATGTGGAGCAAAATCTGCCTGCTTAGAATCTTCATGATCCACAAACTCAAGTCCAGCTCTATGCTGAATGTGGAGCATTTAAACAACATCAGGATCTAATATTTCTGAATAAGGAAGTGAACAAACAGCTCGCCTGGAAGAAAGAAGAAACTCAGTAACATGTTGACTGTCAGCAGGTTCTCAGACAGAGCTGCCATCAGATTCAGACTCTAAAAAACAAACATTTAGCTCATTTATAACAGAAGGTCTGAAATTAGATATTTAGCTCATAGCAAAAAGCTTCACATTGACCGTAAATATTTACATATAAATATCAAAGCATGTTGAAATATTTGTTAAATAATCAGAGTCAGAAATGTAGACTTACCAGAAATGTTGCATTTAAAACACAAACAGTTTAGTTTTGAAACCAGTTGATCTGTTCAGATCAGTTGATCAGCACCAGAATAAACAGCAGCCTTCTCTGTTACTAGATGTGTTAAGTCTCCATCCTTTTTGCTGTGTGAGGAGGAAGTCTATCTAATGTTTTCAAAAATAAGTTGTCTCATTAAGTGCAATTTAACTCACAGCTCAGAGCCATTTTCTAACTATAACTGCTTCTTCCTCTTTTCTCAGCTTTATTTATCTATGATATCACAAAATATGAAAATGCCAACCTTAAAACAGGCAGAGCTGTCATTTACACCTTAGAGCTATTGGTCACTTTGAGTTTTTGTTTCTAGTTTCCATACTCCAAAATATAAAGCAATTCCATAGTACCCAGAATAAAACATTTGAAATTAAAATAAATGTAACATTTATAAATAAATATTCATTTTTGATTCTATCGATGTTTGCAGTATGATAAGATTTCTGTCAGGTTTTTGGGGTTCTTGGATCATCTGTTGCGCTTATCTCACAGGTGCTGCACTTTAGGAAAACTTTTTATATTGTGGTATAAATATGGACAAAATAGGGGACAATTAAAGTAATTCATTTTTTTTTATAATCTTTGTAAAAAAAAAAAAACGTATAGGATGAAATGATAAAACATTTAGATGGAAAAGTAATATGATGTAGAGATTTCGATGCCCATAGTTCAATATGGGATTTTAAGACAGATGAAAATGGAATTTTTATTTTAGATTTCGTTTTACAAAAGAAAGATCCGAGTAGGACACGATGTAAGGAAATCAGGCAAGGAACAGTAACCTGGGGGAGAGTAAGTTCAGATGAAAACAGTTGTGTTACATGTAGACATCCTAATGGTCTCCTTAGATTTAATTAGAATGATCGCAAAATAAAGCTCGGTGGCATTGTCAAAGGAGTTAAACATAAAGTTGGGGGATATGATTTTAGTTAAAGTTGTCATCTTTGTTGGAGACACCTGCCATCTTTGACAAGATGGCAGGTGTCTCCAACACCAAAGAACAGAAAATAAAAGTAATGTATTTGGATCAAACCTGTAAGGTTTCTGTGTGTGAAGGGAGAGATGCTGGGGGAAAGAGGGCAGCTTGTGAAGTTATCACTGGTACTCTTTTGGATGAAAATTTGGAAAGATTTAAATAATGGCTGGTGGGAGGATAAATGAAGGGAAAAGATTGAGAAAGCCTGTTGATGACCCAAGTGGTAAGATCTCATTTCTCTTGTTAAAATTTAAAGGGACGCACTCCCTGAAAGAGTGAAGGTGGGTTGTTTGAGCTTCCTTGTGAAAGACTTTGTCCCACCTCCTCTCAGATACAAGTTCTCAGATTACAAATGTCAGTGTAGTGGAGAAAATACCAATCTACAATGTTGTAACCGTGGTGGTGAACATGTAGTTTCATTTGAAGGGTGTGATGTCAGGAAAAAAGCTGTGGAAATTCAGAAGGTAAAAGTTGAAAAAATGACATTTCATATGCTGAGGCAGTGGGAAGGGTTAAAGGGGAGAAAACTGGTAAGGATGATGAGTGAACCAGCAACTTGTTGAAGAGAGAACCAAACTCAAGATCGATAATGTTATTTAGCTTATGTCATAAACTATATGGATCAAGTAGACATAGAACTGACAAAATTAAGACTGCTGTGAAGGGAGCAGAAAACGTATGTGGAAGGGATTACTTGGGAAGAATTTAATAAGAAACTGGAAAATACACTCACCGGCCACTTTATTAGGTACCCCATGCTAGTAACGGGTTGGACCCCCTTTTGCCTTCAGAACTGCCTCAATTCTTCGTGGCATAGATTCAACAAGGTGCTGGAAGCATTCCTCAGGGAGTTTGGTCCATACTGACATGATGGCATCACACAGTTGCCGCAGATTTGTCGGCTGCACATCCATGATGCGAATCTCCCGTTCCACCACATCCCAAAGATGCTCTATTGGATTGAGATCTGGTGACTGTGGAGGCCATTTGAGTACAGTGAACTCATTGTCATGTCCAAGAAACCAGTCTGAGATGATTCCAGCTTTATGACATGGCGCAATATCCTGCTGAAAGTAGCCATCAGAAGTTGGGTACATTGTGGTCATAAAGGGATGGACATGGTCAGCAACAATACTCAGGTAGGCTGTGGCGTTGCAACGATGCTCAATTGGTACCAAGGGGCCCAAAGAGTGCCAAGAAAATATTCCCCACACCATGACACCACCACCACCAGCCTGAACCGTTGATACAAGGCAGGATGGATCCATGCTTTCATGTTGTAGACGCCAAATTCTGACCCTACCATCCGAATGTCGCAGCAGAAATCGAGACTCATCAGACCAGGCAACGTTTTTCCAATCTTCTATTGTCCAATTTCAATGAGCTTGTGCAAATTGTAGCCTCAGTTTCCTGTTCTTAGCTGAAAGGAGTGGCACCCGGTGTGGTCTTCTGCTGCTGTAGCCCATCTGCCTCAAAGTTCGACATACTGTGCGTTCAGAGATGCTCTTCTGCCCACCTTGGTTGTAACGGGTGGTTATTTGAGTCACTGTTGCCCTTCTATCAGCTCGAACCAGTCTGGCCATTCTCCTCTGACCTCTGGCATCAACAAGGCATTTCCGCCCACAGAACTGCCGCTCACTGGATGTTTTTTCTCTTTCGGACCATTCTCTGTAAACCCTAGAGATGGTTGTGCGTGAAAATCCCAGTAGATCAGCAGTTTCTGAAATACTCAGACCAGCCCTTCTGGCACCAACAATCATGCCACATTCAAAGTCACTCAAATCACCTTTCTTCCCCATACTGATGCTTGGTTTGAACTGCAGAAGATTGTCTTGACCATGTCTACATGCCTAAATGCACTGAGTTGCCGCCATGTGATTGGCTGCTTAGAAATTAAGTGTTAACGAGCAGTTGGACATGTGTACCTAATAAAGTGGCCGGTGAGTGTACTTAACATAAAAAAGAAAGTGACAGGTCATGACAAGTTAACCGGAAGATTATGGATATACTAAACACCTAGAACTGGAAGTTATAGTTAAATCATCTGTTTTTCAAATCAAGTTTAAATCGAAGTAAATATTATCAGTTTAATTATTTTAACTATACTTTGCTTACTGACCAGGGTTCTTAGTCTCCTACATTGAGGTTTGAATCCTGAATCAGCTGTTTAAAATTCAGCTGCCTCCACCAATTTAGTAATTTAGACTACGGCTATCAGCAGGGTTATTAAATAAATCTGTCTCTGTTCATTTGGATATTTCTGAGAGTAGGGTGAATCCAGCCTGAGCAATGAATTGTTCACTGTGTAAAATAAACACAAAAGACCACGGTTTAAAATACAATGGTACTTTTATTAGCTTATAATTAGTTAGTTAATTAATATGAGTTATCTGATAAATCAAACTCTTACCAAATCCAGTTAAGTGGACTATGCTACCATCTTTCCATTCACAAAGGCAAAAATTGTGTGCTTTTGCACTGAAAAAATGAAAAAAGAAATGGAGGGTATTCCAGCTAAAACCTACATAGCCATGTTTGTTTTGCTTCTGCCTTTCGCCTGGTGATGTCATAGGTCACTGCTTTTGATTGGTCCGAAACATTTCTGTATCGAGACAGACATATCTGGTGGCTCCTGGCATGATGTATTTTTGGTAAATTGTTTATTAAAAAATCTCACAAAAATGAATCCTGCTTGCAGGGTAAAGTTCATTGATCCAGGATGACAAATTTGCTGAAAGTTCCTTATAACTTTCCTTATAACAACACAAGGGCCTGATAACATACCTGGGCGTGTTTACAAATAGTGTGCAGATAAACTGGCTGGTGTCCTCACAGACATTTTTAACACTTCGCTGAACCGATTCGTAGTGCCAGCGCTTCAAGTCTGCCGCCATTATTCCAGTCCCAAAGAAGCCTCAGGTCAACTCATTCAATGATTACCGGCCTGTCGTACTGACTCCGATCATGATGAACGGCTTTGAAAGGCTGTTTAAAAAACACATAGTCTCCAGTTTGCCTACTGACGGAACCGCTCCAATGAGGACGCCATCTCTGCTGCCCTACACCATAGCCTAGCACACCTGGAGGAAAACAACACCCATGTGCGGATGCTGTTCCTGGACTTCAGCTTTCAACACCATCATCCCAAAGCATCTGATGGGCAAACTGGAACAGCTGGGATTCAATACCACCCTCTGCTATTGGCTGCTAACTTCCTCACCGACAGACCTCAGTCAGTCCGAGTCGGACAGAACACCTCTGAAGTCATCATCCTAAGCACAGGCTCCCCTCAGGGCTGCGTCCTGAGCCCCCTGCTGTTCACCGTGATGACTCATGACTGTGTCCCCAAGTTCACCAATCACATCATGAAATTTGCAGACAGTACCACGGTGGTGGGCCTCATCAGAGACGATAGCAACCAGAACTACAGAGAGGAGGTGGAGCAGCTGGTGGACTGGTGCAGAGGTAACAACCTGATTCTGAAAGGGGAGATGATGAAGGAGATCATCTTGGACTTCAGGAAGAACCGTCCTAACCACGCTTCACTGCTCATCAACAGCTCAGCTTTAGAGGAGGTCAACAGCACCAAATTCCTGGGGGTGCACATCACAGACACGATCACCTGGAATGTAAACACCACCTCACGGATCAAAAGGACACAGAAGCGCATGTACTTCCTGCGGAGGATGAGGAGAGCCCACCTGCCCCCACCCATCCTCACCACCTTCTACAGAAGCACCATAGAGAGCGTTCTGACCAGCTGTTTCACTGTGTGATGTGGACACTGCAGCGCCTCAGACTGGAAGAAGGTGAGAAGAGTAGTGAGAACAGCAGAGAAGATCATCGGGGCTCCTCTTCCCTCCATTAAAGACATTTGATCCAAGCGCTGCGTGTCCCGAGCCCGTGACATTATAAATGACCCCTCACACCCCCAACATGGACTGTTCTCCCTGCTGCCCTCTGGGATGAGACTCTGAAGCATCCGATGCAGGTCCAGAAGATTCCACAGCAGTTTCTTCAACCCTGCCATTAGGCTGCTGAATGTTGTTTAAAATGTGGTTTATAAAAAAAAAAACTGAATGTTGGAAACTGTAGATCATATACAGTCATATGTTTACATTTATCACTGCTGCACTTTAAAAATGAAAATGTCTTGAGAGCTTTACTAAACGAAATTTCTTTTTCTATACAGTCTTTTTGTACAAAATTACAATAATGTCTGTTTAAGTCTGAGATTCCTTTGTATTACAAAGTTATTTCATTATTCAGGAGAAGGTACTTGCCTGGCCAGTCTACTGTGCCTGGGTGAGGCAACAACTCATTGCTAGACCCTTATCGTTCCCTAACCACAACCAAAGAGGAATGAAAGAGGGTTTGCTGTTACAGAGAAGGATGCTGAGATTGTAGGAAATTATCAGAGATCCCTAGAGATTACAACTGAGAACACTAGAAGTCTTTAAATGTTCCTTTAAAAACATATAATTTCTCCAAATGATTTATAATGTCATATATAGAGTGGGTTGAGATTAATTTTTGGGCATAATGTATTTTTTGTTCTGCATATTCTTTAATGAAGGTGCTTCTTAATTGTACTTTTTAATATATTTTCATTGATGATTATTATTTATAATAATATATACACATTATTTGATATGCAAACCTCGAGATGAATTAACTGCCCATATTTTTTTTCTCAGTGGGAAGGATGGCCTTGTGATGAGAGCAAAGCTAAAATGATATACATTGTTACTCCTCTTGAGTTAATCAAGCCTCAATGTCATTCTTTTGGAGTTAACAGACATTAATTGCTGACATGTCTTTTCATGTCATAGAAAATAGCCTCAAAATGCCGTCAGAACTAAGCGAAACAGAAACCCATATTAGCTCAAACAACATATAAAGGTTTGCCCATATAACACTAATGTCGTACCTCATAATCGCATAAACTCCAGAGGAATAAAGCTTATTTATACAGATTTTGTCATACAAACTCTTACATTTCCTGGTGAAACTTCTTGGAAAACAGTTCCATGGTTGCTACTAATTGTGTCAATCTTTCCCTTGAGCAACAACGTGACATGCGAAAAAAAAAAACGTGCCTCCTTACATTTTAATGTGCTTTTTAACCAAACTACATGAACATGACTAACATGGATTTACTGAAAGTTCTTTATTTGAAATTTTGAAAATTGAAAGTTTCATTTTAATACTAGTATGAATGAACTCTCATTTGTAACTAAATATTAAAATAATTAAATGAGTTGACCCAGATGAAAGCTACATAAATAATTATTTTCTATGATTTTAACATTAATTTAACATGATCAACAGTTGCACCAAATATCCTATAGGTGGCGCCAAAGATGCTGATGAGTTTAGAAAAGTGTGCTTGCCAGCCATGGAGAACCATTGGGGCTATTTATATTAGGTAGTTTATTAGTAAGCTGCTGAACTTCTGCATTTATGCATTAAAATATTAATTCATTGGTTAATTTACATAAGGTTTTATTTCACTGAAAGCCTGTTTAAGATGTTATTTATCCCAAATGTTATTTTTTTATTTTGTCAATAATTTAGAAGGTCCATTTATTTCTCCCATTTAAATCAAAGGTAAAGAATTAAGCCTGTAGTGACAACAAATCGCCACAAGAGGGAATATTGAACATAAGGCTTATTCCGTGAGTTAACAGCAAATTAATGCTGTATCAGCTGTCATGTCTGTTTCTTAACAGTGTACAACAATAAAAGAATATGATTCACTGATTAGTTCTCAAAGAGGATTTTAATCACACATCTTGGCCCCTACCAGCGATCAATTCAAGGGCAGGATCTAGAGAAATGTATTCATGCATATTTCTCTAGTAAATTGATGACTGCAACAGTGTCTTTGTGAGTTTGTATGAAGACACAAGTAGAGCACGTCAGCCCGGTTCTGAAATCTACTATATAATCAACTAAATTATTGCATTTTATTTTTCTAACACGTTCAGTGTTAATGCAAAGTTAACAAAATCAATAAGTAATGACTTCATGACACAAAGAAGTCATCACTTCATTTTATCTGCTTTCTTCTGTCAGGTTGTGTGGAGGCTTTGAGGACCCAAATGCAGAGAGGAGTAGGCACAGACAGGGACAGAGCTAGATGGGGGCCAGAGGTGGCCATGACCACCCTTACCCAATCATTGGCCACCCATGTGGCCACCCCTACCTTTTTGCCCCCTCTAATACAGATGGTGGCAGCAGTAATACTCTGAAGTATAATATTTTTAAACATTTAATTTTTTTGTGGTTTATTATACATATCAATATACTAACATCAAAGATGATAATTATATAATTCATGCCATTTTCAGAACTAGATTTTGTGTTATATGGGATAAAGAGAAAATGATGTATCTCTTGATGATTAGAAAACCCTTGTGCAATCATGTTCACACATCTGAAAACAGTTTAGCTCATTACAGAAGCTACAAAACTGACCTTCCTTTGAGCAGATTGAGTTTCTGGAGCATCACATTTGTGGGGTCAATTAAACGCTGAAAATGGCCAAAAAAAAGAGAACTTTTTATCTGAAACTTGACAGTCTATTCTAGTTCTTTGAAATGAAGGCTATTCCATGCGAGAAATTGCTAAGAAATTGAAGATTTCCTACAACGGTGTGTACTACTCCCTTCAGAGGACAGCACAAACAGGCTACTGCGGGTACTGTTTAATGAAGATACCAGTTGGGGACCTGTGAGGTGTCTGTTTCCCAAACTAGAGACTCGAATGTACTTATCCTCTTGCTCAGTTTTGCAACGCGGCCTCCCACTTCTTTTTCTACTCTGGTTAGAGCCTGTTTAAAGTTAAGACTAGTTTAAAGTTATTTGCATTGAAAAGTACAATGCTTTTCCTTAAAAAATAAGGACATTTCAATGTGACCCCAAACTTTTGAACGGTAGTGTATATGTGTCTATTTGTTGGCAAAGGCTGTAGGAAAGTATAATTAGTCTTTATTTAGATAATATGGATGTTGTGCTCATTAATGTTCCTGCTGGAAAAGTGTAGATTGACCATGAGGTTCTGGTGCCAATCCGCTTTCGGCCCCCCCTCAGTGTACATTGGTTGTTGCCAGGACATCCTTATAAAAATTTCTGGCTACGCCTCTGGGAACAGATGAGTTTTTGATGATTTAATTAAAGTCCAGGGGGAAAAGCGGCAAAATTCCAAAATACAAAAATACTGAAAGCCAAACAAAAGCCAATAAACATGAGGGAAAATACTCAAAAGAAGCAAGAGACTAGAAAGCAACGAAACAACATCAACAACACAAGAAACCAGCCCTGCTTGAAGGTTCTGCTGCTCTTTTTAGCCAAGCACTATGAGGAGAAAGATTATCTTCACCTGTGTAGGCTACCCAGGTTCTCCACAAAGATCTGGAAGAGATGCATAACTCGCACTCACTCACGAACAGGAACCCTGACCAAACATCTGCCAACGTTTAACTGACTAACCATCTGAGGACTATGACGTTTTCCTGTTGCCTGGTCTGGTTTGTGGCCTAAATCTAAATTCTCATCTCTGTGAGCTTGCTGGCTTAGTTATTTGGCCTCTGTTTTATTTACAGACACACTATAGCCTCATTAAATGCTGGATCAATCCTTGTCTAATTGTTCTTTAAAAATAAAAACTAAACAAAATAATAATATTTAAAAAAAACTTGCATTATTTTCCGTTTAAGAGCAGTATTAGTAAGTAGTTGTAGCCAGCTGATAGCTATCTTATTTCACTCAACAGGTTGATAATCTTTCGTTAATTTGAACTCTTCAGGTAACAAACCTTTCTGAAAAACTGGGTCACTTTCTTCCTCTTTCTGCTTTCTTTTTGTTCATTTTTGAAAAAAAGACTTTGGGGGGCTGCATTTTTATCAGCTGATGACTTTTCCACAATGCTGCTTATTTACACATGTTCTTGTTCATTTGTTTCATTCGTTATCACTATGTCAAATAATGTGCGCACTTTAGCGCTCTTTAGCCCAGGTCTGCAAACTGACAGAGGGGAGACCTGATGCAGCATGTAGGACCCGGGGACCAAAGTATTTATTGCAATTTCATCCTTTGTGTCGCTGTTTACTCCTAAAAAATAATGGAGAACACAAAGATAATTTGTTTTACTGATGGATTTTCTTTTTATATCTTAACATATTGCAGGACATATATTTTCTTCTTATTTTGCCCCCCCTTCAGTCAAGGGTACTTAGAATCTTCCCAACTCCCCTCCCATACGATGCCCCTGGATGTTAGGCCTAAATCAGTCTCCTCGACACAGCTTCGATCTTTGTGATACAGAAGTGTCACTGAGAAGTGTGTCGAGCGCACTCTAGTCACATGACCACTGTGAGTTAGGCCCTGTTACTTCACTCTCCCTGCCGAGCTTCACAGTAAATTTGAATACTTTAAGTACTACGGAGGTATTTAAATTGCATCAGAATCACGGCTCAGAACAAGTTTATTCCATTTACAGGGTTAAAGACAGGGTTAAAAAAACATATATATATTTAGATCTAGTTTAGGATTGATTCAGATTGGTTCACTATCTACACACAGTCCTAAAATAGACAAACACATATTACAGACTCACAGAGACACACACACCTATAGCCACCGCATTTATCCAGGGATTCATTTATGACAGATTTTTATTCAAACAATACAAATAAACAATAAGGCTCTAGATTATAGCTTAGATTAGGTTAACTCTTTAAATGATATTTTATTAATGTGTATATGTAAAGGTAGGTGCAGCCCACTTTAAGATTGGGCTATAAAGGGCAAACAAGGGTCCTAATTCATATAAATAAAAAAATATGTGAACTTGATTAGGTACACAGTAGAGGATCCAGGCAAGATTCAATCCCAAATTCTACCAAGTGCAAGTAATGCGTGCTAACTATTCACACCATCATATAGCCATTATGCATCAGAAGAATTAATATACTTCAATTTAACAGGTCAGATATTTATTTTCAAAATTATTTATTTATATTATCATCATCATGGAACAAACAAGTTTAACTGTGAAATAAGGACATTGTAGTTCTCGTAGCTATCCAGCAGATGCCGCCATTCGTGGTTGTATCAAATGTATGATACAGCATGATGTACTGTTTTGGCAAATTGTGTAAAATTAGTTGACGGGGCTTCATAATTACCATCACTAGCTAGCACTACAACCTGTTGGAATAAATACAGAATACATGAAAGAATCAGTAAACATTAAGGGTTTAAATGAGTCCTTGAAAATATTTAGTTTGTTAGCTCATCTGTTGTGTTACAATCGAGGGGATGTACATCAGATTAGTTGTATAAATATATTATTATATATATATATATATTATATATTATATTATATATATTATATATATATATATTATTTTTTGCTTTGCCAACAATGAAAACTTGGCTTTTATCACCAGTGTACCTTTAAATTTAAGAATAAGAAAATGGAAATAAAAGGGATGAGCAACAGAATAAACAGCCACATTATCTGCCATCAGATGTGTTATTTAAAGGAGTTTACATCATTCATGGCCTTTGGAAGAGGAAGTCAGCTCCTTCCGTTATCTTAAAATAATTAGCATATCTTAAGAGGTGTAATTCAGCACAAACTTAAGACCTATTTACTGAATATGATGCTAACTGATTATTTCCTGCTTACATTTGGTTAGAATAGTTGAATTTGATCACAAAAAACATAAACACAAACAATACACAGAAAATGCACACAGCAGTTTATCAGCCTATGAGGAAGTGTTTCATTTAAAACTCTGTGCCTTTTGTCACTGCGAACCTCCTCTAGAACTACTGGAACCAGCTTCTTCTTTTTCTTCAACTTTTCATTTTTTTTCTCACCTTTTTGTGCAGCTATCAGTTTAATCTGAACATGTCATGACCCTTTGGTTAATGGAGGGGAAGTGGTGAAGAAGGAGCACTTTGTTTTTGAAAAATGTTTTCTTTAAACTTTGCTTTTGGTGTTTCAGAAAATAAAATATGCATTTAATGTAAAAAATCAGATGTTGATTCTATCAATCTGTTAGCAGCTGAAAGCTGCAGTTTCACCAGAAAGACTCATTATTGCTGAAATTGTTCACATTTATGTTATTCTTTTCAGCTGGTTATCTGGTTATTGTAAACCTGGCTAACATTAGTTCCTCCCATCCAGCAGATACCCTCAGCTCAGGGTTAACTGGTAGGGTCCCAATCACTCTGTCAGCCCTCCCATTAAAACTGACTGATCCTAGCAGTGCTTGGATGATCTGGCCTCTCTACATGACATCTAACAGAATAAAAGCTGTTAGATACTCTACAAACCTTGATATAATAGTATTTATTTAGTTCTTAGGTTCTGTTGAATAGATTCTGCTCAAATGGTTGAACCTTTGTAATAATATATAAAGGTAGCATTAAGCATTAAGAGTTAAGAAATGCTAGAGCATTAATTCCAAAAGTTGAAGTTGTGACCCTACTTGGGATTGTGGTTTAAAAGGTTTTGGTCTTGGGAACCTCTACAGAAATAGAAAGAAATGAAACCAAATAAAATTATGATAATGGTGAAGCATGTATAAAAAAGAAAAAAAATCACCCCAAATAAATTATTTTTTTGTGCTGTTGTTGTTGCTATTCAAATATTTTTTTTTTAGAATTATTTGTGATCCAACTGCTATTTTGGGTCATAGGACCCTTTTATTGCTTTTTTGTGGTCAAAAGCCAAACGTTTGGGAACCATTCACATAGGCATGTCTAGAGCCCACACAACACCTAATGGGTCACACAGGCCCCTCACCTTCAAAAATATAAAAGGCCTACAGGTCCTAAATAGCTTTAGGTCCTGATTCTGCTTGGGTGGAGAGAGAAAATAGATTAATGCAATGGCAGCTTCATCCATGTTGGAGACTTGGCTGCTGTATTTCAAAAATGGGATGCTCAGAAGAATGTTGGAGAGGAGAAAGAAAGCAAATCTGCCTTAAAGTCTTTTTAAGCATCTGATCATGATCTTGTCTAATTTTTGTGTTTGCAGTATTTTTCCATTGCAGGAAACAACTGATATAAGAAATGATGAGGAAATTGAATCCGCCAATCAAATTAAAGCTCTTCGGTTTAAAGTATGACACACAGCTGTAATGAAAGCAAAAGCTGCTAATCCCACAGTCGAACCAAAATAAACATGGCAAAGATATTAATAAGTTCAGATTTCTATAATCAAAAACTACATTCTCTCATTTCAGAACACATCAGTGACGGAAGTTATTTCTTCTTCACTTGTGCATAGAGATCCTCTGGATGGTCAGTAGACACTTGAACCTGAGCGTACTCTGTCTCCTGCTGTCCACCGTCCTGCACTGAGACAGAGGAAGCTTCAGGTCGTTTCTGGAGGACAGTTATGTCCCCATAATTAAGTTCTTCCTCTGTTTCATTGGCTGCAGTTTGATCAGAAACCTCCTGATATATTTGACTCTGTGGGAAAATGAAAATGTTCTTGTTCAGCAAAATACTGTCTCAGCTTGCAGAGGAAAACTTACTTCAGTGATGCTCACAGAACATTTCCTCACATGGGTCTGATCTGGAGTTGGACATTTGGTCTTAAGGCACCTGGAAGACATTTGAGATCTGTCAGAATAAATCTGCTGCGATTCAGGAAAAAAAAACAAAAAGATCCAAACTGGGAGAGTCAAGAATGAGCCGAAACAGACATGAGAGGATTAACATCAAAACAACCAGAACCAGAATCAGCTGAACACAACCTTAATAAGGAGCTGGTTCAGATGTTTATCTGGAGGGTTAATAAAAACCTCAATATAATTAACTAAATGTAGTTTGTTATTTTTATGTCTGACACCTACCAGAGAGAAAGAACCAGAATGATGAACAAAATGACTCCAACTATGACTGTGACCAAGAGAGGAGTTCCTTTAGCTAAATCAGAGATAAACAAAGTATTAAAATGACAACAAATGTAACAAAACGAAAAAATAAAGGCTGTTAAATTGATTCTCGCTACCTTCACTGTTCAGTACAATCACTGATGATCTCAGAGTCCCCAGATCATTTGCAGCCTCACAGTAATACTCTCCTCCCTCAGTAACATTGAAGCTGTAAACCTGCCCCACAGATACATTAATGGCTCCATGTTTGCTGTTCCAGAACCAGGTGAAGCTGGCAGGAGGCTTGGCTCTGCTGGAGCAGCTCAGCTCCACCCAGCTACCTGCTGACACCAAACCTGATGGACTGATGGATGCTGAGGTGTCTTTAGGAGCATCTGAGGAAAATGGGACACACATTAACTTTATTGATCAGAAACAGCTGAACCATGACGTGCTGACAGGATCACTAACATGAAACACTGAGAGTCACTTCTGTCTCTGCTGTCTTGCTTCCTCCATTCACAGGATATCTGGCAGAACAGCTGATGTTGTATCCATCATGTGTGTCTGACAGAGTGATGGTCTCCTGGATTTTAGTTGTAAAGGTTCCATCTGTCTTTTTCTCTGTTTGTCTCTCAGATTCTTGTTGGAGATCCCAGGTGAGTTCAGGAGGTGAGTGTGGACAGGGAGTCACAGCTGAGCAGCTTATAGTGACAGACTGATGCTCCTTCAGATCATCAACAGGGATATTAATGCTGGGACTCCAAGGAGAATCTGGGAATCCAAATCAGAAAAACAAATGTGTTAAGCAGTGGACTGCTAGTAAGTTAAGCTGTTTATATATGATCTTTTTTAGACACAGAAGAAATTAAAAAATATTTATCAACTGATTGTGTCAAAAATGTTGGCAGTATTTGATTTAATGGTCTATTAACTTTGTCTAATAAGATCATTAAGACATTTGGTTTACTTCTCTAAACAGAGTCAAGCTAAACGAAATCTACTGCATTCAACTTTTTGATACATTCTTTTCCCTATAGACAGTTTTTTCTAATGTTTCAGCTGCAGCGAGACAAACACTAGAAGATCAGAAACAAAAATGATTTTAAGCAGAAAAAATTTACTGGACTATATTCATGAGGTTTGATTAAACACTACATCACATATAAGTGTGTTTTCTGTTAATGTCTATTAAACCAGTGTGAGTTTTTCTGAACATTAATGTCATAGACTGATAATATTGGAATTTTCGTACCTTTAACTGTTATATCGAGAGGATCATCAGAAGCTGATGCTTTGAACAGCTCGTTCTCAATCCTGAAGAAGTATCTGTCTGAATATCTGGTCTTTACATCAGGAAACAGAGTGGTGCAGTTTTTCTCTCTCAGGTTTCCAGTAATATTCAGTGAATAGGTGTTAACTGACCCACTGCTGTTAAAAATAACTATCTTTGAATCAGAGTTAAAATGGTGACCACCTTTCGTCCAAACTCCATAGATAGTTCTGCTGCTGTTATATTTGGTATCATCTGTATCATAGATACATGGGATTTCCAAACAAGATCCTCTCAGAGCTTCAATCTTCTTTGGTGTAGTGATATTGAGGTGTGGTTTTGTATTCCCACAATGAGCCAAAGTAGCTGTAAAAAGAGACATATGATGAACATGATGTGGAGCAAAATATGCCTGCAGAAAAACCTTATGATTCACAAACTCCACTTCAGCTGAAGTGTGTAACATGTGGAGCCTTTAAACAACATCAGGATCTAATGTTTCAGACAAACAAAAAATGATACATTTAAATGAAAGGAAGTGAACAATCAGCTCACCAAGAAGAAAGAAGACACTCAGTAACATGTTGACTGTCAGCAGGTTCTCAGAAAGAGCTGCCATCAGATTCAGACTCTAGAAACCAAAGATTTGGCCGATTTATTACCTTGGATCTGAAATTAGACCTTCAGCTCGTAGCAAGCAGCTTTCAATGTGCTGTAAATATTTAGACTTAAATATGAAAAAGCCCGTTGAAATATTTGGTTAAATGATCAGAGTCAGAAATGTGAACTCACCCGAATTTCTTCAGTAAAACAAAAAACTGTTCAGTTTTCAAACCAGTTGATCTGTTCAGATCAGTTGATCAGCAGCAGAATAAACAGCAGCCTTCTCTGTTACCAGATGTGTTATTTAAAGGAGTCTCCATCCTTCATGCTTTGTAAAGAGGAAGTCAGCTCTTTCTCACCACTGCATCTCATGAAGGGTGTTTTAACACAGAGCTAAGAGCCATTAACAAAATAAGATAAGAGTTGATTATTTTTCATCGCACAGCTGCCTCAATCAATCCTAGATCACAAAATCGGAAAATACCAAAAAGATCCTGGAAAATACACATATTTATCTTTTACCATAGAGGGCATCAGTGCCTGTTCTCAGTAAGAACCTCCTGCAGAAGCAAAAAAACCCTAAGCTTTAACTTCTCGTTTCTACTTCAGTTTCTCAGGTTTTTCTCTGCACTCAAACAGCCAACAGCTTTGTTTAAGGGAGGAAACTGAAAAAAGAAGAAATGCTTTGTCGTTATACAATTATAGAGTTACCTTCACGACAACATTTTCAGAGTTTCCTTACTTCTACTCCCAAGTCACTTATTTAAATAATCAGTATCATTCCTGCAAACTTTAATCCTTACTGTGGATTTTCTACTAAAACCTGATGTTCTCTGAACTCAACAATAATGTGCACAAAACAATCCAGATATATTGAACAGTGCGTAGCTTGGTATGCAGGCGTGTTGAAAATTTTTGCTGATGCTCTTGTTGACTTCCTGCTGTGGGTGTAGATCGGTACAGATGGAAACAATTGCAAATAAAAGGCCACAGGTTACTATAGGGAGCAATTCACACAGGTTAAATGTAATTGAAGGCTGCATATTTTTTCATCTGTTTGTTACCAGAGTTCGTAGCCATTTAAAGATGGCATCTCCAACAGGTTAGGGGCACAGAAAGGAGTTTGGAAGCTAATTTAATTGCTTATGCCTTGATGAAGATGAAAATAATTATGAACTGTGGGAAACTACATTTTTGGCCCAGTATGTTTGCTGATTTGAAGAGCATTGTATTATTGAAGGATGTACCCCCTAAAGATGGTGCCGCCAAAAATAAAGAGGTATATACAGAACTAATTCATGTCGTGGATGAGTTTTTCCCTTGTCATGAGAGATACTGTGCACGGAGTGGGTACCTCTTCTGGAAGGTGTCAAAGAGAGCATCATGGACTATATCATCCATGCAGAAACTGATATCACAGTGCTACGTAACACAGGAAAAGTTTTAAGTGATAGCCTGCTGTCTGCAATGATATATTACATCATATTTAAAGAACCTTGAAAATTAAATATTTGTTCATGATGTGTTTTTGTTCTGCGTGTTCTTTTATGGAGGTGCTTCTTTGATTATAAAAAGTTTCACATTTGAATAAGGTAGTTTTTCCTCATATTAAAGGAAATATAGTTTTGAAAAAACAGCAAATCAGGATACAATGAACCTAGTTGAATGACCCCACGCAAAACTCTAATTGTATATTCACTGAACAACTGGAACAAATACAGAGGCTCTGACACGTCTTTTCAGCTTTGTAAGATCTGCTGCAGTCTTTCTGTCATTGACTAACAACAATGATGCTAGAAATTAATGTGAGTTTTGTCTCAGGTTCCCTATGCAGATGAGAAAGGTGTTTGCGTACTTCTGAGTGTTTTTTAATGATAAAATTGCTATTAGTCCACCATCAAATACCTTTTTGTTCACAAAGCTGTCAGCTCTAAAGTTGTCCAACCAAATATAACCATTTTTTTTGTTGGAGGCTTGCTTCCAAAAACATAGTCCAACCATTTCTAAAGAATTGTGTCATCTTTTAAGATTAAAAGTAGGGCAGTCTCACTTATCCGAAAATGCATTTCCTCAAAGGTATTTTTTTTATCAGAAAAGGACTGGGCTAAGAAGTATTAATATAGTAGTATAAGAACTCAGCAAAATGCTGATTTACTAGGTATTTACTAAATGTTGCTGTTGATAGCCTGCAGGAGCTGTATGGAAGGAGTGTTCTCTAATTGTTAAGCTTGACTTGGAGACTGCTGCCCCATCCCAAATCTGCCTCTAAACACTACAGTACCCCAACACACTAACCCTATGTTCCCGTGGACTGTCTAAAACCATGTAGTGGGTAGAGCAAGGGGACAGTTCAGCCCTCACTTTAAGAGGCTGCATCAGTGCAGACTGGATTTAGGCAGCAGGTACAATGGAGACCTAATGGCTGAAGAAAACACTTACATTCAGATGTTGATTAACTGGTTTGCTGCGTCTTTGTCACACGGACAGAAAATCACAAGGTAGAAAGAGGAAAAAGTTTAAAGTAGTTGTGTTTGACTGTAGGAATGTATTTTCAAGAAAAGGGTAAATGTTTGAATTCATGTTAGCCTAATGAGCAGCTTTTCATGTTTGGAAAATAATAGAACTGATGGATTCCTTGAATCAGTCAAACGATCCATTTAAAGTAGGGAGAGTAGGGAAAGTTGAAACATATTTAACACATCTCTATCAGATTTTCATCTATTATTTGTATTAAATAGAAAATATTTGTAGAAAGTGAATTCCTACCTGTCCCCTATACACCCATACAGTTTAACACAGAAGCTTAATTTAGCTCGCGACCAGTGGGACCCATGTCACAGACTCTGCATCTCACTGATAACAACAAACCAAAATAATGCATATTTGAACCATATATATAAATGCTCTGAACTTCCATATGAATGTTTTTTGCACCATGTCTTTTCTCCCACACTGTTTACATTTGATCACTGCTGCAATTTATAGAATGGAAATGTTCTAAAAACGAAATTTAGTTTTGTATACAGTCTGTGTATACAAAATGACAATAAATAAATAAATAAAAAGTCATGTTGACCCTTTATTTGCATAAAATATTTTAAATACTGTGTTCAGATTTATTTTAATTTGGTTACAAATTTATTTGGAAAAATTAAATTAATGATTTAATCCTGGGCCAAAACAAGAATTTGAAATATTATGTAAAACTATTACATTTAGAGTAACATTAATAACATTATTCCAGTTCTGCTATTCAAGCATTATTTACAGCAATATGATCCTCTAAAGTATTACATTTTATTTTCTAACACATGCACAGTCAAAATTAACAGAAAGCAATAATTAACGACTTCATGACCCAATGGTTGGTCCTGTGATGAACTGGTGAGCTGTCCAGGTGGGCCTCCTCTTCTGGCCTGATGACGGCTGCAGACAGACACCAGTTCCTGCTGTAACCTTGAAGTTTCATTGAATTGATGGATGAAGAACAGAGAACCCTTGACTGTGGACTAGACCTCCTCATTGTCCCCTTGAGGTTCATGATGCCTGAACCTCCATCATTCTGTTGACATCATCTGCTTCATCTGTGTCCTTTAGAAATTAGACAATGTAGAATTATTGTCAGGCTAATTTCTCTTTAGTCTCTCTGGTTTTCCTTCAATCTCCTCAATGAAGATTTAAACATTATCTTTCAAACAGCAGCAGTGAATCCGCTCCTGTGGACATTAAACAATCAAGAAATATGTTGATGTTGCTCCTCTAACTGACGGTTAAAACTTAGAAAGTTTCTGAAGGATATTTCTTTCATTACTCAGCCCACTTTACAGCAGCTTCATTTTAAGGTTCTCTTCAAGTCAAATATCAAGTTTAACAACCATAAATTAAAATGATTGCTTCAGGAAATCAAACATATTTGCTTTGCTAATGATCAAAATCTGACTTTAAACATCAGTGTAACTTTAAATGTATGAATAAAATTGAAATAAAAGTCTCCAATTTCACTTTAAAGCATTTTGAATCATTTTCATACACTCATTATGAACAAGCTTACCTTCTTCGCTTGTTTGTTGGATAATCTAAACCAGCTGAAAGAATAAAAATAACGTGAACAAACATGTAGCAGAGACCAGCAGGTCTGCAGCTCAAAGAATCAACTCACAGAAAAATGAGTCTCACCTCTGAAAGATGCAGACTGCACTGCAGAGCATTATGATCCCCAGGATCTTCAATATAACACAGAGACTGACTCCTGGCACCGGATTAAAGAAAACAAAATGAAACATTGAGAGAACAACTGAGACTCACTTGTAATATTTTGAATGATTCAAATCATTCAAAATATTACAAGTGAGTCATTCAAATGATTAACATTTGAATAATTCAACAACTCAACTTTTGAACTGTTTTTTAAAATTTAACACAAAAGGCCCTTAGATTAGATACATTTAACTTTCTGGGCCTATAAATGTGGATTCATTAAAAACCAAGAGTTACAATGTACCTTTAGTATTAAGAAGAATCACTGATGATCTCAGAGTCCCCAGATCATTTGCAGCCTCACAGTAATACTCTCCTCCCTCAGTAACATTGAAGCTGTAAACTTGCCCCACAGATACATTAATGGCTCCATGTTTGCTGTTCCTGAACCAGGTGAAGCTGGCAGGAGGCTTGGCTCTGCTGGAGCAGCTCAGCTCCACCCAGCTACCTGCTGACACCAAACCTGATGGACTGATGGATGCTGAGGTGTCTTTAGGAGCATCTGAGGAAAATGGGACACTCATTAACTTTATTGATCAGAAACAGCTGAACCATGACGTGCTGACAGGATCACTAACAGGAAACACTGAGAGTCACTTCTGTCTCTGCTGTCTTGCTTCCTCCATTCACAGGATATCTGGCAGAACAGCTGATGTTGTATCCATCAAGTGGGTCTGACAGAGTGATGGTCTCCTGGATTTTAGTTGTAAAGGTTCCATCTGTGTTTTTCTCTGTTTGTCTCTCAGATTCTTGTTGGAGATTCCAGGTGAGTTCAGGAGGTGAGTGTGGACAGGGAGTCACAGCTGAGCATCTTATAGTGACAGACTGATGCTCCTTCAGATCACCAACAGGGATATTAATGCTGGGACTCCAGGGAGAATCTGGGAATCCAAATTAAAAAAACGACAACTGTGGTCTTTTAACTCTGTCTAATTAAATCATTCGGCATTTGGTTTTCTTCTCTAAACAGAGTCAAGCTAAACGAAATCTACCTCATTCATTTTTTTGATACATTCTTTTCCCTATAGAGTTTTTTCTAATGTTATAGCTGCAGCGAGATAAACAGAAGATCAGAAACAAAAATTATTTTAAAGTGTTTTTTTCTGTTAATTTCTATTAAACCAGTGTGAGTTTTTCTGAACATTAATGTCATAGACTGATAATATTGAAGCTGAAAGTTTTCCAATATTACAGCTAAATCAGCACAAAAAATAAAAAACATAATTTCAAGCAGAAGCCTGTCTCTGGGAAATAAAAAAATAAACCAGGGTATCTTGCAGTAATAGTAAATTAGTGTGTAATAAACAATAGTGAATATTACTTAATGTAATTTTCAGATTTACAGTACTGAAGCTCTCTTACCTTTAACTATAATATCGAGAGGATCTTCACAAGCTGATGCTTTGAACGGCCAGTTCTCAATCCTGAAGAAGTACTTGTCTGTATATCTGGTCTTTACGTCAGGAAACAGAGTGGTGCAGTTTTTCTCTCTCAGGTTTCCAGTAATATTCAGTGAATAGGTGTTAACTGACCCACTGCTGTTGAAAATAATGATCTTTGGATCATCGTCAAAATTGGCAGCAACTTTCATCCAAACTCCATAGATAGTTCTGCTGCTGTCAAATGTGGTATGCTCTGTATCATAGCTACATGGGATTTCCAAACAAGATCCATTTAGAGCTTTAATTTGCTTTGGTGTAGTGATTCTGAGGGCTGGTTTTATATCACCACAATCAGCCAAAGTAGCTGTAAAAACAGAAAAATGATGAACATGATGTGGAGCAAAGTTTGCCGGCAGAAAAACTTTATGATTCAAAAACTCCAGTTCAGCAGCTTATCACAGGTGGAGCCTTTAAACAACACCAGCACCTCCTATTTCTAAATAAGGAAGTGAACAAAGAGCTCACCTGGAAGAAAGAAGACACTCAGTAACATGTTGACATTCAGCATTTTGTCAGACAGAGCTGCCATCAGATTCACACTCTGGAAACAAAACATTTAGATGATTTAATAAAGTAGGACTGAAGTTTGAGGCATTGGATGTACTGTAAATATTTGTGTCTATAAATGCCAAGGGTTTTGAAATATTTGGTTAAATGATCAGAGAAAGAAATGTAAACTTACCAGAATTTCTGCAGTAAAGTCAACAAGTTTAGTACTTAAACCAGTTGATGTGTTCAGATCAGTGGATCATTAGCTGTCACCAGATCTGTTTTTTAAAGGAGTCTACATCCTTCACACCCTTTGAAAGAGGAAGTCACATCATTCTTGTATCTTAAAATAATTTACTTTGTGCTAGATAACTATGGGGTTCCATTTGTGTCAAAAATAAAAAGAAGTCATATGAGCAGATGTGTCGTTGCTATGTGTCGTTGGTCTATGTCGTTGGTCTATGTTGCATGTATATGTAGATGTTGCATATGTGTATGTTGCATATGCGTTCGCTGCATATGTGTTCGCTGCACATGTCTATGTTTCATACGTCTACGTTGCACATGCGTTTGCTGCATATGTGGTTGATGTCGTTGGTCCATGCTGTTGGTTCATGTCGTTGGTCCTTGTCGTTGGTACGTGTGGCTATTGCCTGTTCTCTTCGCCATTAAAAAGTCTTGAAGTAGGTCATGTATGATCAATTTTTTCATTAGATATTACAAAAATGTTGGTCTTTCAATATCAGTGGTTTCAATAAATATTTTTTTCAAAATGCTTAGATTTCTACCTCGTATTTTCTTTAGGCATTAGTCAGGGCAGCTAAGAAGGTCGAGGGATCCTGTCCCCCTGAAGGGAGCGCTATTTCCCATAGATCCGCGGCCGGATTTTATTGTATTTTTTAATCTGCGATATATCTTCATTTCATTTTAAGAATGATTTTCACCCTCTGTATGTTTTTTAACTTCTCTCTCTTATTTTCTTCAGCGCAGCTCACAGTTTTAAGCAAATTCTGTAGTTTCCTATGGGGTTCCATTTGTGTCAAAAATAAGCAGATGTAAAATGTCTAGATGTTGTGCTGTTGTTGCATATGTGTTGTCTGCATATGTATAAGTTACTCATGTATTTGTTGCATATGTAGATGTTGCATATGTAAATGCTGCATATGTCTATAATGCATATGTAGATGCTGCATATGTCTATGTTGCATATGTAGATGCTGCATATGTCTATAATGCATATGTCTATGTTGCATATGTAGATGCTGCATATGTCTATGTTGCATATGTAGATGCTGCATCGGTTAATGCCTTTGTTCTCAGCCGTTGGTCCATGTCGTTGGTCCTTGTCGTTGGTCCATGTCGTTAGTCCTTGTCGTTGGTCCTTGATGCCTGTTCCCCTTTGCCATTAAAAAAAATGGAAGTAGATTTTTTTTTTGTTTATTAGAAATTACTGAAAGGTTGTCCTTTCATTATCAATAGCTCCAAAATTTTTAGATTTCGGCGAATCTATTTTAATCTTATTTACTTCAGGCATTAATTAGGAAGGCAAAGGAGGAGGAGGGGTAGGGGGGGGGCGCAAGTTCAAAGAGCGACGGGATAATAATGGGGGAGGGGGGGGGAGAGAGAGATAGGTAAATTTATAGGCTTAAAACTTTAAAATAACTCCAAGGGACCCTGAATCTATCCTGCGAATAAATGTGTGCTCACATTGGCAGAATTCAAAGTGCTTTAGATGGTATCTAGTGTCTGGATCACCGGGGTTTTCAATCGCGGCTCATCCAATCGAACATTTTCTCCGACACTAGGGAGCGTAATAGGCCAATGGACGCTGATAATACATATCCTTTGAGGACATTTAAAATTATCAAAACGCCACCAGTAATTCATAAAAAGGTTAACTCAAATAATAGGCCTTCATAGTAATGCATTTTGATGTTTAAAGTGATCAAAATGCCACCCTTTTTTATTCAGAGGCCCTGGGGTATGGAGGAACAGTCCACTCAGCAGCCTTCCACTTCACTTTGATAGCTGATATTTTGATTGCTTGATAAAAATGTACTTTTAAATTTTAAGTTTTAAAAACAAGATAATAGGCAATTTCACTAAAGTTAACACACAGTACAAAGACATACCATAAATGTACTTCAATAAGTAAAATTATTTCAAAAAGAGAGGTTAGCTACTGCATATTTTTCACATTTCCAACTCTCTACCTTTGTAATTTCAGGCTTGGCCAAACTAACTTGTTCACTAATGACACCCTGAACTTAATCATCTTGTAGAACGGAATGCCTAAGATTGGGGGAGAACATGCGACTATTTTCTGTTGCTTTCTGCTTCGATGGTTTTATAGGAATTCCCACTTTAATCTTTTAGAAAACGGTGATACTATTGACCTAGAATACTCTGAAGCGACAATAACAAAGGAACAATAATGTCAATGTAATATTGTTAGAATTTACCTTTCATGCCACTGTAGAAAAACTCAGAGCCTTATTTTCTGAACAAATATTTTAACTTTACTTGGGAACAAACAATGTATGTGGAAAACGATTGATAACAATTGAAAACTTCTTGTGTAATGATTGAAGCACAGAAACCAAGAGAAACCCAACCCCCCCTAACACCCCCCCCCCACACACACACACACACACACACACATTACACAAAACCAAAAGTTGGAGACTGCAGAATGCCTGACTTCATATATTCCACAAAGTTCTCGAATGTTGCATGAACACACACACACACTCACACTACACAAAACCAAAAGTAGTTATGAAAAATGTGGAAATGTCTGCCTTGCCAACTGCAAGGCTTCCAAACAGATGTCCATTCCAAAACAGTCGCTGTCCCTCAGAGGGTCAATTCTTTCCTGAAGGAGAATGGAAACCTGTCTTCTGATAATTTCTGGTGTGTCTGGAATGATCACACAATCGTCTGTATCCAATGGGGTTGGTCCTTCCCAGTCAACCCCATAGCGATCTTCGTCAATCTACAAAACACAACAGCATTTAAATGAAATAAATAAAAAAGTAGAAAAATAGTAGCAAATAGATTGTAAACATTTTTACTTGTTATGGTATGATTAAGAATCCAAACCTGCTCGCTGGAAGGGTCAGTTATGGAGGTGTTTGCCAGTAACTGACCCCTAATCCACAACTGTTGAGGTGATCTGCCTTGCTCCGTGGATAGGGAATGTCTGTCCCAAGCCACAGAAAACAGTTCTAAATGCCGATTTAGTCTGGGCAGCATTATGAAATGAATACATGCTAAATCCAGTTCACTATCAGGATTCAAAGCTGCAGTGTCAGCCAGATACTCCAGGGCATAGCGGTAGTTCACGGTGACAACACACCAAACGTCTCTCCACAGCCTCTCAATTCTTTGGTTATGGACACTGCGTCCCGTTATAAAACTTCTTCTTTCTGTAAAGAGCAATGCAAGGTGTAATTTTCTACAACCACATGATATTCTTCCATATACGGGAAGTATTCAGACCCCTTTAATAGTTTTCACTCTTTGTTCATTGCAGACATTTGCTAAAATCAATAAAGTTTATTTTGTTTCTCATTAGTGTACACTAAGCACCCCATCGGATCCTCCGTCAGACGGTTCTGCTCCATCCTCCAGCTGTGTTTAATCAAATGATTGGACTTGATTAGAAAAAGCACATACCTGTCTATATAAGACCTTACAGCTCACAGTTCAGTCAGAGCAAACAAGAATCATGTGGTCAAAATGAGACAAAGATTTTACTTTTTGGTGTTCATTCTAAGCAGTATGTGTGGAGAAAACCAGGCACTACTCATCACCTGCCCAATACAATCCATACAGTGAAACATATTGGTGGCAGTATCATGCTATGGGGGTGTTTTTTAGCTGCAAGGAAAGGACGGCTGGTTGCAATTGAAGGTAAAATGCGGTCAAGTAAAGAGATATCCTGAAGAAAACCTCTTCCAGAGTGCTCAGGATCTTAGACTGGGCCAAAGGGTTCACCATCCAATAAGACAATTACCTTAAGCACACAGCTAAAATAACAAGGGAGTGGCTTGGGAAAAACTCTGTGATCAGTCTTGACAGGCGCAGCCAGAACCCTGACCTAAACCCAATTGAGCATCTACGGAGATACCTGAAAATGGCCGTCCACCAATGCTCACCATGCAACCTGACAGAACTGGAGAGGATCAGCAAGGAATAATGGCAAAGGATCCCCCAACTAGGGCTGGGTATTGTTCAAAAATGTTCGGTTCCGGTACCAATACCGATACCTTCACTTCGATACCGGTTCTTGAACGATACTTTTTTCGATACCAGTTTTATAATATCAATTGGAAGAAAAAGAAAATTACACAACATAAAAAAGTACAAATCTTGAGTTTTATTTGAAGCTCTGATTTTTCCATTTACATTTTTCCTCTTACATAAAAAAAAATCAGTGTCTAATATTCACTGTTACATTGTGAGGACCTTTTTTACTTAGCAGTTTTCCTTTAGAAAAATTACCATGTCTGACAAACAAGCCCGTTGAATGGGATCCTACTGACAGCACACCGCTGGTATGTGGGGGTCTGAGCGGCTCCCACAGAAATATTGGAAGGCAGGATGAACTGACTGCACTGATTAAGTTTTCAGGTGGATTTTCCCACTTAAAAAAATAATAAAACTACTTTATTCCCACTAATCACAGCAAATATAGCAGCAAGGCAAATAAAGGATAGAGTAGCTCCACCCAACGCGCGTCAGACCGCGCAGCCAGAGCAGCAAAGCTTCTTCAGCCGCGCATCAGAACTAACTGGTACAACCAGCAAAAATGAAGCAGCAGACGTGATTTTGCTGCTCCTGCTGCGACCAGTTTGAAAGCAGCATGATTCACTCCGCTCTGGCTTTGCTCCGCCCACGGGCTGATGAGAGGAGGATGGTTGCGCTGGCTGTGGTCCGCTCTTCTTGCAGTCAAACACCGAGCAACTCTCTGCTCTTAAATTGTTTCTGTGCACGATGTATTGCATTGCGCACTATTGGCATCAGTCTTAATAAAGTGAAGCCGCACTTTTGACCTGGGGGGCATTTTAAAGGGGTTCCACGACGCTCACAACCAGTTCACAACAGATACACATGAACCCTGGCTGTAGGCGGGACCACCTGTGTATTTTTCCTGGATGAAGCAATCACGTGTTACAGCCAGTCACCGAAACTTGGTACCGAAAGACGAGGCATGTTTCGATACCCTGTAGAAGCGAAGTTAATGAGAAATAAAATGAACTTTACTCATTTTTGCAAATGGCTGCAATGAAACAACGAGTGAAACATTTTAGGGGGTCTGAATACTTTCTGTACTCACAGTACTTAAATAAAACTCTGACATGATGCTAAAGGACGTACCTCCCCCTCGTTCAGGATGTTCTAACATATATCGAGCTACTTCAACATTTTCTCCTCCTTTGTCACTTCGGACTCTGATGGGCAAGCCAAACTTCTGCACAGCTCCCAGGAAGGCTTGAAGAACTGTGCTAGATCGGTTGTAACTGCTGGCAGTGAGGAACATTATCTTACGACTGTATCCGTCTATGCCACCGTGAATCACAATTCTCCACCTTCAAAAAGGAAAAAAATTTTTTTAAATTAAACTGTTGTGACATATCCATTTGCATTTTCCAGAAATAGCTTACCGTATCAATTTGTGATTGCCATCAATGTGCCACAGTGCCAGGGGTGATGGTACAGAGTAAACTCTTCTCTGTATGATATTAATGCCAATGCCACGACAGATGGTGCCTACTGGATCCACCACCCTCATGGTTTCCATTACTCTGGATCTCTGGACTCTAGAAAACATTAATTAAATGTGGATTTAATACACTTTTGTAACGTAATCATTCACACATTTAATGTAACACCTACCTTAGTCCAACACTATTCAGATATCCTAGGACGGTTTTGATTCCAGAATCAGGACACTCCTGGATAAAACTGCACACCAATCTTTGGAGATCCTCACCGCTGATGTTGCTGTAATTCATTCTGACAGAGAGATTGCTGTCAGCCATCCTTCTTCGTACAGTGCTGTAGCTAACACCTAACAGTTCCCCAATTTCACGGACTGTGAAATTGTACTCTAACAAGTACTTTAGTTGATCTTCTGAAATGTCCCACGATGGCCGTCCTCGGCCACCAGATGTGATCATCGCAGGTCTAAATCCACCAGTGTGGTTATTTTTTTCCTCTAGGAAGCAAAGTACCATCTTTACGCTTTCCAAGATGTCATCGATATAAGTGAATATTTCCGTTTGTTGAGCTCGTAATAAGATGTTATAGATGTCCTCATAGCGTTGCTGAAGGAAATCCAAATCAAATTGTGATGCATTAGCCTCAAAATTTTCAGACAACCGTCGACATTGAGTGTAGAGGTACTGCATCAGTTGATGGCTGCGCTGGTCGTCTTCAGAACTATAAAAAAAATACAGGTATTGTTAATGTTGAAAGAAGCACATGCAAAATAAAATCTAAGATTCATAGTGAAAACTTATCAAATTCTATGTTAAAATAATGTAAGTTTCCACTTTTTTCTTGGTAACATTGTCATTGTTGTGCATCTTTATTATTTTACATTTCTTTGTTTTTTTTGCCCCATGTTTTCTCTCCCAGTTTAAATTTGATAACTGCTAGTGTTGCGCCCATGCCATTTTTTGGCGCCGATACCGATACCCGATACCTGGCTGTGCAGTATCGTCCGATACCGATACAATACTAATGTAAAATAATTGCCATCATGGCTTTGTCAAGCTGCTGCCTACCTTTGTGAAGCAGGAAAAAAATCTAATACAAAGTGAATCCAGTAGAACTTTTTATTGCCTACCAGGAATGGGTGACAATAGTTGAATAAACTTAGGGCTCTCAAAATGGTATCGGTGCCCTATTTGTTGGTACTCGCCGATACCGATAACACCATTTTAGGGCAGTATCGGGGCCCCGTCCGATACTGGTATCAGTGCAACACTAATAACTGCCGCACAAATTTCTTGAAAGCTGTACAAAACGACATCTCATTTGTGTACAGTATGTATAGAAAATTACAATAAAAGTTGTATAAATCTAATTGCATTTGTCAAGCGTTACATCAATTTATATATATTGTTTTCTCTCCTTTTAATAATCAATGACTGTATCAATAATTTCTTCCATTAATCTGAAAAGAGTCCGTTTTGGTGAAGAAATTATCAATAAACAAACATTTGCAATTTAGCAAAAAAAAAATTCACTGCACATTTTAATTGAATTGTGAATGGCAATAAACATTTACAGTTTTCTCTTAATTACGGCTGTAACTAGATTATTGCTAGATTTTCTATAGCAAAAGGGATATTCTGGAGTTCTTACCAGTGCTCTAGGTTATCAAATTAATTGAAGACTACTTTAATCATTGATTAATCACGATTTTTCATATATATATATATATATATATATACATACATACATACATACATATATATATATATATATATATACATATATACATACATACATACATACATACATATATACCGATTCTAGCTTCCAATTGCAGAAATGAATAAAGGCCGATTCCAATAAATTTTACCCTACTTTCAGCATCTTAAATCTAATTTAGTTTTTTTTCCTAATGCTCTGACACGATTTGTTTTAATTTTGTATTATATAAATAAATTATCAATTAACTGAACAATAATCTGAGAAGTGTCCAAAAATTTTAATGAGGTTCTTTTTGGGAACACCGTAGTTTAATGTTTTTAAAAAGTTCATTATCAAAAAATTTGTTTAAATGATGAAGTATGTAGAAGAATTAAGCTCCTGTCTGGTTAAGGTCCTTGTTGTGGTTTTCCCTTTCAAAAGAAAATCATACATGACCAGGTTGTGATGTGTGCATGGCTCTGTTCGAAAACCTGGGCTGCATCCTCCAAGGATGCGGTCTACCTAGACTGGATCCTTGGAAGTCCTTAAAAATAAGGAGACCAGAAGAGTTTTGGCTGTGGATTTGAACAGGTCTACCCTTCGGCGGGTTTTACCGCTGTGTGCTCTGTTGCTTAGCAACCGTGAAAGTTGACACACTAAGCAGGAAAAGAATGAAAACCAAAGTTTTCCAAAACTATTTGTTTATGTATTTCTTTTTTTTTGTGAAGTGAACAAAGACTACATTAACAGGAATCCAGAGTGGAATAAATGTTCCAACCACCGGGAGCAGGAACAAATCAAATCAAATGTAATGATAGAAACCTTAGTCAGTTAAATAACCTGCTGCTGTCATTCTGCACATCTCTGATGTTGCTGCTATTTTCAAATATCCATTACTGTAAAAATGTCCATAGCTGCATATAGGTTATTTATCCCCCAGTTTTATATTGTTAAAACACTTTACAGTATTTTATTGTTTATGTTTTAACTCTTCCCTATTATGTTATTCTTATACATTTTTCTAAGGTCCACATTTATGTGACCATTTTCAATAATCTTTCTGCTGCTGTAAATTTGCCCATTGTGGGACAATAAAGGGATTTTCTATTCTATTCTATAAAAGGAGTAGAAAGATATAAGTAAATCTAAACAATGTATTTATAAAAAATTATATCTGCAAAATCTCTGATATTCAACAACAAAAAATACGTAGTTAAGCATATTGTGCAAAACAGCAATAAAAAGATAAAAATCCTATCAGATTTATAGTCCCCACCCTGCAGATATATTAGAATCTGTCCTTAAATTACAGCCAAACCCATTTACACAGTAACAGATAAAAACCTTTAGATAAATCAAACATTACCGCCACATATCTGACTCAATAACCATTAAAACAACTATTTTCATTCATCTCAGACGGAACTATTAAATGACTTGTATTATATTAAACTGAACTTCCAATTTTCACCACAGTTCGGCGCCAAGTAACCTTTCCTCTGATCACGGCTTGCGTGGTCTCGCAATGAAACCTGTGATATCCAAAGATACCGAGGGTACGTCGGACCCGTCCTTTAAGTCGGGCAAAAAGAAGGACGCATTTTAAGGCCGCATAACGAGGACTCTTGGAATCCGACCAGACCTGACGTAATCGGCCTTTAGGATACGGATATGTTCACGCCCGTAAAAAAGTGATTCCCTGGTTTTGAGCGCGATGCATCCATTGTAGCGTTCGCGGCATTCAGCGACCTTAGTAGTCTACTTTTGGTATGCCAGGACACGACTAATACAAAATATTTGGAATATACTTACCGTGTGGACATTTTCACTGCGACCACTGTTTCATCATTCATTCATTCTTCTTCTTCTTTTGATTGATGGCGAACGTTTCCACTGTTGTTGCTACGAACATCAGCAAAGGTCTACCGGAAGTACTCAATGTGGCGGGTAAATGGACGGAAGTACCTCAACAACACCAAAATTGGCGCAATAAAAAAATATCATTATTTGCGGGACGTTGTCTAGAAAGGTAAGAGTGAACATTTCATAAGTTAAAAATGTTACACAAAAAATATTTTTTTTATAGTAGTATTCATCTTAATTGATATTACTGTTATTTTAACATTGTAATAGCATGTCATATCAGTAATTTGGTTTTGCAGATAATGTTATAACTTCACATATGTATAGCATATAGTAGCATATATATATATATAGATATATATATATATATATATATGAAAAAAATTACTCAGAAAAAAAGTAAGTTAAGTAATGTTAAATTTTTATTGCTAAATTGAAAAATGAATTTATAATGCAGTGGTTTCGCAAGTTTTGAGTAGATTACAGTGTTAGAACATTGGCTGTGCACTAGAGCATTATGCAATTTGGCAATATATCATTTATATAGAATTGTGATCGTTATCAAAAAAATAAGTGCTTCGCATTGAGAGTGAACTGTGTAACCTGGGACGTTTGAAGTCATAAATCGTCACACGGATATCTGTATATGCACAGACCTTCAAATATTTCAATTTATTTCCTGTAATGTAGACCATTAATGCTTATTGCTACAGATGTTGGAATATATCTAAAAGCATGTGCACAACCCAACATTGTTATTGCAACCAAACCTGGTTAATAGCATTTTTTAAAAAGTGACAAATTAGACCCCATGTAAAATCATTTTTTTTACCTTGACTAGGACCAATGGTTTGGTAAGGTTGTCCATTATGTTAATAAGTATGTTGCACTGGTGAAATCTCTGCTAATTCTGGTTTCACTTTTTGTCACAGATTCCCAAAATGGACAGAGGAAGTGTTAAGGAAGAAAATATTCTAAAATAGTTAACTTTGGAAAAAGGTTGGCTTCTCTCTTCCTTTCCCAGGTTCATCTCGGCGAGCTGCATGTGGCCACAAGGAAAACCAGCAATGCGTGTTGACGTAACAGAATTACATAGTTTAATTCAATATAAGACAATGCACAAACTTAGAAATAAGACAATGCATAAACTTACACCAGAAACTGCAGAACAACGGAGATATACATTCAATTACCTGACATAAATGGAGAGAAGGAAAGAAAGCAAAGACGTACAAAGACATCTTTGGAGAGTTGCAAGAGCAAATCTGATTTGTTACTTCTATGTAGAAAGCTTTATCCTCTTGTATTTAATTTATTCAAATAAGGCTGGCTTTTGCTCCTCCAACCAGGAGCTATCTCTGACACTCAGAAAAACTTAGAGCTTTCCCTAATTTACGGCCTGGCGTCCAGGAATTCTAACGTCTTCTGGCTAAAGAAAACATAAGATAAGACCTCACAGAATAGCTGTTGGAATGCGGGGGCCTCTTCCTGCCATAAGTTCTCAGGAACAAACTTAAATTCAGTCCTTTGGTTCAAGGAAAGGTTATCTTCACAAACTTGTTCAGAATTAAGAAATATGTTCAAAATGAGAGTGCTCAACATACCTTTTACACATGCCATAAGATTAACTGTATTAAAAACTAAAAATAATAATTTTCTTCAACAGAAGTCAAAGACCATTGTATGTAACAAATATACAGTTTTCATATTGTTGACAGACTTCCAACATGTACTACAGATCCATTAACTTAATCTATATCCGCCCTTTTAACAGTCCTGAAGAAATGCGTGCATTGCTCCAGCAAATGCAGCGCACTACAGCTCTGCTGCTGGACAGAGTGGAACAAGCTCCATCTGCTCCACCACAACCCAGTTTGCCAGCTACACCAGTCCAGCATCCTCCCACTTGTTTCCCTAGAGTATCCTCCCGAATGCCACCTTTGTCACGGCTACAGCCTGCATCATCCTGTAACACCCCACCTACTGAATCAAGCCACACGATGCCTGGTCCATCTTGCCATATCCCACCTGCTCAAGCTTCTCCCTTCCAAGCTCTTCCACCTCGGCACACTGTCTATCAGCCCCGTACTGACAATGTTCAGGCCCACTTGTCAAGGCTGTTTCGGCCTCATCAAGGTGGAGTAACCAGTGGGGTTAGGAAGAGGAAGCGGGAGACCCCTTGGTCACATATTTTTATTTGTTTACCTGAGACACAATCATGTGTTATTCCAACAACTGAGGAGTCTTGCTTCTATGCAGCTTGTGGATTGGGGAAAAAAAATGTGTTTTTCCCACACAATGAAGGAGACCATTCATTCTTCAGCGAGCATCTCTTCTCTGCGTTCCCCCAACTTAGAGATGCTGGTGGGTTTGTCTTGGCACGTGGCTGCAGGGGAAAGACCTTAGAAGAGCTTCCCATACCACCATTGGGATACAGCCTGAGCTATATACGATCAGCTTCATCAAGGGCTCCCTTGTACATAATTCCCCTCCAACAAAGCCTTACTCTGACGCCTCCGCCAGTTGATGATGTAGGTTTCAATCTTTACCGAAACATGTGTGTGCTTTATATTGTCTGGACGTTCAACTTATTTTTATTTTTTTGTACAATGTGCATAGGCCCCGAAAGTGATGGAAAGGTGTCTCACCTGCCAATCCTTAATTCCCCTTTGTGACTTGGCTGCTCATATCCAGGAGTGGTAAAAATGACCGTTAATCTTTTAAAAACATAGAGCATTATATTAGAAAATAGAAGACAACTGGTTACTGTGCAAATTGTGTATTTGCAAATGATTAACTGTTTATTATTATTAGCACTTTGAGATTTGATGTCAAATGTAAAGTGCGTTATAAATAAAATTCATTATTATTATTATTATTAGAGTAACAAAATTTAACTGACTGGTTCCATCTCTCTTCGGTTTTCTTCTTTCTACAGTACACAAGACGAAGCAAGCAATGACACGTACGGCCCATACTCATATCAATATCTTCAAGAAATACATGTGAAACATTTATCATAGTGATGAATGCTGTTTTACTGTTGGGGGGTTCACAGAGAGGACATGGATGAGGAGCTAGCCATGGCTATTGAGCAGTCTTTGCAGGTCTGTAAATGTTTCTTAAACAAAGATTTAAATAAGTAAATACTGTTCTGGTAAACAAAACTTTTCTATTATACTTATATGATTTTTTTCCCCCTAACTTTTCATCAGGAAATGTCACCTGTGCAACAGTAAGTGTATATCGTGTTCACTTTAATAACAGACACAAAGAAAAAATACTTTTTTTAAATGTAATTTTTTTTTATTTTTGTTTGGCAGGCAATCAATAACTGTTACAGCTGATGAGGTTGAAGCAGCTTCCACTTTGGCCACAGGTTTGATGAAGTAAGTGTCTTGGTTATTATTTCATTTACCTTTGGGATAAATAAAGTACTTTTAAATTTGTGTTGAATTGAATTATAAGTTTATGATTAAGTCTTTCTATATTTCCTTTTTATTATTATTTCATTCTTAGTGTGCAAATATGTGATGTGTTGTTTGTGCATTTCTTTGGATTTAACTTTCCAGTTTATTCTTGTTCTCTATACATTGAGTCATTCTGGTAAGCCCGTAGGTCAGTATTTCTGCTCAGTTCTAGAGATGTTGGTCACCGTCCCTGTTATGGCTCCTCCCCAGCTGTTCCTCATAACATTGAGTTTTCTGGTACTCACAGTGTGTTCCAAGAGCAACACCTTCTATTAGAGGTTGAAGCTGTTGGGGCACGTCAGGGTGTTACAAGGTATGAAATTTGACACAAATATGATCCGATTATTATGTTGAAATCCTTAAAGCTTAAATATTTGGTATTGTAGTGCTCAGCAGCACATCCGGGAGCAGGAAAGAGTGGAAACCTTAGAACTTGTCACCATAAATGAAGGAACAAGCGAGTAAGTTTTATGCACACTTGAATTAGTTTCAAATATTAATAGATGTTCTTTGATTGACTTGACCATCTCCTTAGTTTTTATCAGATGCCTTTTCTAAGACAACCATTGTATTGTATATTCTTTACACATAAAAAGAAAACTGCTTTTTCTTTTTTTTCCCCTTTTTTTCAACAGCTCTCCCGACTTAAAGACTGTTCTTGAAGCTTTAAAACAAGGAGTTCAGGGAGGGTCAGCAGCCATCCACAACTGCATAAATGTGTGCCGCGAGTTCCTGCTAGAAGGCTCTTTTAGAGCTTTTAGAAGAGCACACTTCAGTCCCCTCCATAGTTTAAGTGTAATGTTTGTGGATAGTGAGGGACAGACTGAGGGGGCTGTGGATGACGGGGGTCCCAGCCGCGAATTCCTGCGACTCCTGGTTGCATCACTAAAAGACAGCCGCTACTTTGAGGGGCCAGAGGGCAGCAAAAATCTGTCACTGGTACCTCGGGGTAGGTAGCAATAATACCTGTTTAGACATGACGTTCTTATGCTGTAGGAGCCATTCAGTTTTTAATTTATTCAGAGGTTTCGGTCTATTTTGCAGGTCTAGAGTTTGGTGACTACAAAGTCATTGGCCAAATGCTGTCCCTGGCCCTTCTCCAAGGAGGAGTACGGCCCTCTTTTTTATCAGAAAGGCTGTATACCCTGTTGTGTCAGCAACAAACAGGTCCAGTAACAGTAGAGGAGGTTGGCGATTGGGAACTGCGCCAGCACCTTGATAAAGTGGGTTGCACAATTTCATATATCTTTATGTATATTTATGTGTGTGTATACATACGTATATATATATAAGTATGTGTGTGTGTTTTCATTTACAGATAAAGACTGCAGAAACTCTGGAGGAAGCCCAGCGGGCTGTTGGTGAAGCTTTTCCGGCACTATGTACCCTTGGCTGTGCAAGGACCCTCCAAAACATGGAGAGCCGTCAGGCTCTCATTGAGGAGGCAGCAAGGGCCCATGTCGAGGGGCGCGTTAAACCTGCACTGGACCAGTAAGTAGAATCCCATGTACTGAATATTAGGTGTCAACAGAAATTCACTGTTAACAAAATATTTGGTTGTGTTTGTTTTTGGGTTTTGAATTTTTTATCTAACAGTCATTATACAGTAGTGCGACATACAGACTGGGTTATCAACAGACAACTACTGTGTAATACAAATGTCTTTTAATGTTTGGGTAGGGACGCAATACATTGAACTTACTAATGGTAGCATTTACGCGTGCTTTACATGGAACTAGAGCTTACACTCTTCATTTAGCCAGTTCTGTAATTTGGCTGATATGTTGGCACTAAAGATTAAACTGACTTTTCACTTTCCTTGTGCAACCTAAGATGGTGGACTATGAACTGTTATTTACAAACCGTGAACCATGTCTGGGGGGAGGGTGCTTCAGCTTTCTAGACTTAGACCGTTAAATTGCGTCTTCAATATGCATAAAGTATTTAATAGAACAAATCAGATCAGAACTAGGCTGGCTGTGCTTCTGCAGCAAGAGGAGTAGAGAAAGCAAATTCTGTGCTGTGTGTATATTCTATAAAAGTAACATCTGGCAGCAAATTCTGTATTATTTCTCTGAAAAAAAAGAACCCTGATCAATCTTGCCATGGGCGATCCAAAAACCTATACAGCTCTGTGAGGAAAACTTTGGATAAAGATTAGCCTGTTGGCTTTGCCCCAGCCTCTGCCGCACCACTGGAGTCCCTGCTTTTACAAAGATGCTTTATTTTAATGTATTTATACCAACAGCAGCAGAATAGAATTCAATTCAGTTACATTTCAGTTTATTTATATAGCACCAATTCACAACAAATGTCATCTTAAGGCAGTTTACAGTTCACCAGATCATATGGCAAAATTGATTCAAAGTTTTCTCTCTAAGGAAAACCAGTTGAAGGCATCACCTTATTGACCCTTCCCTCACAATAAGCATGCTTTTAGCGACAGTGGAGAGGAAAAACTCCCTTTTAACAGGAAGAAACCTCCAGCAGAACCAGGCTCAGTGTGAGCGGCCATTTGCTGAAGCCGACTGGGGTTCAAGGAGACAGAAGCAGAGATACAAAAAGCAGCTGCAAAAGGCGGCCCCGTCCAGGAAACACACAGCCAGTCAGACAAGCTCTAAGCCAAGTCCCATGTCAGAGGATGAAGAGAGCACATCCAGCCAGTCACAGTCAGAGAAACAGGACCACACTGGAAAAACAGCAATCTCCAACATCTATAAACAAAGGGGTTCATGGCAGCAGCACAGCTGAGATTTCTCCCCAGGATGGTGTAACAGTCAAATAGGAACAGACGAGGCGAACAGAATGGTGCCAACAGATAGGAATATGGTAGGACGAGTGTAAAAGGGGCTAAGGATGTGTAAATAAAAGTTCTCCATTCTTTTTCTCTAATGTCTGGATGAGTAGCAGGACACTGATTCAAGTCTCAGTCCGTCTTTGTCTATTTGACCTTTGCTTTCTTGACCTTTTCTGACTGGAGTGATAATAAATGTTTCCTCACAACTTCCCTATACGTCATTGGGCTGCTTTACATAAATGGCCCCCAGTTAATTGTCATGCATCAAGCTTAAAAGCCCTAGACTTTGATTCAACTTAAGAAAACAATGCCTGGTATTTAACTTCCTGGGTCTTCTCATGGAAAGTGAAGTATTGTTAATTTTTATGTCCAAATCTATCAGGGGTGTGAAAATTTGTTTTGGGCAAGCCTTTACAGATACATGGTTGTGCAAGCCAAAATATTAAGAGCTTTTATGTCAAAATGTGCTTTCCTGACAGGCTCATTGAGGGGTTGGATTGCCTCAAGGTGGCTGAGGCAATGAGGGCCCATCCTGACATCCTTCGACCCATCTTTGTTTATGGAGATACCAAGTTGACAGTTCAGGACATGATGACCCTGTTTGAGATCATCTTCTCTCCACCTGGAAGCAATGCCCGGAGAAGTGAAAACTTGACCATAAGCTTTTGGAGGGACTGGCTTATTGAAGTTGGCGGTATGTTGGGATACACAAAATGATTTGGTTATATACAAATTTATATACAAATTTAAAACTAATCAAACATTGTTTCTCCACTTTTTAGATGGTTCGAGAGCAGTCACTCTGGAAAAGATACTGATCTTTGTTTCTGGAGTGGAACAAATCCCTCCACTTGGCTTCCCCCAGAGGCCTCAAATACAGTTTCTGCACCCCCCCCTGGAAGATAGTACCTGGCGGCGCTATCCCGAAGCCAACACATGCAGTATTATTTTGAGGCTTCCGATTCATGCAACATTCGAGAACTTTGTGGAATATATGGAGTCAGGCATTCTGCAGTCTCCAACTTTTGGTTTTGTGTAATGTGAGTGTGTGTGTGTGTGTGTGTGTGGGGTGGGGGGGGTGGGGGGGGTGTTAGGGGGGGTTGGGTTTCTCTTGGTTTCTGTGCTTCAATCATTACACAAGAAGTTTTCAATTGTTATCAATCGTTTTCCACATACATTGTTTGTTCCCAAGTAAAGTTAAAATATTTGTTCAGAAAATAAGGCTCTGAGTTTTTCTACAGTGGCATGAAAGGTAAATTCTAACAATATTACATTGACATTATTGTTCCTTTGTTATTGTCGCTTCAGAGTATTCTAGGTCAATAGTATCACAGTTTTCTAAAAGATCAAAGTGGGAATTCCTATAAAACCATCGAAGCAGAAAGCAACAGAAAATAGTCGCATGTTCTCCCCCAATCTTAGGCATTCCGTTCTACAAGATGATTAAGTTCAGGGTGTCATTAGTGAACAAGTTAGTTTGGCCAAGCCTGAAATTACAAAGGTAGAGAGTTGGAAATGTGAAAAATATGCAGTAGCTAACCTCTCTTTTTGAAATAATTTTACTTATTGAAGTACATTTATGGTATGTCTTTGTACTGCGTGTTAACTTTAGTGAAATTGCCTATTATCTTGTTTTTAAAACTTAAAATTTAAAAGTACATTTTTATCAAGCAATCAAAATATCAGCTATCAAAGTGAAGTGGAAGGCTGCTGAGTGGACTGGTCCTCCATACCCCAGGGCCTCTGAATAAAAAAGGGTGGCATTTTGATCACTTTAAACATCAAAATGCATTACTATGAAGGCCTATTATTTGAGTTAACCTTTTTATGAATTACTGGTGGCGTTTTGATAATTTTAAATGTCCTCAAAGGATATGTATTATCAGCGTCCATTGGCCTATTACGCCCCCTAGTGTCGGAGAAAATGTTCGGTTGGATGAGCCGCGATTGAAAACCCCGGTGATCCAGACACTAGATACTACGGAGCCCCACTATGAATTCTATGGGGTTCCATTTGTATCAAAAATAAAAAGAAGTCATATGTGCAGATGTGTCGTTGCTATGTGTCGTTGGTCTATGTTGCATGTAAATGAAGATATATCGCAGATTAAAAAATACAATAAAATCCGGCCGTGGATCTATGGGAAATAGCGCTCCCTTCAGGGGGCCAGGATCCCTCGACCTTCTTAGCTGCCCTGACTAATGCCTAAAGAAAATACGAGGTAGAAATCTAAGCATTTTGAAAAAAATATTTATTGAAACCACTGATATTGAAAGACCAACATTTTTGTAATATCTAATGAAAAAATTGATCATACATGACCTACTTCAAGACTTTTTAATGGCGAAGAGAACAGGCAATAGCCACACGTACCAACGACAAGGACCAACGACATGAACCAACAGCATGGACCAACGACATCAACCACATATGCAGCGAACGCATGTGCAACGTAGACATATGAAACATAGACATGTGCAGCGAACACATATGCAGCGAACGGATATGCAACATACACATATGCAACATCTACATATACATGCAACATAGACCAACGACACATAGCAACGACACATCTGCACATATGACTTCTTTTTATTTTTGATACAAATGGAACCCCATAAATGTGAGCACACATTTATTCGCAGGATAGATTCAGGGTCCCTTGGAGTTATTTTAAAGTTTTAAGCCTATAAATTTACCTATCTCTCTCTCCCCCCCCCCTCCCCCATTATTATCCCGTCGCTCTTTGAACTTGCGCCCCCCCCCCTACCCCTCCTCCTCCTTTGCCTTCCTAATTAATGCCTGAAGTAAATAAGATTAAAATAGATTCGCCGAAATCTAAACATTTTGGAGCTATTGATAATGAAAGGACAACCTTTCAGTAATTTCTAATAAACAAAAAAAAAATCTACTTCCATTTTTTCTAATGGCAAAGGGGAACAGGCATCAAGGACCAACGACAAGGACTAACGACATGGACCAACGACAAGGACCAACGACATGGACCAACGGCAGCATCTACATATGCAACATAGACATATGCAGCATCTACATATGCAACATAGACATATGCATTATAGACATATGCAGCATCTACATATGCAACATAGATATATGCATTATAGACATATGCAGCATCTACATATGCAACATAGACATATGCAGCATCTACATATGCAACATAGACATATGCAGCATCTACATATGCAACATAGACATATGCATTATAGACATATGCAGCATCTACATATGCAGCATCTACATATGCAACATAGACATATAGACATATGCAGCATCTACATATGCATTATAGGCATATGCAGCATTTACATATGCAACATAGACATATGCATTATAGACATGTGCAGCATCTACATATGCAACATAGACATATGCATTATAGACATATGCAGCATCTACATATGCAGCATCTACATATGCAACATAGACATATAGACATATGCAGCATCTACATATGCATTATAGGCATATGCAGCATTTACATATGCAACATAGACATATGCATTATAGACATGTGCAGCATCTACATATGCAACATAGACATATGCATTATAGACATATGCAGCATCTACATATGCAGCATCTACATATGCAACAAATACATGAGCAACTTATACATATGCAGACAACACATATGCAACAACAGCACAACATCTAGACATTTTACATCTGCTTAAATGGAACCCCATAGGAGAGTGAGGTGGATCCAGCAGCAAAACAGCGTTTTCCTGATGGAAATACCGGTGTTACGTCGAGCTGCGTTTCCCCATCACATACGGTTTCCTCTGCATCTCCGCACAGCGCAGGCGGTATTTTATTTTAAACATTATTTGATGGCCTTTGTGGCAGGGATGGAGATCCATATTTTATGTCACACACAGAGTATACATCTAGATAGATAGATGGATAGATAGATGTTGTAGTATCTATAACAACCCAAACACACAGGATTTCAGAATTAGACATCCCCAGTTATTAATTTCATATACTCACCAGATCTGAATGCCCTGTTAAAAAACTTCACATCGCGTTCCCTCCTGATGTCATTTACGTTGAGTTACAATAAATGCAAAACTCTCTGCAGGTTCTTGTCTTTGTCATCCACTCTATTCAGCTGGCTTTGGAAACACACGGCGAGAAGGTGGGGGCTGGGTGGGGAGGGTTACGAGGGCGAGAAACGCAAAAGTAACGCAATAGTTACTTTTACTAGTAACTAGTTACTTTTATTGTGGAGTAACTCAGTTAGTAACTCAGTTACTTTTTGGGAGAAGTAACTAGTAGCTATAACTAATTACTTTTTCAAAGTAACGTGCCCAACACTGGTCACAGCTGGGTACAGGAAGCATAGGCTGGGTTTTTTTTTCTTTCACCTTTTCTTACTCATTGCACTTTGTTAGTTGTCTGTCTTCCTTTATTTTATTCGTCTGCTGCTTCCCTGTGGTCCACACAATTACAAGCACATGGTTTGATGCTACCTGGGTCTAGGTATAACTATTTATTCAGAGGCATGTACTTTTCATCTTCTCACTCACACCTATAGTGAATGTAAGATATGTGACATGGAATGTGCATGGAGCTGGCACCAGAGGGAAACAGTTTAAGATTTTTAACCAGCTTAAAAGATTAAATGCAGACGTCTTATTGCAAGAAACCTATAAATCAGCGACAACTGTAAGTGATCTTAACTCCCCTAAGTTCCCTGATGTGTTTGCGGCCAGCTATAACTCTAGACAGAGAGAACATTTTAATACACACAAACATCAGTTTTACAATATTAGACAAAATAATAGATCCCGAAGGCAGATTCATCATAATTAAAATAACTATCCATACCAAAAGTTACGTATTGTCAGCATATATGGTCCAAATGTTGACGGCCCCTCATTCTTCCACAAACTTTTCCTCACACTTTTAAAGCACGGGGACTGTCCTCTAATTATTTGGGGTGACTTCAACTTTGGTCTAAATGGAAAAATAGACAGATTGAATACAACAGGGACTCAGAACAGTTGGCAATCATTAAATGTAGTCAAACAATACATGAGCGATCTTGGTCTTTGCGATGCATGGCGATCTCTTCATCCTAACATTAAGGAATACACTTTCTTTTCTAATGTCCATCATTCCTATTCTTGTTTGGACTATTTCTTAATTTCTTAATTTTGTTACAGACAACGCTGCAAATATGGTTTGTGCAGTGGAGATAATGAAGCTCATGCATGTCTGCTGTGTCCCAACTTTGCCCCGTCTGTGCGCTCGAGAGAGGCTTTTTCACTTTTCACAAACAAGTTTGCACTTTTGAGAGAGTTTTGTTCACATCTCAAGTTTAAACTGTCCGATTTACAAGTTTGCACTTTGTGTTTAATATGACAGGAAAAAATAAAATACATGAGTGTTTTGAAACACAGTTGAATCACTTTCATTATTGTAAAAACAGATAGAATCAAAATTAATCAATTTAGAACTGTATGAATCAAAATCAAATCGATTCAGGAATTTGGCAAAAATACCCAGCCCTAATCAACAACAATTATTGAATATTTCCAGGACTTCACCATTGAAACAGGACTTCACCATTGAAAATCACCAGAGCTATAGTTACACTGACAATGCCTACTTGCATGACAATTGGATGTTGTAATACATCGGGTAAAAGTGAGAAAAAAATTAGTTATTTCCAATTCCTGATCCTCCATGGACGGGTTCGTCGGTGGATTGCCAACTTGAAGAGGGAGGATTGGCCATAATATAAGGTAATTCTCAAAACATTTAGACTCTTACTTGTTCTAAGTGTTTTTTGCTGTGAGTAGAGAGGTGACAAAGGACTATGACACAAGCATTTCCATCATTGTAAGGAAGGAAGACAAACTCTGGCTAGATCAGAACAGGGCTTAATACCATGCAATAAGGGCTGTATGATGTCTTGTTCTCCTTTTCAAAGATGCAATTTAATACCAACTGAATGAAATCCATCGATCTATTTTTATTTAACTGGAGTGAATAGTTGAATACTTTTCCCCCACGACACCTCATATATTAAATATGAGGTGTCTGTATAGCGTACAGAATAAAGATGTCCTCCACTACACATTTAATTTGAAAGTCGGCTTTATTTTATTCTGCAGAGCCAAAAATGTTTCTTTTAACATCACAGTTCACCACACACATATATCAGCTGCTCATTCTCTGAATGACCGAGAACACACCGTAACATTATGAAGTTCTACACCACAATATAAACAATAAATCAAAGCCTTTGCATCTATTTTTTATCAGTTTCATTATAGATTCTTTAGCAAATTTAATGAAATACATTCAACCATTCATATTTAAACAAATCATTAATCAGATTAATCAAAACCTATTTTAGGTTATTTACTACACTTGACGAACTACTCCTGAACAGTGTGGGCTCATTGTTTACTCCCCAGCCCCGCACTAAACTCACGTCGGAAATATTCGCCAATCAACCACACAGTTCCAACCCTACGGAAGAGGATTAAGGTCACTGAAAAAATGAAAAGGGCTAACTAATTTTATTTCTGTATAATATAAGAAAAAAGGTCAGAATGCTGACTTTAATCTCAGAATTATGACTTCAATCTTACAATACTGACTTTTTTCTTCTTCTTAACAAACATGTTAGAAACAAGCTGTAGCCATGTCTGTTTTAGAGACTTAACCAGCTCTCTTGTTTTAATCACCTTCTGGTGTTCCATTAATGAAATAGCATCACCGGGTACCCCTCGGCACGTAAAAAGTCACCTAATTCGGTAATTTTCCACCAATGTGTTACTGGCCCTCCCAAACTACTCACATCTTTGTCAGTGAAGCTGAGTGCTCCCGCGTCTCTTCCTTCATGGTGCCAATCTACATTAAAATCCAAAATTTTGAGATTAAAGTCAGAATTCTGAGATTAAAGTAAAAAATGTTAAAGTTTTTTTTTTTTTTTTACACTGGCCCTAATGCTCTTCCGAACAAACATCTACATGAAGATCCAAAATTCTGAGATTAAAGTCAGAATTCTGAGAAAAAAAGCTAGAATTCTGAGAAAAAGGTCAGAATTCTGAAAAAAAGTCAGAATTCTGAAAAAAAAAAGTCAGAAGTCTGAATTTTTTTCATATTAAACTGAAAAAATATTTAAAAATTAACTTTTTATTTTATTTTCACTCACCCTAATGCTCCAACCCTTTTACCTGCAGAGCTAAAAATGTTTCACAGTTCAAACGTGCCCTCTGCTGGTAGGGTTAGACAGTGCATATTGCTCAATAACCTAATTTTCAAATAACAAAACAACCTTTCCTTATTAGAAAACACAATTTCCCCAAACTCTGAACCTAAACTGTATTAAATTCAGATTATGTTAAACATGTATCTAATTATGGGGTAGGTGTTTCAACACACTAGTGGCTCTGTGTGCCACAAAAACAACCAGTAGAACAATTATTATCTTGTATTGTGGCGTTTCATATTCTGTGATGTTTAAAATACAAAATTAATATGTATAAAATAGCGAGAATTTAGAGCAAAATATGTCATAAAAATTAGTCAGAATGGTGTGAAAATAAATAATTTAATTTAATAATTTAATTATCAACATCTATAATTGTTTACCTACAAGTGATTACAAATGCTTAACTGCTAAGTACATAGGTGTTAACTGGCTTCATGTTTAAAAGATGAAGTTAGATGTTTAAAATAGAAATGACTTAGAAGAGCTGTGGATGAAAGGCTTGAAAACCTATCAATTATAAACATATGTATGTGTTTATAGAAAAATCATATTAAACTAAAATTACTGCAGTTACTTCAAAGATTTACAGAGGTAAATATATTTAAAACACAATCCTGATCAGTGCCTCTCTGACACTACCAACAATAAGGTTGGTGGTGGAGATGGTACATATGATACATGTGAGGTTAGGAATAGTTTAAGGGTATAAGGCATCAATGACTAAAATAAAACATTATCATTCATCCTCTTTTATATTTAGTTGTTTCTGTGAGACTTTGAGGAGATTTATGGCTTCCAGTATTTCAATGGCAACAAGAAACTATATATTAATTCAGAAAATAAAATCCCCATAAACAAAAACCAACTTCTCTCATTTCATCCCACATCGGTGACAGAAGTTATTTCTTCTTCACTTGCGCATAGATATTCTCTGGGTCAGTCAGTGGATAATTGGGCCTGAGTGTACTCCGTTTCCTGCTGTCCACGGTCCTGCACTGAAATGGTGGAAGCTTCAGCCCAACTCTGGGGGAAAGTTATGTCCCCATAATAAAGTTGGTCCTCCATTTCATTGGGTGCCGTTTCATCAGAAACCTCCTGATGTGTTTGAATCTGTAGGAAAACAAGAATGTTCATGGAGATGAAACGCTGTGGTGCTACTCACAGAGGATGAACATTTCCTCACCTGACTTTGTTCTGGTGTTGGACATTTGACTTTAAAGCACCTGGAATATATTAAAGACCAGAATAATTTGCTGTAATTCAGAGAATCAAGAAAGATCAGAGACACATATGACAGGATAAACATCAGTCAACCAGAACCAGGATCAGCTGAACACAAACTAGATATAAAGAACTCAGTTGTATTTAAACCTTCAGATGTTCATCTGAAGGTTTAAATAAAACCTCACTATCATTAAATAAAGTAAGTTTTTATTTGAATGTCTGACACTTACCTGACAGAAAAAAACAGAAAGGTGAACAAAATAACTCCAACTAGAACTGCAACCAAGACAAGATATATTTTATCAAAATCTGAAAGAAACAAAGTGTAAAAATGTAAACAAATGGGAAAAAATTGACCATCCATTCAAAAGAAAGTCCATTAAGTAGATTCTTGTTACCTAAAATCTTACATATAAATGTGGATCCATTAAAAACGAAGAGTGAAAACATACCTTCAGTATTAAGTAGAATCAATGATGATCTCTGAGTCCCCAGATCATTTGCAGCCTCACAGTAATACTCTCCTCCCTCAGTAACATTGAAGCTGTAAACCTGCCCCACAGATACATTAATGGCTCCATGTTTGCTGTTCCTGAACCAGGTGAAGCTGGCAGGAGGCTTGGCTCTGCTGGAGCAGCTCAGCTCCACCCAGCTACCTGCTGACACCAAACCTGATGGACTGATGAATGCTGAGGTGTCTTTAGGAGCATCTGAGGAAAATGGGACACACATTAACTTTATTGATCAGAAACAGCTGAACCATGACGTGCTGACAGGATCACTAACATGAAACACTGAGAGTCACTTCTGTCTCTGCTGTCTTGCTTCCTCCATTCACAGGATATCTGGCAGAACATCTGATGTTGTATCCATCATGTGTGTTTGACAGAGTGATGGTCTCCTGGATTTTAGTTGTAAAGGTTCCATCCGCGTTTTTCTCTGTTTGTTTCTCAGAGTCTTGTTGGAGATTCCAGGTGAGTTCAGGAGGTGAGTGTGGACAGGGAGTCAAAGCTGAGCTGCTTATAGTGACAGACAGTGTAGAAACATAATTTAAATTGTTCTAAAACCAACTTTATTCAATAGTGGAAGCTATTATGAGCTATACTGCGTATAATGTGATACTCATTTTTTTTTTTAAAGAGGGAAGCTAATTCAAATCCTGCCTACTGCAGATTTCTAAAACTGTACTTCCCCAACTGAAAGTCTTTCAATATTACAGCTACAACAAGATAAACAGCAAAGGATAAAAACACAAATTTCAAGCAGAAAATGTCTGGGCTTAATTAAAAACATAATATAATGTATCTTGCATTAAAAGTAAATTACTGTTAATATTGAAGCTCTCTTACCTTTAACTGTTATACTGAGAGGATCATCACAAGCTGATGCTTTGAACAGCTCGTTCTCAATCCTGAAGAAGTATTTGTCTGCATAACTGGTCTTTACATCAGGAAACAGAGTGGTGCAGTTTTTCTCTCTCAGGTTTCCAGTAATATTCAGTGAATAGGTGTTAACTGACCCTCTGCTGCAGAAAATAACTTTCTTTTGATCAGAGCCAAGATTGTGACCACCTTTCATCCAAACTCCATAGATCGCTCTGCTGCTGTTATAGCTGGTATCTTCTGTATCATAGATACATGGGATTTCCAAACAAGATCCACTTAGAGCTTCTATCACCTTTGGTGCAGTGATTCTGAGCTCTGGTTTAATACCACCACAATCAGCCAAAGCAGCTGTAAAAAAAGATAATGATAAACATGATGTGGAGCAAAATCTGCCTGCAGAGAATCTTTATGATTCACAAACTCCAGTTCAGCTGCAGCTTATTGTGGATCCTTTAAATAACATCAGGATCTAATATTTTAGACTAGAATGATTCATTTAATGTCTCTAAATGAAAGGAAGTGAATAAACAGCTCACCTGGAATAAAGAAGACACTCAGTAATGTGTTGACTGTCAGCAGGTTCTCAGACAGAGCTGCCATCAGATTCAGACTGTCCTTCATCTCTAAGACTGGAAATCCCGTTGATCAGCAGCAGAATAAACAACCACCTCCTTTTTATACCTAATCTGTTAGTCTATGAGTCTCTATCCTCTAAGTTTTGTGAACGAGGAAGTCAGTTATATATAGACACCTTAAAATCATTTGGCCATCTTATGTCTTATGCCAAGTCTATGCCATAAAGACAAGATGACAGCTTCAAGGCTGACCTTGTGCACATGGAACTCCTAAATATACTCATTTCAGTAGACCGATAATTATTATTATATTTTTACTTACAAATAACACCCTCTTCTTCTATTCTGCAAAGAGTATCTGCAAATAGTAATTTACCAACTGTTCAATAGGCTGACTCTCTGGGTGAGACATGTTTCTGTTCTCTAGCGCTGTTTCAGAGCTGGTTTCAGGAAACTACAGAGGTGAGAGACAACCGTAGTCTGCTCTTAAACTGACTGACAAGTTGGTTGTTCATGTGGCAGCAGTTTAAAATTTTTCTTATGATGGACAAAAAAAGAGTTATTTTCTTTCACCCAGATCAAACTCTGGAGAAAAATTGCTCTCCCTTTTAAACAAAACTGACTGACTGGTCTACATCTTACCACCTGTTTCTATGATATCAGTCAGACTGTGACATACCTACCATCAACAGCCACAAGAAAGGGGTGTCTAAAAACTCATTGTTAAAAAGTACAACCCAATATGCCTCCCAATTGGGCCTCAACAGTGTTGACAAAAACGGATTAATATTTTGTGGCTTTGATGTTTATTTGATCCAAAATCAGATGAAAATGTAGGATTATTGCCTGCTCTGTGTGATCTCATGCTGCAGCCCTTGAACTGCAGCATGTTTTGTAGAACACTGCATACCCATGAAGCTATGTGTTATTCAGGCTGCTGAAGAAGCACAATCAAAAAGGAACAGGGTAGTGTGACAAAAATTACCCGTTTTAAAATAACTGATTGCTGAGTGTGTGGTGACATCACGAGTACGCTTCTGTTCCAATTGACCCATATTTGTGCTGCATGCTCCCGTTCTCATCAAGTCTAGACTTTCCTGTGTTCTTCTCAAGAACATACTTGGCGAGAACACGAGTCCGTACTCGCGTTCTAGTGAATTGAAAAACAACTCTTTACTTAAAGCTGAAGTCTGTAAGTTTTAAAAAATCACTTTTTTGTCATATTGGCTAAAACTGTCCCTATGCCCAGACAGCGGTACATGTGATATGTAACCTGTGAAAAAAACTGCTGCAATTGGTCCCGCATACTGCCTGTATTTCAATCTGGAAAGAATAATTCGGGACGAGTGAAAACAACCAATCACAGCCAGAGGAGCGTCTGATGAAGAGTCAATCACAGCTCACACACGCTGAATGCCCCCCCCCCCCCCCCCCCCCACCGCTCAACCTGCCGCAGCGCCCGGCTGCCGCAGTCAGGAGGACGCGCGTGGAAGTCATGGCAGAGCGACAGCCACCAGCGAAAGAGAAACTGCCCTTACTGCCCCTGCTGACAACTGCTTACACGGCAAACTTCGGTATAACCAGCATCTTATATCTAGCTGCTTGGAGGTGAGTGTTATCGCTCTTACCGGTTCACACTCCATGCCGCGTACGCTGCTTGGACGCATGCGGTAGCCGCGCAGATGCTGTGAGAGGGGTGGAGCATGAGTGAAGCAGAGAGGGTGGGGGAGTGGCGTGAAACCTGTTTTTCTTCAAATTTTCAGTCGAAGTCTGCTCTCTTCTCAATGTTACAGACTGCAGCTTTAAGGTCCTTTCCCATTTTCACTGGTATTGTTTACTCATGCATGCATGGAGCTTAAATTGTCTTTATATGCCAATGATTTTTCATTGTGGGTCACAGACCCACAATGAAAAATCATTCGGCTTATTTTAAGGATACATGTTTAATGTATCAAAAAGTGAATGTTCTCCAGTTAACACTCAGGCACTGCAACTTTCACAAGCTGACATTCCCTTTCAGTTTTGTGTCAGGATATAGAAATTTGGGGTCTCTGTGACCAGATCTTATAAATTTTTATTGGCTTAAAATTTTTTAGGGATGGAGTTCTCTCCCTCTGACAGCAATCAGTATAATAAATGTGGTAAAGATGACTGTTCTCCCAAAATCTCCCAAAAGCTTGCCTTCTTATAATAAAAACATTTTTAAAAATATAGAGGCTGTGATTTCTATTTTGTTTTTGAATGGCAAGAAACCTACTATAGTCTTAGACTGAAAACCCTCCAGAACTGCAATTGGATGGTGATCTAACTCTCCCACCTGCTCTTAGTCGTAATTATTTTATGGGATTCTTTATAAAGAAGACTGATCTTATTAAAAATAAGATCATTAGCACTCCTCTATCTACCGTATTTTCACGACCATAAGGCGCACCATACTAAAAGGCGCAGTCTCAGTTATGTGTGCCATTTCTGTATTCAACACTGTTAGCTTCAAAAAATTGTGAGTTCATATAGGACAAAACATGAATCTGACACACCAAGGGATTTTCAAACACAGCTTCCTGCAGGAGGAGAAAGGCTGCCTGCTCACATTTCAGCACCTTTCTGCCCCCCACCAGAACAGCAGAGTCTTTTATTAACAGATCACAAGCAAATGGGTGGGTCTTAGGACAGAAGACCCTGTAATGATTATCTAGCTGGATGCAGGTCATAAAACAGCATGACCCTGCTTTATGACCAACTGGCTGGAGGCAGGTCATAAAGTGAAATGACCCTGAAATAAACAAAATTACCCCTCCTGACTGAATCACAGGACAGAATGTAGCATCTTATTTCTTCAATGTTTTATATGCACACATTAACTTTATAATCATCATTAAATAAACCTAACAAACCCACACATAAGGCGCACCGGACTATAGGGCGCGTGTTTTGTATACCGGTACATATCCTCTACTACGTTTAAATACCTCTAATGGATATTTAAAAATAGAGCGGGAGCAAAACTTAGTATGTTTGTGCTTTATTCTTGTATTTATTACAAAGTATTAATAAAACCTGGGAGCTGGCCATGAGACAGACACATCCTGATGACACAGAGCGCTGTGATCACTCCTCTGAAACAGTTTATTGACGCATAAATTAACTTAAAATGCAGAAATCTGCCGAATGCAGAATATGTTCGATTTTATTATCCTGGTGCCTGCAGTTTAGATTGTACCAGTTCTGACGCGCGGCTGAAGCAGCTTTGCTGCTCTGGCTGCGCGGTGCAAAAACTACTTTATTCAGTGGGAATAAAGTAGTTTTAATATGTTTTGTAAGTGGGAAAATCCACCTGAAAACTTAATTCAACAGCAGCTTCTGGCTGGGTTGCCTCCTCGCGGTTCACCGCGGAGGCTGGTAGGTGTTTTTCATTCAAATAATCCAAATGCGTCGAGCAGCAAAACTTCAATTTTTCCACCTCGAGCAGCAGTGCGTTTGCGGAGTGTCACGCGCGTCAGGTACTTAAACACTTCAGACGCGCTGCGCCTGCTGCTCAAAACGCGCTGTGGGACCTTTTGCTGCGCCTTGACGCGCATCAACCATCGACTTTGCATGTAAACTCGCTGCTTCTGCTGCGTCCGCTGTGAAAGCAGCACGGCCGGTTCACACCAATGTCAAGCGGTTGAAAGCATTTTATTGATCAATTAAAATAAGCTCCAGAGATTATATGTATACAAGAAACTTGGTTAAAACCCCAAGTTTGATCAGAGTGAAGGTAACGGTGGGGGATGTGCCATTTTTATTAGGGAAAGGCTGCAATTTAGAGAGGTTAAGAGAGGAAAAAAGGATGAATTTGTAGTTGTGGAGATTTGGATAAATGCAGTTCCATTTCTTATAATAAATTATTACAATCCATGTGAAAGTTTAGGGTTAGACAAGTTAAAAGAAATTCAAGAAAAACGTAATGCCCATAGCGATTTATTGATTCAAATATAATAGAACAGCTGTGGGAAGATAATAAATTAGTGTGTATGAATGATGGGAGAGGACAAGAATAGATGTACATACAGGAAAATGCTCAGCTATAGATTTAACTCTGGTGTCCAGAGATTTAGCTGGATTATGTGGGTGGGAAATACAGCAATAAACAACAATAGGTAGTGATCATTATCCAATTTTTTGTAAAATCCTTATTTCTAAAGAAAATAGTGGTAGGAATGCAGGAAAGATGGATATTTGGTAAAGCAAAATGGAATATATTTAAATGTATATGTGATAAACACATGGATGAAGTCAATTTAAATCAAGATATAGAAAGTATAGAGGGAAATATAAGGGAAGTTATATTAGAAGCAGAAAAAACAACAATTGCAAGTCAAAGTTCTTTTTTTTTTCGGGGGGGGGACTGCACGACTGCGTGAGTTCAAGGTTGGTGGGGAAATAGTCAAATGACTGAAGCTCTGATCTTGTTAGGACTCACGGTTAGAGTTGGAGGGAGGTCTGGGGTTCCTGTTTGTGGAGGCCTTGGCTGCTTGAAGGTGGAGGTGTCGTTGGGTGGCTGTCAACTTGAGATCTTGAAGAGGTAGGCGTTCTGAAAAGTTGAGTAGTGTAACTCTCAGTGTCTCGAGAGGATTCCTTCCAGAGCTGGAAGGACCAGAAAAATCCGGGTAGATCTGTAGATTTCCTGCCAAAGATTCACAAAAACAAGGAAAGAGCATGTATTCACTAGATAAATTCAAAGATTCACTCAGCATAAGCTCAGAGGGGCTAGAGTACCCAAAACAGGCAAACACTCTGGCGAAGAGATGGTGACAGTCAGCTGCTCAAATACTCCTCTGAGGTGATGACAGATTCACTGCAGGTGTGGGTAATTGAGACGAGTAAGGAAGCCCTCCAGGACAGAAGTGAGCCAATGGCACCATCTGATGGATGAATGGTGGAACTGAAAAGAACACAAAACTACCCCCATAAACAGGAACCGCTACACCTATAGCTAATGCATGGGGAATGAGGGGAAATAGACAGGAGAGAACATAGCCGAGTGTAAAACATAACGAACAGGGAAATATGTATACAGGGAAAGAGATACTGTGCTGTGGTGCCTTATCCAATTAAACCATTTTGGTTGTTTCCATATTCATATGTAGATCTAGAGGTTTATTAAAGAAATGCAGATTAATAAAGATAATAACTGGGTAAGTGTTGTAAATGACAGAATTAAGAGTAGGTATAATCATTCACAATTATATATACAGAGCGCAAAAGATTTAGTTTCAAATAAAACAGAATTTGCTTATACCATTCCTGAACTCTGTATTTAGGAAAAAAAGAACATCTGATCATTCACCTGTGTATACAGTGGAAATGTTAGTGATACTCATAGCCCTGGAGCAAAATAAAATTGAAAAAGTTCTTATATGTTCAGATTCATTATAATCATTAATGTCTATTTTAAATGTTTCATCTGAAAGCCGTATAAAGTTTATAGTCTATGAAGGGTCAACAGGGACCCTTGTAAGGAAGTTTGAATAAATGAGAATCAGCTGCTGCCTGTGGGGTTTTTTCAATAATAGGTGTGCTTAATTGTGAAAAAATAGATAATGAAGCAAAATTAATGGACAATGTTAAAATTCAAATTTTATTTTACCCCCAGCATCTTGAAGATAGTCTCTCCAAGATGTAACAACCATCTCTTCAGCAGCTCTGTTGTTACTCCCATCTGGAGACAAAATCCTGAAGGGATAATCTAGCTGGTCTGCATTAAGATTGCACGATTCATAGCAGAAAAGGGGCCAAAAGCTGTCCGGATGTCTCCATTTTCTCCAGTCCATCACAAAATCTGTAAAAAGGGAAGATGATAAAATGGACCACTTCATGACCAGTCCACCAAAGTTGTATTTTTTCAACTGACTATAAAAGACATTGAATGTGCTTTGTATATTAGTTAAGTTGATTTATGTGAACAAATGGCCTCAACCTAACAGGTCTTAGTTTTATCACGATTACCTGTCTGTAAGTTATCACAATGGACCTTGAATCCTTTTGATCACCTGGAACATGACCATATCATGCACCAGCAGGTCCCGGTCTCCTATTGACTCCATTCTTCTTAGACATTCTGCATTGGCAAAGCAGTCAGAGGTGACTTTGCTTTCTCAAGGTCTTCCAGGGTTTTGCTTTCAGATACCTAGTACAATGAGTAGCAGAATCAATTGTCATTACAATTACTTACCACTCCAATAATTCGGGAGAAGACAAATATTTGAAGTTCCTTAAATTGCCTGATGTCTTTAAAGACATAAGCATTTAAAATAAGTTACAACCATATAATCCCGAAATACAGTGAGCAGGATATTGCACTTTAACTACACACTGTTAATGTTATAAACAGGTAGATTATGAAAACATAGGCTTTTAAAGGGCCAAAACAAGATAGATTGCAGTTTGAAAATGGCCACTGTTGAAACTGTCCATTTTCAAACTGTAATCTGTTTTGTTCTGGCCTTCATTCATGTCAGAAATCTCTTGTGGTCTAATGAAACTACAGTTGAATCATCACTATCTGTGCAGTATCAGGGTGGCTGCATCATGCTGTAGGGCTTTTATACAATAAGCTGATGAGGAAAGCACATCTAAAGACATCGGCCGAGAACTTAAATGTTTTGGCAAAGTAATTGTCTTCCATATGGCCAATGACCCTAAGCAAACAGATTTTGTTATTACAAAGACCCTTTAGAACAACAAATTCATTGTTTTGGTTAGGGCATTTCAAAACCCTGATCTCAATGCTATGGAAAAGATTATTAAAGATCTCAAAAGGGGAGTGTGAGTGAGGCACCTAGAAATCTGGACTGAGTTCCACCAATTCTGTTAGCAGGAAGGGGTCTAAAAACATATGCAAAAATACTTTCATGAAGGGATCTGGCTGTGATAAAAGAAATAACTGTTGTAATTCAAAGTGAAGTGTAAAACAGAAATTGGGTCACATTTAACTTCAGTTAAACAAATGTGTATTAATTATCTTTTTAGCTAAAAATATTAATAAATTATAAATAGGATTGTAGCAAGGTATTCTGTTGGTGAAAACAGCCACTGAATCTGGTTGTTAAAGAACAAAGCAATAATTATCTCCTGGCCCCTAAAACCATTAATTATACAATTTGTCAAATTTTAATTTAAATTAAAGTTTAAGACAGTGAAAAATTAAAATGACCTTACCTTTTTTACTTTTTCGAGAAGCTCTGTATCAGCTATGTCTTCTAAAACTGGATTGGCAGAACCGTAAAGGCTGATTTATACTTGGAAACCAGGTTGTCTGCGTAGGTGTGGCAGTGAACAAAAACACGTCCTCGCCCCCGTCCGTGGACACTCTACTGCACTGCTGGCTAGTTTTGTTTTAATGACCGAAATTGCGAAAAACAACTCGTCAAGTTGGACCAGCTAGAAAAGCAAAGTGTGTGAGAATGCTGGGACCCTTTTTCCACCTGGATCCCCGCTATTTTTTGCGTCATGTTGTCCGTTGTCGGACAAACTCGCCCACACCTCCTCGCCACCTCTGCCGTATCTAGACCCACAGTGTATAGCGCGAACCACGCTTAAGTACTGGGCATAAATCAAAAAGGTCTGCGTCAAGCCCACTGCGACACACTGCTGTAGGAGTATAAACAGCCCTTACGCCAGAAGAGAAAACAGCGTTGGGGAGAGAAAGTTGGTGGTGGACCACCATGAACCAAGCTTACAGCCATGGCCCTTCCAGCTTCATAGTACCCATTCTCTCTCAAGGCTGCAAAACAAAGAAAAGGAAAGGAATTTTTACGGAAAGAAAAGGAAATATTATAAACTGTTAAGAGCCAGGGTTTTGCTGTTTTCTTTTACCCCCAACATAGGGGAAGAAGCAATAGACTCAAGTCCTTTCGTGGGTCACCTAAGTCAACTCCCTGTTTAATTCTTCCCATGTCAGAGAATTTAACGCAGATCATATATGTTGGGTTGTAGGATCCTCTTCGGATCCCCACATGGCTCCTTCCCAGACAGCAGAGCGTTTTAGGTTGAATTTGGATTGCTGCTTTTTATTAATTTTGCTTGATCTTGGAGAATTTCTTGAACTGCCACATTTTGGACACTAAAGAAAACATATTATAATGAAAACATGTTCAGGGGGGGGGTTGGAGTGATATACAAATAAATGTTCTTTCAGTTTTAGATGTGTTATGTTATTTTCCTTATCAAAACTACACTGAGTGTTGCTTTAATTTATTTATGCATGTTTGAGAAATCCTTGAATCTCCTGTGGCAACCATGCTGGGGTGCCTAAATGTTTACTAACACAAACTGTCATGTATAAGAAAATGTCCTCCTTGGAGCTCCAGTACCCAGCTGACCCTGTACACCTTCCCCACTCAGTGCAACACTCCTAAGAATGTTTGTGAAAGGCATAATGGATAATAATAAATGTTGTCATGAGGTGTTGATGGAGGACAGCAGGAAAAGGTAGGTAGTTCTTAAAGAGACAGAGCCCAATTTCAAGGTGTTGGATATGGTCATGATAGAAAGACAAATTTCCTGTAAGTTATGTATGATATCTACAACATTTTCATTATTGAAGGTAACATACTTAATGGATGTTGCTACCAAATGTTATGTGCCTGGAGAACACATTTAAGATATGTATCTGACAATAAAAATAGACATAGTACACTACACTAAATTCTATTTTTATTATTTTACTTGAAAGTTTTTTGTAATCTACATCTGAGTACTTACTTTCCATACTGGCCATTATTGCCAACTTCAATTCCTCATCCTCCGTGGATTCAGAGATAGATGCCACGAGAGTTAAATATGATGAATACTCTTCATCATATGCTTTTGTGGTCAGATTCCATCACTTTGTCCAAGGTTACTTCCATCATGATTGCTGCAGACAGGTGTGGTATCAGTTATAACGCCTCCAAGGACAGAAATGATGGCGACAATCTTTTCATCATTGCAGCATGTTCCCAGCTTGCCATCTTCCTCATGACTCGAAATTGGAATAACTCCTGTGACATTATGGAGGTCTGCACTTATCTGGATTTCCAGCAAATCCACTTCAATACAGTCATCTTTGTCAGTGTTGTGCATATATTCCAAGGTTCCTTTTCTTCAGAGTCAGACTAAAAATAAACAAACTAAAAAAACTAACAAAAGAACAGTTTTTTGATGATTACTGCTCTTAGCAAAATGAAATATTCTATGAAAAAAAAAAAAAACAAACCAGAAGAGTTTTTGATGGCCTCACATACAAGGCTTTTGTTTTGAAAACCTTGTGTATCAGCATCCCATTAGGCTCTTGTCCGTCCTGGAGTTTAGGGGCAACAAGCTTACTGCCATAACCCATGACAAACTCAAGACAATAAAGATGTAAATGTCAAGCAAAAACATTTTTAAGTCACATTTCTGCATATAGTTGCTCACTGGTGTTAAAATGCAGACATATCTTTCATTTTACAAAGGAAATATGTAACAAAATTATACAAGTGAAGAAAAGCCTATGTTGTTAATAATCAGAGACAATTCTGCTTTTACTTTATATGTAAATAACAGAAGAAAAAAAAAATTGTGTCAAAGTGAAAATAGAAAAAGGGCCTTTACCTGACATCTTCTGGAATGCGTTCACCAAAACCAGCTGTGATCCTTTTCATAACCGTTTTGTAGTCCCAGGCTTTCTGAAATCCAACAGCACTGAGGATACGTCCGGGCTTGTGCAATCTCAATTTCGACCCTTGCTTGCACACCAGTCCCAAGATGGATTTGTAAGTAGTACAATATCCTTTTTGAAATGGTGAAAATACTGGTTCTGAAATTAGATTTAGAAATCAAAAAGCAAAATGAAAAATCAAAAGTGTTTCCCAATTTGAAAAACAAGAACACTATTTTCTTGCTTGGTTAAATATTGTTGCTGTACATTTAGAATAACAAATTTTTCCAAAATGATTTAACCAAGTCATAAAATTACTGACTTTCTATCAATCTAGCTTTTTTGGTCCGTGTACCTTTTGTGTAATTCATTAGCATTAAAACAACAAAGTGAGTGAAAGCAGTGATGGCTGATATCCTTCAAATTAAAAGCATGAGATAAATTGGAAAAGACTTTGATTCGCTTTGTAATTAAAGAATATTAAACTATGTAAAACAAAAATAGAAAAAATACAAAACATTCTATGCCAGATTTCAAACCAACTAAAAACCTTGACATGGTTAAGCGTTATTTTACCAACAAGTCTATAAGCAATGTGATGCTGAGATGACTGTTGGATCCCTGCCTCTGGCTGCTGGCGTGCCCCGGATACAGGGGAGACTGATCTTTAGAAGTGAAAAGAATTTCACAAAATATGTCACAAAACAAATCTTTAAATCAAATGAGGCACGTTTTATAACCGTCTTAATGGTTGACGTGAGGATGAAGTAAAAAAAGAGAAGAAAATAACAACCTATTTTGTATTATTAGTATTTTTTTTTTTATCAAAGAACAATGGATCTAACTGTACACAAACCATACACCCCATTTGGTACGCTAGCCCATTATTTTATCAGAAAATCTAACATTACCTTTTCTTCCTTGTTGATGTCCATGCACCGAAGCACTGTTGGGCTTGAGATTGTGGGGCAGATTCCATTCTGATTGTTGTTGCAGCTGGCAAAGGCATGCTACACGATGGAAGCAGAGATACTAAGCAACAATCCACTGAGTCCGGAGTTGAAGTTATTGGTTGCTGCACAAGTGATGCTGCATTTGACAGGGTCCTGATAGTCTCCGTTGAAGCTAAAATATTGAGTATTGCCACTGCATCTGGGGATCGCTGAGCAGCCATCGATGGATTTAATATGGGACAATAATGACTGGAGACTGCACAAAAAACGTCCACTCCCCCCCCCCCCCCCAAGAAAAAAGCAAGAGTGGTTTAGTGTTGTGGCATTTGACAGAATCCGAAAAAGGGTCTCCCCGTTGAAGCCAAAATAAAAATTAGGAATGTCCCAGCTTTTGTGAGGTATTCAGCAAATATCTGAGCAATAATAATTTTATCTGATATATCGGCTGGAGATTGCACAAACTGTGTGGAGCTAACCGGAATGAATTCTGTTTACAACGACTTCCGTGTCAACTGAAATCCGCAAAAAAACATTTAGTAGCATGTATGGAAGCTTTTTAGTAGTGTGCATGAAAGCTTTTTAGTAGCGTGTATGAAAGCTTTTTAGTAGTGTGTGTAAATGCTTTGTAGTAGTGTGCATGAAAGCTTTTTAGTAGAGTGTATATACTTTTTAGTAGTGTGCATGAAAGCTTTTTAGTAGTGTGTATGAAAGCTTTTTAGTAGTGTGCATGAAAGGTTTTTAGTAGTGTGCATGAAAGCTTTTTAGTAGTGTGCATGAAAGCTTTTTAGTAGTGTGTATGAAAGCTTTCTAGTAGCATGTAGGAAAGCTTTTTAGTAGTGTGTATAAATGCTTTTTAGTAGTGTGCATGTATGCTTTTTAGTAGTGTATATGCTTTTTAGTAGTGTGCATGTATGCTTTTTAGTAGTGTGCATGTATGCTTTTTAGTAGTGTGCATGAAAGCTTTTCAGTAGTGTGCATGACAGCTTTTTAGTAGTGTGCATGAAAGGTAAGGCTTTTTAGTGGTGTCTATGAAAGCTTTTCAGTAGTGTGCATGAAAGGTAAGGCTTTTTAGTGGTGTCTATGAAAGCTTTTCAGTAGTGTGCATGAAAGGTAAGGCTTTTTAGTGGTGTCTATGAAAGCTTTTCAGTAGTGTGCATGAAAGGTAAGGCTTTTTAGTGGTGTCTATGAAAGCTTTTCAGTAGTGTGCATGAAAGCTTTTTAGTAGTGTGCATGAAAGCTTTTTAGTAGTGTGCATGAAAGGTTTTTAGTAGTGTGAATGGAAGCTTTTTAGTAGTGTGCATGAAAGCTTTTTAGTAGTGTGCATGAAAGCTTTTCAGTAGTGTGCATGAAAGCTTTTCAGTAGTGTGCATGAAAGCTTTTCAGTAGTGTGCATGAAAGCTTTTCAGTAGTGTGCATGAAAGCTTTTCAGTAGTGTGCATGAAAGCTTTTTAGTAGTGTGCATGAAAGCTTTTCAGTAGTGTGCATGAAAGCTCTTCAGTAGTGTGCATGAAAGGTTTTTAGTAGTGTGCATGAAAGCTTTTTAGTAGTGTGCATGAAAGCTTTTCAGTAGTGTGCATGAAAGCTTTTTAGTAGTGTGCATGAAAGCTTTTTAGTAGTGTGCATGAAAGCTTTTCAGTAGTGTGCATGAAAGCTTGTTAGTAGTGTGCATGAAAGCTTTTCAGTAGTGTGCATGAAAGCTTTTTAGTAGTGTGCATGAAAGCTTTTTAGTAGTGTGCATGAAAGCTTTTCAGTAGTGTGCATGAAAGGTTTTTAGTAGTGTGCATGAAAGCTTTTTAGTAGTGTGCATGAAAGGTTTTTAGTAATGTGCATGAAAGGTTTTTAGTAGTGTGCATGAAAGCTTTTTAGTAGTGTGCATGAAAGCTTTTTAGTAGTGTGCATGAAAGCTTTTCAGTAGTGTGCATGAAAGCTTTTCAGTAGTGTGCATGAAAGCTTTTTAGTAGTGTGCGTGAAAGCTTTTTAGTAGTGTGCATGAAAGCTTTTTAGTAGTGTGCATGAAAGCTTTTTAGTAGTGTGCATGAAAGCTTTTCAGTAGTGTGCATGAAAGCTTTTCAGTAGTGTGCATGAAAGCTTTTCAGTAGTGTGCATGAAAGCTTTTTAGTAGTGTGCATGAAAGCTTTTCAGTAGTGTGCATGAAAGGTTTTTAGTAGTGTGCATGAAAGCTTTTTAGTAGTGTGCATGAAAGCTTTTTAGTAGTGTGCATGAAAGCTTTTTAGTAGTGTGCATGAAAGCTTTTCAGTAGTGTGCATGGGAGCTTTTTAGTAGCATGCATGGAAGCTTTATAGTAGTGTGCATGAAAGCTTTTCAGTAGTGTGCATGAAAGGTTTTTAGTAGCGTGCATGAAAGCTTTTTAGTAGTGTGCATGAAAGCTTTTCAGTAGTGTGCATGAAAGCTTTTTAGTAGTGTGCATGAAAGCTTTTTAGTAGTGTGCATGAAAGCTTTTCAGTAGTGTGCATGAAAGGTTTTTAGTAGTGTGCATGAAAGCTTTTTAGTAGTGTGCATGAAAGCTTTTCAGTAGTGTGCATGAAAGCTTTTCAGTAGTGTGCATGAAAGCTTTTTAGTAGTGTGCATGAAAGCTTTTTAGTAGTGTGCATGAAAGCTTTTTAGTAGTGTGCATAGTAGTGTGCATGAAAGCTTTTCAGTAGTGTGCATGAAAGGTTTTTAGTAGTGTGCATGAAAGCTTTTTAGTAGTGTGCATGAAAGCTTTTTAGTAGTGTGCATAGTAGTGTGCATGAAAGCTTTTCAGTAGTGTGCATGAAAGCTTTTCAGTAGTGTGCATGAAAGCTTTTTAGTAGTGTGCATGAAAGCTTTTTAGTAGTGTGCATGAAAGCTTTTCAGTAGTGTGCATGAAAGCTTTTTAGTAGTGTGCATGAAAGCTTTTTAGTAGTGTGCATGAAAGCTTTTCAGTAGTGTGCATTGTTAAGGAAGAAAATATTCTAAAATAGTTAACTTTGGAAAAAGGTTGGCTTTCTCTCTTCCTTTCCCAGATCCTCTCGGCGAGCTGCGTGTGGCCACAAGGAAAACCAGCAATGCGTGTTGACGTCACAGAATTACAGGGTTTAATTCAATATAAGACAATGCACAAACTTAGAAATAAGACAATGGACAAACTTATACCAGAAACTGCAGAACAACGGAGACATACATTCATTTACCTGACATAAATGGAGAGAAGGAAAGAAAGCAAAGACGTACAAAGACATCTTTGGAGAGTTGCAAGAGCAAATCTGATTTGTTACTTCTGTGTAGAAAGTTTTAACCTCTTGTATTTAATTTATTCAAACAAGGCTGGCTTTTGCTCCTCCAAACAGGAGCTATCTCTGACACTCAGAAAAACTTAGAGCTTCCCCTAATTTACGGCCTGGCGTCCAGGAATTCTAATGTCTTCTGGCTAAGATAAACATGAGATAAGACCTCACAGAATAGCTGTTGGAATGCGGGGCCTCTTCCTGCCATAAATTCTCAGGAACAAACTTAAATTCAGTCCTTTGGTTCAAGGAAAGGTTATCTTCACAAACTTGTTCAAAATTAAGAAATATGTTCAAAATGAGAGTGCTCAACATACCTTTTACACATGCCATAAGATTAACTGTATTAAAAACTAAAAAATAATCATTTTTCTTCAACAGCATGAAAGCTTTTCAGTAGTGTGCATGAAAGGTTTTTAGTAGTGTGCATGAAAGCTTTTTAGTAGTGTGCATGAAAGCTTTTTAGTAGTGTGCATGAAAGCTTTTCAGTAGTGTGCATGGAAGCTTTTTAGTAGCATGCATGGAAGCTTTATAGTAGTGTGCATCAAAGCTTTTTTTCTACTACTATGAGAGCTTTTCAGTAAGTTATATAAGTGGCAAATGTTTCCACTAATTTATGTGCATGTTTTTCAATATATGATATGCAAGAGTTTCATTTAATATGTGTATATGGAAGTTAATTCTGATTTATGTCCTTAGGGGAACCTCATAGCTGAGCGGCTGCAGTAAAAGCCTACCGCGTGACACGAGATCATCCACCGGGGAGAGTGAGCGGTGCTGTGGGGATCCACAGGAGGGAACAGCTGGAGCCTGCAGCGGGAGGGTGGCTGCCAGGCGGTAGGAGGCTGATCGGAAGCAGGGATCAGCCCATCGGACTGTGGGGCGGCGGCAAGAGACTGCCAGCTGGGCGACACACAGAGCGCTTGGAGTGACTGAGACTTTCAATATTACTGAAACTTGAAATATTTTCAGCCTAAAATATTTTAAATTTGAATGATTTGGTTATAAAACTCAACATTAAAATGTTTCTAAATTTAATGCAAATAACTCTTAAATATGATACATTCAACTATGTTTTTCTCTGTTTGTCTCTTAGAGTCTTGTTGGAGATTCCAGGTGAGTTCAGGAGGTGAGTGTGGACAGGGAGTCAAAGCTGAGCAGCTTATAGTGACAGACTGAAGCTCCTTCAGATCACCAACAAAGAGATTAATGCTGGGACTCCAAGGACAATCTGGGAAGTGTAAAAGTTTATAATGCAAATAAGAAATTGTTACAAATATTTCTAAAAAAAATCTTTATTAATTATGTAATAATTAAGTAATAGTATGGTTTTAGGAGATGTTTCAATTCTTAATCAATATATTAAATTTCTAATGTTGAAAACACAATTTAAATAGTTGTAAAACAAATTTTCTTTGATACTGGATGCCAAAAAGTACTAAGTAACTTCATTTGAGTTTTTTATCACAAAGTGCTGCAAAGAGCAAAACCAAAGAATGTTGAGTGATTCTGTGAATGACATATCAGGATATCTAATTGAATTTATTATTTACTGCTTATAATGTGATACTCAAGATTTTTTTTTTTTAAATAGCGGGAAAATAATCCAAATCATGCCTACTGCAGATAAAATTCTAAGATATTGCTCTCCCAACTGAAAGTTTTTCAATGTTACAGCTACAACAAGATACACAGCACAGGAAAAAAACACTAAATTTCAAGCAGAAAATGTCTGGGCTTAATTTAAAAAAACAATATAATGTGTCTTGCATTAAAATTAAATTACTGTTAATATTGAAGCTCTCTTACCTTTAACTGTTATATTGAGGATCATCACAAGCTGATGCTTTGAACAGCTCGTTCGCAACCCTGAAGAAGCATCTGTCTGTATATCTGGTCTTTACATCAGGAAACAGAGTGGTGCAGTTTTTCTTTCTCAGGTTTCCAGTAATATTCAGTGAATAGGTGTTAACTGACCCACTACTGTTGAAAATAATGATCTTTGGATCAGAGCCAGAATTAATACCACCTTTCATCCAAACTCCATATAGTTCTGCTGCTGTTATAGCTAAAGTAGCTGTAACAACAGATAAATAATTAACATGATTCATTGTTTTGGAGCCTTTAAATAACATCAGCATCTAATCTTCCAGACTAGAAATGATTCATTTGATGTCTCTAATGAAAGGAAGTGAATAAATAGCTCACCTGGAATAAAGAAGACAATCAGTAACATGTTGACTGTCAGCAGGTTCTCAGACAGAGCTGCCATCAGATTCACACTGTCCTTCATCTCTCAGACTATGAAACAAATGAAACATTTAGCTGCTTTATCAAATATGTCTCAAATCAGAGGTGGAGCTCATAAGCTTTGAATATACTGTAAGCCAGGCATCCCCAAACTCAGTCCTCAAGGCCCCCTGTCCTGCAGGTTTTAGAGGTTTCCTTGCTCCAGCACAGCTGATTTTAATTAAAGGCTGATTAACAGGTTTTTGGTCTACATCAATCATTATAACCAGCTGTGCTGAAGCAGAGAAACCTCTAAAACCTGCAGGACAGGGGGCCTTGAGGACTGAGTTTGGGGATGCCTGCTGTAAGCAATTCAATGTATAAACAACAAAGATGGCTTAAATATTAGGTGAAATGATCAAAGTCAGATTTCCTACAGTTAAAAATAAAGATAATTAGTAAAACCCCTTGATCAGCAAGAATAAACAGCCACCTCCTTCATATGCCAAATTGGTTAGCCTATGAGTCTCCATTGTCATGATGATCTAATATTATTTGCCCACATGCAGACACACTCACAGAGAGAATTTAAAAGTTTGAATGTTTATTTTTAGCTAAACAAAAAAAAAAATAAATAAACGGGAATCCAACACAGCTTGGTGGGACCTGCGGCCAGGTATCCAGGTGCGACTGCACAGAAGGAGAGAGAGAATAGCCGAGATCATGGTTGGTGGGAAAAAGTAGATGACTGAATGCTCTGTTCTTACTTAAAGTTGCTGGCAGGATTGGAGGGTGGAATGTTGTTCCAGTTGCGGGGGCCTTCGCTGGTTGAAGATGGGCGTGACATTGGAGGGCGGACAGGTAATTTTATTGAAGCACAGAGGAGCAGCGGAGCAGACTGTCAACAGGAGACTGATGAGGTCTGAGCTCAGAAGAGTGGAGTTGTGGAACTCTTGGCATTTGAGAGGTTTTCCTCCTGGGCTGGAAGGACTCATAAAATCCCAGAGGATCTGAAGGCTTCCTGTAAAAGATTTACAAGAAACAAAAGATAAGAGCATGAATAAAGTTCAGAGAATTACCCAGCAAAGCTCTGAGGGGGCTAGAGTACCCAAAACAGGCAACACTCTCGCAAAGAGGTGATGACAGTCAGCTGCTCATATACTCCTCTGAGGTGATGAATGATTTGTTGCAGGTGTGGGTAGTTAAGACGTGTAGTCAAGCCCTCTAAGACAGAGTAACTAGAAGGCACCATCTGGTGGACGAAGGGTGGAACTGAAAAAGAAAACAAACTAACCCCACAAACTGGAACCACAACATCCATCCTCATCCTCTAAGTTCTGTGAAAGAGGCAGTCAGCTCTATATAGACACCTTAAAATCATTAAGCCATCTTATAAAGGTCATTTAACACACAGCTAAAAGCCATTTACTGATAATCATGCTAACTCATTATTTTACATTTAAAATAGTTTTTAGGTTTTATCACAAAAAATGAAAAAACAAGAATTGCACAGAACATACGAAAAGGTTTCCCCCACCCTATTATTACACATTTGATTAAAAAAGTATTATTTGTAACCCAGCCTCTTCCTTGTTATTTAGCTTCTCACTTTTCCTCTTCTATTTGTCAGCTATCAATTCACATCTGAATACTTTTGCATGACACTTTGGTTCCTGGAAGGTAAGAAATGAAGAAGAAACACTATTGTTGAAATATTACAGAGTTTACACCAAACTACGCTTTTGATACTTTAGCTACTCAAGTGTTTATTGAATGTAATCAAACTGATTACAATAAATCTAATGTTATTCTGTAAATCTTTGTGTAGCTGAACGCCACTATTATATCAGGAAAACTGAGTATTGCTGCAAATGTTGGCTTCTAAGTTCAGCTTCTTGTTAACCTGGCTGACAGATTCCTTTTAAAACAGCTGGTTACGCTCATATATGGGGCCAGCTAGTATGGTCTCAATCACTCTGTCAGCCTTCCAGTGATGTGACCTCTGGGAAAACGGTGTGCTGAAGCAGGGCATATCCATCACTGAATACTAGACTCCCTCCTTGGAACTTTGCATTTGCATAAACTTGTAAATGAACCATAAATATGAAAAACTCCTAAATTAGAAGAGTGAAAACACAATAAGAATCTTCTGATATTACATGTTTAAAATCAGACATCGTTTTATGATCTTCCTTTAATATTTTCATAGATGTTTGCAATTGATAGGATGTCCCATAAAGAAAAGATGATATCTTAGAGGATGACCTTGTACATATCAAGCCTCTGAACACCTAAATTCACTCATTTCAGTAGGCCTCTACTTATTATTATATTTTTACTTACAAATAACACCCCCTTCCTCTATTCTGCTAAGTGTATCTGCAAATAGTAATTTACAAACTGTTCAATAGGCTTACTGTCTGGGTGAGACATGTTTCTGTTCTCTAGTGCTGTTTCAGAGCTGGTTTCAGGAAACTACAGAGGTGAGAGACAACCGTAGTCTGCTCTTACACTTACTGACAAGTTGGTTGTTCATGTCTTAGCTGTTTTAGATTTTTCTTATGATGGACGAAAAAAAACTGTTCTTTTCTTTCACTCAGATAGGACTCTTAAACAAAACTGACTGACTGTTCTACATCTCAACATCTTATCACCTGTTTCTATGATGGCAGTCAGACTGTTTCATACCTACCATCAACAGCCACCGGACAGGGGTGTCTTAAAATCTAAGTTACGCCCCCATACACCCGCATGCAACCCAACAGTGTTGACAAAAATTGATTTATATGTTGTGGTTTTCATGTTTATTTGATCAAAAATCAGATCAAAGTGCAGGATTATTGCCTGCATACCCCATAAGCTATGTGGTACTGCTTTTCCTCATAGTAGCTTCACCTTGTCTGTTCTTGTTTTGCTGTAACACCATCCTGGAGAGAAATATCAGCTGTGCTGCTGCCATCAACACATTTGTACATAGATGTTCGAGATCAGCCTGTTTTTCAGGGTAGTCCTGTTTCTCTGACTGTGACTGGCTGGATATGCTCTCTTCATCCTCTGACATGGTAGTTGGAGCTCATCTGCCTGGCTGTGTGTTTCCTGGAAGGGGCCACCTTTTTCACTTTACGTCTTTCTGTATATCTCAAACCACAGTCGGCCTCGGCAGATGGCCGCTAACAATGAGCCTGGTTCTGCTGGAGGTTTCTTCCTGTTAAAAGGGAGTTTTTCCTCTCCACTGTTGCTACAAGCATGCTTAGTGTGAGGGATTACATTCGAGGTAATGAGTCGATGCAATCAACTGGTTTTCCTTGGATAGAAAACTTTGAATCAATTTGACTGTATGATCTGGTGAACTGTAAAGTGCCTTGAGATGACATGTGTTGTGAATTGGCGCTATACAAATAAACTTAATTGAATTGAATACTTGGGCTGCTGAAGAAGTACTATAAATAAGGAAATGGGTAGAGTGACAAAAATGACCAGTTTTATTTATCAGCTCCACAATCTACTATAAAATCCACTAAATTGTTGCATTGCAACACATGCACAGTCAAAGTTAACAGAAAGCAATAATTAATGACTTCATGACCCAATGGTTGTTCCTGTGATGAACTGGTGAGCTGTCCAGGTGGGCCTCCTCTTCTGGCCTGATGACGGCTGCAGACAGACACCAGTTCCTGCTGTAACCTTGAAGTTTCATTGGATTGATGGATGAAGAACAGAGAACCTTTGACTGTGGACCAGACCTCCTCCTTGTCCCCTTAAGGTTCATGATGCCTGAACCTCCATCACTTTGTTGACATCATCTGCTTCTTCTGTGTTCTGTGGAAAAAAGACAATGAAAAAACATGCTTTTGCTGTACTGAAGTTATTTTACTGTCAATAAAACTGTTTAGGGTGAAAATAGGAAGATTTAACAAAAAGTGTTTTCTTTCTATCTAACTTTCCTCTCAATCCCCTCAATAAAGATATCAATTCTATCTTACAAACAGCAGCAGTGAATCAGCTCCTGTTGACATTACACAATGAAGAAATATGTTGATGTTGCTCCTCTGACTGATGGACAGACATAAAATATTTGTAAATTTCATTTTTTTCAGTACATAATTTTTAGGTTGTTTTTTTGAGTCAAATATCAGTTCTGACAAGCATACATGAAAATGATTGTTTCAATAAAGTATTTTACTATCAGTATGACTTATAATAATTAAATGTAAGAATAAAAACTGAAATAAAAGTGTAAAATTTCTGTCACAAAGGTTTTTAATCAGTTTTACACCTTGAATATAAGTAAGCTTACCTTCTTCGCCTGTTTGTTGGATAATCTGAACCAGCTGAAAGAATAAAAATAACGTGAAAAAACATGTAGCAGAGACCAGCAGGTCTGCAGCTCAAAGAATCAACTCACAGAAAAATGAGTCTCACCTCTGAAAGATGCAGACTGCACTGCAGAGCATTATGATCCCCAGGATCTTCAATATAGCATAGAGACTGACTCCTGGCACCAGATTAAAGAAATGTTCGATGGATGTAGGATTTTCTATATAAAAAATAAAAATTCTAAATTGAGAGAACAACTGAGAAACAGTAATTAGTAAGAGTTGAAATATTTCAGCTTAAAATACTGTATGAAATGTGGATTCATTAAAAAACAAGATTTAAACTGTACCTTCAGTATTAGTTAGAATCACTGCTGATCTCAGAGTCCCCAGATCATTTGTAGCCTCACAGTAATACTCTCCTCCCTCAGTAACATTGAAGCTGTAAACCTGCCCCAAAGATACATTAATGGCTCCATGTTTGCTGTTCCTGAACCAGGTGAAGCTGGCAGGAGGCTTGGCTCTGCTGGAGCAGCTCAGCTCCACCCAGCTACCTGTTGACACCAAACCTGATGGACTGATGGATGCTGAGGTGTCTTTAGGAGCATCTGAGGAAAATGGGACACACATTAACTTTATTGATCAGAAACAGCTGAACCATGACGTGCTGACAGGATCACTAACATGAAACACTGAGAGTCACTTCTGTCTCTGCTGTCTTGCTTCCTCCATTCACAGGATATCTGGCAGAACATCTGATGTTGTATCCATCATGTGTGTCTGACAGAGTGATGGTCTCCTGGATTTTAGTTGTAAAGGTTCCATCTGGGTTTTTCTCTGTTTGAACCTTAGAGTCTTGTTGGAGATTCCAGGTGAGTTCAGGAGGTGAGTGTGGACAGGGAGTCACAGCTGAGCATCTTATAGTGACAGACTGATGCTCCTTCAGATCACCAACAGGGATATTAATGCTGGGACTCCAAGGAGAATCTGGGAAGTTTAAAAGTTTACATTGCAAATAAGAAATTGTTACAAATATTTCTATAAAAGTCTTTATTAATTCTATAATAATGAAGTAATAATCTGGTTTTATGAGATATGTTTCAATGCTTAATAAATATATTCAATTATTAAGCTTTACATTTCCCTTGTTAATGCCGAAAACACAATTTAAATAGTTTTAAAACCAACTTTCTTTGATAATGGATGCCAAGAAGTACTAAATTTAATTTATAACTTAATTTGATCTATTGATCACAAAGTGCTGCAAAGAGCAAAACTAAAGAATGTCGACTGATTCTGTGAATGACTTATCAGGAGATCTAATTTAATTTTACATTTACTAAGTATAATGTGATACTCAAGATTTTTTTTTTCTAAAAAGAGGGAAGCGAATCCAAATCCTGCCTACTGCAGATTTCTAAAATGTTTTTCTCCCAACTGAAAGTTTTTCAATATTATAGCTGCAACAAGATAAACAACAAAGAATAAAATCACAAAATTTCAAGCAGAAAATGTCTGGGTTTAATTTTTTACAAAATAATATAATGTATCTTGCATTAAAATCAAATTACTGTTAATATTGAAGCTCTCTTACCTTTAACTGTTATACTGAGAGGATCATCACAAGCTGATGTTTTGAACGGCCAGTTCTCAATCCTGAAGAAGTATCTGTCTGTATAACTGGTCTTTACATCAGGAAACAGAGTTGTGCAGTTTTTCTCTCTCAGGTTTCCAGTAATATTCAGTGAATAGGTGTTAACTGACTCACTGCTGTTGAAAATAACTATCTTTTGATCAGAGCCAAAATGGTGACCACCTTTCATCCAAACTCCATAGATAGTTCTGCTGCTGTCATATGTGGTATGCTCTGTATCATAGATACATGGGATTTCCAAACAAGATCCATTCAGAGCTTCAATCTTCTTTGGTGCAGTGATTCTAAGGGCTGGTTTTATACCATCACAATCAGCCAAAGTAGCTGTAAAAACAGACAAATGATGAACAGGAATCTGCCTGCAGAGAATCTTCATGATCCACAAACCCCAGTTCAGCTGCAGCTTATTGTGGAGCCTTTAAATAACATCAGGATCTAATATTTCAGACTAGAAATGATTCATTTGATGTCTCTAATAAAAGGAAGTGAGCAAACAGCTCACCTGGGATGAAGAAGACACTCAGTAACATGTTGACTATCAGCAGGTTCTCAGACAGAGCTGCCATCAGATTCACACTGTCCTTCATCTCTCAGACTGGAAATCAAACATTTAGCTGATTTATCAAATATGTCTCTAATCCGAGGTTGAGCTCATAAGCTTTGAAAATACTGTAAGCAATTCAATATATACACGACAAAGGAGGCTTAAATATTAGGTGAAATGTTTAAAGTCAGAAATGTATACTTACCAGAATTCCTGCAGTTAAAAATAAAGATGTTTAGTTTAGTAAAACCCGTTGATCAGCAGCAGAATAAACTGCCACCTCCTTCGTATACCAAATGTTTTAGCCAATGAGTCTCCATCCTCTAAGTTCTGTGAAAGAGGAAGTCAGCTCTATATAGACACCTTAAAATCATTTAGCCATCTTATAAGGGTCATTTAACACACAGCTAAAAGCCATTTACTGAATATCATGCTAACTCTTTATTTTACATTTAAAATGATCTATAATAGTTTTGAGGTTTTAGCACAAAAAAAGAAAAAACAAGAATTGCACAGAATATAAACAAAGGTTTCGCTCACCCTATTAGTACACGTTTGATTAAAAAGTATTATTTGTAACTAAGCCTCTTCCTTGTTATTTAGCTTCTCACTTTTCCTCTTCTATTTGTCAGCTATCAATTCACATCTGAATACTTCTTCATAACACTTTGGTTCCTGGAAGGTAAGAAATGAAGAAACACTATTGTTGAACTATTATAAAGTTTACACCAAACTACGCTTTTGATACTTTAGCTACTCAAGCATTTATTGAATGTAATCAAAGTGATTACAATGTTATTCTGTAAATCTTTGTGTAGCTGAAAGCCACTATTATATCAGGAAAACTGAGTATTGCTGCAAATTTTGGCTTCTAAGTTCAGCTGCTTGTTAACCTGGCTGACAGATTCCTTTTCAAACCGCTGGTACGCTCATACAGTATATGCTCATATATGGGCTTCAGGAAACTACAGAGGTGAAGAAGATAACCGTATTCTGCTCTTACACTTACTGACAAGTTGGTTGTTCATGTCGTAGCTATTTTAGATTTTTCTTATGATGGACGAAAAAAGTGTTGCTCTTTTTCTTTCACTGAGATCAAACTCTGGGGAAAATTAACTCTGCTCTTAAAACAAAACTGACTGACTGTTCTACATCTCAACATCTTATCACCTGTTTCCGTGATATCAGTCAGACTGTTACATACCTACCATGCTGCAGGGCACGGGTTTCCTAATTGTTTATTAATTGTAAACAGCTACACATGCACCCCAACAGTGTTGACAATCATTGATTCGTATGTTATGGTTTTCATGTTTATTTGATCCAAAATCAGAAAAAAATGCAGGATTATTGCCTGCTCTGCACATCTCGTGTTACTCAAATTGCAGCCCTTCTGCAGCATATGTTTTGTAGAAAAATGCAAACCCATGAAGCTATGTGGTACTTGGGCTGCTGAAGAAGCACCATTAATGAGCTCAGCATATCCTCCACAGCTACTCAGACTTTAGACAAAGAAAGTTTGCCACCATTACTTTGTGAGGCCACTTCCTGTTTGGATTAACTGAGTGTGCAGCTGCTGCAGCTGCTGCAGCTGTCCGGGAGGAACTCCATCTGACGTTAAGTTATTTTCTCTGTGATATCTCTGTATCTAAGTAACTCTAACTGACTACTTTAAAACATAGCACCTTCTGCTGCACTTTTCTACTGAGCACTTGTCAGTTTCACACGGTTTTATTTCTGATAGCAAGGAGTAGCTAGCCTAGGCTAGCGCTAGCTTAGCATTGCTATGGCTTCTCTCTCTCCCTCCCTCTCTTTTCCAACTCTTCCTTCTTCCTCTCCTCTCTCCTGCTCTCTGTGTCAGATGTTCAGTTATTCCTCTGCCTCCTTTAGTGATAATGGGATGTGTAATAAGTGTAGTATTTTTGTAGCTTTGGAGGCGAGGGTGTCAGAGTTAGAATCCAGGCTTCAGGCTGTTGAACATCCAGGAGTTAAAGTAGGCCCCCCACGTAGCTCTCCTCCAAAAGTGCCTGAGCAGCCAGGCGATTGGGTAACTGTACGCAGAAAGCGTAGTCATGGATCTCTGCCCACTGGTCACCACCAACCCGTTCACGTTTCTAACCGGTTTTCCCCACTCAGTGACACACCCACTGAGAAGCCCACTCTGGTGATTGGCAGCTCCATAGTCAGAAACGTGGCATTAGAGACACCAGGGACCATAGTCAAATGTTTGCCGGGGGCCAGAACGGGCGACATCAAATCCTACCTGAAACTACTGGCTAAGGATAAGGTTAAATACAGTAAGATTGTTATTCACGCTGGTGGTAATGACACCCGGTTACGCCGATCGGAGGTCACTAAAATTAGTGTTGCTTCGGTGTGTAAGTTTGCCAAAAAAATGTCGGACTCCGTAATTTTCTCTGGTCCCCTCCCTGATCTGACCAGTGATGACATGTTTAGCCGCATGTCGTCATTCAACTGCTGGTTGTCTAGGTGGTGTCCTGAAAACAATGTGGGCTACATTAATAATTGGCAATCCTTTTGGGGAAAGCCTGGTCTGATTCGGAGAGACGGCATCCATCCCACTTTGGATGGTGCAGCTCTTCTTTCTAGGAATCTGGCCACATTTATTAGTCCTCCAAAACCCTGACCACCCAGGGTGCAGACCAGGAAGCAGAGTTGTAGTTTAACACACATCTCTGCAGCTTCTCTACTGTTACCCACTCTTTACTCCATCCAGACAGTGTCTTGCCCACGACCAAAATCTAATAAATTAGCAAAGATTCCCAAAGAAGTAAATCATGATAATCTAATTAAAATCAAAATAACTCCAATTGGGGAAAAAGTTAAAACAATTAAATGCGGTCTGTTTAACATAAGATCGCTTTCCTCTAAAAGTCTGCTAGTTAATGACTTGATTTGTGATAATCACATTGACTTGTTTTTCCTTACAGAAACCTGGCTGCAGCAAGAGGATTATGTGAGCATAAACGAGGCAACTCCTTCAAGCTATTTAAATTTTCACATACCCAGAAGTTCTGGGCGAGGAGGAGGAGTAGCAACAATCTTCCAGTCTGACTTACTGATTACTCCCAAAACAGTTAATACCTACAACTCTTTTGAACATTTAACCCTTAATTTCCCTCATCCAAATTTCAAGGCAAGAAAACCTCTTCTTCTTGTAACTTTGTATCGTCCGCCAGGTCCTTACTCTGAATTTTTAGATGAGTTTTCAGAGTTCCTTTCTGATTTGGTATTAAATACTGACAGGGTCATCATAGTGGGAGATTTTAACATCCATGCTGACATTGAGGGCGATAGCTTAAGAGCGGCCTTTGATGCTATCTTAGACACTATTGGCTTTTTTCAAAATGTGAATAGTCCCACACATTCTCATCTTCATACTTTGGATCTTGTGCTGACATACGGCATAGAATGTGAAGAAATAACAGTATTTCCTCACAACCCTGTCCTCTCTGACCACTTTCTAATAACCTTCAGGATTACTTTAACAGAGTTCTCCTCCCCCAAAAGAAGGTTCAATTTTAGTAGATCTTTATCAGATAGTGCAGTTATAAATTTTAAAGAAACGGCTTCACTTTCTCTCTCCTCTGTGTCGCTGAGCAGTGCTGCAGAGTGCAAAAGTATAGCTTATTCCCCTTCACAGGTTGATGATTTTGTTGATGGGGTTGCTAGTTCTCTGCGTACTGCCTTAGACAACGCAGCTCCTTTGAAAATGAAAACCGTTAAAAATAGAAAGCTTGCTCCTTGGTTTAATGCAGAGCTGCGTACTTTGAAGCAAAATGCTAGGAAACTGGAGAGAAAATATCGCTCCACAGGCCTGCGGGAGTCCTTCCTAGTCTGGAAAAATGGTTTACTGCTGTATAAGAGGACCCTTTGTAAAGCAAGAGCAGCATACTTCTCCTCATTAATAGAGGAAAATAAGAATAATCCTAGATTTCTTTTTAATACAGTTGCCAAACTCACCCAGAGCCATAGCTCTGTTGAACCGTCCATTCCACCTGAGCTTAGCAGCAATGATTTTATGGGATTCTTTATAAATAAGATTGATCTTATTAAAAATAACATCATGAGCACTCGTCTATCCGCGATTGTACCTGAGGTAGTCATGGAATCTGAACCGGGTTTAGACTGCTTTGATCCAGTTGAACTTTCTGAATTAGCAAAATTATTGTCTTCATCTAAGCCTTCAACTTGTATGTTAGATCCAGTTCCAACCAGGTTATTTAAGGAGGTGTTCCCTTTGATCTCCTCCTCCATTTTAGATGTGATTAATCTATCTCTGTTACAGGGATATGTACCTAAAGCTTTTAAGGTTGCTGTAATTAAACCTCTGCTTAAGAAACCGTCTCTTGACCCAGATGACTTGGTTAATTATAGACCTATATCCAATCTTCCTTTCTTATCCAAAATTCTTGAGAAAGTAGTTGCCAAACAAATTTGCGACCACTTACACCATAATGAACTTTTTGAAGAGTTTCAGTCTGGCTTTAGAGCTCATCATAGCACTGAAACAGCTCTGGTGAAAGTCACTAATGATATTCTCATGGCCTCAGATAATGGACTTGTATCTGTGCTCGTCCTGTTGGATCTTAGTGCTGCATTTGATACTGTTGACCATAATATTCTTTTAGAAAGACTTGAATATTTTGTTGGAATTAAAGGAACAGCACTAGACTGGTTTAAATCCTATCTATCTGATCGAATTCAGTTTGTTTATGTTAATGATAGATCTTCAACACACTCAAAGGTTACCTGTGGAGTACCACAGGGATCAGTGCTAGGACCAATTCTCTTTACTTTATACATGCTCCCAATTGGTAGAGTTATTAGACAGCATGGGATTAATTTCCACTGTTATGCTGATGATACCCAGCTATATCTGTCTATAAATCCAGATGAAGCTAACCCATTACATAGATTACAAGCATGTCTTGAAGACATAAAAACCTGGATGACTCTTAACTTTCTGCTTCTGAATGCAGACAAAACAGAAGTTATAGTCTTTGGACCAGAGTCTCTGAAAAAGAAGCTGATTAGCCAGTCACTTCATTTGGATGGGATTAAACTGATTTCAGATAATAAAGTAAAAAATCTTGGTGTTGTTTTTGATCAGGACCTGTCATTTAAATCCCAGATCAAAGAGGTTTCTAGAATTTCCTTCTTTCATCTGAGGAACATTGCAAAAATTAGAAATCTCCTGTCCAGGGGTGATGCTGAGAAACTAGTCCATGCATTTGTTACTTCAAGGCTGGACTATTGTAATTCTTTACTATCAGGAAGTCCACAAACTGTAGTTTGTGGACTTCCTGATAGTAAATTGGTAGAATTATTAGACAGCATGGGATTAATTTCCACATGTATGCTGATGATATGCGGCTCTGTCTGTATATAAATCCAGATTAATCTAATTCATAACATGCTCCTGAGTGCAGGCAAAACAGAAGTTCTAATATTTGGACCAGTCAGTCACTTCAATTGGATGGGATTAAATTAATCTCAGATAAAAGAGTAAAAAATCTTGATGTCATTTTTGATCAGGACCTGTTATTTAAATCCCATATCAAAGACGTCTCTGAAATGTCCTTCTTTTATCCACGGAATATTGCAAAAAAATTGAAATATCCTGTCCACAGGTGATGCTGAGAAACGATTCCATGCATTTGTTAATTCAAAGCTGGACTATTGTAATTCTTTACTATCAGGAAGTCCACAAACTTTAGTTAAAAGCCTTCAGCTGATCCAAAATGCTGCAGCCAGAGTTCTGATGAAAATTAAAAAGAGAGATCATATCTCTCCTATCCTGGCTTCTCTTCATTGGCTTCCTGTTAAATCAAGAATAGAATTTAAAATCCTCCTTCTCACATATAAAGCCTTAAATGGCCAAGCTCCATCTTATATCAGAGATCTGATCGTTCCTTATGTTCCTAACAGAGCACTTCGCTCTCAATCTGCAGGTTTACTAGTGGTTCCTAGAATTTCTAAAAGTAGAATGGGAGGCAGATCTTTTAGTTATCAGGCTCCTCTCCTGTGGAACCAACTACCAGTTTTAGTCCGTGAGGCAGACACTCTGTCTACTTTTAAGACTAGGCTTAAAACTTTCCTTTTTGATAAAGCTTATAGTTAGGGTGGCTCAGGTTATCCTGAGCTCTCTCTCTATAGTTATGCTGCTATAGGCTTAGACTTTTGGAGGACATAGGGACCCCCATTTCATCATTCTGCTTCATTCTCTCTCTGTTCTCCTATTCTGCAGAATCTGTTTGTTCAATCTCTAACCTTCTGCTCTCTCTGCTTTTCCTCAGAGTAGCTTTGCCTCGTCTGTTCCTGTTTGGCTGTGACGTCATCCAGGAAAGAAACATCAGCTGTGCTGCTTCCATCAACACCCTTGTTTGTAGATGTTGGAGATCGGCCTGTCTTCCAGTGTGGTCCTGTTTCTCTGGCCGTGGCTGGGTGGATGTGCTCTCTTCATCCTCTGGCATGGGAGCTGCCTTGGAGCTCGTCTGCCTGGCTGTGTGTTTCCTGGACGGGGCCGCCTTTTACAGCTGCTTTTTGTATCTCTGCTTCTGTCTCCTTGAACCCCAGTCGGCCTTGGCAGATGGCCGCTCACACTGAGCCTGGTTCTGCTGGAGGTTTCTTCCTGTTAAAAGGGAGTTTTTCCTCTCCACTGTCGCTACAAGCATGCTTAGTGTGAGGGATTGTATTTGAGTCAATGAGTCAATGCAATCAACTGGTTTTCCTTAGATAGAAAACGTTGTATCAATTTGACTGTATGATCTGGTTGAACTGTAAAGTGCCTTGAGATGACATGTGTTGTGAATTTGGCGCTATATAAATAAACTGAATTGAATTGAAATTGAAGGCACTTCAGAGGATTTCAGACAAAAAATTCCCTTTTATATTATATATGCATATGTCCTACATGCACCTCTTAGGTTTTTATTTTATTCCTGGAATTATATTTTGTTCTAAAACTCCAACAACCAATGATGTCACTGATTTATTGTCTCTCTTCAAATGTGCTGTTAAAATGTTTCAACCTTTGAAAATCCTGGTCCATCCACAGCCATTGTAGCTTCATCAACAACAGCGCATGCGCTGAGTGGACGCTAGCGCGTTTTTGCAGCAGCTGCTCTCCGCTACCTGTTTTTAAGTATTTTTCAACGTTTTTTACGGAACTTTGGGCCGTGTACTCACATTCAAGCGAGAGCAAAGACACTTGCCTTCGCTTTGATCATCCTAACTCCGGCTGCCATCCCGTTGTTTTTGTGTCTGAGTGTGGTTAACTAACCTCACTCTCCAACTGTTCTCCTGACTCGACGCCGTTGCTGCTGTTGGTTAGCCACCCGCTGCCGTTAACAATGTCAACCTCCAAGTTCCACATCTGGTGTATCCTCCTCTGGACTGTCCTCTCCACTCTACACCGACCTGGGGCTGGTCTGTTCCAGTATTCGGCTGCTGATCTCCTCCTGCTCCGTGGGCTTCTGTCTGCGCCTCCACCGCCAGTTCTCCAGCTACACCCGGAGATCATGCTCCTTCCCCGCCGGAGATACATCCACTGCGGATCCTGTCGGAATTTCCACATCGATGACTCCAATCCAATACCATCATTCTGGTCCACTTCACGCCGCTCTCGCCGATATCCCGGTCGGACCGCTGAATTCAGTTCGCTTGCTAGCCTGGCTAAGGCAGCAAGCCCCGCCTCCGGTCATATCAACTCTCCCGTCAACTTTGGACTCCTGAATATCCGCTCTCTCACGAACAAGGGTCAGCTCATCCAGGATCTCATCAATGACCGTAAGCTGGACTTCCTCTGCCTCAAGGAGACGTGGCAACAACCTAAAGACTTCTCCCAGCTCAACGCCTCCTCTCCACCTGGGTTTGTTTACCACTCTCTTCCTCGTGTTTCCGGCCGCGGGGGAGGTCTCGCGTTACTTCATCGCGAGAAGTGGAAGTTGTTGCCTGTTTCTATTCCAGTTTTCCGCTCTATGGAATGCTTTGCATTTGAACTGCCTGGTCCTACTCCAATATTTATTTCCATAGTCTACCGTCCCCCCAAACCACATAGTGACTTTTTAAATGAATTATCCATACTACTTACCCATCTGACTACTCTCTCTCCTAATGTCATTCTCCTAGGTGATTTCAATATTCATATGGACAATGTAAACCTTTCACTCACCAGAGACTTTTCCTCCTGCCTGGACAGTTCTGGATTTCATCAGTATGTTGATTTTCCCACCCATATAAAAGGACATTCGCTGGACTTGATTTGCTGCTCTGGTTTAATCCCATCTAACTGTTCTGCTGATGATGTCCATATTTCAGATCACTTTCTTCTATCCTTCAACGTTTCCCTGTCTCTCTCCATAATCAAGCCTGTCCGCCAGATTTCCTTCCGCAATATTAAGAACATAAACACAGACATTTTATCCTCCCACATTGACAATATCCCAATCCCTGCTTTTTCCTCTCCAGACCACCTTGTCACCCACTACAACTCTGGGCTTTCCAATATTCTCAATTTCCTTGCCCCTCTCAAAACCCGGTCTGTATCCTTTTCCCGCTCTGCCCCTTGGTTTACTCCTGAGCTCCGCCTCATGAAAGCCAAAGGTCGGCCACTGGAACGCCGCCACAAAAAAACTGGTCTCTCCATACACAAAGAAATGCATAAAACTCATCTACTTCAATATTCAAATTCAATAGCCATTACTAAATCAAATTACTATTCTGACCTTATCTGTTCCAATGATGGAAATTCCAAGTCTCTCTTTTCCATAATGCATAAGATCTTTGACCCCCCTGATACCCTGCCTTCTTACATGTATTCTACTCAGACCTGTAATTCTTTGTTAACCTTCTTTAATGAAAAAATCTGCTCCATTCACCAGCATTTACATATGACCGCCTTGCCTCCCACTTCCCCTCCGCCCCTCCCCCGTAGCCAGTCATTTTCCTCCTTCCTACTGCCCACTTCTACTGAAATTTCTGACCTCATTCAAAAATCCAAGTCCTCTACCTGTTCTCTTGACCCCCTCCCCACAGCTCTGGTCAAAACCTGTCTTACCTCCCTCCTCCCCTTCATTACTTCCATTATTCATTCCTCACTCTCCTCTGGTATTGTTCCTTCACTTTTCAAAACTGCATCTGTCTCCCCGATTCTGAAAAAACCTGGTTCTGATCCCGCTAACTTTAATAATCTTCGTCCCATTTCTAATCTTCCCTTTATCTCTAAAATACTTGAAAAAATTGTGTCTGCTCAACTCCACATCTTTCTTACCCTGAACAGTCTTTACGAGCCTTTCCAGTCTGGTTTTCGCCCCTCTCATAGCACTGAAACTGCCCTTATAAAAATCACAAACGATCTCCTTATAGCTGCTGACTCTGGACTCCTCTCCATCCTCATCCTTCTTGATCTCAGTGCAGCCTTTGATACCATTTCTCATCCCATTCTCCTCAATAGACTATCCTCTCTTGGCATCTCTCACATCCCTCTTGACTGGTTCCGCTCATATCTCTCCGACCGCACTCAGTTTATTCAGCTCAAATCTTTCACTTCGCACCCTTCCCCTGTCAATTCTGGCGTTCCTCAAGGCTCAGTTCTTGGCCCCCTCCTCTTCATCACTTACCTTCTTCCCCTTGGCAGTATTTTCCGGAAATTCAACATTCACTTTCACTGTTATGCGGAAGACACCCAGCTTTATTTATCAGGTAAACCCACTTCCTCACTCCCCCCCTTGTCCCTTACTAACTGCCTACTTGAAATTAAAGACTGGTTCACCTCAAACTTCCTTAAACTAAACAGTGATAAAACAGAACTCCTCCTCGTTGCCACTAAATCCACCCTATCAAAAATCAAAAGTTTCTCACTACCCATTGACAACTCCTTAGTCTCCCCCTCCCCTCAGGTCAAGAGTCTGGGTGTCATCCTCGACTCCTCCCTCTCCTTTCAGTCTCACATAAATACAATTACCAGGTCTGCATACTTCCACCTTCGCAACATTAACCGTCTCCGTTCCTCCCTCACCACTCATACTGCCTCTGTCCTTATCCACAGCCTCTTCACCTCCCGTATTGATTATTGCAATTCTCTTCTTTTTGGCCTCCCTCATAAATCTCTCCATAAACTTCAACTTCTTCAGAACTCAGCTGCTCGTGTCATCACCAGAACCCCCTCCTTCCATCATATTTCCCCTGTTCTTCACCAACTCCATTGGCTCCCAGTTCAATTCAGAATTCAATTTAAAATCCTTCTCTATACTTTCAAAGCCATCCATAACCTTGCTCCTCCATATCTCTCAGACCTCCTTCACATTGCCACCTCCTCCCGCTCCCTTAGATCCTCCTCCTCCATCCACCTCACTGTACCCCCAGCTCGACTTGTCACCATGGGGAGCAGAGCCTTCAGCCGCTCTGCACCCCAGCTCTGGAACTCACTTCCTCCCGACCTCCGCAGTATTGACTCTCTCCCCTTATTCAAAGCCAGACTCAAAACTCATCTGTTCCAGCTCGCTTATCTGTGAATATACTGCTCTTTTCCCTATCCATGATTGTTTTTTGTTTTTATGTTCCTGTATCTGTATTTTGTGTTTTCATCTCTTTTTATTTATTTTTTGTATTATTTGTAAAGTCACCTTGATTGTCAAGAAAGGCGCTGTTAAATAAAATGTATTATTATTATTATTAAGCATTAATCCTGGTGTCTTCCCCTCAGAACGACTTGGTGAAGCAGCATCAGGAATAAAGGTTGCTCCAGCAGACCCTGCTGACTGGGCCATCCTCATCATTCATCAACTCCGAAAGATAAGTTATGAACAGGGTTAGTCCAAAGAGGTCCGTTTTGAATTACAAGCACCTTCATTTTTCTTAAACAAAAGGCCGGATAAAGTTGCCAACCTGTGTTTCTTAAAAGGTACTTAGTGAATGGAGAAAAAACAAATCTGAACTAGGCCGATGTACTCAAAAAAGATTGATAAGTTAATGCTTATGATGCAACATGTTTCCCAAAAAATACTATAAAAGGAGTAGGAAAGGACAGACACTAATGACACTGAACTTGCAATGGAAAAGCAGAAATTTCTGCAGTTCCCAAAAAAAGACTGACAAACAAGGAACTGTTGACCTTCCTGCTTGAAAAGAAGCCGATAGAAATTTACCCCAAAATTCTGGTTGTTCTTAGAATATCTGCCACTCTTCCTTTGACAGTCTCTGCTGCAGAAAGACGCTTTTCCAAGTTCAAACTCATTAATACTAACCAGAGACTTATTATAATGCATAATTCATAAGCATTAAATATGAGTTCCAAAATCAGTTATCATATAATGATGTTATACTGTACATGACTTTGCTGCAAAAAAGAATAGGAGGAGAAAACTGTAGCAGGAGACGTGAGGTTGACTACAGGTAGAGGAGTAGTTTGTCATTCTGATTATGCAGTATTAACAAAACACCACTAGAGGTCTCTGTAAAATTCATTTTGTAGCATAGTTATATGTATGCCTATGTTAAAAACAAACTTTACATTTGTTATTGTTATTTGTGGTGCCAATATAGGTTTCTTTAATACCTTATTCTGTGCAGTGTCTAATTAGTGTCTTATATGTCACTTGTTTACAGTTGTTATTGGTAGATTGTTACATTTTATACTTTACATGGGCTGTTGATATTACATTTTTGCATTTATTTCCAGTTTATGATTTACATTTTTAATGGTTTTAATTACTGCTAAAAAAAATGTAAAAGTCAAGACAACTCCTTGTCTTGTGTGAGGAAAAAATATTGCCTAGTGCATCAAATTAGTTAGGGCTGGCCCTGATCCCCCCAAAACCCTAAACTAGACAGATTCCCCCATTGAACACGCTGGAGTTGACAAACGTCTAAATGCCTGGACCATCAAATATCTCACTGACTGCCCTCAGTATGTGTGGTTGCACGGCTGTAAGTCAGTCAGTCAGGGCCCCACTAAGACATCGTTCTGTCTCCATTTCTCTTTACCCTCTACACCTCAGACTTCACCTACAAAACAGACAGCTGCCACCTCCAGAAGTTCTCTGATGACTCGGCCATTGTGGGGTGTGTGTCTAAGAGGAATGTGCTGGAGTACCGGTCGGGCATCATTGATTTTGTGGACTGGTGTGAGAACAACCACCTGTGTTTAAAGGCATTGTGGAGAATTTTCCACATTTTTTTAAAAGACCAGCCCTTCACTTTAAAAAAAATGCATAAACACAACCCTGTACCCGAGAGGGAATGCCTATTAAACGCGAGCTGGAGCATGCAAGAGCACATTTCTCCTTGTACATGCTCTGTTTAAAAGTTGCAATACCCTCTTTAACGACCGACCTTTCACAATCAGAGACAGGTTTCAGATATTACAGGCGAACAATGGAACCAAACGACCCGCTCGTCGGTTCAATTTGCATATTTCCAAGCAATGCAAGGCCTTGTCTATATAAATCCTCAATCCCAATGCAAATCCAAACATTTTGAATTGAGAAAGCTTCCTGGAGGGGAAGCGAAATGTCTTCAAACCTTGGGAACCTAGGACAGTGGATTGTTTTTTAAACTTTTAAAAAGTTGCACGAGTTGACTTTGGTGCAGTCTGTCTGATGTACCTTTATCCCTTTTTGATCCTATGGAGTAGCCTCTAGAGCAGGGGTTTTCATAGTGGGTGCCACGGCACCTAGGGGTAACGCAAGGTCACTACAGGGGTGCAGCAGGATTTTTTCATAGATTGATGAGCGTTTTATATTGAATGTACATTTTTACATTTTAACAATTTTGTAAATTTATTTTGATGTAAGCAAATATTTTCTAAGACGAGGGGCTTCATTTTATGTTTTCTTTAATACTTTGAAAGAAGAAGTCCAGAAGAAAACAACAAACACACTTCCTAAGTCTATTTTAACATTTCCTTAAACCTTTAAGCAAACATGAAAGAACCTGTAGAGCAGGGGCCATATGAACCGACCTATATGAACTGACCTATAAGAAATATATATATATATATATACTTTCTTTTAGATCACAGGTGTCAAAGTGGTTCCAGCCGTGTGGCTGCAGGTTTTCTTTTCAACCAAGCAATAGCACACCAGACTCCAGTCATATCATCAAGTCATCATGTTCAGATTGGACTCCCTTGATTAGATGACTGGAGTCTGGTGTGCTATTGTTTGGTTGGAAAGAAAACCTGCAGCCACACGGCCCTTTCTGGAACCACTTTGACACCCCTGTTTTAGATATTGCAATTTGCAACCCCTACTCTAGATCTGAATGCTGCTGATGGAGTTTGTGGAAGAGTTTGAAACATATATGGTAGCAAACGCAGACAGAAAGTGAGACAGTCTTGAATATCAAACTACAACAAATTGTATACTGCTTATTTACAGCAATCATGCATTATATGATCCACTACATTATTATATTTAATTTTAAAGCACATTTAAAGAAAACTTATAAAAAGATTACTTCTATAACACCGGGTCTGGGCTTGCAATGGAAATATCTATGAATTACATGCCCTCTTGGTCTCCTTGAGGTTTATGATGCCTGATCCTCCATCACTTTGTTGACATCATCTGCTTCTTCTGTGTCCTGTGGAAGTTTCACAATGTGTTATAAGATAGGCTGTAAAATGTTGTTATGAACTAGAGTGATTGTATTGGTAATAACTGTTGATGGTTGAAATAAAAGGTATAATAACTGCTAGGATGTATGAATGTAAGATTACCCAATTGTTATTTTTACACACTGACTGGACATAAACAACAAGCTCAACTAGCTTACCTTCTTTCCTTGCTTGTATTAGAATAAAACCAACTAAAAGAAAATAAAATAGAAATGAACAAAACCCAACATGTAACAGAGACCAGCAGGTCACCTCAAAGTATCAACTCATAGAAAAGCAAGTCTCACCACTGTAAGATGCAGACTGCACTGCAGAGCATTATTATCCCCAGGATCTTTAATGTAACACAGAGACCGGGTCCTAAAATAGATCAAATAAATGTTTGATGGATTAAAGATTTAACCAGACAAATATTTACCATAGGCGACTGGGGACCTGATCTTAATATGGTCAGTGTGTATTAAAAAAATACATGGGAATTAAGAAGAATAAAGCTGGAAAAGGCAACTTTTCCAGCTTTATTCATTTTATATTCCTCCCTAAAACCAAGACGTCTGATAGATGTGCAGATCATGTATATTTTAGGTCTGTCGGTTGATGACCCATTATTATTATTATTATTATTATTTTTTTTTTTGATGACCCATTATGGATGCCTACATGCCATGCAAATAAGGTCAATGCTTGATCTTTTCTGCCTTTCTGATGTCAAAAGGATGTCCAATACATGTGCAGACCATTTATTTTATTGTTGTGATATACCCACTGCTTTAAGTGAGGTCTATATGATGCGAGTATCAACTCAATTAGCATCCATTTTGCTGCACCCATGTTGAGGGCTCATCACAGCACATCACTACAACCTGATCACAGACTTGGAAGACATTTAGTTCCAGATGTAACCAGGAAGTTGATTGCCTATTAACAAAAGGAAGGTGAAGCCCGGCAATATGATTCATGCTATTTTATGCATTTAACAGAGGTGTAGCCAGAAATATTTTATAGGGGGTGGCCGCAAGTGGATAGGCACCAAAACCTCAGGGTCAAGCCAAAGAAAAGACAAAATTTACTTTCCTACAGCCTTTGCTAACAAATAGACGCATATTTTTAAACATCTGTGCTTTCTAGATAAAAGGTATAGAGCAGGGGTGTCAAACTGGTTCCAGAAAGGGCCGTGTGGCTGCAGGTTTTCTTTCCAACCAAGCAATAGCACACGAGACTCCTATTATCTCATCAAGTGAGTCCAATCTGAACATGATGACAGTATGAAATGACTGGAGTCTGGTGTGCTATTGCTTGGTTGGAAAGAAAACCTGCAGCCACTCGGCCCTTTCTGGAACCAGTTTGACACCCCTGGTATAGAGGATAAAATACTTTTAGGTTTAAGTTCTGGGGCAAACATCTTTTCCATTGTCATTACTTACCTATTTGTATCAATAATCATTCTGCATAAAATTGATATTTACAAGAACTAATATCTACATAAAGTGATTATTTAATACGTTTTTTTTTAAATAGTTATTTATCTATGACTTCACTGAAGACTCCTAGATGACTCGCACATCATTTTCTCTTTACCCCATATAACACAAAATCTAGTTCTGAAAGAGCATTAATTCTGTACTTATCATATTTAATATTACTATATTGATGTGCATAATTAACAACTGTGTTTTTGTTGTCAAGAAATTATGAATACATAAAAAAGTAAGTAATACATGAAAAATTTAAATCAATATTCCACTTGAGAGTATTACAGCTGCCACCATCTGTATCAGAGGGGAAAAAATGGTAGGGGTGGCCAATGATTGGCTAAGGGTGGCCATGCCACCCCTGGCCCCCCATCTAGCTCCGCCCCTGTCATTTAATGCAAATGTCAGCAGTTTTGTATTTATCCGGTAGCTATTATTATTGTTGTGTTTGTTCTTATGTTCCCATAAGAGTGATGACATAGTGCCGGGGAGTGGCGGCCTAGTGGTTAGGGCATAGGGCTTGGAATCCTGAGGTTTTAGTTTGTGTCCCACTCCCACAGACTGCCAATCTGGGTCCCTAACCAAAGACCCTTAACCCCACAGTGCTCCCCCGCTTCCGCACAATGGCAGCCCACTGCTTCCCAAAGGAATGGGTTAAATGGGTTAATTGAGTTCATTTTGTTGTTCTGTACTTGTGCAGTGCAATGACAATATAAATAAATAAATAAAAAGCTCAAAATGAAGCTCAGCTACACATTTTGTTTAAATTTAGGGCTTTTTTCAAGATTGCTTTGGTGTATCACAATTTTTTCTGCAGATGCAAATGGAATAATGGGTGGCAATGAGGCACTGACAGAAACATTCTGCAGATCAGCCGATGCAAGAACCACACAGATGTAAAGGTGGAGGACCCAAATTTACTCAGAACTAAAATTTTACTTGTGCTGGTGAGAACTGTGTATTGTAATTTATTTTGCATATATATATATATATATGTCAAATATTTATGCTGAGCTTTGCCTCAGCAGCAAGTTTAAACTGGAAATATTTGACACGTTTAGAAGGCCGTGCAAGTATTTATTACCCAATTACCAACATGTAAAGGTTTTGTAAATTCAAATGTAATGTCGTTGATGTGATGATGCTTAACCATGATACTACAGGCATCTACTCGTCGTTATACAACTACTTAAAAGACTGGTTTACAAACATGTAAAATGTGTCACGCTGTCCAGCTTGGATACAAATCTGAGGTTAAAAAAAACTGGGTCAAAAGGGTTCGGGTTTGCATTAATTCTGCACCACATTTAGAGGTCCAGTGGATGTTGAAATTAGACATGTGTACATGCAGGAAAAAATACAAGCATTTAATTTTGTACCTTCAGGAGAACAAAATTAGAGGGGCAGAAGCGACCGTCATGCCGAGGTGTGTTTGCGACCTGAACTACATTTAGTAGCCAAAATTAAATGTTTGGTAAGTGTAGGACAAAAAAGGTCGCCTGACATTTCCATCTGCATCTTTAGAAGACTTAAATAAGGCGTTCAGCGGCAATCTAAAAAAAAAAAGCAGTGGGTTAATCTTTCATAGATATTTTTGTTCTCTTTATCTTTTTATGTTGTTTTTTTTTACTGTTGCACCTAGAGATATTTATATAAAGTGATCCATAAACAGCAGTTAGCATTGTCATTGTTATTATTTCTTGACTAAATCATCATTATTATCTCCGTCTTTATGGCTTAGAACCATATCTTTATTTCATGACTACCAGCTGTGCGCAAGTAATATGTTTACTTAAATGAAAATGTTGGTTTTTTTACACGCATCTTTCTAGATATCACGCAACAGAACCACTTTTTGCAATCCACTTTTTACCTTTTTTCTTGCCTACCCAATTTTGGGCTCCTTATTTGGAATTTCTACAATGAGGTCCTCAAAGTCATACAGTCTCAATTGGGAGTCAAAGGAGATATGTTTTTAGAGTATTTTAGAGCATTTTCAATCATTTTCATCTAAAAGCTTCACATTTTCCCTGTTTTTACACTTTGACACAGAAGCATCTCATAATTATTGAATTTAGCATGTCAGACGTGAAAAGATCCATTAAGACTGGTCTAATATTTACCTTTAAGTAGGGTCACTAATGATCTCTGAGTCCCCAGATCATTTGTAGCCTCACAGTAATACTCTCCTCCCTCAGTAACATTGAAGCTGTAAACCTGCCCCACAGATGCATGAATGGCTCCATGTTTGCTGTTCCTGAACCAGGTGAAGCTGGCAGGAGGCTTGGCTCTGCTGGAGCAGCTCAGCTCCACCCAGCTACCTGCTGACACCAAACCTGATGGACTGATGGATGCTGAGGTGTCTTTAGGAGCATCTGAGGAAAATGGGACACACATTAACTTTATTGATCAGAAACAGCTGAACCATGACGTGCTGACAGGATCACTAACATGAAACACTGAGAGTCACTTCTGTCTCTGCTGTCTTGCTTCCTCCATTCACAGGATATCTGGCAGAACATCTGATGTTGTATCCATCATGTGTGTCTGACAGAGTGATGGTCTCCTGGATTTTAGTTGTAAAGGTTCCATCTGTGTTTTTCTCTGTTTGTCTGTCAGAGTCTTTTCGGAGATTCCAGGTGAGTTCAGGAGGTGAGTGTGGACAGGGAGTGAAAGCTGAGCAGCTTATAGTGACAGACTGATGCTCCTTCAGATCCCCAACAGGGATGTTAATGTTGGGAGTCCAAGGAGAATCTGGGGTTTCAAATTAGACACAATAAAAAAACAAAGAAAAATATATCAGTTTTTTATATGTGTCAGCAGATCTATGCAAGGATCTTTAGTAAAGCAGATTCTGGATGCAGTGCCCCCTGTTTTTATTTTATAAAGACATGAATATATTTGTGAGAAAAAAAATAATCAAAAAGAATCAGAAAGGGTTTGATTAGTTAAATCTACCTTTGATATTAAGACAAATGTGTGGTGACATCACATCACCCAACCGATTTCTAGCCTCACAGTAATACTCTCCATCCTCAGTAACATTGAAGCTGTAAACCTGACCCACAGATACATTAATGGCTCCATGTTTGCTCTTCCTGAACCAGGTGAAGCTGGCAGGAGGTTTGGCTCTGCTGGAGCAGCTCAGCTCCACCCAGCTACCTGCTGACACCAAACCTGATGGACTGATGGATGCTGAGGTGTCTTTAGGAGCATCTGAGGAAAATGGGACACTCATTAACTTTATAGATTAGAAACAGCTGAACCATGACGTGCTGACAGGATCACTAACATGAAACATTGAGAGTCACTTCTGTCTCTGCTGTCTTGCTTCCTCCATTCACATGATATCTGGCAGAACATCTGATGTTGTATCCATCATGTGTGTCTGACAGAGTGATGGTCTCCTGGATTTTAGTTGTAAAGGTTCCATCTGTGTTTTTCTCTGTTAGTCTGACAGAGTCTTGTTGGAGATTCCAGGTGAGTTCAGGAGGTGAGTGTGGACAGGGAGTCACCGCTGAGCAACTTATAGTGACAGACTGATGCTCCTTCAGATCACCAACAGGGATATCGATACTGGGACTCCAAGGAGAATCTGGGAGTTCAGATTAAAAGTTTTACAAAAATAAATACCTATCAATGTTTATAATGTAACCTTCCCTTGATAGAATGGAAACCTGTGCATGGTGTTCAATTCAATTAATTTATATAGTACCAATAAACAACATGTCATCTCAAGTCCCTTTACAAAGACAATTCTACCAGATAATACTGTGAAACCGATTCAAAGATTTCTATAAAAGGAAAACCAGTTGTTTGCATCGACTCACTGACCTGAAGGCAATCCCTCATACGAAGCATGCTTGTAGCAACAGTGTAGAGGAAAAACTGCCTTTTAACATGAAGATACCTCCAGCGGAACCAGGCTCAGTGTGCTTGGCCATCTACAGAGACCGACTGTGGTTCAAGGAGACAGAAGCAGACAAAGAAAAAGAAGCAGAGATACAAAAGGCAACTGTCAAGCAGCTCCACAGGCGGCTCTGTCCAGGAAACACAGCCAGGCAGACGAGCTCCGAGCCAGCTCCGAAGTCAGAGGATGAAAGAGAGCAGATACAGTTAGTCACAGTCATAGAACCAGGACTACACTACAAAACAGGCTAAGCCCAAACATCCACAAAGAAATGTGTTGATGGTAGCAGCACAGCTGAGACCCCTCTCCAGGATGGAGTCACAGCCATACGGGAGCAGATCAGATGAAGCTAATAGGATAAAAAGCAGAGAGAGCATAACATTAGAGATTGAAAAAAACAGATTCTGCAGAATGGGAGAATAGAGATAGAATGAAGCAAAATGATGAAATATGGATCCCTATGTCCTCCAGCAGTCTAAGTCTTTAGCAGCATAACTGTAGAGATTGCTCAGGATAACCTGAGCCACTCTAACTATAACGTTTATCAAAAAGGAACGTTTTAAGCCTGCCCTTAAAAGTAGACAGGGTGTCTGTCTTACTGACTAAAACTGGTAGTTGGTTCCACAGGAGAGGAGCCTAATAACTAAAATCAGCCTCTAATTCTACTTTTAAAAATTCTATGAACCACTAGTAAACATGCAGATGTAGGGCAAAGTGCTCTGTTAGGAACATAAGGAACAGTCATATCTCTTATACAAGATGGAGCTTTCCCATTTAAGGCTTTATAAGTGAAAATGAGGATTTTAAATTATATTCAGGATTTAACAGCAAGCCAGTGAAGAGAAGCTAAGATAGGAGAGATTTATCTTTCTTTTTAATTTTCATCAGAACTCTGGCTGCAGCATTTTGGATCAGCTGAAGGCTTTTAACTAAAGTTTGTGGACTTCCTGATAGTAAAGAATTACAATAGTCCAGCTTTGAATTAACAAATGCATGGAATCGTTTCTCAGCATCACCTGTGGACAGGATATTTCAATTTTTTTGCAATATTCCGTGGATAAAAGAAGGACATTTCAGAGACGTCTTTGATATGGGATTTAAATAACAGGTCCTGATCAAAAATGACATCAAGATTTTTTACTCTTTTATCTGAGATTAATTTAATCCCATCCAATTGAAGTGACTGACTGGTCCAAATATTAGAACTTCTGTTTTGCCTGCACTCAGGAGCATGTTATGAATTAGATTAATCTGGATTTATATACAGACAGAGCCGCATATCATCAGCATACATGTGGAAATTAATCCCATGCTGTCTAATAATTCTACCAATTGGGAGGATGTATATAGTAAAGAGAATTGGTCCCTGTGGTACTCTACTGATAACCCTGGCGTGTAAGGAAGATTTATCATTAACGCAAACAAACTGAAATAGATCAGATTGATATGATTCAAACCAGTCCAGTGCTGCTCTTTTTTTTTCTAAAAAATATTCAAGTCTTTCTTAAAGAACATTTTGTCATGATCTTGAAGCTGATGGCTGGCTTAATTTCTTATTTCTTTCACCTGTCTACTCTAACTCTGCCACTGCTCATCTGATCCACCTGCTCCTGCTTCTATTTGAACTGCTTGGTCCCAGCCATCAGTTTGAGGATTATTCTTGAGCATCTTTACTCAAATTGTTCTTGAGCCTTTAGTGTAGAGAGTTTTTAGCATTACTTATAGTGTTCTGTTTGCCTGATCATGACCTGTTTCTGTCTTCGGACCTTTGAGCCTTCATGCCCATTTTCTGATCTGTCTTTGGACTCCTGTTTATTCTTTTGTGGATTGAAACTAGATCTGCTTCTTGACTTTGTCCTCTGGATTATCCTGCCTTCCTCTTTCATCTTTCCTTAGATTTGATCTCCTGTCAGTGCTGTGTTCTTAAAGCAGGGGCGGATCAATAGGGGTGGCTACGAGAGCAATTGACTTCCCCGAAATCTGATTGGCTACCCCAACTGCCCCCCCCAGATGATTGACGGCACCGCTAAAAAAGTTGCACGTTTGAAGTCTTTGACTGCGATGTTCTTCCTGTACAGTAGATGGCGCAATGCAGCATGCGCTATGCAGCCCCTTTCCAGTCGTGAATCTAGGGTGAAAGAAGAAGAACTAAAGCGGCTGTGAAGCCACCGAGTGCAACAAGCATAACATAACAAACAACATTCTTTGGGAAAAGGCTGCGTGCTCTCGAGATGGATTTTATTCTCGTTTGGACTGACTGACGCATATCGGTGAGTAGGCTGCACAACCACAGATTATATTCATAAAAGAAGCTCAATAACTAAGTTTGATAAGTTCAGTCAATGAGGATCATCCTCTGTTCAATTGATGTCTGTTTCATAAATCAGAATGATAAGGAGAAGCCCTTGCTTTTCACGAAGCGCAGCTAGAAGCTAGCCTGGCTGTAAATAGACAGGTGCAGGTGGGTGATATTGATGCGTTTCAGTGTCAATTTCTGTGATTTCATGCCCACGTCTGCTGAAAATACTGCTGACGAGAACGGAAACTATTTCATTTTTTTAATGTCCGTGTCTAGAACCTTCTGAATTATGAAACCAGCAATATCTTTGATCAGAGCCGTTTGCCCATGTCATGAAAGGCATTACTAGTCGTAGATAATTCACGACCGATGTAGTTAGCTAGTCTCAGGGCAGCAGACAAATGTAATCCTCAGTAAAGTTATGGCAGGCTGAAACCTTAATTGAATGCATAGATTGCAGTCACTAGACATGTCTTATTGTTGTGTTCTGATATTTCTAGGCTGTAATAATGTAGTCTGTATTCATTAATTTCCTTGTGCATCATTTTGGACACGAAATGTTGCATTTTGCTTTGATAAGAGAAGTCATGCATGCTAGGAGTAACAAAACGTTTTTTTTCCAGTTGAGAATGAAAAGACAGGGAGGCACGATTTATGACTACTTTAAGAGAAACAGATCAGGCTTAGAGCAGATCAGCAGCCCCGGCAGCCCTCATCCTGGGACTAGTCAGGAAAGTCCGGCAGAATCCAGCCTGTCATCATCGCCAGGTTTGAACATACAGAAGCAGTCACATGTTCAGTTATTTTAAATTATATTTAACATTATTTCAGATGTTCAGTTCAGTCATTTTAAGTTATGTTAAACATTATTTTGAATGTTGGTTATTGTTGTATGTTCAGTTTTAGACAATGGTTGTTTATTTTGATCATACTATTAAATAAATATTTTTCTACTATGTAGGTGTGAGAGTGGACCGAGACGATGACAGGTCCCAACCTGGAACCATTACCGAGGAGTGTCAGGCACAACACAGCCCATCATCATCAGGTCAGAGCAAGTCAGACATGCCAAGTTCAGTCAGTGTGAGATTGTTCTATAATATGTAATTTATAATATGTGTTGCTTTTAACATTATTTATTTATATTATTTTTATTGTTATTATTGTTTCACAATATAGTTCCTTTTGAGGAAGGCTCTGAGGCTTCTGAACAGGACGACGACCCAGACCCAGAGCAACCAGAGCCTGAAGATGTGTCCAGCACTGCCTTTGCACCTTCAAAAGGGCCCAGTGGTAGGTCTATTTGAAACCTATAGGTCTATGTGATACCTGCTAATTCGCTGTTTCTGATCACCTTGTGCATCTCTGACTCTCAACTATGATTCATTGTATCATGTTACAGATATTTCAACATCGAGAGAAGAGGTACCAGTTCAGCCACATTTGAGTAAATACCCCAAGACTCTCCATGGCACCAGCAAGAGGGCCTTCAATAGCAAGTGGTACACGAACAATTCATGGCTTGAGTATTCAGTGTCTAAAAACTCTTGCTACTGCTTTGCTTGCAGGCATTTTTCGTTGCCCAATGCGCCTGACTCTGCCTTCACATCTGATGTAGGCTTTTCAAATTGGAAAAAGGCACTGTCAAAAGAGGCAGGATTTAAACTCCATTCTAGATCTGAGCTTCATATTAACGCAATGTATGCATGGTCTGAGTTCAATAAAGAGGAAAGAAGTAGATCAGACTTTGTTAAATGCGCTAAATGAAAAGCACAAAAAAAGGTGCAAGAAAACAGGCAGTACATCAAAACAATTGCAGAAGTACTCCTTTTGACTGCCACCCAAAACATACCCCAAAGGGGTCATGAAGAGTCTCAAGAATCAAAAAACAAGGGTAACTTCTTAACAATACTTGACACAATCGCGAAACATGACAGCTTCATACAGCAAAGGTTAGAGGTATCTGGTAATGCAAAGTACACCAGTCACAACATCCAAAATGAAATGCTTCAGACATTAGCTGATATGGTTCAAAAACAAATAATTGCAGAAGTGAAAGAAAGTGAAGTCTTTAGTGTTACGGCTGACGAAACAAAAGATTTGGAAAAAAAGGAACAAATGTCGTTGGTAGTGCGCTACTACTACAATGGTGCCATACATGAAAGCTTCCTATGCCTCCAAGCAGCTGAGACCCTTAATGCAGAAGGCCTCAGTCAAATGATTGTCCGTTGTTTAGAGAGACATGTTCTAGACTACAGAAACAACTTGGTGGGACAAGGTTATGACAGAGCCTCTGTCATGAGTGGCAAGCATTCTGGGGTTGCAGCAAAAATACAGAGCAATGCCAGATTTGCGTTTTACGTGCATTGCAATGCTCATTGCTTAAATTTCAAAATCAGTGCCTGAGGTTGTGGACTTTTTTGCACTTCTGCAGCAGCTATATAACTTTATATCTGGCTCTTATGTGCACCTGAGGTGGCTTGATGTTCAACAGAAACTATATCCATCACAGCAGCCCACGGAACTACAGTCACTTTCAGACACCAGGTGGGCCTGCAGATATGCAGCATGCCGTAATCTTAGGGACAGACTTCCTGCAGTGCTGAAACTATTGCAAGATCTCTCACTTGAAAAACATGGTGAAAGATCAGTGCTAGCAAGTGGGCTTCTTTCACAAATTGACTTGCAGTTCTTGGGGCTTTTGGTCACTTTCTGTGAAGTACTTGGGGATGCCAAGTGTCTGTCAGACATGCTCCAGTCCAGCACTCTCAACTTAGCAAGGGCTGTGGATTTAGTACAGTCCCTTAAAAGCACTTTCCACAATTACAGATCTGATGATTATTTTAGCAAACTGTGGAAAGAGGTTGAGGAGCTTGCACAACAGTGTGAAATTGGTGTACAAGCAGGCAAGAAAAGGCAACGAAAAATAAGCTCAAAATTCCTGGACTCACTGATGATGAGCTCAGTAGGGCAGAGAAATTGGAATGAAGAGGACTTCCCCAGAGCATTATTTTACCAAGTCATTGATTGTCTAATTAGTGAGCTGGATAGGCGTTTTTCTGGCAAAAATTGTGAGATCATGAATGGTGTCCAGTCTCTCAATCCAAATAGTGCAACCTTTCTAAATAATGAGCCTTTGTTTGCCTATGCCCAAACCTTTGAGTCTGATGTATGTGACCTTAGACATGAAGTTCACCAAACAAAGCGGCTACTGGAAAGGAGAATGAAAAGGGGTTTAGACAAACCAGCTTCTCTGCTTGAATTTCTTGTCTTTCTTGAGCCCTACAAAGAAGTTTTCACGAGCTATTCAGGCTCTGCAACATTGCCATTGTTATACCTGTCAGCACTGCTTCCTGTGAGAGAAGCTTCTCTGCCTTAAAGCTAATAAAAACACATCACAGGACAACAATGATGGATGACCGGTTGAAACATCTAGCCATTCTAAGTGTTGAGTCCAGGAGGGCACGTGCCCTTGACATGGATGATTTTGTCAATAATTTTGCCACTTCTCATCAAAATAGAAGAATTATGCTTCTTTGAAGTTATCGCCATGCTCTGCACTCAAATCAAGTCAAGTGAACGTAATTGTTAAAAATCTATGTGACACAGTCATCACAGAAGTTTGCACACACACACACATACACATTAAACACTTGATAGCACACACACACACACACACACTTTGTGCTGAAGAAGAAGACTAACACTTATGGACAATAGCAATGTGCAAAGAGTAAGGTGCAAGTGTCATGGTGAAAGAAATGTTCATGGAATGTTCTCCAATGTAATTTAAATGTTCTTGTAGTTTTCCTCAATGTGTTGATGAGTCTGGCTTGTGGAAAGAAGCTGTTTCCCAGTCTGCTTGTGCTTCCCTGATTGTGGTAGGGAAAACAGTTTGTATGCTGGGTGAGTGGGATCTTTGATCTGTCTTTCTGTTATCAGAGAGTTGAAGAATGCACCATATTCATTTTGTGCATAAATAAACTACAAATTGTACTCAAAATTGCACCTTTTGTCTGCTTAGTATGTGGCTACTTAAATATGATTGCAAATTACTGATTACAAGGTTTATATACGAAAGGTCAATAAGCCTTAATTAACTTGTAAATTATGCACCAAAGATAACCACAGACTAGTTGGCTTTCATCTGTAGCCCCTGGAAGTTTGATGTTAAAAGAAGTATGTGTGTGTGTGTGTGGGTGTGTGTGTCGGTGTGTGTGTGTGTGTGTGTGTGTACATATAGAGTATAACAGGAATGATAAGTCATTACTCATGACATGTCAAAGAAGAACACAAGACAGGACCAACATCTGTAAGTCCATGTAGGAATAAATGATAGTGAATAATAATTTAAACGTGACATGAACAGGTATACAGCACTCGATTGCTTACAGACGGTTGGTGTTTTCTGCTGCGACATTAACGCTAGTGCATAAACTTTGTTATTTTTAAGTATAAACCATTGCCCCCCTAAAATACACTTGGCCACCCCCTTGCTACCCCAAGGATAAAAGTCTAGATCTGCCACTGCCTTAAAGGCTTTGACGTCTTGAAGGGTCATTGTATACAGCAGTAAACATTTTTCCAGTCTAGGTTGGATTCCCGTAGGCATGTAGAGTGGCATTTTCTCTCCAGTTTCCAAACATTTTGCTTCAGAGTGTGCAGCTCTGCATTAAACCAGGGAGCCAGGTTTCTATTTTTAAAGTTTGTCTTTTTCAAAGGAGCTGTGTTGTCTAAGGTAGTACACAGATAACTAGCAACCCTATCTACAAAATCATCAACCTGTGAAGGGGAATAAACTAAACTTTTGCCCTCTGTAGCACTGCTTAGTGACAGAGAGGAGAGGGTAAGGGTAATGGTTTCTTTAAAATGTATAACTGTATTATCTGATAATGATCTGCTAAAGTCAAACCTTTCTTTTTGGGGAGGAGGAAAACTCTGTTAAAGTAATCTCAAAGGTCATTAAAAAGTGGTCAGAGCGGACAGGGTTGTGAAGAAATACTATTTATTCACATTCAATGCCATATGTCAGCACAAGGTCTAAAGTATGAAGATGAGAATGTGTCTGACTATTCACATTTTGAACAAAGATAAGCCTGCTCTTAAGCTATCACCTTCAATGTCAGCATGGGTGTTAAAATCCCGCACTATGATGACCCTGTCAGAATTCAACAAGAAATCAGATAGGAACTATGAAAACTCATCTAAAAATTAAAAATAAGGACCTGGTGGACGATACAGAGTTACAAAAAGATGTTTTGTGGCTTCGCAAATTGGATGAGGGAAACTAAGGGTTAAATGTTCAAAATAGTTGTGATTATTGACTACCTTTTGAGTAATCAGTAAGTCAGACTGAAAGATTGCTGCTCCTTCACATACCATGTTGGGTATGTAAAAATTTAAATAACTGAAGGAGTTGCCTCATTTATGCCCACATAATCCTATTGCTGCAGCCAAGTTTCTGTAAGGCAACATAAATCATTTTGATTATCACAAATCAAGTCATGAATGATGTTAAATAAATCACATTTGGTCTTTTTAACTTTTTCCCCAATTGGAGTTATTATTATTTTAATTAGATCATTATAATTTACTACTTTGGGGATCTTTGATTTTGGTCATGGACAAGACACTGTTTGGATGGAGTAATGAGTAGGTAACAGTAGAGAAGCTGTAGGTCTGCACCCTGGGCAGGCTTTTGGAGGACTAATTATTCGGCCAGATTCCTAGAAAGAAAAGCTGAACCATCCAAAGTGGGACGGATGCCTTCTCTCTATATCAGACCAGGTTTTCCCACATTGTCTTTAAGACACCAACTGAAAAAAATGGTGGTTGTTTTCAGGTGGTGCCAAACAGAGAACAGAAAATTAGGAAAAAAATATTGAACTGTTTTGAAACTAACTTTTTTTAAGATTGATTTTAAATTAAACTATTTTTACAGTATATATTTTTTAGATGTAGATCACAAAGTGCTTTGAAGCACACAAAAAAAAACATAACAGGTAATCTGAAAAAAAGGGGGAAAACAGAAAAGGCTCTTTCGACTAAGATCTAAAAAAATATTTTGTGTATATTTTATTTAACAGTAGATTGGTATGCTATTCTTTTAAATTAAACCAGAGTGAGTTTTGTCTTAACATTAATGTCACAAACTGATAATATTGAAGGTTTCTTACCTTTAACTGTTATGTTGAGAGGATCATCACAAGCTGTTGCTCTAAATGGCCAGTTCTCAATCCTGAAGAAATATTTGTCTGTATAACTGGTCATTAAATTGGGAAATAGAGTGGTGCAGTTTTTTTCTGTCAGGTTTCCAATAATATTCAGTGAATAGGTGTTAACTGACCCACTACTGTTAAAAATAACTATATTTGAATAATGGCCAAAGTTTTTCATCCAAACTGCATATGTAATTCTGTCTCTGTCATATCTGGTATCCTCTGTATCATAGATACATGGGATTTCCAAACACGATCCACTCAGAGCTTCAATCTTCCTTGGTATAGTGATTTTGAGGCCTGCTTTTATATCACCACAGTCAGCCAATGTACCTGGAAAAACAAACAAATAATGAACATGATGTGGAGTGAAATCTGCCTGCAGGAATATGATCCACATATCCAGTTCAGCTTCAGCATGCTACATGTGGAGCCTTTAAATAAGGTCAGAATCTAACATGAACAAACAGCTCACCTGGAAAAAAGAAGACAGTCAATAACATGTTGATTGTCAGCATTTTCTCAGAGAGAGCTGCCATCAGATTTGGACTCTCACTGAAAACCAAAAATTTAGCTAATTTATTACAGTAGGTCTGATATATGGTGTACATGAGGTTTCGTCCATTGCTTTGAATGTACTTCAGACGTTTAAACTTATGTGTAACAAAGCATACTGAAATATTTTTTATGATTATTAGAAAATGCAAACTTACCAGGATTTATGCATTTAAAACAAAAACGGTTTAATTTTAAAACCAGTTGATCTGTTCCGATCAGTTGATCACAAGCAGGATAAGCAGCCACTCTCTCTGTTTCAGCACACCTGGAAGAAAGAAGACATTCTGTAACACGTTGACGTTAACACTACATTAACTATGACTGAAAACCAAACATTTAGCAGATTTAATGCAGAAGGTGTAAATTTAGAGGTATAGCTCACAGCAAAGCAGCTCACATGTTCTGCAGAGATTTCAAATAATAAATTACATTGCATATTTGGTTTAATACTCAATCAGAAATGTAAACTTACCAAAATTTCTTGTTCTTTAAACAAAAACAGTTTGGTTTCAAACTCAGTTGATCTGTTAAGCCCAGCAGCAAAATTAACAGCCACCTTCTCTGTGGCCAAATGTGTTATATAAAGGTTTCTCCGTCCTCTACGTTCTTTTAAAGAGGAAGTCAGGTCTACCTAATTATTTTGAACACATGAAGTCGTCTAATAAAGAGTGCCTTTGCACACAGCTAAGCTGTCATTCAGCCTGTGGGGTTGTTATATTGAAAAACCTGTTTGTCGCTATGAGCATTCTGCAGAATCTATAAATTAGTCTTTTCTTTTCACTTCAACATTGAGGGTTTTCCTTTTTCTGCAGTTTATGCAGCTATCATTACACATCTGAAATATTTCTTCATTAAACTTTGGTTCATGGATGGGAAGTCAGGAAGAAAGAAAAACTTTGTTGTATAATAAAAGAGTTTACTTAAAACTATGCCGGTGTTTTAGCAACTGAAACATTAATGGAATGTAACCAATCAAATTACAATAAATCTGATGTTGATTCTACCAATCTGTTCAGCTTAAAGCTTCAACTACCTTAGGAGAAGTGACTATTGCTACAATGTACTCTTTACAGGTAGTCTCTTCAGCTTTATTGCTGTTTTATGATCAATCTGGCTGATATAAATTCAACTCACTCTGGGAGGGTCCTCTTCGGCTCTCCACAACAACTTTTGAGCCTTTTTCCTTTGGATAAACTTTACATGCACAAGTACACTCTCACAAACAAGTACAGGTGCTTGGTTCAACATACTTAGAGATTCACTTCCATACAGAAAGTCCATATTCTGATCTTCAGGTAACACAGAGTACATGTCAAATTAAATAACACTACTTATACTTCAGCCATAGTATCTAGGTGTTACTTTATTGTATGTCTCGTACTATGTCCGTTGGTTGTACTGTTCTTTTTACATATCTTTGCAGGTGATGAAGCAGACTGAAAATGTTTTATCATTATCTCCCATTTATTTCCTCTTTCTTTCATCTTTTCTCCTTTTTTCTGTTTTTCCTTTCCTGTTCTACTTACATATCATTGCCCATATAATCTGTAAAACTTTCCTCTTGTGAAAGTAAAATCTGTTGGGCTCTGTTTGCATCAAGACTATTATTCTTATTGCCACATTGTCAGACAGGACACTGTTAATAAAAAAAAAATAAAAAAAGTTATTCAAATTTACATTTGACATTGACATTTTACATTTGATTTACATTTACAAGTTAAGAGAAAATAAACAAATTTGGGTTTATTGACAGTTATCCTAAGCCATACTTTCCTACCTGTCTCTCTAATATCATTAGTTTTTCAGTACTAATCGAGTCATCAAGAAACTCCTCCAACTGACTCAAAGTTAATCTTAACCTCCAAAGTTTATCTAAAAAGCCAAACAACTTTTCTTCACTTTTAAGATTCTTTTCGGCTCTGAAAATTATCCACTTAATGTGGGCGACAGTGGTCTTTAATGAAGGAGTTTTTTTTCCTTTTCAGTTCCACTGTTTCTCCACCAGATGATGCATCCGGTTACTCTGTCCTGGAGGGCTTGCCTACAGGTTTCAACTACCCACACCTGCAAACAATCATCATTATCTCAGAGGATTATATGCGCAGCTGACCGACATCACCTCTTTGCCAGAGTGTTTGCCTGTTTTGGGTACTCTGGCCCCTCTGAGCTTTGCTGAGTTATTCTCTGAATATTTCAAGGTAATTCATGCTCTTACCTTTGTTTCTTGTGAATCTTTGGCTGGAACCCTTTCAGAACCTTTGGGATTTTTCGAGTCCTTCCTGCCCTGGAAGAAATCCTCTTAAGACACAGAGAGTTCCACAACTCCTCCCCTCTGAGCTCAGACCGCATCGAAGTCTCCAGTTGACAGTCTGTTCCGCTGCTCCTCTGTGCTTCCATAAACTAACCTGTCCGCCTTCCAACGTCTCATCCATCTTCAACCAGTCAAGGCCCCCACAACTGGAACCATGTACAACTCCCCAACTCTGGCAGCTAGATTAAGTAAGAACACAGCATTCAGTTATCTGCATTTTCCCCACCAGCTAATATCTCACCATTTCTCTCTCTCTCCTTATGTGCAGTCACACCAGGATTCCTGTCCGCAGGTCCCACCAAGCTCTGTTAACCTGGTTCCTGTTTTTTGCTTGTCTTAAATTAAACATTCAAACTTTAAAAATCTATCTGTGAGTATATCTGCATGTCTGACTGACTACCATCTTTCCTTCCATATTTCTAATCTAAATACCAAAACTAGCCATCAGTTCCTCATCTCACTGAGGTGTGAATGCATCTGATCCCCAATTAATACTACACAGAGAGCAGAACATAAGTGCAGAACATTACTCACACACACAGTGGTAGATATCATGCTCCAACTCCTGCTGATCTGTGTTCGGCTGTTTATATGCTGCCTGGGATTCAGTACTCGATGTGGGTTCCACTAAACAAATACCTTTGGAAAAAAATTTATTAAAACATTAAATGTGCAGATTTAACATTGTGCAGTCTAAACTATTAGGCCTCTAAATGTAGAATATTTTTAACCTAAACTTAATTCAACAAATTGTCTTTGACAAATATTATTTGAAATAAAGAAAATTATTTGTTGAACCTCATTTCTAATTCTAATTACTTTAAAAAAAGAGATGGATTCCATATAAAACATATTGAAATACAAACATGGTAATAAACATGTTTCTAGTCTAACAAACTGTACAGCAAGTAGGTTAGTTACCATCTCTAAGAGAAAAACTCAAAATAACTTCCTCTGTTTATTTCAAAGCTTCCTCAGAGGTTTAAGGAAATATGACAGGACCTCCGAAGTGTGGATGCTACTGATAGTTTGTAAAAAAGACTGAACATCAGAAAACAGCAGGGGACAGAAAGGAAATGGAAAGGAATTTAAAAAAAATAGCAAAAACCAACTGGAGAAAGTCATGATGGGATAGAAGGTCAGACGTGAAGACACAATTTAAAAACAAGCTAAACTGATGAATATAAAAAAGGAACTCAGTGGAAGCTTTGTTTTAGTAAAGTTTCTTTGAATGTGATTCAAGACATCATGATGTAATGAGCATTTTAGCTCTGAACATGCAAGAGTGTGACCTTCCTCCTGTGGCATATTTACCAAAGAGATGTTCAGATAATAATAAAAGTATAGACATATGGTTGATCCTGTGATGAACTGGTGACCTGTTTAGGTGGGCCTCCTCTTCTGGCCTTTTGATGGCTGCAGAAAGAAACAGTTCCTGCTGTGACCCTGAACCTTTATTTGATTGACAGACAGAAAAAATAGATCCTTTGATTATGGTTAGGTGCCCTCCTTGTCTCCCTAAGGTCCATTATGCCTGATCCTGCGTTACTTTGTTGAGATCATCTAATTCTTCTGTATCTTGTGTACATTAGACAATAAAGGAATGTTCTTTTTTTTCTTTACTTACCGGTAAGTGCTTTTAATGAAATTGCATTGTTAATGGGGGAACTCACTTAAGTAGCTTAGTAGAGTAAATTTCTCCACTGTGAGATCAATAAAGTCAAATCAATCAAGCTTACAAGATAAATGTGCCAAGGAACCAGATACAAAAAAACATGCTAATATGCTAATAAAACTAAAACACATGAGCTTAGATATTTCTGTAACATTGAGGAATGCAGTGCCTTGTGAACGTAAGAAAAGCAGGTTGAAACCATGATGCTGCCACCACCATGTTTAACAGTGGGGATGGTGTGTTGAGAGTTATTAGCAGCATTGCTTTTAGAACAAACCGAACATTTCGTGTTGTTGCAAAAAAGTTTGATTTGGGTTTCATCTGAACAGAGCACCTTCTCCTACATTTGCTGTGTCTCCCAAGTGGCTTGTGGAAAACTTTAAAAAGAAATTTTATGGATATCTTTAAGAAATGGCTTTCTTCCATAAAGGCTAGATTTGTGACAGACTCTGCATCACACTAACAACACCACAGCATATTTGCACCATAATGCTCTGAACTTTCATATCAATGTGTTTTTTTGCCCCATGTTTTTTTTTTTCTCCTACATTGTTCAAATTTGATCACAGCTGCACTTTAAAGAATGGAAATGTCATTAAAGCTGTACAAAACAAAATTTAATTTTGTATACACTCCGTGTATACAAAATGAAAATAAAAGTTGTCTAAGACTATAAGAAAGATTTTCTGTTCTGATCAGACCAAGATTTAACTTTTTGGTGTTAATTCTAAGTGGTAATGTGTGGAGAAAACCAGACACAGGTTATCATCTGCCCAATACAATCCTAACAGTAAAACATGATGGTGGCAGCATCATGCTATGTTTTTTTTTTCAGCTGCAGGGACAGGAACTCTGGTTGCAATTGAAGGAAAGATGAATGCGGCCAAGTGTCATGATGGGTTTAATGTGTTTGACCCACATGCAGAAGCACTCTCAGAGACAGGAAAAAGTTAAACAGTTAATTGAAGGGAAACTGTACAGAGACTAGAAAAAAACTGTTATTCAGCTTGGGGAGGTTTCAGCGGTCAGGTGAACCAGAAGAGGAAGCTCTAGGAGGACATCAGAGTGGTGAGTTCAAGGACGTTGGGAAATCTGGCCGATTTTCTGTATACAAGGTTTGACTTGGACTCACTGTGGTTGTTTGGGAGGGTTCCAGAGTTCCTGTCTGTGGAGGCTTGATCTGTAGATGGTGTTGTTCATTGGAGGGCGGAACAGGCAGACAGCTGCTACTCAGGCAGTCCTGAGGAGCAGCTGAGCAGACAGACACAAAGTTCCAGAAGTGGACGGCGTTCAGATGAGGGGATTTGTCTCCTTTTCTCAGTGTGACGAGAGAGTCCCTTCCAAGACTTGAAGGGCCTAGCTTATCCAATGGATCAGTGATATCTTGCCGGAGAATCAAAAAGACAAAAACTTAGTTAGCGCTGAGAGCTCAGAAGAAACTGGGATTCAAAGTAGACCCCGCAAACTCTGAGGGGCAAGAGTACCCAATACTGGCAAACACTCTGGCGAGGAAGTGAAAACAGTCTGCTCCTTAAATACTCCTCAGGAAGTGATGACCCAAGAGGCTGCAGGTGTGAGGAGAGAAGAACAGGAAGCCCTCCAGACCAGTAGAGGACAAAGGGACCATCTGGTGGGTGCATGGTGGAACTGCAAGAGAACAAAACAACTCCCACAAACTGGAACCCTAATACCAAGTACAGAGATATCCTGGAAGAAAGCCTCTTCCAGAGTGCTCAGGACTTCAGACTGGACTGAAGGTTCACCTTCCAACCAGACAATGGTCCTAAGCATACAGCTAAAATAAAAAAGGGTGGCTTTGGAACAACTCTGTGACCATTATTGACTGGCACAGGCAGAACCCTGACCTAAACCCAATTGAGCATCTCTGTAGAGAACTGAAAATGGCTGTCCACCAATGCTCACAATCCAAATACCTAGAGAGGATCTACAAGGAAGAATGGCAGAGGATCCCCAAATCCAGTTGTGAAAAATGTACTGCTTCATTCCCATGAAGACTTATGGCTGTACTAGCCCAAAGAGTGCTTTTACTGAATACTTAGCAAAGGGTCTGAATGCTTATGACAATGTGATATTTCAATTTATTTTTTCAATTGAAAGATTCTACATTTTTGTTTATTTCTGTCAAGATGGGGTGCTGAGTGTACATTAATGAAAAATATAATGAACTTTTTCATTATAATGAAAAATATAATGAACTTTTTGAGATCCTCACTGAACTCCTGGAGAGTGTTTGCTGCACTGAAAAGAAAGGGGACGATTAAGTTTGAACCCCCAGTCTTCAGGTTTTTCATTTGTTAAAACATTTTTAAATATCCAATTAATTTCATTCCACTCCATGATTATGGAGCCTAGGCAGATTTAAACTGAGGAAACTCATGGCTTTTCATACATTCACCTGCGATACAGCCAATCAGCTTTGAACCACACCTCAACAAAAGCCAATCAGCATAAAAAAAATCATCTTAAAAGACCTCAGATACGCACCTGTCCGTTCCTGTGTGCAGGCAGCGATGTGCTGTAACTTCATTCAGTTTACACCGTTTTAACCCACCTCCAGCCCCTCCTCCAACATCGTAGGTAAAGCTTCATCAGAGTGCCATTCCCCCCGGACTCCTACTGCATTCCCTGTCTCATCTTACCCGGTCTGGCAGAATGTTGAGCCATGTTGAGCCTGGCTCTGCCAGAGGTTTCTTCCTAATGTGGAGTTTTTCCTCTCCACTGTCACTTCATGCTTGCTCATCATGGACAGGTTCTCTCCACCTGTGTTATCCAACTGGACATCCATCTTCCTGAGTGAAGCTCTAGTATCAGCTCACGCAATCCACTGGATCTCCCCATAAAGCTCAGCAGACCGTCTCGCTAACCAGCAGTCTACAGATTAACCAACTTCATCTATTTTCACTCCACCACCAGTTTCAGGCCTGGGGGGAAACAGCCCTATTCTTTGCACCTGCTCATGCATATCTATCAAAATTCAGCACTAATGTTTCCTGCCGACCTCTGAGCGCCAAAGACAAATTAATTGTATCAATAAATTTGGCAATTGTCTGTTTTCTTTAGGTGAGTTTTCAGATTGAAGTGTCCCACTTGTGGTTCATTCCTCACAAAGAATTACAATTTTATGTTTGAGGTCTGAAATGTGGCAAATGGTTGAAAAGATTAGGCCAAATACTTGTGCTATATCAGCTGTTCATTCAGGACACCAGATACAGAGATACATATTAATGCAAAAGAGACAACAAGCTGCTCAGTTCTATCCCCTTCAGCTTTACCTGCCTGCCATTGAAATTAGAAAGGTCGGCAGTACATTTTTCATTTTAGAGAAAAGGATCAAAGCTTTTTCACAGAGACTGGCTTTGCCATTTTATTTTATTTAAAAATGCTAATGCTGCTAATTATGATTAGATTGTGTAAAATCAATGATTTATGTATTTTAATGATTGATCAGCAACTGCTATCCCACACACACCATCTCTACATAATTAATAAATTAATTATGTAGAGATGGTGTGTGTGGGATGGCATATATATATTTCCCTTTTAATAGTTTTGTATCTCTTCTTTTATACCCTGTGTTAATGGGTCTGACAAGAATTCTTCTGCTGCTCCTCTTTCATCAACTAAGTTACTAACTAACATTACTGTCTAAAGTTTTTTTTTTTTTTACACATTTTAGAAACAGTTTCATCATTTTCTGTCTTCTTTGAGGAAGTCATGTTAAAAAAAAATTAAAACTACCAGCAGGACATTATTTCGAGCTCTTTTATTCAAAATAGGAAGTCTTATGAACAAACAGAGAACAGACCCATAAGTAGAGAAAAAAAGTCATAAAATGACAAGATAATCATAAAAAAAAATCAATTAAATGTATTATATTTCAGCATTTCTATTATATATGGAATTCTTATATATTAAGAAAACACATCTAATTGTCAAAGGATTAGAGAAAATGTTGAAATTAAATTTACTCCGAGTTGAAATAATATAAAAAGAAAGTATTAAAGAGAAATCATACTGAACTAAAATTGCTGCAGTAACCTCAAAGCTTTACAAATGCAAAGAAATCTGAAACACAGTCCTGGTCAGTGAATCTCTACCACCAACCACAATAAGGTACAACTTCATCTTCATATGAAACATGCTAAGTTAAGATTGGTTTAACTTTACAAAGCATCAAGAGCTGAAATAAAATAACATGATCATGCATAATTTTTTATTATCCATCAAGCTATCCTAAATTGTGGATAAACTGTAAATCTGAGGGTGATAATCATAAGGGATGAATATCTAAGAGGTTTGAGATTTTCCTGTCATTAAGGTGTGACAAGAAACTTAACATATATTCATAAAATTTCCATAGTTAAAATCCCTTATTTCATCCCACATCAGTGACAGAAGTCATTTCTTCTTCACTTGTGCATAGAGATCTTCTGGATGTTCAGTAGACACTTGAACCTGAGCCACCGTCCTGCACTGAGACAGAGGAAGCTTCAGGTCGTTTCTGGAGGACAGTTATGTCCCCATAATTAAGTTCTTCCTCTGTTTCATTGGCTGCAATTTGATCAGAAACCTCCTGACATGTTTGACTCTGTGGGAAAATAAAAATGTTCTTGTTCAGCAAAATACTGTCTCAGCTTGCAGAGGAAAACTTATTTCAGTGATGTTCACAGAACATTTCCTCACCTGGGTCTGATCTGGAGTTGGACATTTGGTCGTAAAGAACCTGGAAGACATTTGAGATCTGTCAGAATAAATCTGCTTTGATTCAGGAGAAAACAGAAAGATCCAGACTGAGAGTGTCAAGAATGAGCCGAAACAGACATGAGAGGATTAACATCAAAACAACCAGAACCAGAATCAGTTGAACACAACCTTAATAAGGAACTGGTTTCAGATGTTTATCTGGAGGGTTAATAAAAACCTCAAAATCATTGACTGAATTTAGTTCAATATTTGAATGTCTGACACTTACCAGACAGAAAGAACCACACAGACGAACAAAAAGTCTCCAATTACAACTGTGACCAAGAAAAGATAACCTTTTGCTAAATCAGAGAAAAGAAAATTTAAACAGTAACAAAATAACAACAACTTAAGACTATATTTAAATTTGAAAAAAATTAATAAGTAGATTTTTCCCACCTTCAGTATTCAATAGAATCACTGATGAGTTCTGATTTCCCAGATCATTTGCAGCCTCACAGTAATACTCTCCTCCCTCAGTAACATTGAAGCTGTAAACCTGCCCCACAGCTACATTAACGGCTCCATGTTTGCTGTTCCTGAACCAGGTGAAGCTGGCAGGAGGCTTGGCTCTGCTGGAGCAGCTCAGCTCCACCCAGCTACCTGCTGACACCAAACCTGATGGACTGATGGATGCTGAGGTGTCTTTAGGAGCATCTGAGGAAAATGGGACACACATTAACTTTATTGATCAGAAACAGCTGAACCATGAATGTGTGTCTCTGTGTGTCTATGAGAAGATTCTCAGTCATTTAGGTCATGGTCAAGATTGAAAAGTTCAGTTTAGGCAAGTGGACTTGAAGTTTTTTAGATGACTCTTCGCCCTTCATCCAAGAGGCTTCAGTTCTAAGTGACGATGGGGAGTACTGAGATTAATATGGAACAAAGAGTTAGGGGAAAACAAAATGTGGCCTTGATTCCCCCCTGGTGGATTGGCCATGGAGGTCACAACAGGGAGTTAATGGCTTTTGTTATGGGTCGTTAACTCCCTTGTCAAAGTGATGTCAGTCACATGCCTCCTTAAATTGTGAGTCAGATGAGGGCACATGAGGGGTGAATCTTCTAGGTATTGTTCCTGAAAGTGCTCTGTAAATTGGCGACAGGTTATGTCTAAGAGCACCTCCTCTTGTGGAGGAATGTTTTTTCCAGGTTAAAAAAGATGGCTTCCTCAACCCCTCTTTCAAACCACCTGTCTTCCTTGGCCAGAATATGGACATTGTTGTCCTCAATGAGTGTCATTTGGCCTTCATGATAGGTGAACGGCTGAGTCATGACCTGAGGAGGCGGAAATTCCTGTTTTGAGCTATGTACCTGTGTAGCGGTTGCTTGTTCTCCCCAGTGTACAGGTCAGTGCTCTGTCACTACACTGAAAGGCATAAACCACATAGTCAGTCAGTCTTTTTCTCAGAGTGTTGCTAGTTTTGAAGTGTGAATGACAATGTTCCTTCTTACGTTTTCTTCCCTCACAGCAGGCCTCTTCTTCCTGTCTTCCATGATGTAAAGTGGAATGTCAATCAAGGCTGTAATCTTTCATCAAGTTCATCTTCCGGGGTGAACTTGATGTTTCTGTTCACTGCATTGATGTGGTCTGTAAACGTGTTGATATCCATGAACTTTATTTTGACCTGTGTCAGAGTTTAGAGCTCTGCTTTCCACTTCTTGTTTGTTTGCCACTACGGGAGACACAGGAGAGCTGTGAGGATGCGCAATGAACTCTTCTAAGTCTCTCAAAGATGAAAAACTTACATAAAGCTAGAAGACTTTATGATTACCAGACATGTTAATAAAAATATCATAAACTGCCATGTTATGATGTTTTGGGGTATGTTTTATTTGAATGACAGGTCTATCAAATATTTATGGCAGTGGCAGATGTCATTAGAGAGCTCCGAATAAATCACTGAGTAATGAACCTTTGGTTGAAGCAATGGAGCAGAAGGCCATCAGATCAGTGAAGCAGAACCACAGCCAGAAGATCCAGGATCTTTTCCATGATACGAGCAACACCAGGAGGATGTGGAAAGGCATTTGGATGATCACGGACTACAACACACTATCCCTCCAGGAGATGCAGCAAACACTGACTTTCTTAATAAACTGAAAAACTTCTTTGGAAGGTTGAGGCACTAAATAGCACTCCAGCAGTGAAAGCCGTTCCACACCAGGGGGGAGGAGACACTAAACCTGGACGTAGCTGAACTGAGGAAAACGAAGGAGAGTCAACCCAAGGAAGGGCCCATGGCCTGACAACATACCTGGGCAGGTGTATAAGGAGTGTGCAGATCAGCTAGCTGGTGTCCTCACAGACATTTTTAACACCTTGCTGGACCAATCCATGGTGCCAGCATGCTTCAAGTCTGCCACCATTATTCCGGTTCCAAAGAAGCCTCAGGTCAACTCACTTAATGATTATCAACCTGTCGCACTGACTCCAATCGTGATGAATTGCTTCGACACACTGGTTAAAGAACACATCGTCTCCAGTCTGCCGCCAACATTCAACCCATTCCATTTGTCTACCAATGAAACCGCTCCACTGAGGACACCATCTCTGCTGCTCTCCACCTGCTAGACTTCCTCACCAACTGACCTCAGTCAGTCCGGGTCTGACATAGCACCTCTGATGTCATCATCCTAAGCACAGGCTCCCCTCAGGGCTGCTTCCTGAGCCCTCTGCTGTTCACCCTGATGACACATGACTGTGTCCCCAGGTTCACCGTTAACCACCAATCACATCGTGATGTTTGCAGACAACACCACGGTGGTGGGCCTCATCAGACACGACAATGACCTGGACTACAGAGAGGAGGTGGAGCAGTTGTTGGGCTGGTGCAAAGATAACAGCCTGATTCTGAACATGAAAATTAAGATCATGTTGGACTTCAGGAACAACCAGCCTAACCACGCTTCACTGGTCAGCTGTAGAGGTGGTCATAGGCACCAAATTCCTGGGGATGCACATCACAGATAACCTGACAACAGCCAGATGCATGTATAGCTCCGCCTAGCTCCACTCAAATACATCTGGGACACCGCAATAGGAATTGCCTTTACTGAAGGCTGGGCCTTATCAAAACTCCTTGCATATGATTGGATAAGCCACTTGTCTGTCATCTTTATCGACGTGCTATTTCAACCACTCACACCGAAGCTAACCGGGACGCTGTGAGAGCGACGCAGGAAAAAAACAAAACAGAACAGCCGACATCTTGGATATAGCAACAGTGGAATCAGCGCAACGTCGGTAAATGATCAATGTCGTTTGTGCCATGAAAATGTGCGGATAAAAGGCAACATTGTGCACGCTTCTCCACTACGTCACATCCAGGAAACACCCGCCCTGCGTCCTGATTGGCCAGACCATAAATTTGGTTGGGGAAATCAGTTTCAATGAGCGGTGTCCCAGATGTATGTGAGTAGAGCTAGGCGGAGCTAGACATGCATCTGGCTGTTGTCAGGTTACATCACAGACACCCTCAAGTGGAATGTAAACACCACCTCACTAGTCAAAAGGGCACAGAAGAGCATGTACTTCCTGTGGAGTATGAGGAGAGCCAACTTGCCCCCACCCATTCTCACCACCTTCTATGTACAGAAGCACCATAGAGAGCGTTCTGACCAGCTGTCTCACTGTGTGGTGTGGAGGTTGCAGAGCCTCAGACTGGAAGAAGGTGAGAAGAGTGGTGAGAACAGAAGAGAGGATCATGGGGGCTCCTCTTCCCTCCATTAAAAACATTTCATCCCAGCGCTGCATGTCCCGAGTCCTTAACAGCATAAATGACCCCTCACACCCCCATCATGGACTGTTCTCCCTGCTGCCCTCTGATAAGAGACTTTAAAGCATTGGATGCAGGTCCAGCAGATTCCAGAACAGTTTCTTCCCCACTGCAATTAGACTGCTAAATGTTATATAAAATGGGTTATAAAAAAAACCTTAATGTTGGAACTGTAACTATACAGTCGTATGTTTACATTATCACTGCTGCTTACCTTGTAATGATTTTAACTAAAGCTCGGACCCACGTGCAATGAAACCAATTCAGAGAGACATTGATGAAAAGTTTAACAGGTTTTATTGAAGAGATTAAGCCCGGTGCAGTGTTGCTCTGAACTCTGCTCGGCCTGAACTGGAAAGCGAGGGGAAGACAGACTATTAGTTCAGGCTCAGTGGGAAATTTCATTTGTTGATTTGAAGAAGAGGATCTGGTTGTTGACTCACATTTCCAGAGAAGTGAAGGATCTTTGACTCCAATCTGTGTGTTGTTTTCCAGAGTTTGTCTGATTCGGTGGAGGGCGGAACAGGGTTTACCCAGAACTCGGACGGTGTAGGTGAACGGAGATGCTGATTGCCACTCAGATTTCCTGCTGTACTTGAACCTCCGTTAACGAGGTAACCGTCAGCAGGTGTGTGAGGAGGCGGACCGGAACCAGGCGCCTCCTGTTGGTGGAAGGGAGACAACACAAAAACAAACACACAGACTGGAGCCTTGACATACCTTTATCAAGGCTGTACTTTAAAAAATGAAAAAGTCTAGAGAACTGTACTGAAAGAAATTTTTTTTGCATACACTTGTGTGTACAAAATGAAAAATAAAATCTGTCTCTTAAAATGCTATGTGTATATTAAAATCTACACTGAATTTCCAAAAAAGGCCCATCACTACTTCCATTTTCAACACACCCTGATTCCGGTTATTTACGTATTGTACTGGATGCATGTAGGAACCATTCATGGTCTTCATTGGATTTCTTACCATGGATCATTGCTTAGTTTTTAAAGACGGTTTTTATCGCACATCTTATTCACTACCAGTTTTCTTGTAAAGAGCAAGTTGAATATGAAGAGACCTAAACTGTAAGGCCTTTAAGTTTAGAAACAGTTTTTAAGAACAGTATCAGTTAACTATGAAAAACATTTCTGGAACTCAGTGATGATTCCCCCTGTCTTGGCAAACCAATGTGAATATCAAACACGTTTATAAATTATACATTGGTAAGAAACTTCCCAACACTAAACAGGTTGGTTACTGTCTCTATAAGAAGCCCGAAGAACACAACAAGCCAACTTTTTATTTTAAAACTTCCTTGAATCTTTGTTGGAGTTGGTCACATAAAAAAAAAGGAAAACACAAAAAAACATCATATACTGTATTCATCTTTTATTAAAAAAAGATACGTTAGGCTTTCATCTACTAAATCCGTTTGTAACCTGAAACATTTTTTTGTACTCACACTGGTCAGCGGAGAGAACCAATTTCTGCCACCTGGCAGTTGCTTTGCATATTTCCAAGTTAGAGATCCAATCTCAGAATGTTCATCAAGTTAATGAATGCAGCCACACATAGACATGCATTCAAAAGACTTAATTTATTGGTTTACATTGAGCAGTTGGTATTGATGGGTCGTGAGGCATCATGAAGCATTCTGACGCATTGCCAAACCATACTGGTACTGAGCCAATACTGTGTCACTGAATACTGACACCATGTGGATCTTTAAAATCCCTACAGGCAGCCTATTTAACAGACAACTTAGTCCCTTAGTAATGAGGAGTCGTTATGGTCCTCTTTGCCTGACATACATGGGCGTAGGTTTGCATAGGGACCATAGGGACATGTCCCTACCAAAATTTTGGAAGGACCTATTTGTCCCTACCAATAATTGGATGTAAACAACATGTTTATAATTTATACAGCAGCCGCTTCTTTTCCTCTCGCAGTTTCTCTGCCTGGTAGCTGCAGCTGCCTGCTCTTTCCTGCCCCTTTCACATAGCAGCGCATCAACTGTGCTGCTATTTAACTCTCTGATTATTCTGCCTTAAGTTCCGCCTTCTCTCTTTCTGATTGCGTGTTTTCTAGTCTGTATGTGCGCGCGCGCGGGTGCTTGGAGCGCGAAAAAAAAGACGCTAAAATAAATTAATATTGGGCTACTAAACTAGTCCAAATAAAAAAAAAATATTATCTACGCTAAAACAGGCGAAAGCTTCCGACTGGAGTTCTGTAAAGAAGCAGGAGAGAGTTTTTTGATTTGTGGAACTTGAGAAATGTAAGTTAACAACGTTAGGATTTCTTTGATTTTATCTTTTAATCAGATAGCAAAAGGCTCCTTGAAGAAGATCTTTTATGAAATGAAACCAGGTGAAACAGAAACGTTTAAACGTTTCCTTTGGAGGAGTTCTGGATGGAGAATATTGACAGACAACAACTTCTTTTTTTTACTTCTTAAAAGATTTTTACAATCTTGGTATAATTCTTGCTCTAAGTGGGTCGCTCTGTCGGCTAAAGGCACATTTTAGTGGCCCTATACTCCAGTTTACGATTAATCAATTACTAAAGTAGTTCACGATTGTTTAAACAATTTGTTAATATGATTGTTTCAGCCATAGATAAAATACATGAAATTAGCTACACAGAGTAACTACAGCCCAGATGTACAACTTCTAATATTAATATTTTAAATGCTCAGTGTCAGTTCCTCTTATAGTTCCAGTGCACATGTAAATACAATACATTTATTTGCTGTCCCTTGAATGTATTATTTTGCATGATCCAGAGAGAGCATATTAGATAAAAGAAAATAAGAGTGGGTTTTACCTCTGCACAATTCTATATCTTCAAAAGAAAACACAGGATAAATCCACATATTATAGACGACTATATTTGGTTAAACAGACACTGTCTTAGTCGCAGGTAAATTTAAATGCAATCCTTTTCAAAGTGGAAAAAGTCCTAATTCCACATTCATCAGAGCAAGTTATGCTTTAAATATTGATATACAGCATCTAGTGCATGTAGTGCTTATAAGATTTGTATTAATGTAGCAAGAAATGCTGCTGTTCTCTTTTAACAAAATGAGCCCTGAAGCTCACATTAAGCATAAAAAAGAGCATGCATATTTTTTGCAAAGGACCAATGAAACTGAAGAATAGTGTCCCTACCAAAGTTGAAATCAAACCTACGCCCTTGCTGACATAAGACCAAAGACCTTAACGACTCCCCGCTACTAAGGGGCGGACCTGTTCTTCCGGTTCAATTTGCATGTATTCTAAGCCAAAACAAGGCTTTTTTGGGCTTCTCTATAAAGCTAGGAGCTCAACGCTAATTCTGACATTTTGAATAGAAAAAGCTTCCTGAATGAGAAGCGATATATCTTCAAACTTTGAAAACAAAGTCCAGTGGTTTGATATTTTGGAATGACTATGACCTGGATGACTGAGAATCTTCTTCAGCAGAGAGAGAGGATGATTAAAAAGAAGTAACAATACACCCATTTTTTTTCTGAAAACTTTTTAACACCTTTCAAGGAGTCTCTTTACATTCCAGAGGGTCGCGCTTCAACCAGTAGTTGGAGAAGGCCTACTGCTGCTTTTAGGCATATGGAAGCCCACCCTCCATGTGCTTCAATGCTTTCTTTCTGCTGTTTAAGAACATCAGTGGTCCATTTACAGGTTGCTTTAGTGCCAGATGCCAAAATTTCCCTATTTTATTCATCCTGCAGTCTTCTGCCGCCTTTTGTTGCTCTGTTTGTTATTAACATCTTGTTTTATTTAGCACTTTGGTACTTATCTTTAGTAAAAACACCTCTCCAACCATATGTTTCTACTTGGACACAGTGAATATATACAACTGTTATGTTTCATAGTTCAAACAAAAGATTTATTACTGCAAAGATCAGCCCAGTTCGAACTTTGTTAATCAAGTCACACAAATACCCCATTTACACTTGAAAAACCATGCCGAGACCGGTCCGAGCTCAGTAACTGAGATAACTTATCGTGTGTAAATGGAAAGCAAACTGAACTGAACCGAGCAAGACAAAACCGAACCGAGATAACTGTAGACCAGTTCCAGAGGTGGGCTTGGCTCGGTTTTTCCCTGGCTTGGTTCTCTGATAACAAGAGCGCATGAGCAGAACGTGTCATCTCCGTCTGGCTGCACATCCCGATTCACACTCCATTCCAGTAGTTCGTGGTAAAGCCCCTCCAGAAGTTGCTTGCCAACCAACACAAAACAGAAGAACTATAAACAACAATCGAAAGCTGACTTTCTCAAGTAAATTCACAAAAGGTCGCCGTCTTCGCCTGACCCTGACCCTGAGAACAGCAATGAGTACAGAAATAATAATCAGGCATAACTTTCTGAATGTGACGGGCGCCACCATTTTGATTTGCTTGATTCCCTCCTTCTTCGTCTTCTTATTCTTGTGTTTTATGGCGGTTGGCAAACAAATTTTGGTGCATTACCGCCACCAACTGCTTGATTTCCTCCTTCAATACTGGCAGTAATACCGCAGATAGTCACTAGGAGGCGAGGAGTCGAGGAACCGAGATAGCGTGATATGTAAACGGTCGTCAGAACCAAGCTCGGTTAAGTGATCCGAGCTGGGACCGGTCTCGGCATGGATTGGTTTTTCAAGGGTAGTGTAAATGAGGTAATAACAACTTCCCTTAATGGCGGCCTGGTCGTGCTCTGCTTACATAGCTTATGTTTACTATAGGTGATCAGTTCATCTACTCTGACTGACATGTTAAGAGTACTAGAGACAGCTTTTGCAATCACCTTTAGAAAAACTCTCACTTGTTTTTTACAGGGCTGCAGTAATACAGCAACAGTTTACAGTCAAGCTTTTTTCCCATCAGTCAAACCCTACATTTGGGAACACTTCTGGAAACAGCTTCTGTTGGGTGGAGCAGAAATTGGTCATGCCTTGTCACGCTAAATTAACACAGGTACAGTCAAAGACAAAAATGAAGCAATAAGAAATCCCTTTTGTAAAACAGTGGTGGAACTTGTGATATACCGGGACAGGACCCATTTGGATTCCTCTTCTAGCCTGTTCACAGCTGTAGACAGACCCCAGTTACAGCTGTGACCCTGAACTTACAGTTGTTGGATTAGTAGCAATAAGAAATCCTTTGTTTATTGGCTCGATGTCCTTCTTGTCTCTTCAAGGGTCGTTATACCTGAACTTTCATTGCTTCATTCACATCTTCTGCTCCCTGTAGTCCTGTGGAAATTAGAAAATAAAGTAATGTGTTGTTGCTGTAGTAAATTACTTTTTACTTCCAATAAAACAGTTTTGGATAAATCTTGTGTAGTTTTATGATGCAAAATTTCCCCCTTTAGTTAGACTGGAATTTAGTTTAGTTTTACCTTTTATATATATATATATATATATATATATATATATATATATATATATATATATATATATATATATATATATATATATATATATATATATATATATATATATATATATATATATGTATTATTCTGCTTCCAAATTTAACTATATGCATGTTTGAAAAAATATTGTCCTTTGCATTATGGAATTTTCAGTTGTTATAAAATATTGGTGCATGGTAAAGTTATGGAGCACATAATTGGGAGTTCTCAGCGCCAATCACTAACTTTAACTATTAGATTTTCTACTCCAGTGCATCTTTAAAAGACTTTTTGAGACTTGATTGATTTGACTGACAGTATTTCTTGTATTGGGTTCACTTGTAACATATCTTGCATTGTTGGCCAAATTTCGGACATTTATTGCAATGTCCAACATGGTTACCTCCACCCTGAACAAAACCCTGCAACAGGCACTTGCTTTTTTATATTTTGTCCTATGGTGCCATCTACTTGATCCTGACTGTAATACATACTTTGTAGTTCCTGGCTGTTTTCCAAGGGCTCTTATATTCTCCTCAGTCATCTCACTCAATACGACAGACAGAACCAGCTTTAGAAGAGGTTAAGTCAGTTAACTATCTTTAGAAAAGGTTCAGTAAGTAATTTAGAAGAGCCCGTATTATGCCATTAATAAATACCTCACACACTATCCTTTCACAGATTAGCTTGTCCGTTTGATTTCTAAAGTAACTTTTAGCAGTGATTTTCTAATCACCGGGGGGGGGGGGGATTTTGCAGGTTATAAATTCTGTTTCAATGATTTATAGATATATTTATTTTGTCTCTAGCTCCCAATTCTGCCTCCTAATGCTGTATACAGTATCATTGCCTGGATCTGAACAAACAATGGAAATACAAATATCTGTCAGCGAATACAATTGAATTCACCTGTATGTTTTGTCTGTACTTTTGATATATTTATCTGCTAATAAAGACACAATAAAGACACAATAATTGTAAACTTTGTTTGATAACTATAAATATGAGCTCAGACTGAAAATATGTTTACTTAGAACCATTTAACTGTAAATATAGATTTACTTTTTTCATGCATTCTGGTTTGTTTGAGAATCCGAACCAACTGAAGGAATGTCACCAATTTGAATTGTGCTTGAAAAAAACAAACAATTATGCAATCATAACGGCCATCAGAGGGTTGTTTTAATAAAACTGGCTTAGTTTGTAAACCAAGCTTAGTTAATCAAGTCTGGCATAGTATTTTGTTGTCATATGGGTTTAAAAAAGCTTGCTCCTCTGAGTCTAACTCAGATACTATGGCAGTTGATACAGTGAATGTAGCCTGCTCCGGACAAAGGGGGGCATCGCATGTGACAGAAATGGTATTAGTGCCATCATTAGTGCCATATTCCTTTGTAGATTAAGCAAATACCTACACAATATGGAACATATAAATCACAGATACAAAATATCTAAATATGTTGTCTCTTTCGTTTAATGCACCCCAGTTTGTTATGGTCTTGGTTTTGTTAAGTTTTCTTTGAGTTTTCAGTTTCATGTTTATTCATTTTTTCTTTGTTTTCTAGTTTTATTGGTTTAATTCTTATTTTGTTGGATTTTTTATGTGTTAGAGTTCTTATGCTTTTCTTTATTTCCCTCTGTTGCCCTCTTGTGTTGTTTCCTTTTCCTTAGCTCTTTTCCTAGAAGCCTCTGTTCACACCTGCTCCCAATCAGCTAGTTAGTCCTGTATTTGTTCTGTCTCCCATATATACTCTGCCCGTGCAGTTCCTCAGTGCTAGTTCCTTGTCTCTCCTCGCCTTTCCCTGACTCCACATGCTCGTTTTCCCTGATGTCTCCATAGCTGTGGTTAAGTTTTACATTTTAAGCTGGACTTTTGGATTCCTGCCTCTAACCTGTGTTCATTTATTAAAACTGCAAGAATTCACCTCTGCCTCCATGCCTCTGCATTTGGGTCCTCAAACCTCAACTCAACCTGACACAGTTATTAAGGTAACAAAATTACTCTTTTCTTTTCTCTGACATTTGTCTGTATGAACATTACTGGTTTTTCAAGAAAATGATTCATTTTCTTGACTGTATTAATTGGATATCAACTCTCATACAGGACAGCTTTAATCATGCTCTACCTAATCACCAGACACAAAAAAAAAATCAATTAAAGTCAATTTTCTAATTTATCCTGTCAGCAATGACCTTCCCTCCCCTTTCCTGGTTTTACTGATTGCAACAGTATATCCCTTTATAATTAGTTTCTAAACTCATTGCTTTCTACCAATTGTTAACTCTGTATTTGACTGCATGGTAAGCTTCTGTGTGCGGTAACACTGATTATTGAAACTAGTGAAATTAAGTAAGCGAATCGTCCTCTTGGAGGAACCCTGTAATTGTGGCTTGATATGTAGTGCCTAAGTTAAGTCAGAATTAGGTATTAAAGTCTAGCTTCTCTGAGCGAGTTTAATGAAGCACTCCCTGGTTTCAAGCTGGTAGGGACCAACAAATAAGAGAGGGAATCTCACCACTCTAAAATGATGACTGTACTGTAGAGCATTATAATTCCCACGATCTTCACTGTTGTGTAGACACTGATTCCTTAAATTTGACAAAAAAACATGTTTTTATTGACAAAGTGACATATCAGAATAAAAAAGACCGTATATAAAATGCACTTTACATCAAACAGATCTAGTGACGTGTTTTTAAAGAAACTTTACATGACATAAAAAGCAACAACGCATTAACTCTAGATCCTAGACCAAATTTTTACCTGTGCTGTACTGCTGTGCAGATCTTTGGGTAATAGTTCACCAGCTGGCATGTTTTTAATTCATTTAACTTTTAGAATAATAATGGTATCCCCTGAGACATTTGCTTGGCTACCTGAAGGATTATAGGGTATTAGGGATGCTTTCAAAGAATATCCAGTTCTTGCTCTACTAGAAGCATGGGCAATGCACAGTCATCAAATTGGGCAAGCTTCTATCCACATGCCAGTTTGTGGGTCTCTAAAACATAACAAGTAGAGCCTCTATTTTACAGACTGAGTCATGGTTCTGTTGTTAATGTGGAAAGACCAGCAACAGAGCTGGTCTCCTTGGATCCACCAGATCCTCCAGAGACACTCACAGTTCAGCAAGTAGCACCACCTGTTCCAGGAAATATGGCCTGCTGTCTGTGGTACTTCTGTATGTCCTGAACCCAGTATCGAAACCTGCTTTCCTGCATCAGGGGAAGGATGCCTCTCCAGGACATCAACAGGGGGCTCTCTTTCCATTGCAGAGCCTTATTTTTCTGTCTTCATTCAGGAAATCCATTAACACCCAATAGAAATGAAGCCTAATTGTGCTGTCTAAATCATTTAGAAAAAAACCCTACTTCCACTTTTCTCCTTCCCTCTACATCACATCCAGTCCAGCCGCAAATTGCTTAATGCTATCCAGATTGACAGAAGTTCATATATTTGATTTCAAGTTAAATTCAAATTTACTCAATTGGGGTATTTACCGCAGAGTTTCAATCTCTTAATTTGCACTATTTGCATTGCTTGAAAAGCGTCACTTGTAGCAATAACCAGTAATTTTCTTCTGAACATGTCTTTACCCAGAGATAACATCACTTTTTTTTCCAGCTTCTGAATTGTCATTACATTGTCACAAGTACAGAGCATCTAAATTAACTCTCTGCAATAAACCCATCCCCTTGTGGAGCAGTGGAGCCCGGGGAGCAGTGTGTGGTTAAGGGTCATTGCTCAGGGACCCTGAGTGGCAGTCTGTGAGAGTGGGTGTCACGGTCTTGGTTCTGTTTAAGTTTCCTTTTGAGTTTTCAATTTAACTTTGATCCATCTTTTTCTTCGTATTCTAGTTTTATTGGCTTTAATTCCTATTTTGTGGTGTTTTCTGGATGTATTTGAGTTCTTGGGTATTTCTTGATTGCCCTCTATTGTCCTCTACTGTTGGTCTCCTTTTCCCTAGCTCATTTCTAGAAGCCTCTGTTCCCACCTGCTCCCAATCAGCTCATTAGTCCTGTCTTTGTTCGTTCTCCCGTATATACTCTCCCTGTGCAGTTCCTCAGTGCTGGTTCCCTGCCTTTTCCTGCTTCCTCATGTTTGTTTTCCCTGATGTCTCCAAGGTTCTGTTTTTCTTCTGTATTTTTATGTTGGATTTTTCAATTCTTGCCTCGGTTGCCTGTGAGTACTTAATTAAATCTGCAAAACTAATTTCTGCCATTTCACCTCTGCATTTAGGTCCTAAAAACCTGGGGCTCGAGCTCAGAACCTCAGGATTTCAAGCTAGCTATATGCCCTAACCACTCCTCTTGGTTCTTTCACATCATTTTTGTTTGTTACAATCGTTGCACAATAGCTATTTCTTTGATTTTGAAGATGTGTGTCAATTAAGGTTCTGTAAATCTGAGGTTATAGTTCTTCACAGCAATCTGCCACTAGTTGTATTTCAGTCTCTGCTTTAGAAAAATGAGCTGAGGAAACTTGGTAGCATATGCCTAAGCAATAAATACCTTTCAGGTAGGACTAACTAAGCCAAAAAGTAAAGCTTGTGAATTATTGGTCTATCTGCATCTCAGTCCTCACCCAAAGTTATGAGAGTTGATTTTTGACCAAAAACAAATGATGCAACCCATCTAAAGGATTTTCCTTTTAAGCTAGGTTGGAATCAGATTCAGAGAATGCATAAGGAGGTCCATCAACTGAAGGGAGCTGAACAATAGCATCTGATCAGCATGGTCATTTGGAGAGGTCTTTTTTAGGCATCTTCTGCCAGGAAATCTTGGAACCAAGACCCATGGATTATAAAAAAAATAAGCTAGATAGGGATGCAAAGCCAATTATAAATTGTGCTAGTGGATATAATTTCCTCCTAAACACAGTTTTAGATTAGCAGAAAATAAAAGATGAACAGATTGAAGAAGAAAATCTTTTGAAAGTGTATATATATATATATATATATATATATATATATATATATATATACACTATATTGCCAAAAGTATTTGCTCACCTGCCTTGACTCACATATGAGCTTAAGTGACATCCCGTTCCTAATCCATAGGGTTCAATATGACGTCGGTCCACCCTTTGCAGCTAGAACAGCTTCAACTCTTCTGGGAAGGCTGTCCACAAGGTTTAGGAGTGTGTTTATGGGAATTTTTGACCATTCTTCCAGAAGCGCATTTGTGAGGTCGCACACTGATGTTGGACGAGAAGGCCTGGCTCTCAGTCTCCGCTCTAATTCATCCCAAAGGTGTTCTATCGGGTTGAGGTCAGGACTCTGTGCAGGCCAGTCAAGTTCATCCACACCAGACTCTGTCATCCATGTCTTTATGGACCTTGCTTTGTGCACTGGTGCACAGTCATGTTGGAAGAGGAAGGGGCCAGCTCCAAACTGTTCCCACAAAGTTGGGAGCATGGAATTGTCCAAAATGTCTTGGTATGCTGAAGCATTCAGAGTTCCTTTCACTGGAACTAAGGGGCCAAGCCCAGCTCCTGAAAAACAACCCCACACCATAATCCCCCCTCCACCAAACTTTACACTTGGCACAATGCAGTCAGACAAGTACCGTTCTCCTGGCAACCGCCAAACCCAGACCCGTCCATCAGATTGCCAGATGGAGAAGCGCGATTCGTCACTCCAGAGAACGCGTCTCCACTGCTCTAGAGTCCAGTGGCGGCGTGCTTTACACCACCGCATCCGACGCTTTGCATTGCACTTGGTTATGTATGGCTTGGATGCAGCTGCTCGACCATGGAAACCCATTCCATGAAGCTCTCTGCGCACTGTTCTTGAGCTAATCTGAAGGCCACATGAAGTTTGGAGGTCTGTAGTGATTGACTCTGCAGAAAGTTGGCGACCTCTTCGCACTATGCGCTTCAGCATCCGCTGACCCCGCTCCGTCAGTTTACGTGGCCTACCACTTCGTGGCTGAGTTGCTGTCGTTCCCAAACACTTCCATTTTCTTATAATACAGCTGACAGTTGACTGTGGAATATTTAGGAGCGAGGAAATTTCACGACTGGATTTGTTGCACAGGTGGCATCCTATCACAGTTCCACGCTGGAATTCACTGAGCTCCTGAGAGCGACCCATTCTTTCACAAATGTTTGTAAAAACAGTCTGCATGCCTAGGTGCTTGAATTTATACACCTGTGGCCATGGAAGTGATTGGAACACCTGATTCCAATAATTTGGATGGGTGAGCAAATACTTTTGGCAATATAGTGTATATATATATATATATATATATATATATATATATATATATATATATATATATATTATAAATTGTTTTCCCTAATGAAGTCTAGTTTGGCTTTAGATGCTGTAAATCAAACAGCATTTGAAAGTAGAGTAGTTGTGTTGCATCTAAAGAACCCAAAACAGCTGAAGATTGCCCTAAGAAATCAGCGTGACATGTTGCTCACCACTGTCTCATTAATGCACCACGTTTAGTCTCCCTGAAACCAATCTGATGCTTGATGGAGATTTTATTTACTTCTCTGAATTCTTCTGAAGGGATAAACTTTGAAATGTAAATCAACCACAGGATATATGTTTCATAGAAGACACAAGGCTTTGTTACTTGGTTACCTATGGCTGTTGATACATACTTCCTACTCACTTAATACTCATCTTTTTTATTTCTTTATATTTTGATAAAACACTTAACAACAAACACAAAGAGACATACAAGAAAAACTGATTCAGAAAATCAGATAAAGAGTTTTTTTTACCTTGCTTGTTCAAATGACTCCACGATGACATCTGATTACCAAATATATTCACAGCCACACAGTAATAGCTTTCGATATCTGTCATGTTGGTCATCCGGAGTCTGTAAACCTGCCCCACAGATACATTAATGGGTCCATTTTTGCCATTTCTTAACCAAGTAAAGGTGGCAGGAGGCTTGGCTCTGCTGGAGCAGCTCAGCTCCACCCAGCTACCTGCTGACACCAAACCTGATGGACTGATGGATGCTGAGGTGTCTTTAGGAGCATCTGAGGAAAATGGGACAAACATTAACTTTATTGATCAGAAACAGATGAACCATGACGTGCTGACAGGATCACTAACATGAAATACTGAGAGTCACTTCTGTCTCTGCTGTCTTGCTTCCTCCATTCACAGGATATCTGGCAGAACAGTTGATGTTGTATCCATCATGTGTGTCTGACAGAGTGATGGTCTCCTGGATTTTAGTTGTAAAGGTTCCATCTGTGTTTTTTTCTGTTAGTCTCTCAGAGTCTTGTTGGAGATTCCAGGTGAGTTCAGGAGGTGAGTGTGGACAGGGAGTCACAGCTGAGCAGCTTATAGTGACAGACTGATGCTCCTTCAGATCACCAACAGGGATATTAATGCTGGGACTCCAAGGAGAATCTGAGGTTTTAAATGGAGCACACAAAGGATAAGGTATTAAAGTGTCTTGCAAACACACACAGACCATCTGAAAATCTTTTAATATTTGGGAAATGCAGTAAAATGAAGCATGTTTTTAAATTTGTATATATTCAAAATCTGTAGACTGGGATTAGATTGGGTTTAGAGCCCCTTAGGTGCTGCAGCGTTTAAAAGTGCAGCTTGAAGTTAAATAATGAAATGACCAGTTGGCTACCTGCAACACTGTTGATGTGATTATAATATTTAAAGGACGACGCATGTCCAACAATATTAAACAACACATAACTCTACATTGACGCGGTGCATCAGGGTTATGAGGTAAGTTCCCACATTGAATTTGTTCCTCCTCTTAATCTGTATTGCAGTTTCTGCAGGGTGAGCTTAGCCTTTTTTATACTTTCTTCCTCTTACTTTACATCTTAACAGATACGTACAATTTAAAGTATTCCATATCTTCTCTTTGAGCTATCGCTGTGTTCCTTGGTCTTTATAGTGCTATGGATCACTTATGTTCTATAACAAACCTTACAAAAGCAGGTTTTTATGTAAGTGTTGCAATAGCATGTATATCAAATATAAGGATAAAAAGAACTGGATATGAATGCACTTCACATCTTACATAATATCAAATACTTTGCAGGGATTTCCTTTTATTTCACATTTATGCACTATTTTGTGTTAGTTTGTGAACATAAATCCGAATTATTAACACTGAAGTCCTTGATTGTAAAGTGACACAGTGATGAGGGATTTTAAAAGGATAATCATGTAAATACAACTGCTATTTAATCAATTAAAAAAGCTAATAACTGATAATTAAAAAGTGTATACTAATTTATTTCTTCTAAAACTAATTAATTTAGACTGCATTTTTTTCAACAGAGGCAGGAAATGTATTTATGGAGGAACTATATTCAAAAGTGATTTTCTCTTTAATCAACTTTTTTAAATAGATGGGAATTAATGCTGCCTGGGCATAAATTGGGAAGTAAAACAGTTTGATGGTGCATGTCTTACCTTTAACTGTTATATAAAGATGATCTTCACAACCTGTCGCCTTGAATGGCCCATTTTCAATTCTGAAGAAGTATTTGTCTGCATGTTTTTTCCTTACATCAGGAAACAGAGTGGTGCAGTTTTTTTCATGCAGGTTTCCAGTTATTTTCAGGGGGTAGGTGTTAACGGAGTTACTGCTATTAAAAATAATACGGTTTGGATTGACAGCAAAATCTAAGTAATGTCTCATCCAAACTCCAGAGATGGGTTTGCTGTGGTCAAGCTGTGCATCTTTTAAAGAAAATTTACATGGTATTTGCAAACAAGATCCACTGAGAGCTTCATTGTTCTTTGGTGCAGTTATCTGGATGCCTGGCTGTCTTAAACCACAATGACGACTCAGCTTCCACTGATTAAAATCGAAAGCACCTGCAAATATAAAGTAATAATAACCATTTTGTGGATTGAAATTCTTCTAAAGTTAAAGCAAATTAATAAACAGCTCACCTGAAGGTACAAAGACAACCAATAACAAAGTGATGGTCAGCACCTTCTCACACAGAGCTGCCATTGGATTCAGACAGTCCAACTGCATGAAAACAGTTGCTGGGAGTTTTTGGTGTTGTTAAACCTGAGTTGAAAGAAGACATTCATAAAGTTTCAGTTAATGTGCCATATATAGAAAGGGTGGCTTTTTTTCAACCTTCTTAAAAGCAAAATTGTAATATATATAATTAATACTTTGTTTTAGCAGAACTTAGAAAATAAATACAAATGAGATGAAGAATTGTTTTTGTAAGTTAAATGTAAAGATCGATGTTGTTCACTTACCATATAATCTGATGCTAATGAAGAAGTTTTTTACCAAATAATTTGCTGATTTTAGAGGATTAGAAGCAGTTCAAGCAGCTTTGGCTGTGAGGAAGGAAATGTAATGAGAAATTCTCTTGTTAGAGAAGTTCTCATGTTAAATGCTCTGTGAAAGAGGAAGCATTTTCAGGGATAGCATAATATATTTCATAGTTGTTATCACTTAGCTAAGGATGGTCTAAGTATGTCTTTTTGGTGCTGTACTAGAAGACTGAATATTAATAAATTAAAAATGTAGAAAGTATTTTTGGTACATTTCTCAGTGTTGATTTCTGTGGTTATTTCTTACTTCTGTGAAAAAGCCTTCATGCAAATAATACAAGACTCCATGTGACGGTGATGAAGAAATGGCTTGCGTTATAGCAGAGCAGTGATGTAACATGGGATTCCACAGAACCGGCAAACAAAATTCCCCTTTTAACTTCTCAGCTCTGCTCTATATTTGTATTTTAAATCAGTATTGCTGCTTCTCTGTGCAAAATAGATATATTTTTCCTATGATGTAGACTTCTTTATGGTTTCCGTACTTTCAAATTGAAAATATTTTTAAAATGTCTTGATTCATGTGTTCTAAATAACTGAGGGAATCATCTTCCAAAAATAGCTGTTTCCTTAAATTATGAGCAACATGTTATTTATTAACCATGATTTTCAAAATAATTTTTCAAGAAATTGGTGTTAGGCATTTTCAGTATCCAATCATAAGAATTTGTTTTGCTTCGTATAGCAGTCAAATACAGGAGAAAACAATTCGATGTTGCAAGATTTCTTACATAAGCAATGTTAACATTCTAAGAAAATACTCCTTCCTCAATAATAACTCAGATATTCTGTTAATTCAATTCAATTCAGTTTATTTATATAGCGCCAAATTCACAACACATGTCATCTCAAGGCACTTTACAGTTCAACCAGATCATACAGTCAAATTGATACAAAGTTTTCTATCTAAGGAAAACCAGTTGATTGCATTGACTCATTGACTCAAATACAATCCCTCACACTAAACATGCTTGTAGCAACAGTGGAGAGGAAAAACTCCCTTTTAACAGGAAGAAACCTCCAGCAGAACCAGGCTCAGTGTGAGCGGCCATCTGCCGAGGCCGACTGGGGTTCAAGGAGACAGAAGCAGAGATACAAAAAGCAGCTGTAAAAGGCGGCCCCGTCCAGGAAACACACAGCCAGGCAGACGAGCTCCAAGGCAGCTTCCATGCCAGAGGACGAAGAGAGCACATCCACTCAGTCACGGTCAGAGAAACAGGACCACACTGGAAAACAGGCCGATCTCCAACATCTATAAACAAGGGTGTTGATGGCAGCAGCACAGCTGATGTTTCTTTCCTGGATGACGTCACAGCCAAACAGGAACAGACGAGGCAAAGCTACTCTGAGGAAAAGCAGAGTGTTAAATGTATGTCATTATTTCTAAAGCCTAAATAACTGTTACAGAAACATACAAACACAGAGCTGTTTAATATATGCAGACCACATTACTTTAGTGAGCTATAATGTTATATAGATCATCTGATCCTCTGCTTTTCTGTTAAAATGACTTAATCCCAATAACATCAACCTGCAAAAATTAGAGCTACACTACTGTTAAAGGATATTTCATGTTTAGGTTGCCAGCCACTGACATCTCTCACATTCATTTACAGTGGAACATATGTTAGTGACTGTCAAGTGCTTTTCAATAGAGATATCAATTCAATGCAGTTTATTTATATAGCACCACTTCATAACATGTAATCTCAGGGGCACTTTACAGTTCACCAGATCATCCATTCAAATTGATTCAAAGTTTTCTATCTAAGGAAAACCAGTTGATTGCATTGACTCATTGACTCGAATGCAATCCCTCTTTTAGTGACAGTGGAGAGGAAAAACTCCCTTTTAACAGGAAGAAAACTCCAGCAGAACCAGGCTCAGTGTGAGCGGCCATCTGCCGAGGCCGACTGGGGTTTAAGGAGACAGAAGCAGAGATACAAAAAGCAGCTGTAAAAGGCAGCCCCTTCCAGGAAACACACAGCCAGGCAGACGAGCTCCAAGCCAGCTCCCATGTCATAGGATGAAGAGAGCACATCCAGCCAGTCAAGGTCAGAGAAACAGGACCACACTGGAAAACAGGCCGATCTCCAGCATCTATAAACAAGGGAGTTGATGGCAGCAGCACAGCTGATATTTCTCTCCAGGATGGCGTCACAGCCAAACAGGAACAGACAAGGCAAAGCTACTATGAGAAAAAGAGGAGAGAGCAGAACGTTAGAGATTGAACTAATAGATTCTGCAGAGTAGGAGAATAGAGATAAAATGAAGCAGAATGATGAAATGGGGGTCCCTATGTCCTCGAGATGCCTAAGCCTATAGCAGCATAACTATAGAGATAGCTCAGGATAACTTGAGCCACGCTAACTATAAGCTTTATCAAAAAGGAAAGTTTTAAGTCTACCCTTCAAAGTAGACAGGGTGTCTGCCTCACCGACTAAAACTGGTTGTTGGTTCCACAGGTGAGGAGCCTGATAACTAAAAGATCTGCCTCCCATTCTATTTTTAGAAATTCTAGGAACCACTAGTAAACCTGCAGATTTAGAGCGAAGTTCTCTGTTATTTTAAATTCTATTCTTGATTTAACAGTAAGCCAATGATGAGAAGCTAGGATAGGAGATGATATGATCTCTCTTTTAATTTTCCGCAAAGAGAATATGTTGTGCATATTTATGATGGCAAATATGCTAAATAGACAGCTTGTGCTGTTTTGTTCATGTTACAGACATAAAATGATTTGCACCTGCAAATCTGCAAAGATTATAAAGTACTAGTTTTTATCCAGGAAAACCTTTTAAAGATGAAGCCAAACATGGAAAAAAGCTTGCCCCTTTCTGTAAGTTACTGCAGAGGAAGTTGTAGATCCCATTTTGGCATTTCTTTACTAATCAAAGAACCCATAAGAAATACTGACATACAGAGTTCCCTTTGGGAACAATAAAGTATGTTAGAATTTAATCAAATGAACTGCAAAGGAAACCTATAGACAACTGAAAAACAGGGCAATTAAGTTTGCATGACATCAAACACCAGTGTCTTCAGCACGTCTGTCTGTCTGTCTGTCTGTCTATCTATTTCTCCATCAGTGTTGGGCACGTTACTTTGAAAAAGTAATTAGTTATAGTTACTAGTTACTTCTCCCAATAAGTAACTGAGTTACTAACTGAGTTACTCCACAATAAAAGTAACTAGCTACTAGTAAAAGTAAGTATTGCATTACTTTTGCGTTCCTCGCCCCCGTAACCCTCTCCACCCAGCCCCCACCTTCTCGCCGTGTGTTTCAAAGCCAGCTGAATAGAGTGGACGACAAAGACAAGAACCTGCAGAGAGTTTTGCATTTCTTGTAACTCAACGTAAATGACATCAGGGGGGAACGCGATGTGAAGTTTTTTAACAGGGCATTCAGATCTGGTGAGTGTATGAAATTAATAACTGGGGATGTCTAATTCCGAAATCCTGTGTGTTTGGGTTGTTATAGATACTGCAACATTTACTACTAAAATTACTAAAACAAGGTAACGGTGTTAGTAAAGCTGTTACTTTCAACACAGTTAGTGCCATCACTGTTCTCCATATAGCCAAACATTTGATCGTTCACGCTTTCCATAGTTCCATTGTGGCGCCAGCATTGGGCGGCTGTTACTCTCCTTTATATCACCTTTTCTGCCGCTTGCGTGGTGCAGAGATGCATTGGAAAACGTATCTGATGGGGGAACGTGGCTTGATTTAATACCTGTTACTCATTGGACATGTGATCCCAACACTCAGAAACAGTTCAATCTCAATAGAGAAAAAAATGTTCAGGAATATCCAGATGAGTAGGTTTTAATTAATTATTAACCCTCTACATTTGCTAGCTGCAGATATGATTTAGGTTAAATTAAATTAGAATTTACTAGTAGATGTAATGTTGAACATTAACATTAAATTTACAGAAGGTTTAAAGACACAAATTTTATGTATTCATCGTTTATCAGGAAACTTATAGACATAAATAGATTTTTTAATTTCATGTAGACAACATGTTAAATATTCATATTTAAAAACCTCTTCGTAAAAAAAATTCTGAAGCACATTGATGATTTTTTTTTATTTTATTTATGTCACAGTCTTGGTTCTGTTAAGTTTTCTTTGAATTTTCACTGTCACATTGATTCGTGTTTTTCTTTGTTTCCTTGTTTGTTTGGTTTTAATTCCTATTTTGTTGTGTTTTCTAGATGTATTTTTGTTTTTGCTGGATGTATTTGAGTTTTTTCTTTGAGGATGTATTTGAGGCTTTGGATGTATTTGGATGTATTTGAGGCTTTTCTTTGTTGTCCTCTTGTGTTGGTCTCCTTTTCCCTAGCGCCATTCTAGAGGCCTCTGTTCACACCTGCTCCCAATCAACTCATTAGTCCTGCCTTTGTTCAGTCAGCCAGAAATACTCTCCCTGTGCAGTTCTACAGTTCTGGTTCCTCATCTTTCCCTGGCTCCTCATGCATTTTTTTCCCTGATGACTCTGGTTTGTTCGCATTTTTGTGTTGGATTTTTGGATTCCTGCCTTGTTTTGCATTTTTATGTTGGGATTTTAGATTCCTGCCTGTTTTACCTGTTGTGAACACTCCATTAAAACTACAAGAACTCAGCTCTGCCTCCCTGCCTCTGCATTTGGGTCCTCACAACCTCAACCAAACGCTGACAACTTATGCTGGTAACTAAGATGTTGCATTAGTATAAGATAATACAGTTTGTCTTAACAGTTAAATAGTTTTTAATGGTGTTTATAAGAAAACAATCCTTTGTGGAACAGTTTGTCCAAAAAACAAAGTATTTTATTATTTCACAGCTGTAAAAAGTTTTCCAACAGAGTTAACCCTATTTCTTGTTCATTGTTTCATTTAGTTTTTTGCATCAGACATGTCTTTGTGATGTTGTAAATCTAAAAACCAAACAGTCAAAGATTAAAGGGGATTATGATGCATAAGCAACAGCAATGAAAAATGCAAAACAGAATGTAGGTAAATATTTACATTAAATTATTGTTTTAATGTAAGATGTGAATGATCTTGAAAATTAAAACCTAGTAATGGACACTATAATTCAGTCTGGTTTTTAATTAAATATTGTGAAAAGGGAAAGAAATTGTGATGAAATGTAACAGCAATGGGGACATATTGGGTAAAGGGCAGACAGAAAAACATTAACTGATTTAAAACAATGTAAAGAGGAAACTGAGGACATAGAAAAAATGTATCAACATGTTACAATATCAGTAGAATGCATTCATTTATGGTCATATTGTAGGAGAATACATTTAAAATTTGAATGAAGACCTTGAAAATCAAAACTGAAATTAAAAAGAACCCCACCCCTTAATTCTTCCTTGATTCCTTTAAACAGAAATTCAGGATTAATCTAAAGAGTTGTAGAATATTTGCACACATGTTTGCTAATGGAAAGGGGGTAATGGAAGGAGATATAACCGAACAGTATAAAATAATCCAAAGTTAAACATGTTTGCTGTAAATAATGTGCTTCAGTGCTTTAAGAAAAACAGCCATCTCCAAGGAGATGTTTCAAATTAACCCAGAGCATATACAGATATCAAGTCTTCAGGGAACAGGAGAATGCATAAGTTCTTTGCTAGGTCAAAGGTAAGCATAGAATGGACAGGCATACATATGCCACCTAGATGGCCTTCATAAACAGCAAATATTGAGAAAAACAACTGAAAATCCTAAATAAAACACTGTCAAATTGCACATATTAACATAACAAAGATGCGTTTAGTTAAAATCTCCCCAAGTATGGACATAAAGTAGGAATTAGTTTTTTAGATACACAGAAAAACAATAAGCAATGTATACTTTTAAAATCTGTAGGTCAGATTTAGCTTAATTTCTTGCTTAATTATGGCAAAAGGCAATCACATTTTGACATACATCATTTACCTTAACATTAGACTTACAATAAGTAGTACTTCAAATGAAAGAAAACTTTGCATGTTTCCCATCTCCTTTTGGGTCTGGATGATGATGATGCCTTCACCCCCTTTGGACTGTTTATATTTTCTGGTTCTTCTGTCCTCTGCTGACATAAAACAAAAAAAGTGGCTCAAATATCTTTAAAGGAAAATATGAAACCTTTCGTCTACAGGGCATTTATTCCAATTTCTTTATTCAGACTGAACTATATGTTACTTCTGCACTTATTGAGAAAACCGTGTAAGGTGGTTTTTGAACATTAATGTTCAAATCACATATATAAATGTCTATTGAAAGGGAGGTGAAATCTCCAGAGAACATTTGTACACCCACCCATGAGTCTAGTAATGCAAAAGTTATCCATAAAAGGAATCATTGCAGAAAGACAGGGGAGTCCAGTCATAGCTGGAATATGGTTGTAGTTGAAGCACTACTAATCTGGTAATATTCAAAATATTTAAAATGTTTAAAATGATACGAAGTGTATCGTATCCACGAAATATTTTACAATTGTTTCATTCATCTCTTTTCTTAAAGCTAAGAACTATTTCCTTGCATAAAAACTGTGAAGTATGTCTAGGCAACTGAGATCAAACAAAAAGGTACCAGCAAATGATTATTAAAGCATCAGAACATAAGATCTGTCATTTAAAGTTTAAGCAGATAGCGGTAAGTCACTGCAGAAGTTGAAAGACCAGAGATGCAGATATTTATACCTTATCAGAGCAGCTGCCTCTTTCATACCAATGCATCTACCTCATCTCCTTTACAATTGTTTTATCCTTGCCATATCCTGATTTCAGGATAAGCAAAGAACCTTGGGGTTGCATCTAGCTTAGACATCTTTACAGAAATGACCAAAACCAGGGACACGATAAACAACTGGCAGAGTCAGGACGAAAAATTGAAAACCTATACACAAAGGCTTCATGAAAATGAAACAGGAAAGATTAATGAAGTTTAGCTAAAACAATATCTTAAACAGAACAGAAAGAAAACCCTGGCCAAAAAAGTTGAAAGTCAATGCTTAAGATTTAGAAGCCCGAAATTACAAAAGCTGGCTCAAATGAGTGGAACAGGAAAACCAAAACAAATAGAAAACTAAAAGAAAAAAGTGTGAATAAAATGTGTCCGTGGCTTTTTTTTGGGGTGTAACAAGTTTTCACCACAGAGATAAAAACATGTTAATTCTGAGTTAGAATATACACACACAGATGATCTTAACCAGGAGGAAAAAAATAATGATGTTGATGCATATTAAACATCAAATACCAACAGGTAACACAGAAAATCAGGTCTTACATTGAATAGATCATTCCTTTATGTCACAGAATTAAAATTCCCAGGGTCACTAATGATATGTGGATCCATGCTGCAGACAGTCGGGTACCTTTAACAAGACAGGATGTTCAATCTTTCATGTACAAAGAATATTTGGAATACTTTTTTCCAATACAAACTAATCTTCTGATTACTTTGACTATCTCACAAACAATAATCTTTACAGATTTATTAAATATTGACAAACGATAAACTCTTAAGACTAGTGAAACTGATCACCTTGAATATATTCAGAAGGAATAGCATAATATAATTGGTTTTGCAGGTTTTTAAGGCAGACTTCTTTTTCCCCCCTTAGTGGATATTTATTAGAAACTAAAAACTCCCTTGTCTTAAGATCTTTATAAAACAATTACAAGAAACAGAGATCAGAATTTACCTGTATTTAAATGAATCATTGATGATGTCTGATTACCAAGATCATTCATAGATCATTCATAGAGAATGATCTCTATCTAATATTCTCCATCCTCGGTAACTGTGAAGCTGTAAAAGTCCCCTGTAGCTACTTCTCTGGCTCCATGTTTATTGTTCCTGAACCAGGTGAAGCTGGCAGGAGGCTTGGCTCTGCTGGAGCAGCTCAGCTCCACTCAGCTACCTGCTGACACCAAACCTGATGGACTGATGGATGCTGAGGTGTCTTTAGGAGCATCTGAGGAAAATGGGACACACATTAACTTTATTGATCAGAAACAGCAGAACCATGACGTGCTGACAGGATCACTAACATGACTAGGTTTTTGTGTGTGTGGGTGGGGGGGATATGGTGGGTTGTTTGTGTGTGTGTGTGTGTGTGTGTGTGTGTGTGTGTGTGTGTGTGTGTGTGTGTGTGTGTGTGTGTGTGTGTGTTTGCATTATAAGGATTTAGCAGCATAACTATAGCACTTATGCTGCTATAGGCTTAGACTGCTGGGGGACATGGGGATCCCTATTTCATCATTCTGCTTCATTCTATCTCTATTCTCCCACGCTGCAGAATCTGTTAGTTCAGTCTATGATGCTTTGCTCTTCCTGCTTTTTCTCATAGTAGTTTCATCTAGTCTGTTCTGTATGGCTGTGACACCCTCCTGGAGAGGGGTCTCAGCTGTGCTGCTGCCTTAAACACCTTTGCTCGTGAATGTTGGAGCTTGGCCTGTTTTTCAGTGTAGTCCTGGCTCTCTGACTATGACCAACTGTATGTTCTCTCTTTCATCCTCTCACGTGGGGGCTGGCTCGGAGCTTGTCTGCATGGCTGTGTGTTTCCAATGGAGCTTGTTGACTTTTGTGCTTTTTGTGTCTCGGCTTCTTTTTCTATGTCTGCTTCTGTTTTCGTGAACCCCAGTCGGCCTCAGCAGATGGCCGCTGTCACTGATCCTGGTTCTGCTGAAGGTTTCTTTCTGTTAAAAGGGCCTTTTTCCTCTCCACTGTCACCCGAAGCATGCTTGGTGTGAATAATTGCTCCGAGTCTATGCAATCATTCGGTTTTCCTTAGATAGAAAACTTTTAATCAGTTTGACTGTATGATCTAGTTGAATTGTCTCTGTAAAGCTCCTTGAGGTGACGAATTGGCGCTATATAAATAAACTGAACTGAATTGAAATTTAGTTTATCTTAGGTAAATCACTCTTAGTCTTTGAGTTTAGAAGGTTTTTCTTAAACAGATTTTATTTCAGGTTTCAGACAGGGCTCTGATTAGACAACAAAAAAAGGTTTTACTCCGACTTTGAAGTTTAAATCTAAATTTTATTTATTTTATTTTTTTATATATATTACAGGGTGGGGCTGCTCAGAGGAACAGTGGGCAGCACTGCTTTCCTGCAGCAAGAATGTTCTGGGTACGATTCCCGGCCCGGACTGTTTCTGCATGGAGTTTGCATGTTCTCCCTGAGCATGCGTGGGTTCCCTCAGGGTACTCCGGCTTCCTCCCAAATCCAAAAACATGACTGTTAGGTTAATTGGCTTCTCTAAATTCGCCTTAGGTGTGAGTGTTTGTGTGTGTGAATGGTTGTCTGTCCTGTTTGTTTCTGTGTTGCCTTGCGATGGACTGGGGACCGTCCCAGGGTGTACCCCACCTCTCGCCCGTAGACGGCTGGAAATAGGCACCAGCACCCTTTGAGACCCCACTTGGGATTAATCGTGTCAGAAAGTGAATGGGTGGATAATTCAGGGTGAATCACTTACATGAATCACTGAGAGTCACTTCAGTCTCTGATGTCTTGCTTCCTCCATTCACAGGATATCTGGCAGAACAGCTGATGTTGTATCCATCATGTGTGTCTGACAGAGTAATGGTCTCCTGGATTTTAGTTGTAAAGGTTCCATCTGTGTTTTTCTCTGTTTGTCTGTCAGAGTCTTGTTGGAGATTCCAGGTGAGTTCAGGAGGTGAGTGTGGACAGGGAGTCACAGCTGAGCAGCTTATAGTGACAGACTGATGCTCCTTCAGATCACCAACAGGGATATTAATGCTGGGACTCAAAGGAAAATCTAGAAGTTCATATTAAATATTTCACACACAAAGAAAATCTAAGTTTAAATATAGAAAATAATCCGATACAATTACTTCTATAAAATTATTTATTAATCAAGAAATAATGGAGTAATGATTTTCACAATATATTATAATACTTAATCAATATATTAATTTGGTAACAGAAATGAAAACATTTGGAAGACCATATTTGAATTGTTTTAAAAACAAATTTCCTTGATGGTGGACTGTGATTAGCACCTTCTGAGACAGATTACAACGTGCTGTAAAATAGAAAACTAGAAAAGATTTTTCTATTGATAATATACAGGAGATATTTTATTTCATTTAGCAGTATATCATTAAGACATATGTTTGTTTTCTCTCAAAAAAAAATCTTAGTCTTACTAAGAGTTCTTCAATGTTGCAGCTGCAGCAAGATAAAGAGCAGAAGATGAGAACAGAACATAATTTCAAGCAGCCCCAAATAAAACAAAAATCAATCATTATATTTTGTGGTTAACATAAAGTTACTGAGTTTGTTATTTTATATTAAACCAGAGTTATTTTAACTAGTTATCTTTTTCATAGAGTCCTAATTTTGAAGCTCCCTTACCTTTAACTGTTATATTTAGAGGATCATCACAAGCTGTTGCTCTGTACGGCCAGTTCTCAATCCTGAAGAAGTATTTGTCAGTATAACTGGTCTCTAAATCAGGGAACAGAGTGGTGCAGTTTTTCTCTGTCAGATCTCCAGTTATACAGTGGGGCAAAAAAGTATTTAGTCAGCCACCAATAGTGCAAGTTCTCCCACTCAAAAAGATGAGAGAGGCCGGTAATTTTCATCATAGATACACCTCAACTATGAGAGACAAAATGAGAAAAAAAAATCCAGAAAATCACATTGTCTGATTTTTAAAGAATTTATTTGCAAAATATGGTGGAAAATAAGTATTTGGTCAGTTACAAACAAACAAGATTTCTGGCTCTCACAGACCTGTAACTTCTTCTGTAAGAGGCTCCTCTGTCCTCCACTCGTTACCTTCATTAATGGCACCTGTTTGAACCCGTTATCAGTATAAAAGACACCTGTCCACAACCTCACAACAGTCACACTCTAAACTCCACCATGGCCAAAACTAGAGAGCTGTCAAAGGACACCCGAAACAAAATTATAGACCTGCACCAGGCTGGGAAGTCTGAATCTGCAATAGGTAAACAGCTTGGTGTGAAGAAATCAACTGTGGGATCAATTATTAGAAAATGGAAAACATACAAGACCACTGATGATCTTCCTCGATCTGGGGCTCCACGCAAGATCTCACCCCGTGGGGTCAAAATGATCACAAGAACGGTGAGTAAAAATCCCAGAACCACACGGGGGGACCTAGTGAATGACCTGCAGAGAGCAGGGACCAAAGTAACAAAGGCTACCATCAGTAACACACTACGCCGCCAGGGACTCAAATCCTGCAGTTCCAGACGTGTCCCCCTGCTTAAGCCAGTACATGTCAAGGCCCGTCTCAAGTTTGCTAGAGAGCATTTGGATGATCCAGACGATGACTGGGAGAATATCATATGGTCAGATGAAACCAAAATAGAACTTTTTGGTAAAAACTCTACTTGTCGTGTTTGGAGGAGAGAGAATGCTGAGTTGCATCCAAAGAACACCATACCTACAGTGAAGCATGGGGGTGGAAACATCATGCTTTGGGGCTGTTTTTCTGCTAAGGGACCAGGACGACTGATCCGTGTGAAGGAAAGAATGAATGGGGCCATGTATCGTCAAATTTTGAGTGAAAACCTCCTTCCATCAGCAAGGGCATTGAAGATGAAACGTGGCTTGGTCTTTCAGCATGACAATGATCCCAAACACACCGCCCGGGTAACGAAGGAGTGGCTTCGTAAGAAGCATTTCAAGGTCCTGGAGTGGCCTAGCCAGTCTCCAGATCTCAACCCCGTAGAAAATCTTTGGAGGGAGTTGAAAGTCCGTGTTGCCCAGCGACAGCCCCAGAACATCACTGCTCTAGAGGAGATCTGCATGGAGGAATGGGCCAAAATACCAGCAACAGTGTGTGAAAACCTTGTGAAGACTTACAGAAAACGTTTGATTTCTGTCATTGCCAACAAAGGGTATATAACAAAGTATTGAGATGAACTTTTGTTATTGACCAAATACTTATTTTCCACCATATTTTGCAAATAAATTCTTTAAAAATCAGACAATGTTATTTTCTGGATTTTTTTTTCTCATTTTGTCTCTCATAGTTGAGGTATATCTATGATGAAAATTACTGGCCTCTCTCATCTTTTTAAGTGGGAGAACTTGCACTATTGGTGGCTGACTAAATACTTTTTTGCCCCACTGTATTCATTGGATAGATGTTAACTGACCCACTGCTGTTGAAAATATATGTTGTCGGGCCACGACCAAAATTTGGGTGACCTGTCATCCAAACTCCATAGATAGTTCTGCTGTTGTCATATGTGATATGATCGGTATCATAAGTACATGGGATTTCTAAACAAGATCCACTCAGAGCTTCAATCGTCTCTGGTGTAGTGATGCTGAGGGCTGGTTCTTTATCACCACAATCAGCCAAAGTACCTGTTAAAAAAACAGACAAATGGTGAATATTATGTGGAGGAATATCTTTCTGCAGAGAAACGTCATGATCCACAAACTCCAGTTCAGCTGCAGCATTTTACATGTGGAGCCCTTAAACATCATCTGGATCTAATATTTCAGACTAGAAATATTGGACTAAAATCCAGGAAGCTTTCTCAATTCAATTTGAATTGAGAAAGCTTCCTGGAGAGGTGGCGAAGCGTCTTCAAATCTTGAAAACCAAGTCCAGTGGATATTTTTTGAATTTTTACGGAATGACTATGACCTGGATGACTGAGAACCTTCATCAGCACTTGCTGCTAACTATCCTACTCTAACTCTACAGCCAAATCTGCAACCCTTCTAAGACCACTTGTTTATTCAGTGACCGAAAACATCATACAAGTTTATTGCAGGGTTCATTGCAATGTCTGGCGCCCAGCACCGTATTTGTCCTCTTTGAGGCACAAGGCTTAAAGGGCAGATTTATTTTCCTGGGCAGGAGGACAATATTCTATTATAGAATGTGAAAAAATGCTTGGAGTATCTGGTCTAACAGATGATTGGCTAAGAGTGGTGCCATGTCAGATATGTGCTTGTCATAGGTTAAAAAGTAAACAAGAATCAGAGTGCCGCTCAGTTATACGTTGACAGAAAGTAAGCATCATGCCAAAACGTAAGACTTTAGGTGTGTTCGATTTCAGAGGCTGCATCCTCCAAGGACCCAGTCTACCTTGACTGGATCCTTTGAGGTCCATGAAAATAAGTAGGGAAAAAGAGTTTGGCTATGGATTCAATCAGGTACAGCCTTCTCCAGCTGTCACTGCCCAAAAGCTCTGCCACATAGAAATCGTAACAGATGACACATGAAGCAGTAAAAGAATGGATACCAAATTTCTTGCGAATGGTCTGGTGGTAATAACACTGTTAAGGAGCTTAAGCAGCAGTATCATCATTACGAATATCATATTTATAGTCCCTCACACTGCAAGGATACCTGCCACATATCTGACTCATTAACCATTTAAAACAACTATTTTCATTAACTTGAGAAAGAACTATTCACATACTTGTATTATTTTAAACTGAACTTCCAATATTGAACTCACCGGAACTATTTTCCTTTTTTCGCAAAGCATGGAGCAGCTGGCTTGCTTGGACTCACAATGAATCATGAAATACCCGCAGGCCACATAGGATTCACTGGACCTGTCCTCCAAAACTAGCAAAAACAAGGCTGCATTTGTCACTACCCGATCCGTGCCAGAAGCATGAACCATTAACATCAGCTCATTTGCGCATGCGCAACCAGATGTACATCCGGGTTTTCGTAAATAATGTAATTACGGTACTGAAATTACTTATTTCTATCCTTATCTCATTAAAGAAGCTACTACAGATCTTTAAAAATTGTTTTATGACTTTCTGAGACCATTTTTATGCTCTTTACTAGCTTCGTTATTGTCAAACTCTTATCGGGCAATACATAACATAGCGCAGGTAATGTATTCTCACAGTTGGGTTGGGAGCTGGGTCTATACTAATGATGACTTTCACCTTGATATTTTATATGTTTGACAAGGATGTATATCTTGGGGCTAGAATGAATCAGTCTTCCAACCTGTGTTGGCCTACTGTTAAATTAGCCAGTTCTCTCTAACATAAGAACTGGCTGTGGCCTTCTCTTAATGGATGTTTCTTCCCTAGATGGTGCATATCTGCATCTTTTTCTATGTCTGTTTCTGTCTGCTTGATCCCAAGTAAGCCTCAGCAGAAGGCCGCTTATACTGAGCCTTCTTCTGCTGGAGGTTTCTTTCTGTCTCCACTGTCGCTGAATGCATTCTGGGTGTGAGGGATTACAATAAAGTCACTGAGTAAATGCAATTGGTTTTCCTTGGATAGATAAACTTGAAATTGAAATAATCTGAATGGAAATGAACTAAGCTAAGCTTAATAAAATGGAAAGGAACTGCATTGAATTGATTTGAACTAAGCTGAATTGAATTAAACTGAATCAAACCACATTTCCACATTCCCTTTTTTGTTTGTTTTTGATCCAACAAACCTAAACCAAATGGTTGAATTACCTCAGTTTGCAGTCAGCAGTCAAGAGTTCTCTGAATACTTTAAGTTCTTGATTTAGGTGTGTTGGATCAAAGACACATGTAAAAGTCACAGGATACCTTCCTTCAGGAACTGGAATTACTCCACCTTGGATAAGAGCAAGCAAAATGTTTAAGACTGAACTTATTCACCTGCAAGCAGGAGAACAACCCTGAACATGCAATCTATGTCACAATGCAAGCAAGGCTTTAGATGAAAGCTTGTATGTTCAATGACTTTGACCAAAATCTAACTTTTGCAAGACTTGAAACCTTCTGTTCGCAGGGGCTTTCAATTTGATCTGACTGAGCTTGGAAACATTTGGGAAACAAGTTTGGATACATGACAGTCTGCAGTAGACAGCTGACAATGATAAAACTGAATGCATATATACATCAAACCTTTCAGATTATTTTATTCTTTTTATTTCAACTTTGTTTCCACTCAGTACATTTTGTTGGTCAGTCACAAAAACATACCTCTACAATACTGAAGTGTGTGGTTGATATGTACCAAAATGTAAAAATGTTGTGTGTATAAACACATTTTCAAGGAACTAACATTCTGCTTTTTACTTCTTTTTTTTTTTTTTTTTACATTTAGTTTAACTATTGATTAATATCTTACCACTTCTCTAGTGAACTTAGACAAGTAGGAAGTATAATGAAGCACAGAAAATATGTTTACCATTAGTTTTTTATTAAGAATGATGATCTTATCTTACATTTTTATCCAACAGATGTAACATTGCCATATAATCCCATAAGAACCAATGGGGAGTTGAATGTTTTCTTTATAAATCCTTAAACTGTCACATACGTGAAGGTTAAATAAAAAGTGACTGCTAATCCTGGAAATAAAGGCTCTACGGAATGTGAACACTTAATGGATTTAGGTTTGGATTCTGCCAAACCTAAATGTTTCATATCAAAGCATTTTTATTTCAGATAAGAAAAAGTAGAACGTGGACAGTCGGTTAACTGAATCACTATACAGTCCACTATATAGTCCCTGCTCTATAGTGATTGAGGGATATGGCGGTTAGGGCAGACATTTCGGCACAGTAAGCTTGTATGAGCTATGAGAACAATACATTTTAAACAGAGTGTGCATGAGGAGAAATGGGCTCCTGCATGCCATCGCAAGCCCCTTTTTGTAAAGTGAAGGGTGCGGGACTTGTAAAAAATTTGAAAATGAGAAAATCCTCCACAATATAGCTACATTTTGTAATAATTACAGATATTTACTGACAGAAATATACGCACGAGTATGTTATTTATTATCATTGCAGAGCTTATTTGTCATGATGGGTTTTTAAGGTTAGCCCACTTGCAGAACACCACTCAGAGGCACGGTAAAAGTTAAACAGTTTATTGTAGGTTTGGCACTCAGAAAGACAAACAAAGGTGTTTCTCTGACAGACTAAACTGGGTTTTCTCAGCTTGGGGAACATCCAGCGGTCTGGTGAAACGGAAGCTATAGGAGGAGATCAGAGTGATGAGTTCAAGGTCTGTGTGAAAACTGGCCAATGTCTGAATTCAAGGGGTGGCTTGGACTCACTGTGGTTACTTGGGGGTGTTCCACAGTTCCCATTTGTTGAGGCTTGCTCTGTAGATAGTGTTGTTCGTTGGAGGGCAGACAGGCAGACTATGGTGGTCCTGAGGAGCAGCTGAGCAGACTGTCACAGTGATCCTGAAGTGAAGCGGTGTTCAGATGCAACATTCCATGCAGGAACAGCAGGTTCTGTAACAGCTTTCTCCCCACTGCTATCAGAGTGCTGAACTGTTAAAAAACTCTAATCGAGTCACAATAACAGATCTTTTTCTATTTCTGCTTCTTTCTCCTTGAACCCCGGTCGGCCTCCGCAGATGGCCGCTCACACTGAGTTTGGTTCTTTGCAGGAGGTTTCTTCCTGTTAAAGGGGAGTTTTTCTTCTCCACTGTCGCTACAGGCATGCTTCATGTGAGGCATTGCATTTGTGTTAAAAGTCCATCCGTTTGTTTAGTACCACATTACCCATGATGCATCTGTTCATTTTGTATTTCTAATTTCACGTAGCTGAGCAAGTTGTGTTTTCCATGCTTCTGGGTGGTTCGGTGGCATAAAATAACATCCACCATTAATCCTTCTTTAATCCAGTGTGTATGAAACCTGTGTGCGTTTTTTACGATGTAAGAATGCATTTTAAGTCCGATATTGGGTTTTTTCTGTCAGTTTTATCCCAGGAGGTTAAATTGTCCTTTAGTTTCTCTGGTTATTGACAATGCAAAAGTATACTTATAATAACTCAAGTTCTTTGTTCCACTTTGGTAGCTATGTTTCCATTTTATTATTAAATGAGGGCATTGCCGTTCATTTCATATTTTCTGACGGTTTTGTCAGTTAAATGTTTATTACGTTTGACCAATAATGCATGTGTGATGTTTTGGCGCCTTCTAGTGAATTTCTTTGGTATTACAAGCCAATTTCATCCTACATCTTTATGCACCCGTTTTGCCTGCATGGCTATAAATATGCATCTTTATTGTTTATTCTGTTTCAGATAACCACACGTCTAAATACATTTACCTAAGAAAAACAAACATAAATCTCATCGTCTGTACCATCATCTCCAATGTACCTGCTTCTATTCCATTAATAAACCTTCTGAGCTGCACCGATGGAGTTGACATATTCCTTCTGACCGAGGAAGATTCAACTGATGAGATATCTGGAATTAGTGCAATTTAAACGTACACTGTCTTCTATAATTTGAGTCGATGCAATCAACTGGTTTTACTTAGATATAAAACTTTAAATCAATTGACTGTATGATCTGGTGAACTGTAAAGTGCCTTGAGATGACGTGTGTTATGAATTGGCGCTATATAAATAAACTGAAAAGGATTGAATATTACTCTTACTGTACTTCCCTCTCTTTGCTATCACCACTGATTCTGAGCAGAGGTGTTTAGTAACGAAGTACAAATACTTTCTTACTTAAATACTCTTTTTAGGTATCTATACTTTACTCCGTTATTAATTTTTCTTCCAGCTTCTGACTTCTACACATTACATTTTTAAACATGTATCTTTACTTTCTTTTCCTTATATTTTTAAAACAAACGTTACTCGTTACTCTTGGCTTCGGTTTAATATTTATAAATATTTATTTCACTTCAGTATCTATACTTCTACTTAAGTAACAAATGTGTGTACTTTTGACACCACTGATTCTGAGTAGGGATTTTTTACTCTAGAGAACTTATTGATAATAACTGTAAATTGTGTCTACTTTGTAAGTTGCTTCGGATTAAAGCATCTGCCAAATGCATATAACATAACTTGCTGAGAGGAGATTATGACTTAAAACTTAACTAGCTTTTTCCATACTGTTCGATGTTGACATAAAGTCTAAGAATATAACTTAAAATCATCTACAAAAAAAAAACACAACTAGATTTTATTTCTGTAGGTAATATGAAGTAGTCAAACATGTCATGAAATTACGTTATGATGTAATATCATGAAATACTTAAAGTATAACAGACATCTGGTCTACTTTATATTTGACAGAAACAAGAACCAGAAAAATCATATTATTAGTTGATTTAAGGTATTTAGGTAATAATCCGTTTATTCTTCTTTAAATTACTCGATTTACTTGGTGGCGTTAGGACGCCATTTTTTTTGCGTTTTACTTTAAAAGGTAGGCTCCGTTCGAAAACCTAGGACGCATCCTTAGAAGACCGGATTCGAAGGCCGATTACGTCATAGCGCGGGGCCGAGGTCTGGTCGGATTCCAAGAGTCCTCGTTATGCGGCCTTAAAATGCGTCCTTCTTTTAGCCCGATTTGAAGGACGGGTCCAATGTATCCTTGGTATTCTTGGATATCCCAGGATTCATTGCGAGACCAAGCAAGCCGTGATCAGAGTAAAGGTTACTTGGCGCCGAACAGTGGTGAAAATTGGAAGTTCAGATTAATATAATACAACTCTGTGAATAGTTCCGTCTGAAATGGTTATTGAGTCAGATATGTGGTAATGTTTGATTTATCTAAAGGTTTTTATCTGTTACTGTGTAAATGGGTTTGGCTGTAATTTAAGGACAGATTCTAATATATTTGCAGGGTGGGGACTATAAATCTTATAGGATTTTTATCTTTTTATTGCTGTTTTGCACAATATGCTTAACTTTGTATTTTTTGTTGTTGAATATTAGATATTTTGCAGATATATTTTTTATAAATACATTGTTTAGATTTACTTATATCTTTCTACCCCTTTTATAGAATAGAATAGAAAATCCCTTTATTGTCCCACAATGGGCAAATTTACAGCAGCAGAAAGATTATTGAAAATGGTCACACAAATGTGGATCTTAGAAAAATGTATAAGAATAACATAATAGGGAAGAGTTAAAACATAAACAATAAAATACTGTAAAGTGTTTTAACAATATAAAACTGGGGGATAAATAACCTATATGCAGCTATGGACATTTTTACAGTAATGGATATTTGAAAATAGCAGCAACATCAGAGATGTGCAGAATGACAGCAGCAGGTTATTTAACTGACTAAGGTTTCTATCATTACATTTGATTTGATCCTGCTCCCGGTGGTTGGAACCTTTATTCCACTCTGGATTCTTGTTAATGTAGTCTTTGTTCACTTCACACACACACAAAAAAGAAAGAAATAAACAGTTTTGAAAACTTCTGTATTCATTCTTGTCCTGCTTTGTGTGTCAACGTTCACGGTTGCTAAGCAACAGAGCATACGGCGGTACAACCCGCCGAAGGGTAGACCTGGTCGAATTCACAGACAAAACTCTTCCGTCTCCTTATTTTCAAGGACTTCGAAGGATCCAGTCTAGGTAGACCGCGTCCTTGGAGGACACGTCCTAGGTTTTCGAACAGAGCTGTAGAGTGCGTCAATAATTTCCTGTGAATTCTACCTAGTAACCGCTCATACAAATGTTTCTATTGGTCGAAAAAATATCACGTGACCTTCAGAGACTGTGGGGCGGAAGATGTGCGTCGTATCTCCCACATTTTACTTTCGTTTCTAGGGTAGCTCAGGTTATCTGGCGTTTCTTACGAAGAATAAACATTATATTCCACCAGAGACCTAAAGGCGAAGAATCATGAAGTTTTTAATTTCCCTCGTCGTTTGTGTCATCTTTTGCCATCTTGTAACGGCTGGAGAAGAAAGGAAAGGTGTGTATTGTTCTTGTTTATATTTCAGCGTTTGTTGAGAAATGGCGCTGAGCTATAAGGAAGAAGATAAAAAAAACATGCGTCAGCTTCAGGCCTCACCATGAATATAGTTTGATATTTGATAAATGTGTTTTAAAAAGAAATATTTATTTAATCTATAATGTCTTACTAGTAAAAAAGACATTTAACTGAAGTTTGTTTGTACAATCCTGGTTAAATATGTATGCTCACAGAGCCACAAAATGGCCTTTAGACTGTTATACATTTATATAGATAAATATACACAAAAGTTTGTAAGAACTTCATCATATACATCATATTTTCTTTGTCTTTACAGATTGTTTGCAAATGTCACTAGTATATCTATACTAGTGTTTTTTTTATTACAACTTAGACTTAACATTTTTTTAGGGTATATTAAAGTGTTTTAAATGTATTATATAATAGAAATATGTTATGTTTAAATATCTAAGAATCAGATGTTTTTGGTGTTAAGCTATATAGCTGTTTAAAGTTATATTCTATCTACATCCTCTGTTGTTGGGTTTTTTTTGTGAATATATCAAAATATTTCACTCAGCTTTATTGCAGGTTATGTTTTAAGGGCTAATTTAAACAATATCTCAGGACATTTTTATAAGACAAACTCCTTCATTGCTAAAACAGATAAACAACAGAGTTCAATCCGAAAGCGTCGACATATTTAAACTAAATTACATACATTCTAGTTAAATTCTAGTTATATTACAATACGGTCAGATTCAGTCAGAGTGTTGATTGTTTATTGGGCTGCATTACCTTCACCTGGGTGGCATACTACACTGAAAAGAAAAATAATGCAGCTATTTTTGGCATTAACTTAAACATATTTAGTTACTTTAACACAATTGTTTCATGTTAGCAGCATTAGACATAAAACGATTATGTTAAAGTAACTAAATGTGATTAAGTAAATGCCAAAAGGGCATAATTTTTTTAATAATTATTAAGTTTTCAACAGCTCAAATTTGTGAAATAGTTTTATTGTATCAAACATTATTTCCCATTTATTAATAGTTAATTTCTTTACTTCACGGGGGGGGGGGGGGGGGGGGGGGGGGGGACATAGTTTAAAATTAGATGTTGATCAAGATTTCGTGGATACTGTTTATTGTTCCAACATGAAGTAAGACTTAGGATTTTTTATATATCAACTTAAGACTGAAATTTGACACAATGTGACTGAGACTATAAAAAGTGTCAAAGTCCAACAGTTTTTGTTTTTATTTATCATTAACCTCATGATACAAAGTGCATCATGTTGAGGTTTCCTGTGTCTTTATAGCAGAGATGGGGACTCGAGTTTTTGACTCGTACTCGAGTTGCACTTAAGTCGCATATTTAATGACTTCAGACTCGACTTGGACTTGCATTTGAAGGACTTCAGACTCGACTGAGACTCGTGATTTCTGACTTGTGAACAATATTTTATTCCAGTGTAAAAACAGTTATTCAAGTGTTTGTTTTACTAACTTGACTGATCGCCGCTCGCCTTACCCGCACACAGAAGGGGTAAAAAAAAAAAAAAAAAGTAGCACTTGTGGCCAGTATGGCCCCACACTCAGTCGTTGACACAAGGGGGAGCAAACAACTCAAAGACCCAAACCGTGAAGCACTCAAGTTCAAGTGTTTTATTTATACAAAAAGCCACAGCAAAAGTGGCATGATAAAACAGTCCTTTTCTTCTCCTGATAAAACCTAAAATTCAAACGCCAGCATCCACGCGCCAAAACCCCGTCGGAAGATATATTCCTGTTTATGCTTTAAGCGAGGGGGAGCGCTACTTACAGGCGAGGTTCCTCCTCTGCCCTAATACTCCTTACTGGGCCATCTGTGCACCCGCCTGCCTCTCCCCCCGGCAGCGCGTCCGTCTCTGTCACCTGCAGATTCCATTCTCCTTCTCCTTTCCTTCAGACTCCTTTTATGTCGGGTTTAATCAGCCCTTGCTCACACCTGAGCGCAGCAATTACGCAGCGCAATTAATGCACTCTGCCTCCTCAGACAACTACTTCAGTCCAGTGCGCATGGATTGTCACAAGGGAAAAACAAACCAAAACAACCCAACATGCAGAAAAAATTCAAAAGTCTAAAATAAAGGAAAACAATCATATAAAAAAGAAACATCAAAACATGCAAAGCTCAAGAAGAAAATACAAAGAAAAACAAATCATATCTTCCTCTCCAAACATGCAAAGCATAAAACTAACATTTAAATGAAAGAAAACCATAAATCATATTTTTCCCTGTGCAACACACTGACGTCACTGACGCAACAGTACGTGACATATATGCCCGTGCGCATGCATGCATGCAACCCATACAGGTATGGAAGCGATGATAACCCCCCCCCCTGTTTCGGTGCCACCGTTCATAATAACCTTTGGCTACAAAAACTTTACATAAGGCGGGAATAAAAGAGCAGAAAACTGCAGCTTGTTTAGAAAAAAATACACAATGCTTGGTCCACCACATCTAATTTTATCAGCCACAGTGCAGTGCAGGTGTACAGCCAGTGACATCACAGACATAAGGCAATAATTCAGGACCTTATTATTTCATGCAACCTCCCCTTGTCTTTGATCGACAAGCCCAGCTTTAAAAGCTTCATGGCAGTGGTAGAGGAGAAATATGTTGTGAATAATGTTGTAAATTGGCGCTAAATAAAATAGCTGAATTGAATTGAAAATACTGCCCGCCAAGTCATTAAGTTACAAAAATTATTGCCACAATCTTTCTTTTATAAAAGTATTGTTATTGTCCTGCTGTTAAGGTTTTTCTTTATCTCTTGTAGTTGCTAACCTCATATGTATTAATAAAAGGCAGGATTGTGATTGTTTTCTTTTCCACAGTCCTCATTTTCACTTAAAAATAAAAGAGCAGACATTTACTGCTAAAAATAGAAAAAGTTGTAACCACAAATGTCAGGTAAATACTGTAAGAAGATTTTTTTTTTAAAGAAAAAAAAATAAAAATGCAAAATTTATCTGGAAAAATGTTTTGCATGTGTGCTTTTTTATTTGTATTTTTTATTTAGCAGTTCAAGATAATGATAATTCCATAGATATAATAGCGACCTTTAAGCTATACCGTCTCAGTGACGGAGATGAAAACACAAGGAGAAACACGCAAGCACGAAAATTATTGCACTTTTTTAATTAATCAAGTGATTAGAATTTTTTGTGCGATTAATTGATTATTGCGACAGGCCTTCTCAAGACTTGAGACTTGACTTGGACTTGCAAAAAATGACTTGTGAACATGTCTGCTTTATAGGCGGAGTTAAGACCATATCAGGAATTAGCCGTAGCATTTACTACTATAAAATACTCTTAAAAGCACTGTGATTGCTCTATTGTATATCCAAACAGCGGGAATGGTTTGATTTTTGTGTTATTGAACCCCATCCTTCCTAGCTGTTCAAAACAACTATTGGCGTTTCACATTTAGAGATGCTCTGCTGGAGCAGCAGCTGATGTTTCTGCCCCTATCTTGAAATCCAACCCTTTTCCTCATTCCGCTCAGACTGGTCCATCTGCTTTGGGTTCTATAGTTAAGACAAACAATCTCACACGGAGAATTTATGAGTCTTTATTAGTCATTGGAAAACTATGGTAGATGAGTAATGAGGAAAGTATATACCGGTAAGTAAAAAGAAAGTTTGGTTCCCAAAACTTTGGTTGCTTTATAACAATTTGAGTATATTTATTTGGATCGAATTCTTTTAAAAAACGCCAGGATCGGGAATGCTTAGATGGCGCGATGGATAGCGTGCGCGACCCATATATGGAGGCCTTTACCTCGAAAAGTTCCACCTGATGTTTTTTGCTGCATGTCTCTAACCCCCTCCCTCACCCCCGCTTTCCTGTCAGTCCACTGTATGAAAAAATAACAACAAAAAACAAGCTACTAGTGCTTGGTAGTGTTTGGTAGATGTCACTGCCTAAAGAGTCTTACAAAAAACGATCACAGAGGGGCTGTATGTTGTCCTTTAGCAGGAAGTTCCTGGGTTTGTGTTCTTCCCTGGGGTCTTTTTCATTGTTCTCTCTATAAATCCGAGGTTTTTCTCCTGGTACCCCAGCTTTCTCAGTTCAAACGAATAATGACGAGGTTCATTTTATGCATGGGCTACTTAAAAATCAAATCTTTGATTTTTATTTGTGTATTTTTTTTTTTACCAAATCTAATTAATTTAGATCTAGTTTTATTTTCTTACCTTTGACTGTTAATTGAAGAGTAGTCACATTTTTAGTCTTTCAGAAACCAGCTTTTGTTTGAGCCATCCTTTCTGTGACGTAACCTTCATTTGAAGGACAATGAAATGCAAGTTGTGAAACATACTTTTTTAAACAATCATGTGAAACAACATTAAAATAAAACCTATAACACACTAAATGTTTGAGACGAGTGGGGTTACACAGTGAGGTAGTTTATCAGCACTACACATCCAAGAACAAAAAAGTGATAAAACCCTATTGCTCTGAGTTATGTAAGCCCAATGAGTTCATTGGTGGAACAAAAATTAAAAACCTTAAATCTTCATTAACTGAAAATATGGTTAATCGCTAAAAAAATAAATTTCTAGCTGTAGTTTTTTGTCCTCCTTAAGTCTGTTTATGTGCAGCTTTTATGTCTGCTTTGCCCTGTAATAGATGGGCGACCTGTCTGAGGTGTACCCACCTCTCACCCAATACCCACTGTTAATGGCTAACAACCCTATGTGACCAAGCTGGTCCAGATGATGGCAGGACAAACAGTTTACAGGAAGGCAACAATCTGATATTAGCAAATATGAGACGATTATTTGGGGGAAGATGAGAAACTTTCCATAAACCTAAATGAAAGCATTCAGAGTTGCTTGCATAACCTGATTATAGAGGAAGAACTGGTTCTTTCTTTAACCTTTGATTTTAAGTAACTGCAATCATAACTACATCACTTGATTAGCTAAAAGAAAAGCTGTTTTAATTAGTGAATTGGTTTGAAGTTTAATGCTGGTACTTTTTAGAGATGTGTTAATGGTGTCTTTGTTTATTTTAGTTATTGCACCCAATGTCCAGGTCTACAGCCGGAACCCAGGGAAGTACGGGGAAAAAAACGTCTTAATCTGCCACGCCAGCGGCTTCCACCCACCTGAAATCAAAATTGAGCTGCTAAAGAATGGCAATGAAATTCCTGATGCTAAGCAGACTGACCTGGCCTTTGAGGAGAACTGGCACTACCACCTCACCAAGCATGTGGCTTTCACACCGATGTCAGGGGAGACGTATGTCTGCAGAGTCACCCACGTGGGAATCGCAAGAGATTACTCCTGGGGTATTGCTTTAAACCTTATTCACATGATTGCTAAAGTTGTTAAAAGTGCCGAAGTTAAGAACTTTTTAAAAGCATTTCCTTGAAGGATATTATTTCCTTCTAAACATTAGAGCCTAAAAAGTAAATGGCGGACATTTGTTTTGAAAATGTAAGTCTGTTCATGATAAAAAAAATAATGGATTCTTTTTTTCTTTGACTTGTTGCAGAGTCTGATATGTAAGATTTTCAGACAGCTCCAGGTATGAAGTACAGTATATCAGCATTGATCATCCTGTTTATTCTAAACTTGGTTTTTATATAAATGTGTATTAATAGTTGCCATGTTTTTCCCTTTCTGTGTAATCCACAGGACTCTGGCATCTAAAGGATGAAGAATGAACTTCTTTTACCATCTAAGGATATGCATTGTGAATTTTGGCTTTCACAAAAAAAAAAAAAACCTTCAGCACTTTTCAGCTATTTGAGTTGAGTTGAGAACAGGAAGAAGTTGTAGATTTTTATTTTTCACATCTTGTGGCCTTAATACAGTGGACTTGTCTCACAATGAGCCAGCTTGGTGGTGAGACTAAATCCAAAAATACTAAACAGTAAATAATTAATTATGTACAGCGATTCAAAGTTAAATTCTTCAAATTATGTTAATTAACTAAATTAAATTAGAAAGTCCCATTTACCAGCCATGAACTTACGGACTCTGTAAATTAGAAACAGTGAACTCACTCTCTTATCCTTCTTCTGGCTTTTTTTTTTTATCATTTTTATCAAAACTCTTTTCTTCTGGGCTTAAGGTTAAATCTTTTTATTCTATCTCATATTTTATGTTTTATCTCTTACGCTTTCAGAAATATTTCAGTGATTGATTATTATGCAATAGAAGTCTACTTTAGACAAAAACTAAAATTTTACACTGGGTAATTGTATATATGGTCTAAAAATAAAACAATTGGATACAATTTTATTTAGTTTTGTTTTTATTATAAATTGCTTATGCTTTGACTTTCTACAGAACCCTTGATTCAAAGCGCCTTTCCTTTAGCTACCGAAGCCTTGATGTAGATAATTATCAGTTTTGATTTACCTTATCATTTAAATAAGAATGTTTAATTCTCCATTCTGAATACAGTAATCCAAGAAAGGAACCTTTTCTACTTTACTCACAGATTAAAAACTGGCCTTTAAAAATGATGAGCAACGCCATTTCCATAGGGATACTTCTGTTGCGGACGCTCCATTCAATGTAGACAAATCCCCAGGGAATATGATTACTTTTGCACAGTGTACACATCATTAAACATGAACTCCATCAGTATTAATAGTTCATGTTACATATCAACTGGAAGAGAAGGACTGGTAGTGGTTTCTGGGCTTAAAAGGGAAATTTTGCTTCAGTTTTATTCTCCCACTGCCCCATTTTGAGCATTGTTTTTGTAACAAAACATTTCCAATTTCATATTACTTGTTCATTCATAGACACATTAGTTTTCCATTAGAGAAATGGTCTAATTGAAATACATTCTTAAACTAAAGCTCTGTTATTTCCTTGCTTTACTGATTTGAAGTGGGGCTGCAAATTTTAGCATACAGCCACAAGAGGTCAGGATTTCTCTTCATAAAGTAACTGATATAGACTGATGATGATGTCAAGGTGATGGCAAAACTACCCTGATCACAAAGAATCATTTTAATATACTGGTGCTATTTATTTTTTTAATTTACTTATCCTTTATTTAACCAGGTAATACCCATTGTGATTAGAAATCTCTTTTGCAAGGGAGACCTGGCCAAGATAGGCATCAAAATTACATCACATCATTACATACGTACAAAGGCACACAGATAAAAGCCAAATATGCACTTACAATAAAATTTCAACTAAAACATTGACATTTGAGGGAGTCCAACTCAAAACATGTCATTCTCAGCTTAAAAGTATTCAAAGGAACCAATTTACTGACTAAAGTACGGTTTGAAAGTATATATAACTGTCAGAAATGCAATTTAAATTGTCAATACATAGGTTAGACATTGGGGATAAATGTCAAAAAGCAGCAAAGAGGTCAGTTTTTGTTTTGTTTTTTTTATTCGGGGGGGTCAAATTGATATCACAAACAAGCGTGAAAGACACCGAAAACATTAGTTAAGCTGGAAACAAAATGTAGATCAGATTTAAAGTGATAACTCAGATCAATTGTGAATGGATTTAATTTGGCAGGTAAATCAAAACCTGGGGTTCAAATGGGTTTGACTGACATATAAGTACAGAGTATAATACATCTGCAGTTTGGATGATGATGGTACTGCTGCTGAAGCTCCTCGAAAATGTTATTAGCACCCAGTGCAGTAGTGAGAAGTTTGGCATCAATTATTTGCCTGCTTTGTGTGTCAACTGTTACGGTTGCTAGGCAAGAGTGTTTGGCGCTGAATGGCGGAAAGGAAAGATTATTTTTACAGACCTCCAAGTACCCGGTCTATCTGCACCGGGTCCTTGGAGGATGTGGCCTCTGAAATCAAACATAACAGCCGTTGTGAAACCGAAAACTCAGAGTTCCCGAACTTAGGCTAGTTAAATTTAGAGTTGCGGTTTTGAATCTGAGTTTTTAAACCTGCTTTGGGAAACAGACCTTAGCAGTGACCAACTTCCCTATCTAATTCAAATTTAAAACCCTGCAAATGTCATCTGTGTTAAAGGGCTGATAGGAAGCACATCTGGTTTCAAAACTGTTTTCAGGTCACGTTTTTCAGTTTCTGAATATCACCTAACAGAAGTTATTTGTATTAGATAAATCTTTTTACATCTCTTTTTTTAGGTTATCTTTAGTTTTTTTTGTTTTTTTACCAAGTTGTGCTCCTTTCTGCACTTTACAAAAAGCTTTATTTAAAAAACACTTTATTGGCTTACGCTGGTGAAGATTATTTTTCAACTAGGTCATAGTCAGTCCATAAAAAGAAAATAAAAAACAAACCCCTGGGCTTTGTTTATAAGTTTGAAGATGTTTCACTTCCAATCCAAGAAGCTTTTTTAAATGCAAATGTCAGGAATAGTGTTGAGTTCAAGGTTTTATACAGTAGCACAGCAAAGCCTTGTTTTTGGTTTGAAAACATGCAAATTGAAAGGACGAAGGGCTCCACCCTTTTAGAATGTGGGTCGTTTGACTTCTTTCGTTAGCCTGTAATTCCTCATACCCATCTAAGTGTCTGAAAGGTCGGTTGTTAAAGGGATTGTTCGTCTGGCTGAATAGGCGATGTCTTCACATCTCCTCTACAGAGGCTGGGTCCGTGATTTAGTTAATACCGTTCCGATATCATTGCAGCCCTGAAAATCTAACCCGAATCATAATCTCTAAGATTAATACTGTTGTTTGTCTTTTAATTGTTAAATAAAATAATAAACTAAATACAAAAGCATTAAAATGTGTTTACCCTCCTTCTGATTTCTTTTCCTTACATTTGTGGAGCGTATGTTTCTGAACATCAAACAAATTTAGATGTTAAGCGAAAATAACACAAGTCTCCTTGAACCCCAGTCAGCCTCAGCAGATGGCCGCTCACACTGAGCCTGGTTCTGCTGGAGGTTTCCTCCTGTTATAAGGGAGTTTTTCCTCTCCACTGTCACTACAAGTATGCTCAGTGTGAAGGATTGCATTCGAGTCAATGAGTTGATGGAATTAACTGGTTTTCCTTGGATAGAAAATGTGTTGTGAATTGGCGCTATATAAATAAACTGAATTGAAATTGAAATAAATGCAATTTTGAATGCAGGTTTTTATTATGGGAGAAATAAACATCAGAATGTATGTAGCCCTGTAAGACCGGCCTTGCCTCAGTAAAGATCAGTGTTAATGCCTTCGCCATAAAAAGGAGAAGGACCAAAAATGTCTCCATGGCAGCACAGAAGATCCTGGAGACTTTTAGGAAACTATTATTTGGACTTATGAAGCTGTTGGTCCCATTCCATCTGTGTAAAAATTATGCTGTTGATGTTTATTTTAGGTTGGAAAAAATAGAAATTATAGCAACAATTAAAAAAACATGGTAGTGTGATGGTCTGGGCTGCATTGCTGCTTGAGAGGATTAGAGACTAGCTGCAAAAGAACAAAAAAATGGAACCTTGATGCTTTTTACTAAAGAAATCCCGAAGGAGAACATCTGGCCAGCTGCTTGTGATGTTAGGCTAAAACGAACATTGGTTCTGCAGCAGCTGATCGAAACATACCAGCAAGTTTACCTCTGAATGGCTGAAGAAAAAACAGACTGAAGACTTTGGAATGGTCCAGTCAGTCCTAGATAATCCTCATTTAAAACTGCATTGTGTTTAATTGTGTTTTCTTTGCCCCTTATCGATGTTCTAAAATATTCTGTAAGTGTGACAAATATGCAAATGAGAAGAAAATCCCTTTTTGACACAGCATAATATTGCTCTAACTGGAATGTGAATTGACTGGTTTCTTCTTTACTTGAGCATAAGTACAATCCTCTGCCTCTTTCAACTTGTTTTCAGGTCTGCACACGTTCACTTCTGAGTAAACAATACTCTGCAGCTCTTTCTCATCTTGCACTGTTTTGAAGGATTTTCTCATAACAGAGAAGTCGATGTCTCCATAATGGATGTCCTGATTTTCTACGCTGCCGGCAGGCTCCTGGAAACCTGGTTTCTGAAAAACATGACAGCAGAATAAGTGATTCTGCTTAACCGGTATCTCAGCCACATGTTTCTTTTAAACAAGGTCATATTTGTACATAGCAACAGCAAACATTGCTATGTACCAATACATAAACTTTACAGGGACCTTTAAAAATAGGTTTTCAGGCAGGATGCATCATCACTGCTTTTCTTTACACAACCAAAATTAGTCATAAGTTTATGCAAGGTCCTCCAGCTATAAGTAGAAACATGCTTCTAATAGTACATTCAGATCTGCTGGATTTTCCTACCTGAGTCTGATGTAAAGATGATGTTTTCCACTTTAAGCGCCTGGAAGATTAATGACAGATAAGATTTCTGGTTTATTCTCTTAAAGTAAACATCTTGTTTATAGCAAACATTGTGAAATATACTGCAACAGCTAATGACTGTTCGGAAAAATGTACAAAGCTACAGGGTTATTTATGCATTAATCTCTTAGTCTATAAGTATCCAAAAGACGGCAGAGCCAAAGCAACCTATGGGCTCTCTGCTTCACACTACTTGCTCAACAAACAACCCACTTTCACCACCGGTGAGCAGCAATGTGAGGCAGAGCTACTGCTAACAGTTGAGACGAAGTGGCTCTTTTAACGGCTAATCTGCACAGTGACAGCGGTTTTTACTGCTGCAAGACATTTTAGACTTTGTTTGGCCTTCCTATAGAAAAAACTCATCTCCACAAGTAACATGATACAGCATTGTCATGAATTGCGCTATATACCAACAAGGTAAGACACCATTTTGCTATGAAGGCAAGAACAGAAAGAAGGTAAGTGGGTGCCTAGTGGTTAGGGTATTGCGCTTGGAGTCCAGAGGTTCTGAGTTCGAGCCCCACTCCCATAGACTGCAAATCTTGATCCCTGAGCAAGACCCTTAACCCCAGACTGCTCCCCGGGCGCCGCACAATGGCAGCCCACTGCTCCCCAAGGGGATGGGTTAAAATTAATTAGTTAATTTCGTTTCTCTATGCTTGTGACAGTGTAATGACAATTTAAAAAAAAAGCTGGGAAGAACTGGTATTTCATAACGAATCCTCCCTATTACCCAAGACAATATTTCACCATGACACAGTTGACTGTGAAAGGCTTGAAAAGGTTAAATATAGGACCTTTGATGAAATCCAGTGCAACTTCTTTTCCTTTGGAAGTCACTTTGTGGGTAAAATCAGCAGTGCCACTTGTGTGTAATATAATCCAGATATAATTTAAGCTGTTTTTAGAAAGCTTCAGGGGTTTATTGGAAAACACATAAAAGTAAACTGAAGCAGCAGTTCACCTTCCAGCAGCACAGCAACCCTAAACACACAGAAATAGCTAAACAGGAATGGATTGGATTCAAACATATCAAAGCAATAGAATGGGGCCAAAATTTTAAAACCTGTTGATTTAAGGGAGCAGAACACAAACGCACTCCACACATTTCAGATTTCTATTTCATTCTCCCTCGAGTCACACATTTCTGCTATTTTTAGTTAGTCCCAATTAAATATATATATTTTTTATTTAATTTAATTTTTTGGAAAATAATAAAGAATCAAAGAAATACAATCAGCACTTTAGCTACTTTGATAACCTTGTTGTAAATGGAAATAAAAAAGGAGCAGAGCTTACCATAGAATGTAAACCACACAGATCACAATTATGATCCCAACAAACCCCCCAGCAACAGACGACCATAATGTTGTTGCCTCCATCCCTAAAATAATAATAATTTTTAAAAAAGGTATAAGACCAACAAATTATTAAAACGTATGTGTCTATAAATAAAGAAATACATTTAACATGTAGGACAGTCAGAAACTTAAAAGCCTTCAAACTGTCACTAAGGATGTTGTTCCCAACATATCATTTTTATTAAGCTCCATCACTTTCTGTCTTATTTTCCTCTGTCTTTTGTTACTGAATCAACTGTGCTATCATTCTAAGTATTGTTCTTCATCAATAAATCTTATTATATAATGTTGAGGCCCTTTTAATTAATGAAAATACCTGTTTACAAAAGCCAAATCCTTATCTCTTAAAGTACAGCTTTGGACTGCATGCCAAATCTCAACAACTTTCAGCCTTTCTTTTTATTATGAGACGGAAGAACAGGTGAAGGATGATCAAGTTGGAAATACAGCCTTCGAGAAATTAATTACTTGTCTCTGTGGATTTTCTCTTTTCTCAATACCATAATACTAAACTGGCCAAAGCTAGTCTAAGTCTCTAACCACAGTCCAATCAATTCAGTCAATCTGATCTAATTTATTGCCACTAGTCACTTTCACTTCTATATTTTGTTAGGAGTTTAATTTGTTATGCTATTTACTATTAATTTCATATTTTGATAAGTTGCGTTTAGTTTAGAGTTTTTTTTTTAGTTTAGTGTTGTTTAATCTGCTGGATACCAACATGCCAGCTGCAGGTCTAGTGACCAATAGTTCTGTTATTAGTGAATAAAAATGTAATTTATAATTGGAGAGCTACACAAAATATAATTTTATTAATTTTTTATTTTACCTTTATTTTACCAGGAAGTCCCTTGAGATAAAATCTCTTTTTCGAGAAAGACCTAATGACATAGCCTAATTTATACAGGATTTATTATATCCCTGACTAATTTTGCAAGACTCCAACTTCTGGAGTCTGGGGCACTTTTAAAACGTGTTAGAAATACATAGAAATGAATATGGCATTTTCTTCTTAACCACAAATATGTTTAAGAACACATTGCTTGCATTTTTAATAAATGAGCATATTTTTGAGGGGCAATAGAACAACGCTTACAAAATCAATCTGATTAAAAAAAACTGCAAATACTGACCTTTGCATCCAACACAGATCCTTGATGACTTTTCATTCCCCAGATCATTTGTAGCCTCACAGTAATACTCTCCTCCCTCAGTAACATTGAAGCTGTAAACCTGCCCCACAGATACATTAATGGCTCCATGTTTGCTGTTCCTGAACCAGGTGAAGCTGGCAGGAGGCTTGGCTCTGCTGGAGCAGCTCAGCTCCACCCAGCTACCTGCTGACACCAAACCTGATGGACTGATGGATGCTGAGGTGTCTTTAGGAGCATCTGAGGAAAATGGGACACACATTAACTTTATTGATCAGAAACAGCTGAACCATGACGTGCTGACAGGATCACTAACATGAAACACTGAGAGTCACTTCTGTCTCTGCTGTCTTGCTTCCTCCATTCACAGGATATCTGGCAGAACAGCTGATGTTGTATCCATCATGTGTGTCTGACAGAGTGATGGTCTCCTGGATTTTAGTTGTAAAGGTTCCATCTGTGTTTTTCTCTGTTTGTCTCTCAGAGTCTTGTTGGAGATTCCAGGTGAGTTCAGGAGGTGAGTGTGGACAGGGAGTCACAGCTGAGCAGCTTATAGTGACAGACTGATGCTCCTTCAGATCACCAACAGGGATATTAATGCTGGGACTCCAGGGAGAATCTGGAAGTTCACATTAGAAACAAATCTAGGATAAATTCACTCCATAAACTCCTTCCTCTTATCCATTATGTATTACAAAACTCTCCCACTTTAAATAAGATGTGTCTTAAAATATATTTCTAATTGAACTTAAATTACCAAAAAATATCAAAGTCATCTGTCTTTAAAATAGATTTAAAAAGATACAGATTGATTTAACACATACATGGAAAGAAATCATCAAAATTTTTCCCAGAAAGTAGGATTTACCGAATTTGCTTATTATAAAATACCCATATAATGAGATTATTCACCTGTTACTGTTACTTGACACGGACTGCAGGAAGCTGTTGCCTTGTGCGACAGGTTCTCAATTCTGAAAAAGTATTTATCTGAGTATTGCATGGTTAAATTGTGAAATAAAGTTGTGCAGTTTTTCTCCATCAGGTTTCCTGTAATTTCTAGTGGATACACTTTTACTGCGCCGCTGCTGTTGAAAATCAAGTTATTTGGAAAAAGTTGAAATCTAGGATCCTTTATAAACCATACCCCGTAGTTTACCTCTGTAAAGCTTTCTCTTGTTTTAGATGAAAAATTGCATGGGATGTGTAGACATGATCCACTCAGAGCTAACAGGTTTCCTGGTGTGGTGATGAAAAGGTCTGGGTTCTTCGGGCAAGAATCAGAAAAACCTGGAAATTTAGCATGTAAATTGTCATATTTAACTTTTTTTTTATTTTCATTTTAGATTATATCCAGTTCTTAGGTAAACTCACCAGATACAAATGGGAAAGTCAGAAATAACCGGATTGCCGCCATAACAACAACCTCTCTAATTTCCAAACAAAAAAAGCAGAAATTGAATTTTACATTTGGAGATTTGACTGATGAGAATATATGCTCTATAACTTCCCTTTATCATATCCACAATCAGTCCCTTTTGTCACAGTTCTTTAAGCCTTTTAGGCAACTTATGTAAAACTGTGAGATCAGAGCTTGAGCAAATATAGTAACCACAGTGAAAAATCACTGCATGCACAGACAGTGCATACAATAATCTAATTAGTTAATTAATGAAAGTGGTAAAAGATTTCCTTACCAAAACAGATCAAGAAGTCCTGTTTTTAAGCAGTGGATAGATTCAGATGTTAGGCGTACTTTAAATGCTTCTGTTTCTCAGTTGTTGTAGTCTGACAGAAAGAGTAACAAAGAAAAAGAGGAAGCGACTTTAAGGGAAAGGCAAGTTAAACTAGTGCAAAGCTGGAAAGCATCACATGACTCCTCTTGGTAAACGTTATTTTGCTTCATATCCTGCCTGAAAGGATGTCTGACGTTACGCATCCTGATGTGGCTGATGAATGTATCAGGTCACAAACACACCTAATGCCTCTTTTTGGCATTCAACGCATTAAATAAGCACACTTATATTTTATAATCTGTTGTTAGGTAACAGAGCATAATCTACAAACAGCAGCTTAGCAATAATACCTCGTAAACTTGTTGACAGTATTATATTTAAAAACAGGGTTTGTAATATTTGATAGACATTTTTATGTTTTTGACCAATACAAAGTTGTGTACAACTTCGAACTGAAAGAAAAAATCAGATTTTTTAAAATATGTTGTGGTTTTCATTTATATTGGTTACCCTCTGACCTAATGCTCTGCATAACTAGATTTCGTCATCATTGCTACTGGAAGTGTTTTTGCGTATGTCATCACAAGATAAAATGCAACTAACCGTTAACCCCCTAAAAGTACATATAATCAGTTGAGTGATATTCATTTATAAAGGTAAAGTATTTTCAGATTCTATTTATTGAATTAATCATTTTAAACCTTATTTGAATTATTCAATTGGACATTTAATTATTCAGTTGAATTTTCTTTTTTATTTGTTGGTCTAGTTAATATTTCAATCATGCATTGGATAAATAAATAAATAATATTTCATAGTGTATTTATTTCTAAATATATAATTATTTAAATATATTAATTAGTGTTGCGCCGATGCCATTTTTTGGCTGTGCAGTATCGGCCGATACCGATACCATCGGTTTGAGATTGATGTGTGTATTGTCGTGGGAAAAACAGTATTCAACTATTCACCCTAGTTAAATAAACGGAGATCAATGGATTTCACTCAGTCGGCACATTTATTTTTATCTTTGCAAAGAGAGAACAGTCATCATACAGCCCTTATGGCACAGCATTCTCCCCGGTTCTACATGAGCAGCGCTCGTTCCACCTTACTTAAAACAATGGAAAAGTAGTCTGAGTCAAAACTAATTACAGACACTTTGGTTAAACAGTAACATGTTATGAATAAACCTTGAGAAAGAATCTGGTTTGTTAAGGGAAGAAGCTATGTCTGGTCTACAAACACTATCCTGCAGAGAATAGCGTGACTTGCAGGTGAAACAGACTGAGGAAAAAATTTTTATAGTGAGTAAATAGGATAAATTAATATATAATAGAAGATAAATCTAAATCTTCCGACAACACAACAAATTGTTACCTTGAACAGCTAATTTCATATACAAGTTTCCATCTCTAGATCTAGAGCCTGAGAACAGCGCTGCTATCACTAGCAGTATATACTATCAGTATTACTAAGCTGTGAACACGTGTGTCCATTAACCTGGCAGCCAAATTTAAATGTTTTGGCAGCTTTAGATCCCTTTTAACTTAACAGCAACATTCATATTGTGTTCAAAGCTCTACTTGTCTCTGGGAGTTGCTGACTCATTTTGCCGCATTGCTTTCTTCTCTACCTGTTGTAATCTAACTCTGTTTTGTGGTCCTATTATGTTAAATATACACTAATTAAGAACAAATAGCACAGAAATGAAGTGTGAAGCAGAGAAATAAAACATAATAAGCCAATGGGATGCCTTGATTTAATCCAAAGACCTCTGTATGCAACCAGAGTGAGCTACTGGGGTAGAAATTCAGTGTGTGACTGCCCTTTAAAAACCCTTTGGTAAATCATCAAGAATTTTAAGAAGGAGTAATTTAAATATGTTTAACTTGATGTAATTTAATTTTTGTTGTGAAAAACCTGCAGATGTTTTTTATTGGATTTCTCTGCAGCACAAAAGCTGGATCAGACAGAACAATTTAACTTATATATTAAATGTGGTTTTAGCAAAAAAAAAAAAAAAAGTGATTATTTTACATCAAAGGAATCTCTGTGTTTGTTTTCTGCTTTGTAACTTCTAACATCATGGTTCTGTTTGCAGGTCCAAACTGTTGATGAACTATTTTACGTAAACCTGGGAAAGATGCCACCAGCCAGTCAGAGGAAGTAGCTTCAGTCACTTTGACCGACCTCGGATTCTGACACCATCCACAGTGAGTTTGAGTCTTATACAAGCCTATACAAGGCCTTGTCCATATAAGACTCAAACTCACTGCGGATCCAGACATTTGAATTGAGAAAGCTTCCTGGAGAGGTGGCGAAACGTCTTCAAATCTTGAAAACCAAGTCCAGTGGATGTTTTTTGAATTTTTACGGAATGTTGAATCACAGACGATTAAACAAATCCTATCTTTGCACAGTGGATGAGAGAATTAAGTTACACCTGAGTTAAGTTGGTCAAATTGTGAAGTGAATATAAGAGACACTGACTAAATAATGGCAGTTGAGGATACTTAAAAGTGATTTAAATCCATATAATTGTTCAAAAGAGACTAAGTAAGTTAAATTTGAGCTTAGGATTTCTGAAGGTAATTAATTCTTTCTTCATGAAACTTTATAGAACGAAATACAACTCAACAATTATTAGAGGTAAGAGACCAATAAAATAAAATCCTATTAACACCTTGAAACAGGAGTTAAAATGTGGTTTTGCTATTGGAAAATTATAGTTTATAAATTTTCCTATAATGATATGAATAATTAACAAGCCAAATTATTTACATGGAGAATTTAATTCAACCTCAGACAGTATTGTGGATGTTTTAAAAATAAAAATGTCATTAAAGAAAGAAATATTTCTATTTGCAGAGGAATTTAATAATCTGAACAAAATGGTATGTAGACGTTGGAGTTGGATTAGTTTGGCTGAATGGTTAGGATACAGTGCTTTGAGTCCAGGGGGGCTTAGAGCTGCGTAAAAGACGTCCGGACTTGTGACCAGCTGATTACTAAATGCCGAGGTGAACTGAGGCCGAATGAGGCAGAGACTGGATGAATCACGGTCATCTAGCCAAACCGGCTCGAGCAAAGAACACTGGCACAAGGCCCAGAACCAGAGTGCTGCAGCTGACATGAAAACCTTGGAGGAAGGGAACCACTTCCATAGACTGCCAACCTGGGTCTCTGAGCAAGACCCTTAACCCTGATTGCTTTCCGGGTGCCCCACAATGGCAGCCCACTGCTGAGATCAGTAAAAAGGTAATTTAATTATTAAGCTAGTCTAAAACAGGAGATGGATTCTGCACGTGAAGAAAACACTGCGAAAGCACCAAACACATCAGATACTCAAATTAACACAGGTTTATGGTCAGCATAAGTGAATTATGGTTTATGTATGTACAACATTGGAATTTACATAGTATCTAATATAATATATAATTCTTACAAAAAAAAAAACATAGGTTAAACTGTACTTCTAATTCAAACACATCTATTGCAAAACTGAACAATATTTCTTATCAGACTTCTGATGACATCATGGCATATGATATTCTGTTTTAACCTTCATGCCACAAAGCCCCAGATCAGTCCTATTAGGATCAGTTTGGGGCTACATGTGTTCATTATTGCATCCATATTCTAACGGTTGTTTTAATTCTGGTTTTGAAGGGTGAACATAACTGCAGGGACACTGAACCATTCCTGCTATAAAGAGACTATTCAGACAAAAGTATCCAAGACCATCCCGTAGGGGAGGGGTTATAAATTCATATACCAAGGGTCTTCTGAATCACCTCCAAATAAGAGATTTTATTAAATACTCGAGCAAATTCTGCTCTTACAAAATGCATCTTTAGTCTAAGATGGACATTAAAACAGCTAAATAAGGAGATATAACTTAAATCAAACTGACTATGCAGATATTTTTCGCTAGTTCAGACCTAAGGGCTAGTTATATGAAAGCTGAATTTAGCTGTAAAAAATAAAACCATTTTAAAAGGAGGCTGGTTGGTATTTGGTGAAGAATGCATGGAATGATTGTGGAAACTCAATAGGGATCAGTGAGTTAGTTGAAAATAAAATACTATCGATGTCAAGGAACAAAAAAGAATTCTACAAATTTAGGTGATTGGATTGCAGAGAAATTCAAATCTTTCTGCAGATGTGGTCATTTGAAATGAAAAAAAGAAGTCAGGAAACATTTTTCACTACAAAATAAGCTTTTTATTTCGAACATGCGTTGCTAAAACCATTCAGCACCTTAAAATACAGCTAGCTTGGATCGTGGATGGTTGTAAACAACAAAGTTGTATAACTGAAACAATCATTCAACAAAAACCTCGTCCTTTGCAGCATTTTTCCTGCCGAATTTAGGATTCATTGAATATGTTATGACAGAGACATCAACAGGGAACCAAGTTCAGGCTATTTGCCCTTCTTGAATTTGCCCGGAGTAGCTCCAGTTTTCTGTTTTTTCTTTGCAGGTCCTTTGGTCTCTGGTTCCTAAAAATACAGAGATAAAGTAGAAAATTCAGGAAATAAACAGAAGTAAAGTCGTCTGTTAAATGATATGTAACTGAATGTTCAAAAACAAAATATAGACAAGAGCAACCGCCAAGTACACTCATAATAAGAGAATATTTAAATAAATGTTGGGTCGCTCTGGAAGCAGTCAGTAGGCGCGGCAGCTGTTTCGAAGCTCACCTTCCTTTTGGAGGACAGGGATCCAGTCACAGAGAAGAAAGAGTCCAGCCTTCCCTGCGTGCTGCCCTGCCTGCTCTTCAGAATCTTCTTACAACCGTTACGGATCCTGTCCTCGCTGCAAACACACCAAAATGACTCAGCATTTCCAATAAACCCAGCTGCATGCAAGAATTTAGACTTTTCTGTGTTTGGAGACAAAACACTTTGAATTGTTTATGTGGCATGCGGGCAACTGCTTAGAAACATATCTAAAAGGACTGTTCAAAAGGATTTACAAGATGGAAAAATCATAACACAGCAAATAAAAGTCCAACAGTGGAGACTAGTGGACTAACTATACAAGAACAGTTCAAGTAGCCATCACTATGAGAACAGATCACTCTACTGCAGCATCTTGGTAAAAACAAAAGAAAAAGGCTTTGTGAGCCAGCATGCTCACCTGAACTGTTTCTCATTGCACATGAACTGGATCAGCGCCTCCTCATCAGGTTCCCTCCACTTCAGCTCCGCGGTGGACGAGTCCACCACCTCTGGCTTCAGAAACAAATTCCTGGCTTCTTTGTACAGCCAGTCCTCGGGTGCAGGATGCTTCTGCAGGAAGGTGAACATGCACAAAATAACATCAACTGTATGGTTTGACTAAAGTGAATAATGAATGTGTTCTTTTTAGGGTAAAGGCTGGACATGAGTCAGTTAACAGTAACATGTAGTACAGAGACGAGAAGCTAAAGATAGAGATTATTCAAACAAAATAAAAATTATGTTTTATTAAAGAGGGAAATAGTTTTGCAAAATATTTAAATATAAAGAGTCTACTTATTCAACTGGCAACAACTTGTGATTATGTTGCATCTGTCCTTTCAAACAGCCATTTTTCCAAATAAGTGGAAACAAAATTGAAAAAAGAAAAACAGTTTTCTACTTATAGATTAATATCTATTCTTTCCAGGATTTGAGAAAAAGCATCTTTCCAAAGTGTTGGTAAATTAATTTAAAAGACGTTTCTCTTAACTTTCAGAATAGATGTGCATGACTATCTCAGTGGCAGTAATATAACGGAATATACAGAAAATAAGGTCATTTATAGGAACTTTATTATGGGACTGTTTACAGCAGGGTTGAACCAATTAATCGGATAAATCCTGAATGATCGATTATTGAACTAATCATCACCTAATTTAGTAATCGATTAATCATTAACTAGAGTGGACTCTTAAACGGGTTTATTATTATTATCCAAAACAAAATTTGTAACATATCAGAGCAGTTCTTATTTACTATTGCCCCTGCAATATATTTCCCTCTTTAAGTAATTTCCCTCTGGGATTGTTAAAGTATGTCTAATTCTCATATTCCCTTGTTCTAAGATTGAAACAGCATCTACTTTATATAAATAATTTCATATAAATCAAAGTTGTAGCAACCTCGGGGTCTTGTTCATGACTGAGGGGAAGATGGAGCGGGAGACTGACAGGCGGATTGGTGCTGCGTCTTCTGTGAAGCATGAGCTGTACTGGTCTGTTGTGGTGAAGAGAGAGCTGAGCCAAAAAGCAAAGCTCTCGATTTACCGGTCTATCTACGGTCCTACCTCAATCAATCTATGGTCATGATCTTTGGTTCATGACTGAAAAAGAACGAGATCCCGGATACAAGCGGCTGAAATGAGTCCCTGCAGGACATGCTGGGGGGACTATGTTCCTCAGCTGGGATTCCCGCGGAGGAGCTGCCCTAAGTGGCTGGGGAGAGGGGTGTCTGTGCCCCCCTACTGAGGCTGCTACCTCCACGACCCGACCCTGGATAAGCGGAAGAGGATGGATGGATGGATGGATGGAGAAACAAGAACTTATGGAAAATGTAGGTCTTAAAAAAATATCAACACATATCCAAGAGTGCATCAGGGTGAGGAAATAGATGTAAAGACAAAGCTTGACATAATTTGCTTCAATTTCAATAAGGTTGATCATTAAGCATCTTTCATTCTTTGCTATATGAATGTTAACTTTTATTGGTTACACAAATTAGAGTAGGAATAAGCCTCCACTTCTAACCTTGTTTGGTCAGTAAAATGGGCTTTCCAATTTTTTTTAGAAAAAAAAAAAAAACATTTCTTAGGCAAGGAGATTTCATCTTACATTTTGGTCAATGTTCTCTAGGATCTCGTCGATGGAGCCGTGCTGTCGGATCAGGTCGATGGCTCTCTTTGGGCCGATTCCCTTGATGGTGCCACAGTAGTCACATCCCAGCAGAATACAAAGATCTATGAACTAGAATCAATAGAGAAATGTGAGACCGGTGCTGCAGAGATACACATTTACCCTCAGTAACAAGGAGGAAAATAGCAGTCTACCTGCTCATTGGTCAGACCCATTTCCTCCAGGATGCGATTAAAGTGGAATTCTTGAACAGGAAGCTTCCTGAAGCAAAAAAGACATTTGTTTATTGTGACTGATATTTGTGTGTATTTCCTATAAATGCATATAAAGGCTCTTTTTTGTTTTCAATATAACAATAATTATTGATATCAGTAGAGATCCAGTTTAGCTGTGCTGTCAAGAAGATTCAAAGGATTTTACTTTGCTTCACTGGCTGTGAGGTGTCTCAGCAGGACGTTGGTCCCAAAGGTCAGTCCATCCATGTCCTCTGTTGCTGTAGCAAAGACCTTTCCTTCTTTAACCAGAGCGGCACAGCTGGCTTCAGCCTCACAAGGAGCCTACAGCAAATACAAGGTTGGTTCAAATCAAATGCCGAGAATTTTCAAGATGAAGTTGCTCAAATTAAAGAACCACAGAAAGCAGCATGTATGTACTGATACATCTGAATATGCTATTTATATGCAAATTCAATGAAAACTAAAGGCCATGAATTAAAGACTATAGATTAGACTGTAGATTAAATATATATCTTACATTTATATCCACAATACATGAATATGTTATGGACTGAAATCCTCAAAGCATTTCACAAAACATGTTGCAAAAAGATTAATTTCTCTAAGCCTCATAAAAGCTGCAAATGCTCACTAAGGCCACCTAGTGGTAAATGAATGAAATGAAAAAAATCTGAACGTTTTAGTTTTATAAAATTATGTATTTGAAATGAATAATCTAAATACATTAACAGTCTGAAAAGTTCTCTGTTAATGTGAGGGGGTCTCAGTGAAAATAAACCTGATAAAAGCAAAGATGTAATAACCGAAAATATAATTGGGTTTCATTTTGATAAAAAAGAAATTTGATCAAAGTGATCCTGAACAGGTGCAAAATTCCTCCTTTTTGACCTCTCCATTATTAGATTTAAGGCCCAAGTAGTAGACCGCTAACCTGACAACAGTAGACCGCAGCATAAACACACACAAAAAACTCTAAACACTGACAAAACCCCCCAGGAAAGTTCCTATTTGGGGTCTGTGTGTGTGTCATGATGCAATGCCTCGATGAGGGGCAGTTCTACTGTTAGAATATGGCACTGAACGATGAATGTTTAATTAACATTTAAACTTTTAAATTCCTTTTTGATATTAATAAAGTATTTTTGAATTAGAAAAAAAGTAAATATAAAAAAATGTAAATCCTTTATTGTCCCACAATGGGGAAATTCGTACTCTGCATTTAACGCTTCCTCTTGGGGAGCAGTGTGCTGCCATTGTGTGGCGCCCGGGGAGCAATCACAAGGAACTTCTCAGAGCACAAACACACTGCTCTAACCCACTAGGCCAACACTCCCCAAATTGAATTGTTATGCTGACCACGAATGGCGGAACAAATAACTACATGCTAACAGCTGCAATTATTCAAGTCAAATTTTAAGATCCTTAAAAAAAAAAATCAAAAAATCAAAGACTTTCAAGTATGAATGTCTTTTAAAGGCTGATTTTAAAACATTTTAGAACCTTTTTTTTTATTATTCACAAACTTTCAAAGTTTTAGTCATTTCCAACCAGTACAATTGTAATCTTTTTTTATTTATTTATCCATCAAACTTAAATGGAATCTGCATATTTCTCAAAGCCAAGGTGACAAGTAAAGCCTAATTCAAGGTTACCTCGATGTAAGGCACGCCCATCAGGGTCAGCAGCTTCTTGCACTCGTCGTTATGCTGCTTGGTGACTTTAACAAGTCGCTTGGAGAATTTGTCAATATTCTCCTGCTCACCTGGTTTAAGGAAATAAACAATACTCTTTTTTTATAAACCAGCAGAAATGTGCAGATTTCTTTTACTATACATTTAAAAGTTGTACCCATTTCCTGAGCTTTAGCAAGCATTTTCTCAGCTTCTGCTCTCCTCTCCCCTCTCTTCTCGAGCTAAACCAGGAAAAATAGAACAATAATGGAAGATAATGTGCTACAAACAGAATCTCATAAGTCTGATCTAACTCATACAAACCTCTGCTGACTTGAGCTGTGGAGGTTTTCCGTCAAACACGTACACCGGCTTGATCCCATTCTCCAACATTCGGATTGTGCGGTAGAACATTCCCATTAGGTGGCTACAACAAAAATAGAAAGATCAAAGACATCTTTGTTTATTGCCCATAGACCTCTTGAGCGATTGATCTATAAAAATAAAACAACTAAATGTGCAATAGTGATCAGAAATCAGTCACTGATAACATACCTTGTCGTCTCTCCATCTTCATTCTGCAGAACGTTCCCATCCTGTCTCACGGCAATCAAGAACTGGTAGATGCACATGGAGGCATCAATTGCAATTTTCCTGCCTATAACAAACCATCACAACATTTACCCTATTGTTAAGTTCAAAATTTCTTAAATCAAGTGTATTTACCCTTAATTTAAGGAGGTAAATAAGATGATCTGCCAATTGAATGAGTATTTTTACTCTTAATATAAAATAATTAGATAATATGATGATAATATGTGCTTGTAATAAGACTATGCAGTTGCTTTTTCTTATTTTAAATGCAAATTGTCTTGTTCCATTGGCAAAGTACCTCACTTACCTCCTCCATTAGAGAGAAAATGCACTTATTTTAAGGAAAAAATGACTTATTTAGATTTAAAAAATCTTTGCAGTGCAATTTTTATGCAGAAAATAGACCGTTAGAATTACCAAAATAGTTCTTGATGTCCTGCTCTTTAATCGCACCAGGGGCGTGATCAGCAATCAGCTTGGCCAGTCCTTGAATTCCCATCGTGAGATGCTATCTGTAAAAAAGATGCAATCAAAACAATGGAGTCGCTCTAGTTTGCGCATCATGCCTCATTTAAACCACTAGAAATGAGGAAACCCAACAGTGACCAGTGTATTTATATATCAGCATTGTGTACTGTTGATTATGAAATTAATTAGCTCTATGCAATAAGAAATATCAGTGGGAGACAACTTTAGAAAATATCTGCTAACACGGTTGGAAGCTAGTTTTGCTATCAAAAAGGAGCTATAAAGAACATCTGAATGACTGGAGCGCTACTATATAAGACAAAGAGATAATTTACATGCAGCTCTAATGTTGTGTTTCGTAATAACGGTCAAAATTTACATGTTTACACACACTTACCGTTTAGCTAGTTTAGCCACGCGCAGGAGCGTTTCGAGCGCCAGTAACTGCATGTGTTTCGCGGGGAAATCTATTAGCAAGGCATTACTAGTCAAACCGTCGAACATCTCAGGATCACAGACCATTGCGGACCGGCGCATCGATCGCTCCGTGCGATTATACTAGCCTTGGCACTAACGCGGAAGTCAAACCGGAGAACTGGATTGGTTCTTTGAGGTTGGAGGAAATCCGGGTCCGTGGAAAAATAGTGAATACGTTGTGCTATCAAGGGTTCAATCATTTTTATGTTATTTTTTGGTCATTTCCCGCTGAGCATTGGAATAATGATTTGAAAAAAGGGTGGGATATTACAGCTAATAAAATAGCTGTAACATAGGATATGTGTTTGTTTTGTTTCTCCGCCCTAACCGGAAAAGTGGAGCAAGTCGTCATTATTTTTTATTTCTTCAGGTGACGTGTTGTCGGATCCCCGTTTTCTTCTCTTACTCCTGTCAGTAAAAGTACTGAGTGTACCCGGATTTAAGCGAAGGGGTGGGGGCAATTTACCGTGCAGCATCCCGGATGTCCCCCGGTGTCCGGCTCCAACGTTAAGGCTACTCGGTGAGCGTTAACGGACCGTCTGGGCCTGGAGTCCGAGCGATCCAGCCGCCACACTGGTTTGGTTGCTTCTTCATCGCCACGGAGGTGAATCGACGGTGAGACTGAATGATCCCAGTTTAAAAAAAAAACAGTTTGAGGTATTTTAAAACGTGAAGTTAATATACACTATATTGCCAAAAGTATTTGCTCACCTGCCTTGACTCACATATGAGCTTAAGTGACATCCCGTTCCTAATCCATAGGGTTCAATATGACGTCGGTCCACCCTTTGCAGCTAGAACAGCTTCAACTCTTCTGGGAAGGCTGTCCACAAGGTTTAGGAGTGTGTTTATGGGAATTTTTGACCATTCTTCCAGAAGCGCATTTGTGAGGTCGCACACTGATGTTGGACGAGAAGGCCTGGCTCTCAGTCTCCGCTCTAATTCATCCCAAAGGTGTTCTATCGGGTTGAGGTCAGGACTCTGTGCAGGCCAGTCAAGTTCATCCACACCAGACTCTGTCATCCATGTCTTTATGGACCTTGCTTTGTGCACTGGTGCACAGTCATGTTGGAAGAGGAAGGGGCCAGCTCCAAACTGTTCCCACAAAGTTGGGAGCATGGAATTGTCCAAAATGTCTTGGTATGCTGAAGCATTCAGAGTTCCTTTCACTGGAACTAAGGGGCCAAGCCCAGCTCCTGAAAAACAACCCCACACCATAATCCCCCCTCCACCAAACTTTACACTTGGCACAATGCAGTCAGACAAGTACCGTTCTCCTGGCAACCGCCAAACCCAGACCCGTCCATCAGATTGCCAGATGGAGAAGCGCGATTCGTCACTCCAGAGAACGCGTCTCCACTGCTCTAGAGTCCAGTGGCGGCGTGCTTTACACCACCGCATCCGACGCTTTGCATTGCACTTGGTTATGTATGGCTTGGATGCAGCTGCTCGACCATGGAAACCCATTCCATGAAGCTCTCTGCGCACTGTTCTTGAGCTAATCTGAAGGCCACATGAAGTTTGGAGGTCTGTAGTGATTGACTCTGCAGAAAGTTGGCGACCTCTTCGCACTATGCGCTTCAGCATCCGCTGACCCCGCTCCGTCAGTTTACGTGGCCTACCACTTCGTGGCTGAGTTGCTGTCGTTCCCAAACACTTCCATTTTCTTATAATACAGCTGACAGTTGACTGTGGAATATTTAGGAGCGAGGAAATTTCACGACTGGATTTGTTGCACAGGTGGCATCCTATCACAGTTCCACGCTGGAATTCACTGAGCTCCTGAGAGCGACCCATTCTTTCACAAATGTTTGTAAAAACAGTCTGCATGCCTAGGTGCTTGAATTTATACACCTGTGGCCATGGAAGTGATTGGAACACCTGATTCCAATAATTTGGATGGGTGAGCAAATACTTTTGGCAATATAGTGTATTTTATGTTTATGCACAGGTATTAGTGAAAGTTTCAGTGTGATCAAGGTTCTTTAAAACTACTTACCCTCACTTGTCACCTAAACATATCATTTGTTATGATTTTATGTCATTTAATCAACATTGTGAGTTTTAATCAGCATCAAAAACATCCTAAAATCAAGATTGCATTCCATAATCTGTATTTTAAACTACTGCCAAATTAAATTCTCTATTTCTTTCCTATTTATTTGCATATTTCCCCTGTTCATATTCGTTAACTGCTAATATGTATGAAAATTACATAAAAATGAAGCCATAACTGGAAACATTTATGGATTTGCAGGAAATGTTGGTCAAAAATAGATTGATTTGAATCAGTCTGTGAAAAAAACATGAGCAGAATGGGATGGCTTGTGCGTTTTTTTTTTTTTTTAAGTTATTCAGAGATCATGTGAAGGCCAGTTGTAATAGAAACCATTTGGATGGTATCCTGAGCTGAAGTCCAGCATAACTGCTGCATCACCCACTGCTTCCACTCGTTGTTATCAGGCTTTTACAGCAATGCAAACTCATTTATGGGTGTCTGAAAAATGTTCTTCAATTTATACCTTTCAGACAGTTTACTGAGTCCCTGTACTCATTGATAATCTGATTGTTTTTACCTAAATAGACACAGAAAGTAAAAAAACAAATTTATACTGTCATTATCATTTCCATTAGACATCACTACATGCAAGGCAGTATCTGTCATGGTGTTTTAGGCCGGGGGCTTGCACTGATTTCAAGTGATGCACTGGAGAAGCTTGATTGAAAGCTGTCAAAATATGCCGCCATGGTGTTTACAGGGATCAGCTGGAAACCGACGGCTTCTGGGATGAAATCAATCCAAAGAAACAAGAGGATCTTTTTAATTTCATGTTGTTTTTTTAAATGTTAAAGAATTTTACTTAATCATACAGCGGAAATTTCTGCATCATTACTCAGCTGGGTGCCTACTGGGAGTGGATTTTTAGATTTAGATTTTGAGAGGGGGATGGAAAAAAAACAATGACACAAAAAAGTCTATTTAAACTCTTTTTAATCACAGCTAATATGACTTGTTTTTCTTCTTTAGCCAATAAAATCTTGTACTTATGCATCTTTATTTCATTTTACAGACGTCCTAAATAGGTCACCATAAGCGAAATCTGTGATCATTGTAGTCGGCCTTTCTTTTCAGCTCAATATCTCATAAAATACAGAAGTGACGGAAGTTCTGGTCTGCAGACATGACCTAAAAAAATCCCTTTAGCTTAATATACCGTCAATAATAGATGAGCTTACGCTGTAAAACTTTCATTCTGTTGTGTTTTATCTGTCTTCATAGTCATATTTGTTTGCACATGTTTCTCTAGCAAGCTTTTTATTGGGAGGTTTTAAGATCCTCATGGTATGAATGCGTTACCTGTATTTAAAACCATCGGTCAACCTGCTGTAGTTTTAAAACAGCATTTCCTTGTAAGAGATGATGAAGGGCACGTCTTATGTTTCCTCACCATGACTATCCATTTTTTTTCTAACTAAAGCTGAATTTGGGTTGCGATAAGCAGTCTGCTTCTACTACGTCTTTCAAAGCCTTCTTTCAGCCAGCTGACTGGCAGTGGATGAAGTTTGCATGATTGCATTTTATGGCTCTCAGGTTTAAAAAATCAGCATCTATTTTTAGAAAGGCTATTATGAAAATATTTATCTAAACTAGTTTGGATGTTGGAGCAGTGTGAATCGGTGGCAGTTGATATTAATAGCGACCAGGCTGCTAGTAAATGACAATGAATGTTTTAACACTAAAACTTAGAAGCATAGGAGTGTGTGCTCCATCGATTTCTAGAGATTCCTGGAAATCAGCAGACGTTGAAATGAAGCTGTTTTGTTTTCACTAGAGCCTTCATGGAGGATGTAAGATCAGAGATACAACTTTAGGACCTTTCTGTTAAGGTTTTCAGTGACTAACTTTAAAAATCCATGTTTTCAGTAGTTAATGAGCTGGGAGATGTTTGTTGTTTGTTGGTTTTTTTGTAATAAAACACAAAACAAGCAGGAAAAAGTCCCAAAATGTCTAATATAGCGATGATTCAATGTGAAACCTATTGAAATAATCATGGATTTTTTTCCCTAGCCTCTTACACTGAGCCTCCCTGTAATCTCAGCCTGTTTCTGTTTCTGAAGACCAATGTGACTTTGGTTAAAGTGCCAGGATGCTCTGGTTCCAAGTCAAAGCAGTTCACGTAACAAATTCCTTTATAATAAAATCTACAGAGCACTGACAATTAGTCGTCAAATTAAGAAGGCGTGACATCACTCGTTAGAGCTCTAATTGTCTTTTTTTATTGCAACAAAAAAGAAAAAAAAGATGAGCTATCTATTAGATATATGATAAGGTTTGAAAATATTATATTTACATATTTTTAAATTAAAATCCACACAGTTGATGAGATTTAGGTCCATATCTCTTTCTATAAAAACACACACAAGCAGAGCAGCATCTCATTTTGAACTTTTAAGACTTTCATGATGCTGAAATGCTTCAAGTTGTGTTTTAATCGATGTTAAAACATAAAAAAAAATGAATGAAAGACTAATTAACCCTGTTTGGAGTAGTAGTTTGGACGTCTAAATAGAGAGAGCTGATCGCCACAATCTGATAAACTGTGTGTTTGCTGCAGGTGCTGGAACTGGATAGCTCCCCGGTGGCTACAGGAGGACGATGGCAGCGCTCTGTGTCTTGATCCTGGGCTTGTTCTCAGGCTGGGCATTGGGCTACAAGCAAGGGGACAATGTGACTCTTTATGTCAACAAAGTGGGCCCTTATCATAACCCTCAGGAGACTTATCACTACTACACCCTGCCTGTTTGCAGACCAGATAAGGTCAGAACTCACTGCTCTGAGGACGTAATAAAACAAGGGCTTTCAGTTGCTGTTTTAAACCACTGAATTTATATGGATTCATTTATTTGGAGGATGTTTCATTTTACATTGGAAGCATCAATAAACAAAAACTTTCAGTCAAACTGCTGTGAATCTTGTACTTTTAATCCACAAATATAGTTAAATTCCTGTTTGTGTTACAGTTTTGCTATAAAAGTGAATACAATGAACTTTTAGCTACTTTAAAGCTTTAAGTAAAACAATAAATGTCCCTTAGTGTCCTTAACCAGCCTTTATTGGGCCCTTTCTTTTGTATAGACAATAAAAGATGACTTTTGCTGACTTATTGTATAGTTTTTTGTAGGCCCACAAAGCTTAAAATTGCTCAATGAAATAGTACTGGCATGCGGCGATGGAGGTTGGCTGATCTTTAACTGACTCAGGCTGCTTCCTGTTTCTCATTGACAATCCCACCTGTTTTTTGTTTTTTTTTTGCATGAAATCCTCAGGTGCACCACAAGTCCCTGAGTCTGGGCGAAGTTCTGGACGGGGACAGGATGGCTGAGTCTTTATACCACATCCGCTTCAGAGAGAATGTGGAAAGAAAAACTCTCTGCAAGCTCACTCTATCAGAAAAACAGGTAATTTATAGGATGCATGTAACAATTCAGCTTTTATTGCTGCAGCCTACTCATACATTGAAAGTATCATACTTAGGGTTCAATGTTTGATTTCTTTTTTTAGGTATTTGACTGTTTTGTTCTTTGTTTGCTGCAATTTTAGGCTTTAAATTTCTGCTTTGCCTGTAAATTTGAGCTAGTTTAGCTGAAGATGGATTACACTCAATGGTTCTCTGCATTTGTGAATAAATTGGCTTCTTTTCTGTGTTCCTCAGGTGGACCTGCTCCGCGAGGCCATCGAGGAACTGTATTACTTTGAATTCGTCTTAGACGATATTCCCATCTGGGGGTTTGTGGGATACATAGAGGAGAGCGGCTTCCTGCCTCACAGCCATAAGGTGAACAGAGGACCTGTGTAGATCTGTTGTACGCCATCCCTTCGCCTTCTCACCCTCGGTCGCCTCTTCTTCCCTGTCAGGTGGGTTTGTGGACTCACCTCGACTTCAACATCGAGTACAACGGCGACACCGTGATCTTCGCCAACGTCTCTGTAAAGGACGTCAAGCCCTTTCCCCTGGAGGAGGGGGCGGGGTCAGCGGTGGGGGGAGTCGGCGTGGGGGGAGGCAGCCTTACCATCACACACACCTACAGCGTACGCTGGTACGAGTCCAACCTGCCTTTTGCTCGGAGAGCCGAGCGCCTCAGAGATTACTCGTTCTTCCCAAAAACCCTGGAGATCCACTGGTTGTCCATCATCAACTCGCTGGTGCTGGTGGTGCTGCTGCTGGGCTTCGTCATCATCATCCTCATGCGGGTCCTTAAGAATGACTTCGCCAGGTGAGTAAGCATTTAGCTATCAGTGCTCTGATGAAACCCGGTGAACACAGCTTCACTTCCCCCATTATAGTCAGTTAACTGTTGTTCTACTGTTGGGTTTTAACGAGAATTCTTTAGTTTTTTGCTCCATGTCTGGATTTAATAGCGATCAAGAGATATTTTTGATGTATGTAAAGTTTATGTCTACATTCGGGCTGAAACAATGAATAGGATTAATCGTTATTGAAATAATCATCAACTAATTTAGTAATCGATTAATCGTTAAATGGAATATAGAGACTGTGAAATATGCTTTATCAAAATTGTAAAAAAAAAAATATATAAACATTTTGCAGTTAAGATAAAAAAATTAACTTTTTCATCTATCAATACTCCAAGTGGATATATATGGTTGTTTCACCTGGTTTAATTTCGTAAACAATTGTCCTTAATAACCTTATGCTATCTGGTTATTAATCAATAATCCTAAAAGTTATCAACAGATGAACCGATTTGCAGAATAATGGTTAGTATCAGCCCTATTCCACGTTAACTTTCTATGCAAACTATTAACAAAGATACTAAGAGGACCATTTTAGACTACTTTTCTTTTGTTATATATATATATATCTATATTCATTTAGAAGCCAGTCCACAGTCTTACAGCTAATAGGGCCCAAACTCAGCTTATTTGTGTTCTTGTGAGTGAAGAAGTTTTAATTTTCCTTTTGAGTTTATTCAGAATAAGCTTTTCCCTTTGGTGAAACTACCCAAGTTAATAACAAATAACCATTTTAAATGGTTTTAAAAGGTAAGCTTCTCTTTATTATTCCTCAGAACAGAAGGTAACATCATGTCATATTTGGTATTTTAAATTGAAAAACTCAAACTTTTAAAATAATATCCTCATAATAACGTTCTGAAACAAAAGAAACCTCAAGTTTAAGATCACACCAAAACATGTTATTGTGACATTATCTAAAAAAAATGGACCAAATGTGTTTTTTAAATGTATTATGAACGATTTAATTCATGACTTTTTCTATCTAATCCCAATCAGGTCCAGAATATCATTTAAAGCTGTAGCAGCATTCATTCTGGTATAGTATTAGTGTAATACTTTCTTCAGTATCAATTTGGAAATATGTCCATCAAGAACTATTGAAACGTGAGCAAAAGCCAGAGAATATTCTTCAGCTTATGATGTTTAATAAAGGAAACAAAAAAGGAAAGAACATAAAAATGTACGCAGATGACATACAAAAAAAAACTAGTATAGAATAACAGCATGTAGGAAGCCCAAAAATATACATTATAAGTTTGCCTTTTTATATTCTATGCTTTTAACGCTGCAGTGTTGGTAAAATTAAATGCTAATTTTAACAAAAATGTATCAATTTTGTATTTTAACCTTTATCAATAAATTTGCCTCCAATTGGCTCTTAGAAAGGCCATTTAAGAGTCAATGCAGAGAACCATAGGAATAAGATATGCAATAGGAATAAAATATTTAGGAGCAAAAACTAGTCCTAGTTGGTGGCGTTGGTGACTCAGGGTAGAATGCGCCATCCATGTGCAAAGGCCTCAGTCCTGGTTATAGTTCTCAACCATGGATTTTCTTCTCTCTCCATCCAATTTCCTGCAAGAATCATTCAAAATAAAGGTCACCTTGGAAAAAATCGAAATCTAGAGAAGTCATTTTTTCTTAAAATAAGTGCATTTGTTCTTGGATTGAAGAGGTAAAAGAGACATTTTGCCAATGGAGCAAGACAATTTTCATTTGAAATACAATTGCATTGTAAATTTCAAGTGTATGTTATCTACTTATCTTATTTTAAGAGTAAAAATACTCACTCCATAGGCTCCATCTCATTTACCTACTCAGATACAAGGTAAATACACTTAATTTAAGGATTTTTCAAACTTATTTCCAGATTGTTTTTCCAGTGCACTAGTGCCAAAAAATAACAAAATACTCTCAGTTAAAAACCACTAGTATCCAAAGATTTTGGGATTTTGGTCAGACTTTCATATCTGTTCACTGCTAGCAGATGGTGGTGAAATCTATACAACACAGACTAAAATAAGTTCTTTAAATGGTATTTTTGAAGGTAAACAGTCAGGGATAAATGGTTTAGCTGAAACTTTAAACATTTTGAGTTTGTAAAGCAAGGATTTAGACTGAATTATTAAATTGTTCTTTACATTCTTTGAAGTGAAGGAAAAAGGTTCTATTCTTAGAATTGTAGCTATATTATCTGTATTTTTTCATTGCAATTGTTATGAACATTAGTATATCTGTCTGTTAAGTTGATAGTTTTAACGTTTCTGCTGGTCGGCCTCAACATGCTGCTCTATCCTGGGTTAGTTCGGGTTACAAAGCCTCTTTAATCTTCAAGTCACCAGAAATGTGCATAGCTTCAGGGATTGCTTCTAAACATAGATCTGACTGAACACGTAAATATAGAAGATAAATGATACATGAATGAAACCGAGAATTGAAAAATCATTCTAGTTAACTAATAAAAAAATAAAAATTTGACCCTAGTAAAAAAAAAAAAAAAAAAAGCTAACTGAAACAGTACTAAGAGTTTACAAAACTTATTAAAATGAATTGAATTTTAAGAGAGAATTTTTTTTAGTTTTCGTTTGTGTCTTTATCATAATTCATTCATATAGGGTCTAGTTTGAGGTTGCTGTTTTCCCCGGGGGACGAATTGCTGGGGCGGGGCTTGGAACCCGTTCATTATTACTTACTATTCTAGTTTCCCTTTTCTTTCTTTTTTGTCTTGGCCCCAGTATGTAAGTGAAATTACATAAAAGACTAAAACTATAACTGAAACTAATAAAAACTTTTGCTAAAATAAGAAATAAACCAGGTAAAAAATGAACTAGAATCGAAAATCAGATGTCAAAATGGGGCTAAAAAGTCTTTTTAATCCTTAGCAAAGCTGTAACTCATGAAAAAAAAACAAAAACAAAAAAAACAAACAAAAAAAAAAACAATAAAATTCTTGATAATGCTGTTCCTATATAAAGCTATCTACCGGTATCCTATCAATATTCCGTTCCAGTCCTGTAGAAGCGATCTATTTGCAAACTCCCCACACTATTTTAAATGGCTACCAAAACATGGATGGCTTAAATGAGTTGTGCTTTCTGACTGAAGGACTGGAGTTTTACTAATTAAGGAAAGCTAAATGTTAAAGTATACAGACACAGTATACAGTGGGGCAAAAAAGTATTTAGTCAGCCACCAATTGCGCAAGTTCTCCCACTAAAAAAGATGAGAGAGGCCGGTAATTTTCATCATAGATATACCTCAACTATGAGAGACAAAATGAGAAAAAAAAATCCAGAAAATCACATTGTCTGATTTTTAAAGAATTTATTTGCAAAATATGGTGGAAAATAAGTATTTGGTCAATAACAAAAGTTCATCTCAATACTTTGTTATATACCCTTTGTTGGCAATGACAGAGATCAAACGTTTTCTGTAAGTCTTCACAAGGTTTTCACACACTGTTGCTGGTATTTTGGCCCATTCCTCCATGCAGATCTCCTCTAAAGCAGTGATGTTCTGGGGCTGTCGCTGGGCAACACGGACTTTCAACTCCCTCCAAAGATTTTCTATGGGGTTGAGATCTGGAGACTGGCTAGGCCACTACAGGACCTTGAAATGCTTCTTACGAAGCCACTCCTTTGTTACCCGGGCGGTGTGTTTGGAATCATTGTCATGCTGAAAGACCCAGCCACGTTTCATCTTCAATGCCCTTGCTGATGGAAGGAGGTTTTCACTCAAAATTTGACGATATATGGCCCCATTCATTCTTTCCTTCACACGGATCAGTCGTCCTGGTCCCTTAGCAGAAAAACAGCCCCAAAGCATGATGTTTCCACCCCCATGCTTCACTGTAGGTATGGTGTTCTTTGGATGCAACTCAGCATTCTCTCTCCCCCAAACACGACGAGTAGAGTTTTTACCAAAAAGTTCTATTGTGGTTTCATCTGACCATATGATATTCTCCCAGTCATCGTCTGGATCATCCAAATGCTCTCTAGCAAACTTGAGACGGACCTTGACATGTACTGGCTTAAGCAGGGGGACACGTCTGGAACTGCAGGATTTGAGTCCCTGGCGGCGTAGTGTGTTACTGATGGTAGCCTTTGTTACTTTGGTCCCAGCTCTCTGCAGGTCATTCACTAGGTCCCCCCGTGTGGTTCTGGGATTTTTACTCACCGTTCTTGTGATCATTTTGACCCCACGGGATGAGATCTTGCGTGGAGCCCCAAATCAAGGAAGATTATCAGTGGTCTTGTATGTTTCCCATTTTCTAATAATTGATCCCACAGTTGATTTCTTCACACCAAGCTGTTTACCTATTGCAGATTCAGACTTCCCAGCCTGGTGCAGGTCTATAATTTTGTTTCGGGTGTCCTTTGACAGCTCTCTAGTTTTGGCCATGGTGGAGTTTAGAGTGTGACTGTTTGATGTTGTGGACAGGTGTCTTTTATACTGATAACGGGTTCAAACAGGTGCCATTAATGAAGGTAACGAGTGGAGGACAGAGGAGCCTCTTACAGAAGAAGTTACAGGTCTGTGAGAGCCAGAAATCTTGCTTGTTTGTAACTGACCAAATACTTATTTTCCACCATATTTTGCAAATAAATTCTTTAAAAATCAGACAATGTGATTTTACCGGCCTCTCTCATCTTTTTAAGTGGGAGAACTTGCACTATTGGTGGCTGACTAAATACTTTTTTGCCCCACTGTAACTGGCGGGTGAGGTGTTTAAAAAGCCCGGTCTGTCGTTTTTCAGGTACAATGTGGAAGAGGAGGGCGGCTGTGATGATTTGGACCAAGGAGACAACGGCTGGAAAATCATCCATACAGATGTTTTCAGGTTCCCGCCCTTTAAGAGCCTGCTGTGTGCCGTTCTCGGCGTTGGAGCTCAGTTCCTGACCCTGGCCACTGGTAAGCCTTCAGACAGAACCATAGATGGAAACATTCAAACAAATGGGTAATTCCCATGGAAACCATCACTGTTCAGAAGCAGAGTGGCTTCAGCTCCAAACCTTTAGCAACAATTTGTAGAAACAAAAAAAACAGAATTTCTAGAAGTCAATGAGAGGCCCATCTTCAATGTTTTGCTGGAGTGGAAATAATTTCACCTCTCTTGTTACCTCAGCCATCATCCTCATGGCGTTGCTGGGAATGTTCAATGTCCACCGACACGGGGCCATCAACTCAGCCGCCATCGTCCTGTACGCTCTGACCAGCTGCGTGTCGGGCTACGTCTCCTGCAGCTTCTACACGCAGATCAACGGGCAGCGCTGGGTGTGGAACATCATCCTCACCTCCTCTCTTTTCTCAGGTGATGTTTAAGAAGCAGAAGCTAAACAGTCTGTTCTGTCTTAAATCTCTAATTTAATGAATTTAAACATAAGATAAGATCCAAAGCAAGAGAGTTTTAAATATAGGCAACTTTTATACATTTAGCGGGCTCAATTAAACTAGGATGGCTCTCTAAGTCTTATTTTTTATGGAGGAAATTGTGCAAACTCAAATAGTTCAGCTGGGAAGAAGGAACGACAATTACAATTTACTTATTTCTAGACAAGTTTAAAAAAACTCTTACATTGCATGTATGTACCCTCAATTTGAGTAGGTAAATAAGATGATTTGCCAATGAAAATAGTATTTTTACTCTTAAAATAAGATGATTTGATAATATGCTCTTGAAACAATTGTTTTTTCTTAGTTTTCTTGGCTGATCTTTCTGCTGTCACAGATGTTTGGAAAAGATCCTTTAAAAAGGTTTTTAATGATGAACTTCTCAGCTGATGTCAGGTCTATGAAAGCTCTGCTCTACGTTTGCAGAAAACAAAATTGTCACAGTAGGGAATTGGTGTTTATTTATTGCCCTTAATCAAAGTTAGGTGCTGCAGGTGGAAATTAATTTAACTTTTAATGGAAAAGTATTAAAATGCCCTTTATTACTTTGCGTTTTATAATTAATCAACAATTATTAAAGAAACAGCTGTTAGATAAAGAAAATCACACCTTTTTTTTTTTTTGCCCCTAAATGAGTTATCTTAATTAGTCAGGTTTCTTGCTGGGGTAGCTAGGCTGCTATTGTCTGCTTGTAGCTGAATAACTGTACTTCAGAAGTGATGTGTTGAGCTCCTTTAACCTACCTATCAAGATGTTTTGTGTTTTTAATGTGTTTTTTTTCTGTTACTTTTACCAAACAATCCAATTTGTAGAAACATTCTTTCAGCCTGCTGAGCAGCAGTGAGCAGCAGGCTCCATTATTTTAAGCTCTAAACAGCCGGAGAAAAACTATGACGTCCTATACGAGGACTCTGATCTGAATTAAAAATTTTGAAGTTTTTAAAACTCACTTTTCAAAGCAGCATGCTAATGACCAAACATTTTAAACATCAATCCCTCCTGTTTGTTTCAAATCAGCGGAACGCAGCGTTACGGGTTAATGTTTCTTCTCCTTCCTCTTGGATTTGGTTTTCCTGAGCATGCTGCAAATCTATGGGTTGAGTAGGTTTTATCCATTCAGCAGATTTTCAAGGTGCAATTTAATATTTTAATCCAGTGGGAATGTGCAAACTTAGTGAAAAATAAGAGAAATGATCAGGAGCAAAAATAATGTATCCAATTAGTTTAGGAGTCGTTAATATTTTTTACAATTTGCATTGTTTTGTTCAAGTTCATGGATTCCTCTGCTGATATGCTTCAGTTGAGCTCTACTGATGCATAAACTGTTAGTAGATGCGTTCTGCTGACTATGGGTCCCACATTTCCACAGCTCCCCTTTTCCTCACCTGGAGCGTGGTGAACTCCGTCCACTGGTGGAGCGGCTCCACTCAGGCTCTGCCGGCCACCACAGTGCTCCTCCTGCTGTGTGCCTGGGTTCTGGTTGGCTTCCCCCTCACCGTCATCGGCGGGATTTTGGGAAAGAACCAGGCCGGCAGCTTTCAGGCACCGTGCCGCACTCGTAACATCCCCCGGCAGATCCCCCCTCAGCCCTGGTACAAACACGCCATGGTACACATGGCCATCGGTGGCTTCCTGCCTTTCAGGTGAGGTCTGACTCTGTAAGAAGATGGGACAGCTTTAGAAATTTTTAAGTTTGGATATCTGCTTCAGATTGTGTCAGCAATGGCTTTCCATAAATGCTCTGGATTAGCAGATGCAGCACCTTGCTAAAGAATTCATACTTTTTCATATGTTGTCACATTTTATCCAGTTACTTCCTCGTTTTTATTGGTTTCTATTTTATATTTAAACACAATGCATAATTTTAAAGGAGATGTAAATTGTTGGTTTAAAAAATCTTACAAATTCACTTTATTGTTTTTGTTATTTCTTTTTAACCAGGTGTTAGGAATAAATCAGGTTCAGTCAGATCGGATGTAAAATCTGCTGGTTTTCTTCCAGTTAAGCTGCATCTATAAACCCAACAACTCTGACCCCCTTCCCTGTCCTTTAAGAAAACTGTCCCCACAGCATGATGCTGCCATCACCATGTTCAACAAGGGGATTTTGAGTTTCGTATGATGTAGGCCAAAAGTTTCAGTTTAGTTTCAAGAGACAAAATGTAAAAAAGTTCACGGGAACGAATTATTTCATAAAGAACTGAACATATTATTTCCTATTAGAATAATCTGCCTTTACAGATTATTGCATTTAGGATTGTTTAATCCCTGGATTTTGATCTATATTTTAACTCTCCCTCCCCTCAGTGCCATCTCAGTGGAACTCTACTATATCTTTGCCACCGTTTGGGGCCGAGAACACTACACCCTCTACGGCATCCTGCTCTGCGTCTTCGCCATCCTCCTCTCGGTGGGCGCCTGCATCTCCGTAGCCCTGACCTACTTCCTGCTGTCGGGCGAGGACTACAGGTGGTGGTGGAGGAGTGTGCTGAGCACCGGATCCACGGGCCTCTTCATTTTTGTGTATTCTGTTTTCTACTATCGTAACCGCTCCTCCATGAGCGGCCTGGTGCAAAGCTCTGAGTTCTTCGGATACTCCCTGCTTACAGCGATGGTGTTCTCGCTGATGCTGGGCAGCGTGTCGTTCTGGGCATCGCTGGCATTTATTCGCTATATCTACCGCAGCCTCAAAATGGATTGAACTGCAGAGGCCCCGGATAAACAAACACAGCGACAGACTTCAGTGTCTTCTCTCACTCCGTATCTCCTGTTGTGTGAATGGGAGAAGTTCTAGGGGCCTTGGACTTTTCATGAAGGGTTTTATAATGAACTCCAAATGCAGGTTCTTCTTGAATAAGGGAAAGTATATGTGTTGGGATGTGGGATTCAGGAGGAAAAGAGACAATTGCTCTCTGCTAGCCTCATGACTAAAACTAGCTATGATGCATTAGTGTGCATCACCCGGTACTTAAAGTGCACCAACAGGTCTGGCTAAAGCCTGTTATTTGCTGTATTATGCCGGCCATTAAAAGTTATAGAACATGAATAAAATGCTGTGGTGCAAGTGATACTTGCGGCGTCTACTTCCACAACCCGTTACAACAAAAAACAGAAGTGTTTTGCACGGAGATGAAGTTTTTTTGTGCTGGAAGAAATGATGCCTTGTAGATTTAAGAGCTTTTGCTAAATGTTGGGAAGGGGAGCAATATTGTACTTGTACTGTATGGTCACCATTGACTTTGGTTCTGATGTAAATACTTTTTCAATAAAGTGCTTTTTAATACAAAGCAAATAGCTCTGTAGGTTTATTAGTTCATGTGGAGAATTCACTCTTTAAAAGTAACACGTTCACCTAGACAGGGACTGAAGCTGAATAGGATGGTCTAAATTAAATTAGATATGAGTTTTAAATGATGTAATTCAAAGCATTCTGTAAAAGTATTTAAAGCAATTTCTAATCATTTTACCTTCAGGCTTACAACTGAAAACTAAATTATGTTTACATCACCCTGATAATGTAGTTTTGCCAAAGAAAAAAACCCACTGCATTTCATTTGGATACTAATACTTGGATGTAATTTAGGACAAAAACTGAAAGGTGCAAAAACAGATTATAAAGCTCAAAAAAAAAAAAAAAAAAAGTGTTGAACTTGCTAGATTCTAATACTTTCTTTTTGAAAAGTGTGGTAATGGTTTATATGGAAATATCTGAAAACTGCCAAGGGAACATGAAGGAGCCAGAATAGCACCAGCAGGACCTGTTCTGCTTCTTATTAACCATCTTACTGGATTATAGAAAAGCTTTATGCCAGTCTGATTAAAGACAACACCTCCAACTTGCAAACAGAACTTGTATTTATTAAAGAAATTCCTTTCAATAAGTGTGCATGTCAAGTTAGCTTGTTTGCATGATCTGTAAAAACTTGCGGAACAAAGTGCATCCAAACCAGATACATCTGGTATGACAAAGCATAAAGGATACACGCTAAATAGTCTCATATAAAAACAAAACCCCCCAACAGACCAGAACATATGCACACCCTGCTTATAAAGCTGTGTTTAACTACAAATGACGGCAAACAACTATTAACATGGGCTGGATGGACCATACTGGTTCCTATCATGAACCATAGCTGTGTTCATGGAGCTGCTGACAGGCTCCCGGTCCTTGCTCTCAGCACTAGTGGCGTGTACATAGTTGTTTGCGCAGGGGTTGTAATCAAAGGAAACGCCTCCTTGTGGCACCGCCCAGCCAGCCGGATGGGGCCGGTTGGGCATGACTGCTTGTGACGCGTTAGTGGGCCACGGTGGATACCCAGCAGATCCAGCAGCAAGGTAGTAGGCCAGGTTCTGTGAGGTCTTCTTGAAAGTTGCCTCCATGATGTGCTGGTTGTAATGACCCTTGAACTGGGGGTGGCCATCTGCTTGATACTGCAACAAAAACAAACAGGGGGGGGGGGATTAGCCAAGCATTTAAATGTGCATGTTGAAAACAGTGTTGTGTATGTAGTGTTGCATCACGCCTTTAAGGCCGTAACCATAACTGCGGTTAGGCCTCCATTATGGATGCATTGTTCTGTGTCCGGATCGCTATCCCTCTGTTACATCTCAAACAGGGAACTCCTACTGGACACCATCATAGCAGATCCACGCTAACAGAGCCACTTACAGGTGGGATGTGTGAGGCCATGTTGGAGAAGACGGGTCTGTGATATGAATTCTCCTTGCGGATGGAATAACGCTCAGACACCCAGCTCGTATCCTTCTGATGCCTCCTCAGCTTCATCCTCCGGTTCTGAAACCATGTCTTCACCTACAAAACACATAACTGTTATAAAGTGTATAAAAACTAAAACATACTTAGCTCTTCTCTTGTTGAGCACCCCTTACCTGTTTATAGGTCAGTCCAGTCATTTCTGCCAGGTTCTTCATCTCAGCTGGAGTGAGGTACCTCTGAACACTGAAGCGCTGGACGAGAGCGTTCATCTGGCTCTCAGAGAAGGCTGATCGGACCTTTGCTTTAGGATTGGTGGACGTAGCAGTGCAATTCTTCTTTGGGGCAGGAAAGGGAGCATGTGCATGGATGGGGCTATTGTTGGCCTCGTTCTCTTGAACAACCAGGTTCTGGGGGGAGTCCACCAGGGATCTGGAAACATCTTCGCTGCCACCTGGGCTCCTGATGAGCGGCTCCTCACAGACGTCCCTCTCCACCCAGGTGGTGGGGTCCACATGCGGAAGGCTGCCTTCCCGGCTACTCACAGAGCTCCAAGAATCTAAATGGAGGAAAAAGGGGAAAAAAGGACACAATGTCTGCCTATTAGTAAAAATAAAATTTGATGGCTGAAATAACTTAATTATATATTAAACTAAAATTGAAATTTTTGAAAAAGTTTTGCAGAAAAGGAAATACCTTGCTCAATCGAACATATTTTCCGACATTTTTTTGTCTCTTGTATTTGTGGAAGAGTAACACGTTTTCGGTACGTTTATACACAAAAATATACTTTTTACTACATAAATGTATTATCAAGAAAATGAAATTGATAAATTGATAAATATTTGATTATAATTCAAAATATTAAATCATAACACGCTTTTGAAATTGGTTCTTTGTATATTTTGAGTTTTAAAAATTGAAATAATCCATTTACCGTAAATGATTTACGGCCGTGTCGCTCAGTCGCTAGATGGCGCCACCTTGGTTTTCTACGCACTGAGTGCCGCCATATTTAACGAACCATGGATTCCTACCTTGCGACCCTTGAGGAAGAACTTTTCTCGTATATTCAAGGATATGTGAGTATGGTTTAAAATAAATGTCGTGAAACACTTACCAGGGGAAGTGTGCGCTTCAGAGTCGCTGATTGAATCACTCCTGGCCCGTCTGACTTCACCCGCTCCTCCATAGATCTCCGGCGGCGGCGCGGCTAGCGTTAGCTGCCCTTTATGGCTGTCATGGAGATAAGACAGTTCGGTTCCCGGGTAGCAATTCCTGCTCTCGGGGCTGCGCGGAGGGGACTCTTCGCCGGTCATGGTGGTATTTATATCGGTAGTAACGCTCTGCGTAGCGCCACCATTGTAGCTGCTCAGGTCGGTGAGTCCGCTATCGCTCCAGGCGGGCAGGTGATTCTGTCCCGCCATGGGCTGATACAGAACCCCGTAGTAGGTCTGATAGGAGGGGTTATAGCTGTAGGTCACCTGCGTCTTCCACTCTGCCATTTTCCCGCTACCTGTGCGCCGAAATTTAAAAAAATGAAATTCAATAAAATACCTAAACCTTTGCTGATAAAAAAGCTAAAACTGCGACTTTGTAAAACATCGGGAGAATACTAAAAATCTCTACAAAAAGAAAAGCAGGCACGGTGCTCATTCAAACATTTTGCGCGCGGAGTGGCCGCTGCTCAGTGTGGGTTTATAGGGCGTTGTGTGGGCGTGGCCCCGGGCTGAGCGGGTGCTTTGCTCTCAACCAATCTGCGCCTCGGTCCATCAGGTAAATACGGAAGAGGATTAGGGCCACTGAAAAAAAAAAAATTAAATTCGCTGATTTTTAAATTTCATTTCAGTATAATATGACAAAAAAGTTAAAATTCTGACTTTAATCTCAGAATCCTGACTTTAATTTTAGGATTCTGACTTTAATCTCAGGATTCTGACTGTTTGTCTCACAATTCTGACTTTAATTTCAGAATTCTGACTTTTTCTTAAAATTCTGACTTTTTCTTTCAATTCAGACTTTTTTCTCACATTCTGACTTTAATTCCAGAATTCTGATTTTAATCTCAGGATTCTGACTTTAATCTTAGAATTCTTACTTTAATCTCAGAATTCTGACTTTAATCTCAGGATTCTGACTTTTTTCTCAGAATTCTGACTTTAATCTCAGAATTCTGAATTCTGACTTTAATCTCAGGATTCTGACTTTTTTCTCAGAATTCTGACTTTAATCTCAGAATTCTGAATTCTGACTTTAATCTCAGGATTCTGACTTTTTTCTCAGAATTCTGACTTTAATCTCAGGATTCTGACTTTTTTCTCAGAATTCTGACTTTAATCTCAGAATTCTGACTTTAATCTCAGGATTCTGACTTTTTTCTCAGAATTCTGACTTTAATCTCAGAATATATATTCTAAAGGCTTGTAATTTTCCATCAGGGACCACCTCCATGCTGCTGTGTTCACTCCTTCTAGAGCGTCATTAATCCAGCCCTCCTAAAATTCAGAACTCTCATCATACTGAATGTTTTTGTTAGATCATATTGTTCCATTATTATTATTTGTAGATATAAAAGTGGGAACAATGTGTTTCTTTTGCAATATATTCAGAATATAATTTCTTTTTTATTATATATTTCTATTGCTTGATTTTTTTTTTTTTACTCTTCACAGCTGATCTTGACTCAATTGCTAAAGATCAGGGAAGGTTGCTGAAACATAATGAAAAGAGTGCAGTATTATGATGCCTTTATTCAAAAGAATCTTATAATTACGTTTATTTTTATTGTGTTTTTGTCCTTCTCCTTGCTGAGTTGCGTCACCTATCACAGCTGAGGTTCCACACCATATTAACATCATGAATGTGTTTTTTTTTGTTTTTTTTAGTAAACTCTCTTGCCTTTATCTGCATTTTCTTTAATTTTTTTAACGAGAAATTAAGCAAAACAACAAAAAATGTTGGGTCAAATCAAGCTGCGTATTCCTGAACATTAAACTGCTGATTCAGTGACATGTCAGGTCTAGCTGTGAGTCTTGGCAGCATCATTAATAGTTTTCTCATTGGGTTTAGACCCAGATTAGAACGAAATAAGCTCCGCATCCAAGTCTGAGTCAGAATTTTCTTTGTTTTTTTGTTTTAACTGTTCACTACCCCATGAACCTTTTTTTTACATTGTAATATTGCACACATTTTAATGTGATTTGTCAATAGACTAGCAGAAAGCAGGATGTATTCTAAAGTGGAATGTCACCTGTGCATTTATGTTCAGCCCTTTTACCTTAATAAAATCCAGCACCACCACCTAGTTACATTTTTATGCATCAGTAGCAAAACTATCAACTGTACACGCCAATAATTGGGCTTTATGAAAGCAAATAATTATTAAAAGAAAACCAGACAGGAAGAACTACTGTTTAAAGTCTGAATTAAGCATGAGGAGGAAACCGGCCCTGGTCAGATGAGTGTAAAACTGTCCTAGATTTAAAGCGCTATATGGAATTTAAACCCACTGTCCTATCAGGAAACATGGTGGAGAAATGATCATGCTGTGAGGACGCTTGTTCTTTAACCGGGATAAAAAAAATCTGTCAAGGTTGATGAAAGACTGATGAAGCTAAATATAGAAAAATATTGGAAAATTCTGTGTTCTGTGGTTTTGTTGGAAGGATACTGACCCCAAACATAGATTCATAGCTACAAATAAATGGTCTAGTGTGTTATAATGCTCCAGTCAACATCCAGACCTAAAAGAAATGAAGAGGCTGCGGTGTTGAAAGTCATATCAACAGATGTTCCTCCTCCAGTATGACCTGAATGTGTTTCTTATTTAGTTTAAAGAAAAACAGGAGAGATCAGAAAAAGAAAGATCGTGCAGCGATGGTGAAGACCCTTAATAACCTGCTACTTCGATCTCTGGTTTGTGGGTGCATTGTGTCTATTATATGTATTTTTGGCAGGCCCTCAAACATTACAACCAACTCAGACTGAGCAAGGGAAGGGAGGCAGACAGACACTGAACTCCACCTTCAAATCACAAACTCCTCTGTCCTGCACAGTCCCGGACTTGTTCATGCAAACGACCGCTCTCCACATCTGCAAGTCTTTTCACAAAGATGATGACGACCAGGTTGTGCATTACCTCCTGAATGTTGTTTGTGCTCTGCCTGCACGTCTCTGTTGACATGGTAATGATTCAGTTAGTGCTGAGATGATGTGAGAAGAGTGAGCCTTAATGGGGACATTAGCATTTCTAACTGATCTGTAGCAGGGTGGGGGGGAGTCTGTCTGATGTTGGACATGCCCAACCCTGACGGCAGGGGGAGCTGATGGAGGTGGGTCCGGGGAGCGGTTGTACAGGTGTGCAGAACAATAGCATCGGTATGTGCTGAGTGGATTACAAAGTGGCTTTTGAAGACAGGTTCTGGGTTTGAGAGGAGAAGTTCCAGGAAATGTGGCTGAATTAGGGAGAATCTCCAGATGCACATTTGCATTTTATTCACCCAGCTCTCTAACTGAGCAGCATGCATTCATTTACAGCTGAATCTAAATGAGCTGGCTGTACTTTTGGAAGGTAGAGAGAGCATGTATAGTAAATTGTAACTGTTTTTTTTTACTGAGAAATTATTTATACATAATGCACAGGAAAATATATATACAATATTTATAGAACAAGAGACATTCATATTACTGTAATTTCAGCTACATAATAAAAAAACAAAGTAGATTTGCAAAAACAATACTGATAAATGCATTTGAGGGGCTAATAAAGTTGTGAGGGCTTTAAGGTTTGAGATTAATTTGGTGTTTGCGGTAAATGAAGGATCAGTTTCCGTTCTATTTTAATGGAGTTGGTTTATCGTTGATCTGATTTGCAGCTTGTACGTATTTCTTTATTTCAGTATCTAACGCAAATAAAGAAGGTTTAGTTTAATTGAATGTACTTCTATAAATGTGAAATTTGCCAAATGATATATATAGATTAATTAGTTTTGCCAGTTCTCTGTTTGAATGTGTGAAAAGGTGATTATGCTTTGGCCAGAGACTTAGATTTAGACAACTTTTATTGTTGTTTTGTATACATAGTGTATTAAAAACGAAAATTTCATTTAGTGCAGCTTTTCAGACTGTAAATAAGCGTTTCCATTCCTTTAAGTGCAGAAGTGATCAAATGTAAACAGTGTGGAAGAAAAAACATGGTGCAAAAAAAAGGCATTTTTATGGAAGTTCAGAGCATTAAATTATATGGTGCAAATATGCTTTATTTTTGGTTCGGTGTTATCAGAGTCTGTGACATGGGGGCTATGTTGGAGTAAAATTTTTATAATAAGTGAAGTTTTTTTTTTTTTTTTTATTTAACCTTTATTTAAGCAGGGAAAACATCCCATAGAGATTAAAAACCTCTTTTTTAAGGAAGTGCTGGCCAAGATGCAGCAAAGTTACATAAGAAACCTAGATCCATTAAATTAAATGAAAAGTATATAAAAAAACATATCAAGTAAAACAATTACAGATCATTGAGGCTGCTTCAAATTCTTTCTCTTTCAACTAAAAAGCATTTAAAGATCAAAACTCAGTCAACTTCCAGTTTCTTTGTAAAAAAATTCCACATACAAGGAGCTGCGTAGCTAAAGGCTTTCTTTCTTTCTAAAGGTGAGGGATTATTTCAGGTAGAAGTACTTAGTACGTAGTTTGCACTAGTTCTGATATCATGGTTGTGGACATTTATTGATGCTCTTTTTTATCCTTGATGTGATATTCAAAGAATTTCATCATCTTGGTCTAAAACCCACGTACTGACGTGTTCTCAGAGAGCACTGCACCAGGCGTTTCCCATTGACCCATTTAATGTTATTTATTCTTTTGTTTATTAAATGAAACCAATGTTGAATACCATCATACCGTAAAATAATCTGAATTATTATAATTGCACTTTGAGTGGTATTTTTTATTATTTTAAGGAGATCATAGTTATATTATCACATTATTTAATCATGTCCTGGTTCAAATTCAAGGTTTTTTTTTAGGAGGGGGCGGGAGAAACACTTTACTAAACAAAATGGCGGCCCAGCTATTAAAGTTTGGGGAGGCTTGGTTGCAACTGCTAGACATCAGAAGCCTGTCGCATTAGGCTCTATTAATGCCTGAGCTAATCTGAAGGCCACATAAAGCCTAAAAGGGTGGTAACTATTGACTCTGCAGGAGGTTTGCGATCATTATTCTCTGCACCTCTGCATCTTCCAAGTATTACACCACTAACAGTTGATCAGCACTTACACTATTCAGATGAGGCATTTGAATATGTATTTCATGTTACATAGACCCATTCTACCAAAGTACCATCCTGGAACCTTCTGAGCTCCTGAGATCGACCCTTTCTTCCACAAATGTTTGCAGAAGCAGTATCTGCATGCTGAGTTGCCAGGTTTCATTAACCTGTGGGCACAAAAAGTGATCACAACACTTGAGATGGGTAGTTTTCCCAGATTTTTTTTATCAGTTGAGTGTGTTTATAATGTATGAATACTTTTCTAAAAACGTGTCTCACATTTACTGATAGAGTTTCACAGGCACCATTTTTTCATAGATATCTAAAGGTCTATATCAGAGGTCACGGATTAGCGGACCGTGGTCCGGATCCGGACCCACCTACTGGCTGATCCAGACCCAACCTGATTTAAAACATTCATAAATTATTGCATGTTGCATTATTGCAACAAGCTCAAGCAGAGTATGAGCTATATTATCATTAAATTCAGGAGCAAAACATGCATAAAATGAACTCTTAATTTAATATGACACATTTAAAAAGTCCCCACCATCATCCAGCCACCATATGTTCAGTTCCTGTCCAAATATTTTCGTTTTTGTTGTGGATTTTTGTAACAGGGATAACTAGGATCGTCCATCATCATATGTTTGCTCTCTGCTTCCAAACTTAGCATCTCTTCATCCAGGCCTGAGATGAGAAGTGTCTTTTGAAGCTGTGAGAGGCGCTCTTGAGTGTTTTGACTTGATTTGATGAAACTTTTAAGCCTCTTAGTATAAAATAAATATTTTGATCGAGATGAAAAATCTGCTTCCTGGTATGTTGAAGTACCAATAGTTTGCATCCAATCATTTGAAACAAATGGTCTTAGTTTTTGGGATTCCGTAAAAGTTTAAAAAACAATCCACTGGACTTGGTTTCCAAGATTTGAAGACGTTTCACTACCCCTCCAGGAAGCTTTCTCAATTCAAATGTCTGGATCCGCAGTGAGTTTGAGTCTTTATATAGACAAGGCTTTGTATTGCTTAGAAACATGCAAAGGAAGTTTTTGGGAAAATATAAGCTCACAAATGAGCCTGGAATGGCTTGAGAATGGCTTTGTCTCCATTCAAACCCAGGTTTAAAGCCTTGCAGGGCAGCCTAAAGCCCACTGCTCTCATTAAGCCATAAAAAAAACAAAAAAAAAAAACAAAACAAAAAAAAAAAACGGTCAATTCAAGTGTTTTATTGAATATGTGAGTCAGGACATTGTCTATATACCAAGCTGAAGAATTGTTGTTCTCTACTTCAAAAAAAAATTTAGATTTTAAAATGAAAAAATGTTCTATTTTCTTTTTATACACTTTTTTTATTTAAAAATTCTATTTATAACACTGCACTAGACTGTAGCTTAGTGATGCATTTATCCTCCCGTCCAGCCTTTGGCGCTGTTTCCCCATCTAAAAGTGGTTCCTGTCACTTTAATTCAGCTCACATGGAACTTCTGGCCGGTGTTTTGTCCCGCGTGCTGACTGGCTTTCCAAACGATCCGAACCGGAGAGTCCAACCTGTCACTTCTACTAAACGGCTTCATACAGACAGACGCGATTTTTCCTTTTTTTACATTACATTTCCACCTACAAATTAGCTAGTTAGCTTTCAGAAGAACACAAAAATAGTTTTTTTTACATGACTGACGCTCACCCTGCCACCGCCAAAGGACAGAATCTCAGCTTTCCTGCCGTGTTTTATACCGACAGCTACACTCTAACGCTCACCTAGAGATCGAAGCGGAGGTTGATCGAAACTATCAGGATGATCGAGGAGCTTGAGCAATTTCTATTACAGCTGACACAGCCTGATAATGCCGTTATTCAGCAGGTAACAAGAGAAGCTAGCTCTTTATTTTTTTAGCTAGGGTTGAGGGCAGCCAGATAACTAGTAACAGCAGTTAGAAGTTATTGCTCAGGTTATAGAATGGCAGTTTAACTGGCAGACGTTGCTGAATGGGCTGAATAGCGATACTCTCTGATATCAGTAAATGATTTGTTTAAAGTTGAGTTGGAATAATGAGCTTTGTTGTTAACGACGCCCCCCTTTCCCTTTTTTAGGCCACAGCCCAGCTGAAACAGGCTTTCAAAGACCCAACCATAATACCAGCCCTGTGTGCTGTCATGAGAGGATCCCAGAGCCCTGAGGTGAGGCAGGTGGTCAAACTCTCTGCAGGAATCCTCATTTTAACAAATTTACTGCTCTTTTCTTAAGCTGTTTTTCTCCTGATCATAACTTTACTTTGATCACACTTGTATTTATGAACAAAGACGAAAACTAATCTTTGCATATTAAAACATGTATGTAGTGAGATAGATATTTATATATAAGGCAGAGCTTTATACAGGCACAGCTATTGATCATGTTGCTCTTTATCCAGTGAGAAACTTTTGCTTCTGTTTCAGTTAAGTGCTGTAACTTAGATATGAGATGAAAATTTAATAATTTCCATTTTAAATAAGAATTAATGATATAAAATGGGGTGTAAAGTGTAGCTGCCATCAGAATGAACTCATTTAAATATTTAATATATAGTTAAAACAAGAGTTAATACCTACTAGTATTGAAATTAAACGTTCAATCATAAATAGATAAAAAACTTTCAGTAAATTTATGTTGTTTATGTACATTGGTCAAAAAGCACATTACGTTGAGCCTTGATTATCTCGGCAGGAGTAACAATTGGAACTCAATGTCGTTTTTTTTTTTTTTTGGTTTTAATAGCTATTTATTATGGACACGTCTTATAAAGCCCCCAAAAATGCCCTCAGAACTAAGAAGGGAAAGAGAAACCCAACTTAGCTCAAGACAAATATAAAGGTTTACACAAATAAATACAAGTGAAACTAAAGCCGTACCTCATTGGCTGCATAAACTCCAGAGGAATAAAGATCATTTATACAGCTTTTCTCACAAAAACAGTCTTAAAGCTTTCTGATGAAACTTCTTGAAAAACAGTCCCAGTGATACAAAAAAATTGTGTCAATCAATCTTTCCCATGGGCAACAACTTGACATGCGGAACAAAAACATAGGTTCCTCCTTACATTTTAATGTGCCTTTTAATATAAACATAAACAACATAAATTTACTGAAAGTTATTCATTTATGATTGAATGTTTAATTTTGATACTAGTAGGTATTAACTCTTTAACTAAATATTAAAATATTGACTCTGATGGCAGCTACATAAAGGATAATATTATAGATCAATGTATTTGATTCTACAGTTTTTATCTTTATTCTGGCTTGTGTACAGGCCACAATAAGAGCAGTGAATGTATGGATAAAACCCCTTTTAGACAAGTATACATACAAATCTGTGATATTTGAAGCCTTCTTACTAATTATTTTGGTCAATACGGCTTCCCAGAAGGTTTAGATTTTACAAATTTAGCAAAGTGATTTTTATTTTTTTAGTATGAAATTCTTGAGCTGCCATGTTATGGTCGACTGCACACTGGTGGTAGGAGACTGCTGACCTGACAGTTGTGCTGCAGAGACCTTATTGTCATTGATAACAAAGCTGGCTGTCCAGAGAGATGCATCCCGACATGATGATAGAAAGTTAATGCGAAAGAAAAAATGTTATTAAAGAGGTGCATCATGATTTGCAGCTGAAAAAGTTGCAGGACATGAACCGAAACTGTTCTATTTTAGCAAACTGGGTTCCTTTAACACCCAAACCTGATCGCCTATCTACAATCATTAATATGAAAGAACATGGTGCTCATATGGCAAGCTTCCAGTACATTCATTATAGGTTATTTAACTTGGTTACAAATGTTCATATTTGAGGTGCACATGTATTATATAATTGTTTCCTGTTGTGTGTAACCTGATACATTATTTGTTAGCCCCCTGTGATTTGTGTTTTTTAAACGACTTGTTTTTGTGGTTCAAAGTGGTTTGGTTGGTCCTGGCATTATTTTCAATAAAGAACTATTCCGTTCTGTATTAAACTATTACAGCTGATTTTGATCACAGGTTTTGCAGAATGTTTGTAAACTTCAGTCTTTTTATATCTGGAACTGGAAATGGTCCCAGTGACAGGATTTTAGACTTTAAATGACATAAATATGTTGCAAAAAACCCACTGAGACTGAGTGTCGGAATTCAGTCATTTAGCATTTCACTATATCTGCACGAAGTTATAGTGTATGTAGTTATACGTCAGCTTTTACACCTAAATTCGACCAATCATATATCAATGGTCATCTGTCAATCACATTTTTTCGGTCATAGCATCTTCATTCATATGTTACAGCTAATATACGCAATGGTTCAAATAAGAATAATTTCCTTTCCCATTGAGTTCCGTCCCAGTGTTCACGGGGATGGACGTCTGTGTCTTCTGTAGGCATAGAGCTAACAGAACTGGCAGCGTTGCGAGGCAAGGGCTCAAACATGTACGGCTGTAAGCCTTCTACACCAAACTAAGCTTCTGCCTCCCTGGCCTGCTCTTCCACAACATCTTCGTCCCCGCTTTCCTCCTCTAAATAAAAAATGCATGACGGAGGAGACTCATCCACGACCTCCCACACAAAACTCTCCTCCTCTTGCATGTTTCCGCTGTCCATAGCGTTCCTTCACAGTGTTGTTTCTAAGTCACCAATTTAGTGCTACTTGATCCCAATGTAATTTCCCATTGGGAACCTACTAGCACTAAGTTGCTAACTGGTTAGCAAGATTCTTCCGATACACCGGCTACAACCAAGTATGCTTGCGAACCTTTCACCACAATAATCCCGCCCCCTTGATAAAGGACCAATCACATTCACTTTATTCACTTTTGTAAAGTCGCGCACCACTCAGGAGAATTCGGAAATGCAACGGTTGGAACAGCCGCTTCCCTACGACTTTAAGATAGAGCTTTGAAATGTCTGTTTTTCTGCTTGTATGAAGATTCGCCAGTCAGCTGCAGTATTGCTGAGGTTAAGAGTGAGGAAACATTGGAATAAGATCAGCCCTGATGACAGAGAGAGGTCAGCTTCTATTTCTCTTTACAACAAACATCTGTCAAGTGGTCATACTAGAATCAACATCATATAGGTCAGGTTGTGACTGTGTTGTCTCGTCTTTTCTTACAGCCTCAAAGCTGTTGTACTTCAAGCCTTCACCACAGAAACAGAGTAAGCAGTATGATGAACCTTAATGTTTCTCAGAAATAAATCATCTATTTTACTATAAGCTAGCTAACTGCTGTTCCTCCTGACGTGTTGCAGACACAAGGTGCAGCACTCTCTCTCCCAGCTGTGTGCAGCTATGGTGAAGCATGAAACACCGGACCGCTGGCCAGCTCTGCTGCAGCTTCTCAACCAGTCAACCAAAAGCACAAATCCCCATGACAGACAGGTGCCCACCAACAGCTTTAGTTTCCATTAACTGAGCTGGTCTGTTCTGTAGTTTGAGGTTTGGTCTCCTCTCTCTTGCTCTGATAGGTTGGCCTCCTGCTGCTGAATAAGGTTATAGAGTCCAACCCTGAACCTTTCAAGCCTCACTACTGCCAGCTGCTGCAGCTGTTCAACACTTTGCTGCAGGACTACAACAACCCCACAGCACTGTACTACTGCATCCTCACCCTAAATGCCATGGTGATTTACACCGGCACTGCAGAGATGGTGAGCATGCGACACCGTTCTCCTCCTAGGATCATTCAGTGTGAGGATTTAAACCCATCAGCAGTTAATAACCATGGCAACACCTTACTGTTCTGCAGAAGGAAATGCGCGCCATTGTTCCCAGTCTGATTGATGCTCTAAAACACCTCATCAAGGCAAATCAGGTAACTTCTACTCTGCATATTTACTGCTTGGCTGAGCTTTTCTATAGTCTGTGGTGGATGTATAAGATATTTGAACTCATTTGGTTTGGGACAATCATCTGCTCAGGAGCAAGCCACCGAAGCAATGGAGGTGCTCATTGAGCTCATGGAGATTGAAGTGACCATCATAGTTCCACACATTACAGACATCGTCCACTTCTGCCTGGCGGTCAGATGATTTTAATTCTTAAAGAGCTCAGAAAAGTTTAAAGAATGAAAGGAGAATTTCACTCATGAATGTTTATGTTCAGGTGGGCAGTGACACCACATTGAATGACTCTCTACGCGTGAAGGCACTCTCCTGTATCACCTTCCTCATCAAGCTGAAGAGTAACGTAGGTGGAACCCCCACCCCCACCATAAAGCAGGAAGAACTGATTTTTATTATTTGTTTCAGAAACTCTATATACATGCAACATCTTTCAGATTTTTATGTGATAACCATTTAAATCATTCCCTTTACAACTATAATACTTTGTTCTTTACATTTCTAAATAAGATATTATTCAGATAAAAAGACTTTTACTTTATCTAATATCCTAATTTCTTTGTTGCTTCTTGCAGTCGGTGCTGAAACTGAAGCTGCTGGGTCCCATCCTGCAGAACCTTTTTCCTATTTTGACTGCAGCGCCCTCTCCTGGCCAGCATGATCCAGACGACGAGGAGGATGATGATGTTGAGCCCAGTGAAAGCGATAACCCCAAACACAGCGCTGCTCAGGTAAAGATGACTTATCTGATCCTTTTTATAGGGAGGGAGTTTTAAAAGCTTGAATTTGATGAGATGTTTGTGTTTTATCCCAGATGATCGACACTATGGCGCTCCATATGCCTCCAGAGAAACTCTTTCATCACCTTGTAAGTCATTGAGATGTTCATTATTATTTCAATATTGTAATTTTTACTCCTGGATCTGGTTTCTGATAAGTCCTTTGCTGTGTTAGCTTCCCCTCACTAAGGCCTGCCTAACCAGCCAGGATCCTTATCAAAAGAAGGGTGGTCTCGTGTGTCTTGCTGTGCTGGCTGAGGGATGTGCAGACTACCTTTGCTCCAAGTATGTTAGGACATAGGAAACGCACAGACTGTTAAACTAATTTAGAGCATAGCCTAATCAGATCTGTGTTTTTGTTAGGATGCTCCAGTCAGTGTTGCAGACTATCTGCCAGAGTCTCTCTGACAGCAATAGGCTGGTGCGCAGCGCTGCCCTTTTTGCTCTGGGACAATTCTCTGAACATTTGCAGGTGAGTTACAAATGCATGGAAGATGTTCCTTTATCAGGTTCAACCACCCAGTGAGTCATATTGCTCTAATAGATCAATTTGATCATGTTAAATGGAAGGACAAGGTACTTTACAGAGGAGAACAACAAAGGAAGAAAATTAACTGCACAATGTTTATTTAATCTGCAAAAAAAAAAAAATTTTATCAGTGTGTGCCAAATAAAACCAAGATGTCAGACTGTGCCGTCTGATATTAAATCAAATTAAAAAAGAATTTGAATGCAGTTTTACCTTCCCAGACCTCTATGCAGAATATTACAAATATGTCAGCCAGCTGGATTATACGGTCACTCAAAAGAACCAAGATTAGCTGTATCTTAAATCCCAAAGCATGAGCACAATTTAAAAAAGCTGAATGACATATTTAAGAGTTCTATCAATGTCTATTTAATTAATGCAGTAAAAATGTTGGGTAACATTTCCTTAATTCTGTAGTGCATCAAAGTCTAATCCAGGTCCATAAAGAAATAATCCAAAAAGAAGGACTACTTTTTTTCCCTTTGGTTTAATCTTGATAATGGAGAGCAATATCTCTCTCTGGTTTATAATTGGCGTGAAATCTGAAGATGCAGGTGTTTGCTGCCGTAGCAAACCAATTCATTCATAAATCAAAAGCGTATTACTTGTTCATTCTTAGTTATGCAGAGTGCTATTTCTGTTAGTTCAGTGTTGCAGATGATTCTAACACCAGATTGATGTCATTTTATACCTACCAGTATTTACATTACACACATTAAATATCATCATTTGCTTTCATGTATAATGTTAAACAGAGCCAGTGTGGTAAATCTTTATTAGGTTTTTAATTTATTAGCAGTTTCCACAGTTACTATGATTTCTCTATTAATTTGCAATATTCTGGCTGTTTTTTTGTGTTTTTATTGCAAATACTTCTCTTCTGTAGATCAGAACAAGTCCTGGAAATATATTGCCTTGTATTCATCTTCTCTGATGTTGAAGTGAATCTCCAGAAGAATTTCTATAGGCAAAATTGAGACAAAAATTCAAAAAACATTTTTTATACATGTATTGCTTTGCTCTATTGAAACCTCATGGGTTAAGCTAATACATTCTCCATCGTATCAGTAATAGTATATCCAAATGCGTATCGAATCAACCTTAGTAGTGGAGATTTAATTCCTAATATCGACGTCTAATTTTCAATCTAAAACAGCTGGAAAATATGTAAATAAAATAAAAACACAAAAGAGAAATCAAAATGCAATAAATTAAACTAAAACTTAAAACTTGGTGAACAGATGGAATATTATTAATTAACAGTGACACTTAGATGTGGACGTTTAGGTAATAGTACTAGTCTTTCCATTGGGTGTAGAGGGATGCTGCTTAACTCTTGACCGTGTTCTTTAGCTGCTGATGTCTTGTCTACATTTTTAACGTGAAATCTGGAGAATCAGGTGGAATTGTTCACCTAGTGTTTGTATTAATCTGAGGCGTTTTTTTTTAGTATTTAAAGATGCATCAAGTTTCTCTGAAGGTCGATCATTTACCGTAAGCTTTAGTTTTTCTCTTGATTGAGAAGAGTGCTCTATGCCATTAAACTAATAAAATTAGGCAAAAATTGGATTTACTAAACTTCATTCATCTGAAAACACAGTAACAGGTGTAACATCAGCCTGGTGATGAAATCCATTACCTCTAAGTTGTTTTGGAAATGTTTGAGATGATTGAATGAAATTGATCCTGAAACATTCCAGTCTAAAAAACACCTTTTGTTATCATAAATGTCCAATTTTGTTTTTCAACCTGTGGCTTTTAGCCAGAGATCAGTAAGTACTGTGCAGAGGTGATGCCTTTACTGCTGGAATACCTTTCATCCCTAAATGAAGAATCGAGGAACTCGATCTGCCATGTCACCAAAGCTTTTTATGCCCTGGAAAGCTTCACAGAGAACCTGGGTAAGAAAAGTTATCACCCTTAACGGCTGCTGATTGCAGAGTTACTTTGTTTCCTAATCTGACGCACCATTTATTTACTAAAAGCTCCGGTTTTATTATTTTTCTTTCAACAGGATCTGATATTGAGCCATATCTTCCCACCTTGATGCACACCATGTTGTCTGCTCTCAACAATGCAGAACACCTGAAAATAAAGGAGCTGGCTGTGTCTGCTATAGGAGCCATTGGTGAGGAATTATTCAGTCAGACTTTCTGAAACAGAAATGGCATGAAAACAAACTTTAAAACACTTTGCAATGAAAACCTGCCTTATAGCAAGTAATATAGTTTGTACATTTTACATTTCTCTAATCAGTAATGTTTATGGTCTCTGTACCTGTGATATCTTTCCTGATTTGGAGCTGATGTGAATAAAAAAAGAAGTCCTTTAAACTAACCTTTAGGTCTGTAAAGATGCATAAATAGTGAGAAATCACATTATTAAAATGTGTGCCAGACATTTTGTGATCTACCACAAAGTTTTTAGATATTATAATCTTAAGGAGAGATTTGTTTTTTTTGTTTATTTTTTAGCTAATGCGGCCAAGGAGTTGCTGGTTCCATATTTCCCTCCAGTGATTGAAAGCCTGAAACGTTTCCTCGTGGCCACCACAGATGACATGAGGCCCTTGCAGAACCAGTCCCTTGGTAAACAAACCTGCTTTGCTTTAATGTTTCTAACCCAACAAAGATGCAAGCAAACTCATGTTGTGACGGTTTTACAAGTTTAATTAATTTAGTTTTAGTTTCTTTTTTTTACTGGGTGTTTGTCACTGTTTTAGTGGTGCCAGTCAGGTATCCCTCCTGACAAGTAGGATAAACATATATATATTTTTAAACCAGTCACACAAGGATCATACACTTCTGTGTGTAGACCCTTTCAAATAATGAATGAAAACTTTTCACAAATAGACCAACAAAAAATTAGGCTCAACAGTCCTTGTATTTAAAAAAGAAAAATAAATATATAGCCTTAAAAAAATAATCACAAAATTCTTCCCCACAAAATAAATGTCCATTTTTATCCAAAGTAGAAGGGCTCCAATATAAATTGCCCCACAGCAAGAGCTGTGAATAAACAAAAGAAAAAAAAAAACATAAAAGCCTATACACAACAAAAGTCCTACAATTGCATAAAAAACACAACAAACAAACATACATAGAATGGACTTGCAGGTCAGATGAAAAACAAATCTTGTTCAGAGGCAGGAGCTGGAACAGGTTTTCTGTTGTTGGTTTCACTAGATGAATATATTTAAAATTTATTTTATTTTTTGTAACGGGGCAAAATTATTAATTTATATCTTCAGTAAGTATAGCACTTACGGAGGATCTTTAACTGTGACGTCACCGGCTTCCGGGTAATTCTGGTGACACGTCGGCACGGCAGGAGCACAGAATGAAGTTTGTTTGATTTTCTCCTTTTTGTTAATGATCGGTGGTATCCAGAACCGAGGCAAAATACTGAAAGCACGAGGGATTAAACAGCCTCGGACAGACTTTGTTACTGGTTGACAGAACGGAATATGCAGACGTAGTAGCAGCAGTTGTTTCTGTTACGCTGTCTGCTGAGACACTGACATTTTCAAACTGGAGCTAGGAGTCAGATTGAACAGCGGACCAATCAGGTAAGTGCATGTGTTCAATGGGCGTAAAGAAGGCGTGTCTTGAGCTGTGAACAAGCAGGAGGATTTATGAATAACGGTGCAACCAGCTCTGTGCAACAAGCAGGTTGTCACAATATGAAGGCCAGTATAGAGAATGATCCTTCCTTGTTTCTGTTTGCAGATACTCTGTCGGTTCTGGCCCGCACTATTGGCAAAGATGTGTTCAGTCCTCTTGCTCCAGAATGCATTCAGCTAGGCCTCAACCTGACTGATGCCATCGATGATCCAGACCTGAGACGATGCACGTAGGTCATTAGTTCTTTTACTGGGGCCCACTGAACATTTATTGATGTGAATAGAGAGCAGGTATTATAGGTTTATACTTCCTCCTGCTCCTTTTCATTCACAATTTATTTTCAATATTTAGTGAATGAAATAAATATTTGAATTAAATAATGTTGACATGCACTAATTCAAATTATCTGATTGTGATTTTTTTATTTAATTGTTTTGGGTCATGGTTTAACCCTGAAAGGATTTCTGCGCTAAAGGTTGTTTTTTTTTCTTCGTCTGTCTTTACGATCAGGTATGGTCTGTATTCGGCCGTGTCCACAGTCTGCCCTGAAAGCCTGACTCCTCACCTCACCGCCATAACGACTGTGATGCAGCTCGCCCTGAAATCCAAAGAAGGAATCATGGTACAAAGCACACACACAGCCACACATGCATCCCGCTGCAGGTATTCTTTGCATTAAATTTAAAACAAATAATTTCCAGGCCCACCTTGAAGAGGACAAGACCTTTGTTCTGCTTGATGATGAGGATGACGAAAATGAGGATGATGACGATGATGCAAACAAAGAAGGGAAGGAGGCTGAAGAGGACCCCTTGGAAGATGAACCAGAGACAGATGTCCATGACGTAGCCGGGTGGGTTCTGCTGCTTGTCATGCTGCCATCGGGTCCTGCTGCTCAGGAGGGGATCACTACCATGCAGCTTGGTTTGTTACAGGTTCAGTGTGGAAAACGCCTACATCAATGAGAAGGAGGATGCCTGTGACGCCCTGGGAGAGATCGCCTTAAGCACAGGGTAGCTCATTTCCATTTCCTTCTGTACCTTTTTAAATATTTATTTTCAATTTTCCCTAAACCCAGAATTCTGGGGGCGTTTGTGTGGAATATTTATCTCTTGTTATTCTGGGTTCTCCTCACAGTGTTGCCTTCCAGCCTTTCCTGGAATCCAGTTTCCAGCAGGTCCTTGAGATGACAGAAGTAAGTCCCTGTGATCATGTGATTGTCATGCAGTGTGTCACAGCAGGTCTATGTTATCATCCATTACCTTCTGTTTACTCGTATCCTGTTAAGATTTGAGGGTGGAGTCTGTCCCAGCTAATAGAGGGTGAGGGTCCCCTTACAAACTAACCTATAGTGACATTGTCATGCATATTTAACACTTAAATAAGCAGGGAAGGAAATAGCTTTTGACATACAGGACTGTGTTAGCATTTCCTTTATTATTTTAGGTCATGTACAGGAAGCGCTACAATAAAATGGTTTAAGACCCTGTTTTAATATATATTTTTATGCGTTTCATCCTTTATTAAAATCAAAACTCAAAATACAGCAGAGAAGGAACCTGTTGTGTTCAGTTCTTCTAAAAGTGTGCATCAGTTTGCATTGAGCTCTGGTTTACAGATGCAGTGCAGCTCTTTAGCAGCATACATCTAAAACCAGCTTAGAACCAGACTTACTGGACTTTATGTTGCCTTTTTAAATTTGAAAACATGTCAGACTTGTAATCAGGCTGATATCTGTAAGGCAAAGACATTTTCTGTGTAATGCATTAAAAGTTCATAATTAGATCACATTTCAATGCACTCTTAACAAGGTTGATGGGGCTTTTTAAACAGAATCAGGTCCACAGAATGACAGGTCTTCCGTCATACTTAAGTGTGTCCAACAATTTTGTTTTCACCATTATTTATTAACATCAGATGTATTTCCTTTAGCTGCCGTTTTGTCCAGCTTTGTATTCCTCAGGTGATCCTACATGATTTTTTTGTATTTGGGCTGCCATGTTGGGATTTGCTCTGAACTGCCCTACTGCTATGTTGCTTCCATCCACAGTTTCCTCATGAGGACGTCCGCAGGGCAGCGCTGGGTGCTCTGGGTCAGTTCTGTCAAGCTCAGCACAAAGTTTGGACTGAGAATCCCTCTGAGATCAACCACCAGGGTAATACTGGATGTTATTAGGTTAACACGCGCTCCCTGCTCTACTCATTTAGATTGACATTCCTTGCTTTTCCCCATCCCAGCCCTGCTGAACATGCTGAACGTGGTGCTGCCACACTTCGTGTCAGCCGTGCGAACCGACCGGGAGCGGCAGGTTGTAATGGGCGTCCTGGAAACCATGAATGGTGTGGTCAAGTCCTGTAAGGAGGAAGTTTTCAGAAATCCATCCCACCTCAAGGAGATCAGCCTTCTCATCCGTGATGTGCTCAGGAAGAAGGTGGGTGGAAGAGCGGTGGGCTTTGCTCATCCTGTCTTTAAACTAAATATAGTGGTGAAAAAGACAAAATAAAGAATCTTAATGAAATAACATCCTTTGTTTGCTCTCTGGGGGCCATATTAGACCATTTGCCAAGGCAGCGGCAACGATGAAACTGATGATGAAGACCAACAGGTACTTCCACCATCATTGTTCTCAACTGATAAATACATGCTGGATTTGGAGCAATTTTCTTTTTAGCATTTCTTTATATTTTCCCCACATGCTGACAGTCCAAATGCCGTCTTTACACTGAAAGAGATGCTGATTCACTGTTTGTTTCAGGCAGAGTATGACGCTATGCTGCAGGAGTATGCAGGAGAAGGGATTCCTTTGGTGACCTCTAGTGTTCCTGCAGACCAGTTTGCACCTTACCTTCATGATCTGCTGCCGCTGCTCATGACCAAAACTGTGAGTCTGAAAGCATTGCGGTGCACCACCGAAGTTCACACTTTATCTAGGATTCCACCTAGAAAATGGGTGACATTTATTTGAGAACAGCTGATATTTTTGCTAATATTCTTTATAATCTTTAAAGAAATCAACCTGCACCGTGGCTGATCGGTCCTTTTCTATTGGGACGATTGGAGAAATCTTCCACGCTCTGGTGAACGTGTCGGGAGGCCGGGGGTTGGCAGGCCGGCTGTCCAATGGTCTGCTCCCTGTGCTGGTTGCTGGAGTGAAGGACCAAGATGCTGAGGTTCGAAATAACAGCGTATTTGGGCTGGGCTGCCTGGCCCAGGCAGCTGGTCCGCTCATTGCATCGTATCCTTTTAAGCTTCGCTGTCTTAATGGATTCTGCATGCTGTACATGTCAAGTGGACCCTTAACTAAATGCCACACAGAGATTATCCCATGATGCTTTCAGTGTTTTCAAAAATGCTGGCCAAGGAGTCTGACCCGAGGGTGAGGGACAACCTGTGTGCTGCCCTCTGCAGGATGATCATGAGTAACAAGGATGCTGTTCCTCTGGACCAGGTTGGTTCCACCTTGGTACTGTTAGCAAGCCCTGCTTCAGATTCATGCAGAAAACCAACAAACATACATTGGATGTTGTAAATTCTAGGTCCTGCCTGCTGTGGTGTCAAATCTTCCACTTAAAGAGGACCAGGAGGAGAACCAGACAGTGTTTACCTGCCTGACTATGATCTACAAACACACTCCTGTCCTGGTACCGTACAAAGCTGCTTTCAGTTCTAACTCAGCCTCTAGAACAGGAAGTAGTTCTCATCAGAAAATAAACTCTTCATTGTGGAATTTTACTGCCTGCAATGACCTGAAGCAAACCCCCCCCTCTGAGTTACTGGACTTATTTTAGTGTCCAATCATATAGGTTTTAATGATCAGCCATTTGTTTGTAAACCCAAAACATCGGTCATCTACCTGCATGCGTCACAGCTGAATGTTCTTTAAGCCCAATGGTTTGCTCAGCGTGGCGAACACTTTTTTAAAACATTTTTACAGATGAGCTTCAGTTTCTGGTTCAGTTTACTTTCATCTAGCTGATTCTCAACCTTCTTATTTTAAAATGAGATTCAGTGGCTCCAAATCTGAGATCATAGTCGAGCTGGAAAAGGAGTAGAGTGGCTTCTCTGGGTTGGGCAGGATGTACTTCCCCTAGTGGAAGAGTTTAAGTATCTTGGAGTGTTATTCACAAATCACAGTGCGAGTTCACAGTTCACGATGTTTGATCTCACACTGTGCGAGCCGGCGCTCTGATGCGATCTACCTGCTCACACTGTACGTCTCAAAACCATGTCGTACTCAGCTCCACAGTGAGATGGAGCTACTTGGACTCATCTATCCGGAAGCCAGTAGAAGAGGAATATGAAGCTCACTAGAGTCAAACGTGCTGCCTTGGCAATTCCAGCAGATTTGTGCTGAAAGCCCTAAAAAGAGACCATGTATTTGGACAAAGACATGGCTGAGCAAACGTGGCTACTACAGTCTGTCAATTTTACAGAAAGAACTCCATTTCACTCGCACCCACACCATGCCTCTGTGTTTCCATCTGAGAGGAAGAAGAAGAAGAATCCTTCTTTACCCACTGACTGATTTGGGCACGATGGTTGACTGAAAATCAACTTGATTTTCTCCCGACCTCAGGAATCCTGATCGGGAGGTGGTCGTGAGAGGCTAATCGCCCCTCGTTACCCACCTGTGCACTACACGACGCTCAACGCACGATCAGGCTGAAAGTCAGGCCGATAGAAAAATTCTCACAAGACTGGAAAAGGGAAAAAAATTGCACAGTGTAAGCTCTGCTTTAGAGATGGGGTGAGGAGCTCAGTCATCCAGGGAGGAGAGTAGAGCTGTTGCTCCACCACATCAAGAGGAGCCAGTTGAGGTGGCTCGCTCAGGCATCTGGTTAGGATGCCTCCTGGACGCCTCCATGCTGAGGTGTTCCTGGCCATCCCACAGGGAGGAGACACAAAGGGAGACCCAGGACTCGCTGGACGGACTATGTTCCTCAGCTGGCTCAAGTCAGTGGGGAGAGGGACATCTGGGCCTACCTAATGAAGCTGGTACTACCACAACCAGACCCGATATAAACGGAAAAGGATGGATGGATGAGTTAAACCTTAGAACAGTTACAAGTCTTTTATACAAAACTAGGGCTGAAACAATTAAGTATATTTGAAATCAATTGAGTTAATCGTGATTAATCGATTATTGAAATAATTGTCAACTAATTTAGTAATCGACTAAACGTTAACTGGAGTATAGAGACTGTTAAACATGCCTTTAGCTGACAGAGCAACCCAATTAGTGCATTTTCATTTAAGATAAAAAGAAAATATTTATATTTCTGTCTGATAATATGCTCTATCCAGAACTCCTCCAGGGGAAAAGTTTTAGTTTCACCTGGATTGATTTCATAAAAAGTCTTCTTTAAGGAACATTTGGCTATCTGAATCTTAATTGAAAAAATAATCTACAGGTTAACCGATTTGCAAAATAATTGTTAATTGCAGCTCCTTACAAAACAATCACAACAGTATGTCAGTCAGTTTAATTATTTTAATGAAATATTCTGTTAAACATATAATACCTCAATGCATGATTAGTTTTAGCCCCAGCAGAATTTGAATAGAATGAAAAGGCTTGTTTTCCCAGTGTCTGTAGCCCTAACAACTGTTGCTATGCTCCTCTTATTTAGGTAGTGAATTTAATGAAGCCCATCGTTGCTGCTTCAAGTCATGTTGTTGGCCACAAGGAAGTCAATAAAGGTAAAAAAATGTGTGATCTCCGTTCTCCATGAATGATTGAAAATGTGAGTCCCTGCAGTTAAAGTCATGGAAATCAGTAAATACGCCACAGCTTCCTCTGCTTTGCTCACTGAGCATTCAGGATCTGCAGCGAGCTCTTCAGTATTCTGCTGAGTTACACTAATCTGTCTCCAATGATTAGCTGTCGACAAAGACTCTGTTTGTCTCTCATCTTCTCCCCCAGAAGCCCAGAGCACTGTTGTTGCTCTAATGAAAGAACTGGCCCAGGATCATGGTGCAGAGTTCCAAGCAGCAGCAGCCTCCCTCCCTGCAGAGCAGAAAGCCAAACTGGCTGTAGCCATCAGCTCCTCATAGCCTGAACGCACTCTGCTTCCCTTCAAACAGGATTTTATACTGTAGGCGAGAGGGGGGACGCTCGTTTCCTCTGAAGGGGATATGTTTGGCACTTCAGCCACTTCAGCCACACAAGTTCTGTGTCTAATTTATTTACTTCTCAGCATTTATGTTAACAACTCATAAGTTCTGTTTTTGGTTTTCCTCTGACATTATAAAGTAATTTAAACTCTAAATAAATGTGGGTTTAAAGTGTCAACTTCTCTGTATAAGCCAAGCAGTTTAGGATTGGGTTCATTTGTGTTATTTCTGTTCTGAACTCATTTAAGTGCCTGCATCGTTTTCAACTAAAGTTCAGATCTCTGTAGATTCTTTTACACCACTGATGGTATAAGACTCCTTAAAACAACAGAGTAAATGGGGGAAAAAAATTGTTCTAATGTTAATAATACCGTTCTTATTCCTCTGTTGGTCATTCTATGAATTCATACTGTAAAATGTCCATCTTTTAAAACGTCTTGCAGAAAGTGGAAAAGATCACAGTCACACAGAACAATTGGCGAACCATCTTAGGTTTCTGGTTAATTCAGCTCCTTCAATCCCTCACTGTTACAGAGTTCACTTTAAAAACTTGTCAACATGTTCTGTTTCTGTTAATAAATATATTTCCTGTTGTGACTCGGGGTTTATTTCTTGTACAACACATCAGATATCTCGTTGATCCTCTGCCTCTGCGTTCCCAGGCTGGTGGTTTTCCACGTCTAGCGCCATGGTCATCTCCACTGGGTCCAGTCTGACCTTCCCTGTAGAAATGGAGACTGTATTTTAACCAAATTCTAAACAATCACACACCTTGAACTTCATTATTTTTTACAGCCTTTATATTTGTACATGATTATGATGTGGAATGGGAATGATACATGGTTAAACCTGTGGGCGCTGTTCCAGCAAGAGGGAGAAGCTTTACAAATATGAAAAATAGAGAATTTCTTTTCCCATCCTGGTTTTTCAAATGAACTCAAGCTTTCCACAGGAAAATTACTTTAGCGCTGCCTCTTTAGGCTTTCTGACACTCTGTAATGTGAAGTCTATTTCCTGCTATCAATCCCAGAGCATAATAAGGTTGCAAGTACCTGGTTCAATCCCCAGAGCCTCCACTCTGGGTCCCTGAGCAAAATCCTTAACCCCACACTGCTCCCCAGGCCACACACAATGGCAGCCTTAAAATGCAGAGAGGGAATTTCCTGATTGTGGGACTATAAAGGGATTTACATTTTCTTTTAATTTATGTCTTCCAGTTTTCCATGAAGTCAAACTAGGTGAATTACATGACTAAAAGCTAACCTGTCTGAATCACTGCAGCTCCCCCAGAGAAACCATGAAGCTGTGGAAAAAACAGAACGCCTTGGCAGGATTTGACATAGTCTTAGGTTTTCTAACTTTTAATTTAATTAGACTCAGGGGGACTTTATTTACCAGTTAGGTAATTACCACTTTAAAGGAGGCTTAACAGCCTATATATGTATATATATATATATATATATATATATATATATATATATATATATATATATATATATATTTTTTTTTTTTTTTAAACATATCTTTATTACGTTTTTCAACTTATACAAGACAGGCTTTGTACAAAAGAATATCAGATTCTTATAGAATAAGCTATATTTTGAATCAAATTGGCTACAGCATGCTATTCATTTTTTATGTGCGATAATATTCAGCAAGCATCCAGGTTTCTTCTGCCTCCTATATCTAAATATAAAATGAACTGCTCTGTTGGTTGATCTATTATAGAACAAAAGTTTTGCTGCTCTAATGGTAGCAGGACTAAAGCTGCATACAGACCTGGGTTTGTCTGCTTCCAGGGCTGGATGTCCATCCCCGTCCTACAGAAGGAGCGGTCAGTGTGGGCCTCTGTGCTGTACAGAACCTCCTGCAGCTGTTTGTCTCCTGGCTTCTTGGCTTTGACTCGAACCTAAAGCAACATAAAAACAGAGTTTTAAGCTTCCATCAACACTTCTCCCTTCATTCGCTTTCTCACTAAAGGATCCCATGCCTCCAGGATGGTGGTTTCCTTCTCCTTCAGCTTCCCTGTTCTGTTCTTCACCTGCGTCTTCTTGGTGTCGACCCACACGACCCTCTCCTTCACATCTGACCTGGACACACATGTTCACAAGCTCTTTGATGCTCCAGCTTCAGGATACAGAGGAGAACCTGCCAGCATCTGACATAGTGGACTCACTCTTGGATGCCCAGATCGGCCAGCGTGGTGTCCAGGAAGGGAAAGGCTTGGTGAGCTGCATCCGGCTGCAGCTCTATGGGCAGAGCCACCGACATGGGGATGTGCTGCTCCACCTCCACACGCACCATCCCACCTTGCGGCTCCTTTACCAAGGCCTCCTTTTTGTCCTCTGCCAGCTTGAATCCCTGCTCTGTCCTTTAAGCAATATGGTGAATATGACCGATGCTCCTTATCTGCACCCCTTATCTCCAGCTCTTCTTTCTTCCAGGTGTGTACTGATGTAGATACCAGCTGACTGCTCTATCCACCTCTTCCCACTGGGTTATGAGCTCGACCGGAGGATAATGGCTTCTGGAAAGTGTAAATGCATGCAGACCTGAGCTCTGCCCCTCAGAGTGATATAAGCAGCCAGCAGGAATGTGTGCTATGTGTCGTCCAGGTGTCAGGTTTATTAAATTGTCAGGGAGCTGACTGACAGCGCTTCGGGCTTAGACTCCTGCTGAAGTCACTGAGGGTTATTCTAAGCACACAAATACAGGAATCGTGGCTTCAGGTATGTTCAGCCAGAGTGTAAACCCTGCAAGCTGAGTGATTCATGTATTTTGGATGAAGATGTGGGCTGACATGAAACAGTAAAAGGCCAGCCTCCGACCCCGTGGATGACAGATTTATGACGGCGTGTAATGAAAAGATCCTGGCCGCCTTATCTCGTCCTCTCCTCTTCCCATCGGCCATATTTCTCCTGAGGTGAACATGAGGTTGGCGTATGAGCCTCTGGAAGCGTCGCCACATCCTCCACTTCAGGAAAAAGGACAAAGGTGCTCTGGCTTCTTGTAAGATACGCAGATGGAACATGACTGGAAAAATGTTAGGTTCTTACCTTTTAGAATAAACTTTAGAAAAAATTTAAATAGCCATTTTCATTATACTCTGCTCGTTTATATATTTTAGTTTGAATGTATATGATGTGATAATGGTTGGTGGCAAACAATTGTCTACCTCTTGGGCAATAATAAGGTTTTTTCTAATTCTAATTTACTTTTTCAGGCTGGATTTCTTAATGTTAAAGGTTGAAGACAAAGGTTCCTGACAAGCAGCCTAATAGAAAGGCAAACAGATCTGATATTAGATTAGATGAGCTTTATTGATCTCACAGCGGAGAAATTCACTGGTCACATATTGGCATAGTAATTAAGAAGGTGCAAACAAGGAGGAAAAGGTGCATTAGGAATAAAAATAAATAAAAATAAGATTAAAAAAAAGAAATAAAAAAAATTTAAAATACAAGGGAGTAACAGAGATTTGAGGTGACATATGTACAATCCGGATGGCTTATATACAGGTGGATTGACTTTTACATTAAAGTGTAGTAGGTAAGGAATAACGGTGAGGTAGTGGTATGACTATTATATTCACATATATTGCACAGTCAGCATATTGCACAGGATATTGCACAGTCAATAAATAAAAAAAAAACAAACTATAATATAGTTATATATAGACATGCAGACATGGATAAACTGGACAATTCGAAGTTAGTTGGATGAATAATCGTATGGAAATCCACGGATGGACAATCAGAGTGACAATGCTGGATCCATTTGAATCTGTTATTCAGAGATAGTTTAGGTTAGACAAACTAATTTGTTACATTAACAAAACCCCCAACTCCCTTATATTTGTATAAAGTCAAAAAGATTTCAAGCCAATTGGATAAAGTAAAATTTTCAGTATTTGCATTGTGTTTTGCTACGGACCGGGCACAGCTGCAGCATTGATTGGGGATGAATGCAACTTGCAGCCTGTTGCAAATACAGGGAATTTTACTGTTAGTTATTAGGGTTATATACCTCTGAATGTTCAGGAGTTTGAGACAATCTAAAAACCAGTTAGACTTTATTTAGTCGATTGTCATTCATTATATAACATATAGTTTGAGATTTTTTTTCTTCAAAAATCATTTGGGAAAACCACAACAAATTGGGTACAACTATGATCTATATAAAAAATACTGCTATGGTCTTTATTATATTAGCCAACATAAAGCTTAATGTTGTAGCTAAACTACCTGATAAACAATCTTCATACAATATCAGCTAAACGTTGTCATGGTTTTGGTTCTTTCAATAGTTTTATTTCCAATTTGTGCTGATCCAGTTATTATTGATTTTATTTGAATTCTTAGGTATTTCTTGTTTGCCCTCTTGTGTCAGTCTCCCTCTCCTAGCTCCCTTCTAGTCTCCTCTGATCACACCTGCTCCCAATCATCATCATTTCTTCCCCCCTTGTAAGTATTCCTGGTTTTCAGTATTTTTGGATTTTGTGAATTATGTTAGGGGATTTTTTGCTTCTGTTTTCCCGTTTGTCATCAGATCTGCAAGAACCACTTCAGCTTCAGTCTCTGCATTTCCTCCTCAAACCTTCACCCAACCTGACAAATGTAAACTTATTACTTATTTAAAGCAATAAGTACTTTTATACCCTAATTTGCTCCAATAAATTGGAGCTAGATTAGCTGTAAAATGTAACTGCTTCTCTGGAGGGTGGGTCAGCATGAGTGCCATCATTCTAGCTTGTTTTGGATAGAAGGGGGGTGGGGGCTGGGGGGGGGCACATGTTGCAGTGATCCCCTGTTGCATCCTTTCATGGTCACCATATAAAGCACAATAATTAGACCTCTTTATTAAATGCATTACTCTAAAATATTGTATACTGCGCTGACCCATGCAGAAACCCTTGGTTAGTTTACTCAGGGCTCTGCATGTTTTATTTCCATGGGCAGCAACAAATGATCCTGACACACAAACACCAGTTTTCCCACCTGCATCCCTAACCGGCCAGTGACCCTGCCTTCCCAGCACTGCCTACTCTTCATTTGGCCTCATGTCTTATAAATATACAAATTCAATGATGTGCTTCTTTCTTTTCTACATTTCTGTGATCTACAACTCGGCAGATTTAGGAAAATGGATTTCTACATCAGAACATGTAATAATCGAAGGGAGTGTATTCCCAGGCAGAGAAATACTCTGATATAAACACGTCATCATTCCACCACACTGATGTCAATGAGGGTTTCTGTTCCACCACTGCAGCGCTGACATCAGCTCAGGCCTCAGTTGCACTGAGGTGCCACAAAAACAGTGCTGGTAGCCGGTTTATGAAACATGTAAACACCTCATCTGTAGTTATTAACGCTTGAGGTCATTTTAAATGCATTCTTTCACCCAATAAGGAGTTTAGAAATGTTTAGCGTTACAGATGCTGTTAATGGGTGAAGATGTGTCCAGCCGATGAAGGAATATTGGGTCTACACTTCATCCTTCACCAACCAACACAAAGGCCAGGATCTGTTTGTCAGTTCAGTCATTAGCGCCATCAACGGCAGTGCCAACTTCTACCTGTCACCAGCTTCCAGATTAACCAGCAGGTGAAGGTGAGGAGCATCTTCTGCACGAGAATCATTAACACCGGCGTCCTACAAGGATGCGTTCTCTCCCCTCTCCTCTTTTCTCTGCACACAAATAACTTTACCTCAGTGGATCCGCCTGTTAAAATTAACTTTACAGAAACGACTTCCATCCAGGTTGGTAACGATTTGATCTACAGATTTCCTAAGAACACCACCAACATACGGTTCCTCAGAACAACTATTTCTAGGGACCAGAGTTGGTTCTCGCAGATAAGAAGGCACAGCAGATAATTCAATTCAGTTTATTTATACATGTCACAAGGCACTTTACAGAGACAATTCAGCCAGATCAACAAGCAGATTAGTTCTACGTTTTCTAAAGAAAACCAGTTGATTGCATCGACTCATTGACTCGAAGGCAATCCCTCACTACAAGCATGCTTGTAGCGACAGTGGAGAGGAAAACTGCCTTTTAATGGAAGAAACCTCCAGCAGAACCAAGCTCAGTGACAGCCACCATCTGCCGAGGCCGACTGAGGTTCAAGGAGACGGAAGCAGACGTACAGAAAGAAGCAGAGAAGTACTGATCTGTGAATACCTATGTTAGAAAATGTCATAGTAGACTATCTCTACAAAGAGCTGTCTGGGATTAAAACTGTTGAGCAAACGAGTTCTGCACTTTCTACTGCAATTCAGGAAGTTAAACCTTCCACAGGATCTGCTGGTCAGCTTCTGTACTTCTATTATTACTTTCTGCAAAGAAAGTTATGAATTTAGATGTCTGTTTGATAATTAGGAAGATCAATTTATGGACAGATTTACATTTTTTTTTTCTTTATCTAGAGCTGCGTCTAATGCCAAGGATTAATTCATTAATCCGAATACAAGATTTTTTTAACAGGGTTCTTCAACATTTGGTGGAACAGTTCCCCCCCAATCCAGAGGATGGCAGCAGTGACTGTTGACAGCTTCAGCATCAGAAGTATTATAGTGAAGACAAAAACACAATAAAATGGAGCCTTGTTGGTTTGTAAGGATTACTTGATTTTTTTTTTTTTACCAGAGGGTTGGCTCATGCTCATAAGAACAATCCATTAAAATTTGGTAATGATCCAGATCATGTGGTGTTTTTAGCGATCAGTGTAATTGATCAAAATATGGGGCACAATTTGCTGCTTGGCAGAGGTCTGAGCTCTGTGTGTTCAGGCTGCATCAGTCAGGTCTGCAGAGAAGGTCAACATGGCGAACACTACCTCCAACCAGGAACTGTACAGATGTAGCAAAATGAAAATGACAGCATCTGCAGACCTCGCATATCCTTCTTTATTTGCACAGACTTTACAAATAATTTATTCTGAAAGAATAAATGATACAAAAGAAACAAAGCTAAGCTTGAAATCTTTTTTAATGTGATATTTATTTTTTTACAAAAGCTGGAACAGAACAAATACAAGATGGAACCATAACACATTAGGAAAACGTATCAATTCATTTAAACTCTAAAAGATAGAAAAATTGCATTTCTTTTAACATCCAACTTTTAAAAATGCTTAAAAACCACAAATTTGAGCAACAGACAAACTACTGATAACATTTAATTTAAGGACAGAATGAATCCGCTGCCCTGGTTGCTGCTGGCTTTATGCTAATGTTCCCGTAGGGCTCAGGCTGACCGACAGTCACCTGTTTATCCGACACCAGATCTGCAAGAGAAAAAAAAAAACAAATTTTACTCTATATAGTTGGCAGATTTTACAATCTCTTCATGATTACTTTGTACTGAATGGTAGCTGCTGCTCTACTCACCCAACAGTTTGCTAAAAGTGCAGGCTGCAGTAAAGCGGTCAGCCTCTGGGGGCAGCAAATAATGAAAGGTGACCATCCCATATTTGAGCTGGACAGTGGTGATGGAACTGAAAATAAATGAAACAAAACAGAAAAACTAAGCTCCACACAGACAGTTAAAGCAACGCTATGAAACTTTTAACCACTAGGGGCGATAGATTTCTAACTTCCAGGTTTGGCGATGGACCACTCACATTGGTTCTATGCACCAAATGCTGACCGGAAAAATTCTTTTATAAATTTCAAATTAAGCGAATATTTACAGTGTTGTTTTGAATAAAAAAAAAACAATTTTAAGTTCAGCATGATTATTTTCTTGTTTTTACCCTCAAAGTGAAGCTTCTAAACATCTCAGAGCATTACAGGTAGTGGAAGCATTAATCAGAGAAGCTACCAAGGAAGGTGCAGAGAGGGAAGCTCGTCAGACTTTAAATCCAGCTGAGAAACTTTAAAATCTGAATGATTTTCAGAGGAAATGGCCTCTCTAGATGTGGAAAAGATTTAGGGATACCCTAAAAGACATGTTGGTTTATCAACAATAGTCCTATTGGAACAGATTTATTATTTGGGGCTCTAACTGTTTAAACATTCACAATCAACACGCCAAACGTCGATCCTGGTGGAATCCTATCAAAGCTTTGGTGTAAGGAGGCACCTCAGCAGGCCCTCTGTGTCGCTCTGAGGCATCTCCAGATTCTCCTCCATGATGGGCTCCATCGCTGGCTGGACATCCTCATGTGAAGACCTAAAGGAACACCCACAAACTCACTGACGTCTTCCTTCTTTGTCTAGCTGTCTGTCAGCTCATCGAAAACCCACCATCTGCTGACGGGAGTCAAGCCGTCGCTTCCAGCCTTTCCTTCTTTGGACACTTCAAGCATCAGATCTAACGCAGCTGTTTACACACAAAGCAGCAATGCTGTAAGGTACGCGTTGATCTGTTTGATTTGCTGAAACCTGGGTCACTCACAGGAACCCTCTGTGGTCTGAAGTCCTGATTCGCTGCTCATCTGTGAGGAAAGGTCATAGGTCAGTGAGGAAGAAGGAAGCTGAGCATGCTCAATTAAGTCAGTTTTACTAAATCCCACAAAAACTTTTAATAAACCAGCGCCATTTAATGAAAGTGTTTGCACCTCCCCACAGTTTTCTATCATCCATTACCAGCTAAGTTCACCTGTTTCACCCCAAAAAATACATCCAACCAACCTCCTCTATGCGTGACAGCCTCCTCTTCCTCTCAATCCGCAGCGTCTCCATGTCTTGCTCCGACACCCCCTCTGCTCCCTTCATCTCATTGCTCTCGTTCAGGGGGGTGATGGAGGCCTGCTGTTTCCATAGCGACAACAGGCTTGGGTGGAGGAGCGCTGCAGAGGGGTCAGGAGGAAGGTTAGGGCGGACAATTGTGCAGACTTTCGGTTGCACGCTCAGATGTCAGCTTTTTCTGATGTGGCTCTTCGCCTGAAGCTTTGAACAGCTATTTTAACGCTAACCTAGTTGTTCAAACGGATCTAGGGCGAATTATGAGAAGCTGTTCTTGTGAAAATCAATTTTTCCACCTGTTACGGCCAGAGGAACCTGGTTTAAGAAAACAGAAAAAGGACTAAGGCCTATTTGATTCCTCCGTTAAGGAACAAGTGTCCAAAATCAATACAAAAACAATTATTCAACTGTTATCATCGTTTAGACGCCCAAGTAATTACATTAAATTATAGTATTTATAGTTTATTAAATAAACATACTCCTACTGTATGGAGAACTGACTCTGCCATATATAAAAAGAAATCCAGAAATAAATAAATGCTCAATAAATAAATAAGCATACAATTAATTGCCACCAAAAATACAATAAACCTGTAGATTTGAGCGATGCAGTAAAATGCTAACCAACCAATGAGCAGAAGTTGACTCTCTAGGAAACACCCCCTCCTCATTTGCACAATGAGGCAGAAATGCAGACAGAAATGTTAAAAGGGCAGGCAGAAATAAATAGCGGCGAAGAAATAACTAGGGTAAAAAAAATACAAAGGAAGAATAAAACAGGCAAAAATATAACATGCACATTAGGGCTGCAACTAACGATTATTTTAAAAATCTATGAATCGGCCGATTATTTATTCGATTAATCGAAGAATCAGACAAAAAATATTTTTTATATTAACCTCTTTATTTCAAAATAAACATTTTAGACAGAACAAACAAGCACACAAGTACAGGTTGCTCATTAACTGTACTGGTGCAATATGAAAAATAAATGTTTGTGTTAAAACTACGCAAACTTACATGAGAAATGTAGCTGTACATCCACAAAATATAGGGTACTTTGTTTCATAAAGCACAAAAAAAAAGCCATTTTTGACCTAGGTCTCCCCATTTCAACAAATTATTTTTTTTAGACTAGAAGAGTTCTGCCTTTTAAGACAGGAAAGTATAGCAGTTAAAGTTGCTACATGAGAAAATACTTAACCATAGATAAAAAATAGCCCTGTGATTCAAATTATAAATTGTATTTGGAATAAAAATGAGAGAACTAGGGGTGTTAAAAAACACATCCTCCAAAGACAGATATTTACATGGGAATGTGGCATATAATTAATAGACATATTACTGATCTTGCTGGATTTTATTCTGCTTTACTTCCATAAATTGCAGGATCTTCTTTGCCAGAAGATTTAAACGCCTTGCCCTCATAATTTGCAAGTTAATTTATTTATAAAGAAAATATAAACGCTAATTCAAATGAAATTAAAAGTAAAATAAGTAGCCAACCTTATTACTGTCTGTAACCTACTAACAAGGTGAGGAAAGTATCAGATGAGCTACCTGAGAAACTAACGTTACGTTTCCCAACTTTAAAACGAAACAAACATGGTGGTTCCGTGCCATGTTAATTTGTTTTGACAAAAGTTGCATGTTACGACTTTTTTCGCTTTACAAAGCGCAGGCTATTTTAATTATTTTGATCAATTTGCGCCTTCAATCCCGGCGCGTTACGCCCTTCCTTTGCAGTCTGGACGCTGAGGGTAAACATCCTGCGGCTCTGACTGCAGCGCTGTGAGGGATTCCTGCGGGAGCGGGTGAACGGGGTTGGGATGGGGGAGGCGCCCCACGACAGAGTAGGAACGATACATGCTTTCACGTAAGAGTCTCCAAAAGCCGCCAGTGACACCGTACAAAGTCGCCAGATTTGTCGCTAGTCGCTTTTTTGAAAAATAGTCGCTGGAGGGGTCTGAAAAGTAGCTTAGTTGGCAACACTGCACCTGCGGCGCTGACTCGCTCTGCCGTATTTATTTTTCTTCCCCCATTTCAGTCAAGTGGCAGTGATGACGGCGGCGGCGGATGACGCATTAATCTCGCGACACAACTAATCATTGATGAAATTCGTTGCCAACGCTTTTAAAAATCGATTTTTATCGATTCGTTGTTGCAGCCCTAATGCACATAAATAAATACTTAAAAATATAAGTAATTAAAAAATAAAGTTGAAGATTATAAAGGACAAAAAATAAATAAGGTAAATATTACAAAGGCAAATAAATAAAGAAGCTAATTAAGAGTTATATACATTTACGTCTCACTGTATACTTTAATTTCTACTTACATTTATTTGTTGTATTTTTGGTGGCAATTAATTGTATGCTTATTTTTTTATTGAGCATTTATTTCTGTATTTATTTTTATATATGGCAGTCAGTCCTCCATACTACTGATCTGATTTATTTGTTAAATGCAGATGTAGTGAGATTCGAAGATTTCTTGTTTTTGTTGTTGTTTATCTGTTGTTCCAGATCATAAAAGAAAGATTTGGTCAATACTAAATGATTTAAAAAAACAAAAAAAGTCATCTTTTTAGGGACGAAAGCAAGCCTACCAACCCTGACCTTGTGTAAATAGTGAAGATTTCCTAAAGCGGTTATAAAACTGTTGGTTTCATCTTTAGCAGCTGATAGCTGGTGATTTAGCTGATTTAGCAGTTCTTTATGGTATGAAAAGTCCAGAAAGATGCATAATAGAATGTTTCTCTTCAGTAGGACGTTTCCTGCTCATCCTTTGACAAATTCTCAGGTCCATGATGTAAGAAACCTGTGGCTTGGTGTTTCAGATAGCATGCATTCACTGCTTCTCATTCTTAGACTTCAAATGCTCCTTGTTTCTTGAACTAGCAGATCTAGTTTAAGACATCATATTGGTTAATATAGCAGACAGACAAGCTGACAAAATGTACAATAAAGGAATGGTTCTAGACATAGATTTAAATTCACAGGGTTTGATATATAAAAAAAATATAAAAAAATGCAGAGATAACCTCCATAATTGCCTTGTAATGTCATGGCAATCCAGACCAAAATTGAATGAATATGCAAACTAAAATATTGAAATATTCAAAGGAAACATAGAAAATGTTTTAATGTCAACACAAGGAAACATTTATACCATAATTAAATAGATAGAAACGAGAACAATGAGGGAGAAATATTCAAAGATCTATGTACCTTTTCACCTTGGTCTTTGTCGAAAAATAAACAGTATGCAATGAAATATTTGGTTTGGATAAAATTTAGGGATTCCTTTTGGTAGAAGTTAAAGAAGGTTTGCATCACCTCTAGTGAGCTGGAAGAAATAAAATCTTAATGGTTAGACTAAAGGATTTTTTATGCTTGGAAGAGGATGATCAGCCACACATAGTTTATTCAGTAGCGATGGAAGGGCCATACTGCTGAGTGAACCAGTGTGGCGCATAAAGCACAGACTCAGAGCTTTGCACAAAAACAGCTGGAAGATCAGAGTTTGTCAGATTTCAGCATGCGCAGCACGGACAAACCTGGTTATTTTCTCCCCTGCCGCTGCTGCCATGATCCATCTGTGGTCATGCAGAATGTGTAGCGCTGCACGGCAGGTGGAGTGCGTGACCAAACAGGCCGCAGGAGTACAACCCATACTGCTTAGCTTTACCAACAGATTACAAAGGTGTATTATATTGTCCGACCAACCGCTAATTTCTATTTAGTGTCGTTGACGAAAACTCAAACCTATGACTAGTCATTTTTTAGTCATCAAAGATCCATGTTTAGCTCATCAGTTTTCGTTGTCTTCATGAAAAAAAGGAGCATAAATTAAATTATTTCATCATCGTCAACCGAAACAACACTGTCTGAGGAGAACTATCATGAGGAGAAAACATGAGCAGCATGCCGCCTTGAAAGCAGTGAAAGATGAGAAGTTGATCATGGCAATGCGTGTGTCAGATTTTTGGAGACGCTATATTGTTAAAGAGGGACATTTTAAACTTTATCAATATCTTAAGAAGACGAAATTACATGTGATTTTGCAAACATAGAAAGTAAACCTTTTCTTTAAAATTCTTCAGGTAGCACAATAATCATGAATGCCTTTGGCAGAATTCAAATGAGCAATTTTAATCTAGATTAATTCCTAGATTACAGTGAGATTAATCTAGATTTAAGAAATTAATCTATGCCCACCAGAAAAAAAACGATAAAATTAAACAATCTTCTTCTGTGTCTGATGACTTTGGAGCAGCAGATTAATAAGCTACATCATTGGTTCATCTTGTAGATGAAATCCTACGTCAGCGAACCAAACATATGTCTCAACAGGTCATTTCTGTTTTGATGCGGGACAACAACTTCTAGCCTAGTTAGCTCTCATGTTTAAAGGAACCTCAAACCACTGGAAAGCGCCACTAAAGGTCACATGACTCATTCAGCGATGGATCAGACCATCTTTAGTTACATAGGGGAGTTTCTGAGCTCACACAGAGCATGGATACAGACCAAATGCAGAAAAGCATGATGGTTTGTCTGAACTTTGACTAGACCACTAATTTCTCTTTAAGTCAATCTATCTCCTATAAATGGCTTCTATTCTGCTTTTTTATTTTTAGTTTATCCAGGTTAAAACTTGCAGTGTGTGTTTTCATGTGTTTTGAATGGGAAGATATTACTGACATCCACAGGGGGCGCTGAAGAGCTGAGCAGAGGAGGCCATCTGGGTCAGAGCAGGGAGTAATATCAGCGTCTCCATCTGACACAAAGCACAAGATATCATCTCCAGATTTATTTATTTTTTTAACACACAAAAGGGTTGAAAGTAAGAAGTAAATCAAAGCTCCTTGAAAGAATGAAAAGAGCAGAAGAAAAAAAAGACACCCAGAAATCAATGAGCTCTACTTCAGAGGAAGGAAAGCGAAGCTTAATTAACTGAGACCCTGGAGAATCCGATAGACAGACCCTGATTACACTGGAGCGGTAACTCAGGATCCAGCTATCTATTTCAGAGAGCATCAGCGGATATACATGCAGCTGATGAAGTCTAACAAATACATTTACAGAATCACACTTCTAGATTTTACAGCATTTTTAAACCTTATGGGTGTTTGGCAGTTCTTATTCATTATGCTCCAGAAACTATAAAGCAAACACAATCCTGCCTCCTGATTCCACCATGAAAGAAACAGCAGATTTACTGCGTTATTCTGTACATTGGCTGACAGGTTTAAAATGTGCTGCAAAAAATGAAACAAGCTGCAAACACGTGTGTCATGCAAACTCCAAAGCACAGCAACGCAAAAAAACAATTACAACAGAAAAATGCTGCAATAGCTAAAGATGGAAGCAAAAACCTGCAATCAAAAAGACAAATGCAGAAAAAAAATGCAGCCAACACAAAATTCCTCAGTCAGAGAATGAAAATGATGCAAACAGCAGCAAACTCACAACACAAAATCAAAGTCCTCCAGACCACAAGAGGGAGTCAAATGAACAAATAATATCAGACCAGAATGTTATATATAAAGAAATGATTATAATACTGTTAGACTCTGGCTGTGTCCGAACGTCCGCCCTAATCACTAAATCCCTCAATAACTATATAGAGCGGGGACTATTTATTGAACACCGTAAACTTAATGTTCACACAGATGATCACTACTTTTTGCTCCCCATTGATCACTTGACTCCGCCTCCCTGCATCTAATTTGTCGCTCCTGTCGGGTAGCGTCGGCCTACGGCAACAACGTACCGATGTGACGAATCCTATAATGCTATGTGAGGAGAGCTCTCCTTGCAGAGCATTGTGGGATATATCTCGTCTAGTGGCCATGGATGATCACTATTTTTAAAGGTGCAATTTGGGAAATTTTGAGTCCACTACTTTTTCATCCATTAGACGATCGAACACTCTTTTAAAATGGCCTAATCACTACAGAGTGATTAGGGCGGACATTCGGACACAGTCTATGTGTTTGAGAGTGAAATTTAAAATAATAAACATCTCCTTTCTTCCTGGAACTTCCTTGTAAAAAAAGGAAGTTGGAGGAAGGGATAAAAGTTTGACTTCCTGTTTGTATGAAGGGTCTGGTCTGATATGCTTTGTTCCTTTTGAATTCAAAGAAATTGAGCAGGACATGTTTCTAGAGAGTGAAGAGGTTTCTCTGGTCCTCTTCAGTGAAGGATCAAAGTTGATCATTTAGAAGAGGTCTAAGGAACTCAGGAGGAGTTATTTAAAAGCCTTTATTGGTACATGGCTGATGTGATTTAAAAACATGCCAACATGGTTCAGCCTGAGAGGCCTTCGGCTTAACTTTACTCTTCATAGTTTGCTAATTATTATTTTTTTTGTCCTGAGTGCCTCAGATGTCTTCTGTGGTTTGTTCCTTGTTTGGCTCCCTCTAGTGTTCTGAGGCACTTCCGTTTCATGTGGGGACTGGTTTGTTTCCCCCCCCCACAATTTGCATCATTTCTCTTTATGATTGCAGTATTCTATTTGTGGCTGCTGCATTTCTGTTTGCATTTGTTCTGTATATTATAGAGCTTTACTTCTTTTTTATTGATTGTAGTATTTTACGTTTGTATCTTTGCTTGTTTTTGTATCTCCGCTTCTTTCTCCTTGAACCCCAGTCGGCCTCAGCAGATGGCCGCTCACACTGAGCCTGGTTCTGTTGGAGGTTTCTCTCTGATAAACAGAGATGGCAAAAGTACTCACTCTCTGTACTTGAGTAAAAGTACAGATACTTGTGTTAAAAAAATACTCTGGTAAAAGTGGAAGTACTGATTAAACTTCTTTACTCAAGTAAAAGTAACAAAGTACAGGCTTGTAAATTTACTTAAAGTATAAAAGTAAAAGTAGAAACCACTTTTTTCATGCCGTTGCCTACATTTTAAATGGATGTCTGCCAATAGGACTAGATCTCCGTTGTGTTCATTTTCAATCATCTCGTCGTCCATACTACTATGCTAACGCCACCGCCACCAAGCTTCAATGATTTGCAGCGAATGAATACCGCAGAAGCTGTCGATTCATCTTGTAGTGGTGCGTCAAATGCAACGTAGATTCCCATCCAATTAGATTGAATTTGGTATTGATGACGTGAAAAATAATAACGGTAACTCCATTGAAATGATTCAAAACTAAAGTAACAAGCCAATTTTTTAAAATGTAAGGAGTAGAAAGTACAGATATTTGTGTAAAAATGTAAGTAGAAGTAAAAAGTCGCCATAAAAATAAGTAGTAAAGTAAAGTAAAAATATCAGAAAAATCTACTTGAGTACAGTAATGAAGTATTTGTACTTCGTTACTTCCCATCTCTGCTGTTAAAAGGGAGTTTTTTCTCTCCACTGTTGCTACAAGCATGCTTAGAGTGAGGGATTGCCCTCAGGTCACTGCAATCAACTGGTTTTCCTTAGGTAGGAAAAAGTTGAATCAATTTGACTGGATGATCTGGTGAACTGTAGAGTGTCTTGAGATGACGTGTTGTGAATTGGCGCTATAGAAATAAATTGAATTAAATTATTCCTTTGCATTGTTTTTTGTGCCTGTGTGTTCTGTGTTCACAGGTTTTGCAGCTTGTTTCGTCTTTAACTGCATGTTTGCACCTTCTGTCATCCAAATCAGCCTGTAACGCACCCCGGCATTTCAAATTTATAAATAAATAATTTTACTGTTTCTATGTAACGTACCATGTTCTTAGTTTCAATCAGGGGGTTTTCAATCTGTTTCTGCATTTCTTTGTCTGAGATCTGGACCTCAGGGTCCACAAAGACCAGCTGCCGCCGGCGCCTCCCGCTTTGCTTCCTCGGAGGACGATCAGCCACCTGATGGAAGAAAAAAAACAACCTCTAAAGCCCAATGCTGTAAAAATGACACACCCTGACATGCTTCCTATTGTCTCCTCAAAAAAAGTAAAGGCTTCTGTTGCAGTCAGAACCTGTCGGTCAGCATTGCCTCCTGCATCTTGGAATTTCATGTTTTTATTTTTAGACATGTAAGGCTTCAGTAGATAGGCTGATTGGGAATCCTGCCTGACCTCCTCACAGAGACTCTCTTGTAGACTCTCCGATGGCATGGCTACACACTCCGGCGTCCTCTCATCGGCTATGGTTGCCAGAGGAACCTCCACAGATCCCCCCGCCTCCTGGTCCAGCATCCACATGCTGTCCTGCTCCGTCCCCAGCATCGTCTCCTTCAGCCTGGAAACAGAAACACACATGAGGAGACGGCTCATATGGACCGACTTCCCTCTTCAGTTTGAACCTGGCTCACTGGAGGTCGCAGGAAGATGCCACTTGATCCCTGGTCCTATCATTAGCCCCCTCTTCCTCCTCCTCTTCTGTTAAACAGATGAAAAAAAAAAAAAAAAAAAACGGAAAAAAGGAAAATTAAAAGCAATATAGTTGCTTTACTTAGTTCATAGGGAGATCAGAGTTTAAAATTAAACAGCTACCTTAAAGCTGATTGGAGCAACTTTAGTTTTATTAAATTATTCCTTCCTTTTAGATGTTTTAAAAAAACAAACATGAAAGCACAGATGAGTTTGTTTATGTTGCTGCAACCGTACAGAAAGCACCTTTATGTTCCCTAATAAACATTATTGTGCATAGATAAGACCTTAAATTAAGCTCTACTGAGAAAAGGAACCAATGGAAGTGAAGTAACAGGGTTAGAGGCTCCGAGATTGCAGGTTTTGGATCCCGATCTATAAAAAGCCTGAAAATTTAGGCCGAAATAGATTTTTTTTTTATTTTTATAATTCACAGGATCACAAAACACTTTCAAACTTTCACTCGTATCTTCCTGAAAGACATTAATCCGTCCCAGAAGTGGGGAGTAACTAGTTACATTTATTTGAGTAAATTCTAGAATTAAATGTAATTTTAGGAGATTTCTTTATTGTACATTTTATTTTTACTTGAGTAATATTCTCCAGAGAATTTCTGCTCTTACTTGAGTGAAAGTGTGGTTACTTAACTTAGCAACAAGTAGTATACTTGAAGTATACTAAATTGGGACATTTCTAAGTTTACTAAAGTATACTTTAGTAAACTCTGCTAATTACTCAGTGTTATTAACTTTAAATTAAAACAGCGGTTTCGTAACTCAAGTGTTTCCCCTTTTTAACAGCTGAACAAAGAAAAGTAAATTGCAATAAACTAAATCTAGCAATAACTTAACCCACAACCGCCTTTAAATCAATGAATCAACATCCTCAAAGGGTAAATATTTTAGCTATAGCTTTTAATATGTAACATTGTATTGATAGCAAAGTCCATCATTGCTATCAATACAATTTTTTAAACCTGTAAAAGTTCATTTCTTTCTAAATCTCCCCATGAAATTACATGCAATCTCCTTTAGAGGGCGTAACCCCCACTTAGAGAAACATATTTGAGCTACTTTATTGGTAGATAATCAGCAGCAGTTAATTAGTCAGGCTACAGTCAGATCAATGGCTTTAGTTTTTGTCAACTTTCTATCTTGTTTTTTTTTTACCTCTATCATACGTCCACTGGCTCAGAGATACACGGTATTTTATTAAACTTGAAAATCCGTCTACTTTTGTGGAGCCCCTTATTGAAAGTCCTTAGAAAGATTAATTTACCTAATATCCCAGACTGATGAGGGGAAATGTATGTAGCTGTTATGTATTATTCTTATCAATATCTTTTTTTTTGCTCTTATTTTATCTTCTGTCTTGATTTTAGTTTGTCTGACACATAAACAGCAGTGTCCCATGACACCTGGGAAAACTTTTTTTTGAGTACCCATAGGGACTGTGGAAAACATTAACATGGTTTTAATACTGTGGTTCTTTTTACTTTAATTATTTGTCTTTTGATATCTGTTTCTTTCCACCTCTCATTATGTTCACCTGGCTTGATCCTTTTTTGTATTCTGTATATGTGGGTATATTGGGGGTTGTTCTAGCCCAATTATGTTTATATGTTAAAGGTACATTGTTATCTATATAACTTTATATGTCTTTATATTGTACCACATGTTAAAACATAAATAAACTTTGGAAAAAAAAATAACTTTCTATCTTTAGCACTAATTGTATAAGGAAAGGAAAGAGTGAAGTCGCCTCTCTTCAACCATCTGTGTGTCAGTTTGCAGCAGAAAGTCAGGAAAAGACCTCAGGCTCTTCAAAATATGGAACTTAGCTTACATAAAAAACTACGATGAGACGTTCTAGCGCTTTTAAATCAAAGCTTTGGACTTTGGGGTTATTTTTTAGCCAGAACACTAAAGATGGGTTGCTAATTGTGTGCATGTTTATAAGGATAATCGATTTAATCCATCTTTAGTTGTATACTGCAAATTCTGTTTTTCTATAGGAAGTTTTAAAGCTGAGTAAAATGTAGAAGTAGTAAAAAGTTAAAGAAAAGGACAAAAAAAGCTGCTTGTGAACAAGGCCAAAAATCTACCTGTAACAAAACAGTAATCAAGCATGTTTTCCAAGGCAACACCTGCGATAAAAGCAGGTTTTCTTTTAGATTCCAGTGAAACGAAGCACCAGAAACAACCTGAAGGATCAATAACCGTCTGACTTCTTAAAAGAAATAGTATTTCACAGCAGCTTCGATCGTCTCTGCCTGACGGACGCAAACCTCGTCTGAAGTGATCCGGCTGATCCATCAGCAGCTGGATTTCTCTAGCCGTGACCTCAGGAAGGTCAGGTCCTGCAAAGTCCTGCCACAAAAAAACCAAAAAACAATAAAGATTAAAACGTGATAATACGTCACCATGTGTTTCCTGCAAAAATAAAGCTGGAGGAAAGGCAGGAACAACATGTCAGTTTGAGTGCAGCCTGATTTAATTAAGTCAGATCTCATTATGGCAAAATGGACTTCATCAGCTGAGGACGCTTCAGGAGGAACATTATCTGCCTCTGAGTGACAGAATGAGGAGGCAGAGCTGAGGTACCACCATCTACAGTCTGTTAATCACAGCATCCTGATCTGCCTGCTGTTACGCACCGCAGAGGCCAAACTGACGCCCCATTAAATGTATTTAAAGTTTGCCATCAATTTCCCTGCATGAAATGAATCCTTATGTCCTAAACTGAACATGATGTGAAGGACATTTCCCGTCATGGGATAACACAGCGAGCATCTATACGCGTTAAACGTGGACGTCTGATTCATGGGGACGCCTGCTGCCTTTAAAAATGATGACTGGGGTTGTTCCTGAAGCCGAACCCTGACAGAGTGTTTACCTCAGCAGCGTTGATGACAAACTGCTCCTTCTCTGTTAGCGTGATGGCGGCCGCAGGCAGGCTGAGATCTAGTTAGGGACAAGCAGAACCATGAGGTCCGAAAACAAAACAGAGCTGTCACACAGGAAGGGGGATGATGCATGAATCAGCTCTGGTAGTGAAAAGAGATGTTGTTATCGGATGTTGGCGGCATGCAGACTAATTTATAGGCCAAACATATGCACCACCAGTTATAGCTCATCTGAAGCCCACTCTACAAACTGAAATAACCTTTTTCTTTTTAAGCTATACATTGAAAATTCAGCAGAAGGCAACAATTTAACACAGGAAAATAAATTCAATTCCTCTTGGTGCAGCTCTAAGGGTTGAGATGACCATGGAAACCATACAAATCGTCTCTGATTCCTGTGTTGATTTGGTCGCATGTCTGCTTTTAAATTAAAAGGTACTCTAGTATGTTTTCCAGACTTTTTAATGGAGAAACAAGCCCACAGCATCATACCGCAGCCAAATAGTCCGAGTGCCTCGGCAGACGCCTCTATTTTCCAGATAAGGAGTCTAACTATGACACCTGTTGCTGTCCAGCAGCGAGTTTAGTTTCTTTTTTAATCTGAACGACCTTCCTCCTAACTGCACCTGGTGCCAACATAGATATAATATATAAAATAAACAATAATCCTGGTTAATATATAATTTTGTAAAATTTTTCACTATATCAGGGTTTATACAGGAAACTCTAATTTAATGCTCTTTTAATGCTCTTAGAAATAATTTTAATGCCATCAACAAGTAACTATGACTCCCTTATATATATTTGTATATATATTTATATGCATATATATATATATATATACATTTATATATATATATAATACGTGGCGAAATCCTTTGTCATCTTTACCGTCGGCAGGCTGCAGCCATGTCCCGAATTCCTTGTTTTCCATCCACTTTTGTTGAAATCTTTTATATTCTCTTGCCTTTTCTCCGCCTCGAGCTTCATTTCCGAACCTAAGGCTTTACGATGAAACCGGAGGCAGATCCGTGCAAACACATGTAACCAGTTATATCTGACGAAATTGATTTTATTAACGTTTTTTTTCTTTTATAAAGCATTTTAAATGCCACAACAACCATATTTAATTAATTTTAATGCCAATTAAGGCCTTAATTCAAAAAAATAATAATTTAATGACTTTTAATGACCTGTGGAAACCCTGTATATATATGTACATTTTTTTCTCTGTAGATCGATCTAATTTTTTTTAACGTTTTTACAGCACTAGTGGCTCGTTTTTTGGACAGTAGGCTGACAGGAAAGGGGGTATAAGAAGGACCACTGGCCGGTTACGAACCCGGGTAGGCCGTGTCGAGGACTAAGGCCTCCGTACATGTGTCGTGCGCACTTACCACTGCGACACCTGCACGCCCAGAACCCATTTTTGTATAAAGTAAAATATTAACTTTATACCACAAAATTGTCCAGTTATCATCACTAGAAGATGTTTTAGCAGCAGCAGTAGGTGGCATCTCTGATTTTGTATAAAACAATTATTTCCAAACATTTTTCTTTGAAATATCTTTGGATTCAAAGGTACATTTTTAACTTTGAATACTATTTTGCTACTGCAATAATAGATTAAATTATATCTAGTTTTAACAGATCTATCATTTGCAGGTCAGAAAGTGTTTCTTTGAGATGAACTTAGGTCAGTTGTAGCTCTACATTGAAAGAAAATCTAATCTAAGTAAAATTGTAAAATTGTTTTAAATAAGTGATTCGTTTAAATGGGCAGGTAAGTGAGAATAAAAATATTTTCATTTAAAATAGGAAAATTATCTTATTTAAGGGTGAAAATACTAATTCCATTGGAAAATTATCTTATTTAATTACTCAATTAAGCATAAACACAATCTTTTAAAGAAATGTTTATCATTTTTAGATCATTTTTGCAGTGTAGTCTCAGCTAAATCGCCTCATGTCTCCCTGACTGTCTGAGATAAAAGGTAAAACTCACCTTCATGATTCAGTTTGATGTTGGGGCTGCAAACCAAGGAATGCTGCAAACTTTCATACTCAAACTCTGCCTGCATAAATGAATAAAAAACAGTTGTGTATCAAATATAAATCAGAAGCGGTTTGTACAATTGAACAACCTTACTTAATGAAGCTCAGCCTCTAAAACCATGCTGAGGTTTTATTCTAGGACACAGATCGCCGCATTGATCATCTAATCAGCATCTTTGCTCTAAACACAACAGTTTGGGTCAAAGATGTTTTCAGTCTGACTTAAAATCAGAGAGTTGATTCTGGTTGCAGTTCATGTTCCCCTAAAATCAAAGTCAGCTCAGGTCTTTGAAGCTCTGTGCTGTTTACATGGTGGAGTGTTGAATACTGAGGTAGTGACTGTTTTTCTGAAAGATTACAAGAAAAAAAGGACAAAGTTCAGCCATGACTCCACCTTTACACCTTATACTGAGTAGGAGCAGTAACTGGCTGCACTATGGGCTCTATGGGTGCGGCCATAGTGCACACAGGGCATGGGAAAGAGAGAGTGAGAATATTCTAGATGTGTTCCTGCAGCATCTGAATGGATTTCAGTTCTGTATTCAGAGCTGCAAGTTTTAGGAACAACTAAAGTTTTGGTTTCTGTTGCTTTTATTACATAACATTCTGAACACAAACAAATTCCCTTTTGAAGAGGTTTCTGAGTTTATTCCCAAGGTATAATGGGATACAGTCAGGTTATGACTGTATTCAGATTTAGGGAACAAACTTTTAACTAGAGTTACAAAAAAAACTGGTTCATCTTCGTAAGATATCTTCCCACCAGGGTTAGAATAGAATATACCCCTCATGTTGTCATGGTTCCCAAATGTGCAGTGCATAGTAGTCGACTTAGACAAACTTTATTGTCATTTTGTACACAGGATGTATAACAAAATGAAATTTCGTTCAGTACGGTTCTGAAGGCATTAACATTTCTTAAAGTGCAGCAGTGATCAAATACAAACACAATACTGAGATATGATTTACAGTTTTCCAACATTCAGCGCTTTTTTTTTTCTTTTTTGTTTAAACATTCAGCAGTCTAATGGCAGTGGGGAAGAAACTGGACCTGCATCGGAGGCTTCCCAGAGGGCAGTGGGGAGAAGAGGCTTCCAAGCATCTGATGCAGGTCCAGCAGATTCCAGAACAGCTTCTTCCCCACTGCCATTAGAAAGAATCAATACACAAAAAAAAGTAATAAAAACATTTAAAAATAACATACAACAGGGTTAATGCAGGAATGAATAACTCAAATTTAATGCTCTTTTAACCCTCTTAGAAATAATTTTAATGCCACCAACAGGTACCTGTCGACAGGCTGCAGCCATGTCCCGAATTCCTCCGCCCCCCCGTTCTCTAGCTTCTTATCTGAACATACAGCTTTGCGATGAACCGGAAGCAGTTCCACGCAAATATATCGTGAAAAAATATATCTGACGAAATTGTTTTTATAAACGTTTTTTTTAAATAAAGCATTTTAAATGCCACAATAAACACATTCAATGAATTTTAATGCCAATTAAGGCCTTAATTTAAAAAAAAAGATTAATGACTTTTAATGGTTTTTAAAGCTGAAGTCTGTAAGTTTTTAAAAATCACTTTTTTGTCATATTGGCTAAAACTGTCCCTATGCCCAGACAGCAGTATATGTGATATGTAACCTGTGAAAAAAGCTGCTTCAATTGGTCCCGCATACTGCCTGTATTTCAATCTGGAAAGAATATTTCGGGACGAGACAAAATAACCAATCACAGCCAGAGGAGCGTCTGATGGAGTGTCAATCACAGCTCACACACGCTGAATCCCGCCCCCTCCCTCTCACCGCTGATCCCGCCGCTGCCGCCCGGCTGCAGCAGTCAGGAGGACGGGCGTGGAAGTCATGGCGGAGCGACAGCCACCAGCGAAAGAGAAACTGCCCTTACTGCCCCTGCCGACAACTGCTTACACGGCAAAGACTTCAAAAAAGAAGATGTCAATGGAAGAGCTGCCACGTATGCTGCTTGGACGCTTCTGGTCGCATGCGGTAGCCGCGCAGATGCTGTGAGAGGGGTGGAGCTTGGAGGTGGGGCATGAGTGAAGCAGAGAGGGTGGGGGAGTGGCGTGAAACCTGTTTTTCTTCAAATTTTCAGTCGAAGTCTGCTCTCTTCTCAATGTTACAGACTGCAGCTTTAATGACCCGTGGAAACCCTGTACAATACTGAAACAGCAAGTACACTTTCCATTTCTCCCTTACAGAATTTGAAATTTTGAATAGGGATGCACAATATAGTCGGCCCCCTATCGGTATTGGCCTGTATCGGCCTTAAAACTGAATATCGGACATCGGCCACCCCACCGATATTTAGCCCGATATTTGATCAGCTTCTGAGTTTCTAAAGTCTAAAAAAAATACTACTTCTTCTTCTTCCTCAAAAACGTCTTTTTTACAAACTTAAAAACTTCTAAAGACGAGGGAAAAAATATTGGTACATTAAAATATCACAATATCTTCATATGCTTATATATTGCTATGTTTAAAAACACCATATCAATCTCTTTTACTAATGAAATATTGCTATATGTTATCGTTATGCTACGAAATCCCCCAAAAATTCACAAAATTTTGCCATATTTTTATATGTTGATATATTGACGCGGTATCGATCTATTTTACTAACAAAATCTCACAAGAATTTGCAAAATATCACGAGTTTGTAACAAAACGATGAAATTTCACGAGATTGAAAGTAAAATAGATCCATTCCGCATTTTTAAAAATCTATTTGATATTAGCGTATGAAAATATATTTGAGTACATTATTTTTCAAAGTGTCGGAAATGGATAACAAAACTGCTATTTTCAATGACTACTTATTTTTGTCCAGCTTTAACATCGGTATCGATATCGGTTATCGTCTACATGAGTTTTAAAATATCGGCATATCGGCCAAAATCCCAATATCGTGCATCTCTAATTTTGATGGAGGTGGGTATAAAGGGGCATTTAAAGCGGTTTGGTTTCTGGGATTCTGAACCTTCTGCCAGAAGCCAGGAGCTCATACTCCTTATGAAGGATGTGGGACGGGTCCAGCAGTACAGAGGGCTCATAGATGGACTGAAGGCAGAGCTTTTCATTTCTCCCCATCACCTTCAGCAGTCTGTATCAGGAGCTGCAATTTTGATTTGGACTGTATGGAGATACTGCCGACCCACGCCATCATCCAGAACCCGATGACGCTCTCCATCACTGCATGATAAAATAATGGTTACTGTTTTTATCTACATCCATTTTTCCATCATTCTGACCCTGCAGAGAAGCATCTCCACACCATAACGCTGCCACCACCTGGTATCTACATTGTTCTCTCCCAGGTTAAATAGACGCCCCTGTCTATGTAGATTAGATCTATTTCTGGTTGATGGATTGAGATTGCTGCTCCGTCCTCCATCTTCATGTTGCTGTTTGATCAATTATTTTCTTCTAAATCCTTTAAACTCTTAAAGCTACAGTGTGTAATTTTCAGCGACATCTAACGTCCAGACTGCAGACCGCAGCAACATGAACATCTCCCCCCCACCGCTTCTCCCCCCCAACAGTACGGCGAGCGTTACGGGACAAAATGTCTTCCAAGACGTCCGCATCACCTACCTTCTCAAGTGATGAGGTTTGTTTACATAGATAATTTTAATACTGCCATCTATTGTTCAGTACCGTCTCAGTTCATCTCTCTCAACTTGCCGTAGATACTTTCGAGCGTAATGGGCGATCTCGCAATCGCTAGTTTGTTGGCTCTGCGCTGCCTCAGCGCAAAGATGTCTGCCTCCATGGCTGCGAGACCCGCTCCTATGTAATTATAAATAACAAATTCTAAGGCAACGCAAATATTAAGGTTAAGAGGCTGAGCTTGTAGATGATGATAAATAACATAGTTATGTATAATATATTACATTTCTGACTGTATATCCCTGTAATTATTACACACTGTAGCTTTAACAGAAAATCTGAATAAACACAGAGAATAACAAAAAAAGGCAGGTCAAGAGTGGAGGGGGGTTGATACACGTGCAGGTCACACTTTTCAGATCTTTTATTTGAAAAATGTTCTATTACCCCTTATTTATGTCTATTATTTATGTTATAATGTAGTTGAAGGGTGTGAAAACTATCCGAATGCAAACGTAAAGCTCTCACCTCCACCCAACCTGCCAGTATTTACACACTAAACATTCGTCGGAGGAGCAACTGAGTGTTTATTCTGTATGCTTCGTTACAACCAGAGCAAACTGGCTCTGTAAAATAGCATAAACATTAGTGCTGTGTGTTTTTGAACGTACCACCACCAGCTTATCAGGGCTGGGCAGCTGGTGGGATGCCATCCGACCAAAGAAAGGGTCCTGAGCTCCCTCAGCTTTTTCCATCAGGTTCAGGTCATCAGGAACATCCAGAGCCATCCTGTCAGAAAACAGACATTTATCTCCCTGCTGCGTTTTTCCAGACAGCAGGTTTTAATGGATCCACGACACAATAAGGAGTGCGTGGTGTAAAATTCACCATTTGGAAATGAAACGGATGAGTTATGTGAGGCAGTCGTGAAGGATCACATGCTGCCTCGGTTCCATACTGCGGCTCATAAAATATTTATGGAGTATCTCGCACGAGGAGCTCAGATCATTCATCACCACCTTAGCAAAACACTCCAAGTCTGCTCTTTACTTCCTCCTGTGGGCCCACGGTTGGCGTTTACCTGTCAGATTCAGCTAGGTCGATTTGAGCACGTTGCTTAGAGCGGAGCCAGCGGCCGATACATTGCTGAACCTCCTCTGGAAAACCACAAACATAAAGGTTACAGGTTTCATAAGCGTCATATTGGCTCATGCTTTCATCATATCAGGGTGAGAGAGACGGTGTGATGGCAGCACGGTGTACGTTTCACACCAGAGAAGGATTTCCTGATACGAAAACCTGCATTTCCTCACAAATCAATTAAAGGTAACTGAAAGGATGAGTAAAGGTGAGCAGCGCAGATTTGATCTCACCCAGCAGGAAGCTGCACTGCTTGTGGTAGACGACGACCACGCCGTACTGCAGCTGAGACGACAGGTAGAGGGAGAAGCGAGGCCTGGGCTGGTGGGGCTGAGGGGGGGGGACCTGTCCCAGGACATAGTCCAAGATGTCGCTGCTGTAAACGACAAACACAAGAAGAGAGAAATGATTTCCTACACTAAATACAAAGACTCTCAATTTGTTCATGGTTTTCTCATTTTACAAACAAAACATTCAATATATTTCATTGGGGTTTAATGTAATAAACCAACACAAAGTATTTGTAAAGGATTTCTGTTCGTTGGAGTTTTAAAAAGTACAAATGTGTGAATTCCTTTAGACGATTGTGGATATTTGTAAGAAAAAACAAAAACAATGCAGACAGATGGCAACTATTGGCTCAGATAGGTGATTACATAGACATTATGTACAGGGCCGCCATCTTGGGTCAGACCATAGTTCAGACAGCTGCTGTCTGAATGAATAGGAGGCGCCTTTAATCTCAGTTTAATCACATGTAAGACAAGTTAAAGATAATATTACAATAATCTCTTACATGATAAAACCCCTTAAAAGAACAAAACTAATTTTAAAATGACCTTTCAGTTAGATTACACATATTTATTCTTATTAAAAACTAATTAAACTGAACTGAAACTGGATGTAATATATAAAGCTATATATTTTGCAATTAGATATTAATAGAAGCAATATTAATATATTATAACACTATATTTATAGTATATTATTATTATTCAGTATTTTAATGGATTGATATATAGAAGAATCTTAGTTGTAATGTGATTTACAAAGAGAGTAAAATTATCAAGTATTTTTTTATGTTAATTCTTGTTTATTTTTGTAATTTTCAAGACTTTTTTTTTATCAAATCGTATTGAATGGTAAATTTATGTTGTCTCTAACTAAATGTTTTTTTTTAAGTTTGTCTAAACTTCTTCCAAAACTCTTTTTCAAACTATTATATATATATATATATATATATTCCATCCATCCAGCAATGAAAAATGATAAATACAGACTATATGCTGGAAATCTGTGTTTAATGACTGACTTTTATTTCTGTCAGGCTTAGGTGACATAAGATGGAAAAAGACTGTTTATTTATTTATTTTGCAATTTTGTAAACAACATATGTAGATTAAACTGGATGTTAGAACCTTGAAATGGTTATATGAGCTGTTTTAACCGAGAAATGGATCAGAAGCGTAGTGAAAATACCGGTAATCAGATCCACCTGTCTGGATGCAATGCGCGCTCCCGACACAGGGGGAACCTTTTTTACAGGGGAACAGAAATTCGCACAACACCGGCTGGATGCGGCGCCTGACAGAATCAGAATGTCTAAAGTCATACAGCAGGGTTAGCCTCAATTAATGTGTATTTTTTCTGAACAGCAGCTTGGTCTAAACTAAGATGGCCGCTCCGACGGGTAATCATGGGATTGTTTTATAGTTTGTATTATTAAAATATATTTTTTGAAGTTTCATTCTTACCATGTCAGCTTCACATTTACACCCAGACAGTCCCTGCGAGAAACACGGTTGCGTGAGGTAGCTGCTAACCTGATAGCCAAAACATATTCAGCATTTCAAAACAACACACCACAAAAATAAACGATTAATCATCAAAGAGATCACAAATAATTTCAAGAAAATCAAAAGCCGCCATTATTCTTGTGAGCTCAATATTTTCCTATCTTTAATTTTGTTACAAGTTAACAATCAGAGTTGTTTAACTTACCAAATTGTTGAAAAACATCCAGAATGGCGATGGAGAACGTTTGGGTAGTAAAACATATTGTAAGAAATTAACTTTCCAAATCAAAAGAGTTACCGATAATGATTGTTTTTTTGAAAAGGGGGATTTTACGCGCTGAATATTTACTCGCGAACGGGTCGGAACCGACCAATCAGATCACTGGATGGAGTCTGTTTGAAAATAAACAATAGTGGTGCGTTCAGTAAAACAGGAAATTAGAATGTTTACTTTTTCTTCAATTTTTTTTTTAAAGAACAGCTCAGGATGTGATAAAAATAAAGCTTCACTCCTATTTTTATTTGTTTTTGAACATTTGTACCTTACTATGGTACATGCTACATATGGTAGGCTACTGAATTTAGAAACTGACGACTTATTAAAGACAGACTTAAAGAGGAGACATGTTCAAAAGCTACTTTAAGATAAACGTTATCGTTTATTTTACGTTTTTGAAAGATGAGTAAACAAAATATAATGTTAAAGTTTTTTAAAAGATAAACTGGTTAACAGAAAAAAACACATGTAGCAGACTTCAGGTTTCCTCTGCTTGAAAGAAAATGATATTAAGCACTGTATTTCTATACTGTTCGAGGACACTGAGCCTCAATGCACAATATTAGTGAGGGATTGATGTTTGTACATTTTAGAGGGAGCTAATGAATGCTTTCCCAGAACATCCATGCATTGTCTTCAGGAGATATAAACTCTTCCAGGACTATTTCATATTTTTTCTAATGTGCTCTAATGATCCCAATCTAAACATTTTATAGGAAAATTGTTATAATTTTACTTTTTTGTTGTTGAATGACTTGTCATATCCACCTACTTTTGACCCCTTTCAACAAGCGGTGGGTGAAGTACACAACTGTAGTACTCAAGTAAAAGTACTGGTACTTATAATCAAATCCTACTCAACTACAAGAAAAGTTGCTCAATCAAAAATCTACTTAAGTTAAAGTACTGAAATACTCATGTTTAAAGTGACTCTGATGTTTAAAAATATTTAAATATTTGCAAGTACAAATTAAATTTTTGGTAGTAATTTTACAGAATCTTGTACCTTTCTGAAATCACCGGATGTATTGACACATAGAACCACTGACCTACAAATCCTACACCACCTGTAAAGAACTTCAGCATAAAAATGCCACAAAAATAAGGACAAATAGTTGGATTATTATTTCTATTTGGCTCGGAGCTCGTCTGCCCGGGTGTGTGTTTCCTGGACGGGGCCGCCTTTTACAGCTGCTTTTTGTATCTCTGCTTCTGTCTCCTTGAACCCCAGTCGGCCTTGGCAGATGGTCGCTCACACTGACCCTGGTTCTGCTGGAGGTTTCTTCCTGTTAAAAGGGAGTTTTTCCTCTCCTCTGTCGCTACAAGCATGCTTAGTGTGAGGGATTGCATTTGAGTCAATGATTCAATGCAATCAACTGGTTTTCCTTAGATAGAAAACTTTGAATCAATTTGACTGTATGATCTGGTGAACTGTAAAGTGCCTTGAGATGACATTTGTTGTGATTTGGTGCTATATAAATAAACTGAATTGAATTGAATCGTGCCGAACCACTTGGCAGCATTGTAACAACTCAACCTTAATAAAATTTTTAATAGGACAAATAATATCTGGCCTGAGTTTTTCACATTTGTGGAATGTTAATCTCTAAAACTGATTTCAAAATTCAGTCCCTTAGGGCTGGTATCTTGCATGTTTTTGTTATTTACCCTGGAGGTAGTTACTACCTCCTCTACATGTCAAAGTTATGCATATGCTTACTAATGAGCTGCCATTTAACCCAGATGTGTTTAAAAGGAGAGATGGCTAAATGATCCAGGATATCTCTTCTTAAGAAAGAACTTTTAGTAACTTAGTGTGGCTAATTGCATTTCAAGTAAGAAAAGCAGCAACAGCAGAACACAAAGCTAAGCTTAGCCAAAAGGAATGAGTAATAATTACCAGCCTTGGAATTTAGTGGAGTGAAAATAACTGTTAGAGTATAGATACTGAAAAAATGTACTTAAGTACAGTAATCAAGTAAATTTACTGTGTTTCTTTCCATCACTGCCTTTAGCTAAAGAAAAGTTGTTTCTTTTGGCAAATAACTGGTATTTTTCAAATGCATTCAATCAATTTATGACTTGTTTACAAAAACATTAATCTAGAGGCTTTTTAAGAGACAAACAGCTTTAGATATTTTGCAATGTTTTTTTTTTATTAGAAAAAATAATTGTCTTAGATTTGTTGGAAAAAGTTGTGTGGAAAAGTATTAACTCACTTACAGCTTTGCATTTTCCTTGTTCCAGATTGTCTAACAACCTTTAATATCAGACAAAAAAACAACAAATAAAGATTTATTTATTAAAGGAAAGAAAATCTATCTGAACCCTGTACCAAAAGCAACACCTCTTGCACTGATCTTCAAAACTAAAACAAAAAACAAACAGCAGGTTCCCCTTGCTGCAGTTAAGGTCAGTGTTTATGTTTCAACACAGAAACTGGGCAAGAAGGAAATCAAGTAGGAAAGTTCCACAACCATAAACATAAAAGCTCTTTTCCCAAATGTAAGACAGCATAATTAGATTTAAAAACCCCTTTAAAGAAAAAACAATACACAACTAAATGGGAACTTAGTGTGTGCCGTTATATTTGGCAAACAGCTTGCTAAATAGAGAATCCTGTGCCATGCTAAATAGTAAAACACAGTGCTGGTAGTGTCATGGTCTGGTCCTGCTTTCTTTTTTCAGAATTCTGACTTTTTTTCTCAGAATTCTGATTTTAATCTCAGAATTCTGACTTTAATCTTAGAATTCTGACTATAACCTCAGAATTCTGACTTTAATCTTAGAATTCTGACTTTAACCCCAGAATTCTGAATTTTTTCTCTCAGAATTCTGACTTTAATCTCAGAATTCGGATTTTTTTCTAAGAGTTCTGACTTTAATCTTAGAATTCTGACTTTTTTCGCAGAATTCTGACTTTAACCTAAGAATTCTGACTTTAATCTCACAATTGTGACTTTTTTCTTAGAATTCTGACTTTTTTCCGCAGAATTCTGACTTTAACCCCAGAATTCTGAATTTTTTTTCCCGCAGAATTCTGACTTTAATCTCAGAATTCGGATTTTTTTCTAAGAATTCTGACGTTAACCTCAGGATTCTGACTTTAACCTCAGTATTCTGACTTTTTTGTCAGAATTCTGACTTTAACCTCAGGATCCTGACTTTTTTCTCAGAATTCTAACTTTAACCTCAGAAGTCTGACTTTTTTCTCAGAATTCTGAGTTTTTTCCCATATTATAATTAAAAATAAATTAACTTTTTTTTTTTTTCAATGGCCCTAATCCTCTTCCAAAGCCTCTCCTAGATCTACATCAACATATTTTTATAAAAAGAAGCGGCTGATGCGAGTCATGCTGTCTCATCGTATTGTCCATTAACTTATAGCAAAATGGAAAAAACTATTCACAGTTTTCTATTTTTACTTCACAGAAAAAGACGTACGGCGTGACGTCATACGGCAGCAGTGAATGATTGGCCACGCCCGTGTGCGGGAGGGGATCCGCTATGAGTTCTGTGTCTGATTGAGAGGAAGAAGAGAAACTACAGCAGAAGGAAGCGATCGCTCTGCTCTTATCCTGCTGTGGTTCGTAGTTGTGTGTTTTATTGAATTGTAGTAACAGAGCTTTCTTGTAAAGATGGCGTATCACAGCCCCTACAGAGGCGCCCCGCACACCAACGCTGCTGCGGACCAGAGCTTTCTGTGGAATATCTTCCAGAGGTGAGTGCGGTGAAACCCGCCCGCCTGTCCGCTCCGCAGTGAGCTGACAGGCTTTAAGAGGAAGAGAGGCGGACTGGGTGCTGGTTCCACTGCTTATTTCACTAACAGCCCGTTTGCTCTTTGCTCTTTTGTCGTTTCTGACGTTTTCTGTTCATAGTAAAGGTCCACCGCAAATATGCGTGACATGACGGAGGAAATACCACATAGTGTGCCTTTTTTTTCTTTAATCATCTGCACATAGAGATATACACCATGTGACTGTGACTAGTCACTTATCTGATAACAGCAACATTTTGAGTCTAACTGTAATACTTCCATTCAGCAGAAGGACTTCTCAAGCCAGGGCCTCCAGGAGTCCTTGAAGGTTCCCTCTCTGGTTCCTACCTGCAACTTTATTCATGCCATCACAACTGATTTACACAATTAAGTTAAATCTCTACTGATTCCACAGGGAGAATAAAAAAAGGCAATAGTAAGCCACACTAGAGAGAGAGAGAGGCTGATTTACACTCCAGTCAGGCTGAAATGTCAGCAGCTGTGGCAGTCATAGTAGTAGGCAATCAGGGACATGTTGATTCGGTTTGGCCCCTGGTAATAATTGAAGTTATGTAATACTGCAGAGGATTTGCTTCCAACGCTACAGAAATGCTGCAGGCATTTGGGGGTGTTTGGACCAGCCCTTGCGAATTATTCATGTGTGGAGCAGAACTTGGGAGTAATGCAGGGAGAGAGGTACGCAGATCAACCTGGACGTTTCTTTCTCATCAGCCTTTCTTGCTTCTAGGGCTGGATAACTGATAAAAGGAAGTAGAGTAAGAAAGGGTTTTTGATTTCACACTTAATTAACTGATTATCTTTCAGAACCATCCATCAACCTGTCTTCTGTATCATCTGCTTTCCTTCAGGTATCCTATTTAAACCCTGACCTCCTATAGTAGTTTATACTGATTTTTCAAGTTGAACCCCAGGTATTTATTCTTTAAATCTGTCTCAAAAGGGACTGGGAACTCCGTAAAGCTGAGCCTGTATCAAAAAGATTCAAGGTTGTGTCCAAACCCTTTATTTAACAGGAAAAGATCAATTGGCTCAGCATGATTGCTGTTTTATAGTAGTGGTCTTGTCCTCCATCACATGAAGGGTACGTAGAAAACTGACATACGAGATACATATTCTTGTCTCTGAGGATATTTTTTATATTGTCTACATAAACAAAAGGTATAATGAGAGCAAATGTCAGGCAAACAATGTGACAGTCATTGGTGCATGCATCCTCTCTCTCTGTCATGCGTTTCCTCATCTGCAGGTCTGCTTTTAATATCTGGCAGAGCCGTTGTGGAATTCCCTGTCATGTGACTCCAGTCAACAGAGCGCAGTTAAGCAACGGGAGGCCTCTGGGTCTATGTGTCACACAAACACGTCTACTTTTGGAAGAGTCATTGTTGTATTGTTTGTGGCACATGGCTTATTTCATCTTTATGCTGTTTGGTTGACTTGAAGTGTCACCGCTGGGTACAGGTCCTTAGCTGGTATTGGGATAAAGGTTTTTTTCTACGCTTTTCTTTCTTTTAGTTCATTCAAATTAGATTCAAAATGTACCAGAGTGCCCAGAGTGAATACTTTAGGGATCTAGGAGGGTAACTGAGCAACATTAGGTGTGTTTTCAGCTTTTTCTTAAGAGTATTTTAAAATATGACATTAGAAAATTTGGTGAATACGGCAAAATTTGAAAATGGGGGAGTGGTAGCCTGTTGGTTAGAGCATTGTGCATCGTCTGCGTGTGTCGCAGGGAATTTAAATATGCCCCCGCCCCTGCAGCAGACACTCTGGCGCACCCCTCCCAAATTGTAGGCGACTGCAGACAGTGCCGCAGACAGGAGGCCTCTGATTGTTCAAATCTACATCCGCTCTACACCATGTGTATTTCCTGTTTGGTACCTTACCGGCTTGTTTGGTTTGTATGACAGAAATTGCGGAAAATGACTCTTAAAGGTGGACCGGCTAGAAGAGTGAGGTTTGGAGAACGCTGGGACCCTTTTTCCACCTGGATTTTGACCCTCATGTCCCGCCGTTGTCGCACAAACTTGCCCCTACTACCTCGCCACCTCGGCCGTATCTAGACCCACAGCTAGTTTGTGATTGTCCCTCTTGCGATGTGGCGTGGAATAACATAGCTCAGACCACGCTTCAATATTGGGGATAAATCAAAAATATCTGCGACATGCTTATTGAGACATACTGCTGCAGGGAGTTGAACCAGCCCTTTAACCCCAGACTGCTCCCTGGGCGCCACACAATGGCAGCCCACTGCTCTCAAAGGGAATGAATTAAATGCAGAGAGTTCATTTTGTTGCTCTGTACTTGTGACAGTGTAATGACAAAAAAAATAAATAAATGAAAGAAAAAATTTTAGGTTCGCTTGAGCTGAATTTTGGCTTTTGCAAAAAGGGCCTTTTTCAAATTAGCTCTGATGTAGCGAACTTTTAACTCGCACGACTTTGCTGTTTCTGATGTCGACATCTTCCCAAATGGAACGACATTACGCTATGTGCCACTCGATTAATTCACTTCAGACCAAATGGAAATACAGAAATTTAAGATTTCCCCTTTTTTTCAACTTTTTAAAGTTTGCTACCGCTCAGACAGCAGGACCCATAAGGAATATGTACGATTTCAGCCAAAAATTGTGCACAATGTTGAAGAAATCATAATCTAGTTAACTGCTCAAAAATTTATTTGGCATAATATAGGCTCTTTAAGGAGTAACTACACCATAATCAAACTAAACAAAAATTCAAATAAATAATAAACATTTTGCCTTAACCTTTCTATTTTGTTGGTACTCTCACAATCTTGATGTTTCTGTGTCAACTTGTCAAATACCATGATATTTGATTTTGGAACATTGCAGCCTAAGGATGAATTCACACCAGGAAAGTTCTTTCCATTGCAGGCTTTCATTTTTATTTCCTTTGGTCCAGTTTTTATTTGAGTGTTACTTTTTGCCACAAACACAGTATACCACAAAACAAAGCCATCCACAGCATAAAAATTATATTTTGGATGCTACATTTACTACTATGGTGGATCGCTAAGCTCAACAAGATGTATGCTTTTTGCCACGGATTGGACTGAGGCCAGTCTGTATTAATAAGCTAATTGGGCCAGAAACCTTTTGGAAGTAGACTGAGACCACCTTAAAAAGTGGGTTTTTGTCAGTCTGGAGTAGAATTTTCTGGTTTTTACTCAAAGTTCCACATAACGTCCAGAAACACACTCTGTTCTGGTTAAAGCAGACCTAATATGGCATTCTGTCTAATGTTCATTAATAGCCACTAGGAGCACTTTTAAAGCCATAACAATGACAAAAAACACAGTTCTACAGCAGCCTTTAAAAGTTGTAGTTGCTCTGCTTTAGATCAAAATTGATCTCTTATACCAGCCACTTCATGTCTATGAGTTTGAAGGTTTGTTTTATTTTCCCGCCTCTTGCGTCCCTTCTTTTTTTATGTCGAAAGCAGAGAGGGCGTTGGTCCACCAAGGTTTCCTAATAGGAAAAAGTGAAACGGGGGAAAATGTGAGCAGAACAACTGGCTCCTTTTGGTCTGGTTCATATTGTCCTGACCTGGTTTGTTATATCCAGGTTGTGTTTTTGACAAAAATGAGGATGGAAACTCCAGATGGTGCCTGTTCTGTGGGGAAAAAGAGAGATTTAATGATGCTTTTCAACTTCTCTCCTTCCTACACTTGCGAGGTCACTTTGCCTGAGGCAGAGTGAGAGATGGGAGGGTTGGGGAGAGAAAACACTCCGTACGTTTTACACACACACTCGCTATTCTTTGAGAAAATCAGCCAAGTGTTTGGGAAAGGATGGGTGCCTCCACAGCACTGCGCCATGGCCGACCCAAACCGCCCTTCACCTCCTCCGGGACAAAACCTTCATTTACTCTGAGCTGCAGACATGTTTTTTTCTTTCTGGTTCCACCAAGCAGACCGAGCAGGTTTATATTTGTTTTCCTAACTCAAGCGGTCAGAAATGCACATAAAGATATCGCTGATGGCTGCAGAGAAGGCCACGTAGGCTTCAGCAATATTGCATACCACAGCTGGGAGCAGAAAGCTCAGCTGCCAGCGGTGGGCTGGTCCTCAGAGAGTATGTGAGGGTTTTCCCGTCCTCTCACCCTGCCGCTCGCCTCTGCTGGTATGTTTACAGAGAGATCGCTGCGTCAACAGGTCAGGCCCAGTGGGTTGCTAAGGAACAACTGAGTCACTGGATGTTTGACTAACCTCCTTTATAAGTGTCATTATCCGTCTTCTTAACATCCTCATGACTGTGCGTCTTGAAGCAACTATTTCTTAGACGTCCACCATGCTGAAACCTGCCTTTTGCATGCCTTCTATGAACGGGACTTTTCTCCTGATCTGAATGTCGCAATCTTCTGCATGTGTTTTCTATTCTGCAGAGTTAAGCATAGCTGCAGTCAGGGGCCCCAGGCAAAGTCAGTCATGGGGCCCTCGGAGTTGAAAAGACAGCACATAAAACAGACCCATTATACAGATACAGAGATTTAAATTGAATGGACAAACATTATTTACAAAATTTGACTATCCTTAGTGATGCTTTAAGATATCTGAAACAAACAGTTTTTTGCAGAATTTAGGGTGTCTACAATGGCTGTTCTTGTTTCAAAATGCCACAATCTAGAAATAACTCAGCAGTATGGGACGTAAAGAGAACAAAAACTTTGTGAACTCGAAGGCTGCTTCAGAAATATGCTTTGAATTACCACGGGGAAGTAAGTTAGAAGCTGGATATTCAAGCTCCGCTGACTTAGCACCACCTGTCTCACGGTCGATCCGGTGGTGGATCACTAAGCTCAACAAGATGTACGGTCGATCCGATTCAGGAGCTCAGACATCGGCCAGCCGCTCTCTGTTGCTCCTTCTTCTTAAAGGCAGGGTTTCTTTTAGGGACTGTCAAGACATTTCCGAACCAAGAACTCATGGCAAATAAAAAATAAATAATTCCCTTGTCTTATGACCAACTGAAACAATTCATACTTCTTGCTAAGTCCTGAGGTGTAAAGATCCTGGAAAGATGGAAGATTGCAGCCAATATGTTGACTCCAAAGTCTCCAGTAATAGAAAAAAGTTGCTAGACTTTGCGCTAGGTGCTTTTTTTAAAATAAAAGCGCTAGAGGGGTCTGAATAGTCGCTAAATATGGCCACAAAAGCGCTAAGTTGGCTACACTGCTGATGGTTTGCTGTCTGTTTGTTTGGACCTTTCTGCACATGCACAGCATATGTGCACTAGGGGACTGGCGGCCTAGTGGTTAGAGCAGCTTAGAATCCTGAGGTTCTGAGTTCGATCACCACTCCCACAGACTGCCACTCTGGGTCCTTGAGCAAAAAGACCCTTAACCCGGGCACCGCACAATGGCAGCCCACTGGAACTTGGGGCCCAAGCAACTGCCTAGTTTTGCCTGATGGTGAATCCACCCATGGCAGCAGTGCAAACTAAGTCAAAGGTAAACATTCAGGTACATCTACGGTTTTCTCTTTGCTTCCTCATTTGCAGCACTTAGATTTGTCTTGCCACTGAACTATGCATGGATTAAGATAGTGTCTGCTTTAAAACATGCTGGAAAACCTATTGAGTGAGATTTCAGATTACTGGAAGCTCGTTTTTTCTTTTTTTTTTTTTTTTTTTTTTTACATCCCCGCTGTATTTTTTTTTTTCAACATAGCTGTAGGTTTTCACAGTGGTTGACGAGGCGGGCTAACTCATGTGCTGCCAAACCACACGTGATTTCAAGAATTTCTCATGAGAAACACGCTGAACAAATCACATTTTTACGTTATTATCTTGTTCATCCTTCCAGATAGGAACCAATCAGTAGGCTTTAGTATGTTAATGATTAGATGCTAATCTAATGAGGAAAGATTCATCTAGAATGCTAATTAAAACATTTAAATAAAACATTTAATCTTTTTGCTGCTAAAAAATACCAGAATTTCCCCATTGTGGGACAATAAAGGGATTTTCTATTCTATTCTGTTCTATTCTATGATGATATACTTTTCCTCCATGTTTTAACACGTTGTGTGACAATTTGAAGAGTTCACAGCCCTTATAATCATTCAAATAAACCTTCATATCATCAGCATAATTCAATATAAGTTTTATAATTATATAACAGATATTTGACTCTTCAAAGATCATTTTTAAAGTTTTTTTTTTAAATCTGTTGCCTCCTTTATATGATCAGATTAATAAATACCATTATTTGTTTTTTAGAAACAGCATGGTTCTGATTAGGGATGAAGGATTTTGGCAAAATCATTACAACGATTGCAGCTTTGTTTCGAGTTTCTTTTGTACCGACCACAATTATGTAGCTGTTGCAGTTTTTCATGACCTTTAGAGCTTTGCTTTGTCCAGAGTCCATTGTTGCAAGACTTCAATGTAATCCTTGTGAGAAAGTGCTTATTTCTATTTGCATGCCTGGAATTGGATTCTAGCTTCAACTCTCTTTTGTTTTCTGTGTAGCAACATGCCGGGTGGTATGAATTCAAATCAACATGATGAATTGGGCAGTTTTACGTCAATAACGATAAATGCACGATAAATGCTCACGCTCCTCTATCAGAAATAAAGACATGTGCAGGAAATGCAACTAATTTCTTTGCAATGAATTTCTTGAATAAATCACATGACATATTACTTTCAATTAAATATTAAAGTATTGTAACCATTCAAATTTAAACATTCAGCAATGCCTCATTGAACAGGAGGAAAATTTTACCTCTTGCAAAAATTTTTGCGCAAAGGTAATGGAGCCTTTTGCACATTTTTGAACTCAACAGGGTGGTTATGCTTTAGGAGGTGGTGGAGGTTGAATGTTTTGCTTTGGGTAGTTCCAAAAGTTTTTAAGCAAATTTTGCATTTCGTGTTTTTATTTTTTTTGCTCGACATCTATGGCATAATTTTGGTGCCACCGAACTGAGCGTGCAGTGAGAACAATATGAATCGTTTAAAATCGTAAATGCGCTCTCAACTTCTTCTCTGTGCATTCAGCTTCCTCTCTGGTCTCGCTCTGCTCCACAGAATGAATTGATGCAATTTCGTTTACAGCTGTGTTAGACGCTTCTTCACTGGGCTCATCCGCCATTCTCTTTGTTCACGCGTCTGAATTGATGGGTAGAGTCACGTGATTAAGCAAACTACCCAAATCTAAAAGGGGAAGGAAATACCAGCCACCAGCACACACAAGAAAAACGGTAGAATTCTGTTTATTTCTTTTACCGACATGGGAAAATTGTCGCCGGTTATCGTAATGAATGACGGTAACGGTAAAAATCCGGTTTATTGCCCAGGCCTGCGACAAACCCACTTAATGACACCTAAAGGGCTGCAGTGAGAAATGTACTGTCTTGCTCTCGTTAATTGTAACACGACCAACAATGAGGGCCTCTAGAATTAGTCAATTTGCATTTTGTTAAATTGCGATTATCGTGCAAATGTGATTGGTTACCCAGCCCTAGTTCTGATTTATAGTTGTAGAAATAAGTTTAAAATTTGAGTTTTCAAGGCTCCCTCTGTCCGGCTGTCCATCCAGGTTTAGAAAAAGTTAATCGGATTAATTGGTTATTAAAACTAGTTTAATATTTGGATATCTTGACATCTCAGAATGCACCATTTGTTGAAAAGACATCCCACAGAGAAGTAAGCCCCTCTTTTTAAATTTGCTTTAACCAGGACGATTAAATTAACATAGATTTAGGTTTAGGTTAATCGAAAAATAGTCTACAGATGAATTGATTTGCAGACCAACTTTTTTTTTCATCCAAGTGTGTCCATTAGGTTCCTATATGGTCTGTACTGGTTTACTTGGTTTACTGTAGAGTCTTTATTGATCTAAACGTGTCCGGTTGGATTCTACCTCCCTCCTGCAGCCCATCAGTGTAGGATTGTTTGCAGAGTAAAGTGCTGCTCTGTTGGTTTTGGTTACAGACTAAAACTGCCTCCAGTGGTCGGGATGACTAGAAGATCTCAGTCCATGTTTAACCGTTTATACACTCCTTTATTAAAATCTGCCAGGAAATTGTTCTGCAGTTTTGGATTAAATAAAGTGAGAACTATTTAACCAAGAAATGTAAAGGAGTTTTAAAAATACTCTTGACTGGAGGAACAAGTGTTTAATGCAGCAGATTCCTCTCTTTGCTCTCGTCTGGCTGCTTTTACTTTTGCTTTTTCACCTAGATGATCAACATTACTGTCTGACATTCCTGAAAGCTGGCTGTGCTGGTGTTACCAGTCAGCATTCTGGCTCCCTTTGCTTTCTAAGGATCAGACACCCGCATCTCGTCCGCCCAGCTTCTCTCCCTGCACAAGTGTCTTGTTTGTCCTCATCACAGACCTCCATCCGTCCCCGCGGGCCGCTGAAACACTGACACGCTCTCAGCATGGTCAGGTTTCCGCAGGCGAGCTCTGATGTCAGCTGCTATCTGTGTCTGTGGGTGTGTCAAGTAGGCGGGGCTAATCTGTGGATTTCTCTTTTCTTGTCTTTGAAGGGTCGACAAAGACCGGAGTGGAGTCATTTCCGACTCGGAGCTTCAGCAGGCCCTGTCCAACGGTAGGTAACGAAGCGCCGCAGATGTACCGCTGTTTCTGTTCCCTAAATCTCTCTGTGCTCTTTGATTGAAGCAGCTGTCAGAGAAACGAGGGGATGGTATTTTTATCCCTGGGTTGGAGGTGAAATCAGTAAAAGGAGTGCTCATTTATTTTTATCCATGGATAAAAGACAATCAGATGAAAGTTTACAAGAGCTGCTTGAAAGGAAACACTTCAGTATGTCCTGATTGTGTGGAAGTAAATTATTGCATATCCAACTTAAACAAAAGTACTACCATTTACAGATGCTTTATTATCTATGCTCTAATTGTGAAAGTTTTTCCATTCAGCATGTTTTCCCCCCATTTCTCCAAACTTTTTTCAATTTTGCCTTTTAAACAAACATTTTCACCTACTGCTGTTTAACCCATACACATCAGTTTCTTCCAGTTGAAGGTTAAATATTTACAATCCACAATGAGATGAAATCTCCTGTAAAAAAAATAATATTTTTTAACTTTTGTCCCACTTTTAAATTAGCTTATTGTCAGTCGTATTAATTCTCACACACTGTGGTATGGCATCAATAGTAAATACAGGATTTGTTTGCATATCCTTGCTATTGTTAATTTTAAATTTTTTTTTTTTCACATTAAAACAATAAAACCTCAAACAACCTTAAAATATTTTCACATTGTGTTATATTTAGGTTATTTATAGGGCTGAAACTAACGATTATTTTGCAAATAGATTAATCTGTCGATTGTTTTTCCGATTAATAATCACATAGCCAAAGGTTCCTTAAAGAAGTTTTTTTTTTTACAAACTCAAACCAGGTGAAACTACAAATTTTCCACTTAAGGAGTTCTGGATAGAGCATATTGGCATTTTTTTCTATTTTATCTTAAATGCAAAATGTTTGTATATGATTTTCAATCTTGGTAGAATAACCTCTTTATGTGGGTTCCTCTGTCAGCTAAAGTCATGTTTTAGAGTCTCTAAACACTTTATAGGACAAGATACCATTGTTGATCACTTGCATACCCCTTGAGTTCTAGAAGCACAAGATCTATATCCAGCGATAGATATAAGATCTTGCTCTTATTTTGGCATTTGGATTATTAGATGAGCCCTTGAATGATTTATTGCCTACTGTAGATTAAGTTGGAAAAAAGGTTAACGAGTCAATTAAATGGTAAAAAGCCAAATGAAAAGTTAATATGTAAAATGTAAAAGTTAATAAGCCTAGTTAACAATTATATTTAGATTTATAAACTAAAATATGTGCCAGTATCAGCATTAATGCCTCTAAGGTTATGTTGCACCAAAAAAATTTTTCTTTTTTATGAATTTCTTACAAAAGCACTTCCTGTTATTTTTGTTATATATTCGGGCAAGTTGGTGTTTCTTATTAATACATTGAAATAAATTTTTGCCATTAAAATATCCATATTTTTTAATGTAACAAAGGCAATAAGGTCTTTTCCTAGATTCCAATAACACTATTGGCTTGAAATTTAGATTTTCATATTTCACCGAGTGCCCTATAAAGGGTTAACTATTAGTCCATTACTAAATGAGTTAGTGATTATTTCAATAATCGATTAATCACAATTAATTCAATTAAATGTTTCAGCCCTATTTATTTTACAATAATTTGAACACTTATTTAACTAATATAATCTCTCCTTATATTGAGAAAGCATGCTCCATGTTGAAAATAGTGATTTTTTTATGTTAATAAAAACATTTATTTTATGCCTTTTTTATTTTATATTTTTATTCCATTATTATCAAAAATGCTACTGAGTATTGAATATTTTCCTGGACATTCATCTCAATTTTGACTTTTTAGTATGAACCCTATTAGCTTGTTAAAACAAAGTCACAGCTATAGTGATTTTATTAATTTTATTAAGTAATTAGCCCCTTTAGCCAAAAAGGATGTTACCCTCATCTAGCCCAGTACCATAGCAACTGCTATCATTAAGCTTTTTTTGGCCTCAAATTCAAGAAGTTTTTTTTTGTTTGTTTTTTTTTTTTTTTAAGCATCACCATACCATTTAAGGTCATCATACAGCATCTCAATCTTATCTAAATTCAGCCTTACTTTGACTAGACCTGTCTTAAGATCTCATTTTAGTTTTTCACTGTTTTTTAGAGACATTCAGAGGTGAAATTTCTCCATCTTTTCGGGTCATTGTTGAGGTTTTATATCCTGGCTTGTCTGACTAATCATTACATGAGGCACGTTAACCTGTAACCTGTAAAGCACTCGTCTCTCTATCAGGTAAATGAGGTAGAAACAACCAATATGCCGTAGTCGGTGTCCCCTCGTCTTTTCCAATGAGCCTGAATGATTTAGGGGATAGTTTCTAAAATAATAAAGCTTTAAAACTAACACAGTATTATGCTTTGCTCTTGAATAAATTCAATTCAAAGTTAACTCTCCATTTTGAGTTGTTTTAAAGGCTGATGATGAGTTACACTTCCCCTGTTTCAACCCCATGAGCTCTGAAATTTGCTCACAGAGAATACAGGAAATTAGCATTAGCACTCCTGAGGACTAGAGGGATGAATGCTAAGTATTGTCAGTAAATAAACAGTGTTTTCTTTTAGCTCTGATTGGGGACAGAGGCTCCACCAGTGCAGGCTGGTAAAGTGCCTCTGCTTTATTGCCACACATCACTAATCTACGCCTCTCCCTGACCTTGGTTGCAATGCAGTTGCAGGGTTGAAATGCAGTAAACTTTGCAGTATCATTTATCTGGAAACCCTGACAGAGGCATTAGGTCTGCTTTATACGTTCTTGTAGAAGTTTTTATCTTAATTTTCTGATACGTTTTTGAGGAGGTCAGTTTTTTTATTTTATTCCTGTAGGACAAAAAAAATGTAAGAGGTAAAAAACGAGTCTTGAATCCAGCTGGGGAAGCAGCAGTGAAAGGTTTTATCAGACTGCGCAGTGGCTCTCCTTCAGCATACTGATTAGTGTTTGAGTGTGTGTTTGTGCATGAATGCACTGCCTGGTGTTATTCGTCTTAAAGATATGCATACGTTTATTTTTTGATACCAAGGTTCATTTATTTTTTTTCTCCTGAAGACTTGGCCTGTGTGTGAGTGTGTCTCACTCCTTTGGATACTGAGTGTGTGCCTTACTGTGTGTGTGTGTGTGTGCAGACTTTAGGGCAGGCTACCCGGTTCAGACTCTGCCAGTTCATTACTTCTCTATGATGTGAAACGGAGCCAACGGAGCTGAACACACGCAGCTCTGCATTCTGTCCTGCAGCGGGTTCGCTAAAGCCACCAGCCCTGCCGTTTGTTGTAGCTCCGCAAACATTGCTCAGCTGTTTTTATGCACCAATTCAAATTTTATATATTTTTATTATCTGAAATCAATCACTCTATCCTTGCCTTTTCTGTTGGCGGACCTTCGTATTGGAATTAATTCTGGAATGAATACTGAATGTGTCATAAATCACCTTATATCAGCCTTATGTGCCTCTGATGATAATTTATTTTACATGCCATGTACTAAGTATCAGGCTTTCTGGAACTGTTTTGTAAACTGATGAATGACTTTTAAAGATCCTTTGCATGTTAAGGATCAGATTAACTATCCATGCAGTTTCCCTTTTCTAGTTACTGATTTCCTGGTTTCTTTTCTTTTTAATGCCAAAGCTAAGTGAAAAAGACTCCGTTAGCTATTTAAAACCAAAGTTAAAGGAAACAAAGAATATATTTAAATTTAGCAGGAAATGGAAAACTGCAAATATTTTAGTTTTGAACCTTTCTCATTTTCTAAAGAGTCTGCCTTTTAAGGGAAGTGCTATATTTTTAAATATCAGAAATCATTTTTTTAAGGTGTCAGTTATAATAAACAGGGGTTGACGTTAAGGATTTTTCGGGCAAGTGACTTTCACATTTAATTTGCCCAGAAACAATTTTTACTTGCCCTGTATAATGTTTGATAAATTTAGTTCCTAATATTCATTTTTGTATATATATATCAATGAAACATGTTTTTTTTAAAAATGTTTTTTGTAATTCAGTATTTTTTAAGTTTCCAGGTTCCTGGTGTGTATATGCATGCGTCAGATAATGAACTCAAGCCTACATTACTGTGTTAACATGCTTTTCAATCCTTCCTGCACATTCTTTTCAAACTAAACTTTGCTTTAAACTGTTGTGTGCTTGGAAAAATATAAATTGTAATGTTAAAACTTGACAGGTTAAAAACTTAAGATAAATCACAAGATAGAAGTCAATGTCACAAATGAATAACTTATTTTAGAGTCACAGTATGTTTATACAAGATAATACTATTAATATAATATGACTTTTCTAGAGAATCATTATACATAGTTATTTTATACAGGGTTTCCAGTCTTACATAATTTCAGAATTCCCTGACTTTTAACTGACTCAGGATTAGTTTTCCCTGACAAAATAAATGCAGCAACAAGACAATAATAATAACATAACAGGTCACCAATTTAACATGTTTAGCTCTATAACATTTAAATGCACCTCTCCAATGTCTGAGAGAAAAAATGTAATGAACATTTTTTTAATGTATGACCTGCATCACTGTACAGAAGACTGCCATATGATAGCGCTTTCTAGCTTGTTTGTCGTTTTGGTAACTACATCAAAATTACTAGCCTGACGTAGTCCTACTCAATTCTAGTCAGAATATGAGTCTGATACTGCTCCATAGAGCTGTGATTATGGGGCGTGTTTCGAACGAACCAGGAAAAAAAAATGCCTCTGCACTCAATTGGATAGACCTACAACCAATAAGAGCAACGGAGTGCGTGACGTATGTTAAGCGACGCATAGTTGTTGTCAACAAAAATCAAAGCGTGCAGTTGCACGCCTAGAATAAGAAGATGAGCCTTGATCGCGTTTCTCTGTTCCTCTTTTAAAATTAATTTGCTGTTGATATCTTCTAGAACAGACCTAATAGCAGAATCTACACACCTCAACTCTCCAGCGGCAGCCATTGTTGTTGTCACCCAAGCGCGTTTGGTCACATGGTTGATTACGTTACTGTTGATCATCTGTCCATCATCGTATAAAGCCCGACCTGACAATTTGATTGGATCGCCAGAGGGTGGGCGATCATACTCGCGCTACTATGGAGCAATGCCAGACCGAACTTCCCGACCTCAAACCTTGTGGGCGGGACTAAGTTCGGAATGGCACCCAGGCTACCGGTCTTCCTCTGTCAGTCCAGGTCGTGACAGAATGTCGTCCACACTGAGACTGTGATTGGTTCTGTCCCACATGTTGTGCCATTTTAATTTGTTTTGTTTCGCCGCTGCCTCCCTTTGTGCAGCAGAGAGCAGATAACAGACCTATTCTCATCATGAGCTCGGATGTTCTGTCTTCTTTAGTTGAACTGTGTAGGAACGGCAGTGTGAATAAAACTGCAGAGCTGAACAAACGGCTCAGCATGAAGAGCTTGTTCAGTAATCCTCATGTTTTCACTAATTTAAAGGTTTCTATGGTTTATTTCCATTTGAGTCGAGTTGACTGAGGAAGCCTGAAGCACTGATAGGGTTAACTTTAGCTTATGATGTGAGACCCTTCGGTTATTTTGGTGGATTCTTTCAGAGTGTCATGATTTGTCATAAAACCATGACCATAAAAACACACTAGGATGTTGGGCTGCTGCTGCTGGGTGACTCAGACTCAGGAAGAATGAATGTTTTGTCCATTATGTTGGCACCATGTAATGCCGCTTGGGTGATTAAGCCTTCTTAATTGTGCAGTTTTGAGTCCAAACTTCCTCTTCAGTAGCTATATATTTAGAGATACAAAGAAAACCATGACAGTTTCTTTGCCATCTAACAATAACAACCACTTTGGTTGAATTAGAGGTGCTCTGGTCTCATACTGTCTTGGCAATTGTGAACTAAACACTTTTATTGCGTCTTGGTATGTTAGTGTATCTTTTAGCATCAGGAAGAAGCTTAAAACACAAAACATGACTTATTAAATACATCAGTAGCTTTAATAACTGCATTGTTAGAGCTCTTAATATTCACAAATTTAAGTCCCAAAGAAGACGGGGGGGGGGGGGGGGGGGGGGGGGGAATCTCCAGCTCAAACCCAGTACGACTGTGTAGGAAAGTCATCCCTCTTTATACGGGCAACATGCACTACTAGTAGTGTGTGGCCCCCCGCATAAACAATCTTTATGCTTTCAACATCATAGGCTGCTTTTTATGCAGCTGCCCAGCTTCCTCCCACAGAAATGCAGGTGACGTTCCACTGAAAAGGCAGGGAGCTGCTGCAGCCTGTACAGTTTCTCTGAATATTAATTTCATGGTAAAGACTGAAAAACTACAATGGAGTATTAGGGTCAGGCTAGAGATTATTTTCCTTTTAATAATCTAATTTCAGAAAGAAAGCCGACCAGCACCAGCAAGCAGCTACCTCAGTCCACTTTGACATTCTGCCCCATTTGATGCTGGTGTGCTGAAAGATTTCCTTATTTGTTAAACTGATGCCAAAGTATAACTTCACTTGATGCACAACATTCTATTTAGGGAAGAAAATGCTTCTTATAAAAGTTGTCTTGAATAAAACTATTCTCGTAGTATTAGGACTTTATTCTCATAACATTAAGACTTTACTCTCATAATCTTACGACTGTATTCTCGTAACGTTACGACTTTATTCTCATAATATTGTAACTTTATTCTCGGAATGTTAAGAATTTATTCTTATAATATTATAACTATTCTCATAATATTATAACTTAATTCTCGTAATGTTACGACTTTATTCTCATTATAAAATAATTTTATTCTTATAATGTTACGACTTTATTCTCATAATAAACGTTTTTCTCGTAATGTTACGACTTTATTCTCATAATATAATAACTTTATTCTCGTAATGTTACGACTTTACTCTCATAATATTATAACTTTTTTCTCATAATTGTACGACTTTACTCTCAAAATAAAAGCTAACTTTTTTCTGCCTGGCCCTAATACTGTGTCGTATAAAAACTACCTGCATGATAAAAATCAACAAAATAACGATGGCAGCCTACTATGCTCTATTGTAGACGAGCTGTGATTTATTTATTTTTTAATTCTGTAACTCATAACACAACTCTCCGCTTTTGCATAATAAATTCATCAGATCTTGGGTTGTCTTTTCTTTTTTTATATATATTTAAAGTGTTGTTCGGGCAATGCTGCCATCTGGTGTTAGCATTTTTAATGGCATGCAACAATTTGCTGATGAGAAAGAAAAAAGTTTGAGCAGCTGAAATGTTTATCAGAATTAATGATCTACCTCCCTTCCTGATGGGAAATAAAAAGAAACTGTTCAGATCTTGCATTTTATCTGGTTTGGATTTTCATGTTTCAAACTCCCTGAAACGAGAGAATATCAAAGTGGGGCTGTTTCATTATATTTGTGCTCAAGTATATGCCATAAGGAACACTCTTGGTGTAACACTTTACCAGTAAGAAATAGACTAATTATTCAGTTTGTTTACCTGACTTTTATTTCCTTTCCCCTCACAGTCACATGTCTCCCCCATTCTGACAGGATGTGGTTCATTCGGTTCCTTAACGAGTTTCGGACGTCAATGCTGATAGAACATTTAGGATCTGTTTGGAAAGGTTTTTATCAATGTGTGGCTCCTTATGCAAAGTGTAGGAACAGGCGTCTCACTGAGTGCCATCAGGAGCGTTATGTTTGTGTACACACTGCGGTCAGAGCACTCTGTTTTTCCACCAGACTGCCTCTTTCTCCCCTCCCCACTCTCACAGCCTCTCTCCAGCCCACAGCCGGCCGTTCGGTTGGCCGGTCAGAGAGCGCAATGTGCGGACGGGACAGAGAGCGGATTGTCTCAGCTTCCCGTTAGACAGAGACGCACACTGAAGCCGCCCTCCTCTCTGGGCAGCCACAGCCATTGGTGACCTAACAGCCAGATCCTGCTGTCAAAGGTTTGTGTACTCGGCTCTGTGAGCTGAGGAGTCTTAGTAGCTGGAAAGGTCACAGCTTGTTTTGTACTCTTCCTTGGACCGATTCTTGACGTTCTACTTTTTATCATAAATATATTACCCTAGAAACGCAAGATAAGGATAGAGATATTCTGACATTCCGACAAAATATAACACAAAACTTTCAAACCAACTCTTTGATATGATTCAACTCCTTTTAAAAAAACAAAAGAAACAATTAGGTTTAGGGAATTAAAATAAAACAGCTGCAAGGCAAAATATTAAATTTATTGCTTGCGTTTTGAACCTTGGAGTAAACACCCACTTAATCTAGAAGTACTAATTTAAATGCCTCATTTTACCACATGCCTAACTTGTTCGCAGCTCTGTTTTTTTCTTTTTTAGTTTTTTTTAAATTCGTCAACACAATTAAGCAGAGCTGGTATTAGCTGGTCACTCAGGCTATCTGCTGTGGTAGCTAGCTTGTAGCAGCTGCCTAATGAGTTTTGCTACTTGTGATAAAATCACGTCTCTGACCAGCATTTCTCAGCAACGGGTGGAGGAGGGGCAACACTGCTACATATGTTGGTGAAACGTCTGACCTTTCTAGTACCCGTTTTTTGTAGTTTTATTTAAAGGAAAACTGAAAACTTTTTTTAGAACCAGAAGCTGGATCATAATTATTCCTACCAACTAATGAAGTGAATAAAAACCAGAGATGCTCAATTTTCTGTGAAGTTTTCATTAAAATATAGACCAACATTGATATGAACGTCTTTTAAAATAAGCAGCATTGCCATTAAAAACCTGTATCAGGCAATCTTTAGGTGAGTTTTTCTAGGGTTATTTTTTATTCCTTAATAAAAAATACATTTTGTGTTGTGGTATTAAAAATTAATTAAAATTAATGAAAAAAGTTACTGAGTATTGAATATTTTCCTGGATATCAATATTGAATTTGAGATTTTGGTATCGTGACAACCCTAAATAAAATTAATAAAATTTTTGACAATAAGAGGTAGATTTTCCTTTTTTAAACTCCCGTCTGTAAAAACATGCACAGTATTTCTAAATATAAGGTGCTTGATTTGGGTCTTGCAAAATCAGTCTGTTGTTTTCTAGTAGGCATGTGCACGCACAGTCCAAAGAAAAATTCAATTCAATTCAGTTTATTTATATAGCGCCAATTCACAACACATGTCATCTCAAGGCACTTTACAGTTCAACCAGATCATACAGTCAAATTGATTCAAAGTTTTCTATCTAAGGAAAACCAGTTGATTGCATCGACTCGAATGCAGTCCCTCACACTAAGCATGCTTGTAGCGACAGTGGAGAGGAAAAACTCACTTTTAACAGGAAGAATCCTCCAGCAGAACCAGGCTCCGTGTGAGGGAAAAAAAAGACACATATGAAGTTATCTTGTCCCTTCCAGCATAAATCAAGCATAAAACCAACCCTCTAAGCTGTAGCATATTTTATGCAGTGTTCAGCCCATTTAAGTTTGAAATTCGTCAAATAAATCCAATGTTTTCTGCTTAATATCGTTTAAACTTTAAACATGTTTCTACTAAGTTCAACAGTTATCTGAGATTAAAATCAGATAATAGAGCATTTTTAAAGTAGCAATGTGTTTATTTTTTAAATCTTTATAGCTCCTTTAATTATTAGTATACCATTTAAAAGACCATTGAAATGAAATCTGATTATGTTATATGGTCTTAATTTGAAACTAAATATTAGATTTAGTTGAAAACATCAGCTTGCAAAAGTTTGGATTTTGCTTTTCTCAGATGCAGACCTTGCTGGCAGTTCTATAAAATCCTACATTGTGACATTAAAAGAAGCGTTTGGTTCTTATGTCACAATTATCTGGAATAAACAGCCGGAAAATTGTAAAAGTACTGAAACCCTCAGTTGGTATATTTCCAGATTTAAAAACTCCTATCTAAACTTTATTAGCTTAGTTTCCACTCTAACTTTTGTTCCATTCTTTTATCAGTTTATCATTTATTAAGCTTTTTTTATATAAGCATTTTATGTTTATGTTTTATTCCCCATGTGCAGCTTTCCCTTTCTACTAAAATTTTCTCTATAAATAAACTCGCCTTCCTGTTTGGTTTGTGATCTTTTTGTTTCCTTTCTGTATGAATATATGACAATGAGGCCTGTTTGTTTTTTTTTCATTTGAAACCAAAAACAGCCCTTTTCTTTTTTGGATGGATCGATGGATGATTATTTGGTATTTATAATTGTAAAGTAGGATGTGTGATGCTGTGGGCCTGAAGCTGCTTACAAAGCTTCACACTTAGAAATCTGCTCATTGCAAGTTAAAAAATTTGCTGAATTCTTCCAGAAAGCTTAAAGAGGGTCATGATTGGGTCTTTAAATTGTGTCAAAGTGAAGCATCCAGATAAACTTCCCTTCAGTCACCAGATTTGCATCCTGTAGAGATGTACTTTGTACTTTGCATCCTGTCTGGTCACTTCAACCTCTTTGGGATGTTATCAGGGAAGGCTTGGCAGCCGTTTTGATTTTACTTCATGTCCACCTTAAGCTGTGACTGTTATTGTAGCTGACTGCTGATTGAATCAATCGCAGTCGGCGAAGGTGAGTGTTTAAACATTGATGTATTGTTTCTCCTCTTGTTTCATTTGGCTGAACAGGCCTGAAAGTGGCTGAAAATGAGTCTCTGAACCTTTGAAGTGAATCGCTGTGACTGCTGATGCTGCTGTTGGTGTAAAATCTGCTGGCATCCCTATAACCCATAAAATGACCTGTTTTCTATTGAGATGAACAGGCTTTGATGTTAATTATATTTGTATTATAATAATAATTGAACTTTATTGATTGGACTAATTTACATCTGCATTTAACCCATCCCCTTGGGGAGCAGTGGGCTGCCACTGTGGGGCGCCCGGGGAGCAGTGTGGGGTTAAGGATCGTTTGCTCAGTAACCCAGAGTGGCAGTCTGTGGGAGTGGGGCTCAAACCCAGAACCTCAGGATTCTAAGCTCTATGCCAAAACCACCAGTCTGCCACTCCCCCAGAATTTCTGTGATATATTTTAGATAATCTGGTGAGCGATTTGGTGAAATAGAAGAACACGGTGGGCATTATCAATAAGAGCATCTTAACAGAGGAACATGAACCCAGATTGAGTCGGAGCCTCAGGGCTGATCCTGATTAGGCCTTTTCTTAGACCTCGACAGCCGTTTCTCATCAATAAATTAAAACAAAAGGAAGAGGGAAGACATCATGTGTTTCTTTAAGAAGGCTCCTAAAATCTCTTCTAATGTCCTTAAATTCCTCCACACTTTATCTTTACCATCTTAGTCCAGAAGCAGCTTTATTTTCCGTTCAATGCACTTTTATGGTTTGTGGTTCCAATTTTCAGAAACACCCTTGGGTCAGCAGAATGAACCGCTTCCAGCTATTTCAACAATGACTAACTCTTTATTTTCCTTTTCTTTGCTTTAGTTATCTCCTTCCTTTCTTCACAAAAATCACCTATTTTTCCTTCCTGCTGTTAAACTTTTGCCCTGTGATAAAGACAGTTTGTGACTCAGCAAGGATTCAGATCCCCTCAGGTTTCAGGGGCCTGAGAGATGGTAGTTTTATTTCCTGTGATTGAACATTGAGCTCTAGAGAGAAAATAACTGTTTTGGTGGGGGGCCTTTAAATTAGACATTCCAAGCTCAGACTCTCCTCCATTCATTTTTTTTTCTTCTTACACCAAACTATTAGTTGTGCTCATTTGATGATTGGTCCCTTTTGCTGCTGCTGTCAGGCACTTTCAGTGTTTGATGCACAGCTCTTCCCTGCTTTACCAACATGGTAACAGGATGAAGGGGCAGAGGAAGCTAGAACTATCAGAAATAACCTGGTCAATCATTTCCTGTACATTTTTAATGTTTCATTCATAGATGTTGTAGTTTGATTTGTTGCAGTTGGAAGTATATTTTGATCTCACGTTCTTGTTTAAATCTTTTTAATTAAACTCAGTGTGTACATTGTGATGCATGCTGCCTGCCTTCTTGATCACTAATCAGGACCAGTAAAGGGAAAATTGGCCGATGTCTTGCTGACTAGTTGGTCCATCCCTACGTACTCTACATGTTAGGCCTGCAGCTAATGATTATTTTGCAAATTAATTAATCTGTCGATTATTTTTCAGATTAATCGATTAATAATCAGATAGCCAAAGGTTTATTAAAGAAAAATTTAAACAGGTGAAACTAAAACACTTGATATTGATACATATTGACAAAGGAAAACATATTTTTTCCTTTATCTTAAATGTGAAATGTTTACATATTTTTTTTTTTACAATTTGGGTATAATAAACTGCTCTAAGTAGGTTATAATATCAGCTGAAGGTGTGTTTAACAGTATCTATACTCCAGTTAATGATTAATTGATTACTAAATTAGTTGATGATTATTTCACTAATGGATTAATCACACTTAATCCGATTGTTTCATCCCTACTAGTAAATGTGTATAATTATGACTAGATTTAATGTTAAAACCTTAACATAATATGAAATTTAAATGTCTGGACTATTTGCATTCACTAGGCTGCAGCTTTTGATTATTTTTATTTTTTTTTTTACAGACTGAAGTCTGCTTCCAGAATTAGGTTGACGTCGAGTTCCCTTAAAGGAAACCTTTGACCCGTTTCTCCTAACTTGGAATCTGAACACTTATTCTTAATTTAAATTTATTCATTTCCAAATTTATTTGCACACTAAAAAGACCATCTTTTCTTCTGAAAAATATTTTACAGTTTAGGAACATTTCTCATTTATTTATTTAATGTAGCTTTATCAGTTAATTTTCTGCATAGTTTTTACATATTTTTTCAATCATCTTATTCCTTTTGAATTTATTACCAGTATTTCACCAATATTTCAGAGTAATTTCCCATTTTTTATTGTCTAATGCCATATCTGTCACTGCTTTGCCTTAGGGAAATTTGTGAAAATTATTTCTTTATGTAGGAAGAATGAGTTTAAATGTTAAGGGCAGTGAAAACACAAATTACTAATAATATAAAAGATTTTTTTCTTAAACATTTAAAACACCTATTCTCTCTCTCACTTGACTAAAAACCAGAAAGACTGCATGGCGGGGCGGGGATTGTCTGATAAAGTTGTGCCCTAAAAAAAAATACTTCAGATATCGTTTGAAGATGATCTCAAAGTTAACCATCTGATCTCTTTTGTACGTCACACTAACATGTTTACCTCTCATTCCTCTTGTTATGCTTTAATTTCCATCATCTATCATTTAGATCAATGACATTTTGTTCTGATTTTTAACGCCTTGCCTTTGTTTCACAGGCACATGGACTCCCTTCAACCCGGTGACGGTTCGATCCATCATCTGTAAGTAGCTGCTGACGGGGATGTACCCATCTTATACACAGCTGCCTTTTTTCAGTTTAAGTTGTTTATCCGTCCCAGCGCCATGACGACAGAAAGGACACAAACAGACTTATCTGTTGTGCGCTTCATTGGGAACCTACAGCCACCAATAAAAGGAGCCAAAAGCAGCATCTGCAGTGAAGCAGGAATGCTGGATCTGACTCCAGATATCGATTCGTCAGAGTATAAAGCTCACATTACAAACTTCTACCTCTGCAGTGTAATTTCAGACTTGACTGGTGACATTTAATACACTGAAAATGTCTTTAGGAAACACACATTAACAATAAAACTTTTTTTTAATTAATTCTCTAGACTTTGGATCTCATGATGCATTGTAGCTTTAAGAGTAAATCCCTTTAATTCTCTTTTCGTCCTGTCAGCAGCAAGCGCAGTAAATCCAGTGTTTTATAGCTTTGCAGCGAGAAGCTCATCATGCGATAACACTCCCTTTGTTGGGAGGTAATTGGATTGATCCGCATGAGAGTGACGAAATGGAGTTTTGGTCCTAAGAGCAGTTTTATTTCTTAGCAATGTCTGAGGGACGAATTATTCAACTATCTGTCTGTTTAAAACACATTATTTAACCCTCCTGTTATTTAAAGTGATGTAAGAGATGCAACTCTTATATTTTTTTTTATTTTTGTAAACTTATAACTGCAACCTTTATTTTTTAATGATGTCTGAGTGAGAGATTAACACTGAGAAACAAATCTATCGAAATTGTTAAATAAAATCTATAGAAGTGTGGTATACATCTCAATTCAGCCCCTTTACTTCTTTTATTTTTTTATTTTTATTTTACCTATAAATAAAATCCAATATGATGCACCGATTACATTCTTCTGGCTTATCACCAATCTTTAAAATCCTACTCTGCTGAATTAGTTGTTTTTTTCCCCTCAAATAACAGACTCTGTCGGTTTCAATGTAATTTTATTTAAAAACATCAAATGGCACCAATAAAACAATAAAAACCTGTTTCAGCTGCACATGTTGTAGTACTCTTAGATATTATTGAAAAGTTAAAAGCCTTGATAGTTGCTGGTTTTTACATCTTAATGGATTATGTAAGATCAAATAGCCCTGGTGGCACCGTCTGCAGTCACCTACAATTTGGGAGAGGTGTAGCAGAGTGTCTGCGGAGGGGGCAGGGATGTCTTTGCGTTTCGAAGTATAGATCAGCCTTTAATTCCGTAAAAGTTTGAAAACAATCCACTGGACTGGTTTCCAAGGTTTAAAAAAGGTTTTGCTTCCCTTCCAGGAAGCTTTCTGGCGGGGGAATTGAGAAAGCTTCCTGGAAGGGGAAGCGAAATGTCTTCAAACCTTGGAAACCAGTGCAGTGGATTGTTTTCAAACTTTTACGGAAGGACTATGACCTGGATTACTGAGAATCTTCATCAGCATCAGCCTTTAATCCTTGATGCGGCCGACCGGGTTTGAATCCGAGCTGTGGTCCTTTACCGCATGCCTCCCCCCCTCTCTCATACCCCCTTTCCTGTCAGTTTACTGTCCAAAAAAGAGTCACTAGTGCTGCAAAAACTAAAAAAACAAAACAAATGATGATGGTAGCTATGTTAAGGAGGTCATGCAGTCATTTTGTTTAGACGTAATGCAGCGAAGATACATTAAAAAGATTAAGAATAGGGAAAATAAATCAGTTGGAAGCAATGATGTTGAGAGAGAGATATTAGAGATGTACGGTCTTTATTTTGGCAAAGAAAATGTATACAAAATTCCTTAAAGTTTGTGGTTGAAGAGTTGAAAAAAAGAAGAAAAACCTCTAGTAACATGATTATTGCATCTCTTCCCCCCCCTCAGCCATGTTTGACAGGGAAAACAAAGGTGGCGTTAACTTCAACGAGTTCGCCGGTGTGTGGAAGTACATCACAGACTGGCAGAACATCTTCAGGACCTACGACAGGGACAACTCGGGCTTCATCGACAGGAACGAGCTCAAACAGGCACTAACCGGATTCGGTGAGCAGAAAAGTATGCCTTTGTAGTTTTCTAATTGCTCAGCGGTGGTGAAGGGCTGCAGGCGCCGGACTCTCTGACCTGCTGTACGAGGAGCCAGGAGGAGGGTAACCCTTGGTTTAAACTTGCCACTTATTGGCATTTTTTTTTTTTTACTTCCTACATTTATTCACCCCTGAATTTAGGCGAAACATTAATGTTTAGATTTAGCGTTAGTGGCAAGTTTAAAAAAAACAAAGAAACTTCTCTTATTTTCTGTACATTGCTTGTTTATGGGGTAAAAAAAGGCAATGCTGCTTCAGCTGGTCTGCTTTGCAGAAATCCAGTTAAAATATTCCACTGTAAGAGTTTTTTTTAAATCCTCATTGTTAATCCTATGCATCTCAGGGGTCTTTGACATCCAGGCTGATCACCTGGACTGTATAACTTGTCCAATAAAAACCTGGAAAAATTATGATTGTTTTCAGATGCAAACATTAAACAGTTGCCTATGAAGCATTATTAACGCTATACTCCTTGTGTGCAGGCTATCGTCTGTCAGACCAGTTCTACAGCACTCTGATAGAGAAGTTTGACCGGCAGAGGAAGGGACAGGTGGCATTCGATGACTTCATCCAGTGTTGTATTGTATTACAGGTAACTGATCAGATAATGCAGCTTTATCATTGTGATGACGTCCCTCATATTCTGCTGATAAAAAGTTTTCAGTCCACTTTCAGCTGTGTGTAGTTTTGTATTTTGGACTGATGACAAAATTCATTGATAACAAAGTTTAATTTCAATTCATTTTCCATTTAGTTTGCATTTTATTACTGGGTAAGCCGAAGTTTCACCAATTAGAACAAGAGGTATTCTGGTAAAGATGTAAAAAAACACATAAATATTCATTAGGAGCAAATTGTTTCCTGTTTTATACAGAAATTCGGGTTCCCATATTACAGGCTGTCCTTTAAAATTTATGAATTTTTAAATTCAATTTCTCACAGAGTCTATGAAACTTTGAATTATCCACCTGCGCCCTTTGGTGTGAATATCATTGCACACAGTGGCTTATTTGTCTTGGAAATTGGAAAGACAAGAGAACGTGTCTGAAATGAAGGATGTGTTTTGTACTCCTTAAAGCAAAGTAGAGGACCCGTGATGCTGTGACTTGGACAGGAAATACCGGGGCTATTTAGATATGTGACAAAGATCAGCAAAAAAAGAAAAAACCCCTGAGAAATCCCCATATACAAATACTTTAAACAAATATTTTGTTTTAAGAACTTTACAGAGTCCAGATTTTCTCAAACTTATCAGCAGAGATTGACAGTCCTGCGACTGTTGCCAAAAACGCTCCATAAGTTTCAGGTTTCAGCGTTGAAAGTAGCGCAGCAGCCAGAACCTGGTCATTAATTCTCTAGAAACTGGCAGTGATTCTTAGATATAAAGCATAATATATAAATCTTTAACTGTACCCTGCAGTCTGTGAGACATCAACCTTCACAGACAGAATCAACTTTCCTTAAAAGACCATTTTAGTCCCTGTGGACTAAAATAGAGAACTCAGGGTCTTGATGGATCCTAGAGGAATTTTAAAAGAGTAATTTTGAGCAAAATGGATTAAATAACGTAATATCAACCTCTGTTTTTTTTAATTTAAATATAGATAATAAAGTATGATTTGCCAAATTAATAAATGAAATCAATTTAAAGAATGACAATAAAATAATCCATCATGCAATAATAGTGTAATAAGATTTGTTTAGCTTTTTCTACATCTTGATCACAGTCACTGAGTGTGAGCAGTTCTAATTCTACAAGCTTAACAAACTTTCTTGAAGCCGTAAATACCTAAAATAGATCAGAAATGAACTTTTTTTATGGTTGAACCCACTTATCTCTATTTATTCACTGGATTGCTGTAGTGATGTTGGTAGTACGGGGTTGAAGTGAAGTCACTGGCTGCCATATTGGTACTCCCCAGTTAGATCGGTCGCAATGTAAGCAATATGTGCGCTACAGCATCGAACAACGAGAAATTTCTCATTTTCAGGGGGACTTAAGACTTTTAAAACAAAGATAAAATCATCACTTTGACATACACTTGCTGTTTCATAGCATAAGTAGATTACTGTAATTAATAATATATATAATTGGCAATCACATTGCATAGTCAGTATGAAGTAAATGAAGTCTATAAATCATGTAATATAACATATTATACAAATCCATCACATCAAAATGAATGTGTTAATGGAGGACTATAATGTATATGTGCCAAACCTGTTAAATTGATGATGTTCTTGTAATATACATGTATTGATTTTATTGTTATGGTAATTACACATTACATATAATTTCAAGATTTCACATAAGGACTGATTACAAGTACATGTCTCTTAATGTTATAGTATTTTCCTATTTGCAAATTGTGCATGCATGATGCCATATACTTTATACTGTGTCTGTGCATTAGCCTTTAAATCTGACAGACGGACAATAGAGCTAAATTAATGAACCCATTTAATAACTCCACAGAACTTCATATTGTACACTAGCAAAATCACATAAATTGACAAAATAACAGATGACATGAAAGAGCGTTGGAGCGTTATCACAGATCCTTCCTCCCAGCAGCTGTAAGGCTAACCACCACTGTTCCAAAAAAACTTAATAAATTGTTACATTCATGTTAATTTTGCACAGTTTCTAACTTAGTTTAATAAAATGCTGCTGTCATTTTGCTCATCACTGATGTTGCTGCTATTTTCAAATATCCGTTACTGTAAAAATGTCCATAACCTTATATTGGTTATTTATTCTTCAGGTGCACAGTATTTATATTCTTAAAACACTTTACAGTACAATTATTTATTTGTTTATTTTTTAACTCTTCACTTATCTTATTCTCATATACTTTTTTAAGGTCCACATTTGTTTGACTATTTTTTCTAGAATCTTTTTTCTGCTGTTAACACCAGAGATCTCCATTGTGGGACAATAAAGGGATCTTCCATTCTATTCTATTTATATGGAGCGTCTCTGTGAGAGTGGGGAGTAGCAATATGATGGCTTTTTTTGGGCTATCAGCAATCCTGTGAATAAAAGAGATCAGTGGTTTAAACCATAAACTTAAAATGGTCTGAATGAAGATGTCCTGATGCAGCTCTCATTATGTTCCTCTGTTTAATATTCCAGTTTTTATGTATTTTTGATCAATAAAGATCTGATTGTAGCCGATTGCCTAACGCCGCTGTTGTGCCATTTCCTTAGAGGTTGACCGACGTCTTCAGGCGATACGACACGGACCAGGACGGCTGGATCCAAGTCTCTTATGAACAGTATCTTTCCATGGTCTTTAATGTGGTATAACGCACATGAAGGCCACAGAAGAGCACAACTGGACACAACTGTGCCAAAAGCTCCCGGTGCCCTCTGGATGCCTGCCATAGTGGACACTACAATATTTTTTTTAACCTGGTCTCAGCCTAATTTGGGCAATTTAATCTGAAGTCTTCAACCTAGAAAAAAAAAAAAATAGGTGCTTGATGTATGGTAAAGAAAAAAATCTTGTAGTGTTTTGTTGATGAACTGTAAACAGGTCTGTTGGTTAAGGACAAATATGGCCACGTTAATGTCGACACCTTTTTTTTTGTTTTAAACTGAAGTGATTGAAGAACATAGTTCTGTTTAAATAAAATAATGCACTGTAAATATAATTTGCATGCTTTTCAGGGAAATTAAGCCCCATGTCGTAGCATGCTGTGCATTTTTTTTGTTCTGTTTTTATGTCCTCTGCCCTCTTTGCTCCAAGCCATGTTTACAAAAACTGTGAGAGCAGGTGACAATCTGCTTCGAGGTTCACTTACATGCCATATTTGTATAAACATATTCTTAACAGCACTTATTTAAATGCTAAAAGATCATTTTTGGTAGAGGGTTCGCATAATATCTTTACTTTGGCTTTTTTTTCTGTGCATGATGCCTTAAAATGTACAAAAACCATAAAAATTAAAGAAATCTTTTGTTAAAAGGTCATCCAGTGTCTTTCTTACTAGATAGGACATGGATAGTGTAATGTATAGAAAATACTCAATAAGAAGCAAGCATCCTACAAAATTTGTAAGAAAATTAGAAGTTACAATATGTGTTATCTAGTTGCATGTTAACCAAAGGGTATTTTTGTTTCCTTTTGGTGGTATTTTAATTCCACAGTTGCAGTATGGGACACATTTGCATGCAGATTATAAAGGAAAGTATTTAAGTTAAAACGCTACGAGCAATATTCTTACAGCTTGGATTTGTCATATTTAGTCGAATTCTGTCAAAAATTGTTTTATTTAGATTTTATGTTTTATCCAAAAGCAAAATATTACCACCAGTGAAAGCAGGTACTGTTCATGTGCTACTTTATATTTCTCCATCAGTTAGTGTAAATTAAATTGATATAACAATAATTACAAGTTCAAGTGCTCTTGTTTATTTAAAACATAAACATAATTTGAAAGGTTTATTCTGGAATAATTGATGCTGCAATTGGGAATATTCTATCTGCTGGAGGTTTCTTCCTGTTAAAAGGGAGTTTTTCCTCTCCACTGTCGCTTCAAGCATGCTTAGTGTGATGGATTGCATTCAAGTCAATGAGTCGATGCAATCAACTGGTTTTCCTTAGATAGAAAACTTTGAATCAATATGACTGTATGATCTGGTGAACTGTAAAGTGCCTTGAGATGACTTGTATTGTGAATTGGCGCTATATAAATAAACTGAATTATATTGAATTTAAGATTTTCTGTCAGCTCAATGAAAAGCTGCTACAATCACAATGTGACAAATATGCTTATAGTCAACAGATTTCTAAAATGTGATTCCCTCCACAAATTTTTTATAAAACCATAGTTAAATTTTTTTTCAAAACCATAAAGTTGAAAAATTTCCATTTGTCTCCTCGGGGAAATTCATATCTTACTATATTGTATTTTAGATGTTAATATAAGGCACTGAGAGTTTAATGCAGTAGCAAAAAGTTTCATTGAATAAGATTAAAAAAGATTATTTACTATCTGAAGTACTGAAAATCCTGACACTAGTGTTAGATGGGATAAGAGCGCCCTCTGCTGCGCTTTCGCAGGTACGACTGTTGCAATGCACCAAGTTTGTTTTTGTCCTCAGAACCTTGTTCATTTTGACCGCAGTTTCTGTCAGGACACGTTATAGTGTTGCACCCTAATAAGAGAGCTCAGAGAAGGGTCTGACCATAATTTTTAAATAATACTGAGATTTTTAATGGTCAGGTACCATAGTTTAAGAAAATCAAAGTTTAAGCGTGTGAGCGTTGCCTTCAGAGGTTGTCTGCAATGGCGCTGAAATATGGAAGGGCATTGGGAAAAATTGTCGCAGCGAACTGTCAAGGCAGAATATTGACTCAGCAAAGGTGCACGACTTTGAAACCAATAAGAACCTACAGCGCTTCAACGGGAGACGAAGAACCGACGGGTGAGAGTGTAATGCTTAATGAAGACTGTAGGTGGCAGCAGAGGCCGCATAGACGTGATCGTAGAAGAAGGCTCTGACACACCTGTAGCTCATTTCTCATTAAAGGCAGGGGGGAAAAAAACTTCTGAATTCAGGAGAAACATTTAAACCGTTATTCCTCCATGGCTAATACCTGAGGTTAATGTAGATTTGCAAATTAATACAATGAAAAATGAATGGAATTTAAATGAAATAGGGATAAAAACTGATATTTATTTAAGAATTACATATAATAATTACCTTAAAATTTATACAGATGGTTCTAAGAATCTAAAAGGTTATGTGGGTATAGGAATATATATCCCAGAGTTTAAAAAATGTATTCATAAAAGAATATCAGATCAATTGTCGGTTTTTACAGCAGAAATGGTGGCAGTTATATTAAGCTTGCAATGGGTGTAGGAGATTCGACCAATCAGGGTGGTGGTATGCACAGATTCTAAAGCAGTAGTGGAAAGTATTAAGGGAGAAGGAAATAATAGAAAAGATTTGGTATTAGAAATTCATCATATTTTATTTAGATTATATAGGGGTGGCATTGATGTTTGGTTTTGTTGGGTGCCAGCACATGAAGGAGTAAAAGGCAATGAAAAGGCAGATAAATTAGCTAAAAGGGCTTTAGAGGGGGAAATAACAATTTCAATTCCTTTTGGAAAAGGGGAAGGGAAATCACTTATTAAAAGGAAAGAAATTCGGAATGGCAAAAAATATGGAACGAAGATAGGAAAGGAAGAAGATTATATGAAGTGCAAAAGTCAATTCGAATTTGAAGCATTAATGAAAGAAACAGAAGAGAAGAAATAATAGTTAGTAGATTAAGAATAGGTCATACCTACTTAAATGACATGCTTTATTTAATAGGGAGGAAAAATAGTGATAAATGTGAGAAATGTGGTGAAAAAGAAAATGTAGAACACATACTGATGAACTGTAAGCTATATGAACACGAAAGGGAAAAATTAAAGAGAATAGTTAGAAGTATAGGGCATGAATGGAATCTTAAAGGAATATTGGGAAATGAAGGAAACATAACATAAACTAAGGAAAGCATTGTTTATGTATCTTAAGAATACAAAATAAAAAAATAGAATCTAATAGATGTGAAGTAACGCTACTACACACTCATGTACAGTAGGTGGCGGTATGCACCTTAAAGTTGCTTGTGATCCGCCATAATAGAAAAGAAGAAGAAACATTTAAACTAAGACAAGAAGGAAATGTCATGCATATTTCACGTTGTCATGAAGTAAATATATGCTAATTTGGAAGTGTTTCTTAAAGGCCCGCTCTCTTGTTTATTTTATTTTGAAAAGCAAGCTGTCATTAGAGAGACTAGTAACTGGGAAATATTTTATTTCCTAATAGTTGTTGCAGCTTGTACAGTCTAGATAAAAATTGAACAAACAAAAATACTGCTCTAAATATAAACATATTACAAACTTTCCATTAATAAGTAGCGTTGCTGTACAGTTAAACAGAAATAAACAACATTGTCAAAAAAAGGTTAACTCTCGAATAATTGTTGATGCAACTGCATATGCAAATATAGTAATCTCAGTATTAATCCTCCTTTTTGCATTATTTAAATACATTTAAAGTCAGAGAGTCTTAAAGGTGAGATAGGTGAGTAATTTCTACTCTGAATAGTTAAAGAATAATGAACTCGGTGGAAAGGTTTGAATTCACACAGCTCTAATAAGTAAAATAAAAAAGTTGGTTATTTCAATTGGATGAAATTAAACTTTTTTTTAAGGTGATGAGTGTTTTTAAGGTATGTTTGCAGATAAAGTGTCAGTTGATGTTTCCTGGTGTTTCAGCAACTAAAGTTCCTGAAATAAAAACTGCAAACACTGTTCCAGAGAAGCAGTTCAGATGTGGTTCATTTACTCAGAGCTCGGTGTAATTACTGTCTTTGTTTAAGGTTTTGTCGAGTAGAAAGCTTCCCTGAGATAAATTAGCTTTTGCTTTTCATCCTCCGTTGGGTTCGGTGGAGCAGTCTGTGTCAGTAGCTTCTGTTTCTCCTCTGGACACAGTAAGCTGTGGGTGTGGATTCCCTGGGATGAACCTAAACAATGTCCGGTCAGCTGCCTGCCTCAACCTCAAGCCACAGTTTGGTGTTGCACATAAACACACTGAGGCAGGTCTTCACTTCGCCTCTGCACAGAGCTTCTCTTCCACACTCTCATCCTTCCTTCAACTCAAACCACATAAACCAGTTGAGGCTCCATCACTGAAAGGATCAGGCGTCAAGTCTCTGTGCAGCTTCTCTCTCTGTGTTGTTCACCTCACAGATTGTCTGTCTTTAGCTGCAGGTCAAACCGTGGTCTCAGAGCGAAGGGAAGCCGTGGTTACCGTGGCGATAAACCGACCAGAGGTGCGTAACGCGGTGAACCAGGAGACAGCGAGGCGTCTGCTGGAGGAGCTGCAGGCCTTTGACAGCGACCCAGACTTGAACGTGGCTGTTCTGCACGGGAAAGGTAGACCATGCCAGCTGCTGCATGCAGCATCTGCATACTGAGTTTCACTCAGCAAAAAGGAGTCATGATGTTTTGAAGTTATCAGTCTAGCATCTTTATTTGCTGCTACTGCAATAACAGGCATAGAAAAACAGCCTGGCACAATCAGGTTAAAAAATAATCTGTCAAATAAGGAACTCTTCTTGCTTTTCTCCCCTCCTGTTTCGATTATTTAGCAAACAGCTGGTTAATTTGATACAAAAGCTTTGTTTATTTTCTCCCTCTTCATTTAGTCTTTAATGGAGAACTTTTACAAACACGGTTTCCCATAAGGAAGTTTTATGTAAGATTAAAATAGAAGCTAAACCACAAATTAGAGCCAAGTGTGGCTAAACATGGAGATAAATGTAAAAGAAAAACTATAATTCAAAGAAAACTACGTTTAAAAAGAGTAAAATTGTTTTATGAATAGTATATTTAAAATTTTGCAGACACCAGATGTGTTTTCTTACATTTTTTTTGAGTTCTTATTCCTGAGCATCGAACAGGTAAAGAAAAAATGATCAGGGTAGAGGGTCACGCCAGAGAAAAAATGAGGATTCAATTAGCAGGAATCTTTGGGCGCTGTTTTGTTTTTAAAATTTTTACAGTCATAATTTAGTCGTTTGAGCTTAAACTCATCAACAGCTCATATTTTCTCCTAAATCACTGACGTCTGTTGAGAAAGAAGGAGTAACTCCTTCTGCCAAAATAATATTTTAGGGGTTTAAACTGTTTCTTTTCTGAAACACTAATAAAAACATTGATCATTACCAGATTTGTAAAGGATATTTTGTTATTAACTTCAGTCCATATGTTTCCATTCATAACACTGATGGGTCGGAATATGTGTATCCCTACATTAACGGGATAAAAACGGAAGGACATGAAAAAAAAATGCAGTAAAGGTTAGGCTTTAAATGTGAAAAACATTTTTTGATGCTTTATCTATTTATGTTATGTCTTTCTCCTAAATTTATTATCCAGTTTTTGAAACTTCAAAAGATATTTATCATTAAAAAAGATGTAATTTGGTGATTTTTATAAGAATGCAACAATAAAGAAATTAGAATATTATTTTGCAGGTGGTTTTATCTGTGGAAGGAGGTAAAAAAAGAATCACTGATTCTGATCAGTTTCAGTTCCTTTGTGCTAAGTCAGGACAAATAATGAATATCAAAGTGAAGTATGTTTCGAAAAAAGCCATTTGAATGGATTTAAATTAATAAAATAAAGTTAAACACAGATTGCTTTAGCTAGATTGCTTTATAGAAATTAGATTAATGTGAAAAAGTCTATGCAATGCGCATCCAGCAAACAGGAAATCTACATCACTAATCATCCGTTTTAAACCTTATTTTTTAACTTTGCACCTTGGAGATCTTTGAAGTAAGTGTTGAAGTTTGACTGAATTACAGCAAAACATCAACAAATGAAATAATTTAGGACAAAGTAGAAATATGGTTTTGATTTATTTGAGTCAAAAGTCATAAAGTGACCTCCCTTCTTAAATGGCCTGTATTTTTCCATCCCTTCCTCCTAAAAGTACATGGACCTGAAAGTCCAGCAAACCGCCTGTGAGGCGAGCAGCCCTGCGTCCGCCACCCGTGACCAGGACTGCTCTAATCATAGCACCTCCCCCAGTGGAAACATGGTCTCTGGCTTGGACCGGCCTCTGCGCCCTCTGAGGTGTCCTGTGGCTGCATTGGTTGCTTCTCCACACGATGGCTGCAGGACATCCCTGGTCTACAGCCCGTGCCTGAGCTGCTCGCTTGCTTTAAACGGGTAGAAGCAATCACAGCCCACATTTCTGTCAGCAGCCTTTCCACTGTTGCTGCTCCATGATGAGGAGTCTGCTGACCCCTCTGCGGTAATTAGCAGCACCTCAGTGCAGTTAAATGACAAGCAGGGAGGTTCCAGTGTGGATGTAATGTTTCTGCGAACATACGGAATCCATTTAGGTCAAATTAGCACTGACACGCTCACTCTCTCGGTTCACTCTATCTCCTTTTTTTTTAAGTCATGAAATTAAGAGTAATTGCTTTCAGCAGGGCTTGAATTTGCCCGAACATTCGTTCTTATGATTTTTGTGTATAACGCTTTGGATGACGGGTCGGCTGTGTTACTCTACAGGACTAAAGAAACAGAGGATCAAAACTCTTTTCAATTTCCTACTGGTTCCAATAAACACATGGGTCAGGTAGGTTAGGGACGTCAAATAGATGCATAAAACAATTTCATTTAATCTTTTACTGTAATTGAAGTAAGTATCATTGGGGAGGAGAATGTAGCGATAGATAGACTTCTCCGCTTATCACACAATTCTTGTTTTACACTTAAGAGTAATCCTTTTCGATTCACCGAGTTTATTTCTCAGGATGTTTAAGATGCTTCTGATTCAAAGTTCCCTATGAGCCATGAATGAAAATTCAGGAGCTTCAGGCTAAAGCAGCCAAGAAGGAAATCTTTGTATAGTTTCCCTTTGCTGATGAGTCAAACTGTATTACATGTTGATGAAAGAGCTCTATTGTCTTTTAAATCAAAGATTTTTTTGGCAGCTCTGCAGCAGCCTCTATTGCTTTGATAAGTAGCAGATGTTTTATCTGAAGAAGCTTTCAACGTAGGAACACAGCTTTGAGGCCCGATGTCTTTTTCCACTTCTCTTTCAACCGGTGTTGCTGAGGAAGTCAAGGTCTCTCAAGGAGCTCTCTGAACAGAGAGCAAAGCTCTCTGCTATAGGATCGAATAATAATGTAACCCGGGGATGCAAATGCTTTGTAAATGCATGATTTCACAGTAAATTCAAAAAACACCTTTCAAACTTACAATTATGCTAAGAGACACACACACAGCCCCATTTTTAAAAAACGAGGAATAACAATGGATACTCTAGATCCGTGAACATGATATCTTCCAGATGTGCCATTGTTGTTTTGGTAAATAAACACTCCCGCTGCCGCCGCCGAAGAACTTGCCTTGACCATCTGTCGAAGTTCTTGCGAGATCTCGAATAGTCTCCCCCTTGCTCTTTGGCGGGAAACTGATGTGCATCCCTCGAAATTCCAGTCCGACGTTGCAGAAGCATACCAGCAAAACTGGTTCGCGACAAGATGCAAGCGACATTTGATGTGCGGTTGCAGAAGTATAATCTGCCCTTTAGTCCGGCAAAAAGGGGTTAAACAATTTTTAACTGCATTTTAGTTGTTTGTTTAGATCACACTCTATATACCACAAGGTCTTAAACTACATTATTGACCTTTATCACATTATAGTTTAGTATGCTTACTATTTTCTGGGAGGGGAAAAACTTAATTTAGGTCTCTACCCTGATGTATATCTGGTTGCACATACGGGTCATGATTCCAGTATGGATTGGAATGTTTCAAGTTGAAATTTCTCTTAGCATCCAGTTTATACCTTTACTAAAGTTCTGATCCCATATAGTTGATGATTATCTCCCCAGACTTCCAATATGCTGCTCTAGAGTTGCCTGCTTTTTCTTAACTTGCAGTTGTTCTTGCTACTTGCAGCATTTTTCTCTGTCTTTATTTTGTGTTTGCATTGTTTATATGTTTGCTGCAGGTTTTGTGTTTTCAGGGCGTTTCCTTTTTGTTGCTCACTATTTCCTGTGAATGCAGCTTTTCTCCTCTGCAGCATTTATTTTTATTTACATGTATTTTTCTGCATGTGTGTTAGGGACGTTTATGTGTTTGCAGGACATGTACAAATACTTAAACTGTAGTCATATTTTTTTCTCCTAATTTACATGCCTTGCTAAACTCTTTCTATTAATGGTACCTTTTTCCCTTTTATTCAAAATAAAGCCACAAACTAATTGTGTTGTTTTGGGATTTTTTTTCTATCATAGACCAATTAAAATTAGTCTCATAACTGGAAGGAAAATGACATATGGCTTCTCCATATGTAATCAATATATATTGCATTTTTTAAATTTAGCTCTCATTACTCTCATGCCTCTTTAATGTTATCCACAACAACCGCTTGCCTTAGAAAGTTAACTAATGAATAAATAGAGTCTAGTTTAGTGTGGTATTTAATCCAAGTGTTTTTTTTATCTTTGTGAACAAATGGTCCAATGAATGCAGGTCAGAGATGAAGTCACGGAGATGCACCGTTTAAAGAAATCATCTGAAAATGGAAAGAGGAAGTTTGGACTGTAGATGTCCTGATAAACAGCCGTCCACCTTAAGTCTTTAGAAGTTTAAATTGGAGAAAAAAATACGTGGATCAAGATGCTCTGGTTAGTTCTGCTGGAAAAACCGATAAAAACATCCTAATGATGAAACATGTTTATGTTAGCATCATGGTTTGGTGAGGCTTATCCTCAGCAGAGACTGTGATGCTGGTCATAGTTAATAGGAAGAAGGATGGGGTAAATAATACAGGGTCATCCTGCAGTAAAATCTAGAGAGACGACAGACTTAATGACCCTAAACATCCAGCCAGGGATTAAACGCACTGATTTAGATTCAAGTAAACTCAAGTCACTGTGTGGGTGATTTGACTGACCTTAAACTATTATGGTATTTACGTAACATTACGTAACAATATTAATGACCCCTCACACCCCCCACCATGGACTGTTCTCCCTGTTGCCTTCTGGGAAGAGGCTTCGCTGGATTCAATGCAGGTCCAGCAGGTTCAAAAACAGCTTCTTCCCCACAGCCATCAGATAGGAGAACTGTTGAAAAAACTCTAAATCATGTCACAGACTCTGCATCAAACCGACCATATCAATGGTTTTTTTTTTTTTTTTGCACCGTGTTTTTTCTCCCAAAATGTTTACATTTGATCACTGCTGCACTTTAAGAAATTGAAATGTCATGAGAGCTGTACAAAACGAAACATGAATACACTTTGTGTATATAAAATAACAATAAATGTTGTCTAATTTATGCCATAAAACTGAAAAGGACTCCTAGTTTAGAAGCAGACCTAGTGGAGATATACCAGCCGCACCCTCGTGTGTAAATTAATGAAAAAATTCTCTATTCTAATTCTCTAAATTTTATGAGTGGGCTGAGCTTTGGAGCTGCAACAGAGCGGTCCCCTCTGAGCTTCGGCTTAGATTTAGGCTCTATCAGGAGCAGCTAACCTGAGAGAGTGAGAAGGTCGATAATGATGACAGTGGAGGTACAGTGGAGCAAGCCCATTCAGGGATTTAAAAGCAAATAAAATAATTTTGAATGAATTCTCCCCATCTTAGCCTCACTACAGTAGAGTGAGGCTAAGATGGGGAGATGTGGTCATACTTGGCGTGTGTCAGTTAAAAGGCGCGCTGCAGCATTTTTAACTATCTGGAGACAGGAGATGGAGGAAGCACTATAACCCCACATAGAGGGCATTGCAATAATCCAGCCGAGTGGTAACAAAGGCGTGGATTAAAAATTCAAACTGTTGCCTTGAAAGAATTGGCTTGATTTTGGTCAGCTGCCTCAAATGATAAAAACTTGATTTAACAACTGCCCTGATGTGGCTGTTGAACTTCATGTTTAAAATACCCTAAAAAGCTGTTAACCTGTAGACATCCTCCTGTCCTCTAAACACATCACCATTCTGTATACTCTTAAAGCTCATGTTAGGCGAAAATATCAGTTCAAAGAATTGAGCAAGAGCTGAACGTTTTATATATATATATATATATATATATATATATATATATATATATATATATATATATATATATATATATAAACGTTCAGCTCTTGCTCAGTTCGTTAAAAGGTCACAGTTGTCACACAAGGACAGTCATTTACTCCTATAAACAGGATGACACAGGTTTTCTATAACAGCCCTGTGCTGACCCACAGCTGCAATCAGAGCTCCCAGCTGATGGGTGTTGCTGGCACTTATGTTGTCACATTACAGAGAGAGGAGGGTTTTATGAGTGCCTGCCTTAGACGGTGACATAGAGTTTGTTTGCCTCTGGGGGGATGTTGTAATTACCACATGAATCCAGGGGAAGAGATCCGTGGTTCCACGGCATTACTTGTCCATTAATGAGAGTATGATGCATGTGAGCACATGCACGGTCTGGTCTGTGCTTATATGCATCAACTTTACATCCTTTAGGGAAGAGAAGGATTTGTGTGCCAGCAAGCCAAGAGAAAGCAAGCTGCAAGCCAAATTGCAGCCTTTTTTTTTCATCCTCATCATTTCCCTTCCTCCCTGCCATACTTTGTAATTTTGTGGTCTCTTCCAGGAGGGAATTTCTGCGCTGGTTATGATCTGAAAATGCTGGCCAATCAAAAAGCTCCCCTTAAATTGGAGCAAGATGTTGCAAAGGGTCCTGGCCCAATGGTGAGCAGTGTTTGGTTTTTGACTGCATGTGTGTACTTGTGAGGTTTAGTTCTGCTTTTTAGTACCGTGTAAATCTTCAAATCCAAACCCCTCTGCTTGCTACTAATTGTTCTTTTATTTTTATTTTTAGACCTTTGAGAAAACGAGTTGGGTCTAAAGATGCCTCTTGCAGTGTGGGAATATCTGACAGTACCTATGTATGTTTCTGCCATTACAGCCACAAGCTTTTATTGATTTTTTTGGGGGCTTTTCTGTTACAAGGTTACTATTTATTTAGAGATGAAATTAAATTATCAATTTCTTTTCGAGCTTTTACAAATAAAATACTTAATTACTTAATTTTTGCAAAATAGCTCAGTCTAACTTGTATCCGATGGGTTCTTTTTGAATAGCAGTTTTCATGTTTTACTCCAGATTTACCTGCTTAAACATTCCTGATGAAAACATCCTAGGAATGTTGAACTCCATGTCCTGCTGAGTAGCTATTCTTTTGCATTTGACTCCATGGTGTTGGTTACCTTGCAAGCAAGATGAATTGCTGCGAGATTTGTAAATTCTTAAATTCCCGAAAATACATCTTTTCAGAAGCCAACAGATGCATCAACCTCAATACGAAAATGTTTCTGACCAATGACGTCAAACTAACATGGCTGTGCGGGTTTTAGCTTTCTTTTTTAAAGTGAGCAAAAGGAATTGTTTTTTTTGCCTTTGTTGATGGAAAAGATGTTTGTGTGTTCCTCCCGACCAGATTTGGTAATAGTTTATTTTATTTTATTTTTTACAGTGTCCTGTCTGGCAATGTGGCAATAAGAATAATTGTCTTGATGCCGAAAAGAGCCCTACAGATTTTCCTTTTACAAGTGGAGCAGTACGGCTATCGCCATAGTGTTCCGCTTGTTTCATGCATATAAATAGCTTTATTATAATTATGCAGGGCGTTTTACAGATTATATGGACACTGCAATGTAAGTAGAACAGAAGAGGAAAAACAGAAAAAAAAGGAGAAAAGATAAAAGAAAAAGGAGATAAAAGGGAGATAATGAGAAAACATTTTCAGTCTGCTTCATTACCTACAAAGAGATGTAAAAAGAACAGTACAACCAACGGACATAGTACGAGACATACAATAAAGTAACACCTTTTTCGTAATTTTAATGCATGCTTTAAATGGCCAACTCTTTCAAAACGCTGTAGCTTCTTGCACTGTTGTAACATTTGGTATGGATTAACAGTATATTAATAAAATATATGGGATCATTTAAGTTTCCATAAGGGATGCCTGGACTGCGGGTCGCTGGGATTGAGCGGACCTCCTATGCAGAAAATGACACCGTCGTACCACAAACAGGGAAAATAAACCGCTTCATTTGTTCAGCTGCGGTCAAAAGCTGAATCCTCTCGCTCTGCATTTGTTTGACAGTCTGAGAAATAAATTAGAAAATGAAGCTGGAACAATTTACCAAACAGGGTAAAAAGCATCAATCGTTGGGAAGCGGTGATGATGTGCACGATCTGGGGCCGTGATCACCTTGTTTACGCCGTTTACATCTTGAGTGATGACTTCAGCTGTTTGGATTAGCATACAGTGCTATGCTGTGTGTATGCATGGGTAGACTGATGCTGTTATTTCCTCCAGGGTCCTTCCCGTCTGCAGCTGTCCAAGCCGCTGATAGCAGCGGTGAGTGGCTTTGCTGTGGCTGGAGGGTTGGAGCTGGCGCTGCTGGCTGACCTGAGGGTGGTGGAGGAGAGCGCCGTCATGGGAGTCTTCTGCCGCAGATTTGGTATGTTGGTTTGCCCCACTGACCTAAGATTTATATTAGGTGCTTGTTTTTTTGTATTTAATACTACAATGATACGAATGTAGTTTAGAAAATGTGCAATTAGCACATGAGCAAGTGCAAATACCTTCATTGCTGTTTGGTTTTGGCAGAGGTATTTTTCCCATATGTTGCTCTGACCTGGCATTAAGGATAACATCCAATGTATTTGAGAAATCTCCAGGAATAAATTATCCATTCGGTTTTAGGTTGTTCGGTTGGAAAGCTGGCTTCTATGACTAAATTAAAACACATTTTCCAGCTACAGATATGAACAATGTGTCATTTACTCTTATTTTAAACATAATGTAAGACGATCAACAATTTAAGTGTGTTTATTCTGTAGGGGAACCACACATTTTAAAATCAATATGGCTCAATCAATGCTTTCTCTAACCCCGTACAAATTTATCTGAGACCTTTATAGATACTGAATTCCTTCAAGTCGATCTCTTGTCTTGTGATTCAGGACATTTTTTTCTGTGGGGTAAAAATATGACGTGGCACAGAGGTCTATATCCATGGGTGCTGACTTCGAATTCAGCGGCTGCTCCCTCCAAAGGCCAGATGCATCTCACAATTAGGCATAGTGTCGCACCGAAGCCTGTTCGGATTGGAAGACTCCTCGTTATTCGGCTGACAAATGCAGCTGTTTTGAAGGATGGTCTGGTGTATCCTCCCTAGCCTTGGCTATTCCACGATTCATTGTTAGTCCAAGCAAGCTGGCTGCTCCGTCCTCAAAGGAAAAAGGTAAATGTCACCGAACACTGGTGAATATTTTAAGTGCAGTTTAATATAATACAAGCATTTGAATAGTTCCATCTGAAATTTATGAAAATACCTTTTTAAATGGTTGGTGAGTCAGATATGTGGCGGGTAATGTTTGGTTCATTGAAAGGTTTTATCTCTCCCTGTGCAAATACGTTTCGCTGACACTTAGATTCCAATATCTTTGCAGTGTGGGGACTATAAATAAGATATCTGAGATTACAATGTTATTAGCACCCAAAACAGTAGTAAGAAGTTCAGTGTCCATTCTTTGCCTGCTTTGTGTGTCATCTGTCATGGTTGGTAGGTGACGGAGCGTAGCTGGAAAAGGCTGAATTCACAGCCAAAACTCTTCCGGCATCCTTATTTTTAAGGACCTCGAAGGATCCAGTCCAGGTAGACCGGCTCCTTGGAGGATGCAGCCTCTGAAATTGAACAGTTAAGGAGGGTTTGATTCCCATAATAAGCCTTAGACTTATTATGGGAAGTCTAAGGCTACATTCAAACTGCAGGCCGTGATGCTCACTTCCGACTTTTTTTGTGAAATCCGATTTTTTTTGCGTTTCCGTTAACATTTCCAAATATATGCGACTTGTATGTGATCTCCTGTATGAACTGCAGTCATACAACGCAAGTAACCCGCATGCGCAGTAGAGGACGGGATGACGTGACAAGCAGGAAGTAAACATGGATGGTTTTACTGGAGTGCATCTAGCGATCTTTCCCAGCCGTACAAACACAATCTTTTCTGGATGGTTAAACATAAATACTGCTCTCCACCATCATCATCTGCCATGGTTGTTGTTTTTCTTGCCGCTTCTTCATAGCAAGATCCAGAATAGTGACCTTTGTCGGGTATTAATGGCGTTCAGGTCAGAAGAATGCGACCTGGCCGTTCAGACACAGGTCGCATTTGAAAAGATCGGATTCATGTCGGATTCAGGACCACATCGCCAAGCGGCCTGGGTCGCATTGGAAAAAATCGGATCTATGTCATTCAGACTGTCAGGAAAAGATCAGATCCACGTCGCATATGGGCCAAAAAAATCAGATTTGGTCACTTCAGGCTGCGATGTGAAGGTAGCCTAAGGCACATTTGTTCACTAATGGTAAATTAGCATCTAATTAGCATATTGATATGGCACACCTGTGAGGTGGGGTGGATTGTCTCAGCAAAGGAGAAGTGCTCACTATCACAGATGGTTCATAGATTTAGAATGGTTTGTGAAGAATATTTGAGGGAAATATTTTTGTTGAGTGTATTTTAGGACGTAAAACACATGCTCACCAATTCATATGGTGAAAATTCAATACGTAGCCGTTAAAGGGTGAAACCCAGCAGTTGATCCACAAGCTCCATTCATCTAACTTTCCTGTAGTTGATCCTAAACTCATTTAAACTGGATCATAAAAACTGTACTACTAAAATCAAAGTTGATTTGATTCAATTTATCCTTCAATATTAGCTGTTTAAGGATTTTATTTTTAACTTTTAACCTAAAAGCACGCACTTGTCTGTAATGAAATGATACCACAGATGAAGGAAATGGTCCCTCCGGTCTATCCTGTGCTGTTTTACAGCAGTCAGTTCAGCCATTCATCTTAGTTCATGGGAGTCTGTCCTGCATGTTTAGGAGTGAACAAACTTCCGGAGTTTCCTGTTTTGAAAACAACATTGTTCACCAGCTAAAATGCTTTTTTTTAAATTTATTTAAACAAAGAGAAACGGCCAAAATCTTTGCAGGGATTTTCTCATCTGGAAATTGATATATCAACAAAAAAAACAACAAGTTCCAGATTGATTCCTCTTTGATGCTGCTTGTTTAGCCTCCGATGCCGCTGCTGCACTGTGACTTTCACTGATTAAGATTGTGATTTTTTTTTTTTTTACTGTGGGAATTCCCAAAGAGATCTAGCTAGTAATTTAACCCATTTATGACCAGAATTATATATAAACCATCTGGATGGATTTTATGGCTGTAAATCAGTTCCTCTGCTCATTTTGTCTAAGGCAGCTTTGACTTTCACTATCAAATAGACATTACGCGTTGCAGAGTGGTTTTGACTTTGCATTTTAAAGTTTAAAGAGCAGAATAAAAAGAGTCATGCAGAATCCTGTCTATGCTAAGGGGGTTGTAACAGTGGGCTTACCTGGTGTGAATTGACTGATTTTCTAAAATAATCTGAGACCAAACGATAAGCAGAAACTGTTTCACTGGTTCTTTTGATCATTCTTCTGATCTTCATCTTTCTGACAACTCAGGAATCTACTATCCTTTAATCTACAGGTATTAGTTTGTTCTTTATAAAAAAAGAAATCTGGAAATGTATTTCTCACCTACTTGTTGGTGAAATTGGCCAGTTTTTAAACTTTTCTCAACAAATTCAACTTAAACAAGGTTTAACAAAAATATAAAAAAAATCTTCCAATTTGTTCTTTTTTTTTATCCGATACAAGTATATATTATTTCACTAGAAATGTACAACTGCTTATTTTCCTTATTGTCTTCTAATGTTAATGTATCCCCCATTGAACAGTTTGTCACATTCTAATAAATCAATCTGTTGATTTATCAATGGACAGGTGGATCTTGCACTAAAGATAAGTAAAAGTGTCTTAGAAAATAAGATTATTATATATTATGTATTTGAAATTAGAGAATGTAATCTTTTTAATTATTTCAAATGTTAATTTTCTTAGTGTCTCAGTTGCTTCATTCAAGAAAAAAGCTGTTATTTTTAGAAAAATTGACCTATACATGTGCAAAAGGGCACGACTAGTGTTCGAGTTGACAGATATATTTTTCTACACTCTGTTGTTGTTAATTTTAAGGGTTTCTCTTAACACCTGTCCCAGCTGTGTGACCTCCTGCTAACCATTGCCTGTTTTAGTGCTTCTCTATCCATTACCATTGGAGGGTTTATGTTGTTAGATTACTCTTTTTTTCTTTCTTTGTTTTTATACTTGATCTGTGTGTATTTTTACTCCTATCATGATACCTGTCCTAACAAACAAACTTCTGTTTTCTTTGCATCCAAGCATTAATCATCCGTCCCCTAATGCCAGGAAGCCGACTTTGTTTCTATTTTTCCAGCGTTGTTACCGTTTGCTCTGTTATCACCACAGCCTCCTCTTGTTTGTGTGCGAGGACAGGGCCACAAGGCGATAAGGATGCTGACCGTGACCCCTTGGCTTCATGGCCACAGTCTGCTGGGCAGCCTTGATAAGTAGAGGAGGAAACAACCAACTGCCAGTTTTCCACAGCGCAGCTAAACTTGGTTTCCATGTTATTAATGTCACAATTTCCTTCTAAACATTTTCTTTTTTTGACTTTATCTGATAAGGCTTGCTGGATGACCCAGCCATGCTTATTAAAGATTAAACAGCATTTTAGATGTTTGGTTGTAAAGGCACTGAGCTTAAGAGCAGCTTCCCTTGGACAGTTTCAGCATCTCTCTTATGGATGTCAGTCCTTTACCCATGCTTCTGGAGAGCTTAAAATACAGCCAGGGTGTTTATAAATACAGCATAGTGCTATAAATTACAGACAGTAGTAGACTGGGAGTATAAACATGGAACACTTATTGCCAGAGGCCTGTAATTTAACAGGAGAGCATCCTGGCTGAGCTCTGGGTATTTTCTCCACAGTGTTGACACTTTCCAGTTCCAGTCTTTGTTTCTAGACATGACTTGGAAAGACAATTTGAATATGTCTACTGTTTGGCACCTCAGGTTTGTGCATTTTATGGAGATGAATATCTACAAACCATTGCTAAAGAAAATTAATCATAGGTTAATTTAATTTGTGCCAATGTATTTAACTTGTCACCGTTCTGTCCTGCTGTGCAAGTGTGCCCTAGTATAGGTCACAAGGATTCGATTCTTTTAACAGTTCACCATTAAAATATTCGTTGAAAATGCTGAATTAGTTGTCATTGTTTCATCCTAGAGAGGAGACGGCATATTTATGTTTTATTTCTCCACATTCTGACAGTTAAATGTTGAGATACAACACAGCTGCATCTCTCTAAATCAGGTCCAGTTTGCAAAAAGAGGAAGACTGAGGCGGTTTAAGGAGAGAAGGCTAAAAAAGGAAAACCAAATAATTTTATTTGTGAAAGTAAAAAGAATAATTCTGAATGATTTCGAGACCCTTTTCTGTAACACAAGGGGAGATTAAGGAACTGTGGATTATCAGAGAACGTTTTTGGTTTTAGAGAGAAAGTAAATTGTGCCGATTGGCTTTCAGGAGAGCTAGAGCTGGTTGGCATCTGCATAGCAGTGGAACTGGATATTATAGTGGTGGACTATGTGGAGGAGATAAATGATAGTTTAAAGGACAGCTCTGTGTTTACATCTTGAAGCTTTCTTCCTCCAGTTCTTTTCCTGAGAAGAGATCACTCTGGACAAACACTTTAAATAACACTTCATAATGTATATGTATTAAATAACCATTAGACAGGACAACATATTTTAATATAAATTGTAATCTTACTCAGATCATTGAACTTTCTTAGAGTTACAGATGGCAGCTGCTTACCAGCCGAGCTTGCTAGTATAGTTAAAGATGTGTTTTATGCAACTCCAGTCTGCCACATCATCTCATCATACATATTGGTAAATGAGGATTCATGGTTCCAGCCTTATCAAAATATCACACTATGTTGTTCGATCATGATGAAGATGACTTTTTATCCGGACAGAGGAACTGTCCCAATTAAAGAAACTACTTTGGAAAACATTATTCGGACACACAACAGGCAGGTAATATTAGGGTTTAACAGACTTCAACAACATCAATTTAAAATGACCCTAATAATAGAAAGCAATGAAACCAGGACAGATCCATTTTTAGTTGAATAAAACTTTTGCAATATCCAGATGAAAGGTGCTTGGACCTAACTCTGTTTCAGCAACATACTGTTACAGTCTTATGATGGTTGGAATTAAGCTCCTATACTTAAAGGTATTCTAACTTCCCTGAGATGTAAACAATATAGTTAGCTTAATAAATCAGGGGATGTACCACAGAAACATAACCGAAGTGGCGGATATCAGGAAATCTTACCAAAAGCTAGACAAAATTGGATGAAGGACAGCACAGAGGCATTCATCATGGCGGCACAGGGGCAGGCCCTGAGCACCAGAGCAAGAGAGGCCCAGATCTACCACACCAGACAGTATAGACTGTGCAAAGAGGCCCCTTAGACAATCCAGCACATAACTGCAGGGTGCAAGATGTTGGCAGGGAAAGCTTACCTGGTGCTCCATAACCAAGTTTATGGAATAGTGTACAGGAACATCTGTGCAGAGTATGGACTGGAAACCCCAAGGTCAAAGTGGGAAACACCTCCAAAGATGGTAGAGAATGACCAAGCCAAGATCCTGTAGGACTTCCAGATACAGACGGACCGAATGGTAACGGCAAACCAACCGGACATTGTGGTGGTGGACAAAAAGCAGAGGAAAGCCGCTGTGGTTGACATAGCAATACCAAGTCACTCAACATCAGGAAAAAAGAACATGAGAAACTAGAGAAATACCAGGGGCTCAGAGAAGAGCTGGAGAAAACCTGGAAGGACAAGGCATCAGTGGCGCCCGTGATCGTTGGAGCCCTCGGGGCAGTGACCCCCGAACTTGAGGAGTGGCTACAGCAGATCCCTGGAAATACATCAGACATCTCTGTCCAGAAGAGTGCAGTTCTAGGAACAACAAAGGCACTGTGCAGAACCCTCAAGTCCTCTGGTAGAGGACCCGAGCTTGGAGGAAAAAAGGGGCGACCGCCCGTGGTGGGTGAGGAAGAACACATTTTATGATTCAGTCGTTAAAGCAATTTTAGGCTGCTGGCTGCACATTGGATTAGCTCAACATTTAATTTCCTTCTGGGATTAAATAAGTGTTTTAATTGAATTGAAAGCTAAATTAAATTTGTACTTAATACTTTATTTGCCATTTCAAGCGTCATGATCTCATTATATGCTTATAAAAAAAGATCAAAAACCATTTGATCATGTAAAAATAAGGTTATACGCAACAAGCTTTTAGAAAGCTGGATGATGACATTTGAAGAAGTTAATTAACAGAGTCTGACCATCCTGTAATGCATAAAGATAAAGCCAAAGCTCAGCGTGGTCAAAGGTTGACTGATACTGACCTACAGCAAATCTAATTTCTAGTGAATCATTACCAGAACTTTTAGGGACATTTAGGGAAAAGAAAAATCCCATTCCTACCAAACACAAATAGGGAGAAAGCATCAAAGTAAAAAAACAATCAATTAAATACACACAAGTCATAGGATAAAACCCTTTTTATTGGAACAAATAATATATTTATTATTTATCTGTGATATATATATAATATATATAATATTTAAATACATTATCTCTGTTTGAATACATTTTTGTGTTTTTCCACACTTGGATCTAAGAGTAGCCAACTGGCTTATCTTTTACTGCATTGTTTACCCCCTGCAAGCATTTGCAGTATCCTACCTATTATTAATATTAATGTACATAAAGGAAAGTTTTTGAAGCATATACAAAAGAGTAATAATAACAAATAATACACCCCATGGCATCTTTATCTTTCAGAACAAATGCAACTAGAGTGAGCTACAAGTGTAAAGATCTAAAAAGTGTCACATAACGTGACTGTCCCCATAAACACTGTGAGGTTGATGTTCTCCAGGCGACAAATGTAATTAAACTCTTGCAAATATAAATTATTAAGATGGCGTGCAGAGTGCTGGGCTCTTAATATTTTTTCCTTTTGCGGATGGGGGAAAAAAAGTTAGAAATGTCCAAATATGTCAAAGTAGAAGTTTAACTTCTCTTTCTGCCTTAGCCTCTCTACAAATCCAACTTCATACTTAAAAAAAGGAGCACTAGTGCTCCTGAAAAAAAAAAAAAAAATAGGAAATTAAGGTATGCATAATAAAGTGAAATGGCACAGGGAAAAAGTATTGAACATATGAAGAAAGGGAGGTGAAAAAAGGCTTGGAAAACCAAGACAGTGGTGTCTGTTGTACTACACAAGAAACATCTCATGATGGGTAAAAGTAAAGAGCTTTCTCAAGACCTTCACAATCTTTTGTTGCATATAATGATTGCATTGGTCACAGAAGGATTTCTAAACTTCTGAATGTTCCAGTGAGCACTGTTGGGGCCATAATCTGGAAATGGCAAGAACATAATTTTACCATAACCCGACCATAACCAAGTGCTACCTGCAAGATTAATGACAGAGGACTGAAAAAAATTATCAGAAGAGTTGTTCAAAAGCCAAAGACCAGCTGTGGAGAGCTTCAGAAAGACCTGAATTACCCGGTAATATTGTTTGCTAAGAAAGAATAAGTAATGCCCTCAACCACCATGGCCTGTATGCACACTCAACATACAAGACTCCATTGCTGAAGAAAAAGCATGTTGATGCTCTTTTAAAGTTTGCTGCACATCATTTAGACAAACGTGGGAAACACTGGGAAAATATAGTCTGGTCAGATGAGACCAAAATTAAACTCTTTGGATGCCGTTATTCACCTCATTGTTGGAGGTCAAATGGTACTGCTGATCATCTCAGAAACACCATACCACCAGTGAAGTGTGGAGGTGGGATAATCATTGTGTTGGGCTATTTTCTAGCATATGGTTCTGTCAAACTTCAAATAATTGACGGATGCATGAATGGAAAAATGTACGCAAACATTCTAGATAAAAATCTGCTGCCATCTACCAGGATGATAAAAATGAAACGTGGGTGGAAATTTTAGCAAGAAAATGACCCCAAGCACACAAGCAAGGAAACTCTCTAATGGTTTCAGAGAAAGAAAATAAAGCTTCTTGAATGGCTCAGACAATCAGCTGATTTGAATCCAATAGAAAATCTATGGAAAGAACTGAAGATCAGAGTTCATAGAAGAGGCCCAAGAAACCATCAAGATTAGGAAACTGTTTGTGGGGAAGAATGGGCCAAAAAGTGATTAAAAATCCTCCATTTACATTTAAAACTCAGGATAAAACTAATGGAACATTTTCTAGTCTTCCTGAAGGTAATTTTATCCCTAACTTAGGCCCCGTCCACACGAAGTCAAAACGAACACGAAACGCTAATATTTTCCAGAACGTTTGTCGTAAAGACGGAGACGTAAAATAAATGTGATCGACCACACGAATGCATGAAAACGCTGCAAAATGTATGCCAGGCCTGTAAGTGGTGCTGTGGTGCCAAAGCAAAAATAGGCGAAAACAGGCAACGAAATGTTGGGCATGCGCAGTAATATTTATACAACAACCAAACCGGAAAACTAGAAAATGGCCCTGCGGGTCCATTTTCGTGGTTCAGTCAAATTCAGGTGCTGAACTATGTCGTCTATATTGCTCTGTTCTTCCTGGAGATATTCCAGAAGAAGAAGATTCTGTTGTAAGCCCGACAGCAGGGTGAGTAGCATGAGCAGCAACCATTCAACACAGTACGGCGCCATTGTTGTTGTGATACTGCGTCGCGCATGCGTGTTTAGAGGCGACGCTATGACGCATGCGTGTAAGAAAAAAAATGCAGTTAGAGCTTAAAGATGGAAACACGAAAACGGTGTTTCAAAATCTTCCCACTCTGAAGGCTTAATAAAAAAAAAGATCGTTTACAGACCCCCGAAACGCCGGCTTCGTATGGATGAGAGGCTGAAAAAATTGTGCGTTTAGGCCAGGGTTTGACTTCGTGTGGACGGGGCCTTAAACTGAATCAATTTTATGTTATCAATTCAGTTCATTTATGTATAGATTGCCAATTCACCATACCTTATCACAAGGCACTTCACAGAGACAATTCAGTCAGATCATACAGTCAGATTGGTTTAAAGTTTTCCATCTAAGGAAAACCAGCTGATTGCACTGACTTATTGACTCTAAAGCAATCCCACTCACAAAGCATGCTTGCAGCGTTAGTGGAGAGGAAAACTCCCTTTTAACAGGAAGGAACCTCCAATAGAACCATAGAAGGCTGACTGGGGTTCAAGGAGACAGAAGCAGAAAGAAATGTATCCAATTTAAATTAAAATATATTATATTTACATCCCACTTTTAATTCATGGGGAGCAGTGGAAGCTTTGGGCATGTGTGGCTCATGTTGCTTGGGGAAATAGATGAGAGTCGCTCTATTATCTAATACTGCAGCTGCAGTGTTCTGGAGGAGGGAGAGGCTCGCTCACTCTACTTGCTGAGGCACTAAACTCAGAGCTATCAGTGCATATTTTGTTAATGAAGTCTCAAACATTAAATGAAAGTCACTAGATTTCTCTTCTAGTCTTTTTTTTTAAAAGGACGTAAATGTGTGCACACTATTAGGTGCTGCTGATGGAAATCTGCAAGGAAACAGTGACGTCACATAACTGCTTCCTTAAGTATTTTCCTCATACAAATTTACCATTGACTATTTTGCAATTTCTTCAAAATGAAAAAGAAATTTCTTCCCTTTTCTTCCCTTCCCTATTTTTATTAAACGAATATCCATCCATCCATTTTCCCGCTTAGTCCTTGTCAGGGTCGCGATGGGGCCGGTGCTTATCTCTGGCAGAATTATTTTGAATGAAAGGGGTGAAATCTGTACTTGCACCTGTGTAAAACGCTCGTACTATACAGCCCTGAATAAATGTTTATCTTTCATCTGTTAACATTAATATTTATCCTTTATCCTGGGTGTCTCCTGGGAACAAAGGCTCAAAATGAGTTTGCTTGTTTAGACTTCAGGTTGGAGGACTAACCAAAGGTTTATCTCTCTGATGGGTTAAAACCCCCCTTTTTTTTTTTTTTTTTTACAGCGAATTAGAATGTCTCCCTTTACTTCTCAATAAGTTGATGAAATCAGCTGGTTTTCCTTAGATAGAAAACTTTTAATCAGTTTGACTGTATGATCTGTTTGAAATGTAAAGTGCCTTGAGATGACAAAAAAAAATAAAACTGAATAAACTGGATTGAATTGAACAATGTCCAACATCTTAACATCAGCGTAACGATGTGCCACAAGAACTGTCCATCAAAATTTGTTTTTCTTTTATGTTACTGTTCTTTAGAATAAAACTCTTCTGTGCAAGCCATTTAAAAAAAAAACAAAAAAAAAACAATTTTCACAAATAGCACTATAGTGCTTTATTTTATTGAGACTGCCCAGCATTCAGTCATGCACTATTCAGTTTAGGTTTCATCAGCTCAAAACTATTTCAGGCAGGGAGAAATGTTGCTGCGGTTTTTTACATATTAAGTTGCACATTTCTCCTCCAGTGATTAATTTTCTGCCGTGTCATTGCCTCATATTTTGAAGGCTTATTTGTCAACACATTTGAGTTGTTTCCCTAAAGCTAATTTAAAACTGCTGTTTTAATTTTTTTTTTTCTTACAGGGGCCTAAAGTTAAACATACATATTACTTTTTCATTCAGGAAACTGTTCATAAAATCTTTTTTTTGCAAAGTTTCAGACTGCGATTCTTAGTTTTGATTAATTTCAGGTTTAAATTAATTAAAGAATTTTAATAAAAAATATAAGAAACATTAGAAGAGTGTAATTAAGCAGAAAAAGACAAGCTGAGGTTTTAAAGTGCATAAAAACATTAGGAAAAGAGCAACTTCACTTTGTTCTTGTCGTTCTAAACAATTGCAGAAAAAATCTTTTCCATCAAAGGCACAAAGGTTGTTCAGCTTACTTAAAGATCCACTGTCTCTGAGCGATTATTTCCTTTTAATGGACAGATTCTGTAACCATTTTTGGGTAGGGCACAGATGGCAGTCGCCTGAGGGAATCCCTGGTGGCTTTGGAGTTGAAAACCCCTCAGAGACTTGCTTAGCTCCTCTGATGTGGGCCAATGGCTACCACAAGGATCTGACAGTTTTCTGGTATTGGCTGCCGAAACCTGCGGCTTCCTGTCTGGGGCCCCTCGGCTATGCCAGAGAGGAAATGAGAAGGAGGAGAAGGTTGCGTCACAGGAATCTGGTATTAGTGTCTACAGCTCTTTGGATTCTCAGAGACCTAAATGAAAACCCACAGTGCTTACTCAAATCTCCAGTGTTATTTTGGCTCCTTAAACCAGAGGAACATGTATAGCAGGGGAAAAAATCTGGCATGCAAATGTAACTTAAAATACTACTGATATTTCATTCAAGAACCTAAATCATGGGGGTTGTTCAATGTTGATCAATTGTCACTCCTTTGATTTTTTTTTTCTTCTTTGTTTTGGGGAGGGGGGACTGAACATGAAACCCCTTCCAAAATACACACCACCTAATCTTCTGCATCCTTGGAGGCCCGTTTCTTCTCCGTTTCCCTTCTTCACTTCTAAGCAAAGTTCCTGTAGCTGTGCAAGACTGATGGAGAGGAAGAAAAGGAGCCAGCGCTCGGACTAACGTCAAACCGCAATCCAAGAGCTGACTTGAAATCAGCCAATCCAAACACCTGGTCAGAGATTCCCAACCTGACAGACATAGTGCTGGGATTACATCATCCTACTTCAGACCAGCCCCGTTTAATCTGCAGGGTTTGCCTCTATGAGGAATAAAAGGACGAGAAAGAGTACAACTGAGTAAACACCTGTAAGCATCATTTTTTGTTTGCCTAGTTTAATGTTTGTTCAAAATAGAAAAAATGGCTTTTTAATATACTCTAGAATAAACTTTAAGTTATAGTGCAACTGTTATTTGATTCTTTTGACATCTTTTAGTAAAATGCATCTTCCTCATTGTTTCACAAATATCTGAAAAATGTTCTATTTAACCTCCTTTTATTTCTTCATCTATGTATACATCCAGATGTTCTGTGAAAGCCTCTGAGGTTTATCTGTGATCAAACCATCTGAAGAGAAAATAACAAAGCAGACAGATTAGAAGTACATTTTTGGTTCATCGACCGACAGTGGAACCGCTGCAAACCTAAGACATGTCCATCCATCTAAAGCAGGCATCCCCAAAGTGGGCAGAGGGCCGCTGTCCTGCAGGTTTTAGAGGTTTCTCTGCTTTAGCACAGCTGATTCTGATGATTGCAGTTCAGCAAAAGCTTGTTAATCAACTGTCAATGTAAATCAGCTGTGCTGAAGCAGGGAAACCTCTAAAACCTGCAGGGCAGCGGCCCTCGAGGACCGACTTTGGGGATGCCTGATCTAATGCGACAGGCCGGAGAAAGTCAGGCTTTAACTAGGGAAATAGAGTAACTAGAACTAGAGAAAAAACTGCACTCATTCACAGAATAAACTTAGTCTTACTCTTCGGACCCACCACACATCATGAAAGTGGTGAGCGGAGAGAGTGAAAAGACAGAAAGGAGAAATCCTGTTTTCAGTTTGCATTAGCCATTTAGGCAACATAGCAAACATGAAATAAGGTTTTATTGTCAGTTGATTCCAAATTTTTTCCAAATCAATACGCTATACAGTATATGACACAAAAATAAAACTGCACGTCAGCCTGAGCTTACCTTTCCCTTCTTTAAGCTAAAATGTTGTAGGGACTAGGGCTGGGGAAAAAATCGTATCTAAAATCGATTTAATCAATTTTAGATCGATTCCTTTACATTTTTGCAAAATCGATATTTAGGGAATGAGATTGATTAGTTTTATAGTGACGCGTGTGACGCTCACATTCAAATGAGTAGGAAAGATGCACTCGAGATGCAAGACAGCTGCAAATTTAGCCAATAGTTTGCATGAAGACATTAACAATTGGGGGCTGACCAGCAAACACCCTGTAGTTGTTACAGACAAAGCTGCAAATATGGTTTGTGCAGTGAAGATAATGCAGCTCATGCATGTCTGCTGTGTCACGTCTGTTTGCTCGAGTGAGGCTTCACTTTTGCACTTTTTAGACAGTTTTGTTCACATCTCAAGTTTAAACTGTCTGATTTACAAGTTTGCACTTTGTGTTTAATATGACAGGAAAAAATAAAATACATGAGTATTTTGAAACATTTAGTCAAACATTTTGAAACCTCTTTCATTATTGTAAAAACAGATCGAATCGCAATTAATGGATTTAGAACTGTATGAATCAAAATCGAATCGATTCAGGACTTAAGCGAAAATACCCAGCCCTAGTAGGGAGGCATTGCTCCATCAGGGAGAACTAAACTGGAGTGGAGCTAAATACAGAGGAATCCTGTAACCAAACCAGGAGCAGTTGGCTCAAACTAAAATCCTCAAGGGATGTCCTGCAGCTTTTAGATGTGGCTCTTGTTCTTCACACTTAAATTAAATGGCTTAACTACCTCACAAGCATGCAATGAAGCTCTGCTGACGGCCTCATGTTGGAGACAGGTGTGTTAAAATAAAGCTGCAGGGCAGCATCTTTCAAGGACTGGACTTTGAGACCGAGGCTCTGAAAGACTGAAGACTTTGTGGAGATTCAGCTTCCAGCAGTAATGTAACCCTAAACATACAACAAGAGTTTCAATGAGATGAAGAGAGACCCGTCACAGTTCAGATCTAAATCAAGCTGAAAATCTGTGGTAAGATTTGGAATATAATGCTAAGAGATGCTCTAAATTTAATCTGACTGAGTAACTGTTCTGGAAATTATTTCTAATTCTGATGTGTAACAGTTGTAGAGACACAAAGCACCTCAAAAGCCTTAACGCTGCACTTCTCTACGCCGTTGCATACAAATGTTTGTCACTCCGTTTAGGATGTTTGAAGAAACATTTACAGCCCAATACATTCAGGATTATGGGATTATGGGACATTTGATGGCCTCATTTCCCCCCTTTGGTGGTCTGAAGTCATAAAGTCAAATTAAAATTTTGGCAGCCATCTCTGACCCAGCCCAACGGAGGTATTTTCACAGATTCCCAGCATGCATTTCAAAGCTTCCGCCTGACGGTCCTCTCCTTTGCTTCTGTCCATTAGTCTGGAGTTATCCGGAAACTGTTAATCCACATCAAACTTAATCGCATTACCCTCATGGGAGCCCATTGTGGTGGGTTTAGCTTTGATGTGGTCAGGGTACCAGCAGGACCAGGAGCAAACCAAACTCCCTGAGTGTGTCATGTTTCACGGCATCCATGGTTTATAGGTGTCTGTGGACTGGACTGCCGGATGTTTGGTCACAGTTAATAGCAAGATAATCCTTCTGTGAATGTATTAAAATACTTTTTTTGAGGGGGGAGAAGGGTTGATTACCAGTAAGGTATGTTGATGCCTCCTCAGGCTAGCACATATCAAAGTGTGTAGAAAACAGATAAAACACAATGATTTTTCTTTCTTCCGGGCTTCTCCTTCAGATAAGCAGTGAAGACCCTGCGTTGCAGGAAACAAGCTGCGTCTTACATGTGGTTATATAACAATAGGTTGTGCTGAGTCATGTTAAAGCTGGCAATAACAAGCCTTTGTGTTGACAGTGGACTTATCTTCTTTCAAGACAAGACGTCTGCAGCCGGTTTAAATGGTCTGCCCATTACTGGGGTGTAACTGATGAATTTATTTCACTGACTCATTGTGTTGCTTTTGGATCACTAACACATGATCCTTTTACCAATAATAGTTAGAAAAGCAATCCCTGCTTCAAACCAAACATCTTTTTTTTTGGTTAGAAGTTACTAGAAGGAGCATTTATTATATGCGACAAAGCAGAGGTCTGTCAAACAGCACATCAGAGACTGCACTATCAGAGAGACCGTTGGCGAGGAGGTGCAGGAGACGGCTGCTGAGGATAAGAAGGGAGATCCTTCCGGTTGCTGATAGCGCTGGTGCCAACAGCAGCACCAAACACAGACAGACTGGAGGTCAAACTGCCTCTTTATCTCTTCGTCTTTAAGTCAGGCTTTGTCCTCCCCTCTTGCTCCAATTTTCTCTGTGTCATGCTGCTTTCTAGGCAGTTGTTTTGCACTTTCTTTTTTACTTAATTCCTTTTCTGTCTCAATAGAAAGACAACAGTAACTTAAATATCAGCTTTGAAAGGTGAAATTTGTGAAAATGTTGCATCAGAGCCAGAAAGCATGGAACCATCCAGCTCTGCATCAAAATCTCGCCTTGTTGGATCTCTTTGAACCATTTAAGTTGTCTTTAAATGCCTCAGCCAACCTGAGAATTGCTGCAGACACGTCTGTCCCTTGATAACCACAGCGTACCGGTGTACCTATCTACTTTCTGCAGGGTGATCAAGCGGTTCACGAAGTTAAAATCACCTTTCATCAATCAGCTTTCTCATTTGAATTAAGAAAGCTTCCTGGAGGGAATCTTGGAAACAAAGTCAAGTGGATTGTTTTTTAAACTTTTACGGAATTAAAATCACCTCTTTCCTTGTTTCTTAAACGTGACAAACCTGCAGTCTAAAGACCTCTGGAGACAGCATATCTACATCTGTCTCCTCTGGGGGTTGTTTCGAATCAGAAGTTGGCATCATTCAGTTGCAGTCAACAAATCTGAGGAAACTACAGGATTTTGTGATGCCTATAAGGAGACAAGAAGAATTACGAAATCCCTAACAGCAAAACAGATTCAGCGAGGAGCTCTTAGAAGGAAGTTTAGATAAAGCCAAGACTTTTGATGATGGTTGAAAGTGGAAAATAAACATAATCTGGGGTTATGGCTTTGGTGACTAAATGAAACGTCTATTTTTCAGTTTGGAACAATACAGTAAATATTTCTGACCAAAGACCTCACCTTACAGAGTATAGGATCAAAGATTTATTGATGGCTTAACACCCAGTGAGGGGATAAAGGAAATCTGGACCCTTTAAAGAAGGAGCTGTGACATTTTTACATTTAGTCTAAAACAGAAGGAGTTTAGCTAATATATTCTGGTAGGTTCCACCTACTCTAGTTGGTATAAAACGTTTCTCTGATTACTACAAGATGTGAAACAGAATAAAGTGTCATGTTTAACAGTGTAGAAACTCTGGAGCTCAAGCTTAATCACCATTGTAATCAGCCAAGCTCATGTATGGCCGAACATAAATCATGTCTTGACACAGCCAGCCCAGTTTTACCCTGTACTCTGATCTCATTGATTTAAGATAAGATCAAAAACGAGTTTGTTAAATTTGTTTATGTTTTTTACGTAGGTAGGATCAGATCACTTGTCACCAGGTTTTTAGCTAGGAATATTTCTAAGGGTGAACACTTTGGTGTATCACTTCTTTAGGCTTTGTGCAGCATTGGAGGGTTCAGATAATTTGTAAATTTCGACTCTCTTAAATGCTATTTCCTGCGTTTTGAGGTGGAATGCACTGACTTTTGTGTCTTTGTTACAGCACTTTCTTTTTACTGATTTTGGGAAGTATGTGTGCTTGACTAGAGGTGGAAATTTCATAGGGAAGGCATGAGATCATTTCAAGGTACAATGTTATGTTTCATAGGTCAATTCAAACAATCATAAATTTTTAATTCTATGTTCACACCGTATGTGCTTTGAGCATAAAAAAGTGCCTGCAGCTTCATTTTTGATACTTGGAGCGGAGCTGAAATATGGTGGAACGCAGAGTGGTTTTCAATTCACAGGCCGGAGCAAGGATTTCGCTGTGCTCCAGTTCCGATGCGCTCATAACATCAATTAAAAATGTTGGATTATACAATTTGGAAAAATAACATTTATTTGATTTAAGTATAGTAAAATAAATGAATAATTAAATAGGAAAGGCAGGGCAACATGAATGTGTTACGTTCACAGCTGGGAAATAATGCGATAATTTCACAGTTAAATAAGACAATACACATGTATCGTTCACATCATTAAATCAATAATGTGATTATGCCAGGGCCCTGGCATAATCACATGAACTAAAAATGTCAGAAAAAATTCCTTCTCCCGAAAATTTGAGCGAGTGTGGAGCGATTTCGCCGGAGCGGAAGGAAAATTAGGGTGAGCACGGAGCGGAATTTGAGCGTCCTGCAACTTTGAGCGGCGGAGCAAATGAGCAAATATTCTTCTCAGCAGGTTATAGTCGGCACTACGCTCCGTTCACGTGCTTTAGTCGGAGCCGCTAAGACCCCCACATTCCGACAGTGCACTGTCTCTGAGAATCCCCAGTAGCAGCTGCCTCACGCTGGTTGTCTCTTTGGGGTTTTCCCTTACTGTTCATGGCGACTGGAAGTAGCGTTTTTCAGGTATGTGGTACAAACTGCAGGCACCACAGGTTTCGACATTTTAAGTTAATTTAAACATTAAAAAAAGGTTTCAGTAAAGTGATCATAGACACTGCATCGGTAGTGCTGTGTCTGTTTTCCTGCCAGCTCCCAGATGAGCTTCTCTGATTGGTTGATGTTGCGCGTCGAGCAGCAAAAATGAAAATTTCCAACTCCAGCATCTGCTGCTTGGGAAATTTTGAACGTTTGAGTTCCGGGAGAAAATTAGGGTGTACAAAAGCTACACATCCCAAAAAACATGGCAGAAAATTTGTCATTTTATTAGTGAAGGGCATACAATGTAAGCCTGTACGCATTGCTAGCTAAAAGCCTGCTTGTCACTGTTTCACTTACTGGAGTGAAGAAAAAGGAAGATAAAATGTGAAAGGAAGCATGGCGATGTGGGGTTAAAACAACATGTTTGACACATGTGCTCCCAATAAGCGTGGTCAGATGGAATCAGTGACTTGGAGGAATTAGGGATTTGGGATTGTGGTGTGGAACCGATCGGGAGAAAGTGTGCCAGTTCCAGCTGGTGCTGCTTAGAAATTAGGATAAATGCCAGAAGCTGACTGTTCCCCAGCAGGCTGCTCTGTGCTATCCTCCACTTTCCATGGGACAGGGAAATAATATATAATCAAAAACGTGTCCTGTGAGAATACCAAAACCGAGTTTGAACTCATATGTTCATTCTGGATGTAAAGAAGGGTTGTAGTTTTTTTTAAAACCTGTATTTCAGCTCCATCAGGACTCTTCCATCTACTCTAAATCTGCACATTAACATAGGGCCCAGTATTTCCGTTCTCTGACATTGTTTCAATTTGTGTAATTTCTACTTTTATTCTTATATGAAAATCCTGTAATCCTCCAGATTTACCACAAACTTTTTATTTGGTCAAATGCTTATTTCAATTATCGTCCTTAAACTTTGCTTTAAAGAAGTCAGACTTTGTTTCAGCTGTTCAAAATGTTTTTTTTTTTTTTAGTCCTTCTAAATCACTTTTCTTTCTTTCTTTCTTTCTTTCTTTCTTTCTTTCTTTCTTTCTTTCTTTCTTTCTTTCTTTCTTTCTTTCTTTCTTTCTTTCTTTCTTTCTTTCTTTCTTTCTTTCTTTCTTTCTTTCTTTCTTCAGGCTTTGGACTCTTTCAGTCATTTTCTAAATGTATTATAAGCTTGTCTAAATAGATTAACAGTATTTTAAAGAAATAAAAACTTGCTTCAGGCCTTTGAGATTAAGAACTGAGTATAACATGCTCCTTAATGTGCAAACTGCAGCCATAGAAATGGAAACAAATTCTATCTTTGGGATTAGCTGCTAATAATAAATCTTGAGATTTCTTTTATTGCTAAGTGTTTATTATAGTGGGTAGGAACCTTTTAGCACCTTAATGTTTCATGGTTTAAAAATCAAGCATTACATTCCTCTTAAAAGAGTCCAATATTATGAAAACAAGGAATGAAAAAGCAGGTGAGACCCAAAGAAAAACATTTGGCTTTTGCAGGAAAATCTGGCTTCCTTGAATCCAAATATAAACACGGTCATTCACGTAAGGTCTGGATTTATATTTGGATCGTTTTCTTTTCACGTCTGGAAAAACAGAAAAATTATTATGGGGGGGGGTGGGGGGAGCGAATATGGAGAAAGGAAGTTAAAAATTAATAACCTGAAAATAACAGGACACGTTTAGATTTTTCACCTAAAATGTACAAATAGTTCTGACTAAATTACAACTTCGGTTTTACTCCATATTGCAAAGCCACCCTACTGATTTGGACAGATATTTGATCAATCCATAATTATTTACACCCCAGTCAGTATAAAAATTTATTTAACAAACATCTTTTTTGGTGGGAAATTAGGTCAAAGTATGTCAAATGAATTATCAACCTTAAAAAAAAAAATCTTTGTTTAAATTTCATTTAAAAATTTTATGTCAATCTGTACCTTTGTTAATAATCAATCTTTCTTACATCATGGCAAACATGTCCTTCCTATAGCTGCTGGTCAGTTTAATTTCCTCTTTCTCTGCTTTTATAGTTTATCTTTGGTCTTAGGCTCAAAGTGTCTGCAGTTTACCCTAATCTTTCCTTCCAATTCACTATTCATCATTAGGAAAAAAAATATTGTATTTAGAAAAAGAATTAATGAAACTTGATGTAGATTTAAAACCTGACAGCGGATTCTTTACCCTTTAAAACCGATTGTATTATATTTGATACATGAGTTTAAGATCTTTGCATCATCAGTGTGATCTTGTTTATCTTAAAAACCCTGACTTACATAATCAGACACATGTAGTGAACAGAAAACGTATATAATATTCCACAGAAATGCCGAATGTATCAGAATTGAAACAAATAAAAGATTTAATTCAACTTATACAAAATATATATATATATTCTTTTTCTTTCATTTTTCAGAATTCAATGACAACTCTAAATAAAAAAATGTAATTTCTCTGTCAATTATTTCATGCTCCAGGCTTTACACTGCAAAACATTGAAATCTAGATAAGTAGTTTTTTTCTTGCAATAAGTGCATTTTTTTCTTGAATTGAGGAGGTAATTGAGACACTTTGCCAATGGAACAAGACAATTTACATTTAAAATAAGAAAACACAATTGCATTGTCTTATTTCAAGTACATATTATCTAATTATCTTATTTTAAGACTAGAAATACTCATTCCATTGGCCAATTATCTTATTTACATACTCAAATTAATGGTAAATACACTTAATTTAAGAAATTTTTTCTCATTTTTAGATGGTTTTTGCAGTGTAAAGGGTTAAAATGCATTTCGGTTTCTTTTTAAAACCATATATTGTCTTTAGGAGTTCCCCTGATTGATGGAGGCACAGTGCGGCTTCCTCGCCTCATCGGTTTATCGCGAGCGCTCGACCTGATCCTGACCGGGCGGCCAGTTGGAGCTCAAGAGGCTCTAGCCTATGGACTGGCCAACAGAATTGTTCCTGATGGTCAAGGTAAGGAAGCAGTTTCAATACGCTGGATTATTTTTGTATAATCTTATAGAAGTACCCTTTCAACATTAAGGAGAAAACATTTAAAGCGAGAAGGTTGTTGGCCAAAAAAAAACTACAACTCGGTATTAATTACAGCAAACACATTTTCAAAAAAAAACTAACAGGAAAATATTTTGCTGCAATAAGTTTGAAAAGCAAGAAGAAATCTCTTTCTGCTCAAAGAAATAATCCAAAATTTTAGGAAATGTTCGATTTAAAGTCTTGTGAAGTTGTTTTTAAAGGATGTTTTACCTCTGCATAAAGAGTTACACCATTGGCCCCCTCCACTCACTGCTGGATGGCTTAATTCCTCTCTACCTCGAGCTGCAGCCTGAGGATTAATGTGTTCCATTAGAGCCTGAAAGATCCCATGTAGTTTATGCTTCTATGAGCTCCTTAGTGCTCAGTCTCTCATCTCCTTACTAGGATGTTACAGAATGATTAGCTAAATTCTTTCAGGAAGTTCTTCTCTCCACAGTTTATCTGCAGCCTAATTGGCCCTGTGAAGGATAATCGCTTAGCACACATTTAACATCAGAGGGAAAGGAAGAAGCAGCAGCTTCTAAACATACAAAGGAAGCATCAAAGTGTGCCATAGGCAGGCTTCATGTTTACCGTAGGACTGATCTGGAGTCAGTCCAGGGCTTTGATGTGGGTCAGGAGGCACAGTGATGTAAAGCTGAGATACCTCAGCTGCTTTAAGGGAAAAAGTTTTTTTTGGTTTCTCTGGAATAGAGATCTACATATCCTCCTTTATAAGTGTCAATATTTGCTAATGTTTAAATGCATACTTTGAATCTGTGTCTGTCCTGAAGAGATGTTTTTTAAACTAACACATCAGTTGTGCCTTGTACATGTTTTGTGTTGTTCAATTAGCTGTTTTAGATGCTCTATCCAGCACTGCTGAATTTGATCCTGCCTCAGAGTTTAGATGTTTATCTGTATTTTTATTGGTCAGTGGGCAGTAGATGGAGGGGCTCCCTCAGGGCACCATTCATGCAATGAACTGGTAAACTAACTCACCCTGTGTTGCATTCCCAGCTTTGCAGACAGCCATACAACTTGCAGAGCAGATCAGCGCCTTCCCTCAGCAGTGTCTGCGGACGGACCGCTCCTCAGCCATGTTCAGCTGCTATGATGCTCAGTCCTTCACACAGGTACATCTGATTTTACAAAAGAACCCTTTTTCTAGGTATGTAACATCTGACGGTGCAGAAATTACACCAATTTTCAGACACCTGTGCCTCAAGAGATAGGAAGCAATGAAGCACAATATGCCACATTTCCTGAAATGGTTATTTAGATAACTCTCTTAACAACCACATCTCTAATTATAACTTGGACAACATTTGCAGGATTTGTTCAAGCAACTGGAATATATTTGCCTTGTTGATTTTAGGAGGTCAGTTCAAGGTGCTCTATGCCAAATATTGGATAGACAGATTTTATTGGGGCTACGTAAATCTATGAAGTTTTTTGCATATGTGCAAAAAATGAATAACTTGTTTTACATAAGCTTAGTTGTAATGTGAATTTTAAGGCTTAATTAAAGCTCTGTTTTGTCGATTATCAAAGAGAAAACAGATCAATAGGTGATCTTTTCCCTCTTTGTGCTACAACCACTAACTATAGTCTGTATCAAAGGGAAGATTAGTACTTCCTTATTTATTTATAGATGACCACCATATTCACAGGAAACATTACTTCTTGACTCTCTTCAAATATAAACCTCAGCTTCCCTCCATAAAGACTGTAGTTGTAGAATAATGGTCCAGTTTACAGCATCTCCAGAGGTACCTCAGACCTTTGGCTGCTCCTCTGGTTAATATTCTCTTCCAGACAGCAGTGCTTCCATAGATTTGCTGTTTTGCCATACACTATCCCTTTTTCAGATGTGTGGAACAGAGCTCTGTGAAATGTTAGGACTTTAGAACATTTACATTTTAGCAACTCACCTCAGGAAACTCCTGGCCAACTCTCTGCTTGACCTGCCTGCTGGGTTGCTTTGTTGTTATGATGCTGTTTACTGTCTGCCTTATTTGTATGAAATTAAACCAAACACAAAGGTCTCTATTTAATCATTTTAATCATAGACATGAGTTGCTTTGCATTTCATGGGCATGATAATAAAGAAACCTTATTAGAAATGTAAGTAAACCCATTTGTAAAAGGGTTTGAAATCCCAACTATATCTACTGTGAATGGAATGCCCGGTGCCAAAGGGATCATCTGTAGCCTAAAGAATGTAAAATAACTTTATTAAATGTTTTTTAATGTTTAATAAGGGGCCATGTTCATTTAAGATCACAACTGATTCTTATGAAGGATCATTTCCCTATTAGGAACTCAGGAAAACAAGTCTATCTTGTTATCGATGAGTACTGTCACAATACTAAGCGATTGCCAAGAAAAAAAACACATTTTTCTGGCTGTTTTCTTTTGTTTCCTTCTTCAAAATGTCTCCAGCAGATATTTTCAAGGTTCAGCATTTGTTGCTATAAAACATAGATCAAATGAGGGGATATAGGGTAAAAGTCTGTCTAACACGACAGATATGATTCAATAAATTTTTTTTTATTTATGTAGCACAAATTTACAACAAATCATCTCAAGACACTTTACAGAGACAGTACTGTCAGATACGCTAGGAAAACCAGTTGATTGCAGCCAGTCATTGACTTGTAAAACATTCTCCTCCTGGATGAGCCTGTGGCGATGACCTTTGCTTGCATTTTGTCACAAACAAATGGAACTTCAAAAATACTGCAGAATGGGAGAATACAGATAGAATAAGGAAAAGTGGTCCCTATGCCATCCAGCAGCCCAAACATATAGCAGCACAATTACAGAAAATAGCTCAGGATAACCTATTTTGGATGAGGTATAAGAAAGGTAAAGCCACAATACGGCCAAGGTAGAGCCCTGGAGAAATGTCTGTTCAGACTGAAATCCGGGGGTGGCTGTGAACGCTCTACCTCCACCTACCTCTAGTCACCCAGCGACTAAGCAAAAATCCCTCTGTTTTTCACTATAAGCTTTATCAAAAAGGAAAGTTTGAAGCCTAGCCTTAAAAGTAGACAGGGTGTCTGCCTCACAGACTAAAACTGGTCGTTGGTTCAACAGGAGAGGAGCCTGATAACTAAAAGATCTGCCTCCCATTCTACTTCAGAAATTCTAGGAACCACTAGTAAACCTCCAGATTAAGAGCAAAGTGCTCTGTTAGGAACATAAGGAGCAATCATATCTCTAATATAAGACTAAGCATGGTTAAAAGCTGAGGTGGATTTTAAAATATTTTCTGGATTTGAGGGAATATTTCCTTAAATAACCTGGTTTGAACTGGATCTAACGTACAAGTTGAAGGCTTAGATGAAGACAATAGTTTTGCTAAATCTGAAAGTTCAACTGGATCAAAGCAGTCTAAACCCAAATCAGATTCTATGGTTACCTCAGAACCCGCCTTACCTTCCACAGATAACCAATCATAGTTAGTGGGGTCCTGATGATCTTATTTTTTTAAAAGAACCAGTCTTATTTATAAAGAATCCCATTAAATTATGACTGCTAAGAGCAGGGGGGATGAACGGTTCAACAGAGTTATGGCTCTAGGTCATTGCATTTATATTGAATCTAACAAAATATAAAATCCAAGTAATCCCTTGTAATATCACACACAGTGATGTTGCTATGATGACTGCCACTACAATTCTGTAGTTATGGATTATTTTTTAGATATTGGCCTACTATTGGTAGTTTTCAGGTAATCAGCCTTTTCTGATGATTGATTGACTTTATTATTTTGGTTTTGTCTTTTTCTGTTCAGGCCATGCAGTATGAGTTTGACCACGGAGTTCAAGTCATCCAGGCTGAATCTATCCCCGGGGCCATCAGGTTTACTTCAGGAGCTGGAAGAGGGGGGGAGTTCTCCTAGGATTTAGCTTTCAGGAGCTATGACAGATGATCATAAATCTCTTGTTGCCTCAACCATGCATCGATGCTGTTAGCTGCACATTTCAGTGATTATTTCTTTATAACATACAAAAAAGGATTTAAAAACACATATTCACGTTGTTTTGCATAATCCAATGTGCTTTGGTTATTTGAATAAAATGAAAAATTTTTAGTTGATTTGATTATTTTATATATGTTCATATGAAAAAATTTATATTTCAGCTTTATAATTTATTTGAAAAATAGTCAATATTTTTTATGCATTCAAAACAAATAAACCATCAGGACTTCAGTGGCTCCAACACCAGCAGACCTGTAGGATCTTGTCACCGATTCCTTAAACTGGTGTGAAAACCGCTTGATAACAGTTTGCTTGCATTGCTGTGCAAACTTGTGTGACTGAAACCACACTGCAGCCTAATTATTGCATAGATCTGTACTTTTCTTGTCAGATCTGTGCCAAGTGTAAACATTCCTGTGAAACAGAGGCTTTAGCTTTACGAAATGTTTGCAAACAAAAAACTATGATACTTATCTACTCCTTTTTACAAGTTTTAGATCTATACATTAAAAAAAGGTTCATGTGGAGGATCAAATTTTAAAAAAAGTATAGTAGTGAATGTGTATGTGGGTGCAGAGTTGTGTGGGTGATCCAGACACACAAAAAAAAATACTCATTATGTTTAGGAGGTGTCCTGTCTAGACGGTGTGATGACAGGACACAGAGCTCCTGTTTAATGTTTCCTCCTCCCTCTGCTTCCAGTTCAACCAACACACACACATCACCTGCTCTACCTTGGGCTATAAACACACACTTGCAAACATGCGCAACTGATCAGTGTCAAATAAATATAGCAGAACTGAAGTGCTTTTTAAGTTCCTGTCAGTCCAGCTCGGTCGTTTATCTGGATCGCTGTGACAGCGTTTGAGAGAACAGGGGCAGAATCAGCCGTAAACAGTTTTTTTTTTTTTACGATCCCCTAGTAATGTTTGTTTAATGTGACACGACTGAGATTAATAGTGCATAAAGCTTTTAACATGGATCCTTTGCTTTTTGTTACCACGAGCTGTGTCACGCGGTGAGAGGCGGTAAAAACGACCCGTTTCCTTCCATCGTTTTACCCAGAAAATAATCACTGCTTTGTTTTTTTTTCTGTTCAGTGCTGCAGCCAAAAAGGCTTCTTTCAAAAGAGAAAACTGAAATTATTTCCAGTGAAATGATAGATTTTTTTTTAAGCTTTAACACAAAATCCATGCAATGAATCAGAACTTAACCTTCTTTCAAACAAATGGAAAAATGGCTTCTAGGAGGAGTGAAAAACGGATAAATTACTTCATTGACAGAAGGTTTTTCTGGTTGCAGAGACTTTCTGTTTTGGTTTTCCTATTTTAGTCATTTGTTTCATACAAACCACTCAGCCTCATGTTAATCTTTTTGCAGCTTTATGGTTGTGATATGAGAAGCATTGTCTTCAACCTGGAAGCCACCCAGCTGAAGGTGTTTGTGTCGGCCTGGAGGTTGTGGAATGTGTGGCTTTGATGCGGCTTCTCACTCCTCACATGCAGATAAGATAGGCTCTGGCAGCAGCGGTAGCAGAGACACTAGGAGATACGGACACCTTTGGGCCTTATCATCAGGACCATCACAGTCTGAAGGCACCATGAAGACATAACACAGGGTAGGGTGACAGGAATGATGGGAGAGAAAGACAGGAAGGGTTTTAATGAGTTCTTTTTCATCCTCAGAAACCTGCTTGGCTTTTTGTCTGCTTTGTGTTTGAGTCATGCTGACATTTTTCATCCCCATTTCAAATAGGCTATGTCACTGATCAGAAAGCTGTTGCAAAAATCTCAAGATTTTGGTTTCATTTTGGAGACATTAAAGCTGTTAAATTGATGGTATTTTAAGAAACTCTAATAAATGTTCATATATTCCGCTTTCTGTAAACTCTTGTCACCTTGTATCTGGAGAATAGTTTCTGTTAAAAACATTGTAACTAATACTTTAAGATGAAAACCAAATGTTTACAAAGTTCCCTTTTAAACAGTTTTTGGTGTTTTATGTTCGCAACACTGGTCAACTAAGTACTTCGATTCATGAGTAAGTACAGATCCTACCGGTCAAATATTTCTCCATTGAAAGTAAACTTAGCTCTTGTAATTTACTACTTAAAGTACAGGAGTGTGTGTTTAAAACATACAGTTATAATACTGGTATTCCAAATATTTGAAGATCTGAAGTTTTTTTTAACATTTATTTTAATCAAATGTAGTCAAGAATAAGTGAGGTAATTGTCTGTTATATTAGATGAACTTCAAATATATAATTTATCAAATCATATGTAGCAATTTCTGGGTGGTCATAGAAGCTGAATAATTTCATGTGTTTTACTCTTCGGGCCCATTGGGGGTTGGTAGATAGATAGATAGATAGATAGATAGATAGATAGATAGATAGATAGATAGATAGATAGATAGATAGATAGATAGATAGATAGATAGATAGATAGATAGATAGATAGATAGATAGATAGATAGATAGATAGATAGATAGATAGATAGATAGATAGATAGATAGATAGATAGATAGATAGATAGATAGATAGATAGATAGATAGATAGATAGATAGATAGATAGATAGATAGATAGATAGATAGATAGATAGATAGATAGATAGATAGATAGATAGATAGATAGATAGATAGATAGATAGATAGATAGATAGATAGATAGATAGATAGATAGATAGATAGATAGATAGATAGATAGATAGATAGATAGATAGATAGATAGATAGATAGATAGATAGATAGATAGATAGATAGATAGATAGATAGATAGATAGATAGATAGATAGATAGATAGATAGATAGATAGATAGATAGATAGATAGATAGATAGATAGATAGATAGATAGATAGATAGATAGATAGATAGATAGATAGATAGATAGATAGATAGATAGATAGATAGATAGATAGATAGATAGATAGATAGATAGATAGATAGATAGATAGATAGATAGATAGATAGATAGATAGATAGATAGATAGATAGATAGATAGATAGATAGATAGATAGATAGATAGATAGATAGATAGATAGATAGATAGATAGATAGATAGATAGATAGATAGATAGATAGATAGATAGATAGATAGATAGATAGATAGATAGATAGATAGATAGATAGATAGATAGATAGATAGATAGATAGATAGATAGATAGATAGATAGATAGATAGATAGATAGATAGATAGATAGATAGATAGATAGATAGATAGATAGATAGATAGATAGATAGATAGATAGATAGATAGATAGATAGATAGATAGATAGATAGATAGATAGATAGATAGATAGATAGATAGATAGATAGATAGATAGATAGATAGATAGATAGATAGATAGATAGATAGATAGATAGATAGATAGATAGATAGATAGATAGATAGATAGATAGATAGATAGATAGATAGATAGATAGATAGATAGATAGATAGATAGATAGATAGATAGATAGATAGATAGATAGATAGATAGATAGATAGATAGATAGATAGATAGATAGATAGATAGATAGATAGATAGATAGATAGATAGATAGATAGATAGATAGATAGATAGATAGATAGATAGATAGATAGATAGATAGATAGATAGATAGATAGATAGATAGATAGATAGATAGATAGATAGATAGATAGATAGATAGATAGATAGATAGATAGATAGATAGATAGATAGATAGATAGATAGATAGATAGATAGATAGATAGATAGATAGATAGATAGATAGATAGATAGATAGATAGATAGATAGATAGATAGATAGATAGATAGATAGATAGATAGATAGATAGATAGATAGATAGATAGATAGATAGATAGATAGATAGATAGATAGATAGATAGATAGATAGATAGATAGATAGATAGATAGATAGATAGATAGATAGATAGATAGATAGATAGATAGATAGATAGATAGATAGATAGATAGATAGATAGATAGATAGATAGATAGATAGATAGATAGATAGATAGATAGATAGATAGATAGATAGATAGATAGATAGATAGATAGATAGATAGATAGATAGATAGATAGATAGATAGATAGATAGATAGATAGATAGATAGATAGATAGATAGATAGATAGATAGATAGATAGATAGATAGATAGATAGATAGATAGATAGATAGATAGATAGATAGATAGATAGATAGATAGATAGATAGATAGATAGATAGATAGATAGATAGATAGATAGATAGATAGATAGATAGATAGATAGATAGATAGATAGATAGATAGATAGATAGATAGATAGATAGATAGATAGATAGATAGATAGATAGATAGATAGATAGATAGATAGATAGATAGATAGATAGATAGATAGATAGATAGATAGATAGATAGATAGATAGATAGATAGATAGATAGATAGATAGATAGATAGATAGATAGATAGATAGATAGATAGATAGATAGATAGATAGATAGATAGATAGATAGATAGATAGATAGATAGATAGATAGATAGATAGATAGATAGATAGATAGATAGATAGATAGATAGATAGATAGATAGATAGATAGATAGATAGATAGATAGATAGATAGATAGATAGATAGATAGATAGATAGATAGATAGATAGATAGATAGATAGATAGATAGATAGATAGATAGATAGATAGATAGATAGATAGATAGATAGATAGATAGATAGATAGATAGATAGATAGATAGATAGATAGATAGATAGATAGATAGATAGATAGATAGATGGATGGGAAAGTTGGTACCCTAACCACTCTGGTTCGAACCTAAACCCACCTCTGCCCCTTTTACAAAACATGTTCTTCCTCAATATGCCCCTGAAAGAAAAATTAGTCAAGCTCAGTTAATCTCTGTAGCAGAGGCTCTGAAGCGGTTCTTTTACCTTGTTGAGACTACAGCATAGTATTTTGTATATTAATGTAGAATCACATTACAAATGCAGTACATGCAAAATATCTAAAAACATAACCTAGTGTGACAGTGATCACAGGTTACAGACAAACAATTTTGTCTCAGGTAATTAGCATATTACATTACATTAGCATCAAAACATCAAACCCACAAAATGAAGTTAAAAAAGTCACACTTATTTTTTGTACAAATAAGGATGTGATCTAATGATGCAATTACTTTTCCCCCACAATATTCCTAACTTTAATTTCTGAATGTGCAAAAGCAATAATTGGTGGCATTTATTTGTGTGAAATGTTTAACTTAAAAATGTCATGCTAAAAATATATTGCGTAGGCTAAATAGAACTGCTAGCCAGGATGCAAACAAGACTCCATCAACACACAGATCAATTTTAATAACTTCTGTCTTATAGAATAGCATTTCCAGATTCAGCAAATTTTGTAACAGAAAGAGGATGTGAAACATAACTTTTCTATACTCTGATCAGCCTTCCTGTTATCTTCTGAAAATCTTGCTCTCTCTGTTTCCTGCCCTTTTATCAAACTAACACGCGGCCCTCTTTTATTTTGAGTCTCATACCACCTGTGACTCTTCAGGATCGATTAAGCTAAACTGAGCTGGTTTCTCTGGGCTTCTTTAAAATATTTGTTAATTTATGGTCCTAGCTTTAATTTATGTTGAAAAAAATGTCAAATAACATTATTTACTGAAAAATACATCTAAATGCATAAGCATATTGTGAAGGGACTGCCACAGAATGTTTTATGTATTAAGATGATAAGCCATGTTTTTGTGATCCACAAACTAACCATGTGTAGCTACCATCTTGTCAGTGTCTAATATAGTCTAAGGGGTAAGGGTCAAAGTTTTACATTCACCCATCATTAATGTTAAATTAGCTCTAGATTTTAGTGCAATGTTTTCAATATTTGTAGGACCGATGATGCAACAGACACAATTAATGGATATTAAAAGGAATTTGGTGACTTAGTTGAATTTATGTCGATATACTTTCCACTAAAGATCACAGTTGAACTTAAGTATATTTGTTTTCACAAATATGATTTAAAAATCTAATAAATGTTTGATTAAAGCTGTTTTCTCAGGTGTTCTTAAAAATAACTAAAATCACATCTGTTTTTTAATATACAGCTATGACATTGTACTGTCGAAAGCAGCTATAGGTTATCCATGTTTTCTTTTTCTTTTCTTTTTTTTTTAGCCTCATGGTTACCACAAGAGTTAGTATTTAATTAATTTCATAAATAAACAAAGGTGGTCTAAAAAATATTTTTTAAGGTATGCAGTTACTATGTATATTACATGTATATATGCCTATTGTTGTTCTACTCTCCCTTAAAAAAATTGGTAGTCCTATAAATACATTTTGTTGTAGACCTTAAAGTGCTGTTCCTATAAGAAATGCATGAAAGCATTCATACCAATTGGTTTTCTGACAAAAAGCCAGGATTTATATTGTAGTTGAGGTCAGGTTCATTAACCCTCTCAGGCTCAAATTAGGTTCATATCATATGGGGTAGTAATATACAATTCAGACTTTTTTTTCAGAGAGACCTTCACATGCAATGAATTCTGGGATGTTGCAGATTTGCAACAGTGGCCCGGAGTGGTAGATTAACTCTAAAGACTGAATCTGATATGACCGTTAACTTTATTTGAATGTCACAAACAAAATTCGAAAAAGAAAAATTTCTCTCACAAAATTAGAGACAACTTTTTCTCAAACTTTTTCTCCACAGACATCTCAAAACTTCTTGAGAAGGCCGTTTCTGTTAAACCGTTGCTCAAAATATAGGCAAACTAGTAGATAAAGCATGTAGCATCCATTGGTACCTGTTTGGGCACATGTTGCGAATCCACAACACTGAAATCGAGATGCCTCTGGTAAAAAAAAAACCCAGGCGAGATAAAATCTACTAAATGGCATGTGTCATATACTGTATATACACATTCATGATTCATCTTATGTAGTATTGATTTCAAAATAATGGAATTTGGTAGTGATACTTACATGAAATTGGTGCTTAGAAAATCTTGTTTCAGTGACACCAAGGACTCAGCCATGTTGAAAGTGAGTCAGCAGTGTCATCTGGTGAGCTGGAAAGAAACGGTTTGTTGCAAATGCACAACTAAGTCCTTCTGTTGTACTTCTGAGTAACAAAAGCTCTTAAAATATGGATGTGGAGTAATTAGCTAAGTAGCATTTAGCTGTTGCAAATCTGTAACATCTGTTTTGAGAGGGTTAAACAAGCTCAGTCTTTCCTTTATCTGTTTATGAAGTTTTGATGTGTATTTTGGACAATTATCCTGTTGGAACACCAAGTTTTAAGAAACTGATGAATTTTGAAGATATTTTTGTCATTCATTAATCTATTTACTACCAAAGACAGTATAGCAGACCCTCATCATGATGCCACCACCACCCTGCTTAAGAATTTGCCCTTAAATTTGACTTCTCTATTTCTCTCTAGAACAAAATCAGTTCCAGTCAGGTTTCCATGCCAACCACAAAACTGAGACTGCCCTGATTAAGCTGTTTTTGGTACAGCACTGGGCTGATTTAAATTTTACCTGAAGGATACTGACTTTTATGTGTCCATTTAGAACAGAAAAATCACATGTGGGGTTTCTCAAGGCTCCACTCTGGGGTCTCTCCTATTCAACATCTACATGCTCCCATTAGCTCAGATAATAGTAAACAACAAGATCAGTTACCATAACTATGCAGACGACACACAGCTTTACATCACACTTCACCAGGTAACTATGACCCCATCAGAGATATGGCTAGATGCTTAGAAGAGATCAATACATGGATGTGCCATAATTTTCTACAACTGAATAAAAACAAAACTGAGGTAATAATCTTGGGACCAAAGGAGGAGAGATCCAGAGTTAGCTCCCAGCTTTAGCTAGCCACCACTGATTATGGCTGAAATCTTGGTGTCATGATGGACTCAGACCTGAACCTTCAGAGGCACATTAAGGCAGTTACTAAGTAAGCCTTTTTACACCTGAAGAATATCTCCAGGATTAAGGACTAACTTCTAAGCAGGATCTAGAAAAACTCATTAGAATTAGAGTAGAATTGATTAGTGCAGCAGTCTCTTCATAGGTTTGCCTAAAAAGTCCATCAGACAGATGCAGGTGATCTAAAACATTGCTGCACATGTTCTCACTTGAACTAAGAAAGTAGAGCACATCGGGCTGGTTATGAAGTTGTTCCACTGGCTCCCTGTAGCTCAGAGAATAGACTTTAAAATCCTTCCATTAGTCTATAAATTAGTCAATGGATCAGCACCTTAAAACATAACAAGTTTGTTGTCAGTGTATCAATGTCCCAGACCAATCAGGTCTCCTAGTTCCAGCCTACACCCAGAACTAGAACCAATCATGGAGAATCAGCATTTAGTTCCTAGGCTCCACTGTTCTGGAACAAACTCACAGAAGACTCTAAAAGTGCTAAAAGCCTGAGTTCTTTGAAGTCAAAGTTAAACACCCATTTGTTTAGAGCTGCCTTTGACTGTTAAAATAAAACTGCTAAATGGGGTATAATTAGTTTAAGGTTGTGATCCAACTGTTTATTTTTTGTTTGATTTGTTTTACTATGTGCTTTTATCATGTTTTTATCTTTATTTGCTTTTACTCTGCTTTTATTGTTCTATATTTCTTATATTGTCAAATTCATGTATAGTACTTTGAATTGTCCTTGTATTATTTGTGTTATTTGTTATTTCTAACAAATAAACTTGCCTTCAGATGTTATCAAGAAATTTTACTCTTGAAGAGTCTGTTCCACAAGTAAATGTTTGCAACCTAGACATGTATGTCTATTAATTCCAGTCCATCGGTCTTTTTCAGAATCAAAGTTAACATAAAAGTCTTTTTTAAAGTTATTGAAATATTTGAAATGTAGTTTTTGATTTTTGTTTTATATTTACATAAATCTATATATTCAACTAGACATCCTTAAACAGCCTGGTAAGGACTGAAACAACTAATCAGATAAACCGTGATTAATTGATTATTGAAATAATTGTCAACTAATTTATTAATTGATTAATCACTAATTGGAGTATAGAGACTGTAGAATATGCCTATAGCTGACAGAGCGACCCACTTAAAGCAGTAGCCTAATTATATCAAAATTGTAAAAAAATATATACATTTTGCATTTAAGATTAAAAAAATGTTTTCCATATCTTCATATGCTCTATCCAGAACTCCTCAAGTAGAAAGGTTTGATTTTCTCCTAATTTGATTCGTAAAACATTTTATTTAAGGAACCCTTTGCTAACAATACTTATACTTCAATGATAGTATCTAGGTGTTACTTTATTGTATAACTTGTACCATGTCCGTTGGTTGCACTGTTCTTTTTACATCTCTTTGCAGGTGATGAAGCAGACTGAAAATGTTTTATGATTATCTGCTCTTTTTTTCATCTTTTAGAATAAGAGTTTCTTTATAATGTTGTTTGTAAAAACAAATGGCGCTGCACCAATAAACAGGACTGAAGTGAATAAATGCAGGGCTGAAGGTGGTGTTGATGTCCTGCCTGCTGTTTCCGCCTCCATCGTCAGGGGTCGTGCCTCCACTGGACATTTCCAGCTCAGTGGCAGAACTTGCGCTCTGCGCACAAACTCAACATCCACACCGCCTTGAAACGTTTCATGTAAAAACTACAACCAATTAAAATTAAAAACCAAGAGATCTTGGAGATATAAATCTAAACGTCTAGAGCGCTTGAAAGGCACAATTTTAAGTATAATAATACATTTACCACAGAGTAAAACATCTAATAGGTTAATTTCTAGAGATTTTAGTTAGATTGATAGCATTAGACAGGCAGAGATGAAGAAAATACAGATATATGAGGTTAAAGTTGCAGTCTGGAAAGCTCCACCTCTGAGGGCGCACGGAGTGGGTGGTTTCTGAGCACACGGACTCGCAGGAATTCACGCGCACTGAGATATTATGGACTGCAACCTGCTGATCCCTTCCTCACTCTGAAGCTCAACCTGTAGGAGCGAGAGCGCCGCTCAGACCTTTCTGTGATTAATACCGGGAGTAAATGTGTCTGTTGGAGGAGAATGGCTTCTATTAGTGGCGCAGCGCTGTGTGCTGAAGGCTTTCCACAGTCTGAAGAGTAGCGGAGCGCTCACAATAAACTCTCACATGGTGCACTTTATCCTGGAGCAGCAAAGAGCGCTGCTGGGAGCAGAAATGAAAGCAGGAGCGATACTATTATGCGCGTTTTCCTTTACTGAGTATTTCAAATGGCTTGATACGGGGCTTCTGCTCTGCTTTTGATCAATACTCTCCACTGATAGCAGCGTCCTCGGGTGGACTTTGGTTACCATTACGCGCAATTTGCGTTCGGATAGGCGAGAGAAACTCCAAGCCAGGCACGATCGGGACTCTGGAGAGCTCAGCGGGGTGAACACCATGACCAGCTGCCTGCTCGTCTTGGTCGGAGTGTGGTGGAGCGCTTACTACTGCACCTATGCGGCGGCGGGGAGTCATTTCTCACAGGAGGGCAACAGCGACAGCCAGCCGGGCTTCGTCCACCGGCGGCTGCGGACGCACGAAAGGAGAGAGATGCAGAAGGAGATCCTGTCCGTCCTGGGGCTGCCGCACAGACCGCGGCCGCATCTGTCCAACGGGAAGTACAACTCCGCTCCGCTCTTCATGCTGGACTTGTATAAAACTATTTCAAGCGAGGAGAAAAGCCAAGTGGAAGGAGCGCTGGAGAGATATCAGTCCATAGCGGCGACCCAGATCCCTCCTCTGGCCACACACCAAGAAACAGCCTTTCTGAACGATGCGGATATGGTGATGAGTTTCGTTAATTTAGGTGAGTCGAATCAAAACCTCTTTTTTGGGCTATATTTTTGTGGCGATTGCCGAAAAAAAGATACAATATTACCAAATGACTGAAAAAGTAGGTTTCTGTAATTGATGAAACTCTTTAGTGTGACTGTCCTCCTGTGGACATGCTTCTCGGCGTGGCTCTCCATCAGGGCGCACAGCTGACGCGCCTTTACGCACGTAGGGGACTTCTGTAATTGTAATCGTGACATCTTCTGATCTCAGTTAGGTGTAAAAATTAACCAGAAATCTCATATATGTTTTTACAGCTGAAGGTGTTGGCTCGGTTTATGTCAAAAAGTGTAGATTATATTTTATGAGAGTTTTTTTTTCCTCAATTACAATTTAATGAGTCAAAGCTTTATTCCAAGCGACATGTTGGACAATTTGGGACAGTTTTAGTCCGTTATTTGATGCTGTGTTGATGCTCATCTTCTCTCTACATTACTTTCTGAGCTACTCCTTCTTCTAATTTTCTCACCCAACTTTCCTTGATTTTCTGTTGCCTTTTACTTCCATCCTTTCTGTAAGTGTCCACATCCAGGATGACATTCTGTTTACCCCCATTAAGATGTATTTATACAATATTAGCAGTGTGTAAAAGCAGGCTGACACCCCCATGCATCAATATCAGTTTTGTATATCCGCTTTACTTCATTCTGTTTAAAAAGTAGAGGTCATTTAGATTTTTTACACAAATAGTGATATTTCAAGTATCTATCTTGGTTAATTATGAGCTCCATTAAAGGAAAAGCAGATTTCAGTATCTCAGAAAACAAACACTACACCAGTGTATTAAAAAAAAAGATTTATGAATACAGTTTCCGCCTACAGTCTTCCCAATATCTGGAAGGTGATCAGCTTGTAACTCTGCTGAAATGTTATTTTTTTAAATTGTTGTTTACAATTATCATCAAAACAAGTGCTACAACTTTCTGGGGCAGATCCAGCCACAGTGGTTGGTTATCAACACTTATTTCTCTGTTCCACAAGTAAATATTTGCATTGAATACCAGTCCAACGTTATTTTTTTTCAGAATCAAACTTAACATAAAAGGCTTTTATAAAGTTAGTGAAATATTCGAAATATAGTTTTAAATTTTTTTTTCAATATTTACATAAATCTCTGTATTCAACTAGATGTCCTTAAACACAGCCTGGTAAATAAAACATGCAAACCTTCTACATTATCTGTCTTTTTCTTATATATTTACCTCACATCACCTCTTCAGTAGTGATATACTGTATAACTATATACTTGAAATATATATATATCAAGTGTCTATCTCTGTTAATTATGAGCTCCAGCAAAGGAAAATCAGATTTCAGTATCTCAGAAAACAAACACTACACCAGTGCATTAGAAAAAATGATTTATAAATGCAGTTTCCACCTACAGTCTTCTTAATATCTGGAAGGTGATCAGCTTGTAACTCTGCTGAGATGTTATTTCTGAGTGATAAAACAAGTGCTGCAACTTTCTGGGGCAGATCCAGCCAAAGTGATTGGTTAGCTTCTACATGAGGATAGTCAGCAGATGGATGAATTGCATGAATTGCTGTAAAGTTTGCTGCGGGCTATGCTGACTTTGGACTTGATAAAAGACACAGAACCAACACCACCAAATGACCCATCTATCTAATCTGTTGCTGACTGTGAAAACCTTACACCGGACCTCAAACATCTTGGATTTTGCACCTGCTCACTTTTTTATCCAAGGAAGATATGACACTCTGGTATCATATCTGCTTCAGGATTGACTTAAAACAAATAATTCAACAATTGTGGCGTATATTCTGGATATTTCTGTGTTTTGCCTTTCGATGCACCAACTCCAGCTGCTCTCTGCAATTTCCTCTCTACCATACTTTTTCCTTCCACCTAACTTTACATGCTTGGAAAAAGGACTCTGAACAACCAGCTTAGTCATAATATTTCTGTTGCTGCTTATAATTCCTGTCTTGGATACCGAGAGAGTCACCAGTCCTTCCCATGATAGTGTCAGCCTTATGAATAGCTCATTATTTTTTAATAGTGTTAGGAAACCTGATTTTCTGTAAAACTAAATTATGGGTTTGATTCAATGCTATTTATGAATTAACTGAATCAAATATAAATATTTAACATGTTTTTGATGATATTTGGATTTATGGAGGTCAAACCTTACATGGTTTCATTCATTTTTCAGAGGAATTGTTGAATTTTTAAAGAAGTTTGGGAAGAGTTTTCAACTACATCTACTTTGTCTTCCCTTATTGGTGTTGGAGTTAAGTTTCTCTCTCTGGGAGCCACTTTCAAATGTTTGTTGCTTGGTGAATATTTCCAAATCTGGACGGGAACAGTTGTTTTTTTTTTGTAGCTGGTTCAGATTTCACAAGCAGCCTGTGCCAATTTGACTTATTTTGGACAAATTAATTTAATAATTTATTCAATAATGTATTCAATTTAATTACATTCCCAAACAAAATATTTATATTGAGCATATGTATTTTTTTTACATTATTGTATGCTGTCAAACCACAGAATCAGCTCACGTGACTCAGGAAAGGCTTAAAATGCTCTTTTCTCATCCTATATCCCATTTGACCAAATGTCTCCATTTACCTGTATTTACTCTACAGTCTAGTATTTTATAATGAACCGTCCCAGTGCTCATGCACCACAAAGGGAGCAAATAACTCACTCATTTCTTATGTGGTGGGACAAATGAGCTTTGTATTGTTTCTCGATAATTTATTGTTGCTCCCTCTCTCCGGGTAAATTTGCCCTTCTCGGTTCACTTATGGGACTGAAATTCTGTGGTCAGTCTTGCAGTACAATCTGCTCTATGATGTATGTTTTAAGCAGGAGAATAAACCCAGTATCCACAGCAAAACCATCAACCGCCACCACTGGTATTTGTATATAGAGGCTTATTCCTGATCTTGACCTCCAGTACTAAAAAGCTGTGGGTTTTCTGTGCGTAAATTGCGTTGCATTGTTTGTGTTTCCCCTCCGAGCAGATTGGTCTTTAATTAGCCCCCAGCATGATAAACAGGGACACTTTAATCATAACGAGTTTGGAACATGAAAGCTCAAAGCCCTTCCTTCCATTAGCAGCTCCAGTGTTTACTGGGAGACTCTAAACAGAGCTTTGGAAGATAAACAGAGGTCCTGCCAGAGTCACAGGCCAGTGGAAAAGGAGGTCTCAAAGCAGATTGATTATGGTTCTTCTTGGGAACAGAAGGCATTGTCATGGTTTGGCCATCAGAGCAGTGGCAATGTACTCCAGAAGGATGTTTTGGTTTTTTCAGAGTTGAGCTCCTCCTGGGACCAGAAGTTCTAAAAATGTTTTCCTCCTCACCTGTATAAACCATAAATAGCCTCTCTATTCTCCCTGTGATGAAGAGAATTAGGCTGAAGTAACTGACATCCAAAATACTTCTCTACTTATTGGTCCTCTGAGTGTTGGTGTTGCAATATGCAGTGATGAAAACCAGATATCCACAAAGATGGAAGCCGTCGAGTTTTTTTTTTTTTGGTCTCAAATATCGAATCCCTTCCGTGGGCTTCTGTAGGTGGGGGGGAGCGGCAGTGTGGTGTTTGTGTGGTGTTTGTGTGTCTGTGGTTTTGTTCTTCCTCTGCTGTGCAGGTTTTGGTTTATACTCCTGTGCCGGTGCACATCTGGCTCCCCGCTTTGATTAATCACGTCCTGTGCATCTTTTGACAATTCCCTCCGATTTCTGTGGTGACCTGGGGGATTAGGTTGCCATCTCCTCCAGTCGTACACAGAGTCCTGACCGCCCTGGAGGAGGGACGGCTTCCTTCCCCGAATGTGATTGTAATTAATGTTGGACAGGCCAAGGCCTTCCATCTGCTTTACAAATAAAGTCCCGCACGACTACTGTGTGTCATTGCCATCCCGATTAGATTTTAATGTGTCTTTTTTGACGAATAGAGCGCTTACTGCGGGGCAACGTAGAGAGCTGTTGAAAGAAGAGGCCTGAAACACTCCTGGGTGGTCCTTGTTTTTGTCCAAAAATCTGGATATCAAGTGTGGCCTGAGTGAAACTACAAATTAGAATTAAGATAAATGAAAGGAGGAAAAGTGAAGGGGCCAAACAATCTGTCTTAAGTGGTTTATAAAATGTGGAGCAAGATTAAGAGACACACGCAAGAGGAGCTGCTTATCTGGCAAACGCTGTTTAGTAAACTGTAACAAGCTAATCAGTCCAGCCCAGGCATAAAACATGTGAGTGATTATCTCACTGTCACCAGGTAGGTTTTTTTGGTGTCATCATTTAGTATAAATCCTGATTCCTTTTGGCAGCCAAGACCAAAGTGGACTCCTACCTTCCTTCAAATACTCCATCCCTCCAAAGGCATCAAAGCAATTTATCCAAAGTCTAAATCTTTAAGCCTTCCTCATACCTTAATTAGGTTTTTCACAGAGAATCCGAAGATTGCTACTTTGATAACTCTTAGACATAAACTAAACTATTAAAAATAGTTATCTTCTGTAGCCAAGTTCCTTATTTTCTGTTTGGCTGATTAGAGTCGCATGTTCTGATGAGCTTACAGTAAAGCTGTTTATTTTGACTGCTAATTGTAACTTGTATTTTTATTAGCTGTTATGCAGATTAGCAAAGGTTCCTCCTTTCCTCTCTACAGTATTTCATGTATGTCTGAGCAGGACTGCGGATCCCATTGCTCGTTCAATCACAGGGAATTTAGCTTTTGGCTTCAGCAGTTTTTCTTTTTTAAAACAGGCATCCAAAGAGAAAGAAATCATTTTTGAAAACATGGGGTTCCTTTTCCTTCGGTTACCAGCAGATGAGATGTTTCTTGTATGTTTACTCCTCTTTGTCAGGAAAAAAACCCACATTAGAAAAGCTTTAATCCACATTGTGATTCCGGTATGACAGACCATAAGAGAAGAGAGTTTGGCTTCTGTAAAGGATTAAGAGCACTGCTCAGAACAGATCACAGATATGATTTAAGGTTTAGGAAAAAAATGATATTTGCAGTTGGGGTTATTTTGTTGGACAATAATGACTCACAGATCAATGTCATTCTGTTCTTTCCATCATTTATTCTAAAACAAAACAACCTTTTTGAAATTGCCAGATTTTAATGTAGACCTAAAAGCAGAGCAAATGACAAATTAATATCAATTTAATGAGCATTTTGGTGTCAGTGCAGCTGCATTCTTACGTTGGGGCTCGAGCTGGGCTCTACATTTACTTTAAGGTGACTTTCTTAATATTTAAGCTCAGAACCTTTCAGACTGTTCATAGCTTCTCTGTATCAGCAGAGTTAAAGAAGCAGTAAATATGCGAGCATACAGAATCAGAAATAATTTCTCCAGGTCATCTCTCGGTCTTTGAAGGGCAAAAGTGCAACTGTGATTATAAAGTGCAAAGGTAGATGTTGCCATTTTGATTTTATCCATATTTGCTCTCATAGGTGCTTTGTTTGGATATAAGATAATCCGAAAGTTGCTTATACATTTTATGCAAAGCATCATGAGTAATATAAATATAGTGGATAATATGTCAACAGAAATTCGCCAAAAAATGTCTAAACTATCAATTTAGCCTAAATATTTTGTCAACATCTGCATTTTTTTTATAATACCCAGGTATGAATATGACTTTTCTTTGACATACATTTAAAGAAGCAGCCGCTATGATTGAAGTTACACAGATAGCTGAGGTGGTAACAAAGACAGCACCTGCTTGACATGCCGTCTTCTGCAAACCTCTTTAGTCTTCTCAGTGTGCTTCATGTAGACCTGCCGTTCAGACGTCCGTTCTCTTTTGCCATCGCTTTTTAAGAATCACCCATGAAAAAAAAAAGGAAGGGAAGAAAGCTAAACAAGTTGTGGAAAACTCAGAATTGGGGCAGCAGAAACATATTTTCCAGCCCCATCTTCACCCTCGTTCCTAGAATAGCACCAACATCAGCGTTTGCCTTGCGGACGTCCTGCTTTCCACTGACACTGGTCTGCATGAGTCATGCCGCCCTGAACGCATCCTGACACACACAGACCAGTGTCCATAAGGGAAAGAGGACTGCTCATCCATGACTGCTGTTGGAAACTGCTTTCACTTTTCTGCTTGGGATTTTTTTGGCACATTTTATTCTTGTTCTAAAAAAAGGAAGAGGGGGAAGTATTTTAAGTTGCTTCCTTTCAAACTGAAATAAAGAGCTTTAAACACTGGTTAGTTAGGTCAGTCTGTGAAAGTCCACAGAGGCTCTGAACACAGCTTTGGCAAGAGAGAGAGGAAAGTGATAAAACAACATGAGACTGTTCTAGACAAACTTCCATAGGTACAGGGAAAAGTCCAAACTGTTGTTGGGGAGAATGTTGTTTGATCCTGTGAGATCTGATACTCGTAGCTCAACTGCTACCTTGTCTTTTTGGTAAAGATGCTCCTCTAATAGATCACATTTATCTGGTACATCGTCTGTACCGGATACTATTTACTGAGCTGAGCTTCATCTGCAGAGTGTTTGGACTCTTTCTTAATGGAACCAGGAGGACCACCTCCATCTGAAGTTAAGCCACTTCTAATGCATAATTCATCAAAATGAGTCAGTTTTAAATTCATCTGATCTGGACCTACCTGGATGGCTCTATGTGGAGGCTTTCTTGGTATGGGAACTGCCGGAGAAAGACCCAGAACGTTCGAGAGATTGCCACTAATCAGAGGGGGCTTCTAGGTGCATGTCCCTCCTGAACCTGTTGCCCCTGTGACTCGATGTTGGAAACTCAGAGGAAGGTGTCTTAAGGATTGCCTGTAATTTTCCTTATAGTAGCACCACTTTTTTTTTTCCACTGACTCAAAAAAAGCAACGTCCCCTGAAATGTTTTATGTTTGGTCATGCTACACCAAATTATGCGTGATATTTTATAGGGACTGACAGAAGGTAGTACATAAATATGAAGAAGTAGGTAAAGGATGCAAGGCTATCATAGCGCAGTAGTTGACATATGAAATGTGTGTTCATGTTTGGCTCACTGTTTTATAAACCATCCCTACTTTAGGGTTATCCACATTTTTCTCCTTGAGCTTTCCATGTGTCTCTGTCTTCATGATGCTGATATTTTCTACCAAAGCTCTGAGACCACCGAAGATCGTCTGGATTTATATTTATAGGAAGATAAATGAATTGACTAGTTAGAGGAACTCTGTCCACATCAAGTTCACTTGATCTGATCTATTTAGAAGTATTATAGTGAGATGTACAAATAAACACAACCTGCTATTACAAGGTTTTTGTTTTTCTTATTTTTCTGAAAAAAACAAAAAAAAAAACTTGTTACTCTAATCTAAAATGTGTCTCAATCTGTTTTTTTTTTTTTTTTTACTTTTTCTTAAAATGTAATTTTTTTTTCTTCTAAAAATGGGTCAAATCTAGATGTAAGCTTAAAGACCTCCTGCTATTCTACTGGAATGTATGAAATAATTTTGTTAGAAACGGTTGCATTGAATAGAGCTGATTTTAGCCTGAATTGTATTCAGTGTAATTAAACTTTGCATATAGATGTATATAATGTAAAAATAAATAAAATAAAATAGGAAGAATTTGCGAGAGCCTTTGAAATAGATTCGGAAACCTATATTAAAAATAATTATTTTGTAGAACAGGTGCGGTTTGGATTTTAAAAGAGGTAACAGACATACTACTCTGCTACACTGAACCCTGGCTGCGTACGATGAACCAAATCTTGTGGGTTTTCTACACTTAAGGTGGTTTAAGGTTCCCCTACTCAGCCTCCTGCTTGCTTTCTGCTCTGGTGATTTAACATGGACCAGAAAGCGAACTTTCATGTCTTTTGTTGCAGATCTTCAAAGATCATTTTTCCTCTTGTCTGCTCTTGTCTATCATTGCTTCTAGCTCCGTATTCTTGTCTCTGTCTCGTTTCAGTCTCTGCACACCTCATTGCATGGCTATAGCTGAGCTGTCACTAGCCCCCTGGCCTGAGTCAACAGCTGCTTTCTTCCTACCTACCTCCCAATCTTTGAAGGCAAACAACAATTAGAGCTTAAGAGAGATTAGCCACGTCCCGGCAGCGCTAAGCTGATTGAGAAATGAAGTGCCCTTATTAGATGGCTGTGTTTTTTTTTTTTTTTGCTTGTCTTGTGATGCCTGGCTGCTTTTCTCAGCGTCTAAGCCTAGGTAAGCCACTTCCTTTGCAGCGAAACGTGTCCCAAAGCCCCAGCATGATCAAATAATTTGCTGGCTTTGACCAAAGAGTCGATTGTTTGAAACAGAATGTAGCTTTGGAAAGTTTTCCTAAATCATAAAAAAAAAAGAAACGTTTCCTGCAAAGCCTCAGAGAGCAGAACAGAAGACCACCCATCATTTCACCTCCACACTGAAGCAGAAGGAATTCAGGACCTTTTTTTTCCTGTGGGGTGAAGGACCTTTATGGACGCATAAACTTGGCATTTGAACCTTCTCTGCAAGAAAAAAGTAAAATTAACAAACTGCAAAACCCTGTTTGTTTTTAACTGTTTACAGTGTGATATATTTCACTGGAGCTTCAGATTCACTTCGACCTTGCTGATAGAAGGGCCCAAAGATATACAAATAATTCAGCTTATTGAGTTTCAGGGTTTGAAAGCTCTTCCCGTTCCTTATGTGTGGATTGTACCGGTCGTCTGACTCTCTGGCAAAAATAAACTAGCTTTCCCGCAGAAACAAACAGGACTGATATAGGAAAGTTCTCTGGTTAGCTAGATTATGTCTTTTCCAGTCGGCCTGCATGTTTCTCAGAAAGGATGGGGTGTTACAAAACGGCTCTGTTGTCCAACTGCTCCCAATGACTTTTCCTTTTATTACAGGGTCTCTATGCTGTACAAATAATAAAAAAAGGGATAATTTCTGACTTTAAGGTCAGTTTATTCCTGTAATGGCCTCACTGTAACACCACACCACGTAAGGACATCCCTCCTCCACCCCTGCTCTCTGGATCCTGATCCTATCGCTCCCTCTCACGCCATAACTCTCCAACTTGACAAGATGGCAGCTGAGATTTGGAGCAAGTACAGAGATTACAGGATTTGTGCTGCTCTTTTTCTCTCTGCTGGCTCTTCTCTACCCATCAATTCCCACGTCTTCATTGGATACAGCTCCAGTACGGAGTGATAGTGGAGTGGGATGGAGGAGTGTGTCCAGATAAGGAGGTGAAGTGTAGCGCACTCCTTGCTGGATACGATCCACTGAACGGGGCTGATAACCCCGGGAGGAACATCTGATTACGAGCTGCTGCTTCCATTTATCACCTCTGACTGCAGGCACACAGGAATTTGCTCTTTTTTTTTTAAAGTGCAACCCTTTTAGCTGTACTTGCTGCATCAGTTGTTTTCTCCGTCACTCTTTGTAGGCTACCTGTTTAACTAAAAACAGCCATTATTTGGTTTGTTTTAGTTCATGTGCATCTCAGGAACTCTTCTAGATTTCAATTTTAATTCAACTTGATGATCGAAGTATGGAAGTGAATCAAAAAGACTGCCTTGCATTTACAATCCTCCAGAGCAGCTGAATTTTATCGAGGGGCGTCTGATTTAAAGGGTTTGCATACAAATTCTTGTCACCTTTTTGAACACAGTTCTTTGCAAACTGTGTATTAATATCCTTCCTTTTATGTATGTGCCACTATGCCAGGTTTTGTTGTGCAAGTCTCTTAGGTCCTTAAAACAGGCAGAAGCAATGAGAAAGAATGTGCGTGTCTTAACTCCAGCCTCGCTATCTCTTCCTAAAAGGTTCTTAAACTGTCAGCCTTAGTGTTGTGTTTACTGTCTTCAAGGAGCCCACACAGAAGACATCATTAGGCAGGAACTAGTGTTTGTACTGAGTCGTCTTTGTTTGCATCTCTGATGTTTGCATTCGGGACAGAAAAGGAGGGAGGCAAAAGATGTCCCATTGTTTTGTGAGTAAATGTTCTTTTAGTCAGGGTAAAACCTCTTACCTCTTATAAATATATTTTAATTTCATTATGACTCAATAATTATTTTACAAATTTAGATAAAAGATTCTTACGGCTACATCAAGACAGCTAACAGGGGAATCATACAGTGTGTAAATTGCTGTTTTTCTTACAATAAGCACAGAAACATGCTAGGAGAAGATAGAGTATCTAGTGAGTTTAACAGAATAACAATTCTCTTTGTTTCTGCTGCAGGGAAACTGATGTTAATATCCTGAGTGAAGTATGTGGGAGTGTTTGCGGAGCTGATATGTTTTGAGTAGAGTCTGATCGAGACACAAACACAGAAAGCAGAAGACAGGCCAGGACATGTAGAGCACCGGAGCTGCTCCTAAACAAGATGCACAACCCTAATGTGATGCATCATCAGGACATTTCTATTTTCCTCCAGTCTTAACTACAAATGGTGTAATTTTATCTTTTTTTTTTAGAAGGAACATATTGTTTTGCAATTTCTAAAATATGTTACATTGTTTCTGTTTAAAAAAAAAAGAAAAAGAAAAGTACTCTCTGTGATTCTCTTGTTTCCACTTTTATTTTTCCTCTCCTAACATCCTCAGCTGTGATTGTGCGATACATTAGGTGTTGTTTTCTGGTATGTCTCTGGAATTTCAGAGCGGACAAAGGTTATGAACTAGCGACCTGCTGAACTCCGTCTACTGTGTCCTTGCCTGCCCGGTAAAATCCATCCATTATCATAATAACCCTGTGCGTCTCATGGCCGACAGGAATGGCATAAATGCCTGGTTGGATATTTTTGCCGTCACATTCTTTTGTCAAGTTGCCGGGAAACTTGCAAGGATTTATCTGAGATCAATGAAAAGGGAAAGGGAGACAGGGAAGCAGAAATGAAGGGAAAACAGATGGACCCATCGAAGGGTGAGAAACTTGACAGCGGATATGATTTAAACTCTGTGGTGACCTTGAATGGGAATGAGCTCTATCTGTTGTTGTTTATGTCTTTGTTCTAAGGGTTACATAAACTCTCTTTTGTTTACATGCTTTTCTTTGAGTTGATCTCTACAAAGACTCTTTATACCCTTACTTTCTAATCCAAAAGCTTTTTTTCCCCCTTTTATTTTAAAATATTAATTTTTTATGTATTTTCAAAAGATATACCATAACTTAAAGGAAAATGATTGAAAGGTTTTATTTTATTTATTTTTGTTGCATATGTATGAATGCACTGAACTCTCCTCGGTCAATACTTCGTAGGGTGTTGTAATCGCATCTGTAAGTCTTTAATGTCTCTTTTCATTTTTCTCATAAAGGCTTCAATCAGATAGGGCAATGTCTATTAACAGCAATTTTCAAGTTTACTATAGACTGTCAGTTAAATTTGGATCTGGATTGGCTGGAAGATGACCCTTCACCCCACATGCAGGTCCTTTGAGCCCTGTTCTCCATTTAGTCCCAACTTGCAACTCTGATCAGCTCTTTTCAACCACAGCATGATGCAACCCCTACCATGTTTTTAAAGTTGTCTGCAGTTTGCTTCCTCACCCTCTTTCTGATTAATGCTGTCTTTGTGTAACCTTCAGTATTTTCCATGTCCTCTGGGTTTAAACTATTTTCTTCTTTTTGGCACATGCTCAGTATTTGATGACCTAATCACAATTTAAACCAAAACAGAGTTCAAATAAGATTGAATTCCACATAAGGTGGATTATATTTTATAGTTCGGTGAATTAGGTGCACTGATAAGCCTCTCACTGGTGCTCTCTCCAATCGCAACTCTTGAGTAGGAGGGATCCAGCTCCTCTCCAGGAGTTTGGTTCCAGAGCCGTGCGTAGGTACCACTCACACACTAGCTCTGGCTCCTTTCCCACCAGTGAGATAACATTACATGTCCCTAAAAGCCAGATTATGTGGCGAGGAGTTAGCTCCGCCCTCTCCTACCTCACAGTTTGCATGCCACCTGATCCTGATGTTGCTCCCTGTAGGTGGTGGGCCCACAGAGGGGCCTCCCTGTAGATCTTACTCTGACCCGTCCTCTAAGCACAGTTTGCCAATGAAAACCCCACCAGAATTTAGAGCCTCATAGATTAATGCCATCAACATATTAACATATGTATTATAAATATTTAAAAGTAGTATAAATACTTTAAAAGTATAATTTATTACTACTTAAAAGTAATAAATATAAAAATACTAAATTTTTTTATTTTTTTATTTGCTCGATTTAGGTTTTAGTTTAAAAACTTACATTATATTATCAAATCTTAAGGTGATAGTTTCGCTTTTTAAGATTTTCAGTTTGCTCCTTCTGTTAATCTAACTGCTTTGGCCTTATCCTCTTTGAACACATTTTTCCCGCCAATCTGACGAAGAAAAAAAAAAAAGACTTCTATTACTGCTACTACATTTTGACTGTAGAGATATGGAGGAGTTTGCCCTCTCATCTGATTTATTGATTTCACTGAAGGATGCCAGAAGTGCAGATCCCCAGAGACAAATAAGCTGCAGGAGTTTGTGCTGGCCTCCTTAGATGCAGATAATAAAAGCCTTAAAGCTTCAAGATAAACAACCATAATCAGTTATCCTTTCCTTTCTTGGTTTAATTACATTTATAATAAAACACCCAACATAACTATCAAGGAAACTGGACAAAGTCTTGGATACCAATTTGAATTCAACATCACCAAACTTATGAGTGCAAAAAGGAAATGCTAGGAACATAAATTGTGATTTCTTAGCAGATGTATAGGTTTGGCTTAAAGCTCATGAAGACAATGTTGCTAAATTTAAGTTTACCTGGAAAAGAGATAAAAGATGGTGCCCATTAAAAAACAGCTGCGATGATAACCTGCAGTGGAAGCAGTTATTTTACAGCATGTCAGGGTGAAATTTTCCCACATTAGCAGGATCCAGGGTTAGGGAATGAATGCGGCCACTTACTCATCAGGTCCTCACTAAAGACAAATACAAGAATGAATCACATTGCTTATATTCAGTATATCTGTGCTGAGTTATATAGGAGGAGATTGTTGGACACTGTGAGGGAGTCTCCATCACACACAGACAGACAGACAGACAGACAGACAGACGAACCCTTCGGCCTTTCGGGATTCTTCCAGAGCTGGCTGCCTTTCTGAGGAGGACATGCCTGAAACAACAAGCGAGGGTCCGCTGTGAGAAAAAAAGGCCCTAATGCGACTGCAAACGCTCCTGACCCTCTGGAGAAGGTAGCCGCCCTTCACCGCAGTGGTGCTGCTGACAAATTTATGAGCCCTGAGCTGACCCACAGGGTGACTGTGCAGGCAGGATACTGACAGGAAAATAATCAAACGGGCGGAGCAAGGATAGCAACAAGACAGTAAAGAGAAGCAACAGTTTCTTGCAAAAGTATTGACACCCATTAAATATTTTCTCATGTCACATTAGAACTATGGTTCCAAAAGCTGTGGAGCAAAGGTTGATAAAGACTAAACATTTCCAATCTACAACAGAATGGTTCAAATATAAAGGGACGCTTACAATTTTAATCATTTTCACAAGCGTACAAACCTTAAGCTTAATTCAAAAGCTGGTTTAGGCTTTTTAAACGACGACCTTTCATCTCATATTATTGGCACATTTTACATTGGAACTAATGTTTAGTCTTTTGTTTTATTTTAATTTAAAAAAAGTAGCGCATTCATAGTTAAGCATTTAGAAACAATAATTCGTATTATATTGTATATTGCTTTTCAACAAGAGCTCGATAAATGTGAAGACCCAATTCAAATCCCTGAATTTTGGCACGATGGAAAAAAAAAAAATGTTTTATAGATGCTCTCTATCCAATCTGACAGAGCTTGAGCTCCGAGCAGATTTCCCTCTCTGCATGTGCCGAGCTGGCAGAGAACAGATCCCCCCCAAAACATTTGCAGCTGTAAAAAGGTGGATCTACATAAAAAAAAAAAAACTGACTCATCGGAGTTGAATACAAATGTTTTGAAAACCGCATAGGATTTTTTTTCCTGTTTTACTTTATAACTCTGCATTGCTCCATGTTAGTCGATCACTGAGAAACATTGCAAGGCCGATACTTGCAGGAAAACAGACGGATGGATGAAGCAGGAACAGCCAAAAATAATAATGAATACGCTGAAGGTTGTCTGAGTGGAGCATTGAGCTGAGGTTCATATGCATTTCTTTTTATATTTTTCTTCACATCTTAATGAAATTACAGTAAATTGTCAAAAGCAGGGCTCTCAGGATGTATGTGAAACATTTATATAAACGGTTTTGGAGTACGGGAACCAATAAAACAGGTGAACAGCCCTGAAGGACAGAAAGCCTTCAACAGCTATTGGTTTAGCTTTGGAGAAATGATAGAACTAAAGTAGAGAATGATGAAAAAACCGCAACTTTAAAAAGCTGGCTCATTTCACTCCTATCTTACTGGGGATTATATGTCAAGGGGCCTTACTCTGAGCTGAGGCAAGTCATTGACATATCTGCGTCCACTCCCAGTGCCACGAGCCTGTTTGGATTAAAGGATCTTATCACTGAGGATGTGCAGGGGAAACTCTGCCCAGTCCTTCCTCCTGTACGGACGCTCTCCACACCTCTGAGCAGCCCGTCTCCTAGAGACCTTATCAGGCAGTGTTCAAAGGTCCAACATGAATCTTGTTTTAGAAGGAAGTCTCCCGTTTGCTGTTTTGTGCAGTATATGGAATATATCATTCTGAGAGATGCACTTAAAGTCATGCACTGACTGAGACACTCAGTGACCCCTGGTAAAGTCCTATGAAAAAAATAGGACACGCTGGCTTCGATGTCCAATCCTTTTAATTTATCTCTGTAAAAGAAAATGATTTAGTAACGTGTATATTTTTAAGGAAACAGTAAAGACGCCTGTGGTTAAATCACTTCAGTCCCACACCTTATAATCAGTTTAGTGGGAAGAGTAATCCCCCCACCATATTTCAGTCTGTCCCTGGGAGCGTAACCCCACATTGGTTATAGATCTACATCTAGGGGTGCAAATGCGTTCAAAGCTGTGAGTGCAGCTCTGGTGTAAAAGTGCTGCAGAGGTTGACAAGACTATAAAAACGTTTATGTCAGTTCTGTGAATCCATAATTCATTTTCTACCAGTCTCTGACATCGGTCTGTGGAAAGTTTGCCCCCAAGTCCTGTTTCAACTCCCCCAACAGGAACTAACCCTGACATTAACTGAACTGCTTGCTGTGATTTATTAAATAGTTTCTGTAAAACCAAAAAAAAAAAAACATGACATGAGCTGCTTTATTTATTATTTTGTGCCATAGCAAAAGCTGCTATGTTTCCCTTTTCTAAGGATGAGTTAAATTATTGGTGTTTAGATTAGGGCTGAGACAATTCATCGGATTAATGGTGATTAATCGATTATTGAAATAATCGTCCACTAATTTAGTAATTGATTTATCGTTAACTGGAGTATAGAGACTCTAAAATCTTTAGCTGATAGAGAAACTCAACCCTTGTGCAGCAATTATATCAAAATTATAAAAAAATAATATTGAGATGATTAAAATCATTTTTGTCTGTCAATATGCTCTATCCAGAACTCCTCAAGTGGAAAAGCTTCAGTTTCACCTGGTTTAATTTTGTAAAAAGTCTTCTTTAAGGAACCTTTGGCTATCAGATTATTAATCGAAAAAATAAGTGACAGATTAATCGATTAGCAAAATAATCATTAGTTGCAGCCTAAGTTTCGATTTAATATTTTTGGTGGTTCTAACATATTAACACCAAAGAACTTTTTTCACACTTTGTGTTACATCCACAAATATATTTGTATAATCACAGGGGATTTATGAGTTACAGCAAAGCTAAGCGTTTTGATAAACTGTGAAACAAGTGATGAGGATTTAATATTTAGTAAGACTAGGTCGACAATATATTTTCTACTCCTGTTTTCTGTTGGATTCACTTCTCTTACAACTAAATCGAGTTTGATTAAACTATGTCATTGTAGTTGTGGCTCTAAGTTCAGAGTCTTTGTCCTGCTAGGAGTTGATTTTCTACCAATGATGCAAGGCTGTTGGAGCCTTCACAATTTTCTGTGCAAGGTATTTATCTCGTTCATTTTCCTTTCAACCCTCATCAGCCGTTATGATGCTTATGCCGCCATCTTTCACTGTGTAGTTCATATTTTACACATTATCCCAGCTTTGTCCTGCCCCTTACATGCTGTCCTGCAAACTGGGAGTTAGATTTCTAATGGCTTCCTTTGTGCTACTTTGTCACAAAGGCCAGATTACCAGAATGCATGATTCGTAGTTGTTCTGTCATTACTTTGAATATGTTTGCATCTTTAACCCTGTTCTGTCTTCTCCGTGCAATGATATCCATGATGTTGGATGCCTTCTTAGAATAGCTGCATGAACATGATGAGGAAATTTCCCTTTTTCTTTAAATGTGATTTTATTTAGCTGTCAGAGCAAAAAAAGGAGGCTGTTCACATTCTAGTTTTTGCTTTTCTTGCATTAATTCCTAATAGAAATACATTAAGACGCCAAAGATCAAGAAGGATGAATGGAGCTGATTTTTTTCAGGAACGGCTCCCATAAAGTCTCCCCATTATGCTGGAGCAGTACATGTCAGTTTAAAAAGGCAGTCCAGATGTGTCCATTGTTTGCTTTCTGGAATTTCTGTATGGTATGGCAAATTCCACGGTTTCTACACTTTCATCTTGACAGCGTTGGGCATACACAAGTATTATTAGAAACTTTGATTATTTTCCTCTTGAGTTTCCTCGACACCCACCTGCTTTTTGAATATATAGGTATCTGGTTACTGTCGCTGTTTTTGGAGGAGAGCCCACGTGTAAAACAAGCAGTCGGCTTTAAATATAAGTCACCCCGGGGGGGGGGGGGGGGGGGGGGGGGGGGGGGGATGGAAGCATGGAGCCAACCCGCAGTGATTTATCAGTGGATCATATGCTCAGCCTCTAAGCCACCGAAATGCGTTGTGGTCAACGCAGACTTTCCAGAGGGACTCACACTGAGGTCCAACTGTCTTTAAGACGGAGAGGGTGGAGGTAAACGAAAAGCAGAGGTGAAGATTGGGGGAGATGTATATTTAGTGAGTATAGGGATGGTGTGTGGGGAGGAAGAGGTGCTTTCTCTCAGACAGAGAGAAAAAACAGCATTACAGAATGAGCTGGACCTCTACCTTGTGGCTCTGGAATGCAACGGCACTTTTATTTTGACTTCTCCTTTGGAAACAGCTGTGTTTCCCTTTTTCAAAGATATTTTTTCCTTATTTATCCGATCCCTCAGGAGAGATTCATCTCTAAGCCATGACACTGGCTTCCTCCTTTAAATCTAGGACCAAACCAGCCTATCTCCGACTCTCTTACACATACACTCACACACACACACCTGCTGCCCATAACCAGACAGTAACAACTAAAGCAGGCCTGTGTACAGCCTGTCCTGCTGGTCCCTCAGACGCTCATCATTGGCACGCTTGGACAGCAACGGTACAAACAGCTTACTCATCAATCAACATGAAAATAGCAAATATGTAGACCACATTTTACGAGATGACTGTCCCACAAACACATCCTTACGCGAGTCTTCCACAAGTCAAGTCAATAAAAGGGGAATTTTTAAGGCATCATCTCGATGTTTGCAGAAATATCTTGAGTCTGGAAAAATTCAAACTCAGGTTTGGTACCTGGAAAATCCACAACAGCGCGCCTCTGTTCTCTGATCTCTATGTATTTCACTAAGGAAGGGAATCCAGTGATTAAGCCCACTGTAGTCACAATCAAACAGTAAATACCATTGTTCCAATAAAACAAAATCTTCTTCAATGATTGAACCTCCTGTTGTCCTGTTTTTAGAGTCACTTAAATCCCCAAAACATTGATTTCATTTGGTGCACAAAGAACTTTGTACGGTAATTTGTAAAACTCTCACACAGATTTGTTGCCTGATCGTATTTTTAGGAGACAGTTGTAGAAAACCCATAAACACCCCTCAGCAGACAGCAAAAAAAAAAATTTCTGTGTAACTTCTTTGACTAAATCTAAAAAGTATATATTTTAGACAAATGTTCATTAATTTAAGTGCTGATGGTCCGATGTTCTACACCTTAAATAGACAACGTCTAAAGTATTTGGCTTTTAATTAGCAAAAATAGTATTGCTTTTAAAAATAAAAGTTCTTCCAAAGTCTAATAATATCCCATTTTAAAATAAATGCATGTTGGTAGCTTTGAATTAGGATTATAAATACATATGTCTAGATCCACACAATGGAGGGCTCGATAATAGGTTGTCTCTGTTGCTGAAACGGGAAAAACATGTGAGCCAAATGTTTTATGTCTATATGAAGAACCAGGATTAAACGACAGAGTGTGTTCGAATTCAGAGACCGCGTCCTCCAAGGCCCTGGTCTACTTGGACGTGGTCCTTCGAGATCCATGAAAATAAGGAGGCCGAAAGAGTTTTGGCTATGGATTCAATCAGGTACAGCTTCTCCGGCTTTCACCGCATTTATGCTCTGTCGCCTAGCAACCATGACAGTTGACACACAAAGCCGGTAAAGAATGGATACTGAACTACTCACTACTGTTCTGGGTGCTAAAAACATTTTCAAGGAGCCTCAGCATCATCACGAATATCAGATTTATAGTCCCCAAACTGCAGAGATATTTGATTAGACAGTGTATGGCTGATGTCCAAGAACCTCCTAAAACACTGGCATGCGCCGAACTTTCTATGTATTTTTTCAATTTCGGGTGTATGCATAGCGTATTCATAACGAGTCCAGAACTTATGTCAAGTGACAGCCTAACTTATGCATAACGCAGGACAGCGTAATCCCCATGAAATTTTGCACAAACCAGTGTCCTGAGGGAGGCAGTGATGCCCCCGGAGGCGCCTGGTCTGCATATTTGATCGCCGTATTAAAGTCACTGCTGTTTACTACCTGCCAAAAAAAAGAAAAAGATAAAAGAAAAAGAAATTTGGTTTGCAGTTGCAGCAGATTCAGCGTCCTGTCTGCTAGGAAGTTTGTTGGTCGTAGCCGTGGGCGTGAACGCAGGGAGGATCCATCACACTCATCTTCTTGCTCATCCTAAGATGGGGATGAAATCTCGAGGAGAACTGACAGTTTCCTCCTATGAACCCCCCTTTATACCAAAACGCTGCCAAAAAGCCATTATACGGTAGCTGTAATTTGGAAACGGTCGTCTGGGTTCAGTGGTCGTCTGGGACACGTAAGATATGTTGATATGCATTGGAGATAAGTTGATACGTTACACATAAGTTACCACAACTTATGAGTAACTTACACTTAACATCAGAATCAGAATCAGGTTTATTGCCATTGTTAGTGAAGGAGTTCACAAACTAGGAATTTTTTATGGTACAATCGTGCAACATGAAACATATAATATGGAATAAGTAAATAAAATTATAGGTAATAGGTAAACATATGTCAACAATCAAATAACTTACCTGTAACTTATGGCCCACGTATGAGCATACACTGGCATATGTCAAGAAATACAAAACGTACCCATAAATTATCCAAAGTATGCCAGGGTTTTTGCCAGATTTTCCGTACGTCAGGCATACGCTGGTCTAAATCGTCAAGGTGTGACAGAAGCATTAGCACGTCCGTGGAGAACTTGACTGCATACTGAAGACGTAATCCAGAATTTTAATCCAGGTTGTGGAAGAACAGACCCATCTAACAGATGCAGGACAACAGATCTTTAGTACTGGAAGTGAAGACCTCTGTTTTAGAGCAGACATGCCTCTCCCATCGTACCAGTTATAGGAGGGACAATCAGGTATTGCAAAAATATTTGTGTCTTGATTTCATCATGAGATGTCATCACCCATTTTTTCCAAAATATTCTGTGGGTTTAATTTTTATGTGAAAAGTGCGTCCAGTTATTCAGTTTGCTGACTCAGTCAAACAAAAATAGGGTTTAGAAAAGTAAAGGTTTGTACAACTGAAAACATAACAGGTACACTATTCTACAGAAATAAACAAGTACTGTTTAAAGAGAGCTGTAAAAAGTACTTATAAATTTTGTCCAAAAGAAGTTGATAGTTGTTTTTTAGTTGAACTTTGACCATAATGGATGTTGATTCTTCCATTTTACTAGCATATGGCTCCTCTATTAACAGAACCAAATCTTCTGTGGAGACCACTGAAATGAACTGCAGGACCACCATCATCCTGACCAGAAGTTGTTACAACAGCTGCTCTGCACTTTTATACAATTACATTTTTATTAACGTCCCATAAAGTTTAAGTAGGAAATCAATGCTGGTTGTTTTCCAGCTCATTTCTGTCCTGATTTCATGGAATTTCCTCATAAATGTGAGAAAGATGTTGCGTCGTCTTTTGTTGACAGCTCGTTGGCGCGGAGCGGTGTCCAGTAAAACAAGCTATTGTTTTCACAGAGACTTCAGGGAGAAAAAAAATCACAACTAGCCATTAATATTGATGAGTGTTTGTCTCTGACCATTTAGACCTAATGTTCAAACAGACGCAGATGCTTTGGTAAGATTGGAGACATGCGTGTAAATTTTGCATGTGGCTGCATACATTCCCATGATTTCTCCTGCTGTTCACATACAGATTTCAGTCTTCTGAAATTCCTCAACCCTAGCTTTCAGAGGTGCAATTTCAGTATGTGGTTTTTTCCAAATCCACGTTTCCGATTCAATGGGTTTATAAGGTTTAATTTTACTTCTGATACAAAAAAACGACATGTCAACAGCTCTTTTTTTTCAATCTAACTGACTTTCTTTCTTTCTAGTTTTCTTAAGTGTGATAATGCGATAATTTTATTTCACCAGTAAGATCAACCAACATCTTGGGCAACTTAGAACTGAACAGGATCTATGTTTAAGAGGATCTAGCTTTACTTTTTTGTTCGTTTTTTTGTCTAGTTTTATAGGACATGGGGGGGCTTTTTGTTATTTGGAAAGAGACAAATCCAATTCTGATTCATGTTTTTAGTCTATTATACGAGACATTTCAGCCAGTAGAGTCAACTTGCTCAATCTATAAAAAAACAGGGTGGCTGCGGGGGATTGGCCTCAACCCAGCACTCACTATGATCCTTAAAGGGATGGTGTACCCATAGAGTAACCAATGAGATGTGAAATCGTAGGACATACAGTAACTTAGTGGACATAACTTTGATAACTGGGTTAATAGGAATAACTTTCTGCATATAGAAAGCAAGCAGAAAGATAGCTGCTCATTATTATTATTCTGGAGAGCAGAACAAGTCCAATATTCCATGGGACACTTTGTCATATTAGCAAAATAACTACTGAACAACAGTTTTTTATTATGGATCTCATAATCTGATAATGATATTATAAATCGGTCCTAAATCAGCCAAAAAAAAAAAACGTTGCTGATAGAAAGACTCTGCTTCTCTCGTTTATCTAACCCATTGTTTTATAAGAAATTAGTCAGTTGTTCTCATACCTGTTTTTGTTGACTATTGTTCTGTGCTTGAGTAATATCAATTGATCCAGCCTTCTCTAACATCCCACATTACGAAGTAAGTAATAGAAATATGTGTGATTCCGATATTTTAGCAGGTAAATATCGGTATCAGTCAATGCCCAAAGCTGCAATACTGGTATTGTCTTTGACGTTACAAATAATATTTATTCCCAATATTTGGCAGAAATCAGGCAGTCGTGATCCACCCCTTACTGTCCAGGACCCTGAACCAGTTGCCTAGTCAATGATGCGTGGCTTCAAGCATTTACAGATAAATGCTTGGACCACCTTTTGTCTTCCCAGAGTTTATGTTGTAATGTGATCATCACTCTTGTCTTTAGCAGATTTCTGTTTTCAGAAAAACAGAACTTTCTAATACTCCTTAAATGCCCCCAGCGTCTGAGTTAGGGGAGCAGGTCTTAATCCTGAGTAATGGTGGTTGAAGAGATGGAATCAAATCTCCTATTGACACACAGGTATGACACATCCAGCTAACTGAAGGCCATCTGGAAACTCAACAGAGAGCCGGGTCTGAGACTGCTACCATTCAGCTGTCAGTGCATTGATGGAAAATGCTGATACTATGCAGTCCAACAGCCATACCTCGGATATCTATCTGTTAGCAAAGTCCCAGGCCGAGGAGCAATTACAGCGAATTATCCTCCTCCCCCTCGAGCCTAGGCGCACACACAAACACACAAACCCACACACATGAAGCCGTAGCTGAAAATCTCAAAATGACAAAAGATAGATGTGTATCCAAACCTAATTTTTATCCTCCAGCATGGAATGCAGCACAGTGGTGATGGAGTGGGAGAGTGGAAACAAAACTCAAACACTCTCTGCCTGCAGATATATGTGTGTTTATCCATGTTATTGGCCTGACACGATGTGCTGTGGTGGCGGGCAAGGCCATTGAAGAAATCCAACTGCTTTTTCAGGGATTATATGGAGATGGCTGTAGAGAAATGTGATTATATGGTTCAAATGGGGCCATTGTTTCTGGGGATGCCTGTCCAGTGAGATCATTATATACAGTAACCTGTGGGAGGTAATGGATGAGGAGTAAGCTGGATATCCAGGGCCATCAACGAATGTCTGCGTGCAGCCAGAGTTTGTTAGATCTCAGCGAGCCTTGTACTGAATTGTACTGTAATATTGTAGCAGTTTGCAGTTTGAATCAGCTGTTGTGTAAACTGTTTAGCAGAAACCAGATGTGCATGTAAAGATTCATTTATAAAGACAATGCATAGTACAATGCATAGTATTTTCCAACGATCCAATAGAGTAATTTTACTAGTTTGCTGTTTCTTCAAATACATAAAAATTGCTAGCCGTTGATATTTTTGAGACAGGAATTGGACTGTCTGTATCTAAACCCAGAATATAAAGTACATAGATCACAATGCCTTTACAACAACATGGATTCCAATTCCAGTTCTTTCGCTACAAAATATAACTCCCAGCAGCATCCTTTGAATGGCTCTGTCTTTGTAAACAGTGTATTGTTTTAACTTACCGGAAATCAACTAGCTTCAGGGTTGAAAGACATTCAGATGGTGAGTAAACCCTCTAAAAGGGTGTTTACACACCATTGAATGGAGTGAGCAATTTACGTTAGCTGTATGTAAAGGCATGATAAGGACCCATTTTGAGAAATGCATATGTTGGTGAGGCAAAACCTTGAACAGTAGGGTGGATATGAGAATACAGCAAAGTGAAACTACAAATACAGAGAAGAAAAAAATTACGCTCCAGTTCGGCAATCTGAACTCTTCAGGTATTGGATGTGCGACATAGACTGATGGAGTATAGAGAAGAAGCTTTTTGACTAAAAAAAACAACAACAAAAAAACCAGAGGGTGATCCGTCCCACAATGCAATACACCAAGTAGTGATTCTGGATTCTGGACAGATTGAAGTACCGCTAGAAGCAACCATCATGCAGCTGCAGCTCCTGGAGCAGGAGTTGGTATTGGCTGAACTGCCCCAAGCAAGAGGCAAAATGTCAAGCACCCAACAGCCGGTGAACAAGAACAGCTTTCCTTGTTAACGTGCACTGTGAAGACACCTTAACAATGCATGTCTCTGTATTGGATCATCTTAAAAATATTCTATAATCAATCAGCCAGATCAAATCTAAAAGTCACCATTTTCTGAGTTGCTGGCCTTTGACAGTAATGGTGAAAAAATGTTTGTTTGATACAAATTAGAATATCACAGGTTGATGTTAAAACCTTAGGTCTAATTCGGTTTAATGGGCTGGATGTTCTTAGAAAGAGGCAGAATACCCAGGATGTAGGTGCAGCTGCCAGGAGGCTGCTCTTTAAAATATGTCAGAAGCCTTTTCATTTTTTTCAATTAAGGTTAATATCAAAACATTAATTAGCAGTATAGATAGTATAAACAGAAACACAGTCTCCAGATAAAAGACTTTGTCATTGGTCGTATGTGGGTTTGAAGTAATTTAACATAATTTTTCATATTTAACAAAGATTTTTTTTTATTTATTTTTCTCCTTAAATCCATGATGGGAAAATTCCAAGAAATGTTTTTTTGTTGTTGTGGGAAACTAATAACAAAACTTTACAAATTAATACTGTAATTTATCTCTGCTTCATTGAAAATCAAGCAACCTTTCTGATAGGAGCTCTTTAAACTTTGTGCGAAACACACTAAATATTTCAGCTGGACATACGATGTAGAGTTGTTGGCTGCCTTTTCCCACCTCGCTAATGGAGCTTGACAGTCTGTAATGGGCTGGACTCACTGCCTCATATCCTCGCCATGGACGGATGCTGTTGCTGTCTGGCCGTTTATACATGTGTGGTGGGAATGTAGGTGAGGGATCCTCCTTCTTCTTTTATTTAATTCTTTTTTCTGCCTGGACTTCAATGCAGCTTTGACGTTTCCATGTGTCCGACTGTGCCCGTGTGTATGCAACCTTCCTGCATGGGTGAGCACCAGTTTGTGTGCTTGCATGATATGGGCATAAAGTCGAGGCGCTGCCAGTGAACCCTATGAGTTCCTGTGGTGTGCAGCATGTCTGCTTTGATCCAGGGTCAGGAGAGAAGATCAGAGCACAGGATGGGTCTCCCAAGGTGCACACACACATACAAAGTTGCTCCCAGCTTATGACTTTTCCCAGCAGACCTTCGACCCCATCCTCCAATCCTCCACCCCAGGAGCTGCCTTGCTGTCTAACTGAGTACAAAGAGCTCCTTGCGATGATGTTGAGACAGCTCCTGGAGGCAGCCGTGTGTGGTGGCGATCTGCAGCAGCGTGAATTGATTAAAACAAGATCAAGAGGTGCTTCAAACTGCATCTTTGCCAAAGGTTTAAGAGCTGAAGACATAAAATATGGTTTTGGCCTCTTTAGAAAGACTGATGTTTATCACCACAATGATTTCCAGTTAATGAGATGTTTTCTTTTTTTGTAGGAAATAGCAGAGGTTGCTGAAGAGTTTTGAACATGTCAGTTTTCAGAAGCTCTTTGTAAGTCAGGCTGATGGGCCAAACCATTAATAAGATGAGACTTTGAGAAATGGCCAAGGAACAGAGGACATGAACATATCTGACCTCTCCTCGGAAACCATGAGGTCGGAGAGAAAAACCAGACAGATTATGGGCTGTAATTACATAAACACAGATGGATTCTTCTCATGCCTTGGACATCCATTGGATTTTTTATTGGGTTAGTCATCTGCTAAGTCTTCAGCAGTGCTGACAGGTTCTTGATGTGCAAAAACATAATTAAGGGGTGTTTTTCAAAACGTAATCTGTTTGAAAATTCTATCTTGTTTCCTTACTCTGGTTTTTACTTCATTATCGTCTTTACAGTGATGCGTTTTTCACAACAGAATATGTTAAAGTGCTTTTAATACAGAGAAACAATTTTTGTGGTAGTCTTTACACCGGATCTGCTGGATCTTTTCCCTACATACTCCACTGTATTTGCAGAGAATGGATGCATTATGTCTTTCCAAAGCTTAAACATAATGTGTAAGTGCCATCTCCATGATTTAAATCATACCAGTCTCAGTAATGTCTTTTATTAATATTAATGCCCTTTTTGAGGGTGCCCAAATTTCAGACCTTAAAGGTGTAGGTATAGGGTGGATCATCTAAATAAGTGGTCCTCCTAATTGTAAATCATTCTGGTGATATATTTACTTAAGGCAGTCCTACATGCTCGTTTCAGTAAGCTATATTTTTCTGTGCACACCCACTTTCAGGCTTATATATGTTGTGAGGTATGGTTTCAGACAGTCATTGAAGCTCACCTTTTTCACCGTGGTTCTTGGAAAATGGCCGAGGGTCATAAGAGAAAAAGTGTCTACGAAGTGAATGAGACGAAAAGAAAAGCCTCAGAAAAGCATACATATACCAGAATGCTTTGCTGTCCTCGCAAAGCATTATGGGATTTGCTGTCACAGCTGCCCGCTGTCGCCGTAAGCTGCCGCTGCCTGACAGCGGCAACTAATAACAAAGATGGTGCAGGCACTGCGTAGTGGAGGAGTTACGTGACCAATGGATCAAAAAGCAGTGATCATCTGTCCTAACAGTCAGGTAACTGAGTCTGGTATAAAGTCCACTATATATTCCCCTCTCTATATGGTGATTGAGGGATTTAGGGGTTAGGGCGAAAGTTTGGACAAGGTACGCTTGTATGTGCAATTAGAACAGCAACTTTTAAACAGAGCGTGCCTTAAACAAATCCTCCACAATACCTTTAAGAAAGGAATAAGATAAACAACGGATTATTTCCAAATTCTTCATTGATAAGAACACTATAAATTATGCAAGTGTTTTACAACCCTGGTCCCCAAGGCACGATGCCCTGCATATCTTGGATGTTTCTGAACTTTCAATTGATAGCATATTAACAGGGTTTGTTGAACTGCAATCATCTGTGATGAAGCAGGTATATCTCTAAAACAAGCTCTAAAACATGCAGGCCAGTGTGCCTTGAGAACCAGGGTTGAAAAACACAGATTTTTACAAATATAAATGGGTCTCCTGACCTGCAGTTCTGGACATTCTGCTCCTCAGCTCAGTGGATGGAGAGCCTCTGGACAGCATTTGTTGCAATCAGCCTTGAAACTGTCTCTCTATTGTTGCCATCTCAGCACAGATGTTAGGGGTTCCACTGTTCCTCTATTGTGTTCAGAACCAAGCTATAAATAATTAGAACAACTGACATATTAAAAGATTAAAGGTTGTCAGTGTAAATCAAAGCATAGGTGACCTGCTGGTTTGGTGTGTCTGTGGCTGATAAATCCATCATTTCGACCTGTCTCTCTTCTCCACCTTACTGCTGACTCAGCACTCACTGGCACACAGAAATTTGACAGTAGGGTGTAGTCAGCCATGAACTCTGTACATAATAGATCCTTTTTCTTTTTTTAATTTCAAATACCTTTTTTAATTTCTGTGAGAGCAGGTAGTTACAGCATGATGAGGACATCACCAAGTCGAGCCATGGTATTCCTTCAAGGTCTCGCATTCTTCAAATTATTCCCATTATAACAGATGAAAATATAAAGATTTTTTTAATTTTAACATTGCGTCAGAAAAACTTAAAACTTTTCATCTCAAGAACACTGAACTTTTCAAATTATTTCTAAGACAATGCATCCTTTTCCTTTCACTTTAGTTCTGCTCTCAATACACTCCAATCAGATCAGAAAGGTTTGTTAAAAGATTTCTGTCTAGACAAACCCAGCTGGTTGCATCCAGTCATTAACTTTGCAGGATACACTCCTCTTAAAGGAACATGAGGTGACAGTAGACATTCACTTAGATTGTATCGTTTATAACCGACACAAGGAGGCACATACCTGTGAAGAATATACAGGAAGTAGGGTTATACATGTTTGTCAAAATTTTGGGGGAGTAAATTTATGTACTGTGATCTGTGTTCACGTTGAGTGTCAACTGAACACTGAAACTTCATGTTCGCCAACATTTCCATCCTGACTGAACACTGACTTTTTCAAATTATTTGTAACACAATGCATCCTTATCCTTTCACTTCCCAGTTTGGCTTTACTATCACATTAAAAACCATTAAAAGACATAGAGGTTTAAAATGAGAAAGTATATGGGGGTTGATTACTTTGCAAGGTATTGTAGACCACTCTGCAAAAGGTTTGTCAAGACTGCATCTTGGTGCTTTTATTTTGTAACAATGCTCATTCTAGAAAACCAAGGATTCCAATCACTCCACTTTTATTGTTGGATCAGAACAGAAGTTTAGAACAATATAGAGTAAAAATCTCCCTTTGCTTCATATGTTTCACTAAACCAGATGTTAGGAATCATTTCCTATGTTGAATGAAGACTAAGGGACACAGTAGACCCTTGGTTTTCCATATATGCAATACAGGATAGGCTTTCCTTTAAAATGAAAGCTTATATTCAGAGGCAGTGAAACCCAACGATCTGCTGTGACCACTGACTGGCATTAGGCAACTTGATGTATGAAAGGATATTTGACCATTCTTGCATTAGTCTGTAAAAATGACTTGTGGCAAAAAGCTGTCTCTTCTTATTCGCATTTAGTGCAGCTAAGAAGATGACATGAAAGGGGCTGACCAGTTTCACATGTCTGCCGCTGTCGGAGAATAAAAATACACAGCTTGAATTAATATAAACTGGACCTTTAAGTAAAGACTGACAGATGTAATAAACGCTCTCTTCAGCTTTAGATTATTACCCGCTACTTATAAAATTTTTCATGACAGAGACAAATCTTGTTTCATGGTTAATATTACACCCTGGAAAGATGTTTGAGTCACTTAGCAATTATGGAAAAATGTACTCATACATTGTGGGTGAAACCAGTTCTATCAGTTTTTACATTTAGTTTGTGGAAACAATCTGTCTCTTCATATTTGTAGTTAATGTTCCACGCAACCTGAGAATAAATTAGTCATTTTCCCAATCCCAAACCAGCCCCTAAGCACTAACCCTTGGTTTGCACGTTCCCCGCTGAGGGTCCGCCACATTAAGTGCCACCCCGAATCACGTAGTGAGTAGGGCCAGTGGAACATTCAGCCCTTAAATACAGAGTCTGCATAAGTTTCGGGCTTGCTGGAATTCGGCACCAGGTGTATCAGAGGCCTGGTGACCGAGGAAACACGTTCCGCCAAATGTTAATTCCTCTGGTTTGCTGCATTTTCGTCACACAAAGCCTTGTTTTTGTTTTGAAAACATGCAAAGTGAAACGGACGAACGGGTCCACCCATTTGGAATGGGGGTCGTTTGGCTTCTTTTTTTTAGCCTGCAATTTGCATGTTTAAAAAAAAAAAACAAGGTTTTGATGGGCTACTGTAAAAAACCTCGGACTCAACGCTATTTTATTGTGATATATATATATATATATATATATATATATATATATATATATATATATATATATATATATATATATATATATGTTATTGGGAAGCGAAACATCTTCAATCTTGGAAACAAAGCCCAGTGGTGTGTCTTTTTTACTTTTTTTGGATTGACTATGACCTGGATGACTGCAAATTTTCATCAGCATATTTCCCAAAGAATAGCTTGGCATATTGATTGTATCTAAGGATTTGGCGACCCCAAAATTTGTCCCTTCCTTATGATTATCTTACAATGAGCTCCTGGAAACCCCTATAAAGTTAAAACATGAAAGATGATTCAGTTTTATTTATTTTCAAGAGATTTTTAGGAGCTTCAATAATGATAATAAAAATAACCAATAATTTTCTGAACATGAATTTTCCCATTTTCTTTACTAGATACTGAGCTGTTTATGTGTAATTTGTTTTTTAGTGATTTATAGAATGTCTGTGAAATCATGAGAGTATCTGTGTTGAAAAGTATATTGTCTAAAGTTGAAATGATGTGATTCAGCGAATCGTATTATGAATGGTTTTAACCTTTGAGCATAGTTGGCTTTGGTTGCTGAAACAAATTACAGTGTAGGGTATATATTGAATCAGACTCTGTTATACTGTATCATAACACAGGGGGTGGTTTTGATTCAGTTATCCTTCCGAGGAATTGGCTGAGCACCATTAGAAATGAGCTGACCACTAACCAAAGGGAGGTATGCTCAGCATTTTTCTCCTTAGTGTTTTTTTCCCACTTCTTCGTTGTTTTCCACATTGTTATTTTTAATTGGACCTATCTGGTACTTTCCATTTTAAACATTTTAGAATTTGCGCCTTTCATTTACTCATAGAGAGTTTGCTTCTCATTTTACAGATAACGTCTTTGGCAGAAGTTTCACTTTGTTTCCTCTACTTTGTTGTGGAGATGTGCTGAATTTAAAAAAAAACATTAAAATGGTCTGTTTTAGCATTAGCATTTCCCCATCTGTTCGAAGGGCCCCATATTATTCTACATTTAAAAATAAAAAATATTAACAATAAGGCCTCCAGTATGTTTTAGCCGTTTTTAAAGCAAAATTCCTCTCAGATTGCCTAACCTGAGAGATTTTTTAGCAACTCTCTTTATTCAGCCGTCCTCTAAATGAGCTGTTTTGGCTTACCATAGCCCCCTCCTCTCAAAGACTGCACCTTCACAAACAGCAACCATGACAACCAGTGTTTGTTAAGAAGTTTGTTAAAATTAGAGCACGAAATAATACTTTAGATAAGGCATGCCCAAAGTTGGTCCTCAAGGGCCCCTGTCCTGCAGGTTTTAGAGGTTTCCCTGCTTCAGCTCAGCTGATCCTGATGGTTGCCGTTCAGCAAAAGCCTGTTAATCAGCTATCAAGGAAAACCGCTAAAATCTGCAGGACAGTGGCCCTCGAGGGCCCACTTTGGGCATGCCTGCTTTGATGAAGGCCGGAGCTTGACCGATGGGATGGGCTTCTACAGACCGCTCTGGACAGCTTATTTCCCCTGATGACATCATAAGGGGAATGCTTTTCAAACAGCCCTCATTAGCTAAGAGGTGGAGAAAAGCATTGAGAGAGGGGAGATTTTTTTATTTTATTTTTACACCTCATAAAAAGACTTCAGGACACATATGACTGCTACAAAATGTTTATAAAGTGAATTTTGCATAATATGGAACCTTTAAGAGCTATAGCATAACGTTGTATATAAACAATATCTAAAAAATATTATTATCACTATCCTCTTATTCAGCGAAGAAATGTTTATATTGGGACATCTTCTTAGGTGTTAGAGACCAAATGCAGTTAAATATGGGTTTAATGGTATTTAAGAAATCAGAGTTAACATGTTAAGCCATTTGTGTGTTTTATAAAGTCAGAGCAGCATATTTGCAAGTTACTATTATGTGTAGGGGTATGAGGTCTTTATCTTAAACCTTCCAAAATCAAAAATACATCCTTTCTGTTACCTGTTTAGGGTTTGGCCTCTTTTCGGCCTGAATTAACCATAAAATATGGGCTTGACATGGGCTGCAAAAAGCTGTGGGCTGGTTCAAACCCCAATGGTGAATTTAGTCCCTTAGCCAATACAGCAATAAACCCAACTTGTTTCTTCATTTTACTATTCTTTAGAGTACATAGTTGTTGTTTTTTTTTTTAAATCAAATTAACACTTGGTATGACTATGTTAATTTATTATTTTCACGTTAGTCATGGACTGATCTTCTGCTTTAGTCTCCAGAATAGTTGAAAGCGCATGTAACGACCTGTGAAGATTGTAGCTGCTACTCTGGACGTTGCAGCTGTTTTGTTGACCCTCACTTGTGTTTTCTAGTGTATTTTTCTATATTAATATATGTATTAAGCCACATTCTGGGTAAATAAAGGCCAAATAAATAAGTCGGTGGCTGCTGATATAGATTAAATTGACATTTTAGGATTAATAACATGATCTAATGAGCTTTTAAATCATTGATATTTTCAGCTAATAAATCTTTACATGTAGGTTGTTAATAAGAGCCATATGGAAACGCAGCGTTTCTCAGACTCTTCCTTGCACCGTGTGTGTGGATGTGTGTGTGGGTAGCTATGATACCTACAGCAGCAGCAGAGCAGACGGCAGAGCCAGATGTTGCGCAGGTGGAAACGAGAGAACAGCTACTGTCAAAATGTCCAAGGGAATCTGCAAATCCTCCAACTCACTCTCTTCCTGTCAGCAACTATCTCTTGTGCTCTTCTTTCCTACTGCAGCCCAGAGAGACTCTCCTCTCCTTCCTCGTTTGCCCCTTCTAAGACCCAGTTTAAAGCATCCTCTTTTCCCAACATGTGTTTTCTCTTTTTTTCTTGTCCTTATCAAGAAGGCATCTCTGCTTGCTTTCATTTTCTTACTCACTTATCCTTTTAGTTTGCTTTTCTTCCCGTATGTCGCTCTGACCCTCGCATAGCAGATGATATCACCCATGTTGAAATGAATCATAAGAAATTCCCCTGATGCTGCCAGTTTTCATGGTTGGCCTGGCTGCCACTTATTGCCTTCATGGTGTTGAAAATGAAAGGCAAAATATTTAAATGTTTCACTGAACTCTATAATTCATGTATTTTGACGAATAGGTATAATTACTCTGTGACGTGTTTAGTTTATTTCAGTGAACTCCTTCCTGGATCATCCTGAAACCATGGTCCCTTTTTCCCTTTTGTGTGTTCCTGTCTTAAAACTCACGTCACGGTGGGTTAGCACATAGGTTACGCTCCCTGCACGCACCGTGTGAAGACTTCCTTTTGATTTTAAATGCGAACCCTCAGTGGATTTTAATCGAAATTCAAGCTGAGAAGGCGGAGAAACAGCTGGAATGCTACTTATCCAGGAAGGCTTCGGCTCCCAGGCTGCTTCGCACAGTGTAGCAGTGATAAAAACCCACCATAATGTGAGATGGGAGATACAGTGTGTGTTGGTATTTTTTAGTTTTAATTGTTTGTCTGCTTAGAAAGACTCCCTTTTCAGAAATTAACAAAATGATTGATTGATGAGCAGGCCGGTGAGTTCTTTAGTGAGCTCAGAGTGTCTGGAGGCTTCGTTCAGCTTTAGTGGAAAGTAATCGTTAAAGGAACGTGTCCTGTGGATTTCATTAAGCCTTAATGAAATCTGCATACACATTTTTCATTCAAGGGAAGACAGTTTTTCCCTTTGGATTGAGTTAAAAAAATAAATAAATAAAACTATTTCTCTGTAATTACCAGAAAATTTGTTGATGTGTTCAGGAAATTTAAAGTAACTGTTATGATATCTTCATTAGGGGATCATAAATCCTCCTTTTTGATGTTGTTTGACGTATGCTTGCTTTTTTTGAGACAAATGAAAGATCCATCTCACCCGGTATGTGGTAGCAAACACCGAATATTTGCCTTTGACGGACTGCATCTGAAAGGTTTTCCTTTGCGTCAGTGAATTGAGGTTTCATACCAAATAATTTTGAGATGGTATCATTCATGCCTTCATGTCCTTTTTTTGTTTTTGCATAGTCTGTACAGACAACTTACCTAATTATAGTACAGTTTAAACCACATTTTGCCATTTGCTTTACAGCCAAAGAAAAATAACACATTTTTCTAAACCATATTAAGCTATTTCTTTTTTTATCCTTTAGGATTATACTTTGTTTTTTTCAGCTTTTATTGTTATTAAACTGTCACAAGTACAGAGCAACGAAATTACCTCTCTGCGTTTAACCCGTCCCCTTTGGGGAGCAGTTTGGGGTTATGGGTCTTCGCTCAGGGACCCAGAGTGGCAGTCTGTGGGATTTGGGCTTGAACTCAGAACCCCTGAAACTCAAGCGCAATGCGCTAAACCACTAGGCCGCCACTCCCCACACATACGTTTATTTCTGTTTGATCAATGCAAGAATCAAAAAGGAAGAAATATTTCTAAATATTTTTATCGCTTTGTACAAACTCAAAAAGTTTCCTGACATTAAATATGTTGCTTTTAAAACATTTAGGAAATCCTAAAAGATGATGATATCACACTGCAAAAAACTGAAATCTAAATAAGTTGTTTTTTCTTGAATTGAGGAGGTAATTGAGACACTTTGCCAATGGAACAAGACGATTTAAATTTAAAATAAGAAAACACAATTGCATTGTCTTATTTCAAGTACATAATATTTATTTATCTTATTTTAAGACTAAAAATATTCATTCCATTGGCCAATTATCATATTTACGCACTCAATTTGATAGTAAATACACTTAATTTAAGACATTTTTTCTCATTTTTAGATGGTTTTTGCAGTGCTCTACGTGTCTTAAGGCCACATCATGGGTAGGTATGTGCACCGTTCATATTTGAAATGATACAATATTGATGCCCAGTACCTTGGAATCAGTGTCAGTACTCACTCTTATGCTAACATTATCTTAAACACTTAAATAAAGGTTTATTTACCAGCAGAAGTTGAACATGGCGCCTTGAATTTAGTGTCACAAATATTACAGCCAGTGTAATTGCAATGCATGTTGAAAAGTGAAGCCATCATAGAGTATTGAACACTTTCTATCAGCCATACTTGGGTTGGTTACTGTAATACACCCCAAAAAACAGATCAATACAGCCACAGGTCAATACAGCCAGAAAATTGATTGAATTTGAACAATCTGATTGGTAGTCATGTGTCCAACCAATCTTTTGGACAAAAACAACAATCTAAGAAGGTACGTTTTTTTTAACCAATCTATATTGGTTAAAAACTATAATGCCGGTCCCCACCTCCCGCAAGGAGAGGGGATTCAACTTACAAGTCGTCCAAAAGTGAGTCGACTCAGCTTAATTAAGTGGACCTGTCGGTGAAGTAGTGCCAGCTACAGGTTCTTCCTTCTTTGCTTGAATATTTATTTTGGTTCGTCTCTGCTCTGGAGCTCTTGCTTTTGTCACCACTATAAGCAATATAGAGTGCTGGCAAGGCTGCATTTTTGTGTGGTTTCTTTAAAATCAAATGGAGTGCATTGAGCACCCTCCCTATCCCAGAAAAATGAGTGGCCGATGATTACCCCCCCCCCCCCCCCCCGAGGCACCTGCCTTAAATGTGGTACTGTACACCTGTACAGTAAACAAGCCCACTTTCTCCATTGATTGATGTTCTTCTCATTAAAATCTGCTCTTAAAATATAGCTATAGTCTTGGGTCACTATAATGTGTTTTTTAATCTGGGAGAGGTCTTGGACTTTGTCTTAATGTTTCATATAAAACTAATACTCCTTGGTGCCAAAGATAATATTTGATCAAGACTAAATAAAGCATGACATAGAACCTTTAAGAGCTAAAAAATAGGAATTTGCATGATGCATTCCCTTTAACTTACTAAGAGTGAGAGGTCACCCTCTTTTTGCTTCCTAGTCATTACTGTCTGTTGCTTTCTAATCACAACTATTCCTAGTCATTCTTTTAAAAATTATAAAAAGTGTCCCTTCTATCAGCCAGCTGATCGGCAGTGTACATTTATAAGCAGGAGATGATGCATAGGTGCATGTTCCATCCATCCATTATCCATCACGCTTTATCCCTGCTGGGGTTGCAAGGGGTGCTGGTGCCTATCTCCAGCTGTCTACGGGCGAGAGGCGGGGTCACTATGGACAGGTCGCCAGTCCATCGTGGTGAATATAACATAAATCTCCAAAGACTGCTATCAATGTGGTGCTTTCGGTGGGAGCTTTTTAAACCAGCTCCCATACATCAGACCAGATTATGTTTAAATAATAGTTTGTTTGGATTTTTGTTACATTTCTGTCCAGTTCTAAACAGTCACATTGACAGTAAGATGAATCTATAGAAACTCTTCTCACAAGGCCAGAGCTTATCAGTGCTTTCCAGCCAGAGAGCCCCAGAATGTTAAAAGGGGGAGTATAAAATTTCAATCTGTTTGTATTCAAGCCCAAGGGTGCACAATGAGTCTTGTAAAGTTATTTAGCATAGCGTGACCTCTGATTGAGGTCTCCACACACAGGCTTTGTAGATCGATCTACCCGTCAACACAAGACCTGAGCTGTTATCACACACAGTCCCTAAGACGCATGTGTGTGTGCGCGCATGTGTGTGGGCAGCTTTTGGAGTAAGATGATGAAACGATCACTGTCACATCTGATAGAAGTCTCAGTGACGCTGATGTGAATAACATCTCATTCTCAACTGGTGGTTTCCTGCGCTCCAACGGAAAGCGTTAGCAGTGCAAAAGAGAGGCAGACGTTGCTCAGGTGTAAACTGAGAAGTGTCAGTGATGAAAATTTGGTTTGACCACGTTTTTTAGCAAAGGAGAAATGCATTATGCATGAAAGGTTTGAATGACATGTCTACAGTTCTTTGCCCAAGTTCTTGAGAGTTGGAAATGCCTCAGGAGAGAGGGAGCTTTGACCTTCCTGGGTGTGGGTCCAAGGCAGGCTTGGCACTTCTCTGAAAGCTTGACTAGTTCCAGTGTTTTCACATGTACACACTTTTAGCCTGTGTGACACGTTCTGGGAGCAGAACGTGTCACTGGTTCGTACAGGGTGGGTCTCTGCATCATAAAATTACCAGAAACTTTAAAAAGTCTGGCCAAAGCGCAAATTTAAATGTTCTCACTGGGGTCTCAGCTGTGTCATTATAGATGTTATGTGTTGTAAGACTGGGACCGTATCAGCAAGACAGTTATCTGTCCTTGGTGGATGGCGACTGAAACTGTATATGAGAACCTTTCCATATTTCATCATGTTAAAAACTTAAAGATTTGAAATGAAAGAAAAATGTCTCACATATACAAATAAAAATTTATATATAATCCCCTTCCCATTGGCGTGCACAGACATTGCATAAATATATAATATGTAAAGCGCATCCTCACCACTGTAGAAGGCGCCTTTGTTTCCAAAATTGTGTCACAAGGCCCCCCCCTGCACATGCTACTTCCCCTCCCCTTAGTCAGTTCTTTAAGCTCACATTTTTCAATAATTGTAGATGCATATCTGTTGTCTATCTGATGATTCTTTAGAATGTCTTTGAAAAATCTTACCACAGATTCTCAATTGGTCTAAAACCTTACATACACTGACCTAAGTAATATTCCTGTCTTCGGGGTCCGGTGTCCAGCACCCTTCAGATATGTTTCTGCCATTATGCCACGCCATTTGCAAGACTTTGGAGAACATGACTGCATGCTGAGAAGGTAATAAGCTATTTGATTCAGGTTTGTAGAAGCAGAGACACATCTTAAAGGTGTAGGAAACCACACCTTGAGGACTGGAATTGAAGACCCTTGATATGAAGTATGCCATTGAAGTCCTGGTATGTTTGGGCTGTTCCCCTACTGGATAGTCACCCTTAACCACAGCCACAAATCTTCTGCTGCTTTGAAAAAGATTTCCAATCTCATTTTCCTTTGCAGTAAAATTAATCTACCTCCCCACTAACTCTTTCAGAGTTCCCTGCTTCACCTTAGGAATGGCGTTGTTTGGGCGATCTGCAGGGTTAGCTCACCAACGTTCTCAAGAGACTCTCTAAGGACCTTTACAAAGCAGCTGTATTTGCACTAAGATAAGCCTACGCATGTTGATTGTTTACCTATTAGATATATTTAAGGTTAAACACAATTGCTTGTTGTTCTTGTCAGATATTTAATCCTAAAACATTGCATCACTGTTTGGTACTATTAACCACTAAAATCCATTTAAGTTTGTGAGAATGTCAGAAATCCCCACTGGTGTGAATTCCTCTGGAAGACACTTTAATGTTTTCCAAGTATTGCTTTCAGCTGGGGTAGTATGCTCAGTCTGGCCAACAGAATCGACCACACAAACCTCCACTGAAGAAATGGACTCCAGCATATCTAATTAGGATGCTTTATGGCTCCTGGTAAACAGATGATGTTGGTTTCACGCAGATCCGAGTGAGTAGTTTCCCAGTGTTTTTAGTCTCCTGGTCACACAAAACCAAGCCCTCCAGCCTCAGAGTGGTATAGTTTATTCACACTTTCTCACTAAGAAAAATGACATAACTGCATCCCAAAAAGCACTGACCCTGTGTGAAATCCCCAAACTGTTCAGAACCAGTTTTATTGGGTGAAAAGCTGAGCTTGCAGAACAGCTTTCTGTGAGTCTGCAGTTAAAGTTGGTTGCGGGGAAACCACAGATTACTGAATGTCTCTGCACTGATTGGAAGCTGGATTAGAGATGATGATAGCGTGTTTGTGTCTCCGGTGGGATGCAGCGTATGAGAACCTCCTCAGTCAAAGCATTCTAATGTGGGTTTAACTTGATGTAGGGTTGACCTTTTCAAGTCTTCCTGTAAACAAGAAAGGTACACAACATGCCTGTTTTTACTCAGATTTCCTTTCCACTGTGTAAACTTTACCGTCTCTGCTGAGGGATTAAGGCTTTAAAATATGAAAACAACCAACTGCATTTCAGAACACGTTGTCATTATGGACTATATTGCTCTTAGAGACACAGGAGGGTGTGTTTTTTTTTCCTCTTACATTGTCAGAAGTGGTTGCAGGATGTCTCTAGGTTTGCTGGCGCTGAGATAGGTTGCAGGCACTTGCTCAAACTGATGATAGCCAGGATTTATTTTGGGGCAGAGAAAGCCTCAAAACCTATTAGAGTTCATGTGTAAATCACATGTTTTACATGCATGAAAGACTTCCGCGGTCGACCTCAGAGCAGCGTCTGCGAAAATCATATCCCCTCATCATTCTCTACTGCGTGTTTAAATGGAAATCCATGTTTGTAAATATGTTGCAATATATACTTTGGTTTTATTTGTAGACTCTTGTCTGGACTGTGAGTAAAGCTACTAAAAGAAATGTTGATGATGAGCATGAGTTGTAAACTACAGGTTTTGTTTATTTCTGTGTTTCCGTTCCCACAGTGGAGCACGACAGGGAGCTCTCCCTGGACCGGCGTCACCACAAGGAGTTTAAGTTCAACCTGTCGCAGATCCCAGAGGGCGAGGCCATCACTGCAGCAGAGTTTCGACTTTACAAGGAGTGCGTGAGCCAGGTGTTTCGCAACAACACCTTCCTGCTCAAAGTCTACCAAGTGGTCAAGGAGCACCCTAACAGGTAGCTCATACACACAAAGAAACCTTCAATTTCTTTGGCTCCTTTATAACTCGTTGATACAATTCAAAGTTTTTTTTTTTCTTATCCACAGGCTACTGTTAGAATAAGCAACAATGCAGAGAGCTTCAATAATAAATGGTTGAAATCACTTCTGCTCTGTCTGAAACAACGGAATGGTTGTGCAAAATTTTAAACATTCAGTGCCTTGCATGAGCCATCACACCTCTAAAACTTTATATTATTGTTAGAAACACATGATTTTCTAAAAACATGTTTGCTTTAATAAAAACAAGTCTATTGTTGCTCTGATTTATGTAGTTGATTCTCCAACCCAGTCTTAAATACTTTGCAGCCTCTACCAAGCTTTATTTTCTATTCTTCCTATTTATTGATCCATTCAAATTTATGTCAAATCTGAGCCTTCCAACTTTCTCTGCTATAGAAAAGAAATCCCACAGCATGATGCTGCCACTGCATAGGATTTGTCCAAATGGTTTCTCTTTGGTCTTTATCTTTACATGTCTGCTTTCTCATGGCTTGTAGGTTTTGTTGGAGCAACAGCATTCCTTTATCTATAACCTCTGTTCTTTTTCTTCTTATAGCACATTCATATAGCTATTCTTCCATAAAGACCACTGCTGCTTCTCCGATCAACTCCCTTGTTGTTTCTATTGGTGTGTTAGAGGTTGTACACATGACTTTGTTTAAGAGCATCAAAATAAAAGTTTTTTTTCCAAAACTGAAAGGATATCAGCATGAAACTGCGACTACAACAGACATTTTTCTGAGGGAACCTCTGCTGCTTTAAAGTTTCCTGTGTGCAGAGCAGCACTCTGTCTCATGTTTATAATGCAAAGCCCCTTTTAACAGAAATAGCTTGGCCTTCAGAACAGCCCATCTTCTAAATAACCACAGCTGATACATGTCAAACATTTACCTTACCTCTGCGGGGCAGATAAACAGGGTTTCTAAAAAGGATTGGTGTTTCAGGAAGTCCACTCACTGGCAAACAAGATCAAGAGAATTTATGATATATTTGAAATTATGCAGTCATTTCTCTTTCTCTATTTATCTTTAGAGCGGTTTCTTTAGCCCAAAATATATTTTAAAAACAGTTCCATGTTAAACAAAACAAAGAATAAAAGAAAAAAGAAACACCAATTATATTTTTCTGTGTGAAAATGTTCATAAATTGGAAAGAGCCATCTCTGTTTAGTGTGTCTCCCCCCCCTGAAGGTTCAATCATTTATATGTGGGAGATTTTTTGGAGGCCTCACAGCTTTGTGATTGAATAGGCACCTAATTACATTTAACAACTCTACACTCACTCTCGTCTTAAAGTTTGTTTGTTGGTTACCTAATTGGGCTTAAATGTGGGAAAAAATGCAAGTAAAAAATCATTTTCCTTCAGGCCGTTACTTGATTTACTCCTAATTTCATGCTTTTAGTTTAACTGTAATTTTGCAATCACCAAATTTGCAGGAAGCATATTAACTTTTCCCGCGGTCCTCACTTCTTTTTTGGCTCTGAGCTTTAATGATAGAGCATTTAAATAGCTCCACACCCTTTGTTCTCTTCATTCGATTGGCTTCAAAAGAGATTACCATGCCAAAAATGTGGCAGATCTGACATGAGAAAAGGCAGCTTGTTTTCAATCACTGCCCACTAATCAACCATTTTTTCACCCATCATAGTGCGTTTAACTTGTGGTTAGCTCTGTAAATAATCTAATCCAACTTTAAAAATGAGATGATTGCGGTATAATGAGCCACTGTTTCAAGAAACTTGGCTTATATTTAAGTTTTGTCAGATTTAAAATTATACCTTTTTTACAAAGACACTGAATTTTTTTTACTTTGCTTACAGTACATACAGTACATACTTTGGATAAATAAGAGAAGAAAAAGCAACTAACAAGATATCTGAAAAGAAGCTCTTTTAACCTTATAAAAAAAACCCAAAAACAAACTGATTTTGTTTTTCAGTTTGTGGTCAAAGTTTCCCTGAATCTCAGATGATGAGACTTTCTGTCCCATGATCATTGTGTGACGACGACTAAACGGCAGCGTCAGCATCCTGGCCCATCTGGAGCGAATGCCCTATCAGGAAAACTGTGTGTGTGTGTGTGTGTGTGTGTGTGGGGGGGTTATACGGAAGCTGTCAGAAACACTCTCATTAAAGACCAATAAAGAGGGGCTGCAGAGACATGACTGCAGGGGCATTCTGCGAACACCTGGATGATTGTGGAGCTTTGATGTCGTCTCTGGGAGGACGGTCCCACAGAGAGGCTGCTGTGTTATTACTGCTTCTAATGGGACAGTGAGAGGACGGGCCCTCTTATCACCCGCACTCTGCCTTTTCCTTACATCTCCTCTGTTCTTGCTTCTCATTAAAATCTTCGGGAAAAAATGTGTTCCCGCGTGCGGCACATTCCTTGTGGATCCTTCTTACACAGGTATAGTAAATGATGTTCCCATACGCTGGTGTAGCTACCAGCTACTGTAAAAACCTGCAAAAACCTGGAATTCAAGACTATACCTGACATTTTGAATTGAAAAAGCTTGCTGGATGGGAAGCAAAACGTCTTCAAACTTGGAAACCAAGTCTAGTGGATTGTTTTTTATTTTTTTGGATGTTTCCATACATGCAGCTTGATGCATCCTATTCACCAATGTTTCTCAAACCCTCAGAAAGATGGACATTAAGGCCAGGTCTGCAATAAAAGAGAATCCAACCTATACCAAAAAAGTTTTTTTTAGTAAATACTGACTTATGACAAGAGCTAATGGTGTATAAAGTACTCAAAATATATCAAATATCAAGCAAAGGTAGAAATACCTTATCAGAATATTACTTTGTAAAGGAAGCGTCACTGATAAGATAAGTATTTCAGTAAAGGTCTGAAAATTGCTCACAGTAATTGGGAAAGTAAAAGTACTTAGTACTGTGGTACTTAAGAATAGGTAAGTCTCTTCCCTTGGGCAAATAGTGGAGGTTTAATGGTTGAAAACTGAGAAAACAATACAGTGAAATGTGTCCACTCTGTCTTAGAGTAAGAGAAAAATATAAGTGTCAACAGTTACTTTAATCAGCTTTTAGGACAATATCAGCTTGATGCATCCTATTCACCAATGTTTCTCAAACCCTCAGAAAGATGGACATTAAGGCCAGGTCTGCAATAAAAGAGAATCCAACCTATACCAAAAAAGTTTTTTTTAGTAAATACTGACTTATGACAAGAGCTAATGGTGTATAAAGTACTCAAAATATATCAAAGCAAAGGTAGAAATACCTTATCAGAATATTACTTTGTAAAGGAAGCGTCACTGATAAGATAAGTATTTCAGTAAAGGTCTGAAAATTGCTCACAGTAATTGGGAAAGTAAAGGTACTTAGTACTGTGGTACTTAAGAATAGGTAAGTATCTTCCCTTGGGCAAATAGTGGAGGTTTAATGGTTGAAAACTGAGAAAACAATACAGTGAAATGTGTCCACTCTGTCTTAGAGTAAGAGAAAAACATAAGTGTCAACAGTTACTTTAATCAGCTTTTAGGACAATATCAGTGAAATGTAACAGTGTAAATAACTTACTCCCCCCCTCTAGAGAAATACAAGAAATAAACATTTCTGTATTTAAAGAGTAATACTTAAATAACTAAAAAACGTGTCAAATAACCAATTTTGTGCATTAAAACCACCGAGCATTGAGAGTTTGGACCAGGAGCAACAGAGCAGTTTTCTTCTCCCGTTCACATGCTGATTCCCAATAAAATAAATACATTAATGATAAATTAATGTAACAGTAACAGTTTCTCATAATTTCAAGTAAAGAAGTAAAAGTGACATTTTATTTCTCTAATCTAACAAAATCAAAGTAAAAACCACTATAATAGAGTGCAGATCCTTGAAAACATTACTTAGTTACTGTAACAAAGTAAATGCACCAACCCTGCCAATTGCTTTGGTCGGTTGTTCAAAGATCTATGGGAAACAATTTAATCTGATTGGAATGATTATAAAAATAATTTAACTTTAGTAATCTCACATTGGATAATTTTCCCTCTGCATTTAACCCATCCCCTTGGGGAGCAGTGGGCTGCCATCGCGGGAAGCAGTGTGGGGTTAAGGGTTTTGCAGAGGGGATCGAATTTAGAACCTCAGATTTCCAAGCTCTATGCCTCAACCACTAGGCTGCCATGGATAATATGAGTTTATAGCATCAGAAAAAGGCAAATTATTTATTTTTATTAAATTGGATGTAAGAGTGAGATCACCTACTGAACACAAAGCAGATTATAGTCAGCAGAGATGTGGGTAAAAACATTTTTTTATTGCACTGGAATGTCAGAGGAAGCCAGAGTACTCAGAGAACAACCTCACATGAGCACACAGACTACAAACTCCATGTAGAGACAAGTTGGACCGAGATCCAATCCCAGCAACCCTCCTACATGGGGCAGCATTATTATTTCAAACACATACCTAGACGAAAAAAACAGAGTTATTAGTATGGCGGTGGCTGCAGCCTCAGGTACTGAAGAGAATTCTCCTAAGGAGGAACAAAAAGCAGGCTTGATGTAGTGGAAAAGTGAAGGATGCAGAAAACCTGTTAGAAGCTGAGACTGAAACAGTGGTTCACCTTTCCTTGTTTCTTTGTTTTATTTTTTCCCTTAGGGAGGCAGACCTGTTCCTTCTTGAGTCTCGCAGGCTTTGGGCTGCTGAGGAGGGATGGTTGGAGTTTGACATCACAGCGACCAGCAACCTCTGGGTGATGAGTCCGATGCATAACCTGGGCCTGCAGGTCAGCGTAGAGACCAGCAGCGGTAAGAAACCCACAGTTTAAGAGCTTCCTAACCTGTGGTTTCATCCAGAGTGATTTAAGATCAGTGAAGATTCAAATGTTTTACCCACCATTGGTTTTAATTATGTCAATGAAAAACCGAACATAATAGAAGAGATCTACTGATACAGCTACCAATTATTTTAACATTAGTCTAACCGATCTGCTGAAGGCAGACTTGAAAGCAATGTTGGTTTTTATCTTCCTCCATTTACATGATAGAAATGATACAGTGAAAACAAATTATACACAAGTCTCAATAAGTAACAAAAAAGAGCCGGTGGATGTATCGCTCTATCTCGATATAAGAGTCAGTCTGCTCCAGTGAACATAACAGGCCTGTAAAATGTATCTGACTATTGCTTCCTTTTCCGAGCAGGGCAGACCATCAGTTGTACAGACGCGGGGCTCGTAGGGCGGGACGGTGCGCTGGAGAAGCAACCATTCATGGTGGCCTTCTTCAAGGTCAGCGAGGTGCACATCCGCTCAACCCGTTCAACCGGGGGCAAACGGCGGCACCAGAACCGCAACCGATCCACACAGCCGCAGGATGGATCCAGAGGGCCGGGCCTAACAGGTCAGTAATAAACCCTCCACAGATCTCATCACACATGGCGACGGTGAATGCAGAAAGACACAAACCTGACCTGAGAATAACCTCCGTGGATGCATGAATTATGTCCAACCTGCAGCATATGGTTGATCTGGTTAAAATATTTCCTTTTGAAGTACTTGATAAATTGAATTCAACCCCTGCAGGGTCTCTATGCAATCAGCCTCTATTAGACTGAAGCTGCAGCTCAGGCCTTGATTTATTTTCTCTACAGCTTCCCCTTAAGGATTGAAGGAGGATGAATCTTATACCTCCTTTTGTGATTTATGTAGGTGATTTCTGGTGCTGGGAGGGTCTGGACACACATTTAAGCTCCGAAAAGTTGCATGTTTATTTATAGTGAGTTATGTTTGTGCTTGACAATATGAAAGGGATGCAGTAAAATTTAGCTTTCATACTGTCTAGATCCTTGCAAAATAACTTTTACACATTTATATATTCATATGGTGTTTTGTTTTAAGGAGATCACGAAAGTGACATTTAATTGTACCGAGAAGGAACATTTAATGAAGGTGCAACCAAATGAATTGTACCTGAAAACATAATGAAGGAGGTACACTGATCAGACTTTAAAATTCCCTGTAAAAAAATAAATAATTGCACAGATCCTCCTTAAAGGCGCCTTAAAGTGGATAATCATGCTGAACAGGGCTGCTAAATATTCAGAGGGTTTGTTATGACAGGTGACTTCATCCTTAAACTCCAGTTTGCTCCTCTAACTAGATGATGTAATGACAAAAGGATAATCCTCATCTTGTTAGCTTTTTCGAGCGTTTCAAATGAAATCCGCCCATAGCACAGCCACCTTTCACCTGCTGAGTAATTGTAATCCAAATGTATGGTGCCTAAAGCTAAGCTGCTGCTGTGAGGCTTTATTGTGTGACTAAAGCTGGCGCTCAATGGCTCTGCTTTTAATATTGGTTTGATCCCTGCCTAATTTGACTGATGAACCATCGGGGGAACTCAGAAGCCCAGGCTGAATAAAATGTTGGAGCTGAGAGGCGCCTGCAGGCAGCAATAACAGAAGGGACTGTGACTTAATGGCAGAAAATCCCCCTCAACTCACCTAAGCAATCCTCTGATTGGTAAAGTAGTGAGTAATGTGTTACCACTGAAAACCAGCTATTCTGTCCTTATTTGATCCAATAGGTTGATTTTTGTTTCTTAAAGAAGCTTGAAAAATGCTTAATGCAGCTAGAATAGATCAGAAAACACTTTATTGTCCCTGTCAGGGAATCTGTTAAGGAAGCCTTAGAAGAATTGACAGCAGGCAGGTCAGGGATAAAGTGGCAGAGAAGGTTAAAGACGGGTTAGGTTATTGAGCAATTACCAGAGCTTTAGAAATGCATTGACTAAAAAACGTTTAAATCATCATTCAAACTTGGAAACTGAATGGCATGTTGCAAACTGCAAAGACACCTACCAATTAGAGAAGCAGAAATCCACAAAGCAGGTAGGAGAATTAGTTGATAGAAAGACATATTTCAGTCATGGAATTCACAAATCTGGCCTTTGTTTGGGAAAATAGCCTTTATTAAAGGTAACCTGAGTGAAATCCTTTCAGTAGTTTGCAACCATATTAAATTTGGATGATGAAATTCAGCTGAAAAAACTCTGAAACCTATAATCAATCAGACACATCTAGCTTTAGCTTATTTAGAGAATCCCCATACAGGGTTTAAATATCTCACATTGAGTTATGACTCATCATTCAGATCATAGGGGTACCTGGGGACAACTTTTGTTTTTTTTTTTAGTTTAACAACATCCCAGATTACATGCACCTGATCGACCTGACAGCAAGGGAAGGGCAAATTACACTTGTGCATCTTGTAGGACCTGCAATGTTTTAATGTCAGCCACAAAGCTGCAGATTAAAGCAAACAACTGAATTGTAACAGGTTTAACATACATACCTCAAATCGGTTGAAATCTTATGCAGAGCTTGGTCCGTTTTTGCCGCCTGGTACCAAAAACTGGGCTCTGAATCAGCGCCGCAAATAGAAGCTCCTGGCTGGCTACCTGGTAGGCAATTTACCTCTGCTTCGCTTCGCCTGCTCTGTTTAATGACTCTAGCATCTGCACGGTAAACAGATGTATTTGTAGGACAGGTTGGCTTTGTGCTGCTTCACTGCTGCTCTTTGCAAATAGTTTGTTGGCTGTGTTTTCTGTTTGTTCAGACCATCTTCAGTGGCTGTCTGCGAAGGCATAACTAATGTAAAAAACAACAAAGTGGAAGGTTGAATTTGCAGGTTTCTTACTGAGCTTAAGTGGAACAACTTTGAACTAATGGGTTGTTATGCGACTTTGCATACTTTGTCATTTTTTCCTCAGAGTCAGAATAACTTGAAGGAAATCTAATTCCAGTCTTCATAAGTAAATAAAAAACCTTTAGTCTACTTTTGTTTCCCTGTTTGTATCAAGACGATAAGGAATACGTGAGCAAATCTGTTCAAAGAAATTCTCCAGTTAAATATGCACTTTACAAACCCAAAACATCAAGATCTCTCTGCCTCGCCACTCGGCACTACTGGGAGTGTAAATATTTAGATCTTACACAGGAAGCTTGGTTTGGAGCCCCCTCCTCGTGACAGCCATGTCTCCATGGCCAAGTGGGGGACTGCAGGGATCGGACGGGATGGGAGTATCCGGGAGGAATTTTGGCTGGCATATGGTTTCAATACCGCATCACTCACTTCTGAGATGAGGAGAAGGCTGCGATGGTTGGGGAAACAACTAAATACCGACAGGGTCCCCCACTACTCGCTGTTTGGCCAAGAGCTAAAATGCATCAGTTCAGGACACCACAGATCAAACTCAAGAAATATTTCACCTAATATTCACCCCTACACCTTTTTATCCTGACTAACATTAGACTTAAGGCCAGGAGGAAGCAACGTGTTTGTTTTTAATAGCTTATGTTCACACAGACTCCATTCAGATACTCTTGAAAAACTTCAGCATGAGTGGATTTATGCTGTTTTCTAAAAATAACATCCTCTTCTACACAAAAAGCAGACTCTTTTCGAGTGGCGGCCGGCCCATAGGGGGCGCTGGGGCACCGCCCTCCCTGATAAGAAGAGAGAAACGTAAAATATATTTTTAGAAATTAACTCATAAATGTCAGTTTTACTCTCTAGAGTGTGTACCTATAAGCAAAACAAATTATATAAACTACATTTCCCTATCTTCTGTCATTAATTTGTGGATTTCCACAGACAGACTCCTACCGTCTCTATTCTGGGGGCTGTGATCAGACAGCCCCACATTTGCAGAGAATCTGTCAATCATGTACTATTGCTAGGTGAATTTAATGGCCAATCAGCGTCTCAGAACTTTATGGTCTTGGGGCTGTGAAAATACTGTTCTTTAACAGGCTTCTGAACCCAAGCGCAGGTGCAGACAATTAGAGGGACGATGGCGAACGTAACGAACGAGATGCAGCTTCCACCAAATTCGGTGAGATCCTTATTTATCTACCCGTTTGCCAGAAGAACATCCCTGTTGTAGGGTAGGAAAATTTCATGTCATGGTTATTGTGACTGTGACGAATCCACATCCTTTAACTTTGCGCGCCACACACACATTCCTGTTATACTGTGTTTGTGAGGACCAATACGCTCGCGCTGAGCCGAGTAGCTCCATTAACTTAAAACACACAAGCTGTCCTGGTTACCTGCTGGCGTATTGAGGGTGCACACTTAATATTTCAGTGGGGTTAGCCATGTGTGTGTGTGTGGGTGTGGGGGGTGTGGGTGTGTGTGTGTGTATGCTACGGGGACTTGTCATCTTCAGTCTGGCTGCGTCTTTGCTGGGTTCAAACCCAGTTTGGTGTAATTGAATAAGTCAATGAATCTGTGTAAAATAATTAAGTTGTAAAAATTATTTGTTTTTGTAAATCAATTGTTTGTGGAGGTAATATATGGACAAAACTGATTAATGAGAAGAAATCAGAAATAAGAGAGCCTGTATGGGCTTAAACTATTTAATGAGGGCTGTGGGAAGAAAAGCGGCAATTTTTGTTTTCTGTTTCTTTGTTACATTGCTGGTAACTGGAGGGAGGCTGAGGCCCAGAGTATCTTGTACATGTTTAGTTTCTTTTGCACCCTGTTTTGAGTTTTTGAGCACAATAAATCACCAACACCGGTAACCCGACTGAGCCTGGATTCTTGGAGGCCAAAGAACCCCGTCACAGTGACCCAAATCATCACTGTTACTGTTATTATATAGTAAATTAAATCATTACTATTAAATTGTATTTATTGTCCAATTGTTTATTTGAATTCTTATTCCGGATTAGTTGGAGACATACACTAGGCTATATCAGCCCCACCAAAAATATTTTTCACCAGCCGCCACTGCTCTTTTCATTCATTTATAGTGCTAAAATGCAATGACCCTTCATCTTGATGCTTCTTATAATAAAATGAAACCTAGTAGAGTTTGTTGAAGAACATTAGTGAACAACTAGCATCATGAAGACCAATGTGCAGATCAGACAGGTCAGGAATAAAATTGTGAAGAAGTGTAAAGCTATGCTATGTTATACCCCAAATTCTAAACATTTTAGTTAACATATCATCTCTAAGCAGAATAAGTAGAACAACTACAACCCAACCATACCTGGAATAAGGTGTGTTTGCTTTCTCACATGCAAAACGCCAAATGTGCATGAAACATGTCTGCTAAGAAACATTGCAATAACAGCTTTATGCTGCAGGAAAGCATTTCTTTCTGCAGAGCCGATGTGCTGGTTTATGGTAAAATGCGTGGGGCTGAAAATGGGGCAACACCGGAAGAAAAGCTGACCAGCACACAGATCGATTAGCCAAATATTGAAAGTCTTCGGTTTTGACCTTGAACCATTTGCCTCCATATTTTATCCCGTTTTAGCATCTGACTCTAAAGACAATCCTCTAAAGCAGACAACCCATAAATTACTGTTTGTTTATTGAATGACTGATTTATCTGTTGGTTCCCTCAGATGTAAGTGTGCAGCAACATGTTATAAAGTCTTTTAATAAAAAAAATGTAATATCTTGTTTGCCTAAGTCCTATATAGAGATGCTGACTGTAAGGCTGTTGAGTTTTACCTTCCAAAAGGACCCTAAACCTGAAGCAGAGCTTATTAATGTGTTAGTATAACTCACCCTTAACTAAATCCAGTTGTATTTAGGATTGTTGAAAAAATTAATTCCACAAAATGTTTTCCCAGAGGGGCTGAATAAAAACAAATTTCAATTTTTCTTTTTCAGATTTTTTTTAGAGATAATTTTTAAGCTACTTTATTTATTTACTCTAATAGGACTTTGTTTTATTAGAAAATTGATTAATTTTTTTCACTTCTTTTAGACCCACTAACATGCTGCTGGAGAGAAAACCTGATTACCTAAACTGAAGTCCTTGTGAGATCTCCGACCTTTCTTTCCCCTTGTTCAAAGTTTTTAATGTGCTGGATTTAAAACAACATGTGAGAATAAATATCTTCCAGATGACTGAATTGGACCGAATGAGCCAAATACATTTCTGCAACATTAATTCTCAAATATTTCCCTGATTGAAAGTGTAATAAATCATTTTTGTTTCTCACTTTTTGACTGAAAATGCAAACAGTTAACATAACAGGGAATTAATGAACAGATCTGCTTACTTATTCTGAGTTATTTAATAGATGGTTGCTCTGTTTTATGCCTGCTAAACTCAGTAAAAGAACAATGCAACACCTTTAAGGGTAATTTGGCATTTAGTGGGCACAGAGGGTAATAAGAATCGGGTTGGGTCTTTGGCTCTCTGCTGCGGGGGAGGTTAACAACCATCCGGGGAAGGAATACTGCGTCTCGGCGCAGCCCAGGCGGCCTGTAATTAGGTATAGCCAGTCATTAGCCGTGCTGCTAAAAGACTGACAAAGTTAACAGTATCGCTTAAAGAATTATAATAACACGGCGCTCAGCCAGCTGTGTTTTTTCATCTGTCACTCCTCTCCACCCTTCACCGCCTTCTCCTCGCTCTGTCCCCACCCCAGCTCTTTTTGTTTACCGTTAGAGTAATTAGACATGGAGGAGCTCTATCGTGGGGTTTAATAACCTCTGTGATGAAAGACGGGAAGAAAGATAAACCTCAGCCGAAAGGTTGAAGGAACGAGGAGGGGAAGGAGAGGCAAAACCTCAGAGATTGCAGGGACTGTCCTGCTTTCATGTCTTCATGGTGGCTGGGATGCTGTAGGAAGTCATGTCAGCTGAACAGCAGGGATCTTTGGGTTTTTCTTGAACTGGCCCCGTTTCTACAGTGTGGTTGATTTGAGACACAGTGGGCCTTCTCTGGCTTAAATGACCTTTTATGTCACTAAGGCTAACAGTGTGGTTACACTATCTGAAATGGCACCACGGGATTCTTCTATTTTCGGAACAGTTTGCGATAAATATAATTTACAGCTTTTTTCCGCCCAAAAGACGGGTTTTGGTGAAAGAGCGGGGAGGGGTTTATGAATGGCAGGCTTTGTGGAGTCAGGTTAATATCGGTTTACGGTTTATCAAGAATCGCACTTTGAGGAAACGTTCTGTGTTTCCTCAGTTATTCAACACACAGGGTGGGAACCAACAGCCGCTGCTCCTTCTCAATGAATTCAATGGGATTTGGTTTTTAGCACAGAGTTGTGGAGTCATGTGGTCTAGCAGGATGTTTGTATGCACAGAGACTCATTTCCAGGTTAAACACAGGTAGGCAAACTGCTGTAATGTGCCACAGTTTGTGTTCACATTACCGTTTTATTAAAGGAAATCCTTTTTTTTAACAGGAAGTTTAAGTATTTAGACTGGCTGTAAATCAGGAAGAACAAGAAACTATTGTTTTTTAGTTTCTTTGTAAAATATTCTGTTATTAATATTTGCAAAGCTAAAGCTTTCTTATCAAATACTGGACTTCCTAGGACCTCTTTTGGGGGTTATATCAGTTCAGCCAGATCTAATGCATCCTGGGAAAATATGTTGAAAATGTGTTCTGTCTAAATTTATCCCACATAAAATGTCTTAATGAATTATATCAATAATAACCACTTTTACCACATTAAGATGTGAAATGTCTTTCAGTAGACCTAATTTTACCATTCACCTTTCCACCTTTTTGACAAAAAGTGGCATTAGGAGACATTTTTATCTAATCCAGTCCAATTTTATTTGAAAAGATCTTATAAAACAACCATAGTGCTTTGAAGAAAAACAAAAACAAAACATAAAACATTACAGATAAAAGACAAAACAGCTAAAAGCTGGGGGAAAATAGCATTTGCATAATCAAATCAATAAAATTAGGTAAAGGATAAAAGGATCAAATAAAGCCCATTGTCTTGCTAGGTGTAAAAAGCCAAAGCGAAAAAGGTGGAGATTTAAAAACAGTCAGGATTCTGATGTGCTGAGGCAGGTCAGTCCAGTGCTTTGAAGCTGCAACAGCAAAAGCTCAGTCCTACCTGAGCTTCCTTTTCGTTTTAGGCTCTATCGGGAGTCAAATCAATTTATGCATCACATCAATTGGTGATTTAGAAAACCTTTATCATTTCTGATATTGGAACAGTGTGGAGGTTGGACTGAAGTTTGCTGTTTGTTGACCTGACAGACTTACCTTAATTGATGTAACAATTAATTCTGTTTTCTACAAGAATCCTGAAGGTAAATGTTCAGCCATGAGTTTGTGACCTTAAAGCTCAAGAACAACTGGAGGTCTGCTCTAGGACACAAGCAATTTTCCAGCGATAAATAGCTAAAAGACAAACGAGACAGAAAACGAGAGGCAACCATATTCACAACCTAAATCCAATGGAGATGCTACGGCCTGACCTTTAAACAGGCTGTTGATGCTCAAAAAACATAAAAAGAGAGTTTAGCTATTACAATCACTTGATGACAGATGTTGATTCTTTACTTATAATTAAGATTTTTTCCCCTTAACATAAAAGGATAAATTGAAATTCAATTTTGCATGACCCAATAACATCTCTATCTGATACTAAACCTGATATGATGATAGGAAAGGATTAAGACACAACTTCAACTGAAGGGCTCTATTATGGGTCAATGCTAAGAGACTAAATGAAACGATTTTGGTCATAAATTGTGACTTGATGCAAATATCACCTATAACCAAAAAAGAAACAATAGATCAATTTGACTTTTAATGGTAAATGAGCGAAAGCATTAGAAAATAATAACATCAACAGCTTATACACCAAATATTAACTTTGGTGTTTAGCAGATTACATTGCCTACAAATAATAAATGATTAAACTTTTTGGGATGAATAATGATTTTTATTTAGTCTTAGTAATGAGTTAATGTGCGGCTGATGTTGGCATAATATAGCATCAGATGTGTCGTCTGTTCTCCATGTTCCTCACCACCTCTGGTCTGTCAGGGAAAAGGAAAAAAGAAATGAATGGAGGCCTCATGGGAGCCAGAGCTCAGCAGTAGCTGTGTGGCATAAAATTTTTACAAGCAGGAAGGAGAGATGTGGTTTATGGGCACCACAAATCTGGACTTTTACACTCAATGAAAGCCCACAGTAAATATCAGCTTTATTCCTCTTAAAAAGCCCCACAGACTGTGAATGCTGATTCTTTGAAGGCCGTGAGGTGTAAGGAAAATATGTTGGTGTGTAAGAAAAGAATGAGCGGGAAGTTTACTGCAAAGCCTGATGTGGTTTTGAATCTTAAACTGTGCTTTAGGATTAAAGATATTTAAGAGTTAGATTATTTTGGGTCAGAGGGGTAATCTTGTTTTTTCACTTTGATGTATGCTGCTTTTTTTGCATATTAAAAAGAAAAATCTGTTATTTTAATTTTGGAGTCTGTTATGATAAAAGGAGAAATATTTCTCCACTTAAATAAGACCTGTTTCAATGATTTTTGCTTTATTTGTATTTTTCTAATCTTATCCTTGTTTTCATAAAAAGAAGACAGAATAGGACACCCATTTAGGTGTCTTAGAGCAAACTTAAGGGCATTAAATATTTCCAAGCTTTTCCATGTTACTAGCTTCTACTGTAATCTTATGAGTGCGAATGCAGCACTGCGGCTTCATCCACCCTCCACCCTTGGCTGTGATTTGACCCGAAGCTGAATGTCACGCATCATAAAGCAGACCTGGATGAAGGAGCAGGGGGTCTGTGTGAAAGTGTGTATAAAACATGGCTGTGTGCACTTTAAGCTAGGGAACATTTTACAAGATTTTAATGCACCACATATTGCACATTACCTGCAGAGTCCTAAGGACCTGCACAGACTTTTAACAGGGATACCACTCACGGACGGCACTATATTGTCTTATACATATGCATTTGTTGAAAACCTGTCATGTTTTGTTAAAATCGCAGTCTTGAGTCTTTAAGAACAGTTTTCCAACCAGGATCAGCCTGTATTTAGCTCTGTCTCTAGGTGCATTTTTCTAATGCGCATTTTGAAGTATCGCATCAGAAAGGCATGATGGACGCGACAAGATAAAAAAAAAAAAAAAACTGCTAAAAAGTTTTTACGCTTACCTTTTGCAAAAAAGGTTCAGTGATAAAAACTGGAGAGGGAAGCACTTTTCCAATCAACTTCACGTTAGTGATCAGCTGTTTCTGATGTCACCGTCTTACCACATGTTACTATTATGCGTGTAGACATGGCTGGAAGCAATGTCCCCATTACCAGCTACAAGTTAACGTAAGAACAACTTGTCTAATAACCGCACAGAGTCATTAAAAGTTTCTGTCATTACTGATCTATTGTCAGTGCTACATTACTGCTTCTACTTCCTATTTATTGCTGCCTTGAGTGATGATGTAATATGGATGACGGTCTATGACGACATTGTGCTTTGTGTTTCTTGGTTAATTTGCTTTAAGCCCACTAGAAACATCGTTAATTTGCATTTTCCCTATTAGAGGTTCACTTATATTTTGTATGTTAGATGAACGGAAACATGGCTTCTTTTCCTATAAACTCGGATCATCGTCCTTTCCCGTGCTGAAGAAACACACCCCAGATCATGATGCAGCCACCACCATGTTCCATAGTAATGACAGTTTGATCAGAGTGAAGATGTAGTGACAGTGTTGGTTTTTCCACCACAAAGTATACATTAATCATTAAAGCTTTTAAGGGAGAAGATTCATACCTTGGATTTAGTGTGCTTTCACACATGCTTTAAGTTGGGGCCAGGTCATGTTATGCTGATTCAGCAGTGTATATAGTCCTCCTGTACTTCACTTCTCCTTTTTCTTCTTGTTCTTCTAATTTTCTAAGGGCACACATTCAAAGTGTAAGTGATCTGCTCCAGTGCATGGTTGAACTGTGCCCAAAGTAACTGTTGTAACTTGTCCAACGTTTAATTCTAGGGTCTGTTTTAGGATCTTGGATTGGGTTTACAATCTACTCCAGAAACCGAACTCCAGAGGAGCGTTTTCTCCAATGAATTCTTAATCTCTGATGTCTCTACCGTGTTCTTTGCTCGTCATGTTCACTGATGCTCTCTGATAAACCTTTAAAAGGGAATTTTGTTTTTTTTACATTGGCCCCTTGATTTTACGTCATTACATCATGTTCGACTCAGCCATATGAGTTTTGTGTCATTTGGAGCCGTTCTGAAGATATTCCGTTAGGTTATATCCAGGTAACGTCCTCCTATGGGCAACGACTTGAAGGCACAAACTAAACTGTTCATAATTTATTCTTTATGGTACGCCAGCATTCATAACATGTAGGCGAATCACTGTCCCCCAGACATCCGCGGTTATATTTTTTATATTTATATTTGTTAAAAACAAAGCGGCGTGTGTATGACATCATTCGCCGCGTCGTCTACCATTAATTTTTCCTGTCCGCTGAACTGCTGCTAGTTTTACTCACATGCCTGGAAGATGTCTAGTGCTACTACCACAGATTATCTCGCTCTCGAAATGGAATTGAACGATTCAGATTAGCTAGCCGAATATATAAGGGGCGAGCGTAGCTGCCTGGTGTAATGTACATTGGTCAAATAAAGTAAAAAAAAACAACTTGCGCGGATGACGTTCCCCTTTAAGAGCTTTACAGAAGAGCTGCATTAATACTGAGAACCAAACAGTCAGGTGCGCTCTGTACCCTCAGAAGAAGACTTCTAAGGTTTGGGTTAATTGAGTATATGTAGGGGGATTAAAGTAAAGTTGGGTCGATACAAATGAACAAGATGCTTTCTTAGATTTTTATGTCTATAGCACCAAAAGCAAACAAAATATTCAACAAGGTTTGTGGCTGTGTGTGAAAAACAAACCTCTGCCTTTTTTACAATATCTAATTATTGACCCCAGCTATTTCACTACAGCTGTGTTTCTTTTTTCGTTTCCTATAAATCCCACTTCAAGTTCCAATCATGTCAGCCAAGTTTCTCAGCCAGTGGGTTCTGTCCCTTCAGCCGTGCTTTTCCTCTGTCCTTGGATGTTTCCTGTATATAAACACTCCACAGCATAACTGTTCCTAACAATGCAAAGCCAAGTGGACTTTTCGTTTGAATATTTATAGGAAAAACAGTCCCGTTCTGAGGCGGCTAATCCAGGACCAGCGCGTCGGCTGGTGTGTGCGTGTTTTCCTGAACTACAGCCTTTAACTCTGTGTGCTCTCTGTAGCAGAGGATGCTGGAAGGTCACTCGGTCCGCAGGGAGACAGGACCAGCTCTTGACCCCACGTTTATTGCTTGTGAGCATTGAGCCGCGCACGCCGAAGCCAGACTGACGACCCATATACAGTAAATTATGTATTTCCACATTAGCCAGCAGCCAGTGAACGGCCCTTCCTATTGGAAAGGAAGGAGCAATAAACGAGGGAAACACCTGACTCTGTCCGGCGCTAACAGCTGGCCCTTTGACCTGACTGCACCGCTCTGTGCCGTACTCCGTCTCACCTTTAGTTTCCTGCACCCTACGGAGTTCAGTCAACCATGCAGAACACACCCAGATTCGCCTGGACTTTAAAAAAGAAAACTCATCTGGATCCCACTTGTACTTCCCATAGCTCTTTATTCTTTCAGCCTCAGATGAAGGGTAATAAATCCAATTTCATATGACACAAGTCCAGCTAATACATTCTGGTCTGGACTGAGCTGTTAGAAGTGACATTAAACCTGATGATGAAATCCGAACGCAACCAGCTGTGGTGATTTTAAATGACAAATCTTTAATGAGCCGCTGGAGTGGCCTTGGCTTCCCAACACATAAACACGGGGTCATTAATGTGTGGGTGTGTTGTACTGTTTGTTATCCAAATGCCACTGCTCATGAATGATGGACACAGAGATGTAAGGAACCAAAATCAATGACCCGTCCATAAGTGAAGCTTGTTTGTTTACACTGTCTGTCTGTGCGTGCGCGTTTATGCGTGCGTCTCCTTCCAACTCCAGCTGACCAAACAAGGCTGGTGCGAGGGTGAGGGTGAGAGGCTGGGTGGCTGTGACTGAGTGACAAATCTCAGGCTGGGCTCTGACTCATGCCTCGTCTGACAGGCAAACACTTAAAACACAACTCTGAAGGATTTAAAAAAAAGCCACCTCCATTTATGGAGAATTTATAAATTTTTGTACTTAATTACATTTAAAAAGTACTTTTTAGTACTTTAAAAGAAAGGAAAGCACCTACTATAATGTTAGCACTTGTCCAGCTGCTGTTAAATCCATAAATAATAACTAATTAAATGTGTAATTGGAATATTTATCAGCTTTAATCAATGTTGTGTAACTGATAGCAATAATCATCATAAAAAAGAGACTATAAATGACAATAGATACAATTTCAATAAAGTTGCACAGTGAGACACATTTTAGAACGAAATCCAGGCTTTCTGTATGCACAGCAAAAAGGACCTGGAAATGAGTAAACAATTCCTAAATTAAGTGTATATAACCCTAATTTGAGCAGTTAAATAAGATTATTTGCCAATAGAAGTTTTTTTTTTAACTCTTAAAATAAGATTACTAGATAATTTGCACTTCAACAGTTTTTTTTCCCATTTTTAAATGTAAATTGTCAAAGTGTCTCACCTACTTCCTCAAATGCTCTTATTTTAAGATGAAATGACTGATTGAGATTTCAATTTTTGCAGTGTACAGTTTGATTATTCTCCCTGTGCATGTGTGCGCTTTTTCAGGGTACTCTCACTTCCACCAAAATATAAAAAACATGTCAGGGTTAAATGATCTATTGAAATCAGCCTTACTATGGTTATGAGAGATTGTATGTGATGGATTGTCCATCTGTAGACTGCTGCAGCATCTGTATCCTGGGTGAGAATTAGGACTTTTGCCATCACCACAGAAGCCATATTCTACTTTTTTGACCATTTTCTGCCCTTTAGAGCTTCATGATACAATTTTAAACTTAACAATAAAATCAACCCAAACAAAGAAGACAGGAAAAGCAAAAGAGGCAGTCCTTGAAACCCTCTTTGGAAAGTCAGTGTCACCATCTGGACTTCAGCATGGTGACGACTGCCAGCAATGATCTCTTCAAGCCTGAAAACCAAAACCTGTACCTGTCTGCATGGCGCCTGCAGGATGGAACAGAGATGATTAGCAAGGACTGCATGGCTGCAGAGTCCATAAACACAGTTGTCACCGTCTCACCACTTGTGCTTATGCCAGATATTAGCTGACATAGGAAAATTCAATTAGGCACGCCTTCAGATGCATCATCCAGAAGCACGTACGACGCACAGGCGCATGTAATGAGCACTGCTGCCTAGGCTGTGGTTCACGCCCTCCCAGCCTTCTCCACCCTGAGCATTACACGAGTGCAGTTGTTTTTTCTTCTGCTCCCAGACCCAGAGTGTAATGTTTGTTTTCACTCTATTTAATTGTCTTTTACGTCATGATTCTTGGAGGGAGGAGTTATATTTATTTATTTTTTGTTGTTCTCTTTTCATGGGCTGAGAGGCTGACAGGACCCAGTCAGCCCTAATCCACTGGTGCTAAATTCACTTTAAGCTGATCCTAATTTCTCCTAATGAGTTCTGCTCTTCTGTTTCAGACTACAACAGCAGCAATCAGAAGACGGCGTGCAAAAGACATGAGCTGTATGTTAGCTTCAGGGAGCTGGGCTGGCAGGTATCTTCATGTTTTAAACATGTTAATGAGATCTTGTTGTTGAATAAGTTTTTTGGTATTTGGTAGTTTTATGTGTCGGTAGTTATTGGCTGCTTCAAAACCTCACTGACTAAATGGTTTAGCTGGATGAATGAAGGATGTTGGTGCTTTCAGATACCTACATTTTTCTTAAAACAAGTTCATTTTTCTTGAATTGAGCAGATAAAATGGTCAGTTGACAATGAAATAAGACAATTTACAATCAAAATAGCAAAAAACATCAACTTCATTGTCTTATTTCAAGTGCTTAATATCAAATTATCTCATTTTGAGTGAGAAAATACCAATTCCATTGGCTGATCATCTTATTTACCTGCTCAGATTAAGCTAAATCACACTTAAATTAAGACATCTTTACTTGTTTTTGATTGTTTTTGTGGTGAACTCACCTTCTAACCATGAACAAATCATAATCTCTTTCATGTTTACTTTATAAAAAGGAAGCAAGGCATGACAAAAAAACTTTAGTTATTCTTGTTTTCTATGATAGTTAAAAAATAGGATAATTCTGTAGAATTTGATATTATTTCTCTTTTTGTTTGACGGATTAAGTAAGTACTTTATTCACTTTTTATCCAACTTTATTGTTCTCTGGGAGTAAAATATCAAAACCCACATTAGAAATTTAACAAACCAGTACTGAATGATGTTAAGTTTGAAACACCAAATCTTGTTAGGTTTTTTCCTGTAGCTGTTATTGAAGTAAATAAAGTATAATTGTACACATGCTTACTTGGAAACAAATATTATTTTCCTCTACTTTGCTGCAGAGCGTAATATTTGGCACATATTTTGATCATGGCTTTCAGATTTTATTTTTATTTTTAACTTTTTGTCAAACAAAGTTTTTAAGTAATTTAAATAAACAAGTATGGGCCAATAAACATGGTTTTCCTTCTTATTTATGGCAAATAAAGTTCAGAGTGATTAAGTTAGTGTAAATACAAGTGGTGAAATGTACTAAAATTAAACATCTATATACAATTATCACAGAAAACTTACTGAGACCAAAATAAAGCAGGGAAACATTGTGCAGCTGAATCTGCTCTCTTTAAACACCAGACCACTCTTGTGAACTGATAAGAAACGGCTTCTTACAAGCCAGATAAAAACAGTGAAAGAGCCTGATACACACAGCTGAGTGGGAGCAGAACCAAATGTCAGCCTGCAGGTGTGAGTTTACAAAGAAGCAGTTGGAGAAAAGGGCAGCCATGCATTCATCTTTACAAACATGCCGATAGCTATTAACACACCACTGACATCTAGAGGAATAGAACAAGCAATTACTCACCTGAACGCTCACATTACATCAACAATGTACTGTAGTTTTATTATAAACCTAACATTAAATTGTACATGACCCATCAGTCTTGATTTAGAGACAAATTCATGTCCCCATATGACAGGGTGGAAAAGGGGGATTAAAAAAGAGAAGCTGTAGCTAAAAACAGAAGGGAAAAAAATCAGAACAGAGTGAAATAATGCTGATTTGTCCTTATAGATGTCATGAGCTCAGGTTTTTAGCTTTTTATTTTTATGTAAAACCATTCACATAAACCAAATACCTAGGAAAACTAACTTTAGAAGTTACTAGAATAGCTGCATAAACATAAAGAGAAAAACTGTTAAAAAAAAAAAAAGCAGAAGAAAAAAGGAACATGTGCTTCAAGGAAACTGTTTCTAATGTGTCTCTTCAGGACTGGATTATCGCCCCTGAAGGCTACGCTGCCAACTACTGTGATGGAGAGTGTTCCTTTCCTCTGAACGGCCACATGAATGCCACCAACCACGCCATCGTGCAAACGCTGGTAGGACCACCCTACTCCACCTAATGCCTATTTATATACAGTATGTGTGTGTCCACGGTGTGATGCTCTGTTGATGCCATGACATTATTGTGCTCATAGAGGTGTTTTTTTCATATAGAAATAGCGCAATTGTGTGTTTCAAACAATATCAATCATTTTGATACATTTGAAATAACTTAAAACATACAGTAGCCCCCAAATTCATTTATTAAAACAAACTTTTTAGATTTTGTCCTGTAACAAGCACTAAAATACATATATATGGATTAAATTAAATATGGTAGACCAACAGAAAGAAGTGCATAATTGTGAAGAGGGAGAAAAATGGAGACATGGTTTTGAAATGGTTTGTAAATAATCCATGATTCTATCACCTTTACATTGATCTCCCAGTCTGTTGTGGTTTGCACAGCTTTGCACTTCCACATTTTTTAAATTCTTCTTTGCATAACAACTCAGTCTCAGTCAAACTAAAAAAAGAAAAAGAGCATCTGTGATCTTAGACTTGTAACTCTTACCATAGATATCTGATTGGACTTAGTTCTGGACTTTGACTGAGCCAATTTAATAAAATCTTTGGTGCATATAATAGGTTTTCTTCCATGATGCATCCTAAAAAAGACCATTGGTGTCAACTTCTTAACTGGGGTTAAATAGTGCGCTGAATAAAAAAATACATATCAGATTTTCTGATTTATCATGGTTTTGTTTCACACATTTTTAAAAAACTATGGATAATTTTCCAGTCATGTGCTAAGTTGTGTTGTAACGCTAACATTTAAAGGAGATTAATAAAACTGGGCAAAGAGAAATCCTTTATATAACATGACGGTTGAATTTCCTATGAAGATGTTTTTGAATTTTTTTTTGTCACATTTAATATTTCAGAAAATCAATAAAAAATTAGACAAATGATCCACTTATGATTTTGTTTATTAGGTGAAAAGGTTTTACAATGTGAGGAAGTATTTATCCCAATAGACTTATTATTGGTTGAACCAATTTGCAGGCACCAACCAACCACCTTCAAGCTTCTCCAGCTTCGGCTGTAAAACAGATTCAGTTTCACTCTTCTGTGCAGACTCATTTTCATGTAAACAGATTTGAGTTTTTTCTTTGGAATAAATGACTAGTTCATGATGATGCAAAAGATGTTCCTTGCAATGAAAATCTAGACTCTTTGAATGATTGTCCTAGTGGATAAACTATCAGTATGTGAAATTAAGGTGTTCAAATCCAATTTAATCTGACTTCCTTTGCCTTTGAATTAGTTTTACTAAAAAAATTCAAGTGTTACTAAAAAAAAGAAAATATTTTACCACAGAACAGTATGATGTGAGGGTCCTATTGTCTTAAAGGTATAGTGGAGGATTTTCGCTACAAAAAAAAAAAAAAAAGTCAATGCACATATACAAACCTGTAACCGCTCCTGAGAGGGAACTCTTATTAAACGCGTGCGAGAGCATGCACAAGTCCATTTCTAGTCCTGCATGCTTTTTAAAAGTTGCTGTTTGCATCGCTCGTACAAGATTACTGTCCAAAAGATTTGCAAGTTTTCTACTATGACAGACTCACCACCGGTAAGTGAAAATGGTGACGAGCACGTAGGACGGCCCCTCATCAGAAGGATTGATGATTGTGAGAACCACTTATTTTGATGATCCAACCGGAAAAAGAAGATCCTCTACTATACCTTTAAGTAAAAGAGACATACGTTTGTGTTTAACCTTGCATCTGACACCTTTTGCATAATTTAATGGTAAAAACTTTGCTCAAAATCCTATTGTAAACAATCAGATATACCTGATAACAGAGGGCAGAAGACTACACAAAAAATAATCTTGACTTATCGCATAGTAATAAATTATTAATATCAAAAATTTATTTCTGTTTTTTCTTTTTACATATTTTGTTTAAAGGGCAAATAAGGAATTCAAACCAAAAAAAAGTAATTTCCTGTTTTGTTTTATTCTTGGATCAGGCTTTAAAGGGTTAAGGATCTGTTTCAAAGGTAAACGTGCTGAAAATAAGATTTTCCCTCATTTCCAGGTGCACCTGATGAACCCTGAGAATGTACCGAAGCCGTGCTGTGCCCCCACCAAACTCAATGCCATCTCAGTGCTCTTCTTTGATGACAACTCCAATGTCATCCTCAAAAAGTACAAAAACATGGTGGTACGCGCCTGTGGCTGCCACTGACACCAAGCACCAGGGAGGACTGGGCCAGGCTCACCTCAGCCGGACATCTTTTCTCAGATAACGGACATATTTCAATAAAAAACTGCTTCGAAAAAACATCCGCCCATCTTTTGTGGGACCAGTCATACTGTTGCCTTCCTCCCCATCTCCTCTTTGATTGAAAACATGGTGGATGACGTCTGAGGAGACCGACTAAAGATCAGTTTCCTTGCTCAGCTGATAGAGAACCTGTAATATCCAGATGGGAATAAACGAGGCCAGTGGTAACTTCACCGCAAATGTAAACTGATGCATCAGTCAGTGCATTCGTATTTATCCTCTTTCCTACTGTATTTTCCTCTCAAGCCATATTTACTTTCCCAAAAATATAATTTGGACTCGACCAAAGTGACCGCATTCTGTTTTAGCAGCAGACTCCTCCAAATAATGCTCTCTGAGTCAATATTTGCCAAGCTAAGGCTGAGATGCAGCTTCACATGATGCATGTTGAGGCCAAACTCTTGTTTTTCTACAAAAAGGAGCGAAATTCAGCCCTTTTACCCTCCTACATGCCACAAACAGACATTTGTTTTTCTACATTTGCAAAGCTCACAAACACATCTAACCCAGACAAGAGATTGTGGAAAAACATTTACAGAGACTAAAACAGCCACTTCTTCTCTTCTGTAAACCCTAGAGCGACATTATGCTCAGATTTAGCCGCAGCGTCTTCCCATCTGAGCATGTTACTGTGAGCCTTAATCAAGTATTTAAGAGAACATATTTGAACCAAAAAAAAATGTATCCAAACCAATCACAGTACCTTTTGTGCCTAACCGAACTTAAATATTATATACCTCTGGAAAGCTGCTGTTTACATTTGTGATCATTTTCAGACTGTTTTTTGTAAATACGTGTACATTTTCAGCTTATTTATTGCACCTTTTACTGAAAAAAATACCACATTAAAGCCAGAAATAAAAAATAAAAATACAAACTGATTTTTGAAAAATTTATTATGAAATCTCATGTCACAACTTGCCATTTGTTTTTTTCTTTTTCTTTTTTTTTTTTTTTTACAAAACATCTCATTCCCCATGAAAAAGACAAAATATATATACTGTCATCAGACCATGTGGTTTTTAGAGAAAAAAAAATGACTGCCGTAAAAAATACTGCCGGTGTTGCCCATCTGTGTACCTGGGTTGGACAATAAAAAGTTGTCCTACATCACAGCATGTTTTTCACATGAGCAGGAACTAGAACATAAACCGACACAGGCGGGTGGATGGAGTTTGCTACATGTAGGGTCATTATATTCATAAAAATGACTGAAATAATTTCTCCAAAAAAAAGAGGCAAATTTCTATATGTGAAAACAAATGGATTTGGTGCAACTTAAGTTTTGATTTTTAACCCCTACTCAGGTGCTTATAAATTTTTTTTCAAGAAATATTGATCTGTTCTTTTTATTTCAAACTGCTACCAGGGAAATCAGCTATGGAGCTGATTAGACCTAAAAAAAAACACAATCAAGTTATAAAGACAAGAATGACCCTAAGCAGGCTTCTCTTATCGTCTTAACTTTATATCCTTTATCCACCTAAGCAAATTTTTTGTCTTGCTTTCACAAAAATAACTGGTGCATGACTTAAGATACCAAATGTGTATAAAAATAAAAGGCCGATAGATGACGGTGACTGATCGCTTCATGAAAAGAATCTGGTCTTCATTCATGGGTCAGATAATTACATGTTCTGGTCCTGTTGGTTGTTTCCCTGAGGAGTTAAGTCAGATAGGCCATCAGTAGATAAATAACCCTCAACCTCATCTGTGGGATATCAACATTTTGACTCAAGTGCTGCAACAATAATGGCTTACAAGTGAATTATAATGAAAAAAACTAACATGTTTTTAATGAACATGTTGGTAGAGCTGTGGTTTTAGAGGGAATCACACTTCCTCTACAGCCCCAACCAGCATCTTTACAAGATTTTAAACTTGGGAGATTTATAGAAAATACATTCTAATTTTTCTGTCTACAAAGAGAGACCCAGATGTTAAAATTCCTCTGGTGCTGGTTGAACTCCTTCTTGAAGGAAATAAAACTGTAGAGGGGGGGTGATGTCCTCCTGGTCACCACACGGGAGGAGAGTCCAGGCAGAGGAGCCGGGTATGTTCCTACAGCTCGTCTCTCGCCTGCCTCATCACGAAGCTGTGCAGACTCTCCAGGTCCCGGCCTCCATGATGCTCGTCACCCTGCTCCCCGGCTCTGAAGATGATCAACGTGGGGTACCCTCGGACCTAAGGAAAAGAAAAAACACATCACTATCAGGGGTTTGTTTAATCACCAGTTTGAGTGACTTTTATTGGTAACACCTACAGAATACTTGTTGCACAGCGTGCGCTCCACGGTGCAGTCCACTTTGGCAATTTTTACGTCGGTGAGGCCAGGAAAATCCTTCTTGGAGAGATCATCCCAAGTCGGAGCGAGATGCTTGCAGTGGCCACACCTACACAGCAGGAGAGCAGCGGGTGTCACTTTACTGACTGACAGATCACAGATCGCATCATTGCGAAGAAATTAAATAAAACCTGCAGTATGAAACGTCTAATTTAATCAACTTTTAATAAGATAACATTCACTTACAGGAAATACTGAAGAGTCAGTCTATTAGATTTTACATTAAATAATTCGATCATTTACTTACATTTTGCTAAAACTTAGGAAGATTATTGGTCTATTTCAGACCAAGCAGGTAAAAAAATCAAAGTGCCTAAAAGTATTCACACCCTTGATCTAGTCTGCTTTTTATTGTGTTTTAACAAACTTCTAACTTTTATTGAAAAGTTAGAAGTTTTGGTGTTTCTATTGAGGCTGACTGGGACATGGCTGATGACATAAACCAAGATGCAAAGAGAGCTTTAATCACAGAAGCAAAACTTTGATGGCCCTGCAGTACTGATGGGAAGAGCAGTTCTTCTGAGGAAAATGAATGAACTAGAATCAGTACATTAAAATGATTCCGTTACCATATCACTCAGTTTTGGTTTCACAGTTTAAATGAGCTGCTTCTGTCACATAGTGTGCTATCTAGAGAGCTCCAACTGCATTTCTGCTCCTTTAGATTTGTAATAGGCAATGAACATGGCTTTAGCGAAAGCAAGTGTGCTAATCAAAGACCTTTATTTGACTTTAATGTTCGTTAAATTAGGTAATGAATACCAGACAGACTTTTCAAGCTCTTACTTGACGTTATTTTGAAGTGCTGTCACTCAATTCAGATGGGAATAAATCTAAATAAATAAAAAGAACATCTAGAAAAGATCTTAGAGCATGAAGACCTCTGCAAGGAACCTGTGGCTAAAACTCAGGCATGACCTGGATCATTACCGAATTTTTTAATTAATTGTTCCTTGGCGTGAAGTCTGGTAACAATTAACTTTAAAAACCTTTCATAAGTATACAAGTTGAGCACAGCATGTGTCTGCAGCCTCTGGTGTTTGTTCTGCTCTCACCTTTTTCATTCACTCTGCTTTCTCGTTTAATCAGCAGATCAAGACTTTGAGGCATGGCTCACCTTTCCTGTGTTTTTGTATTCCTTGTCTTTATTATAAATTCAGTTCAGTTTATATATATACCACTAATTCACAACACATGTCATCTCAAGCTACTTTACAGTTCACCAGATCATACAGTCAAATTGATTCAAAGTTTTCTAACTAAGGAAAATAGTTTATTGCATCGACTCATTGATTCAAAGGCAATCCTTCACACTAAGCATGCTTGTAGTGACAGTGGAGAGGAAAAACTCCCTTTTAACAGGAAGAAACCTCCAGCAGAACCAAGCTTACATCTGCCGAGGCCTACTGGGGTTCAAGGAGACAGAAGCAGAGATACAAAAGCCAACTGTAAAAGGCGGCCCCTAGTTCAATTATTTTAAAGATTCACTTGTTCTATTTGCTTTTTCCCGTTTGTGGCAGTATTGCAGATCTTACCATGGAGCGTAGAATTTGACAAAGGTGAAGCCAGTTGCCACAGTCTCTTCAAAGTTACTCTCAGTTAGCACCAACACATCGGACTGCAAAGACAACAGCAGTGATGGCATAGTTAATCTTTATAGATCTGAAGGAACCTGAAACCCATCACTTCATAATATCATCTATTGTGACAGTAGGAGTTAAACTTTTGGATATTTTATAGATGATACTGACTCAAACATTTCAAAAAGATGTCAAAAGTAACTGTTTAATACTCAAGTTGAAGTAGAAATTATACTTTTTAAAAACACTTGCAGAAGTTAGAGCATCAATTTAAGCTTTGTATTAAAAAAAACATTTTCTAAACTACCTAAATTACAAAAGAAAATGTATAGCAGCATAAAGTGTTAAATGCTTTACTGCACTTGTCTTTCAAAGTAATTGTTTTTTTTTTTTTTTACAATTCTGGATGATAACCTCTTTATACTTAATTTTCTTAGTTTTATAACTAATGGTAAAAGTGTAAATATTTTCTTTGCATCATCTTGAAAAACTATTTTGGTATGAGGCAAACAACAAGTTGGGTGACAGCTCTGTCTGTTCAGTAAAGTTTAAGAAACTTTGAAAAGGTTGAAAGTTACTACATTTAGCAATGAGCAACTGGCAGCACTGGCTGGAGATAACCAACCTAAAAAAAAAAAAAAAAAATGGAAATCAACTGTATAAGGAGGAGTTTAGTACATATAAAAAGAGTGTAGCTTTAATTCAGGCCCTAAAAAGCTTCCACAGATTCTGTTTGAGGCCAACAGGGAAACGTTCCAGACTCCAGCATTGGTCAGGACTATTAGACTTCCTTTCTCTTTCTTCTACCAGGTAGTAACATCACAGCAAGACAAAAAACTTTACCGTCAGTGAACCTGATGAACAAACTTTATTGGTCTACTGTCAAGACGACAGGGCAACTAAAGAACTAGTGACTTTCATTAGCGGCCTAATGTTGCCTTTTTAGCACAACTTTCTTTGCCAAACAGACTTTATTTTAAAGGTTTGTTGAAACTGGGAACAAAGCCATGGCTAAAACTTATTTCCCAATATTTTCAAATTTCGGTCCAAACAATATAATTCCAATATTGATATAAATTTAAGAAAAACTGCAAAGAAAGCCCAAAACAGACGTCTGTAAAAACTATTTTGTCAAGTTTATGTCATTCCTCCAACATAAGATTTTAGAAAAGCCTCTATAAAGAAATCTATTTTTATTTGGACCTCAGAGTCAAACAGATTACAAGTAAATTTAACCAGGCGGTAAGCTGTCCCTCCTATTTATCAGTTCATGGGTTCTTTCCTTTTACAGTTATGTCATTGCCTCCTTATTGTCATTTAAAGAAGAGACAATCCTAAGCCTGAAAGTCAAAGATCAGTAAGAAATGAGAATAACTTATAGCTGGCTGTGAAAATTCTGAAACCTCATATTTCTGATAAACCTGCATTGTAACTGAAGATAAATACTAGCTTCTCGTAAAGATTTATCCTGTTAATATCTCCACTTTTTCAGAATCAGAATTCAGAATCAGAATCGGGTTTATTGCCATTGTTAGTGAAGGAGTTCACAACTAGGAATTTTTTATGGTACAATCGTGCAACATGAAAAATATAATATGAAATAGGTAAATAAAATGATAAAAATCTCTAAAAACACTGGGTTATAAGGCATGCCAAAAATATACTAATAAGTGTATAACTTAGGATAAAAATATGGATAAATAAAAAAAATATATATAAAAAGTATAAAAAGTAAAATGTACAAGGTAGTGCAAATAGAGCAGTGTGCAATACAGCAGTGTAAATGGCATGGGCAGGTTATGGAGTCTGACATATAGTTATGTGTTCATGAGTCTTACGGCACTAGTCTTTGCTCACTAATGCTAAAGCCTCGCCTTATTTTCTCCTATATCTAAATGAAAACTGTTAATTTTTCACTTTGAACAAATCTAATCGAGCTTCCCAGGACAAACTAAACCTTAATTACAGCAACTTATCCCATAAAATAACAAGACAGTTGGTGGTAACGAGGTCACGCTCTGCTGCTTTCTGTCCTCTTTTGTTTAAAAGCTGCACACTGCTCTCAGCTCGTCTAACTTTAGGCTACCTGACTAGTTCTTAGCAACATGATAACTGCATTTTCTTTCTCAGTCCATGGGTTCCTTCCTCTTGGACGCCAAAATGTTGAACAGTTCTTTTTTATTTTTTGAGTTTAAACGGCACTAGGGGCTCATTTTTTTTGACAGTAGGCAGACAGGAAAGGGGGTAAGAGAGAGGGGGAGAGACATCCGGGAAAGGACCACAGGCCGGATTCGAACCCGGGTCGCCGAAGACTAAGGCCACCGTAAATGGGTCGTGGGTGCCAACCACTGCTCCACCTGCACGCCCCAAAATCTCAAACATTTCTAACATGTCTGCTGTATTCACCCACCTTCACCTCCTCTGCAGGCTCCTCAGTGAGAATCTCATTGGCTTTTTGCTCATCGGCTGGTTCCTCTTTTTGCTCTGGAGTGAGTGCAGCTTTCAGTTGGTTGTCCACAAAGTCTTTAAAAGAGTCCAAGTCTCTCTTCCCTTTGTATTGTTCCGTCTTAAAAAATAAATAAAAATAATAACAGTAAGAGCATCATTACAACTCGAGTTGATCCTACACATAAAAACAAAAAAGAGGAGTCAGCTTTCACACCTTTTGTCCATTGTGAAAGAACAGTAGTGTTGGGTATCCTCTGACACCGTTCTCAGAGCACACCTCGTAGTGCTGTGTGCAGTCCACCTGGGTCACAGACAGGAACCACAGAATGAGTGAAACAGTGCATTGCTGATGAGCCTCCCATGCAAACATGTGGCAGCTCATATGATTAACAACCTGCTCCGTCACACAGATAAACTGACAGTACAAAGTACCCTGCACTAAAGAGAGCAGATAAAGCACAACTCCATCCCTGCAACAGCAGCATCTCCGATTACCAGCATGCAGTAAAACAATCCAACACAATGAAGTTTAATACTAACAGAAAGACAAGAATAACATATGGAAAAACTTGTAAAACTTTTTTGGTCTTCATTTGAGGAACTTACTTTTCCTATCTTGACGTCTTCAGTGTGCTCCAAGGTGGAAGCCAGCTGCTCCCAGGTCGGTGCAATGGCTTTACAGTGGCCGCACCAGGGTGCAAAGAACTTAATGAAATGGGAACCTGGATCGAGAACACAGAACCAGTCACATAAAATAAAAAAGATGCCATACATTTAAGGTTTTTGCTTAAAAAAAAAAAAAAAAAAAAAACATTTCTATTATAGCTCACAAAAAAAAGAGAAAAAAAAGTGTACAGGTTTTATAAGGACAGATAAAGTATTGATTTAAAGTTACCAAAATGCAATAAAAGGAGAAATGATGAGTCTTAAAAGCATACATTTTAATAAGCAACCTTTCCTCTTATTGAGACTGTTTATTTTTCCAGCTAACGGTCCAGAAACTTCAGGTGACAGGACAAGTTATTTAACAGCTAGTTTTTATTGACTGAATTATGTAAGTCGGATATTCAAATCAAAGCAACGAGCCGTTTCCTTTCTCTAATGAGGGTAACAGAAACGTACCAGTGGGGATGAAAACTGAGAAAATCATTCAAATACCAAACAAAAGTGAAACTGCTTCCTTTTACAGCCGTACAGCTGCAGCACAAAAAGAAACTGCCTTATTAACTAGTGAATGAAGCATAACATGTACCTTTGGATATGTGTTCCTTAAAGTTGGAAGCGGTGAGCTCATACATGCCCTGTTTGGGCTCGGGAGCTTTAGGAGGTTCTTGTTCGCTCGCTGGTTCCTGCACGGCAAAAGCAGGTAGAACTTGTTTGTTATTTGTATTTTATTATGAAAAATAAGTTTAAGGTGGATTGCTGAGAAAATGACACCCACTGAAGGCTCCTCTTGAAGAGTCTTCAGCATCCACGTCTCCAAAGACTGCAGATCTCTGGATCCCTGGTACTTCACTGGTTCCTGATCGGGCTTAAACAGCTTCAGTCTAAACACACAAAAACAGAAAATATTTTGTTTTTGTGCCTGCAGATGTAGAGAGACGTCAGCAGAAAGATTAGAGTTTAGCCATGAAGGAGGATGCTGGCACAATATTTAACTAACCACGGGTCAATGTATCGCCTCTTAATGGTTAATTAAAAAAAAGGCTATTCAAAGCTGTGAGAGGTTTGCTAACTTAGCTTGTGGAGTAAATTTTAAACCAAAAGTTGGATCCAGTTTGTTTCAGGTTTCACCCCTAAAAAAAAAATGTTACAAGTATCACTAATGAAAGGAATGAAGGTTGGAAGTCAGCTAGACAGATAACTAAGGGTTCTGATCCCTAAAAACAGAGCAAAACTGTGGATATAATGATTTAAAGTATAGATTACCTTATACAATATTTAGACATTGTGGTCTTAACCACTGCTGATCATGTTTTGCAGGTCATTATTTCAGGATTGAGCTTTCTCTCCCCCATTAAAATGTAAACCTAACTAGCCCTGTCTATGTGTGCCTGTGTGTTATTCAGAACTTACGTGGGATATCCCCTAACGCCGTGCTCGCTGGAACAGAACTTGGTGTTCTGGACGCAGTCTACTTTCACCACGTATACAGGTGGATCATCCATGCCGTTGTATTTGTCGGCCAGTTCGTTCCACGCAGGCTGCAGTCTCTGGCAGTGGCCACACCTGGACGGAGAGTAATAAACTGGGTTAATGCAGAAAATGTTAATCTCCAAAACATTTGAGATTTCCCGTTGCCGACATGTTTGCAGCTCATCTTAATGTGCAGTGAGAACGGATTAGAGGACGAACTCGCAGGCTGCAGGAGGCAGTCAGTAAAAGCTCAGAGCAGCGGGGAACCGTGCTTTCTAGATTTGAAAGAGATATGGAAATTTGACAAAAATGATCACTGTTTAACATCGTTTGTTTAACCCAATAGGTCCAGCCTGTAGGAGCACCTGAGGCTATTTGTGTTTTGAGTATTAAACTTTATAAGATTCCATTGAATAACATGAAAATAGAAACTGGATATTAGGGCTGGATAATTCAATAACGATATATATCAATCAATAGACGTGTGGCGCAATAGAAATAAGAGAGTCGATAAAAGTTCGATAAAAAAAAAACGCAGTTTTCCTTCCTTCTCATTGTAGCCTATCATGTAGGTTTATGCTAGTCACTACTTCCTCCCAACCAATCACAATCGCGGACCCAGGCACGCCGTCACCAAGCGCCGCCCTCTCAAACCACAACACAGAGCACATGAAGATGTCGCAGCAAGGAGAGGCGGAGGAAATTGTTCCAAAGAAGGGTTTTTGTAGTTCGCCAGATTGGCAGTATTTCAGTCATGGCAAGTCGGACAAAAACAAACCACAGTCATCTGTAAAATGTGTCAGGAACCAGTGAAAACGAAGTCTGATAACCCAACCAACTTTTTTTTTTTTTTATCATCTCAGCCGCTCATGATGAATGAGCGGCTGAATGATTCCTGGTTGATGGGACAGGTGTTGTGAATGAAACGGTGCCCAGCTGGAAAGAGCTCCTGTGCGTCGCTGAATGTGTGCATTGATGACTGAAAGACATCTTCTGCCTCAATTTATCTGTTTACTAGAGTGTGTTGAATTCATGTTAATGTGAATTTAAAGACATTTCAATCAGTGGAAAAAAATAGCAGGGGGAATATAAAAAAAAAGTTTAATCAACCAAACTTGTCACGGACCCCCTGTTAAAGACCTCCGATCTATGGCATCTGTACCTGGTGTACAAACTGGTGAGAAAGCCTGTTTCTGTCTTAGGCTGCGCTCTGGCTGACCAAGCTTACATCCATTGGGACAACACCTTCCACCCTCTGCACCAGACTGTAGAGGAGCTGAGCACCTCGTTAATTGAAAAACTTTTTACACGCCGTTTTTAAAAAGGACCGCTACTGCATGTCATTCATACCCGCTTCCACCGGACTCTACAATGCGACACTACAACGGCAGTGACTTGTGCAATATCTAATGTGCATTTACTATTTGATACCCTGTGCAATAACTTATTTCTCTATATTTTACACTCAGTGCAATAACGATATCTACAAATATCCAGGTAAACACCCTGTGCAATAACCCTGTATAATGATCCTGCTATAAAAACAAAACAAAAAAAGCTGTCATGTGGACACACTGAATATACTGTACATATCACATGCACCTTTTTCTTCATTTAGCAACTTCTTTTCTTTTGGACTATTTGAGCTGACATATCATCAACAATAACCCAGGAAATTCCAGAAAACTCTTTTCCACAATCAGCCATATTCTCAAACCACAGGTCTCCTCCTTCTACAACCACACAGATATAAACTGCAACCGGTTTCTGGATTTCTTCATATCAAAAATAGATAGCATCCGCTCTTCACTTTCACCTTCAAATAGCACCACTATTGATACCCCTCAGACATCTCCCACACAACTCCTATCACACTTCTTTCTGCCAACGCAGCAGGAGGTCGAGAACATTATCCGCAAATCTAAACCACCTGCTCTTTAGATCCCCTCCCATCCCCTCTGCTCAAAACTCACCATCAGTCCATTAGTCATCTCATAACCAAATAATAGCCAGTTCCCTGGAAACGGGTACTGTCCCATCTACCCTTAAAACTGACCTCATTAAACCCCTCCTAAAAAAACCCACCTTGGACCCTGAACCTCTGTCAAATTACAGACCCATTTCAAACCTCCCATCCATCTCCAAACTCCTAGAAAAAGTTGTTTCCACCCAGCTCCACAACCACCTTAAATGCAATAATCTGTATGAAAAATTCCAATCTGGTTTTCGTCCCTCCCACAGCACAGAAACAGCTCTCATCAGAGTCACCAGCGATCTGCTGATGGCCTCCGATTCCGGTTTCACGTCCCTCCTCATTCTTCTCGACCTCTCTGCTGCGTTTGACACAGTAGATCACCACATCCTCCTCCACCGCCTCCAGCATTTCATTGGTCTCTCTGGCACTGCCCTCCAATGGTTTCACTCCTTCCTCACTGATAGGACCGAATACGTGGCCCTGGGGGAGGCAAAATCCAGACCTCACATTGTCACCTGTGGGGTCCCCCAGGGCTCCGTGCTCGGCCCTACCCTGTTCACCATCTACATGCTCCCCCTTAGTTGTGTCGTCAGCAGGCATGGGGTCAACTTCCATTGCTATGCTGACGACACACAACTTTACAGTAAAATGACTCCTCCCAGCTCCCCCGCCAACTCTGTCACCCGCCTCAGCTCCTGCCTGGAGGATATAAAGGTGTGGATGAGTCAAAACTTCCTGCAGCTTAATGCCTCAAAAACAGAGGCCATCCAAACTGGTACTCCTCATCAACTCCGTTCCTCTCCTCTCACCTCTGTTTCATTCTGTGGTCATACCATTCCCCTGTCTCCCTCTGTTACAAGCCTTGGGGTCAAGCTTGACCCCCACCTCTCCTTTGACAATCATGTCACCTCCATTTGCAAAACGTCCTTTTTTCACCTCCGTAATATTTCCAAACTCCGCCCCTCCCTATCCCTCCCTGCTGCAGAGAAGCTCGTCCATGCCTTTGTCTCCTCCAGGCTGGATTACTGCAACGCTCTCCTCATCGGGATCTCTGGCAGGAGCCTTCAGAAGCTCCAGTACGTACAGAATAGCGCTGCCAGGGTCCTGATGAGGGTGAGGAAACACCAGCACATCACTCCCATCCTTCACACTTTACACTGGCTCCCTATTCACGCCCGTATAGAGTACAAGATTCTTCTGCACACCCATCACTGTGTGCACGGTGCGGCCCCCACCTATCTCACTGAACTGCTCACACCACACACCTCTTCCCGGACCCGGTCAGGCCAACAGCACCGCCTGGCCCCACCCAGGACACGGCTAAAAACAATGGGCAATAGGGCCTTCGAAGCCGCAGCTCCCCGTCTGTGGAATGCCCTCCCAGACCACCTTAGGGCCCCACAGACGGTGGATTGTTTTAAGAAAGGACTGAAAACTTTCCTTTTTAGAAATGCCTACAATTGTTGATTTTAATTTTTTTTTTTTTTTTAATAGGCTACGTATGCCTTTTAATGTATTGATTTTAATGATTGTCTTTTTACTCTGTTTTTAATGTTATGGTCTTTTAAACTTGTTTTAATTTTCCCCTTTTTTAAATGTAGCACTTTGAGATTTGATGTCAAATGTAAAGTGCGTTATAAATAAAATTCATTATTATTATTATTATTATTATATGGAGTAAATTTCTTCCCACTGGGAGATCAATAAAGTCAATCAATCAATCCCTGGACTTAAAGTACTGAATACATTCTAACACCTGCAGGATTTTCTAAAGTTGATAGAGCTAGTGCCCCCCTTTTCTCCAAATTACAGCTGTGGATTATTTATGAATTTAATATTTATCAGACATGTACAGTTGTTTTTATCATAAAACAAGGTCAGTCTCCTGATAGTTTTAACTGCCAAGTCCATTCTTATAATACTAGGCAAGCTTTGTCTTTTCATTTACCATTAAGTATTAAAAATCAAGTGCAATTTTCTTTTCGGCATCGCAGTGCAAAACTATGGAATGAATATGGAAAATATTTGGAATCTTCAGAGATTAATGGTAGAAAGTCTTTGAAAAAATATACTGTTTTCCAAAAATGTGGATGTATGATTTTACAAATATTGACTCCCTGAAATCTGAAAGCTAAAATGTTACTGTACATGTCTTTTCTGTTTTCTCTCTCTCGAGGGAAATGTTTTTCATAATTTGAGCTGCCTGATATCTCGTGGGGGTTTCTGTCACACTCCATCACATTGCTTACTTTATTGATGTATTCTGAGTTTCTATTTTGATTGGATTGGAGGGAAGATATAAAATGGTCTACATACTTTGAAAGTTATCTGCTGCGTTATATGGAACAGAAAATACCAATATTATATGCAGTAATCTCCATAATCTTGCTTAGTTATGTGAAATGAAGCCATTAGCAATGACAAATTCAGTGGTCAAAAAATTGTCTCCTTTTAAATTCAAAGTATTCCCTCATGTTTTAAATGTTTTTAAAATGTTCTTCATATTGTGAAGGTTTTTAGACCTTGCATCAAATTGAGAGATCATAAAGAGAAACCCACAGTCAGTTGTGCTAATGCAGATCAGTGACCCAGCATTGGATAACATCACAAAACAAAATGAAAACACAACACTTTGTCTTCAGGACAAATGACACCATAGCACCGCAGAATTCCGCCTGAGACAAGAAATTAAACTTTACTATGAAGCATAGAAAAATGTAGCTCCACATGTTTAATTTCACTGCCTGACAAAGTGCCTCAGAGGGACCCCGGACCACAGTTTTGAACCCAATGACATAACAGTGAATCAGTGCATGCCACGTAAGCATAGCTATTCCCATGCAACTTAAAAAAAAACTTCACCAATGTGGTGCAAAAACAGTGACAACAACTGTGAATTAGTCACTGCTACTCGAAAATGTTTCAAAAGCATCTCAACAACCAGAAATCTATGTAATCTTATGTTATAAGGCCTAAAAACAAATGTTTAAATCCGATAAGCTGCTACTTGTCTACATGTATGCTATGCTAACCTAGCATCTAAGCTAAACCAGTCTATAGTTAGCGAACGGGGCTATGTAGCCTAATAGCTAACTAACCAACAAGCTAGGTAGCCGGTTTACCGGTAAACTCTTACCACGGTAATAAGATAGACCCGTTGGGCTTTAAATGGTTGCTAAAGACAAACTGGCGGTATAACAGTTAATCTGCCCAACATAGACCGAAAAGCACTAATTAATCAACTTACCATGGTGCGTAAAACATGACAAAGTGGGGTGCAGTGGGGACCGCCTCGTTGAACATTTCTACAGTATATGTGTGCCTGGCATGTTCATCATCTTCTGCATCGGCATCGCAAAAAACAGCAGAAAATAGTAATGATAAAAACAGTAAACAATAAATGAAAGGCGTGCCAGTCAGTGCGGAGGCCATGGTGAATCTCTGTTAGAGATCGGTGTCCCTGCTGATAGGAGAGAACCGACTTTGAACAAACACGCCTCTTTACAGCCTGGATTGAAAAAGTGTCAGGAGTCTGGATGGGAAGGGTTCTGAATCCAGGTTATCATGTGGGTCTCAGCACCGAAAGTGCTTTGCATCTCTTTACGTCGCGAGATCAGAGGAGAACATGAATAACAGTAAATGCTGGAAAAAAAAAAAAAAAAAACTTGGTCAGAATTTGATTAGACTGGTTGTAAATTTGAATACATAACAAAATTATAGTTTAAACTGCAGCAGACAGCTACGGAAGAGGACCACTGGAAAAAAAAAATGTTCACTGATTATTTCAGTTTAATGTGTGTGTGTGGGGGGGGAGGTCTGACTTTTTTTCTCAGAATTCTGACTTTAATCTCAGAATTCTGACTTTTTCCCCTCAGAATTCTGACTTTTTTCTCAGAATTGAGACTTTTTTTCTCAGAATTTTGACTTCAATCTCAGTATTCTGTTTTTTTTTTCTTAAAATGCTGACTTTTTTCCAGAAGTTTATCTTTTCTCAGAACTCTGACTAAGAATTCAGTTTTTTATCTCAGAATTCAGACTTTTTTTTCTAAGAATTCTGAATTTTTTCTCAGAATTCTGACTTTAATCTCAGAAATCAGACTTCAATCTCAGATTTCTGACTTTTTTCTCAGAAGTCTTACTTTAATCTCAGAATTCATGCTTTTTTCTCCGAATTCTTTTTTTCCTCAGAATTCTGACTTTAATCTCAGAATTCTGACTTTTTCCTTAGAATTCTGACCTTAATCTCAGAATTCTGTTTTTTTTTCTTCTCAGAATTCTGACTTTAATCTCAGAATTCTGACTTTTTTCTCGGAATTCTGACCTTAATTTCAGAATTCTGTTTTTTTCTTAGAATTCTGAATTTTTTTCTCAGAATTCTGACTTTTTTCAAAGAATTCTGACTTTAATCTTAGAATTCAGTTTTGTTTTGTTTTTTGCAGAATTCTGACTTTTTTAGTCTCTAAAACAGACATGGCTATGGCTTAATGCTAACATGTTTTGTTAGCTGTCAGAATTCTGTCAGAATTCTGAGAAAAAAAGGGGGGGGAGCTTAAAACAGTGAAATGCACATACCTTGAGCAAAAGGCATTGCTATGGAAAGGTTCAGTGCAGTGCAAATAAATAAATATGGATAAATTATGTAGTATATTGAGCTGTGTTCTATTTAAAAGGATTTAAAGAGAAAGCAGAAGTGGAGGCCAATATTTTGGTTGTCAGGCTCCTCTTCTGTACTACTCTTAAGTCTGTGAGGCAGACACCCTGTCTACTTCTAGACTTTAAACTGTGCTTTTCAATAAAACACATAGATGGAGCAGCTCAGGTTATCCTGATCTATCTCTATAGCTATACTGCTATAGTGGTAGGCAACTGGTGTATATAATTCTATGACATTCTTTACCATTAAATTCTCTTTTTCCTAGTTCTGTCTCATTTTAGCAACATTATCATGGAGGGATACTGGCTGAGCTTTTACTGTGATTAACTGTATAGGCCCTTTTTATCTAATCTGGCATAAACCAGATTGATAGGCGTAGCTCAATCTGAATTCTACACAGTATCCACCTGGAAAGCCTCATGTTTGCAAAAAGGAGGCGTTCAGTAGAATTCTTCAAGTTGATTAGGTAAACCACCAAGTGGCTCCTTCCTCCCATGTCAAGGTTTTAGCCATTCACAGCAGCAGTAGCAGCTGTGCCTAATCACTTTCTTAATTTGTTTCACAACTAGTGGAGTTAAATGATAAGTCAAACTCTTACCAAATCCTGTCGGCATGAATGCAGAAACAAATTTGTGGATTTTACATCTACAAAGGAAAAAAAATGGCTTCTTTTGCTTTTAAAAAGAAAAAAAGGGGAAGAGAGGGTATTCCAGATAAACCAGCACAGCCATTTTTGCTTTGCTTCAGCCTCCCGTCTTTGGTTGATGTCATAGACATCACTGCACTTCATTGGTCCAAAACATCTCTGTATCGGAGGTGATGCATCTGTTGGCATCTGGAAAGATGTGTTTTTGGAGTTTATAAATTAACAAATCTCGTACCAATCCACCTTGCTTGAAAGGTAACTTGTTATCCAATATTGACTTGAAAACTGGCCCAGAGCTCTGCTTGGATGTGTGTCATGGTAAAAGAGCTTCTCCTACCATTAACCTTTATTTTTTCTTAAGGAAAACTACTCTTCAATTCAGCTTGGCAAAGAACTCATGCTCTTCCTCAACACTGAAGTCCTCAGACATTTTTCTTTCGTTGTTTCTTTCTTTGCACAGGTAAACAGCACATTTCTTATTCTACGCTTGCATTATCAAGAGCAGACGCTGAATGCGCACTTTCATCTGGCTTGGTCTGCCGCAGTTTCCGTAGGCTCGTGAACTCGCAGGCGCACGCTTTTAGGAAATCCTATACACTACTGTTTATGCTCTAAAAACATTCTAAATGACTTTGTTTCGAGTAAATTATGGACGCTACCAACTCAGGACACTTGGAATACATTGGACGAGCAGTATGGAGGAATATTGACACGTTTTTTGTGGACTTTTATGGACCTTTCTGCCTCGGGCACCATAGACCTCCATTATTTGAATGTCAGCAGACAGCAAGAAGCCTCCCAGATCTCCAGATGCATTTGAGATATCAAAAAAGTACTCCAGAGTGTTGTTCAGCATGGGGGTGAGTAGAAAATGAAGGCTAATCATGTTTTGGGTGTACTATTCCTTTAAGATGACGTGTTGTGAATTGGGACTATATTAATAAACTGAGTTAAAATCAATATAATCTCAAGACAACATAGCCTGAAATATATATGTCTTCATATAGCATTTCCTTCCTTTTTGGGTTTCATATTAGCTTTGACCGAAAGAGACACTAACTCCTCCACTTCTCTGAAAGTTTGCTTTGGTGTCTGGTACCCAGATCATTTAAGTCCTGTGAGATTTTAGCTGAGACTTTCATGGTTCAGATTTCCTTCACCACATTCCACAAATGTTTAAGTTCAAACAGCATACCAGTAGTAGTGATTATGGAGGAAAGGAGAAAAACAAATGAATATAAATTTTCAGATTATATGAAATATCAGCAGGAAACAGATACTTTAAACAGGCAAGCTGAGGAAATGAACTATGTTAGTCCAGAGGGTTTTGGCAACCTCTTTAGTGGAAGAAGAAAAATCTGGAAATTTTATAGCATGCACTTAATCCTGCTAAAAGAGGTTAAATCAATCTGGGAATACTGTTTCTATGTATGGGTGTTGGTGTGCAACAATGCCTAGGTTGGTGGTGGTGATAGGTGTTAGCACCCAGATGGATGGTATGACCTAAGGTTTCCCAGCAGCTTATTTTTCGAAGGAACAAATTACTGATTAAACTATGGATCAAAGATGCTTTTGAGGTGCGTTTGATCTTAATGTTGACAAGCATTGAAAAAGGAAGCAGCAGGCACTTTTTGCTGCACTTTGCTGCTGAAATTGCATGCGGTGTGAACGTAGCATAAGGCCAACTTCTGCCCCTCAAGTGAGTCAGTTACACCTGGCCATCCAAGACTTTGACATAGGTTCCCATCCATTCAGAAAAAAAAGTGCCCAATGTACCAGGACATCAAATAGGGAGCACTTAATTGCTCAAGCAAACCAAAAATTGCACCTATATTTCGTGTGTGCATGCTCAATAATGACATAAAATAATGCAGTGTCCTATTCAGACGAGGAGCTTGGTGGCTAGTGGTTGTCACCATGGAGGGATTCAGAGAACAGAGTGGATTCATTTTGTGTTACCCAAAGGCATCCTATATTTGCAACAGCACAGATGTCGCATTTGTGCGCTGTTTGGGAACTACAGTGGGATAAATGGTCATCTTTTTTTATGTTAAACTAAGAAAACAAAAATTTAGTCATTTTGCCTATAAGGTCACTTTGAATTATAAATATCCAGGGTCATTTCTACCATCTAGATCAGGGGTAAACAATTAAAAATCAGTGGGGTCCGGATAAAGAAAATCATCAACCAGTAAAGGTCTGGAGACAATCTGTTACTTTAAACAGAATTTAACACTGAAATAAAATGAGGTGTTTATGATTCCATGTTATAAGTTGAATGAAAAAAAAAAAAAAAAAGAAAAGTTTTCCATTCGAAATAATTTTTGAAGTAGTTCAGTTTGGACAATAGACAATTTCCCAATTCACATATTTTATTAAAACACCTGAACTGACAGTTTGTTATTTATTTTTCTTTTTTTATGGCTTAATGAGAGCAGTGGGCTTTAGGCTGCCCTGCAAGTATTTTAAAACTAGGTCTAAATGGAGACAAAGCCATTCTCAAGCACATATACAGGAGCCAGGATCCATATTTATTTTTGATAATGTTCATGGTGGAGAATCCTGCTTCACAGCAGCAGGTTGAGCCAAACATACTCCAAATGTGCAGGGTCATCTTTGAGCACGCCATTTCACTTTTCTTTTACCAGTTCACCGCACTTCTTCCAGCAGTCCACAGAAATGTCCATCATATATAATTTTTTTGAATAATAATAAAAAACAGACATATGAAACAAATATTTATAAAAAAAAAAAAAAGATGTCTGTCTATATCTATTAAAGACAATTTTGCAGTTTTTATTTATGGAGAGGAAGGGGGGAAATTAAGTGGTTTAACGGTAGAAACATTTTTATCAACTGCATAATGACAGAAACAAAACACAAACTTGATTTTTTTTACATTTTCTTGCCAATGATAAACAGTCGTGTCAAAAGTACACACATTTGTTACTTAAGTAGAAGTATAGATACTGCAGTTTAAAAACACTCTGGTAAAAGTTGAAGTATCAACTTCACCCCTTTACTCAAGTAAAAGTTAAAAAGTATTTGCTCCAAAAACTACTTAAAGTATAAAAGTATAAAGTAACCTTTAAAAAAATAGCCAGATGCCACTATGTGAATTGAAAGCTCTATTTTTCGACTATATCAAAAAATTCTTAGAGATAGGGCCAAGGATGAGGAGGTCTTGTTGGTCTCCATCTCCAGATACGCTCTCGCCTGTGTCCGACCTTTCAGACATTTCAACATCTTTTTCTGAATAGCATGGCATAGATAATTCAAGTTTGCAGTTTGAAGAACTCCTGCTTGCTGCTGATGATTTCCTTTAGCTAACCAATGAGTGTCTGCGTTATATGACTCATCCAATTACACTAGTTTTCACTAGATGTGGATGGAGCCAATGATCTGCATTGGATGATGTACATGACATTAAATAAAGATTTATAAACATTAAACAGAAGCCAAGAGTAACGAGTAACATTTATTTTAAAAACGTAAGAAATAGAAAGTACAGATAATTGTGTGAAAATGTAATGAGTAGAAGTCAGAAGTAGGAAGAAAAATAAGTAATGGAGTAAAGTATAGATACCTAAAAAGTGTACTTAGGTAAAGTAACAAAGTATTTGTACTTTGTTACTTGACACCTCTTATGATAAACATTCCGACCCCATGAATAAATAATAAGAAAGACTGGTGAAAGTACCTCCTACTGTTAAAATCTTTACTCTTTCATGGAAAAAGTTAAATCCATGTTGCAGTTGGTTACATAAATTATGAGTTTCAATATTAATTGATGTGATGATTGTGATTAAAAGTACAAACATAAAAATGCAAAGTGATGGATACACCCCCATGAACCCTCTCCCAAGAAGTGAATTGCCGCTTGACATAAACATCTCTTGGAGATGCTGCTAAATTGTATTGGTGTGTTAGAACCATCCAATCAGAAACAATAATACAGTGTTTTACAGTAAGTGTTTACAGTTTACCCCCAAAATAGTCATGCTCCCTAGAAGATATGTCCCTGCTTTTTCCATTTCTGTCAAACCTGCAAAAGATCTTCTCTTGTCTGTTATGAAACCTATGTCTCCATCTCACTGCGCAGGCTTTTTTTGAGTGTGAATTTGCATCTTAATTTCAAACCTGATAAATCTAGATTGCATTGTAGGTGGTAATTAATTAAATTTTAAAATCTTCCTATATTTTGTACATTCGGATGAGCAGCATATGTTCCACATATTCATTAAGGCAAACATGATGCATTTTTTGCCTGCTGTTCTTTATTTACATTTTGCTTCTGCATACCCTGTGTTTCCTTGTAAGTAGATCAGCTTTGTACATGCTATCATAAGTGTCTGAGTTCTCACGGCCACAAAAAAACATCCTGATAGTATCATCTAGTGAGATCTTAAGAAAAAAATAATAAAATTGCCGTAATATTTTATGCAAAAAAAATGATCAAAGTACATGATGATGCATCTGAAGCATTAATGTTTGGGTTAAAATTATAGTATGGGAATGAAATCTTCCATAAAACTATATAGAGCATTGTGTAAGAACCACCTCTCCTTCAGCTTTCAGGGCCAGTCTAAGCCCTAAAAGAATGTATTCAGACTCTCTAAAGTCTTACAAAATCATCCTTTAAACTTAAGTTATTTTTTCACTTGCTTTCACCCAGAGCAAAAAATCAGAACCAATAAATTAGCTTATAATTCAAAGTGCATTTAGAACTTTTTCCCCCCGAGGCAGTGTATGGAAATGTCAAAAGTGATTACTTGCAAATAGTCCAATAAATTCTGGTTGACTGCACCACCTTGGCAGGCTTAAGAATTTTCCTTCTCACCTAATCTTTTTAAAACAAACAGTCAACACTTAGAATAAGCAATTCAACTGGTGTGAATCTATTAGGACATCATGAAACAGATGGCATATTATGAAAATAAACAATCAGTTAATAGAGTGATGTTAACTTTTTTCTTTTACCTGTGAAAATGCGGCTCCCCAGCTCAGGTGGAACATCACTGCTGGTTAGTATGACAGATGGACCGTTAGTTTTCTACAGAAGTGGTCACATATGAGTCAGAGTTGCCTCCTCATCATCGCTACAAATGATGCTTTAAAATTATGGTGCGACTCATGGCAGCTGGAGCCTGGCGGAGTGGCAACAGTGCTTATAAATCATGCACCTTTTCCCACAGGGAAGTGTGTTTGTGTGTGTCTGAGCAAAGTACCTGCTGGCTTGCTGGACTGACAGCTCCTTGGAAAGTCTACACTTCTTTTAATGCTGCCATGATTTCAGTTCGAAAGAGCTTCTCTTTTTTCTGCCATGCTGTTGTTCATTAACTTTTGGTGTCCTAAACCCACAAGAGTATTCTGGAAAGCTTCTATGTCCAGGTAAGACGTCTTAATTTGAGCTAATTTGTTGTTGGCCAATCTAAACAAAAGATCAAACTGCAAAAAACAGCTGCCTTTTTAGAGGTATTATCCCTTATAAGAAGTAAATGGCAAATACACGTGCAAAAAATCACATGCTTTCATTTATTACACGCGCAAATTCACAAGAACATGCATATTTATACTAATCAGCCTCAGAAGTGTTGATGTTGGCTTTTCCCTCCACAAAAAAATCAACTCCATATGTTCTCCGAAGCTGTTCTTTCACACATGTTGCAAAGAGTGTGTAAAATGCAGCTTTACAAGTTTGAAATACCCGAGAGGGCCACATTGCAGTAAAGCAGCAGCTAGGAAGTAATGCAAGTTAAATAGGTAATTCTAATATAATTAATCTATATGCTAATGTGTTGATAATTGCGTTATTTGTATTGTTTGCGTGCTTAAGATCAGCTTTCTGCAAAAAACACCCCAAAAAATATACAGATAAAAGCAAACGCCTTTGCAGCGACACAACTTAGTGTTTTGCAGAGTTATTGGCTTTTATGCATTGACAGGTCACACTGTTTAAATCTATGCATGGAGCTTTATATACAACAAATTGTTGTATATTTCCTTGTGACATAATAACCACAATCACTTTATTTCAGCATGGTTATTTTACATGTGCCGGGGTGCTCTAAAAGAATTATTCTGAAATAAGTTTGTCTCATTTGTCTAGGAAGAAGGAGGTCTGGGAGTCTTTTCTAAGACTGATCCCTCTGCGACCCTGTCCTGGATAAAGCGGAAGATGATGAGAACGATGGGTACATTTGTGTGACATGCTAATGTCAAAGTGTTCTCAGCAAGCTACAACCATACCCTTTTGAGGAGCTTTTTTTTGGAATCATTTTACCACCACTGCAGAGCTTGCCCAACATCCGCAGCAGTATATGTGACTACATCTGGATTTGTGACGAATTGAAGACTTTTGTATAAAAGCCTAAAAAAAAAAGGGAGAGAAGGCAACATTCTATCCAAGTTCCATATGATGAAAAAAATTAAAGCAAACATGAGTTACTAAAAATGAAAGCAAACATGTGTTACTAGGATGGATAGCACAAGGCAGTCGTTCTCAACGATCATTCTCCTTCTGAATGTTTTGGTGAACAACAAAAGCTATCTGGAAAAGAAAAATGTGTTACCATTAGTTCAATATCATGCCAACTACTCAGCTCTCTTCATTAATATTTTCCAGAGTCATGGAGCACAATTTCATAAAAGTAAAACGTGTTTTAAAACATGATTCAATATTAAACAATAGATGCCTTGCAGCAGATGTCACAGACATTTGAATGTGGTCACGGCCATATTGAGTATAAGCACTGGTCCCCTGTGTGTCAAAGATGCCCTCTGTATGGGCATCTGTGCTGTTAAAAGCTTTCAGAATTTTTTAGGTGTTTAGGATGGTTTGTGTATGAGATATATGTAACAGTCGTGAACATCTGGAAGGCTGTCAGTTAAAGAAAGGTGTTTAAAAAAGTCTGGAGGGACCTTGCATGGATCGCAACCAATAACACTGATTTTCTCCGTGTGTCATTTAAGCTAGCAGGGATTTAAATGAGAACAATCCATTCTGGTAAAGGGGTAAGCACCACATAGCTCAGCTAAGCATTCAATACTCATTATGGAGGTCGTTAGGTAGAATGTTCATGACAAAGCATTTTGGACCAGGGCATTACACCCCTTAAATATGAACCCATCTGAGAACCCATGATCAGTTTACAAAAGATAAATCTAAAGTTAGCATCGCGCCAATATCAGCTTCATAAACGTAAAATACTTGCAATAAATGACTTTGGAAGATATCAGAAAAAGGAAGAAGCAGAAAGATTGAAAATGTCGAATCACTCTATAACAAGAACTTTTTTCCAGTCAAGATCTCAACAATCTTGTTTACACTTTGCAGATGTTTTGCACAATCATCGAAGATATGGCAATGTCCTGTTTTTTTTCTGAGATGCAGAAAATGTGTAAAAAAAAAACAGAACTTCAGGGCTGCACTCTACATTAAAACTCAATGTTTGCATGACATTCTCTAAAAAAGCCCCAAAATATTCCGATATTTCATCCATGCCTAAGTGAATGCTGGCTGAAGCTTTATTTTAACAGACCAATGCTAAATGCTGACACTCAGTTTAACTTAGCTGAAAAAGCACATTGTAATTCATTACAAGTCAAACTCCTTAGAAATGTTTCAACACCTGCTTGTGTCATTAAGCTGGAATACAAACTGAAAGCTGCCTGGATTCCTTTTTCTTTCTTAGATCAAGTGTTTTTGACTAGTATGACTACATTGCTGCCCTGATTTAGTCCTCTGCACTGACACTAACGTGCCGACCCAATGGGAGTTCCCCGCCACTTAAAGTTTATTTGGGCTGTTATGTAAAAATATTGCCTTGTCCCCCATTTGTGACAGACAGTTCGTCACATTCCAGTCTGAATATGTGCAGTAAAATACAAATATTACTTTCAGAGTCAATTGCAGGATGGAAATATATGAGATTATACCCTTCAATTTTTTATATATGATAAATAACCCAAGTCAACCAAAGTGGCTCTATTGTTCCCATGGCAAACCCACATTCACACCACACTATTTAGTCTAATCATCTCTTATGGCTGTGGTAAGTATGGCCAAAGTGTCACTAACATATTTTACATTTGACCTGCTACAGAGGAGGTCACATAGTTGCGGGTGTCTACTGGTTACCCATTGTTGATAGCCAGGCACCATGCCAGGCCAACCGTAGCTTGGTGTAATGGGAAAAAGGAAAGACAAATGGACTCCAGGGAACCAAAGGCACCATGTTTGTTTTCTTCATCGCCTGGATTTCTGAGCTGACGGTGCAAGAACCTGCAGGCGGTAGATGGAGTGAAACTGAGAACTGAAAAAGAGCAACTGACAACTGAGTACCAGCATAATTTGGTTTTAAGTATCTAAGGCGATGGAGTGTTCACAATGAAAATGTCCTCGGTGATTCATAATGAAAGGTATTTTCATGTCTTTTTCAAGCTGGTTTAGTGCGGGCAAATAAAAGCCATCACATCCATTTGACATGTGGTCAATGTGCTTAGTATGAAAAGCATTTACACTTTTAAAGTATTATTCATGCAGTTTTTAAAGAGTGGAAGGGGACATAAAATGTACTTTCTCATTAATTTATAAAACGAAATTCTATGTTTCAGTCATACAAATTTAATGTGGTGTTTAAAAAGAACTCAGTTGACAGGATATGACATTTTTTTTTTTCATCCATTGTCATCGACCAACTAATTCCTGATCAGTCTGCTTTCTCCCTTCAGACCAACCAGAAAGTTCAACTGACTTACTGCAGTTTTCCAATTCCAGATTCGTATTGCTTTTGTAAATAAAACCTAAAAACTCACTGGTTCTCCATGTGTTTCTGCATGTGGGTCAAAAAAATCTACCTACCGACATCACAAACATCAATTAATTCATTAATCAATCAATCATTCAATCAATCAATCAATCAATTTCTGTTTTGTGAACTACAATTTGCATTGCAATCTAAATTTCAGTTCCAGTACATCACATATATTTGGGTGGGGGGGTGGGCGGGCGCTGGCAGAGGTAAAATTTGCGTAGTCCCACTTATTCTTATCTTTAAACTTTAGACCTTGTGCCGATACATGGCATTTACTTGAGAAATAAACAGCCTTTATTAGTTAAGAGTATAACTATATAGTTCAATTATATATAACAGTCCAAAGGTAGTTTTTCCTTTCCATTCTAGCTGCATGCATGCTCTGTGTCCGGCATTGCTAATTAAAACCACAATGCAAAAGAGGCTACGACCAAACAACAGGCATTAATGCTCAATTCCGATTTTTTTGTGTGAAATACATTTCTTTTGTTTGGTTGTTCACATATCTAAAAAATGTGACTTTTATGTGAACTCCTGTGTGAACTGCATTCATACACCTTGCAAAGTTCCTTGCATGCACAGTAGAGGACGAAATGACATCACAAGTCGCTAATGTGCTCTGTGTTTACAGAAGTAAACATGGATGGTTGTGCTGGAGCACATCTAGCAATATTGCAGCTAGTGCATTAACAAAGAAGATCAAAAATAAAGACTGCTCTCCACACGCTTTGCAAGATGCAGACTAGGGACCTTTTTTGAGTATTAATGACGTTCAGGTCGGATGAATGCAAGAGGTTTGCATTTGAAATATCTAACTTATTGGATTTAAAACCACATAGCCAAGTGGCCTAGGTCACATTGAAGAAAAATCTGATCTGTGTTGTTCAGACTGCCACGAAAAGATCAGATACAGGGCACATATGGGCAAAAAAAAAAAAAATCAGATTGAGGTCAGTTTAGGCTGCTGTTTGAATGTAGACAGAATATCTTATCAAATCCTGTAATTCAATTACTGAATGTAAGTTTTCCTTTACGTTTGACCAATCTGAATATATGAAGTGTTTCAGTTGTCTCTATCAAATGCTTTCAGATATCATGTTGTGAATTAGTGCTATTTAAATGAACTAAATTTAATTAATATCTATTTGTTGTACTTTCCTCATCACCGAATGATTCCATATTGGTTTATACAATATTAGTCTCATCTGCAGTCTATGGACTTTTTAACAAGATGGTCTTCCAGGAATGGCCTTTATTTAGCTAAATAAATGTTTCAGCCAGCTTTAACCAGCTCCACTTTTCCTGAAGAAAGAGCAGCTCCAAATCATGATACTGCCACCACCATGGGGAGCAATAGCATATTTAAAGTCATCTGCACTGTTATTTTAGCATATTAGGTGTAGACTAAAAAGGTAACATTGAGCTTGCTTGTGTTGCAAGTTACCTTGCAATGGGCATTCTTATGACTTTCTTTTTTTGTCTTATGGTTTTAAAGTGTTTTACTGTTTCTTAAAGGCCAGATGTCTTGCAGTAACATGACATGCCCAGATTGCCTTCAACATGTGTTCTAGTATTACTGTCGGCTTTGTTTTGCCCCCTTTTGAGCATTACAAAATCCACAGCCGGCAATGTTTCCAGTAGCAACACAGTAATCATAGTCCTATCATAACCACAACTCAGGATGTGACCAACAGAAGTGAACTAATCTCTTTTCCAGACAGCTGAAACTACTGCAACAAGCACCTGCACTACACCAAGAAACGGGAAAGGGCTTTTCCACAAGACTGAATCACTCCCATAAAATAATCCAACATAAAAGCATGGAAAACCGAATCATTTGGGTGGCTACAAAGCGGATGGTGGGTGTAGGAAAGTGACAAGTGAAGAAAGTAGAGGAGAGAAAATGTAAAATAACAGAACTTTGTATTTAATCAAAAATTAGGTTGGAGAGCAGCTAACCCAGAAAAGTGACTACAGGAAAGAACTTGAGATCCTCAAGAGACTGTTTGCAATTCCCAAAAGAAGCGTTCTCTTTTCCCCAGGAGATTTCAGGCTCTTCCACTCTTTTACTTTTACAAAGGTTGCCATTCTTTGATAGTCAGTTGCTTTTTAGTCATCGAAAAAAAAAATATTGATGGCAATCCTGTTTTCATCCTGTTTGTTGCAATGCTGCAAATTGTGATTTTTTTTTTTTTTTTTTTTTGATGCAACCACTTGAAGCGAGACACTGTAGGTGGTGACAGAACCAGACCCTGGCTAGAGAATGCAGCTCACAGACATTTCTGGACTCAGAGCTTTCTTTGTCAGAGACCCACTTCCTGCTGGGAAAACCATCAGGGTGAATTCACCAGAATGTAAGGAGTTTTGATGAGACACAAAAACAGAAGGAAAAGGGTGGAGAGGTGAAAATGAGGAAAAAGAAAATTAGATTTAGTTTTATGGTGCATTGCATTCAGAAAATCAAATGTTCCTACTCATGTATTCAAAGTTATCTACTTTATCCTGTAAATTAATCAGTTAGTTTAGCAGCACATTCAAACTCTGAAAATATTTTCTAAATATCCAACCTTTAATCTAAGCCTGTATTTTGGTGGGAGAATTCAACCCATCCTTGTTAACAGCTAACTGATATTTCTGGCACTGCCAGGACTACATCAGTTGCTAATTGTTATACTTTTTGATTTTTACCAAGAGCAGAGTACTGCTGCATGCTTCAGGATGGATTTTTATATTGTTCTTTTGGCAACAGACCAACTGATAACTCATAATTTGTCAGTTTCTTGTGAAAGGACAGGAGATTAAATTCTTAAAGATGTATAAGCCAGGATCCAGGAGCTTTTTAATCTGATGAAAGCTCAGAGCATTGCAGATTCTCCATCGATCTTACCAGTCTGGTTTCAGTACCTTTTGAAAAAATGTCAAGTGTTTAATAACAGAACTACCTGGATTCTTTGGTTGCTGAGAAGGTCAATCATAGCTGAATATTTTTAAAAAATCCTAGCCTATGGTACCTATACATGTGGTCAACCAGTCGTCTATCAGATCCTTATGCTGTGAGACAGTTTCTGAAGCAGACAACTAGTCTTCCTTTTGGGGATAAATGGGAAATGTACTATTTTCTTCCAGGAAAAGAAAATACTAGGACTTCTCTTACAACTAGGATGCATCCAAATATCACTGACAGCCCACAAATCAAGTGGCTGCCATGTAGGCCTGAAGTTACAGCACTCTGAAGTGAAATTTAAGCAGACAGTATTTCACATGGGGCAAGCCATAAATGTCATCAATAACCAACAAGGCTACATTTTTCTAGAGTAAAAGTCATACATAAAAACTGCCCTTTTATTCATTTTGGATTTGGAGCAAAACCCTTTAAGGCTAACTACCTTCACAGCATGAAGGGTTGTTTTTATTTTGCCCTCTTTTTCTTATAGAAAAAAGAAAGTAATTACAGATGCTGTCACCCACTCACTGTGCTCTTGCCGACTCTCATGGAAAATGTAAAAGGGGCCCAGCCTTGTTGAGCTCAGGCTGACATTACCAGTGTGTTGTGGCCAAGTCACAAAACAGATGTTTACTGTTTTTGTGAGGAGGACTTTCTCTCTCCTCGCTCGCCTCTGACTCGGGCCCAAGCGATCCCTTTAAGAGAGCGCTGTGTTTTGAAGGGACAGACGGGGTCGCAATGCCGAAACCAGGTGATAATGTTTAACTGTAAACGTGGGACTGACTGTATGCTTGTTTCTGACGTGGGAGAGTTTATGATTCTGACAGGTTCTTGGGTTCATCCATAATTCAGGCGGCTGGTGTGATAAAGTGATCAGATGGATCACAGGTTGGAAAATTGTGGCTGTGTGCGATCTGCCCTGAAGGTGTCACCCTGCGGGAGCTGTGAACGGGTTGTGAGAGATTTTTGTGTGTAGGCAGCAGCTTAGAGAGTCAGGAGAGACAGTCACAGAGCCGGTAAAGGTCTCTCCACAGAAGCCATTAAGCCATGCGTCTGTTAGAATGATGTGTTTTCCTTGGCTGTGGGGTAGCAGCAGGTGCTGGGAGGACCAGCTTTGAGCCTCTGGTCCTAACCTGCTTTGATGTGCTGCCCAGGAACCAGTCTTTCTCTTCCATCTCTTCTTTGTCATTGTTTTTACAACTTTGTTCTTCCCTCTTACCTCCTCCATTGGCTGTATTTTATATGCTCCTTTAAGCCTTACTTTTTTTTAACCTTTTTTTTTTGGTTTTATGCTTTGAACGATTTTTTTTCCCCATTTTATCGTTCTGCTCCCTTTCTATGTCTCTTCAAGAAAAAACAACAACATGCTAGTACCACAGCAACACAGCTGCTAGACATCCAGGGCCCTTCAGGGAGCAGAGCAGCCTTTGAATTATTGCATCAAAATGAGCTCTGAAAGAGAAGTAGCTAAATGATTCCAACAGAGACATGTTTTTATTCGTTTTAATTCATTTTGCAGAATAAATAAGTTGCCTCTGAAAGGAAACTACTGCTGGGCTCAGCATGAACTGATATGACAGGATTTGACCTTTGTTGATCTGCTAGTCCTACGTTAGGACCAACTGCTTCTTAAATAAAAACAATACTGCATATATGAATTAGCTAGTCACCAGTGATGGGACTAACGGCGTTGAAAGTAACGGCGTTACTAACGCCGTTACCTTGTTTTAGTAACGAGTAATCTAACTAATTACTTTGACTGTAACTATAACGCAGTTACCATTGCAGACACCCCGTTACTGCGCGTTACTCAGGTCGCACAATGAACCTTTTTTCATGATAGGACTCGTGCACAGCTGCGTGAAGCTGACACCCCACCCACGTCAAAAAACTCTGCAAATAGACTGAATGGTTAGTGCAACGTTAGTTCAGATTTGTGCAGAAAAAAAAAAAATTGTGCTACTTTTGTTTAAGAGATATTAAAGATTATTTTTTAGGTCATCCAGAGGTGCGCGCCTTGTCATGAGAGAGGGGAGGATGAGAATGGCTGATGTATAGTGAGATTCCGTATGTCAGTTGGGTAGGTGGGTGTTTCTGCTGGTGGGTGTTAACGTACAGCACACACAGAGAGATGGAGAGTGAGGATGACTCCAGCAGCAAAACAGCGTTTTCCTGATGGAAATACCGGTGTTACGTCGAGCTGCGTTTCCCCATCACATACGGTTTCCTCTGCATCTCCGCACAGCGCAGGCGGCACGAGTCACCGCGCAAGCGACAGGAAACGCGCATGCTCGCTAAATGCGCGCAACAGTCGCCCTGTGATCGCGCCACAGGAGAACTATGGAGAGCGTGAACGATCAAATGATAGGGAGAAATCTGGATGGATGGATGGATGGATGGATACTCTGCCTTTCAAGCTACTGTATTTTTTATTTTAAACATTATTTGATGGCCTTTGTGTCAGGGATGGAGATCCATATTTTATGTCACACGCAGAGTATACATCTAGATAGATAGATGATAGATAGATAGATGTTGCAGTATCTATAACAACCCAAACACACAGGATTTCAGAATTAGACATCCCCAGTTATTAATTTCACCAGATCTGAATGCCCTGTTAAAAAACTTCACATGGCGTTCCCCCCTGATGTCATTTACGTTGAGTTGCAATAAATGCTAAACTCTCTGCAGGTTCTTGTCTTTGTCATCCACTCTATTCAGCTGGCTTTGGAAACACACAGCGAGAAGGTGGGGGCCGGGTGATGAGGGTTACGGGGGCGAGAAACACAAAAGTAACGCAATAGTTACTTTTACTAGTAACTAGTTACTTTTATTGTGGAGTAACTCAGTTAGTAACTCAGTTACTTTTTGGGAGAAGTAACTAGTAACTATAACTAATAACTTTTTCAAAGTAACGTGCCCAACACTGCTAGTCACAGATATCTGCCCAAATTACGACATTATACGAGATTGTGAGACTGATCCGTGACATTTCACTCCTTTCTTATGTTTTATAACCTTGGCTTAGACGTTTTAAAACCCTTTTAGCTTTAATTGAAGCTGAATAATCTCACACTAAAAAGTTTTGTTACTTCAAACTTGAGCGCATTAATTCAGCGGTAAAAAATACGTTAAAAATACATTACTGGGCAAAGTTATACTCCGGCTCACAGATTACTTTAAGCTTTTATCATTATTTTATTACAAACATAGAAGATCGACTAGAACATATAACTATGGTAAGCAGAAAATGTATAATTCTAATGTTTTAAGTTGAGAGTTAAAAAGCTTTCTAATAAACATGAAAAGAGTAATCCCTCATAAACCTAATTATCTCACATTTGCTGAAACAACTGCCATCAAGTGTTTGAGAAACTGGGTATGTGTCATCATGTAATTTGAAAAACTTTGTAGACAAAAGTCTTTTCTCTAAGACTTTTCACTTTTCACTGTCTCACAATCAAAGATAATCTGTGATTAATATCTGGCAGAGGCAGATATTTAGAATGATTAGATCACAGTGTGAACCTGCTACACCCTACATTACTAATCAGTGAAAAGAAAAGCACTTGTCATTTGAAGTATTTATTTTGTTTAGTGTGTAAATAATTTGTTCTGTATTTATTAATATAAACTTGTGATATGCTAACTGCAAATAGATGAGTGATAAATACATAAATCCAATTCTCTCATCAAAACTAGCATCCTAAATTAGCCTCTTTCCCTCTGCCTCGACAGTAATGGTGGACAGTGTACCCAAAAATTATACTCAGAAAGAACACTACTTCATATTGTTATGCCAACAAGAATAATAAAGATGGACAACCAAAAAATTACTCAAGTAAGAGTAAATAATATCTACTAAGAATGCTTGAGTACAGACTTATTGCAACATCTCAATGAGATGAAATGTAAAGCTAAGTGAAAATCATGGTATTTTATGGACTACAATTAAATGATTAAACCATTTAATAACTGTATTGATAACACTCTGGATCTCAGTTTGTGGTGTGGGTCTGCCTTGCTGCCTGCCCTGACCCAGGATGCAGCCTATGCCTATGGGGTACTCTGTTGGATGCCTAAGACCTGGGTTCTGGTGGCTGGTGTGCCATACTTGGCGTGGACTACCTGGGTTGTGATTGCCTGGCAGCTGGGTGTGATAGGAGCACATGGATTACTTTAGGGGATTAACGACCTGGTCTGGCATCTGTGGGGACAGGTATGCAGTTTATGGGGAGATGCAAGTGGGGGCTGTGGTCAACACCGTTGGGGGAAGTTGGCCCTCAGGGGTTGGCCTGGGGTAGTGTTTGGGACTAGTCCTGGGCTACACTGTTGCTCCCCCCCCATGATGGCACCTGGTCCTGGCCCCTCTTTCTTTGCCTGGCCCCTTCCCACACTGGGGGTCTGGGGATCTCCTCCCGGGTCTGTGGGCCTCTTCCCACTAGGGGGATTGCCTCCCACACCTGGGAGGATAGTGTATGTATGAGGAGTGTAAGAATATGTTTGTTTGCCTCTGTATGTGTCTCCATTGAGCTCCGGATGTTCTCGTCTGCCCATCTCTGGTGGTGGCGGCAATCCATATGTCTCCCCTCCTTGTGTCGCAGTGATCTAGGGTGCCTCTGGACACATGGGGCTCACAGAAGTCGAACATTTTAATCCAGTAAGATTTGTGATATTTCATAAAGATATTACTGAAGGAAAAGTAAAACGTATGGTGCAAAGTAACAACTAAAAGTATAATTCACTCAAAAATATAATCAAGTATATGTAACTAGTTACTGCCCACCTCCAGATTCTTCTACTCATCCAGATTTTTTCAATGCACCTAAATTGCACAATCACGGGCTACGTTGTCTGTATTGTTTTGTGTTTCTCTCTGGCAGCAAAGATGGCCAGACACCATTAATGAAGTTGCTCATTGCTGTACCATTTTACTGGTAAACAATTGTACAATGTCTGTACATATAACTTGGCCATGTAAATCTTTTTTCAAATTTATGACAGCCTGATAAGATTATTTATTTTGTATTCTAAAACTATGACAAATACAGACATTTTTGATATTGAAAATGTAAAGGAGAAGTTAGAAGGGACTACATGAGAAACAGTTCATGGGGCCTAAGAAGAGAAGAGTGCCTTAATTCTGTTCAACGAGGTAAGTCAGAAGAACATAAGAATCCAATGGTTAATAATGAGAACCAGTAATCTTATATATTTGGGATTAAATATTTCTATGCATTATAATCTGCTGAATGAACTCCAAACAAGGAACAGTAATAATTTTAATTAAAAAAACTTTCACTTCCCAACATGGGCATTTTAATAAGTGATAATTGTAGCTGTGGTGCCCTCCCTTCCTCTGCATCCTTCCTCCTTAGCCCAAGGTAAAGCCATTATATCTGAAATGATGGAGCAGCAAAAGCAGAAGCACACTTAGGTTCAGAGTCACAGGGGAGGTAAACCATGAAAAGAAAAGCCAAGCGTTGTCCACAGCCCGCAAGGAGAGTTGCCTTTTATTTAAGGAGCCCACTCCCATGCATTCTTTTGCCAAGAAGCAGGGCCTCCCTGGAGAAAGCCAGGTTGAGAGGCCGAACTCACATTCAGGCGGGGGTTCATGGACTGGAGCTGCTCCAAAGATCCACAGAGACACAAAGTCTGTGCAGAGGCAAGGAAAAAAGTATGCAGTCACATACACACTGATGCCCATACCTTGTTCATCCACCTCCTTCCTCTCTCTTTGTTCTGTCAGTCAGGATGGTTTTCTCAGCTGCATTTCACAGCAGGGAATTTCTGTTTCAAGAATGGTCACAGACTTATAAAAGAATAAATGATTGATTTATTGGGTTTAAGGGGCAGATGTAGGTGGGATATTAGGTGCTCATTGGAGATCTCATTGTGAAATGTAAGTTCATGGCTCTTTAATATGGCACAAAAAGGCATTAATGCTTAAATTTGTAAAATGTTTTCAATATCTTCTTCCCATTTCAGTTGAGTATCTGTGTGCAATCAAACAAATAGACTCTTATTCTGTAATCTATAACCCTTCATGATGTTTATAGCATTTTTTTAGTTTGTTGTATTTTACTTAGATATTACCTATGGATTGTTGTAAAAATTTCCTTCTGCAAACCCAGGGTTGTTGTGAAGATGTTTGCGTTGGAACGATATACATGAGCACATGTCAGCAGATGGATTTTCTCGTCACCCCAATGGATATAAGGTGACAGCACTGTGGGGCTAATTTGTAAAGAATTTTGGCTGTGAACATCACATCCAAATCTGGAGACCACGTGTTGTGCCATTGCACATAGAACTGTAGCGGAAGTTATAGACTACCCAAACTTTTACAGCTTTATTTTATAGAACTTTTACTGTACTGAAACTAAAACTATGCATCTGCAACCAGCTGTGTGTCCAGCTAAACTTTAATGTATTTCTCACTGTCCAACAGTCAAAAATCATGCTTAGGAAGGTTTCAGTGGTTTTTCTTTGGGGAATCTGTACTGTAAAATATCTGTTGGTTCAATCAGCGAACAGGTCAACGCCACTGCATTAGGGCTTTGAATCATCCTTTATACTGTAACCTTCTCTTTTCTGTTGCATGACTTCTTTCCTTAAAACGATTCTCAAGCAATGAGTTATAAATATCTAATCTAAAAAAACTCAGACAAAATGGTTTTCACAAAGACAGTGAATTGGATCAAAGTTGCTTCAGACTTTAAAGGAATTTAAAGGACAAGAAGACGTATATCAGGACTTGGAAAGGTAAGTTTTTTTTTTAAAGCTTTTTATGTAAAAATAACCCTGATTAGCTTCTCCTCAGATTGTTCAATCATTAACCGTTCAAATCTTTATTTTAAAACATGTTTGGTTACTTTTGCAATATTCGTGTCTTTCATAAAGTAGAGTCAAATTGCAAATTGTCATGATGCTCAAAACACTAAATCATACTGATGAAACGGAGAACACCTGTAAAGTTAGATTGCGTTGCTTACGTTGATAAGAAATAACATCAAATAAAGATTTTTAAGAATTTATTTCATTAATAATTAATTTATTTAAGAGTTTAGGTTAGCTTTCAGTCAGAAAAAACAAAGCAGATTGTCAAAAAAAAAAAATCTGCTTATATGGATCTCAAAGTAGCAGGAAACAAAGTCAAATCCTGGCTGTCATTAATCCAACCTGTAATTTCTGAATAAATTTAAATTTATTACAAGAATAAATTTCTACTTCAAACTGTTTGCAGCTAAAAAAGACCTAGTGTTATCAAACTATTATACTTTTGAAAAAATGTGATCTACCTGAAGCCATTGTCACTGAGACAGAGGCGTAGTACACTTCAGATAAAAAAAACTGTACAAAACAAAGCAAAAAGAAAACAGAAATTATATAATGCTTGGAAAGTCAGAGAAACAGTCAAAAACCTTTGTGTAAGCTGATTTTCCTCTTGGCTCTTTTTTTCCCTAGTTAAATAAAATGTTAAATGAAAGATATATATAAATCCCAAATCTAGCTATTCAGCAAATATAAACAGAAAAGAGGAGGTCAGAATCAACTAGAAGCAAAATTGAAACATTATATCTCACTATACTTTTCCCATCCACCTTGTTTTGCTTTCAAATTTGGTTGGTGTGTAATATACAGACAAAGCAAAGTAAGGCTGATTGGATACCACAAACCTCATTGACCCCTGTAAAGAAGTGGATGTTGATCAAGCTTTTTCTGGAGGATTGTTTTACTAATCAAAACTGCTTGTTACAACATAACACATCTGTGTGACATTTTGAATCTAATCTCTTGTGATAACAGTTACCCTATGTGCTCCTTTTTTTTTAGGTCAAGAGGAGATACAATCAGAAAAAAATACCTGCCTAATAACAAAAACAAGGAAAAATCAGCGGCACGGAGTAGGTATGCGGCTGGCATGAAAGCCAGACATTCCTCAGAGCTTCAGGAATCTAGACGACAAGTTCGGCTGCTGCTGGTAGCCACCAGCCGATGACAACCTGCCTCGTCTCTGGCCATTGTTTAGTCTGTGATTGACTGAGGAAGGTGTTTGTTGTTGCTGGACTCTTATCTGTGTTTCTTGGATAGAGCCGGGACATGGAGCTGATGTATTATATTAGCAAAGCTGCATGTGAAAACACAAAAGGCGCAAAACATCAAGCTACTCAACTATTCCAACCTTTTAGGCTCAGATGGCAATAAAACAGGCGGTATTCAAAGTGGACAAATTCTAGATTGCCTCAACAATGAGATGAGAAACTCTGTGTTATGGTTCTCTCCAAAACTCTGAGTTTTTAGTTCTTTGTTATCAGTTGTTCTGTTTTGTTCTTTGGTTTTCCATTATATTCAAGCAGTCTTTAGTTACTCTCCGTTTCCCCCTTGTGCTTGTTTTCTTTCCCCTTGGCTTCCTTCTAGTTAGTTCCACTCATACCTGCTCCTTAAGCCGGGCGTACATTGTGCGATTTTCGGGGCGATTTTCCAGTTCCGCAACAATTTTTCTATCGGGCCAACTTTCAGCCTGATCATGCATCGTGTAGTGAACAGGGGATTATGAGGGGCGATCAGGATCTCACAACCACCTCCAGATAAGGAATCGTGAGGTCGGGAAAAAATCAAACATGTTTGATTTTCTCCCGACCGCCATGGGCAAATCGGTCAGTGCGCATGCGCAAAGAAGGATTCTTCTTTTTCTTCTTCCTCTCAGATGTAAGTGCAGAAGCATGACGGGGGTGTATTGAGTGGAATGGAGTTCTGTCTGTAAAATTGACAGACCATAGTAGCCATGTTTGCTCAGCCATGTCTTTTTTACTTTGCCGTCGCCTTTTCTTTTTAGGGCTTTCAGCACAAAATTGTACAAATTGCCAAGACAACGCGTTTCACTCTAGTGAGCTTCATATTCCTCTTCTATTTGTTTGGCTTCGAGTCATAGCCGCTCCATCTCACTGCGGAGCAGCGTCCGATGTGGTTTTCAGTCGTACAGTGTGAGCAGGTAGTTTGCATCAGAGCGTCTGGCCGAACATAAATCGTGAGCTGTGAGCTCACACTGTATGACTAAGCCCTTCAGTTTAGTCGTATAGTGTGAGCAGTAGCTGCGTGCAGCGATTGAAAGAATCTTTATTCATATCATTAGCCCATCCTTTGTTCTGTTCCCCTTAAATACTCCACCTCTGCAGTCACTCAGTGCTGGTCCCTTGTTGTTTTTAATTGTTATTTCCTCTACTCTGGCTCCCCACATTTTCCCCTGAAGCTTTTTGCTTCCTTATATTTTGTATTTTTTCTTTTTGGATGTCTGCCTCATGTACTCATCTCTGCTTCACTCTTCTCTGCATTTGGGTCCTCAAGCAACCTCACCACCCATTGTTGACACTCAGACTTTTTGCTGTAGAAAATGAAAGCTGGCAGAATAAGCTGTCAGCCTTCAGCAGGGAGAAAGTCAGTGTTGCTAATAGGGAAAGGCTTGCATTCATAGTAAGAGGTAAGATATCTTATATCCAACACTTTTCGTTTCATTGATTGACAGCCAACTTCCCCAAGAGAAATATCAATTTCATACACCAGCTTTGAGAGCTCTCTCTATGGGTGAGTGTTAGCTATTGTCAAAGAATTCATATTACCACAAGCATAACTATCCTCCCAGGACCCGTCACCGACTCCCCGAGGTGTTGTTATGTTGGGTTATTAACTTGGGACTGCAACCTATTTTTTTTTTTACCATCGTTTTCATTTTGCGGCCCTAAGTCATTTAGTAACAAGAACCCATCATGCTGCACAAAAGAAAAAAAATGTGAGCGTTCACAAGCTGAAAATTACCATAAGCTATCAGAAGAAAGATGTGAAAATGCCTCTTTTCCTTCTGTTATTTAAACATAGCATTCTAATGCATTTAATCTGATCACTAGAGTGAGGTAAAACTTTAAATGCTTTAAAATTGCTGTTTGTATCAAACTGGTCTAAGTCTCAAGTATACTCATCTTTCCTTTTAGAAGTTCCAGCTTCACTGTTGTTTTCTTAGGATTCAGAAGCTTGTATAAAATATTAGAATGATGGAACAAGAACACCATAATGAGTACAAGCATGAACTTCATTATTCACCCATGATTTTTTTTTCCAGCAGTTTGTTGTTTTCCTTTTATTTTTTTTAATAAAATCAATGGTACAAAAACTACTGCATAAGAACTTCTAAAACTAATGTATCTACAGCATTTTTCTACATGTACTATATACTCTGACTTTCTGTTTTTAGTGGGTACAAAGGGTCACAAATATAAAAAACAAGCATAAAATCTTAGAAATAGCAAATACAAAAAAAAAAACATCAACAACTAACCATTGAAATCAGGCAGACTGATGATTTTCAAAAATCGCAAATTCCTATAGGAGGTCCATATTTACAGTCAGAGCAACATTAAAAAAAGCTAAAATTAAAGGTGACTAAGGTAAATGGTCTCGATCACAACACAGATGGAAGGAGAGATTAAAAATATTCAAGGTTTACTGTTAGGTTACCAGAGCAGAGGTCAGCATCTTCAAAAAATTTTGAGTGACGTCAATTTGTCCATGTGAAAACTGACTGTTTGGTAGACATTCCAGAATTCCGTTGCTAAATTAATAAGTTAAAGGGACCCAAAGGCAAATTGGCATTAAATGAAGAGGTTCATTTGGTTTGGACTGGGTAAATACAGTTCTATTAATGATCTTGAGAAAACAAAACATTTGAAATATGTTAGATCAAATTGAACAACCATTTCAGATTAGTCTGGGATTTATGCAAAAGTTTGCAATGAATAAACAATGCAAGGCAAGGCAAATTTATTTGTATAGCACAATTCAGTACAAAGACAATGCAAAGTGCTTTACATGATTAAAATACAGGAAAATAAAACAGAATCAAAGCAAGTAGGAAAAAATAAATAAATAAAATAAAAAATGCAGAAACAAAAAAGAACATTAAAAACAGTTGGACTAAAGAAAATAAAAAAGTTGAACTAATGATGTTTCAGTTAAACTGTTTAACTAGAACAGTCGAAGGCAATCTTAAAAAAAATGTGTTTTTAGTCTTGATTTAAGGGAACATACCCTTTGTTTAGTATCATATACGATCTTTCAAGCTGTGGGATTGTTTCTTTTTCATACCCTAGGGATTCTTATAGGGACTTACATGTATGTTGCATCATGGTCTCTTTTAAATGTTACATTTGAATAAAAAAAATGATTTTGACTCCATCAGTAAACCTATTATGGATTGCCATTTTTGCTTTACAACAGGGCAGGGATTTCAACAATTTACTTCTTCCTTACTAATTTTACTCCCCTGATTGTAATGTTGTGTTTTGAACTAATACGATTATTAATTGAAAATAATTATTCCTCTGTTGAAGTTTTTTGTAATCAGTAATTTAATATATCTAAATTAATAGTTAGTTATTCTTTTTATTCCACTTTTTCTGATGGCTGAAATCTTACACCAGATGTTTCCAAGTTATTTTCTTTGCTGAATATTTTTGTTTTCCTGTTAAATGGTTCCAGCATATGGACTGTCATTGACAGGGAACTATTTTCTCCACAGTATCAGAGCACAGGGACAGGAAAGCTCTCTGTATCTGACCACAATAACCATTGCCCCCTTTTATCTGCCTTCCCTCGCCTTGCAGAGCTCCAGCTGGGTGCCGCTGTTTCCTTCTGCATTTTCATTGGCACACTCTACTGCAGCTCTGTGGCCAGACAGCACTGCACTGCCTCCAAAACAGGAAGCACAGGCTGCCTGCAGATAGACACAGGAGACAGAAAACAAGCTAGAACGGGTCCAGAGACACCAGGCAGCAAGCAAAGGAAAACGATAAGGTTTCATTTCATCTGGTGCCCATTTGGTTTCTGCACATTAATTCCAGTATATTGCTCCAAGTGAAAAGTTTCATGTCTGGCCGCCAGAGTTGTGATGTTTCATAACTTCCTCTTAATGTTTATCATTCCGTGTTCTCCATATGTAAACTAGCTCTTCTAAGATTTCAAGATTTGGCTTCCCATTGTTCATCATCTTGAAATATGTAGGTTTATTTTTTTAGCTTTAATTATTTGATCACCAACTAATATTTCAATGTTTTATTGAAATTTCAAATTTATTTTAAACAAACAATTTCATGAACTCCAGATGTTATTGCAATCGGCTATTTGTACACAGATCTAAATTACAGATTGCTTAAGGTTTATTTGCCGTGGCACAAAACATGCTTGTGCAAACAAAAGGAACTGAAATTAAAGACTGCTTTAGAAATGCATCTACACGTCTCCTTTTAAGTTCCATTGGTATGATTGGATGATCAGTTTTGTGTACGTTATTTCATAAGCTTTCCAACTTTCATACATTTTGTGGATCCGGAAACAAACCAGCCTATTAGCGAATAAAGGGCTTACCATGCCTTGTGTTGCACTCCTAAAGAAAGCTTTTATTATTGCTTAGTCTTTGCGAGTGGGTACTAGAACAGTTTTAACTGAGTGGATCAGTAGTTTTATCCCCTAAATCAAAAGGAAGATTTGAGATCCTTTATCTTGTTGGCTGGTATGCTTCTCTCTCTGTATCACTTCTTCTTCTCATTTCTCTTCTCTGCTCTGCCACATCTCCCTGTTCAACTCCTACTTGTATATTGAAATTAAGCAAGAAGTGAGGAGTACAGATAAGTAGAAGAATGTGATAAAGATGTCTTGTTTAGACAAAATTCCACTGATATGTTAAGTGTATGGGTGCTTCTGGAAATCATTTAATATGGGGTGATGACATAACTTCTATGTTATGTGTAATTCCAGGCATACACTGTACGATTTTTTGTCCTTTTCAGGCAAATTCTCCAGTCGTACATGAATATGTTCGATCGGGCCGACCTTCAGCCTGATCATGCCTTGTGTAGTGTATAGGGGTAAGAAGGGGCGATCGGCCTGTCACAACCACCTCACAATCTAGAATCATAAGGTTAGGAGAAAATCAAACATGTTTGAAATTCAGTCGGCTGTCATAACGTCGCATCAGAGCGTTGCACAGTGAGAGAACATACATTGAGAGCTGTGATCTTTTAAACCCTGTGATTTTTTGTTGTACAGTTTGAGTTGTAGCTGCTTGCAACGATTGAAAATATTGCACACTGTAGGCTCGGCTTAAAATGATCTACTGAATGAAAGCTTTTTTTCAGCTTATCTGCTACTATTCTGTTTTGTGTTCTTACCTGTTTTTTTCTTACCTTGCACTCTACACATACAGTGAGGAAAATAGGTATTTAACACCCTGCTTTTTGCCAGTTTCCCCACTTAAAAATTATGAAGGGGTCTGAAATTGTCATCGTAGGTGCGTAACCAATATGAGAGACATAAAAAAAAAATCAAAACACCACAATATTTCATTTTTAAGCTATTTATTTGTATGATACAGCTGCAAATAAGTGTTTGAACACCTGTCTATCAGCTAAAATTCTGACCCTCAAAGACCTGATAGAGGTCGTTAGCTGCTTAAAGACACCTGCCCACCCTACAAAATCAAATCCAACTAACATGGCCAAGACCTGACCTGTCCAGATCTACTAGAGACAAAACTGTACACCTCCATAAGGATGGAAATGGCTACTGTAATTGCCAAGCAGCTTGGTGAAAAAGGTCCACTGTTGGAGCAATCATTAGAACATTGAAGAAGTTAAACATGACTGTCAATCTCCCTCAGACAAGATCTTACCTCAGGTGATAAATCAGCCCAGAACTACGTACATTTGCCATTGATCCGTTGGATGATCCAGAGGAGTCATGGGAGAAAGACATGTGGTCAGATTAGACCAAAATATTGGTCACAATTCAAATAACCGTGTTTGCAGGAAAAAAGGATGAGTACCATCCAAAGAACACCATCCCTACTGTGAAGCATGGGGTGGCAGCATCATGCTTTGGGGGTGCTTCTATGCACACTTGAGAGGGCAACTGCACTGAACTGAAAGGGGCCATGAATTGCGAGATTTTGGGGATCAACTTCCTTTCCTCAGTTAGAGCATTGAAGATGGGTCGAGGTTGTGTCTTCCAAAATGATATGACCCGAAGCACACAGCCAGGATAAACAAGGAGGGGCTCTGGAAGAAGCATACAAAGGTACAAAGGTTCTGGCATGACTTAACCAGCTCAAACTCTGTGTTTCTCAGCAACAGTCCAGAAACCTGACTAGAGAAGACCTGTGTGGAGGAGTGCACCAGGTGAAGACAGTTCATGTCGGAATGGGGCTTCACAATGGACATTGATGTTTCTGGCTTTCTACTGGACAGCTGAGATAATTAAATTCAATTATGATATGCCCCCGGCCAGTTGGTTCGCTTTCCTACACTGGATGGGCTTCATTACAATAGTGTTGGGCCCTAAACCTTGTTAATGATTTTGGACATTGAGGACTGATGCCCATGTTTCATATTTACGTGTTCAGTAGGGCAGAGGGTGCAGTTTTGACCCACATTGCTGCTCTTCTTTCCAAGATTCTTCAACCCTCACCCAGCCCACTCTAAAAGACCTCAGAGGTGCACCTTTTGTCCCCATGGTGTTTTAGGACAGAAAAACCACACAGAATCTTCCTTTCTTTCACCAAAGCTTCCGTGGGGCTATAATATAAACCCTAGGCCCAAAGTCCAGATCTTCAGACTGACCAAGGCTAAGTCATGATGGTTGTCATTTCAGAACCAAAAATATTCCTCTTTGAGTTGGTGGAACTGCAGATTCTTGAAGAGATGAAGAGAGGGGAGGAGGAGAGCACCCCTGATGTGTGTCAGGAACAAAGGAAAACCCCTGCTGTGAACCTGTGAGCCCTGCAGAAAACATTGAGGGCAGATTCTCCAGTTAAACAATATGTCTTTTGAGGATTTTGATAATTTCATGTGTTTACTGAGTAACGACAAAGTTAACAACATGTATTGCATGGTAAGCAATGCTACAGTAACACACGTGAGCTATAGTTTATAAAGCTAAAACAAGCTTTATTTCACTAAGGGTTTAAACACTGATATAACTTAACGTTCATGTGTTTTCTCATATGCTCAATTAAAGGAGACCAAGAATCAATCCACTAAAGGTTTTTGATTAAGCAAATAATTGAATAAAATATTATTTGGCCAAACAATATTTTATTAACCTCTTGGATTTGCATTGTGAATTGGTTTGAAAACATTCCAATTGCTCTAAATAAGCTAAAAGCTTGTTTGATCACATTTCCAAATCTTCAAGACAAACTTTGGTTTTTAAACATAAAATCCATGCTAAACTGTGACGTCATTGCATCATCTAACTGATTATGCTTTTCAACCGTGTTCATCATTCTTCTTTGTCCATTGTAGCTTAGTTTAGTTGAGCTTCACAAGTTTTTTGTCAAGACTTTTTCATTAATAAAATTTTATATTTTGAAAGGAAGTTGTGGTGAAATTATTACATATATGTACAGAATTATGTATGACAAAGATTTTAGCTGGATCTACTTTCATTTGTTATTCTAACACAAAGGCAGAGGGTGTATGTTCCCAAACAATATATGACAGTCCAAATAATATCTGATTAAAAAACATATTTTCCACCCCTACTAGAGAAGGCAATAAATATATTAAAGTTGCACAACAACCGCAATCAGTTGCTGTTAATTCTCACAAAAGTCATACAAACAGGTCATTGTAAGCGTTATTCAGCTGTTTTCAGAGTTTTTTTTAATGTTTCAATATTTACTTCAGCTATTATGTTCAGGATGATTAAGCTGGTGATTTTTCTCCTTAATACCCTTTGCAGAGTGCTGACATTCAAATGGTCATATCCTCTATATTCCTTCTTTGATTATAAAAACTCTGACATCATTGGAAAGCTTAGACTTCACTCTTTCATGATCTGTAAATAACTCAAAACTTCTCTCAGTAGACTTGTTTCTGGCTTTGCCACAGCCTGACACATATCTGAAGCAGTTAAAGTTCAATAAGTAATAATGACACCCAGTGTTCAAAATTGGAACTACATGCAAAAAATCATTTAGTCCCCCCTTCAGAGTGTCCTTAGGGTTGTGAAGTCAAAAGAGAGGAGAAGGTAGCAAAATCATATTCCGAATTGGCCAATGAAGAAGATTAAGTAAAAGCAAGTTGTTTTGCAAATACTTTTGAAGGATGCTGAAACTTCTTAGGTATTGTTGAGACTAGTTTGGTTCACATCCCTCTCTGAATTCCATGTTTGCAGGTGGCTTCTGCTTTTTCAACATAATATTAAGTTCTAAGCTCTGCTTTTGGCAACCCTAAAGGGACTACGGCATTGTTGTTGAGGAGGATTGATTATTTATAGGGAATGTTTCGTTTATTAATATGTCATTCGTCAATGAAAATTATTTTGGTTATTTATACAGTAAATTTCATACAGTATTACTTATTTACAACTGCTGGTTTGAGTTCTGAGACTAATCAACTCTGACTAGGTTCACTTGGAAAAGCCATTATCAGTAGAGCATGGATTTGATGAGTCACCATGACAACAGGAAGGAGAAAGTTTGCCTATTTCAGAACACTGGAACTAGAGATTTTAATGCAAAATTAAAGAAAATATTTGATATATATATATATATATATATATATATATATATATATATATATATATATATATATATATATATATATATATATATATATATATATATATATATATACAGTGGGGCAAAAAAGTATTTAGTCAGCCACCAATAGTGCAAGTTCTCCCACTTAAAAAGATGAGAGAGGCCGGTAATTTTCATCATAGATATACCTCAACTATGAGAGACAAAATGAGAAAAAAAAATCCAGAAAATCACATTGTCTGATTTTTAAAGAATTTATTTGCAAAATATGGTGGAAAATAAGTATTTGGTCAGTTACAACCAAGCAAGATTCCTGGCTCTCACAGACCTGTAACTTCTTCTGTAAGAGGCTCCTCTGTCCTCCACTCGTTACCTTCATTAATGGCACCAGTTTGAAAACGTTATCAGTACAAAAGACACCTGTCCACAACCTCAAACAGTCACACTCTAAACTCCACCATGGCCAAAACTAGAGAGCCATCAAAGGACACCCGAAACAAAATTATAGACCTGCACCAGGCTGGGAAGTCTGAATCTGCAATAGGTAAACAGCTTGGTGTGAAGAAATCAACTGTGGGATCAATTATTAGAAAATGGAAAACATACAAGACCACTGATAATCTTCCTCGATCTGGGGCTCCATGCAAGATCTCACCCCGTGGGGTCAAAATGATCACAAGAACGGTGAGTAAAAATCCCAGAACCACACGGGGGGACCTAGTGAATGACCTGCAGAGAGCTGGGACCAAAGTAACAAAGGCTACCATCAGTAACACACTATGCCGCCAGGGACTCAAATCCTGCAGTGCCAGACGTGTCCCCCTGCTTAAGCCAGTACATGTCAAGGCCCGTCTCAAGTTTGCTAGAGAGCATTTGGATGATCCAGACGATGACTGGGAGAATATCATATGGTCAGATGAAACCACAATAGAACTTTTTGGTAAAAACTCTACTCGTCGTGTTTGGAGGAGAGAGAATGGTGAGTTGCATCCAAAGAACACCATACCTACAGTGAAGCATGGGGGTGGAAACATCATGCTTTGGGGCTGTTTTTCTGCTAAGGGACCAGGACGACTGATCCGTGTGAAGGAAAGAATGAATGGGGCCATGTATCGTCAAATTTTGAGTGAAAACCTCCTTCCATCAGCAAGGGCATTGAAGATGAAACGTGGCTGGGTCTTTCAGCATGACAATGATCCCAAACACACCGCCCGGGTAACGAAGGAGTGGCTTCGTAAGAATTCAATTCAATTCAATTCAGTTTATTTATATAGCGCCAAATTCACAACACATGTCATCTCAAGGCACTTTACAGTTCAACCAGATCATACAGTCAAATTGATACAAAGTTTTCTATCTAAGGAAAACCAGTTGATTGCATTGACTCATTGACTCAAATACAATCCCTCACACTAAGCATGCTTGTAGCGACAGTGGAGAGGAAAAACTCCCTTTTAACAGGAAGAAACCTCCAGCAGAACCAGGCTCAGTGTGAGCGGCCATCTGCCAAGGCCAACTGGGGTTCAAGGAGACAGAAGCAGAGATACAAGAAGCAGAGATACAAAAAGCAGCTGTAAAAGGCGGCCCCGTCCAGGAAACACACAGCCAGGCAGACGAGCTCCAAGGCAGCTCCCATGCCAGAGGATGAAGAGAGCACATCCACCCAGCCACGGCCAGAGAAACAGGACCACACTGGAAGACAGGCCGATCTCCAACATCTACAAACAAGGGTGTTGATGGAAGCAGCACAGCTGATGTTTCTTTCCTGGATGACGTCACAGCCAAACAGGAACAGACGAGGCAAAGCTACTCTGAGGAAAAGCAGAGAGAGCAGAAGGTTAGAGATTGAACAAACAGATTCTGCAGAATAGGAGAACAGAGAGAGAATGAAGCAGAATGATGAAATGGGGGTCCCTATGTCCTCCAAAAGTCTAAGCCTATAGCAGCATAACTATAGAGAGAGAGCTCAGGATAACCTGAGCCGCCCTAACTATAAGCTTTATCAAAAAGGAAAGTTTTAAGCCTAGCCTTAAAAGTAGACAGGGTGTCTGCCTCACGGACTAAAACTGGTAGTTGGTTCCACAGGAGAGGAGCCTGATAACTAAAAGATCTGCCTCCCATTCTACTTTTAGAAATTCTAGGAACCACTAGTAAACCTGCAGATTGAGAGTGAAGTGCTCTGTTAGGAACATAAGGAACAATCAGATCTCTGATATAAGATGGAGCTTGGCCATTTAAGGCTTTATATGTGAGAAGGAGGATTTTAAATTCTATTCTGGATTTAACAGGAAGCCAATGAAGAGAAGCCAGGATAGGAGAGATATGATCTCTCTTTTTAATTTTCATCAGAACTCTGGCTGCAGCATTTTGGATCAGCTGAAGGCTTTTAACTACAGTTTGTGGACTTCCTGATAGTAAAGAATTACAATAGTCCAGCCTTGAAGTAACAAATGCATGGACTAGTTTCTCAGCATCACCCCTGGACAGGAGATTTCTAATTTTTGCAATGTTCCTCAGATGAAAGAAGGAAATTCTAGAAACCTCTTTGATCTGGGATTTAAATGACAGGTCCTGATCAAAAACAACACCAAGATTTTTTACTTTATTATCTGAAATCAGTTTAATCCCATCCAAATGAAGTGACTGGCTAATCAGCTTCTTTTTCAGAGACTCTGGTCCAAAGACTATAACTTCTGTTTTGTCTGCATTCAGAAGCAGAAAGTTAAGAGTCATCCAGGTTTTTATGTCTTCAAGACATGCTTGTAATCTATGTAATGGGTTAGCTTCATCTGGATTTATAGACAGATATAGCTGGGTATCATCAGCATGACAGTGGAAATTAATCCCATGCTGTCTAATAACTCTACCAATTGGGAGCATGTATAAAGTAAAGAGAATTGGTCCTAGCACTGATCCCTGTGGTACTCCACAGGTAACCTTTGAGTGTGTTGAAGATCTATCATTAACATAAACAAACTGAATTCGATCAGATAGATAAGATTTAAACCAGTCTAGTGCTGTTCCTTTAATTCCAACAAAATATTCAAGTCTTTCTAAAAGAATATTATGGTCAACTGTATCAAATGCAGCACTAAGATCCAACAGGACGAGCACAGATACAAGTCCATTATCTGAGGCCATGAGAATATCATTAGTGACTTTCACCAGAGCTGTTTCAGTGCTATGATGAGCTCTAAAGCCAGACTGAAACTCTTCAAAAAGTTCATTATGGTGTAAGTGGTTGCAAACTTGTTTGGCAACTACTTTCTCAAGAATTTTGGATAAGAAAGGAAGATTGGATATAGGTCTATAATTAACCAAGTCATCTGGGTCAAGAGACGGTTTCTTAAGCAGAGGTTTAATTACAGCAACCTTAAAAGCTTTAGGTACATATCCCTGTAACAGAGATAGATTAATCACATCTAAAATGGAGGAGGAGATCAAAGGGAATACCTCCTTAAATAACCTGGTTGGAACTGGATCTAACATACAAGTTGAAGGCTTAGATGAAGACAATAATTTTGCTAATTCAGAAAGTTCAACTGGATCAAAGCAGTCTAAACCCGGTTCAGATTCCATGACTACCTCAGGTACAATCGCGGATAGAGGAGTGCTTATGATCTTATTTTTAATAACATCAATCTTATTTATAAAGAATCCCATAAAATCATTGCTGTTAAGAGCAGGTGGAATGGACGGTTCAACAGAGCTGTGGCTCTGGGTGAGTTTGGCAACTGTATTAAAAAGAAATCTAGGATTATTCTTATTCTCTTCTATTAATGAGGAGAAGTATGCTTCTCTTGCTTTACAAAGGGTCCTCTTATACAGCAGTAAACCATTTTTCCAGACTAGGAAGGACTCCTGCAGGCCTGTGGAGCGATATTTTCTCTCCAGTTTCCTAGCATTTTGCTTCAAAGTACGCAGCTCTGCATTAAACCAAGGAGCAAGCTTTCTATTTTTAACGGTTTTCATTTTCAAAGGAGCTGCGTTGTCTAAGGCAGTACGCAGAGAACTAGCAACCCCATCAACAAAATCATCAACCTGTGAAGGGGAATAAGCTATACTTTTGCACTCTGCAGCACTGTTTAGCGACACAGAGGAGAGAGAAAGTGAAGCCGATTCTTTAAAATTTATAACTGCACTATCTGATAAAGATCTACTAAAATTGAACCTTCTTTTGGGGGAGGAGAACTCTGTTAAAGTAATCCTGAAGGTTATTAGAAAGTGGTCAGAGAGGACAGGGTTGTGAGGAAATACTGTTATTTCTTCACATTCTATGCCGTATGTCAGCACAAGATCCAAAGTATGAAGATGAGAATGTGTGGGACTATTCACATTTTGAACAAAGCCAATAGTGTCTAAGATAGCATCAAAGGCCGCTCTTAAGCTATCGCCCTCAATGTCAGCATGGATGTTAAAATCTCCCACTATGATGACCCTGTCAGTATTTAATACCAAATCAGAAAGGAACTCTGAAAACTCATCTAAAAATTCAGAGTAAGGACCTGGCGGACGATACAAAGTTACAAGAAGAAGAGGTTTTCTTGCCTTGAAATTTGGATGAGGGAAATTAAGGGTTAAATGTTCAAAAGAGTTGTAGGTATTAACTGTTTTGGGAGTAATCAGTAAGTCAGACTGGAAGATTGTTGCTACTCCTCCTCCTCGCCCAGAACTTCTGGGTATGTGAAAATTTAAATAGCTTGAAGGAGTTGCCTCGTTTATGCTCACATAATCCTCTTGCTGCAGCCAGGTTTCTGTAAGGCAAAACAAGTCAATGTGATTATCACAAATCAAGTCATTAACTAGCAGACTTTTAGAGGAAAGCGATCTTATGTTAAACAGACCGCATTTAATTGTTTTAACTTTTTCCCCAATTGGAGTTATTTTGATTTTAATTAGATTATCATGATTTACTTCTTTGGGAATCTTTGCTAATTTATTAGATTTTGGTCGTGGGCAAGACACTGTCTGGATGGAGTAAAGAGTGGGTAACAGTAGAGAATCTGCAGAGATGTGTGTTAAACTACAACTCTGCTTCCTGGTCTGCACCCTGGGTGGTCAGGGTTTTGGAGGACTAATAAATGTGGCCAGATTCCTAGAAAGAAGAGCTGCACCATCCAAAGTGGGATGGATGCCGTCTCTCCGAATCAGACCAGGCTTTCCCCAAAAGGATTGCCAATTATTAATGTAGCCCACGTTGTTTTCAGGACACCACCTAGACAACCAGCGGTTGAATGACGACATGCGGCTAAACATGTCATCACTGGTCAGATCAGGGAGGGGACCAGAGAAAATTACGGAGTCCGACATTTTTTTGGCAAACTTACACACCGAAGCAACACTAATTTTAGTGACCTCCGATCGGCGTAACCGGGTGTCATTACCACCAGCGTGAATAACAATCTTACTGTATTTAACCTTATCCTTAGCCAGTAGTTTCAGGTAGGATTTGATGTCGCCCGTTCTGGCCCCCGGCAAACATTTGACTATGGTCCCTGGTGTCTCTAATGCCACGTTTCTGACTATGGAGCTGCCAATCACCAGAGTGGGCTTCTCAGTGGGTGTGTCACTGAGTGGGGAAAACCGGTTAGAAACGTGAACGGGTTGGTGGTGACCAGTGGGCAGAGATCCATGACTACGCTTTCTGCGTACAGTTACCCAATCGCCTGGCTGCTCAGGCACTTTTGGAGGAGAGCTACGTGGGGGGCCTACTTTAACTCCTGGATGTTCAACAGCCTGAAGCCTGGATTCTAACTCTGACACCCTCGCCTCCAAAGCTACAAAAATACTACACTTATTACACATCCCATTATCACTAAAGGAGGCAGAGGAATAACTGAACATCTGACACAGAGAGCAGGAGAGAGGAGAGGAAGAAGGAAGAGTTGGAAAAGAGAGGGAGGGAGAGAGAGAAGCCATAGCAATGCTAAGCTAGCGCTAGCCTAGGCTAGCTACTCCTTGCTATCAGAAATAAAACCGTGTGAAACTGACAAGTGCTCAGTAGAAAAGTGCAGCAGAAGGTGCTATGTTTTAAAGTAGTCAGTTAGAGTTACTTAGATACAGAGATATCACAGAGAAAATAACTTAACGTCAGATGGAGTTCCTCCCGGACAGCTGCAGCAGCTGCACACTCAGTTAATCCAAACAGGAAGTGAACCTGTTCAAGGTCCTGGAGGGGCCTAGCCAGTCTCCAGATCTCAACCCCATAGAAAATCTTTGGAGGGAGTTGAAAGTCAGTGTTGCCCAGCGACAGCCCCAGAACATCACTGCTTTAGAGGAGATCTGCATGGAGGAATGGGCCAAAATACCAGCAACAGTGTGTGAAAACCTTGTGAAGACTTACAGAAAACGTTTGATCTCTGTCATTGCCAACAAAGGATATATAACAAAGTATTGAGATGAACTTTTGTTATTGACCAAATACTTATTTTCCACCATATTTTGCAAATAAATTCTTCAAAAATCAGACAATGTGATTTTCTGTATTTTTTTTTTCTCATTTTGTCTCTCATAGTTGAGGTATATCTATGATGAAAATTACCGGCCTCTCTCATCTTTTTAAGTGGGAGAACTTGCACTATTGGTGGCTGACTAAATACTTTTTTGCCCCACTGTATATATATATAAAATGTCAGAAAGAAAAATGTACTAGTACGAATTAAGTTTTATATACCTAGAAATGTTTACACAGTTTAAGTGACCATTTTGAATTTCATCAGCTTGACTGGAACGTTACTTATTCAGTCAAAATAACAAATACCCTCTCGGCCTGCCTTAAGCGGTTGTAACCACAAAAACATGACGGGGAAAAATTTGTTTGCTGCTTGAAAGGTGCTGGAACAATGCATTCAATTTAGGTGAAACTCTCATTGGGTAGGGGCGCACCTGTATAAAAGCATTGTCTAAACAGGGAGGACCTGTGCATCATCTCATGGGGGACCTTCTCATTTTGATTCTGTCTTCCATTACACAATAAAACCTAAGTGGCTGTTTGACTGTTCAGTTGTTTTATATTATGCTGTTATCACACATCAATCTTCTATCTTCTAAGTTCTGTTAAATACCGGTTAAGTGGTCTATGTAATGCTGAAAATGTGAGCACGGATAAGGTTGTAGATGTATGTGATGGACTGGTAGTGCTCATAAAGACAACTTTCTGAATTTGAAAGGATATCTGCAGTTAACAAAATCCGAGCACCCTCTTGGCAAAAATATTTAATTCTCTGTGAATTGATGCTGCTCATTCTTTAATTTGATCCATTTCAAAAATAGATGTCATGTTTGTGTTTTTAACATCCAATGTGTCTAACAGACCTACTGACAGATTTAGTTTGTTTGTACAGAACTATGACAAAACCCCTCTGACCGACTCAGGAAATTAATTGGCTTTAAGGATGGCGGAGACAGATGACACTCCAAGCTTATTGAGAAAAACCTGTATCTTACCAGGTTAGTTTTAGGGAAAATGTTGTAACAGACACTGAGGTTGAGTAAGCTCTCTTTGTGCAACAGAAAATTCCCTGATTTCATGGTTAACAAACTTAGAGCTTTCATTAAAACTGTTTAACAACTTATTTTCTTACAAGGGTAGTGACAAAGAATGGACATTAGCTCACATTGCACAGGTTTTGGAAACTTTGGGCTAAATGCAAAGAAAGATGTCTGAGATGTCTGAGAAATCAATAGGGTGAAAGACTCATATAGAACTTACTGTAAATAAGCCTTTGTTGAAGAACAGAGCTGTTGGTGAAATGTCACCAAAACTCTGGCCGACAATGATTTGTTCCAAAAACAGTATACCAAAACCATGTTAAATAAAAAAAAAGGTGGGGAGATAAGGGTTGGATAGCAGAAATCCAGAATGTGAAAAAGTTATCAGAAGAGAGTTTGAGAAACTTAAAAAACTTAAAACTTCAAAAAAAAAAAAAAAAAAAAAAAATCAACAAACTGGTATTTCCATCCTGATTTATGAGAGTTTTGTTCCCAAAAAAAATTGGTACAGAATATTGAACAACGAAATCCTGAATAACAGAAGAAGCTAAAAAAGTCTGGAGGAGAAATATAAGTTTGAGTTTACATAAAAGAATGATGTCAAATGATAAACAAAGGCCCTAAAGAATGGCCACGGTAACAAAATTAGATAGTGCAGAAATATTGTGTCTTTAAGATCTTCAATTCAGTAGCTTCCTCTGCCAATATTCAGTCAGTAGCCAGCTACATTATGAAACTTCATAACAATGTAATTTTTACCAGAATTTAATCAACACATTAACCATATAAACCAATGGATGACTGAGAGGAATTTGTTAAAGGACACCCATGACACAGCTAAAGAAAGGGGAACAATCTTTTCTTAAAGCCTCAAAATAGAGCAAAATTAAGCATATATCATCAAAGTAAAAGTTATTGCATGTTTTTTTTTTTCTTTCCGGAAAATAAGAACATATTAAATTGTTTTTATTCGTTGTCTATATATGAAAGCAAGCCAAAAAATAGGCATATATACTACTTGGTATATATTACATGCTACTCATGTTCATGTTCTCCTCTATTGATGAGCCCCCAGCTTCATGTTAATTACATTATGAACATTTTTATTGAATCTCCAATCTGATTGTGTCTTAAATAATTTTGGAACTATAAACAGGGCTGACATGATCAAATGCTCCATTTCTGTTACTATAGGTTTAAAAAAACAACAAAAAACTAATTTCAAGTTTTGAACCACCAAACCAAATCAAAAGGAAAAATGAAATGTTCATCTTTTGCCAACTGAACTTGTATGTCTTATCGTCATCTCAGTAGGAATTTTACAGGGCCAATCCTCAGAGGGAAGAAGCCTGGTAGGACTTGTTTTCAAACCTTCTAAAGATGAATTCCCAGGAGTTCTAGATAAAATCTTGAGCGATACCCATGATTAGACTGGTAGAACCTTTCAAGGTAATCCCAATTGTAAGAATATAAAGCAGCTTGTGATTCCATTCATGGAGGCAAGGGTTCCCAAAACTGCATTTTGTGATTAAGTGATCAACATTAGTCTGCAGTAGAAAGATTCTAGATGGCAGCTGTACTCAGAAGCTAAAATTTCCAACCTTAGGGCCGGATTTATCAAGATCCAATTTTGCGTGCAGTAATTTGCGCTCGCAAACTGGAATTTTGCGCAAGGGGCTGAACCATGGTTTGCGGGTGATTTAACAAGAGTGATTGCGTAACTGGTGGCAGGCGCAAAACTGTTGGAGACGCCCTATTTAAATGATGGTTTTGCGCGTTTTGTGGTTTGCGGCAAAGTAGTTTGTAGTTTGTACAAACTAGTGCATTAAGAAATTTAAATCGTACAGTGACCCCAACAAGAAAAAAAAAATATAGAAATATATCTATATATAGATATATATCTCTATATATATATATATATAGAGAGAGAGCGGTGGTATGTGGCTGAATTTCTACCTCACTGCAGTAAAAAAAAACAAAAAACGGGTGTTTTGTATTGGCCTGTAGAAAAATGCACATACCAAATGGCTCACAAGAAGTGATTGTGGATGAGATTACTGCGCGTACTGTACGCATCCCCGCAGCATTGGCATGTTGCTCCACAGGCGCAGGGGGGAGGTCTGGTTTCTCCGTTAGGGCGTCAGGGCGACAGGGCATTTAGAACGTCGGACAGCACTTCTGAAAAACGAGATTGGGAGATCCACTGTTGCAAGGAGTTTTGTGATATCTGGTATTGCGTGGGTCCTCCTTGTGGCTGGCTCCAAATCCATTCGGAGTTCCCCCAACAGCTCCAAAATGGCAATGCTGGATAAACGATATGTTTTGAAGATCGTTTCCTCGTTCATTCCAAAAATATTCACACGGAGTGAAAAAATGCGTTCTCTGCGTCTCCTTGCTTCATTTCGATGTCTCCTTCTTGCGACAATAACCGCTGCCATGTGTGCGCAATTACGCATACAGACCATTTGCACCTTCTTTTGAAACGTGTTAAATATAGAGTCAGATACCGTTAGCAAAATTGCTTTCAGGCTTGATAAATCACTTTGCGAGTGCTAAATTAATATATTTACATGTTCTCCTCCCACAAGACGCACTTTTGCGTGTAAACGCCCCATATTGAATATTCATTGCAGAAAAAGTACTAAATGGATAAGAGGCGCTATTTAGCACGTTTTAAAGAGCAAATCCTTTTAGCACGCTGTTGATAGATCAGTTTGTACATTTTTTAGCGTGCGCAGTGAAATAGCTCACGTTTTTATACACGCAAACCTTTGATAGATCCGGCCCTTAGTGTAGAAAATTAAACTGGAACTCCCCCAAAAGTTGGAATTATTCGGTCAAATCAATTCAGTTTATTTATAAAACCTCAATCAATAACACATTTCACCCTATGACACTTTAACGAGACAATAAAATTAGATCATACATACACTGGTTAAACATTTTCTATCTAGGGAAACAAAACTGTTTGCCTTCAGACATAGACTTTTCAGGATTCACTACTCCTGGATGAGCTTTTGGTGACAGCAGACTTTTACTTGCATTCTGTCGTTGACTCTACAGCAATCGAGGATGCATGCTGTGACGGTGGAGAGTAAAAAAAAAATATTTTAAACAGTAAGTAACCTCCAGCAGAACCAGGATCAGAATGAGCAGCCATGTTCTGCTGGAGGTTTCAATAAACAAACTCCATAGGTGGTTGTCTAGGAAAGAAACAGGTAAGAAGATGAGTTCTGAACTAAGTCCTGTGTTAAAAGGGTTGAAAGAGAGGGCTGTAAACTTAAGAGCTGAGCCAATCTTTTTGCTGGTGTAAACACCAAATAAAGGGGACAATAAAGGGATTTTCTATTATATTCTGTTCTATTGTATTCTATTCTATTCATAGCTATGGTTAGGAGACAAACAGGACTAAGCACTGAAAAACAGGCCCAACTGTAACAACAGTAATAGAAGTCATAGATGACAGCAGCCCAGCTATAATTCATGGCCTGGAAAGTCAGGGCAACATGACCAGTGTTGTGCATGAATGCGTTCAATAATTAAATTCATATTTTTGGTGAACTGAGTGGACCAGATTTGAAGCAATGAACATAAACAAGGGTGCAGAATAATTTATGATACAGATCAGCCTGATTGTACCTGTATGTTTCTGAAGTTCTCTTTAATGTGGCTAAATAAAGGCTTCACTGCACATACAGTATACCTTGACTGAGTATTTTCAGTTTCTATCTATATATTATGATCACACATTTAAAGAGTGAACATTTTGGTTTTATTGTGTAGGATTATGGTTTGGTTAAAATATATGTCGTGTGTGCAGGTGTTTCTGCATGTTGGATGTATTTTCTCCCGCGGATGGAATTGCCACTTTGCAATGATTGCAAAGCGCCTTGTTGCCATCTTTCTAGTCCTTAAAAGGAACCCCAGCTTTCGATCACCTCACCCGATGGGACGCCATTTTTTTGTTTTGCTTTTCTAGACTTATGCCTGGTCACGTCGTACTTGCTTACTGAATGCTGTGTGTGTAACTTGCGTAAAAAATGTGACGTAAGTTGTGCTACCCAGAGCGGCTTTGGTGCTGCCTGGAATCGTTAAGAGAATCATTAAGCGAGCTGCCAAACAATGCCATGGAATTGGAACACAAGGAACCGGTTCTGAACAGGAACCAGTTTTAGAATCCCATCCCTAATTGTTACTAACTTTCACAAAAGAAACTGAAATGCTATTGCCTGAGAGACTCATTAACTCTGGCCTCCTAGTTAGTTACAAAGTAAGTGGTCTGATTCTTTAGTTTACAATTATATGAAGTCCTCAAATGGCCGAAAAAGCAAACTAGGATCATAAATAAAAACGAGAAAAATCTATAGTTTATGAGGAAGCTACAAAGCAGATGTGTAGTGTCTCATAAAGATGAGCATACCTCTCAGCTTTGTGTAACTATTTTCCAATACATTGTTATTCAAAAAGACTGAAATAATAATAGTTTGATATGATGTAAAGTTGTCAGTTTATAACCTGTAGAGCAGAAATGTACTGACTACTGACAAAAAGGTCAGCAGACAGCCATTTATGTGCAAGCATAAGGGGTTTTAACCTTTCAACGTAGGTTGACATGAAAAAGCTTTCTTAAAAATGCTATTGGTGCAGAGATAATGGCATCTTCCACTGCAGCCTTCCACTAATATTACAGTTTGCTGACTGCTTTTAAGTCTACATTTGGTGTGTTGTTTCATATAATAGAGGTTTTATTCACTACAAGGCAGTCACTGGGATGAAGGAGATATTTGTTGAAAAAGAAATGTCTATGTTTGATACTGTGCAGTTTTTAATAAAGCTGCTATGTGCCAAGCAAAAGTATTAAACTTAAACAACTTCAAACCATGCATGGGCTCTATTTATTTCTTTAAGTGCTTTAGCAGTCTTTATACACGGCAATGTTGGATGCCTATATAAAAATCACAATCAATGAAATTAGTTTTAGATAATTATGTCCAAAAATTATTAACAGAAAGAATATATGAATGCTATCTTAGGTAAATGTAAAAACATTAATGATCAGTTAACAAATACAGTGAATGTCAAAACCATAGAAAACAAATACATCTTTCATGTAAATTGCTCCAACTGTTTCTTCTTTTATTTCAGCTGGTATTCAGAACACAGCATACATCGGTAAGGGAGTTATTGTAATAAACCCGTCAACACAGTCTCAATGCAAATTCTTGAAGCAACATCCTGTCACAGAAAAGGAACAACAAATGTTGCTGGTTTCCACACAATACCAGCTTTAAAACAGAGAAGTTGCTCTTCAGATCTTCTCATCACCAACTGATACACCTCTTGATATAAAGCTTCATTAGGTAAGAAGTTATTAATTGTACATTCATTGTGACCTTTAGTGTAAAAACTATGTTAAAATTGTATTTCAACTACGTATGGAAAAGTGCAAAATGATTAAAAAGATTAGAATATATTACTTGAAGTAACGGCTAAAGAGACTAAGGCATTATCCAAATGTGACTTTATTTGAAAAAGGAGCTCTTTTTCTGAAAGTTTTTACAGTCTAAGAAATGAAGGATCATCTGAGTCTGATGGCAGCCCTGTCTGAGAGCATGCTGACAGTAAACTTGTTACTGAGCGTCTTCTCTCTTCCAGGTGAGTTGTTTGTTCACATCCTTTTATTTACATACCAACAAAACTTGAATCATGAGGGTTCACGGTGTTGCAGTGGGAAGCACTGTTCCCTTTCAGCAAGAATCTTCTGGGTTTGATTCCTGGCCCAGGGTGCTTCTGCATAGAGTTTGCATGTTCACCCCATGCATGCATGTGTTCTCTTCGGGTATTCCAACTTCCTCCTACAGTCCAAAATAATGAGTTAGGTTAATTGGCTTCTCTAAATTGTCCTTAAGTGTGAGTCTGTGTTCATGTTTGTTTGTATCTATTTTGCCATGTAACAAACTTTACCTATCGACTGCCAGAGATAGGCACCGTCCCCACCACCACGACCCTGACAAGGGTGAGATCGAAGAAGACTGATGGATGGTTAACGTGCATAGTTTCTAGTCTAAAATATTATAATAGCCTGCAGCTGAACTGGAGTTTGTGGATCGTGAAGTTTCTGAGGATCAAGTAAATAATTTGTCTGTTTTTACAGGTACTTTTGCTGATTGTGGTGATCATAGCGCAGCCATCAGAATCACTACACCAAAGAAGATTGAAGGGAAATCCCATGTATCTATGATACAAAGAATAACAGATATGACAGCAGTAGAACTATCTATGGAGTTTGGATGAAAGGTAGTGACAACACTGATGGAGCTATCTTCAACAGCAGTAGTTTAAATAACTCCTATTCACTGAATATTATTGGAAATTTGATAGAAAAAAACTGCACCACTCTGTTTCCCGATTTAAACACCAGTTATACAGACAAATACTTATTCAGGATTGAGAACTGGCCATTCAGAGCAACAGCTTGTGATGATCCTCTTTATATAGAAGTAAAAGGTAAGAGGATTTTTCTTTTTTACAAGTTATGATATCAATGGAAATGTTGCACTGCAGGATATTTAAAACTTACATCTGAAACTTACATCTTCTGTTTCCTGTCTTTTATTACTGGATTATCTGATTAATCCAGGTGTGTCTGGCCATGGTTACTGAGGTCAGGCACATCTGGAATAATCAGTTCATCCAGTAGAGAAAGACAGGAAACAAAAGAGCTGCCTTTAGTTCAGGAAGAAGTGGAGTTATGCATAGAGCCCATTAATTGCCAAAGTTAAGTGAGGATCTTTGAATGATCCAATGTTGACCTACATGACTGATGATGATGATAAAATTAATCCACCCATGTGTACTCAACTTTCCATTTCTATCCGACTGCTCTGTTCTGTTCTGTTTAAGGCACAGAGAGTATCATGAGGGAACACACCAGGCAGGTTTGGATAAACAAATTTAAACATCACAAGGAGCACTGTGCAAGTGCTAAAGTGTTGAAATGGAGGGAACAAATCTGGCCTTGATGTAAGAGTAGCAAGAAAAAAGCTTTTCTTAAAGATACCCAATAAAATGGGGTGTCTCCCAGGTGGCTTGTAGCAAACACAAGCTTGTGATAAACAGTTGAAAGTAAAATAAACTCCAAGATTTTTCTATCAGCTTTATTATAAATTTTAATGGAAATTCTTTATTATCTTTAGGACAAACCATGTTATGAATACAAACTATCAAATAGTGTATATACTGTATTTATTTTAGTTCACACTCCGAAACAAGTGTAAACAGTTGAGCCTTTATTGTAAATGCTTTAGGTTTGCTTTACTTACTAAACTGTCTTTCTGACGTGAACTCCCAGATTCTCCTTGGAGTCCCAGCATTAATATCCCTGATCTGAAGGAGCATCAGTCTGTCACTATAAGCTGCTCAGCTTTGACTCCCTGTCCACACTCACCTCCTGAACTCACCTGGAATCTCCAACAAGACTCTGAGAGACAAACAGAGAAAAACCCAGATGGAACCTTTACAACTAAAATCCAGGAGACCATCACTCTGTCAAACACACATGATGGATACAACATCAGCTGTTCTGCCAGATATCCTGTGAATGAAGGAAGCAAGACAGCAGAGACAGAAGTGACTCTCAGTGTTTCATGTTAGTGATCCTGTCAGCACGTCATGGTTCAGCTGTTTCTGATCAATAAAGTTAATGTGTGTCCCATTTTCCTCAGATGCTCCTAAAGACACCTCAGCATCCATCAGTCCATCAGGTTCGGTGTCAGCAGGTAGCTGGGTGGAGCTGAGCTGCTCCAGCAGAGCCAAGCCTCCTGCCAGCTTCACCTGGTTCAGGAACAGCAAACATGGAGCCGTTAATGTATCTGTGGGGCACGTTTACAACTTCACTGTTACTGAAGGAGAAGAGTATTACTGTGAGGCTGCAAATGATCTGGGAAATCAGAAATCTTCAGTCATCTTTCTTAGTGTTAAAGGTGAGTCTTCAACAAACTCTTTGGTTCATATTGTTCTTTTACTTTGATAAAATGTGTTTGTGTTTCAGGTCTAACCTTTATTTTTCTCAAGTAAGCAGTTACTGAATTTCTTAATTATTATAATTTTTTAAATGTATTAAAAGCAGCCATTAGTAATAATGACACCTTGGCACTTCAACTTTTTTATTTGGAACAACACACAAGACGAATGCCTACATGTCATATCCCTCAAAGAGTGTCATGTGGGTTGTCAAATGAAAAGAGAGAAGGATGTAACACAGCTAAATTTGAGATGATTAATGAAGGCGATTCAGCTGCAGTAAACAACCTCCAAATATTTTTGATGGATGCAGAGCCTTCTTATGTAATGTTGAGATTATTTCTAGTCTACTTGTCTACCTGACTTCCATGTTTGGATGCACCTGCTATTTTGCCAACATAAAATACAAAAAATGGCCCTCTGTTTTAGCAACCCAGGAACCTCTCATGTTATTGGCTCAGGAACCAGGAAGTAAACATTGGCCACACACTGCAGTGCTGTACTTATAATTTTGAAGTAAGAAATGTTAATGGAGAACACTGATTATTCACAGGAAATGCTTCTTCCATCCAGGGTTATAGATGAGAATATTTTTGGATGATTTTTACAAAACATTTCTCACTGATTACTCTTTAAAAAAAAAGCAATGAAAATAGAAGAAACAGATTTTATAATTATCTAAAGTCATTGTTACAGATGATCCAGTCTTTGGGCTCCATATTATACTGAAGATCTTGGGAGCTATGCTGCTCTGTAGTAAAGTTTAGTAATAAAGTTAATGTGTGTCCCATCTTCCTCAGATGCTCCTAAAAACACCTAAGCATCTATCAGTCCATCAGGTTTGGTGTCATTAAGTAACTGGGTGGAGCTGTGCTGACATATGTCAAGAAATGTTGAGCATGTTTAATATATAATTATCTAAAGTAATAGCAGAAAAGCTAAGCAGGCTATACTGTTACAGATGTTCCAGTGGACTCCATATTATACTGAAGATCCTGGGAACTGTGATGCTCTGTAGCACGCTTGTCATCTTTGAGTGGTGAGATAATCCTCTATTCATTGATACTTTGCATCTTAAGTTACATTTTGGTGTTTCAATTAACCTTTTTTCTTTCAGCTGCTTCAGATTCTCCAACAAATCAAAGAAGGTTTGTCTAACATTATTATATTTCATATACGAAAATTTGCACCTGCTTTTATGTTTTATTGCTGCACACCTAGTTGAATTTATCTTACACTGGTAGACTGCAGAGATAACAACAAGGCCTCAGACACCACATCCTCTGATACCCAACCCCCTTTGAACAGGCTGAACTGAAACTGATATTTTGCCTTGGTGGGGTGCTGCTCCAGGCTGGGTGACGAATATAATTCGATTCGGTGATTTGTTCACTTTTGATGCTACACTAGTATAGATGCTGTAACCTATGTATACACACATTTAAACACTGATGGTGGTAAGTCCTATTGTAGCCACAGCTGTGTGTAGGCCCCCACTGGCTTTTTGACCACCATTAAGCAATGTGGGTGAAGTGTCTTGCCCAAGAAAACAATGAGGTTTTCAATGGGGTTTGAGCTTGATACAGCAAAAAACAGCAAGCTGTCAATAGTGCTCCTATACATTTCATAAATTTCAACCTTCATATATACGTACATTTCTTAATATATGTACTTGTGGTGAAGTGTCATCAGCCTCAGACCTAGTACTGTTCCAAATAACAAGAACACACCACAAAGTTCCCAGGTGAATCCGTGTATCATTCGTTCTTTCTATTTTCAATTGCCAATCAAAAAACAAAAAATAAAAAATTGACTGGTAATTTTGTTTTTTTGTTTTTTATGGTTAAACCAAAAACGAAAAAAGGATTGGGTTTTTCATATATCAATTCTAAGCTCCGATCAAGAATACGAAATGGAAAAACGGACAGCAACGCAGAATTTGATTTTAATATTTAATCGGTACAGTTTACGTGACCCGGAAATAGCTCTTTGCGCAGCAGTTGGGGTAATGAAGTGGCTACCATGGCGACACTAGAACCACACACTATGTTGATCGAGAAGCTGTTTGTTGTTGCTAGTTAAAAGTACAGTGCACAGAAAAGTTTCAAGAAAAAAGTTATACCTGGAAAATCCTGCTGATTTTCTCCGTTGTCATGTCCTCCTCCTTAAGAGTCACACGCTTGGATCCTTCAAATAACATGTAACTGTCCATGGCTGATAGGTCCGACTGCCTTATCTGGTGCAGCTTGATCGAACGTGGTGGGGGTAAGCCAATTGTTTTTTTAGCTAACGCTCCACCAAACTTCCGGGTCACGTAAATTGTACCAATTAAATATTAAAATCAAATTCTGCGTTGCTGTCCGTTTTTCCATTTCGTATTCTTGATCAGAGCTTAGAATTGATATATGAAAAACCCAATCCTTTTTTCGTTTTTGGTTTAACCATAAAAAACAAAAAACAAAATAACCAGTCAATTTTTTATTTTTTGTTTTTTGATTGGCAATTGAAAATAGAAAGAACGAATGATACACGGATTCAGGTGTTTTCCAGCGTTTTATTTTCATTACACTGTCACAAGTACAGAGCAACAAAATTAACTCTCTGCATTTGAAGCATCCCTTTGGGTAGCTGTGTGCGGGTAAGGGTCTTTGCTCAGGGGGTCTGTGGGAGTGGGGCTCGAACTCCGAACCTTCCAAGCCCAACACCCTAATCACTCCTAAAAGCAGGCATTAGTGTGAAGGTTCTTCTGGCCTAAGGCCTAAGGGCCCAGTGTGGGTCCTTAGACAAGAACCACACTGGCAGCTCATTCCCCCCAGCATTCTCCCCCCTGCAGGATGGATAACTTACCAATTGAGTTAGCCAGCAATGGATGTTGTCCTCACCCCCCTCCTCTTTACAGCCGTTGATGTTGTTCTCGCTCCTAACTCTTTACAGAGTATGCATAAGAGCAGACTTGTCCGTTCTGAAGATTGACAGCTGTCCCAGCATGCACTGCGGCAGCAACAGCTTTCAGTGGAGCGCTTACAGAGCTCAGTGTATTAACTTAAAAGTTGTATTTTATATCGCTGTTGTTCTATAAAATTCATTTTTAAGATCTTTTGAGAACATTATGCTTTTAAGCGTCACTATATAGCCCATTTACTGATTTAGTTCGTAATCACAAAAAAGGTTCCGATGTTGAGAGGATTGCTGCAACCACCGGTCCTCCTCTGCGGTATCCCTCTCTCGGCATGGCCGTGTGTGAAGTACTGCTGGCTCTGGTGGAGATTTTTTTGTTTTATTTAGCAAAATGTTATTTGATTTGTGTTTATCTGACTGTGTTAATTATTATTCTCCCACTAAATGGAAAAAAAAAGTATTATTATCGAGAGGCTATTAATAACAGGAGGTGAAATGCAGCTCCAGACGAGCGAGCATGTGGTGACGTCAATAGTGTGCTTCTGTTCCAATTGACCTATATTTATGTTGCGTGCTCACATTCTCCCAAAGTCCATACTTTCTTGTGTTCTTTTCAAGAACATACTTGGAGAGGACACAAGTCCGTACTCAATTTCTTGTGAATTGAGAAACAGCCACAGTGTTGGGGAAGCAACTTAGAAAATGTAGTAAGCTAAGCTACAATGTGTTCATTAAATTAACCTTCACTACACTGTAGCTACCCACCAGAGATATGTTGCAAGCTAAGTTACAACAAAAGGACAAAACTATATAGCTTACTGTAACTATGGTTCCCAAGAAGTGCCAATATACTTAATTACACCAAAGCTTCTTTGCAGAGTCATTGCATGAAACTGTGAAAAACAGATCAGATCAGTTCAATTGTTTTCAAAGTTTCAGGAATAGGGTTGACTTAGAAGTTTTATAGGCTTTGATTGGCTACTGTAGAAAACTTCAAACTCAATGCTAATCCTGACATTTTGAATTGAAAAAGATTCCTGGATGGGAAGCAAAACATCTTCAAACTTGGAAACCAAGTCCAGTGGATTGTTTTTAATTTTTAATACTTATGCTCAAATTAAAATCTAACTTAACTATTCAGATATAATGAACATTTAATTCCAAGATATATGGATAATCATGTATCCAACAACCACAACAATATAAATATGTCTCAAACTAGTACAGCAACTGTCAAATTAAGTCTTGTAAATTAATCTTTGATCTACATCGTTGCTTTTTGTTTCGATTAATTTAAAGTGACTAGAGTGACCTGTTTATTTTTGGATTGTGCTTACTATAGTCTGTTTTAATTAGAATATTTATAAGCCCCATTGTGTACAACTGCCATATACACAAATATCCATTTAAATTGATCATTGTTTTGTTTTCTATGGAAAAAAAAACCCTGCACAATCTAATACTGCTCTTCTACTAGTTTTACCTCCATGAATTCTCTTCATTTACACATGCATTTATAACGCACACATCCACATGTATGCACACAAGGACAAATGCACACAAACTCACTCACACAACGTTATTATTTTACTTTCGAAGGACATCCTTTTGGATTTAACTATATTAGCTGTTGATGTTTGCTGGCTGAGTTCAGATGACCATAGCTTTGCTGATTGTGTTAACTAAAGTGTCATTTACACTACCCCTTTGAAATCGTGCCAAGATCGGTCCGAGCACGGTTTTCATGCTCGAACAACTGTTCAGTGTAAATGACAGGCACAACTGAACCGGACCTCGCCAGACACTATCGAACCATGCCTAACTGGTACTAGTTCCTCAGTAGGGCTCGGCGCGGTTCCGTTCTGGCTCAACTCTCAGATAAAAAAGAGCACACAAACAGACCTCCTCATCTCCTATTTATAGTCAGCCTCCGTAATCATGAAATTTCAGATATTTATAAAAATACAAGCTTCCCTACCTTGCCACATGATTTCCAGTGGTTATTCTATGGCGCTATATAAATAAACTGAATTGAATTCTCCTTAGCAGTGTGATAAAGGTGTGGTAAATGGTTGTAAGGATCCGAGCTTGGCACTGTTAAGTGATTCAAGCTCAGCACAGAAAGGTTTTCAGAGGGTGGTGTAAATGGGGTATGGGTGTTAATTTGACTCTATATTTCACACATACATATTTATTTCTGGAAATCTTATACATTTGATTTTGCAGTGCAGATCCTCATTAAGGGAAATACATTTATCATGGTCAGGATTTATAGCATTTATTGACTTCTAACATTGCATAAGACCAAATACAGTCATATTTTCTCACACATATACACAGATTTGTAGTATCATTAACTAATTGTATGTTTATTTAGTAAGTGCTTCAACATATATTATGTTGGGGAGAAATTAGAATGAAAATCACAATAAACTCTGCTGGGCTAAAGCTTCATACATTATAAAGTGATGAACAAATGTTGTTTGGTATCCAGTTAGACTAAAATTAAAGTGACTATAAGTCTTAGATTTTTTAAACTATGAGCTTTGGATTTCTTTCTTACACTTTAATCCCAAATAAATGTCCTAAAAATTAACAGAACAAATTTGTTTTTATTTTATCTTCAAAGAAAAGAAGACCCAACCTATCTCGACAGAGTGATGGAGACCAATCCATGAGCTTCAAAGTGACCAGGAATACCAAGGCTTCTGCTAGTGTCTTCTTTCCTGTCATGCTTTATTTTTTTTGATTGTTTACTTTTAGAAAGTTAAAAGGCTTATTATTATTAGCCAAGGTTAATAGCTTAAGGGCGGTTACATTCTAATCAGATCACTGGTGTTTTATATCACTATATATCATGCTATAAAAATTACCTAGTAGTTCTTGATGCTTATTTCTCCATTTGCATGTTCTATTCATGGATAAAATGCTACCACTTTGGATCATTCATTTGCATCAATGAATTATGAATGTGGCCTGTAAAATAAAAACAATGACTTTTAAAAGTGAGACAGAATTTCTCATGAATGTAACAAAACATTTCCTCTCAACAGAGTTTTTCTTTTTTATTGTCTTTGTCTTAATGCTACAATTAGGTTTGTGTGGTATGTTTAAGAGATGTTAAAATTTTGCTCCAGATATTTCCAGTGCAGACATGTGCATAAAACATGATCACAAAAAAATATCTTTGATTTTCTTCTTTTACTTGTTTATCTCTTTTGTTGTTTGCAACACATGCAAGCCTTACATTTCTATGAATGCAAGACAACTAGGATGAGTAACTTGTTTACTTTGGGAGGTAGGTATACACAATGGAAATTAATTCAAAAATGGTTTGGAGACTCTTTTATCGCTCAATGTAGAGAAACATGTCTGAGCTCCATCGCCCAGGCTTAAACATTGTCTGAAAGGGAACTCTGAACTCTAGAACTTCTACAAGCCTCTGGCAAAGGTCAGAGCTGTTAGAGATTTTGTTACAGAAACATTGCCTGACAATTATTTGTTAAAACTCAATATCAGAGTATTCCTGTTTAAAATGTTTGATATGAAAATTACTCTCCATATTAAAAATGGATTGGATCCTGTCTTTTCAGTTGGACCATGTTAACCTTGATTAAAAATGTTCTAATGTTTCTGATGCAAAATGTTAGAAGCTGCAGGAGGAAAGGAGGGCTTGCTAAAACAGGAATTATATTTTTGATGAAAAAAAAGACAGGAATAAATTTAAAAACAGACTAAGATCTGGATTAGCTGTCCTCTGCTCTGCTGCAGGCAGTTTCATAAAACACTGCGTTCGTCTCGCTTTTGAATCAGAGGAAACAAAACAAAACCCTATGACCAGCTCCTTCTGAGTTGCAGGAAAATGTAGTCTGACTCGGTCCAGTGAGCACAGACCTTACTGGAGGGATTTGGTGGCTAGTTTAGTGTATCCTTACGCTGGGAAGCGATGAGAGACCAGCCTTAAGCAGCTGCATGCTGCCGGCAAAAGGAAGCTGAACAGGAAGTTGTCCATAGAATTAAGCCTATCCAACTTCAGCTAATTAATAGGACTATTTGGCATGAATTTTAGCTCTAAATGATCAGAATTTACAATCATTTATTGCAGTACCTACCTATAAGCCAAGTGTGCCTGTGGTGGCTGCATGAATCAGTTATAGGCAGATAAAGAGGATTCAGTCTTTCATCAAGCTGGTTCCAGATTAGCCAAATTTTTCCTGCACATATTTATGACAACTTTAGAGAATATCATGTTAATTTTGCCACTTCTGTGATATATGGTGCATTGTAATTGTATATGTTTTATGAGAAATGTGAGTATGCTGTCCTTTGCTCTTCACAAGAAACCAGTTTATAATATGATAAATTTGGAATATTAAAATTGAAATCCTAAGGGTTTAGTGCATGTTTACCTGGGTTTAACATACACTCAATACAGTTTTCTCTAAAAGAGTTGAACCAAAATGGAATTATTTTCCAGTGGGATCTGCGAAGAATCAAGGGGTTTACCAGATCAACCTTTTTTTCCACTAAGTGGAATTAGGAAGTGGTGGAGGATGGTTTCCATACCAAGTTGTGTTGCTGATGAGTGCTTCGGGTCAGGTTTCTCTGGAGGATCACTATCATCAGGTGGTGGTTGAGAGGGGTGGGTGATCTGACGCACCGTTTTTCGCCAACAACCTGTGGAGGATAGCTTCCATCTCCATCACTGACTGTTCAGTCTGTTTACTCTGATCTTTACCGTCACACCACTGGACTTGGTTTTCCAAGTTTGAAGACATTTCGATGAAGTTTTTTCAATTCAACATTTTTCTTTTTTTCATTTTTCTTTTTTTCATTTTTCTCCACCAGAGTTGCCTTCCATGCTGGTCATAACTTTAGCTTCTGTCCGGAAGCATCAAAAACATGGCATTTGTTAAAATGTATGCCATGTCTTGTGCGCGGGTGTTTCTGCATGTTGGGTGTATTTCCTCCCAGGCATGTAATTGCCACTTTGCAATGATTTAAAAGCGCCTTGTTGCCATCTTTCTCTTCCTTAAAATGAAGCCAAACCTTCAATCGCTTCAACGGATGGGACGCCATTTTTTTATTTATTTTTATTTTCTAGACTTACGCCTGGTCACGTCGTACTTGCTTATTGAATGCTGTGTGTGAAACTTGCGTAAAAAAATGTGACGTAAGTCGTGCTACCCAAAGCGGCTCTGGTGCTGCCTGGAATCGTTAAGAGAATCATTAAGCGAGCTGCCAAACGGTGCCATGGAATTGGAATACACGGAACTGGTTTTGAACAGGAACCAGTTTTTGATTCCCTTCCCTACATGGAAAGCACTCTTTTCTTGTGGACCTGCATCATATTGTCTTTAAACTTGACTCTGGAGGGAGGAACTTCTTGTCTGTCCAACTCTAAGCTTCTTCCTAGTTCTGCCTGATTCTATAGAACCCTGTTATCTCCATCTGTTCCTTACCGGGGTGGATGCATGCTATCTGAGCATTGTTCCTGTTCCTGCATGGAAAGAGTTTTAGTTCAGTGGTACATGGTGACTCCATACCTAATGCTCTTGTGAAGATTGTAGAAGAAACTTGATTTTAAGGTATGCTTTTACCCCCAAACCAGGAGCATTTCTGCAGCCAACAGCTGACTGTAATATTCTTTTGGTGCTTCATTCTCCTTGTGCATGGCACCAAAGACCCAAGCATCATGGACGCTAAATCTGCATACACTGAATATACATCTCTCAAAGCCTGGCAAAGAGAAGAATAGTGCTGAAGGCTCTCCATGAACACACAAACACTCCTTGAAGAGGTTCTCCAGATCAGCCTCAATTTCTCCGGAGCGTAGGGATTGGGTAAACCTAAAAGACATTGCTCTATCTCTCTGGTGTAATCATCAATGGTGGATTCAGCATTACTGTGATCAAAACGCTCCATGGCTTGTGCAAGGGATTCAAGTTGTCAGGTTCATAATCCCTGTTTTGGGATTAGCACTGGTCCATTTGAATCATCATCTGACAACTCTAGCCAACTCCTATCAAGGTAGGAGGGAAATTCCCATAGATGGCTGTCCTGCTACCTCTGTGGAAAAGGGGTTTCATATCTGATAGTGTTCTTAATTAGGTTGACAACCTGCACTGCTCTGTAAAACGAACTATACGTGCCAGTCAGGTGAGTCATCCTCTGTGGTCTGAGGCTGTTCTGCTTATTGGAACTGCGCACTGCACTACTAAACCTTTCCTGCTCCATCATGCTAGCTTTCAGCTCTGTGGTTGCCTGAGGAGGAACTCCTTTGTCCACCTACTTCTCTAACATAGGGACGGTTTCACCCTCTTCCTCTTCATCTGACCCTCCAGCCTGTGGCCAGGGGGCTTCCGTCCTTCGCCGTCTGTCCAGAATGGTTAATGTTGCCTTTCTACTCCCTTCCACCCTTCTAATTCTCTCTTCAGCCTTCAGACAGTTCTTTTTCTAACTTAGACTTTCTTTGATACAGCAAGGCAAGCTGACCAAACATATCAGCAACCAGCAGATCGTTTCTTGGATTCCTAGTTGACTCAATGAGTTTCTTAATCTCACTTTTATAAGCCTCTATACTGAGACTTTTCAATGCTCTATTCTCTTCTTTGGAAAAAGAGATCACTGAGGTAATTGAAGCTTGGGCCTCCATCTCTAGGGAAGTCACAGATACACCCACTACTATCTTATCCCGTTCTCTATCCATTTTGTTCAACTAGGGGAGGATGAAGCAGGAAACGTAGCACACAGGCTACAAATCCCTAATACTGTTCGCACTACATGCACAAAAGCTGAAAAACTCAGATTGTTGTATGTCTGTTTACCTATACGGCAGGTGTACAATACATGCAGACAATTATGTTGTGGAAGTTACCTTTTAACAAGCAACTTACTCTTAATCAGGTTCAAATAGATTATATTGCTGTGTTTAACTTCTGAAAACTTCTGATGGATGATTGGATCACTGACTTCTTGGCAAGGGAAATTTGTTGAATGTGATAATGCATGTGTATTAAACAACTGTGAAACAACAACTAACACACAAAAGAACAAATGCATTGTTTGGATATCTCCTCAGAAGTGGTATAGCTGTAATATTAACTCAGGTTTCAAACCTATAGCTTAAAATTACCACTCTACAATTAACCCTTAAGCACAATTTCTCCACAACAAAGACAGTAGATTCCTCAAACAAGGTATAACTGTAATTGAAAGAGCGACCCGCAAGGGAAAAAAGTGTGCCTTTACCTGGGAAATTCAAAGTGTGCTGACATTTCAAACCACCATGGGCCACGCAAAAGGGCACTACACAGATTGGTCACTAGGGAAAACCAATCCTCCACCTGAGAACAGCTGGTGAAGTTGTAATAACACTCCTCAGTCGAGGGAAGTGCCCTCTGACTATCCTAGCTTCTCTTCATTGGTTTGTTATAAATCAAGAATAGAATTTAAAATTCTCATCACATATAAAGACTTAAAGGGCCAAGCTCCATCTTATATTAGAGATCTGATTGTTCCTTATGTCCCTAGCAAAGCACTTCACTCTCAATCTGCAGGTTTACTAGTAGTTCCTAGAATTTCTAAAAGTAGAATGGGAGGCAAATCTTTTAGTTATCAGGCTCCTCTCCTGTGGAATCAACTACCAGTTTTAGTCTGTGAGGCCCCTATACAGTTAGGGACAAATTTCCCATTGGGATCAGCTTCATAGTCATGGTAGGCCACTTCTTTGATTTTACTTTGGAAAATCGTTGGGCCATGAATCTATTAAGATTTGGAACAAAACCTTAAAAAAACATTGCAAATGAATATCTGAATCCTTTCAAGTCAAGTATTTTTTTAATTGAAATTCAATCAATCAAATTGAAACAACTGAAATAATTTTCAAAATCTGAAAAAACTGCTTACAAATTCAAATACATTAGAATTAGCCTGAAAATGAAATTAAGCCTATGTAAAATCTAATCATTTTACTCACCTTTCAAATATTAATTTTAGTATTTATAATATAAAATAGACTGTTTATCAGAAAATCAGTGCTGCTACTATTGGCGAATTTAAGCTAGGCTACATGCTGGCAATGAATAAGTTAAAACTATTTATCAGGTCTGTTGAACTGAGCTATTCACCATTGATCAGATGACATGCATTCTGCAAGTCACACGATGGACCTTGCAGTCAGATGTCAACATGCAATTCATTTATGACCATTGGCCAGACATTTCAAGATAATAATCTTAACATGTTTCTTAAATTTCATTTTTTAAAACTTTGATTCTCTCTTCTTGGTTTCCTCTTCTTTGCAGAGAATTACCTGCCTGCCGAGAATTACCTCCCCTGTCGCGGCAGCGCACATCACCCTAAACCCACGCCCATATACATGGATGCCTTTTCATGACAGTTTTGGGGGACAGATACATTTTAATTGATAGGATTTTACTTGTATGGAGACACATTTCAGTCGATATGCTAGTCAGTGTGCAATGAATAAATTCCCTGCTGAGTGGAAGGCAGTTCCCGATTTTGCTATCAACACCATTCTAGATGATTTCTGACAATTTATTTATTAAACTTAGAACCTTGAACCTGCTGAAGATTCCCTCATCTCCTTATTTTCACATTTATTGTGCCAGACTTATGAAATCACAGAGAGCAGGTATGATTATTAGTTTTTGCGCCAATGCTATTTTTTGGCCCCGATACTGATACCTGGCTGTGCAGTATTGGCTGATATCGACACTATACCGATACCATCTGTTTGAAATCGATGTGTGTGTGTAGTTTATATATAAAGAACTGCATACTACTTGGATGAAAAATAATTACCATCATGGCTTTATCAAGCTGCTGCCTACCTTTTTTTGAAGCAAAGCAAGCAAAAGAATAATAGAAAGTGAATCTAGTAGAACTTTTTTATTGCCCACCTGGAATGGGTCACAATAGTTAAATAAACTTGTGGCTCTCAAAATGGTATCGGTGCCATATTTGTTGGTACTCGCCAATACTGGAACCCCCATTTTAGTGCTGGATGGGGGCCTTGCCAATACTGGTATCGGTATCGGTGCAACACTAATGATTATATGGAGAAATTTGCATAATTCTAAACTCATTATTTCTCAAACTAAGCAGGGGAGGGAGATCTCTGCCATTTGGAACCTGCCGAAGATTCCCTCAAATCGCGACGCTGTTCAGAACACCGTCACCTGCTCTCTGGGCCACCGTAATTTGGTCAGTCTAATCGTAAGCGCATAGCCTGCCAAATGTTGAGAGGGCAATATTATTGCCATTACTGTTAATATATAGTATACATTTTAATATATAGTATACATTGACACATTTTTTTAAGAAGGGGCATGCCATCCCCCCTCAACTCGAGTACTGTGTGTACCACCTTTGGGACTGTGTATTACCATGAGTAGCCCCTCTCAGTCAAAAGTTTTGCTGATTGTACAAAAGTGAAAAACACAATATTCAAAATAAAAGCAATTTTACTTAATCTTTTAATTTAAGCATTTAATTCTGAGGCATTTTAAACAAAAAACAAACAAATATGTTGCCTGGAAGTTAGTATATGTCCCCAGAAGTTTGTTACTCTTCCTGTTCCTGCCATTCTGCCTTATCTTCAGGCCACGTCTGACCATCACTGCAGGTTCTACCAGTGACAGATCTTCTCTTCACAGTCAGCCAAGCCTTATCCTCTCTCCCAACTGAAGTCTAGGCTGATGCTGTTGGCTACTCCAGTTAGTCTGCCTCTGCATTAACTGCCGGGCTCAGTCCTGTTCTTTTCCAGGGCCTGCCTGAAATTCCTCTTGTCTGCAACAGCCTCACCCTTTTCAAATAAGAAACCTTAAAACATCATATACTGTTGGCTTGAATCATTGGGTTCTCACAGCTAAAACATGACGGCAGCCCTACCATGACCCTGAAGGTTTATACCACTTAACATCGCGGGTGACCCTTAAGCAGGAGAAGAAGGATGGATGGATATTAAAAGTGTATTTTGAGAAATTTAAGAAACTTCTAACAAAGTAAAAATAAACCAAAAAAAAAAAGCTATAGAAATAATAAAACTCGTATAAAGAAGTGAGGTAAAACATGATTGGTTTTAACATTCAAATGCAGTTTTGTTTGGTAACACTTTGGTTTAAAAGCCTTTGAATTCCTGTTTGTTAATAATATATTGGTTGTATTTTGTCATGATCTCCTCTTCTATTGCAGCCTTACCTAATTTTACTGACACCCTATCCTTCTATCTTTTCTTTTAACTTAATTTTCCTCATAGGGGTTAGATGTATTCCCAGGCATTCATCTGGAAATATTAAACTCCAATTCTAAAAGAGAATAAACCATAGTTGATATTGTGCATTGGAAGCTAATATGTGCAACAGAAAAGTAATAATCTTAAACAACTTCAGACCACCCGCTGTTGGGTGTCTATATATAAATCCCAATCAATTAAATGACTATAGATAATTATACCAAATATGACAGAGAAGATATGGATGTTATTTTAGGAAAATGTAAAAAGCATTACTAATTTACAAATACAGTGGTTATTTTACAGTGGTTTATCTTTTATATAAAATCCTCCAACTGTTTTTTATTTTATTACAGTTGTTATTTAGAACACAGCACACATCTGTAAAGGAGTTATTGTAATAAACCAGTCAATGCACTCTCAATGCAAATTCTTAACCCAACATCCTCTCACAGAAAAGGAACAACAAATACAGCAGCTGGCTTCTACATACGGTAATACCAGCTTTAAAGCAGAGTGCTGCTCTTTAGATCACCAACTGATACATTCCTTGATATATAGAGCTTCATTAGGTAAGATGATTTTAATTATCCATTTTGTGTGACCTCTACGGTAAAAACTACGTTATATATAAGTTTGCATTATAAGTGTCAATTATTGTACTGGCAATTTTACTTTTAAATAAATTTTAACTACCTCTTGGAATGTGCGAAAATACTGAAAATATCAGAATATTTAACTCGAAGTAACGGCCGAAGCTAACTAACGCGTTATCCAAAGCTGACTGATAAAAAAAGGAACTTTTTTTCCTGAAATCTTTTCCAGTCTAAGAAATGAAGGATTGTCTGAATCTGATGGCAGCTCTGTCTGAGAACCCGCTGATAGTCAACATGATACTCAGTGTCTTCTTTCTTCCAGGTGAGCTGTTTGTCTTTTCTCGTCTGAAATTTTAGATCATGATATAATTTAAAGGCCCCACATGTAAAGTGCTGTAGCTGACCTGTTCATTGAACATGAAGTTTGTCTGCAGGCACAGAAAGAAATATAAAACAGTTGCCTCTTTTACAGGTACTTTGGCTGGTTGTGGTATAACACCGCACCTCAGAATCACTACACCAAGGAAGCTTGAAGCTCTAAGTGGATCTTGTTTGGAAATCCCATGTATCTATGATACAGAGGATACCAGATATAACAGTAGCCAACCTATCTATGGAGTTTGGATGAAAGGTGGTGACACGCCTTATCCAGATATAGTTATTTTCAACAGCAGTGGGTCAGTTAACACCTATTCACTGAATATTACTGGAAACCTGAGAGAGAAATACTGCACAACTATGTTTCCTGATTTAAAGACCAGTTATGCAGACAGATACTTCTTCAGGATTGAGAATGAGCTGTTCAAAGCAACAGCTTGTGATGATCCACTGCAAATAACAGTTAAAGGTAAGAATATTTGTTCTTAACATAGTATTATGATGGTCATTTCAATGAGGAATATTTAAAATGTACATGTCTTTTACAGCTTTAAAAGGTGTCAGAAAAAAAGTTAAGGGATCTGGAGAATATAATCATGTATAGTCATGTTTTTTTTATATTTTTCCCCAGCAAATTAGCAATATTACTGTATTTAAACAGCTGGGCATATTTTCATCTTCTAAACAAAAAAGATTCTGAATCTGAAAACTAGGATACAAGAAAAGTAAAAAGGGGGCTGTTTCACAAAGAAGGTTTATCCTCAACTCTGAATTTATCTAGCCTGAGGTTGGATACCCTGAGCTTATGGTTTCACAGTGGCTGCTGTGAGTTAGTTTAATCAACTCTGATAAGCTCCACTCAAAGTTGAACATGTTCGAATTATTATAAAAGCCATTATCATTGCAGCCCTGATCCAACGAGTCACCATGACAACAGGCAGATCAAATTTCACACCACCAAAACTGGGGATTTTAATGCAGAAATTATAAAATAAATCTAGAATGTTTAAAAAAAAAGAGCAACTGCAAAGGAGAGGGATATGGCGTAGCAGAAGATCCTTGCTACACTTACCTATTTTTTTGTACTCAGCACTTATTAAATGTTAAATGTTTTTTTAATCTGCTGTGTGTTAAGAATTGTACAAGAGGACCCAAAGACAGTCAGACAACTGATATTATTAAACAGTTTTTTTTTTTATGAAAGGCAGACTGCGGTAGTTTAAGGAAGAATCACCAGCATCGGAGACAGGCCCCTCTGGGAGTGGAAATGAAAGGTTAGTGACCAGGCAGGGACTATGGTCAATTTCAGCTGAGACAACCAAGGTCACTACCCTTCTCACAATCTGGGAGTCGACTTGTAAGGTAGTTCGAAGATCCTGTTGAGGGGTTGTGTCTGGTGATTATCTCCTTGATCTAAAGTCTGATAGATAAGCAGAGATCAAGGGACATGCACAGGGTCAGAGCTGAGTGATCAGGGTATCAAGGTAAATCAAAGGCAATTGAAAAGGTCAGAGATGAGGTCAGAGGTCAAGGTAATCCAAAACAATCTTGTCTGATAAGGATTATGACACTGAGTCTGCTGTGTCATTTGGAGGTTGAGTGAAAATAGTAAACAGTATGCAGGTAACTCAAACTAATACATATCAATATGGCCTGCCTGCTGAAATAATAACATTACAGGGATAACTACCTTACTGGTTGAATAGCAGTGTATCAATGAAATATATTTTGGGGCAATCTCACTGGGTAGAAGCGAGCATGTGAAGATGGAGTATAAAAACATTGTTCAAACATATAAGGCCTGTGCATCATCTCATGGGGTTCCTTGTTATTTTGATCTTGTCTCACATAACACAGTGAATATTTGCAAAAAAATCTCGCAAAGCATTCCTGGATATATCTGCTCATCTAGTGACCATGGATGATCACTAATTTTCAAGGTGCATTGTGGGAAATTTTGAGTCCACTACTTTTTCAAACACTAGATGTTCGGACACTCATTTAAAATGTCGCAACCACTACATAGTGATCTATATAGTAATTAGGGTGGACAAAACCTGATCCTGAACCAGGTTAGCTTTGGGGAGAATGTTACTACGGTAACAGAAACAAAGATTGACTAAACTCTCTTTGTAAAACAGAAACCTCAGTTTCCCTAATTTCAGGTTTAGTAAACCTGCTTTGTGAAATGGACCCCACTCTGTTTTTTATATTGCAGTGTATACCCTTGAGCATTTATTATAAATACTGTAGGTTTGATTTAGTTAGTAAACTGTCTATCTGATTTGAACTCCCAGATTCTCCTTGGAGTCCCAGCATTAAAATCTCTGTTGGTGATCTGAACGAGCATCAGTCTCTCATTATAAGCTGCTCAGCTGTGACTCCCTGTCCACACTCACCTCCTGAACTCACCTGGAATCTCCAACAAGACTCTGAGAAACAAACAGGGAAAAACCCAGATGGAACCTTTACAACTAAAATCCAGGAGACCATCACTCTGTCAGACCCACTTGATGGATACATCAGATGTTCTGCCAGATATCCTGTCAATGGAGGATTCAGGACAGCAGAGACAAAAGTGACTCTCAATGTTTCATGTAAGTGATCCATCAGCACATCATGGTTCAGTTATTTCTGATCAATAAAGTTAACGTGTTTCCCGCTATTTTCCTCATATGCTCCTGGAAACACCTCAGCTTCCAACAGTCCATCAGGTTTGCTGTCAGCAGGTAGCTGGATGGAGCTGAGTTGCTCCAGGAGAGCAAGCCCTCCTGCCAGCTTCAACTGGTTCTGGAACGACACAAATGTAGTCATGAATGTAGCTGAGGGAGGGGAGTGTTATGAGGCTATAAATCATCTAGGAAACAATACATTGTCAAGGACTTGTTTTGGTGATAAAGGTAAACTTTTCTTGATTTATATTTATTCCTATTTTTTTTTTAAGATTTCCATTGCTTCACATTATAGCTAGCACTTTGTTGAAAGAAGCACAGAGCAATACCGAGTATTGTACATGAACTACATTTACTGACACAATGATATTCTTAGTGAACGGTGAACCAAATGGACCAGTTTTGAAGTGATGAACATGAACAAGAGAGAGAACGTTCACTCTGAGAATAATGAGCGACACATACAGCTCTTTTTCCCGTTCAATTGATAACAACACTTTTCATTGTATAACGGCAGGTTTTACAGCCCCTATTACAGCTAACAGCATGAAAAACCAGCATGTCTACTGCTAGTAGTAGTCTGCGCATTTCAGACTCATCTTCTGGTATTTCTGATGCCAGTTTTGCAGAGCGCCTGGTAGCATTTTATTAACTAACAAAGGAAGACTCAGACAGAAAAAAACTCACCTTTTTGTGCAAACTGTGCCCAGGGAATGATCACACATTTAAAGGGTTAAATGTGAAGTTCTATTGTAGGATTTGGGTTTAATTCACAAAATTAACTGGAACTAGTTCAGTTATATGTGGGCTGGTAAAATTAAGGTGACACCAGACACAACAATATCATTTGGGGAATGTAAATTAGTTTTATAATAACAGAAACACTGAGCAGAAACGCATTTCTCAAAACAACAAAGTGGCTGGCACAAGGACTCTTACGAGGTAAAAATAAGGTTTATATCTCTTCTAAGCATAAACTGCCAGACTTAGAACCTAAATTATCAAAGTGAATAAACCAAAACGGCCAAAACAAGGAAAGAGCATAACCAACTGCATTAGTACTTCCCTGCAAATCTACACACAATGAGCAAAAATACCCGGAATTAGTGATGGGTCCAGCAACACCGATGCATCGAGTCCATAAAGCAAAACATTGTATCTTTGCTTTTGTCGTTTCAAGAAAGTCATGTGACCGACACAGGAGTTGCTTCTAACTGACTGACTCTCTAAACTGTGTTTAAAAACGTATCTGTCCACATGATGCATCTGCTAAAAAAAATGTCTCATCTTTTGTGGTTTATCATAAAAATGATCAAGAAGCCTGTTGTCAGAAAATTTATTTTTCTCTTATTTCATATATTAATTTATCCAATTTACTCACTATAAAAGTTTTCACTCAGTCTGTATCACCTGCAAGGCCACACCATTCTCTGGTGAGGGTGCTTGTAGACCAGACATAGCTTCTTCCCATAACAAACCAGATTCTTTCTCAAGGTTTATTCATAACGTGTTATTGCTATCCAAAGTGTCTGTAATTTGTTTTGACTCTGACTACTTTCCATTGTTGTAAGTAAAGGGGAACAAACGCTGCCCAGGCAGAACAGGGCTGAATGCTGTGCCGTAAGGGCTGCATGATGAACTGTTCACTCTTTGCAAAGATATAAATAAAATGCCGACTGAGTGAAATACAGGTGCTGGTCATAAAATTAGAATATCATGAAAAAGTAGATTGATTTCAGTAATTCCATTTAAAAAGTGAAACTTGTATATTATATTCATACATTACATACAAACTCATATATTTCAGATGTTTATTTTGTTTAATTTTGATGATTACAAATGACAACAAATGAAAATCTCAAATTCATCATATCAGAAAATTAGAATATTACTGAAGACCAATAAAAACAAAGGATTTATAGAAATGTTGGCCAACTGAAAAGTATGAACATGAAAAGTATGAGCATGTACAGCACTCAGTATTTAGTTGGGCCTCCTTTGGCCTGTATTACTGCAGCAATGCGGCGTGGCATGGAGTCGATCAGTCTGTGGCACTGCTCAGGTGTTATGATAGCCCAGGTTGCTCTAATAGTGGCTTTTAGCTCTTCTGAATTGTTGGGTCTGGTGTATTGCATCTTCTTCTTCACAATACCCCATAGATTTTCTATGGGGTTAAGGTCAGGAGAGTTTGCTGGCCAATTAAGAACAGGGATACCATGGTCCTTCAACCAGGTACTGGTAGCTTTGGCACTGTGTGCAGGTGCCAAGTCCTGTTGGAAAATGAAATCTGCATCTCCAAAAAGTTGGTCAGCTGCAGGAAGCATGAAGTGCTCTAAAACTTCCTGGTATGTGGCTGCGTTGACCCTGGACCTCAGAAAACACAATGGACCAACACCAGCAGATGACATGGCACCCCAAACCATCACTGACTGTGGAAACTTTACACTGGACTTCAAGCAACGTGGATGAAGTGCCTCTCTTCTTTTCCTCCAGACTCTGGGACCTTGATTTCCAAAGGAAATGCAAAATTTACTTTCATCAGAGAACATGACTTTGGACCACTCACCAGCAGTCCAGTCCTGTTTCTCTTTAGCCCAGGCAAGACGCTTCTGACGCTGTCTGTGGTTCAAGAGTGGCTTGACACAAGGAATGCGACAGCAGAAACCCATGTCTTTCATACGTCTGTGTGTGGTGGTTCTTGAAGCACTCACTCCAGCTGCAGTCCACTCTTTGTGAATCTCCCCCACATTTTTGAATGGGTTTTGTTTCACAATCCTCTCCAGGGTGCGGTTATCTCTCTTGCTTGTACACTTTTTTCGACCACATCTTTTCCTTCCCTTCGCCTCTCTATTAATGTGCTTGGACACTGAGCTCTGTGAACAGCCAGCCTCTTTAGCGATGACCTTTTGTGTCTTGCCCTCCTTGTGCAAGGTGTCGATGGTCGTCTTTTGGACAACTGTCAAGTCAGCAGTCTTCCCCATGATTGTGTAGCCTATAGAACTAGACTGAAAGACCATTTAAAGGCTTTTGCAGGTGGTTTGAGTTAATTAGCTGATTAGAGTGTGGCACCAGGGGCCATCAATTTTGAACCTTTTCACAATATTCTAATTTTCTGATATGATGAATTTGAGATTTTCATTTGTTGTCATTTGTAATCATCAAAATTAAACAAAATAAACATCTGAAATATATGAGTTTGTATGTAATGTATGAATATAATATACAAGTTTCACTTTTTAAATGGAATTACTGAAATCAATCTACTTTTTCATGATATTCTAATTTTATGACCAGCACCTGTACATGGATCTCTGTTTATTTAACTAGGGTAAATAGTTGAATACTTTTTTCCCACTACAAAGCCTTAAAGGAATAGGAAAGAGGATAGGATGTGTCATATTTTTCCTCTCAGTTATCACTCAACTTATCTGAATTAAAGTTCATTTAAAATGGACTCTTAGTTAATTTACTGTTTTTACTGTACTTATTGTTTTAAAATTATGATTGAAAGACCTAGTCCCCAGGCATCCTCATTCACAATGTCCCCTAATTATTCACTTTATGATATATGTTTACATTATTTATTGGCTGCATCTAAAAATATCAAATATATTTTCAATTTAAACATATTTATGAAATAATACAATATAACATAAAGTGACTTAAATTATATCATTGTACTAGGTAATCAAATCAATTCAGTTTAGTCTGTCAAATAAGCTGCCTGTAGAGTCTTTAAAGTTCCAGCAGCTGTCAGTATTCAGTGAAACAGTATCAATTCAGTTTTGCAATATGTCAAAAACGCTCCAAGATGCCTCAATAACCCATCACTACCCGGCATGTTTAACAGACATTCAGTGCAGAAAACAAAATGATGATACAACAGTGGAGAAATTATGTACAAATAGCTTTGGTTACCTTATCAATGACAGGGAACACCAACTGTCCATTGATGTATTGAAATAATTGCTTCCAGGATGTTCCACCTGGAAGGCACTCCAGTAACCCTTCTTTCAAATGAATCGTTTGCAAATGAAACCCCTTCTCTTGGTGATCCCTTAGCAAAAAGTAGTTTATTCAAGTATACTAAAAGTGCACTAATTTCATACTTAAAATCAGGCACTGCACTTAGAGTTTACTTATTCAAAACTATATTTCATATACTTAACAATAGTATAGTCAAGTGTACTTGACTATACTATTGACTTGAATCCAGCCGGTTGGCTGACAAGACAAAGCGGCTGCCGCACAGAGAGTTCCAGATACAGAAGCCTTGAAGACTACAGAACTGGCAGAAGATCTAATCCAAGCAGACGAAGGAAAGCAGGACAATCCAAAGGGCTAAGTCAAAGCCAGTGTCAAGGACATGCTCTGGATTCAGAACCAAAAGTATCAGAGGTCCGAAGAGTTTCTGAAGGGAAATCCAGATAGTTGACAGGAATCAGTTCTAGGTAAGATTAACAGGCAGAATCAAGCAGGAGTCCTAAGATAAGTTAGGCAAACCGGCCAGAACAGGAACAGGCAGGCACAACAACATCAGCTGTTGTGCCAGACACTATGAATGGAAAAGCAAGACAGCAGAGACAGAAGTGACTCTCAGTGTTTCATGTTAGTGATCCTGTCAGCACGTCATGGTTCAGCTGTTTCTGATCAATAAAGTTCATGTGCGTCTCATTTTCCTCAGATGCTCCCAGAAACACCTCAGCATCCATTAGTCCATCAGGTTTGGTGTCAGCAGGTAGCTGGGTGGAGCTGAGCTGCTCCAGCAGAGCCAAGCCTCCTGCCAGTTTTACCTGGTTCAGGAACACCAAAAATGGAACCAGAAAGGTAGCTACAAGTGACTTTTATAGCTTCAGGGCCACTGAGGATGGAGAGTATTACTGTGAGGCTACAAATGCTCAAGGGAATCAGAGATCATCTATCCTCTTTCTTAGTGTTAAAGGTGAGACTTTAAAGAACTCTCTGGTTCATGTTGTTCTCTTATATTGATAAAATGTGTTTGTGTTTCAGGTTTAAACTTTAAAGTGAACAATTACTGAATTAATTTTTTTTTTTTTTTTATGTATTAAAAGTAGACATTAGTAATAACTTCTTGGCACTTTAAGTTTTGAATTGGAACAACTCACAAGACATGTCATCTCCCTGAAATAGTGTCTTGCAGGTTGTCAAATTAAAAGATAAAAGGATGTACTGTAACACAGCTAAATTCGGGATGATTAATGAAGACGATTCAGCCACTTCTTATGCCTTCTTATGTACTGTTGAGATTATTTCTGGTCTGCTTCTCTTCCTGAAAATACAAAATATTGCCCTCTGTTTTGGTAACCCATTAACCTCTCGTGTAATTGGCTCAGGAACCAGGAAGTAAACATTGGCCACACACTGAAGTGCTTTACTTTTACTTTTGAAAGCAGAAAGAAATGTTTAAGTAACACTGATTATTAAAAAGGAATGATTCTGTTTGATTTTTACAATACTTTTCTCACTCATTGCTCTTTTAGAAAAAAAGCAATGAAAATAGCAGGAATATAACTTTATTATTATCTACAGTCATAGCACAAAAACTAAGAAGGCTGTATTGTTACAGATAATGCAGTCTTTGGACTTCATATTATACTGAAGATCTTGGGAACTATTCTGCTCTGTAGTACGGTTGTCATCTTTGAGTGGTGAGATGATCCTATATTTGTTTATACTTTGCAGCTTAAGTTATGTAGTGGTGTTTAAATTAATCTTTATCTTCCAGCTGGTTCAGATTCTCCAACAAACCAAAGAAGGTAAGCTAACATTGCCATTGACTGTATGCATTGAAAGTATACACATTCATGCCAGTTTTTAATGCTAAAGGGTGATGAAGCATTAAAAACCAAAACTAAAGAGCACACCCAAAATAAGCTGCAATACGGGGGCTGCAGCCAGAGGGTGTCTCCACCCTCTGGCTGCAGATTGGCTGCTGGTTGCAGTTAGAGCTGGCCGATATGATCTCAAATCAATATCACAATAAATTGGGCAGTTTACCTCCATAACAATAAATGTACGATAAATAGTCCAGCTCCTCTATCTGAAAATAATGGCATGTGCAGGAAATATAACAGATCTATTTTTCATGTATTTATTGACCAAATCACATAACATTTTTTTGGTAATTAAAAATAAAAGTCTTTTAACCATTTAAGTTTAAACATTGAATAATGTCTCATTGAACAGGAGAAAAATATTACAGATCTTGTAAACATTTTTGCACAAAGGTAATCAAGCCTTATGCAAATCTTTGACTCAACAACATGGTTGTGCTGTAGGTGGTGGAGGTTGGAAGTGTTACTTTGGGTAGTCTTGACAATTTCCAGACAAACTTTGCATTTCGTATTCTTCTGCTTAACATCTATGGCTTAATCTTTCTGCTATCGAACTGATCGTGCAATGAGAACAATGTAAATCGTATAAACTCACACACCTTCGCTCAAAACCCGTCTGCGATCATCTCCAACAACAGGCGTTCGACTTCTTTACTCGGCACTCTATTTATCACTCTTATAACCTGCACACTCAAACCCTTAACTGCACTTCCTCCTTGTGCACACTTCATAGAGGAGCGTAGGGTTTACTGTGAGTAATGAGACAGGGCCTTTGTTGAGGTGGTGTTAGGTGAGACACACGTTAATAATTCATCAATATTTCAGACACAAAGTCCGAGAGGTAGAGCTGCTCTCTCCTGTGCTTGGTAAGCATTGAAATGGCAGTTTCCATTCCTCGATTCTATTCATCTTTTCAAATTGGGAGGGTCTGTTGGCATCTCTCCTTGCCTAATACTGTGGGCTGTTGGAATAGATTGCCAGTTGTTTGGGTTTATTCCTGAGTTTCCCTAAGGCCACCATTTCCCCAAAGATGCTTCCACATACAATATGTTGAAGAGACATTTGAATCAAACTCACAACCTACACACTCTACTCAGCTACAGCTTCACACGTTATAAAGCAATAAACAGTTGCACTTTTATATCCAGTTAGATTAAAATGAAATTCAAAAAGTCTTTCTGAATTACTTTGATCTCAAATGAATTTCCTAAAAATTAACAAAACCATTTTTTGTTATTTTATCTCCAAAGGAAAAAGAAGACCAAATCTATGTCAACACTGTCACAGAGACCAAACCATGATGTGAGCTACAAGGTGACTAGGAACATCAGTCAGTTTCTTATTTCTATTCATATTTCAGTTGTCCAATTGTTTACTTTCAGGATGTTAACAGGGTAGTTATTATCTGCTAAGGTCAATACCAAATAGCTGGTTACATTTTAAACAGGTCATCCTTGTTTTATATCTCCATATATAATGCTATAAAAAATTGCTAATTTTTTCTTGATGCTTGTTTCCCCTTTTACGTGTTTTGTTCTTTCGTGTGTCAATGAGTTAAAAATGTGGCCTATAAATACAAAAAAATCAGGATTGAGAAGTGAGACATTTCTGATAAATGCTATTTTTTTCACTTAACAGTGTGTTGATTTTGCTAAATGATTTTCTGTTTATTAATGATAAAATCAAGCTATTTTGTTATTTGTAACAGATTTAAAAAAATGTACTCCAAATATTTCCACTGCCAGCACATACATAAAATGTGAAGCAAAACACATTATGTGTTTTTCTTCCTCTTACAGATGTTTTAATGAATAAAAATTATGTAGCATGAAAACTGCAATCTGCTGTCTTTTTTCCCACAACAGATACAAGCATTAAATCCTTCCAATGCGGGAAATTAGGATGATTACGTTTTTTACTGATGTTAGCACTGGTACACATTGGTAACAGCAATAACTTGAATCTGATGGAAAAAAAAATCTATGAAAATGTTAGAATAAAAGTTAGACATTTTTTTTCCACCATTTTTTTAACGGCTTGATTTAAAAAAAACTGAACTGGTGAAACAGGCTTGGAGAAAAATTATGGTACCCCTAGAAAATAATTACAATTATGTGACCAAAAGGACATGATAAATCAAGTTAAATCAGCTTTTAGGTAATGAGACAACATTGTTGGTTTGATGATTAGGTTTCACTTACGATTCATAAGCAATTAAACCTGTGCCTCCGGCACCTTAGCGCCAGGTGTTTTCTGAACAACCCTGGTGTTATGCTTGTAACAGGTATAAGATGCATTAACCCCAAAAATGATTTCAGATTAAAAATTGTAATTAAAAAGCATTCAGATTTGTTTCTACTGTATTCCATGCAACCCAATCATCATCCACCATGACCTGACAAGTTAGAAGTACTTTGACCTGAAGTACATACTTTTACTGAGTGAAAAGAAATAAGAAACTAAAAAAATGATTGTTTACGCACACACGGTACCACGACTGCACAACTACAGGCACCACAAGCATTGAGGGACTTGGAATCCAGGGCTGTCGACCCCTCAATCTGGGGTCTGCAGTCAGGGGTTTCTCGTTGGCCAGCCAGACTCATTCATTACTCATGCAGGTTAATCATCTCGTTATCTGAAGAAATCAATAACTGTTTTCTCGTTACAACAAGATAATTATCTTGTTATCTCTTGAAAACAATTAATTGGTTAACCGTGATCACAAGATAGTTATGTTATTATCTCGAGAAGTAAAAGGGAAAAAAAATGTTTAGTACGACCGCTCTCGGCTTCCGCACCTGGGGAAGCCCACATGAAATACCAAGTTTTTCCAAACTGTGATGACCCATTTTAAAGGGGTCATTGAATGCAAAACCGAGTTTACATTTTCATAGATGAATAGCGATAGTTCAGTTGGTGAAATGTTCAAAAGTTAAAACCCCATCGACACCTCCTGTCTCTGCACATCTCACAATTCTAAACTTCCACTATAAAACAACTAAATCCAAACAAAGCACCGAATATGATGTCAGTTTGTGGATGTAGTCTTATTTGGTTCTGGCCTGTACTTTTGTCACGTGCCGAAATTGACATACAGACCAGCCCATTGGTTTACTGGCTCAAGGGAGGGGGGGTGTGAAGTGTCGACTGCTGTGCCGCTGACTGGACCGTACCTCAGCAGAGCAGCAGGGCTGGGGGCTGGTAATAGACATCCCAAGTCTCCCGGGAGTATCTTTGATATAGATAGTTGTTCACAAACAGTTAAAAATAGAAAGCTTGCTCCTTGGTTTAATGCAGAGCTGCGTACTTTGAAGCAAAATGCTAGGAAACTGGAGAGAAAATATCGCTCCACAGGCCTGCGGGAGTCCTTCCTAGTCTGGAAAAATGGTTTACTGCTGTATAAGAGGACCCTTTGTAAAGCAAGAGCAGCATACTTCTCCTCATTAATAGAGGAGAATAAGAATAATCCTAGATTTCTTTTTAATACAGTTGCCAAACTCACCCAGAGCCATAGCTCTGTTGAACCGTCCATCCCACCTGCTCTTAGCAGCAATGATTTTATGGGATTCTTTATAAATAAGATTGATCTTATTAAAAATAAGATCATAAGCACTCCTCTATCCGCGATTGTACCTGAGGTAGTCATGGAATCTGAACCGGGTTTAGACTGCTTTGATCCAGTTGAACTTTCTGAATTAGCAAAATTATTGTCTTCATCTAAGCCTTCAACTTGTATGTTAGATCCAGTTCCAACCAGGTTATTTAAGGAGGTATTCCCTTTGATCTCCTCCTCCATTTTAGATGTGATTAATCTATCTCTGTTACAGGGATATGTACCTAAAGCTTTTAAGGTTGCTGTAATTAAACCTCTGCTTAAGAAACCGTCTCTTGACCCAGATGACTTGGTTAATTATAGACCTATATCCAATCTTCCTTTCTTATCCAAAATTCTTGAGAAAGTAGTTGCCAAACAAGTTTGCGATCACTTACACCATAATGAACTTTTTGAAGAGTTTCAGTCTGGCTTTAGAGCTCATCATAGCACTGAAACAGCTCTGGTGAAAGTCACTAATGATATTCTCATGGCCTCAGATAATGGACTTGTATCTGTGCTCGTCCTGTTGGATCTTAGTGCTGCATTTGATACAGTTGACCATAATATTCTTTTAGAAAGACTTGAATATTTTGTTGGAATTAAAGGAACAGCACTAGACTGGTTTAAATCTTATCTATTTGATCGAATTCAGTTTGTTCATGTTAATGATAGATCTTCAACATGCTCAAAGGTTACCTGTGGAGTACCACAGGGATCAGTGCTAGGACCAATTCTCTTTACTTTATACATGCTACCAATCGGTAGAATTATTAGACAGCATGGGATTAATATTCACTGTTATGCTGATGATACCCAGCTATATCTGTCTATAAATCCAGATGAAGCTAACCCATTACATAGATTACAGGCATGTCTTGAAGACATAAAAACCTGGATGACTCTTAACTTTCTGCTTCTGAATGCAGACAAAACAGAAGTTATAGTCTTTGGACCAGAGTCTCTGAAAGAGAAGCTGATTAGCCAGTCACTTCATTTGGATGGGATTAAACTGATTTCAGATAATAAAGTAAAAAATCTTGGTGTTAATTTTGATCAGGACCTGTCATTTAAATCCCATATCAAAGAGGTTTCTAGAATTTCCTTCTTTCATCTGAGGAACATTGCAAAAATTAGAAATCTCCTGTCCAGGGGTGATGCTGAGAAACTAGTCCATGCATTTGTTACTTCAAGGCTGGACTATTGTAATTCTTTACTATCAGGAAGTCCACAAACTGTAGTTAAAAGCCTTCAGCTGATCCAAAATGCTGCAGCCAGAGTTCTGATGAAAATTAAAAAGAGAGATCATATCTCTCCTATCCTGGCTTCTCTTCATTGGCTTCCTGTTAAATCAAGAATTGAATTTAAAATCCTCCTTCTCACATATAAAGCCTTAAATGGCCAAGCTCCATCTTATATCAGAGATCTGATTGTTCCTTATGTTCCTAACAGAGCACTTCACTCTCAATCTGCAGGTTTACTTGTGGTTCCTAGAATTTCTAAAAGTAGAATGGGAGGCAGATCTTTTAGTTATCAGGCTCCTCTCCTGTGGAACCAACTACCAGTTTTAGTCCGTGAGGCAGACACCCTGTCTACTTTTAAGGCTAGGCTTAAAACTTTCCTTTTTGATAAAGCTTATAGTTAGGGCGGCTCAGGTTATCCTGAGCTATCTCTATAGTTATGCTGCTATAGGCTTAGACTTCTGGAGGACATAGGGACCCCCATTTCATCATTCTGCTTCATTCTCTCTCTGTTCTCCTATTCTGCAGAATCTGTTAGTTCAATCTCTAACCTTCTGCTCTCTCTGCTTTTCCTCAGAGTAGCTTTGCCTCGTCTGTTCCTGTTTGGCTGTGACGTCATCCTGGAAAGAAACATCAGCTGTGCTGCTGCCATCAACACCCTTGTTTATAGATGTTGGAGATCGGCCTGTTTTCCAGTGTGGTTCTGTTTCTCTGACCGTGACTGAGTGGATGTGCTCTCTTCGTCCTCTGGCATGGGAGCTGCCTTGGAGCTCGTCTGCCTGGCTGTGTGTTTCCTGGACGGAAACAGAACAGAACAGGACAAAGGCGCAGGGCTGAGGAGTTGAAGGCTCACGGCGACTGCAGGAGGGGGGTGGGGCACCGCCCAATCTCACTCACTGGTTGTGGGAGAAACACAGGTAAGTGACCACGATCATCTGACAGGAGATGATTATCAGAGTGAGTCACTTACTTGGTTTAACAGAACAGTCCAATCCCTGAAAGAGGAGCAATCAGGCCGCTGGACTGCCAACTGACGTGGTACGCATCACCCAGGGTGTCCCCACTGCAGTAGCCCCGGTGGACTCGCAGGAAGCTGATCAAAGCAGGCAGGAACAGTTCATGAAACCCAGATGACCTCCGCACATTCAGAGGTTCTGACCCAAACAGGATCAGAGTTATCCGGCCTTCCAGGAATCCTCATAGTGCTCAGGGAGGTTCAGAATCCAGAGTCAGACGGAGTCCAGAAGCATGACCAGGCGGACGCGCACAGATACAGAACAGGCTCAGGCTCTAGGATTCATAACCTTCCTCTGGGATTGGACTGAACCAGGTCAGTGACTATTACTCTTAGTCATTAGCAGCCTTTAATTTTGAGTCACTGACCTGAGTTTCCTTTCCGTTAATCCGCTCCAGCGAGCTACCGCACGCTTACTGTTAAACCAAAGACTTTTGTGAAATCATCCAATTCTGTCTGCTTGAATATTGGGTACAAGATTTTCAGTTCCTGACCGATGAAGCAGACTGATGAAGTTTTGTCAATATCTCTTGTGCCTTCTCTTTCTTTCTCCCTTTTTTAAGTTTTTTTTTTTTTTGTAATGTCGACATACCATGAATTATTCCCTTCATAAACCATAAAAAAAAATATATACACACATAAATCAAGCAGAGCACTATGGCACAAATGTTCCACTTGTGGGAATAAAATCTGTTGGTCTCATTCTGGCATTAAGACAATTCCTACTGCCACTGCAACCAACCTCTTTCACCTTTACCTCTTTAGAAGTTTTTTTTTAAGCAAGCCTAAGGTGGGGTCAAGACCAAGATCAGCATGTCTTACTTGTTAGAATAAAATGAGAGATCTAAATTTCCAAAGTCCTCAAATTAATCTGATAATCCACATTCCCATAAAAACTACAAGATATTGATTACTGCAGCGTTTTTTGGTGGCGCAGTGGTTAGCGTACACACCCATGTATCGAGGCCTTAGTCCTCGATGTGGGCGACCCTGGTTCGAATCTGGCCTGTGGTCCTTTCCTGCATGTCTCTCCCCCTTTCCTGTCAGCCTACTGTCCATAAAAATGAGCCACTAGTACCGTAAAAAAAAAAAAAAAGCGATTAAATACTAGGAGCTGAATTAAATGTAACTTTCTTTATTCAGTACTAACTACTGAAAACCCATATTTTTTAAATAAAATATTTAATTAAATTGTATTTAAAAATTTACACATTTAATTCACTATTTTTCATTCCCTTCCCAAAGGACTTAAAGTTAGTCTCAGATCACCTTACAAACTGAACTGTTAATGACGTAAATTCTTTTAGCAGGTATGACTATGATTTATAGGTTAAGGAGATTTAAAAAAATCATGAATTTTTAAATTCATGATTAAAAAAATTAGACCTCAGGTCTAATTTAAATTCTATTTTCATCCAAATAGAAATACTTTATTTTGAATTAAATAAACTTTTGGCACTTATGGGTTTCTGCAGAGCCTGCGTCGTGTTTTTTGTATTTGCTAGTTGTATTTTCTATTTTTTTAGCAGTTTTGGATCTACAGCAAAATCTTTTTATTTGTTCAACTCCAGTCTGATACTGTAGACCAGAGGTCAGGGATTAGCGAACCGGGGGCCGGATCCGGACCCACCTGCTGGCTTATCCGAACCTAACCTGATTTAAAACATTTATAAATTTCCCAATGTTGTCCAACAACTTTTTTTAACTTTACTTGCACCGCTTCTTCTGTTAATTTTCTGTTTTTAGGAATTAAATAAGCACTAGGCTGACAAACTAGACTGGTTGAAATAATATTTATCTCACCAATGAGTCAATGCAGTCAGTTGTTTGTCCTTAGATAGAAAACTTTGAATCAATTTGACTGGATTATCTGATTGTCTCTATGATTTGCCTTCAGATGTGTTCTGAATTGGGGCTATATAAATAAACTGAAATCATCTGAATTAAAACATTTACTCATCCCAGTGTCCTGCATTTATGGGAAGGATTTACTGCTTGTATCTTGTGTGAACAACAAAAGAACAGATTGCAGTTTTCATGAGACATCATATTTATTCGTTTAAACATCTGGAAGGGAAAGAAAAGACAGATAATGTTTTTTGCCTCACATTTTATCCATATGCTGGAAGTGGAAATATGTGGAGCAAATTTTTAAAATCTGTTACAAATAGCATAGAAGTATAAACCTTGCATTGATAAACAAAAAATACATTTTCAAAAACTAAACACTGTTAAGGGAAAGAAAAATGGCATTCATTTTGGGTCACTTCTAAAACTTTTTTAGCATTTATAGGCCTCATTTTTAACTCACTGATGCACCAAAGCATTGTTTACTCAAAGAACAAAACATGTAAATGTAGAAACAAGCTTCAAGAATAAATAAGCAATTTCTTTATGGCACGATATATGGTGATAAGTAATTTGGTGGTAAGTAATTTCCCTCTGGGATTATTAAAGTATGTCTGATTCTGATAAAACAATGATAACCGGTTTCAAATGTAACAGGAAATGAATTGTTGGCTTCAGCAGATAATATGCAGCCTTTTAACATTCTGAAAGTAAACAACTGGACAATAAGATAGAAACATGAATAGAAATAAGAAACTGAGAGAAGGCTTGATGTTCCTGGTCACCTTCGGGCTCACATCATGGTTTGGTCTCTATGACAGTGTTGACATAGATTTCGTCTTCTTTTTCCTTTGGAGGTAAAATAAAAAAAAAAATGGGTTCTGTTAATTTATTTGAGAGCAAAGTAATTCTGAAAGAAACACAAAGACTTTTTCACTTTAATTTTATTCGAACTGGATACGATACAGCAATTGTTCATTGCTTCATAACTTATGAAGCTGTAGTTTGTAAGTGTGAGTTTGATTCAAATGTCTCTTCAACATATTGTATGATGAAGCATCTTTGGAGGCATAGTGGACTTAGGGAGACTCAGGAATAAACCCAAACAGCTGGCGATCAATTCCAGGCCCAACAGACCAGTGACAGCTGTTTAGGTGTGTGTGTCTGTGTGTCTGTGCAGGTGCGGTGGTGGTGGGGGTATTGGGTAGTATAAGGTAAGCCAGCTAGGGAAGGTGCCAACAGACCCTCTCAATTTCAAAAGATGAAGTATGATGTCTGGAAACTGCCATTTTAATGCTTATCATTCTACCTCTTTGACTCAGTGTTTGAAATATTGATGGGTTTTTGCTAGGATGTTAATGTGAAATGGACGCCGACATAGCGGCAATGTTGAATAAGTGTAAAATCATGAACGTGTGTCTTGTCTAACAATATTGCCCTATCCCGTAGCTCAGAGAAAACTCTGCGCCAGTCTATGAAGTGTGCACATGGACAAAGTTGAGTTACAAGAGGAAGTGTGCAGGTCAAAAGATTGTGCCGGTTACAAGAGTATTAAATATGGAGATGTTCTCACATTTTTCTGTCCAGGTACACCCGGGTCCTTGGAGGACGCAGCCGCAGAAATAGAACACACCCTTTAACTGGTCAAAACAGGCGTCAGCTCATAAACAAGCATCCACATTCTGTGGCACGGACTCGGAACTGCTTCAAAAACAAAGGTTCTGCCAGTGGAAAAGAGGAAAAGGGGAGGCATTCCATGTTTTCAGGGGGCCAAACTTTCTCAACAAACCTTTTTTGTCCAAGGCTTAAAAATGGCTTTGTTGCAACTCCTACAGTGCTTAGAAAATGAAATCTATCAATAAAATACCAAAATTAAAAAAATCAGTTAAAAACAAATTCTGTAGAGTTGTGTTTAATCTATTCACCCAAAAGCTGAAAATCACGTTTTAATACATACATTGATAAACAATACATGCGCAGCTTTGTTTTTAAAACGTATAAATATAAAGAATATAACTGCGGATGTCTGGGGGACAGTGATTCGCCTACATGTTATGAATGCTGGCGTACCATAAAGAATAAATTATGAACAGTTTAGTTTGTGCCTTCAAGTCGACTGACCATAGGAAGACGTTACTTCGATATAACGGAATATCTTCAGAACGGCTTCAAATGACACAAAACTTATATGGGTGAGTAGAACATGATGTAATAACGTAAAATCAAGGGCCCAATTAAAAAAAAACGGCGTTCCCCTTTAAGTAGAGAACAGCATTCGTTCAGTTTGGTATGTAGACAATTTCCTGATTCACAGATTTTATATATATATAGTTTATTGTATGTATCAAGACAGGGTAAATATGTAACTATGAATGATAAACAATTTCAATTACATGTAGTTCAATAAGGAATCTGCAAGAGGCAGTATTTTGTCAGTTGGGTAATGAACTTGAACACCCAGTCAAGTGTTTCACTTCGGCTCAGAGGGCAGTAATGGCTGATGTTAACTGTGTGACCACCATAACTGCTGTTGAGAATACATTTTAATGTGAAATCTGACTTAAACAGGAAATTCAAAATTCCCTCAATGTAAACTTTGGTAAAGATTTTGAATGTAGCCAGAATAGTTATGTTTTTCACAATCTGACTCTGTTAGCATACAGGCGATGGGCAGTGTTAGCTTACCTTCTTTGGTTTGTTAGAGAATCTGAACCAGCTGAAAGAAAAATATTTTTTATTTAAACACCACAACGTAACTGAAGCTGCAAAGTAAAAAACTAATAAAGGATCATCTCACCACTCAAAGATGACAACCTTACTGCAGAGCAGCATAGTTCCCAAGATCTTCAGTATAATATGGAGTCAAAAGACTGCATCATCTGTAACAATACAGCCCGCTTAGCTTTCCTGCTACGAATATAGATAATTATAAAGTTTTATTTCTGCTATATTGATAACTTTTTTTAAAAGAGCAATGAGTGAGAAATGTATTGTGAAAATCAACCAAAATTATTCTCATCTGTAACCCCAGATGGAAGAAGCATATGATTATCAAACTTCTCCATAAACATCACTCACTGCTTTCAAAAGTAACAAAACAGCACCCTAGTGCGTGACCAATTTTTTCCTTATTGGTTCCTGAGGCAATTACATGAAAGGTTCCTGGGTTGCCAAAACAGAGGGCAGTATTCTGTATTTTATGTTTGTAGAAGAGCCGGAGTGTCCAAACATGGAAGTCAGGAAAAGAAGCAGACCAGAAATAATCTCAACAATACATAAGAAGGCTCTGCATCCTTCAAAAGTATTTAAAACTGTTTCCTGTAGCTAAATGGTCTCCACTAAACAGCTGTGTTACATTCTTCTTTCTCTTAATTTGACAACCTGCATGCCGCTCTTGCAGGGAGATGACAGTGGGGGAAGCTCTTTTCTGTGTTGTTCTAATTTGAATCTCAAAGTTCCAATCTCATGATCTTGTGATTTGATGACTGGCCTGATTACTAATTTCATTCACCTACCTATCTCCGCCCACTTTCTCTTTACCATTCATCTAATCCATCTGCTCCATCTTCTATTTAACCCGCCTTCTACCAGTCGTCAGAGCCAATATATTTGAGACTGTGGAGTTCTCTAGCGTTCCTGTGTGTTTCTGATTGCCTAATCAGAAACACATAGCTCCCAGATCCCAAGGACCTATGAGCCTGCCTGTCCTTGTTCGATCTGTTTGCCTTGACCCGTCTTTGGACTACTGCTGGATTCGGCCTGTTTACTGAACCTGGAGTTGTTTCCTGATACCATCCTTTCAGTACCTATTCGGATCTTTGATCTTCTGGCTCTGACTCCTGAGCACCTCCTCGACACCGGCTTTGGCTTTGGCTTCACCCTACAGATTATCCTGCCTTACTTCAACTGTTTGGTTCTGATCTCCTGCCTGTTCTCCAACCTCTGGGCCTTCAGCATCTGGGACTCTCTGGGTGGCTCCCACTGCATGTTGTTGGCAGCTGACCAGCTGCAACCAACCTCGTCCTCTTGCCACGGGCTGAACTTTAAGACCAGAGGTTCCTGCCTTAAAAGTCCTCACTGTTCACTGCGGATCCTACTCTTCTGAGCTTGACAGCCAAGGTATCATTATTACTGATTGATCCCTTAGAATTTTTTTAGAACCACATAATTAAGAAATTCATTCGTTGAAACACAAAGAAAAACATTCTATCAACATGAACCAAGGAGTTAGTTAACAACTCACCTTTTACAACAAGAAAGATGACTGATCTCTGATTCCCCAGATCATTTGTAGCCTCACAGTAATACTCTCCTCCTTCAGTAACAGTGAAGTTGTAAACCTGCCCCACAGATACATTAATGGCTCCATGTTTGCTGTTCCAGAACCAGGTGAAGCTGGCAGGAGGCTTGGCTCTGCTGGAGCAGCTCAGCTCCACCCAGCTACCTGCTGACACCAAACCTGATGTGTTGGCGCTGTCATCATAAGGGCAGGGAAAAGTCGGAGAATAACAGCACACGACTACACCAAGTTGTTTCCTTGGGCGACACGTCACACGCCACCACTTTATTTTTACTTCATTCCCCAACATTGCACATGCTCCACAATTTATAGTCACACCCATTAATGACGTCATTGAAGAGCACTCATTAGAATACACATTACAACACCCACACTTGCTCTTGCACTATACAATCGTCATTCAAAAAATTATTTATTTTTTTTTTTTTTGAACATTTAAAACAAGTTATTTTACATTCCAAACATATAATGCATAAATTTTCCCAGTTTTGGCTTTGTGGCAGGTTTGGTAAAAACGTCCGCAACCATATCTGCTGTTGAGCAGTATACAATGTTTATTTTTCCATCATAAAATGCAGATCTGACAAAATGATACTTGATATCAACATGTTTACATCTCTGACGAAATACTGGGTTCTTTGACAAAGCTATTGCTCCTTGATTGTCCTCAAATATTGTAACTGGCATATACATGCAGTCTTTGTCCATTCCACCCAACAACTGTACAAGATACAAACTTTCCTGTGTTGTCGCTGCCAATGCCATATACTCTGCTTCGCATGTAGACAGAGCCACCGTTTGTTGTTTCTTTGACTTCCATGAGATAACTGGTCCATTTTTATTAAGGCTAAAACAATAACCCGTAACGCTTCTCCTGTCACTCTGATCAGTAGCCCAGTCTGCATCGCTATATGCTACGAGCTGAAGTTTCTGCTCGCTCCTCTTAAAGCATAAACTCTTGTCTATTGTCCCTTTTAAGTATCTCAACACATGTTTTGCTGTTACCAAGTTACACTCCCTTGGTTGTGACAAATATTGTGAGAGTTTACTTACAACCCAACTAATATCAGGTCTTGTGCACATCATGAGATATATTAGGCTTCCTATAAGCTCACGATACAATCTTGGGTCTACAAGTTTGCTTTCACTTTCAAAGTTTAACTTCTGTTCACATGGAGTGCATCTAGTACCACATTCAGACATACCAAATTTCTCCAGTATTTTAGTTATGTGCCTTTTCTAGCTAACTTTTATTTCTCCCTCTGTCTGTGTAAAATCAATGCCCAAAAAATGTTTAAGCGGCCCCATATCTCTCATCTTAAACTTTGCTTTCAGCATGTCTTTAACACTGTCCATTAGAGAATCCTCACTTGTTGCTATAATAAGATCATCAACCCAAATGACTAGAATCACTCTATTATTTGCTGTATGTTTTGTATAAACACAGTGATCTGCTTCATTTGGTACAAAACCGTTTTCAGACAAATAATCAGATAACATCTTATTCCAGTTGCGTCCAGATTGTTTTAAACCATACAACGATTTTTTAAGTTTAAGAAACTGTTTTTCACCAAATTCTGAGTTAACCATAAAACCTTCAGGCTGTTCTATATACACCTCACAATCAATAGGAGCGTGTAGATAGGCTGTTTTAACATCCATCTGATGTAATTTCAGATTATACTGAGCTGCCATCTGCATCAAGCTGCGTATAGACGTCATGCTAGCTGTTGGTGCAAATGTCTCCCCATAATCTATACCAGCTTCCTGGCTGTAGCCTTTTGCCACATACAGTGGGGCAAAAAAGTATTTAGTCAGCCACCAATAGTGCAAGTTCTCCCACTTAAAAAGATGAGAGAGGCCGGTAATTTTCATCATAGATATACCTCAACTATGAGAGACAAAATGAGAAAAAGAAATCCAGAAAATCACATTGTCTGATTTTTTAAGAATTTATTTGCAAAATATGGTGGAAAATAAGTATTTGGTCAGTTACAAACAAGCAAGATTTATGGCTCTCACAGACCTGTAACTTCTTCTGTAAGAGGCTCCTCTGTCCTCCACTCGTTACCTTCATTAATGGCACCTGTTTGAACCCGTTATCAGTATAAAAGACACCTGTCCACAACCTCAAACAGTCACACTCTAAACTCCACCATGGCCAAAACTAGAGAGCTGTCAAAGGACACCCGAAACAAAATTATAGACCTGCACCAGGCTGGGAAGTCTGAATCTGCAATAGGTAAACAGCTTGGTGTGAAGAAATCAACTGTGGGATCAATTATTAGAAAATGGAAAACATACAAGACCACTGATAATCTTCCTCGATCTGGGGCTCCACACAAGATCTCACCCCGTGGGGTCAAAATGATCACAAGAACGGTGAGTAAAAATCCCAGAACCACACAGAGGGACCTAGTGAATGACCTGCAGAGAGCTGGGACCAAAGTAACAAAGGCTACCATCAGTAAGACACTACGCCGCCAGGGACTCAAATCCTGCAGTGCCAGACGTGTCCCCCTGCTTAAGCCAGTACATGTCAAGGCCCGTCTCAAGTTTGCTAAAGAGCATTTGGATGATCCAGACGATGACTGGGAGAATATCATATGGTCAGATGAAACCAAAATAGAACTTTTTGGTAAAAACTCTACTCGTCGTGTTTGGAGGAGAGAGAATGCTGCGTTGCATCCAAAGAACACCATACCTACAGTGAAGCATGGGGGTGGAAACATGCTTTGGGGCTGTTTTTCTGCTAAGGGACCAGGACGACTGATCCGTGTGAAGGAAAGAATGAATGGGGCCATGTATCGTCAAATTTTGAGTGAAAACCTCCTTCCATCAGCAAGGGCATTGAAGATGAAACGTGGCTGGGCCTTTCAGCATGGCAATGATCCCAAACACACCGCCCGGGTAACGAAGGAGTGGCTTCGTAAGAAGCATTTCAAGGTCCTGGAGTGGCCTAGCCAGTCTCCAGATCTCAACCCCATAGAAAATCTTTGGAGGGAGTTGAAAGTCCTTGTTGCCCAGCGACAGCCCCAGAACATCACTGCTCTAGAGGAGATCTGCATGAAGGAATGGGCCAAAATACCAGCAACAGTGTGTGAAAACCTTGTGAAGACTTACAGAAAACATTTGATCTCTGTCATTGCCAACAAAGGGTATATAACAAAGTATTGAGATGAACTTTTGTAACTGACCAAATACTTATTTTCCACCATATTTTGCAAATAAATTCTTAAAAAATCAAACAATGTGATTTTCTGGATTTTTTTTTCTCATTTTGTCTCTCATAGTTGAGGTATATCTATGATGAAAATTACCGGCCTCTCTCATCTTTTTAAGTGGGAGAACTTGCACTATTGGTGGCTGACTAAATACTTTTTTGCCCCACTGTATCTGGCTTTAAAAGTCTCAGCTCCATCTACATTCTCCTTGATGGTATAAACCCATCTACCCCCCACTGCATTTTTACCTTCTGTCAGCGTGGTCAGAGTAAATGTGTTATTTTCCTTCAAGGATTCAACCTCTTCCTCCATAGCTTCTATCCACTTCTCAGACTCAGGTGAAGTCAGGGCCTCTTTAAAACTTTGTGGTGTATTACACACTAAACGATAGCAATAATCAACATTGTCAAAATTTTCCGTGGCAAAATCATCACTCTCTGCCTTACATTCGTAGTCCTTTAAATACAGAGGCACTTTTTTCTCTCTTTTGGAGCGTCGTAGACAATGTTCTTCATCTTGCCTGAGATTTGTGTTCCCCACACTTGAAGGTTCAGCACGCATCTCTTTTGTTCCTTCTGACACCTGCTGTTCTACTTTTAACTCTGACTTAACAGGAACAGTTTTTCTGTAATACTCATCCTCCAACTCCTCTGGTTCAGTCTGAGTTTGGCATTCATTTTCAGGTTTAGTTAGAAATCTGACTAACCTGTGTTTACACACCCTTCCTGTCACTGGATTATAAATCAAATATGATGGGCTGTTTTTATCATAACCAACAAAAACTCCTTCATCACACCTTGAGTCTAACTTTTTCTTATTTTGTTTGTAAGAGTAGCACACTGTTCCAAACTCCTTCATTTTAGAAAGATCAGGTTTCTTGCCTGTCAACATGTAGTACGGCGTTTGCCCCAGACGATTATTAAAACACCTGTTGCGTATAACTGCAGAAGTCATCACAGCATAAGTCCATAATTCTTTAGGCAAATTACTCTGAATCAGCAAACACCTGGCCATCTCAAACAGTGTTCTCCAGCTTCTTTCAGCTGTCCCATTTTGATGGGGAGAATACGGCGCAGATGTTTCATGTCGAATAGCATTTTTACTCAATAAAGACTGATAATCTCTTGACATGAACTCAGTGCCGTTATCTGATCTAATGCACTTTACTTTTCCATAGGGGGCTACATCTGCAATAAACCTTTCAGTAGCTCTGACTGTGTCACTTTTAGCTTTTAGAAAATAGACAAATATTGCACTTGAAAAATCGTCCGTAAATGCAAGTGAATACCTAAATCCTTCTTTTGCAGCAGTCTCAATAGGGCCAGCTAGATCTGTGTGCACTAGCTCAAGGGCCGTTTTAGCTTTTGCATCAGCTTGTCTATTTCTACTCTGGGTAAATTTCCCTTTAATACACGTTTCACAGTCTAGTTTAGTTTTATCAACCTTCCCTTTGATTTTCATACCTTTCACAACATTTTCTAGTTTTAATACATCTTGAAAATTACAGTGACCTAAAATCCTGTGCCACTCTTGAATGTCATAGCAACCCAAAACTTTATCGTCCTCTTTGTCAGCAAAGTCATTTTCATCGAGAACATCAAGCAAATAAAGTCTATTGTACACGTTAATGTCAAACCTGGTTCCATCCTTGCAGATGAGTTGATCGTGTCCTTGTTGAAAGTTGACTGAGGCTCCCTTTGCCGTCGCTGCTTTAACAGAGAAGATGCTCTGGGGGTAGGTGGGGATGTACAGCGCCCTCGTTATCGCCACCTTCACGTTCTGTCCCTCGGTGTCTCGCAGCCACACCTCCGCATCGCCTCTCCTCTGTGCCACGCCAGTTGTCCTCGTCCCATCAGCAAGCTCCACGAAGTGTTCCTCCAGTCGGAAGGCATCATCAAACTTTTTAAACTTGCTTAGATCATTAATTATGTGAGACGTTGCACCGGTGTCTACCATCAGTCCTCTTTGTTTCAAGCCGCTCATCTGGCTGTCGCTCATCTTGAAAACAAACGAGTGATCATCCCCTTCGATGGCCTGTTTCACACTTTCTTTCTTCTTTCTTCGACAGTTGCTCTCTTTATGACTGGAGTTTTTACAGAAACTGCACCATTGTCTCTGTGCTTTAAAGTTCGTCGGACATTGTCGCACTTTGTGTCCCTTCTGGCCACAGCTGTAACACGTAAACTCTGGGTTTGTTTTTTGTCTCTGCATCACTTTGCTAGAGAATCCACTGGCTGTCATCACATTATCTTCATCCATGTTAACTTTTAACTTTTCGGTGCTTTCATAATTTCTCAACTTAACTTTGAAGTCACCAAAGGTTAATTTGTCATCATCACTTTGAGTTATGTGAACAACAAATGGCTTAAATGGTTCAGGCAAACCTTTCAAAGTCATGGCTATCAACAGTCCATCACTCAGCGTCTCTCCAGCATTTCTTAGTGCTGTAATGGCAGTTTCAGCCCGAATAATATAGTCTGTGACAGTCTCGCTGGCAGCTTTCTGGAGGGATGTCAGTTCTGTGTAGAGGCTAATTACCCGCGGCTTTCCTTTGCCCGCATAATGATCTCGCAGGATCTGCAACGCCCTCCTGCCGTCATCTGCTGCCTCTCTCATAACTAGAGACAAGCTCTTGTCATCTAGACACTGGATCAGCTCGGCGTAGGCTTCCTCGTTTTTATCAGAGTCGTCATCTTCATCTTCATCGGCGTCTGCATTCGGCTCCACCTTACGCAGTATTGTTTCTTTCAAGCCATGCAGCCGGAGATGTCCCAGAAACTTTGCCTCCCACAGCTCATAATTTCTTTCATCTCCATCAAAGCACAATCTTTGCCATCGACTTCCCATCTCCCTCCTGGGCCCATAACCTGTTGGCGCTGTCATCATAAGGGCAGGGAACAGTCGGAGAATAACAGCACACGACTACACCAAGTTGTTTCCTTGGGCGACACGTCACACGCCACCACTTTATTTTTACTTCATTCCCCAACATTGCACATGCTCCACAATTTATAGTCACACCCATTAATGACGTCATTGAAGAGCACTCATTAGAATACACATTACAACATACAACGACTGATGGATGCTGAGGTGTCTTTAGGAGCATCTGAGGAAAATGGGACACACATTAACTTTATTGATCAGAAACAGCTGAACCATGACGTGCTGACAGGATCACTAACAGGAAACACTGAGAGTCACTTCTGTCTCTGCTGTCTTGCTTCCTCCATTCACAGGATATCTGGCAGAACAGCTGATGTTGTATCCATCATGTGTGTCTGACAGAGTGATGATCTCCTGGATTTTAGTTGTAAAGGTTCCATCTGTGTTTTTCTCTGTTTGTCTGTCAGAGTCTTGTTGGAGATTCCAGGTGAGTTCAGGAGGTGAGTGTGGACAGGGAGTCAAAGCTGAGCAGCTTATAGTGACAGACTGATGCTCCTTCAGATCACCAACAGGGATATTAATGCTGGGACTCCAAGGAGAATCTGGGAGTTTGCAGTAAACAGATGGTTCAGAAATGAACGTCAACATCCAAAATAAAGGCCCAACAGTCTGATGTGTCAAATAAAAATATATCTATGTACTATTCAATAAAATGTTTCCATATCATGTTAATATAAACAGCTTCTGATTTTAACACTTATTTTCTGGAATATAAGAAAGAAAAAAAATAGTATTTATACGCCTGATAGTATTGTATTTAGTATTTAAAATTTAGTACAACTGGTGATTTAATACAAAAAAGAGAAGCCTTCTCTGACATGGTTAAACATTTTTTTGTCTTTAAGATAAAAATTACGCCGGAAATGAAAAAATAGATGACCTTACATTTTGTAATTTATATTATTAATTTGCTGGTAAAAATATTGTAAAAAACTATTACATTCTACAGATGCCTCAATGTTTTTTGTGAAATCTTTTAAAGCTTTGAAAGTCTTAAGGGAGATCATTTTTTTTATTTGTACATTTTAAAAATTCATAATTAATATAACTATTTTTAGAATAATATGTTAAGAAAATTATCTTACCTTTAACTGTTATATCGAGAGGATCTTCACAAGCTGATGCTTTAAACGGCTCACTCTCAATCCTGAAGAAGTATTCGCTTGAATAATTGGTCTTTACATCAGGAAACAGAGTGGTGCAGTTTTTCTCTCTCAGGTTTCCAGTAATATTCAGTGAATAGGTGTTAACTGACCCACTGCTGTTGAAAATAACTATATCTGGATAAGGCGTGTCACCACCTTTCATCCAAACTCCATAGATAATTCTGCTGCTGTCATATCTGGTATCCTTTGTATCATAGATACATGGGATTTCCAAACAAGATCCACTCAGAGCTTCAATCTTCTTTGGTGTAGTGATTCTGAGGGCTGGTTTTACACCACAATTAGCCAAAGTACCTGGAAAAACAAACAAATGATGAACATGATGTGAAGCAAAATCTGTCAGCAGATAAACTTCATGATCCATGAACAATTCAGATACTTCATGTTACATGTGGAGCCTTTAAATTATGTCAGCATCTAATATTTCAGACAATAAATGTTTCAAGTTTTGTTTATATATAAATTAAAGAAAGTGAACAAAGCTCACCTGGAAGAAAGAAGACACTCAGTAACATGTTGACTATCAGCATGTTCTCAGACAGAGCTGCCATCAGATTTAGAGGATCCTTAAAATAATAGACTGGAAAAGATAAAAAAAAAAGTTTCTTTTTTAAACAAAGTCACAATTGGATAAAGCTTTAGTGTCTTTGGCCGTTACTTTGAGTTACATATTCTAATCTTTTCAGTCATTTTGCACTTTTCCAGAGGTAGTAAAACTGAAATTGCAAGTAAAATGATCACAATAATTTACACTAAAATCGCAAACTTATGTATAACTAACCGTTTTACCCTAAAGGTCACAATGAATGTACAATTAATAAACAACATCTTACCTAATGGAACTTTGTATCATGGAGTGTATCAGTTGGTGAGCAGAAGATCTAATGAGCAACTTCTCTGTTTTAGAACCAGTATGGTGTGGAAGCCAGCTGCCGCATTTGTTCTTTTTCTGTGAGAGGATGTTGAGAAAAGAATTTGCATTCAGAGTGCGTTGACTGGTTTATTACGTAAATGCACTTGCTGATGTCTGCCTAGTAACAGTTTTAAGATTTTTCATGACAGGTATTTTTTGCTAGGCTGCACGGTAAAGCAGTGGGCAGCACTGTTTCCTTGCAGCAAGAAGGTTTGATTCCCTGCCCAGGGTCTTTCTGCATGGAGTTTGCATTTTCTCCCTGTGTATGTGTGGGTTCTCTCTTGGTATGGGCTTCCTTCCACGTTCCAAAAACAGGACCTTTAATTGGCTTCTCTAAATTGTCCTTGTTTATGTGTGTGTGCGTGGCTGTCTCTGTGTTGCCCTGCAACAGACTGGAAACCTGTCCGAGGTGTACTCCGTCTCTTGCAAATAGACTGACAGAGAGATGATCTGGCCCAACCCTGGCGGGAGAAGATGGATGGTATTTTTGCGTTCTCAGGTTCAGATAATCATTGCATATGTTAACTGATAATTAAGGTTTTTACATTTGCCTAAAAAAACTCATCCAAATTTTATTATTATTTTATTCATTGGTGTTTTTATATAGACACCCAACATTGCTGTATAAAGACTTCTAAACCAATTATGTACGAAATAAAAATAGGTTTTTATGCATCCATGTTATATATTGAATTTTGAAATAAGATATATATAAAAAAAGGACCTTTTTCCATTTTAAAAATCAGAAGTGTTTTTTGAAGTAGAGAACAGCAATCGTTAAGATTCACATATTTTATAAAACACTCTGACTGTTGTTTTTTATTGCCTTATGAGAGAAGTGTGCTTTACACTGCCCTGCCAAGCTTTTAAAACTGGGTTTGAAGGGCCACAAAGCTATCCTTATCCTTAAGCACGTATCAAGGTGCTCATTTGTGAGCCTGGATGGGTATTTATTTTCGATTATGTTCATGGTGGAGAATCCTGCTTCAAAGCAGTAGGTTGGGCCACACATATTCAAAATGTGAATAAACCATTTCATTTTTCTTTAACCAGTTCACTGCTGTTTTTCCAGCAGCCCACACATTCTCTGCTCTCTCTTTCTCATTGTCTTCTTCATCTTTCCCACTGCCTTGCCAAAGGTTTGCCTGCTGTGTCTAAAAGTGGCTTGCAGCAGTGCCCCAGACTGACACAGCTCATTGGCTAATCATGTGCAGCCTGGTCCCGGATGATCCGGAGGGCTTTGCCATATCAACAGGAGAAGCGGCGGAGAAGTGAAGTTAGTCACTGTTGTCCGACAACATGCAGAAATGAATAAATGTTTTAAATCAGGTTGGGTCCGGATTAGCCAGCAGGTCGGTCCGGATCCGCACCATGGCCCGCTAATCGGTGACCTCTGCTGTAGACGGATGCCTCTGGTGGTCACATTAGTCCAAAGTAAAAGAGAAAAAGCACAAACCTGCTGGACTTTTCGTAACTTTGTGTCATCCACCAGGTCCTTACTCTGAATTTTTAGATGAACTTTCAGAGTTCCTATCTGGTTTGGTGTTGAATACTAATAGGGTCATCATAGTGGGGGATTTTAACATCCATAATGACATTGAAGGTCATGGCTTAATTGCAACCTTTAATGTGATCTGAAACTATTGGTTTTGTTCAAAATGAGAATATTCCCACACATTCTTATCCTCATACTTTGGACCTTGTGCTGCCATTGCAGGGACGGGGAGCGTTGGGCCAGTGTGTTGTCTTGTATGCATGAGTGTGGATGGGTTGTTTGTCTTGTCTTTGTCTTGTCATTTGCAGGAGTGTCCTTGGGATGAGCGGGAGGGGATTGGACATGTATAAGCTTTTGCTTCTTCCATCCCCTTTTCACACCATGCATATGTATTGTTTGTCATTATATGTATTGTAAAATGTGTGCAGGTTTAAAAAAAACTTTTTGAAATTAAAAAGGAAAACTTATGGCATCGAATGTGAAGAATTAACAATATTTCCTCACAACCCTGTCCTCTCAGGCCACTTTTCAATAACCTTCAGAATTACTTTAACAGAGTTCTCCTCTCCAAAAGAAGGTTTCACTTTAGCAGTTCATTATCATATAATGCAGTTATAAGTTTTAAAGAATCTGTTTTAGTTTCTCTTTTTATGTTGCTGAGCAGTTCTGCAGAGTGCAAACATTTAGTTTATTCCCCTTCACAGGTTGATGCTTTTGTTGATGAGGTTGCTAGTTCTCTGCACTCTACTGTTAGGATAAATATAATTGAAGATGCTGGTGAAGATTCTCAGTCACCCAGGTCATAGTATTTCCGTAAAAGTTAAAAAACAATCCCCTGCACTTTGTTTCCAAGGTTTGAAGACGTTTAGCTTCCCCTCCAGGAAGCTTCATCAATTCAAAGTGTCTGGATTTGCATTGACACTGCATGAAAAGTGAGATTTTCATCCCCGTAAACTCCCGCAGATCTCCCTGATTTTCGTCAGTTTCTGACAATTTGCAACCCGCGCTTGTCGTGCCACAAATTCTCGGAAACGGACTCTGACGTATGTGGAGAGCGATCAGCTGTACTAATGGCCCTATTTAGCATATGAATGCAGCAAACCCGCGCAGCTGGCCAGGTCTGGCTTGAATAACCTACTCAGTATTGGCTGAAACCACTATTCTCAAACAAGTGAAATCGCTCGTGATTGGCAGCAAAACCACACGTGGCCACGCCAGGCTTGAATTTTCTTACTGAGTATTGGACGGAACCACTTCTTTTTAAACAAGTAAAGTCGCTCGTGATTGGTTGGCATATATATATATTTACATATAAATTTACATATATATATTTATGAATATATATTTATTCATTCATATATTTATTAATTGATATGCTGTATATTCATGTTATCCTACACTACTACACAATTATTAGGCTACCATCAAGGACATGAATGAATTTATACAGGAAATGAACATTTGCCAGGAAGCTGTTTATGCAAAGAAAGAGCTTTATTAAAACACACACAACTATATACAACGCGTATCCAAACACATGCGTATCTAAAAATTACAACTCCGTGAACGGTCCGTTTGCTTTCTCGGGGTTGGAGGTAACTGGCAGCATTCCCCCCGAGGCAGGTCCGATGTGCAGATGCCTACTGTGCGTGGCCCTGTACTTCGGCATCGCTTCTAACCGGGACTGCAGCTTAACACAGAGTTCAGTGAGATCCGGCCTACGAAATGGCGGCGACCGTACAATCCATCCAGAGATACCGCCAACGACGCCATCTTCTTCGTCGGACATGAGGTCGACGGTGGCGGACTTCCAGAGTTCCACTTCCTCATCTGCTAGCACACTCTGCCTCGCTTTCAGCAGCTGAAAAAAAAACAATGAATCAGCGCACTGCGTATGAACACAACACATCTATCAATGCACCTGAAAAATAGTCACCAAATAAAGTCTTACCCTCTTTCTTCTAGCTCGACTCCGAGCAGATTGCTTGGCAGCCTCCGCACGCAACGTGTTCTCAGGCTGCGTATTTCTGAAGCTCCTGCGTACCGTCTCAAAATACGTCTTACAGACAGCTTGAAAACAATTAAATGAGAGTGGTATGAATAAAAAAATCAAACGCAAGTCACAGTAACAAGGAAGGAGAAAACATTAAAACAAGTCACTTACACACAATGTCGTCTTTATCAACATCGTGCAAATCTGGACTTGCTGATATGGCTCAGAGCAAATAGGAGGTCACCGCCTCATTGTGAGGCGACAGTAGTCTGTGAAAACAAAATGTACAGCTATGATCGGTATCTATCCGTATCCATTTCCTTTTACTGCAGAATGGAAGCATATTCTTTAACTCTTACCCTTGCTCCGGTTCATAGCGCCTGCAATTAGTCTCCGAGTTGTGAAGACGGCGTACTGCTTCCTGTGAATCACAAAAAATACACTTTAATAAAGCTTGTTCTTACAAGGCTACTATTAGCCGTAGCTTTAGGCTAGGCTGTTATTAGCCGTAGCTTTAGGCTAGGCTGTTATTAGCCGTAGCTTTAGGCTAGGCTGCTATTAGCCGTAGCTTTAGGCTAGGCTGCTATTAGCCGTAGCTTAGGCTAGGCTGCTTTTAGCTTAGCAGGCAGTAATCGAACATATATTTACCGCTAGCATCTCTTCTTTGAGTTTGTCTTGTTCGACTGCAGAGTCGCGTCAAAGAGGAGTTTTACCTCGAAATCCCACATACTCCACTCCAGACCGCCTGCACAAAGCAAAGCATACATCCTCCACTGTGGCTCCAGACCGCTCCGCTCTGAGTTTCTTGGAAATCGTAGTGAGCATGCGCGAGATGAACCAGGGTTTCCGCAGATCATTAAAAATAATTACAATTCATTCATTTTTTTTTTTAGAAAAGTAGAAAAGTGCACTAATAAAGCTATGTTTTGAGTGAACATGATAAGTCTCATCAACGGCAGCATAAGCAACCTCTAGTGGCCACCACTACTATATCCATGTGGTACACAAAATGTGAAAGCACAGTTACACCTGTACCCTTGTATATAGACCCACTGACCAATTACAAGATTTTACAAACCTTTGATACTAATTAGTTGATTCAACTTTTTTTTTCTTTTTTTTTTAACAGTGTCCTTTCTGGCAATGTGGCAATAAGAATAATTGTCTTGATGCTAAAAAGAGCCCAACAGATTTTATTTTCCAAAGTGGAGCAGTAGGGCTATAGCAATAGTGTTCCGCTTGTTTCATGCATATAAATTGCTTTATTATAATTATGCAGGGAGTTTTACAGATTATATGGACACTGCAATGTAAATAGAACAGAAGAGGAAAAACAGAACAAAAAAGGAGAAAAGATGAAAGAAAGAGGAGATAAAAGGGAGATAATGATAAAACATTTACAGTCTGCTTCATCACCTGCAAAGAGATGTAAAAAGCTGAGCTCAACCAACAGACATGGTACGAGACATACAATAAAGTAACACCTAGATACTATCGCTGAAGTAGTATTATTTAATCTGACATGTACTCTGTTTTTCCTGATGATAAGAATATGGGCTTTCTGTATGGAAGTGAATCTCTGAGTACCTGGAACCAAGCACCTGTAGTTGTTTGCGAGAGTGCACTTGTGCATGTAAAGTTTATCCTAAGCAAAAATGCTCAATAGTGATTGTGGAGCCGAAGAGGCGCCTCCCCCAGAGTCCAGCGTTGGGTGACCCAAAGCCCCAGATGCCGAAAGGGACCCCAAGAGCGAAGACACCAAGGAGGGGCCAGCCCAGGAAATCCGACCCCCACCCAGGGAGGAGGAGAGACACCCCCGGGGAAGTCCCCCGGCCACCGCAATGCTGGAGCCCCCGGGAGCCGCGGGCACGAGACCGCAGGCCCCGCCGGCAGCCAGCCACCCTCCATCCTGTCCATCTCAAAAAAAAAGAAAAAAGGCGGAGACAACTCTGGACAGCCAGCCCGCACGCAGCATGCAGAACCACCACCCCGGACAAGGCCCCCACCAGGGGATGGCACGGACCAGGGCCGAGACAGGGAGCCAGACCCTAAGCCCTTCTAAAATCCTCATCCCTCCACCATGACCAACACCAACCACCCCCGTACCCGAGATGTAATCCCTCCCCTACATTAACATTCAAAACACTCACCACACAAGCAACAAAAGGCATCCAGGCTAAGATCATTCCCCCCCCCCCCTTCCCCCACTAGCAGAGTGCAAACGCCTGAGGGGGTAAGAATCTGCCATAAGGCGTTATATCCATGCACCCCCCAGCCCAACATGCCCTGCAGCCCCCAAGCACACCAGAGGCGCCGGAAGGGCCGGACAGCTGAGCGTACCCCGGCCCAGACCCCAAGCAGCATTCCCCACTGAACCCAAACCCCCGACGCCCCGCCGGGGCACTCGCCTGAGGGCAAACTGCCCAGACCCCCATACCCACCCCGGATCCACCCGGTAGCAGCACATCTACCAGGCCAGTAGCCCACGTCCGCCACCACGGACCTCCCCCGAGAGCACCGCAACCGGACGCCGTAGGACACCGCGAGGCGTCCCAAGCCCCACAACGATTGGGGTAACAGACCCCGGGGCCAGACCCACCAGGAACCCCACTGCGAGCCCCCCCAGCCCCCACGCCCCGCAGGATGCGCCCCACAGCCCCCACTACACTAAGTGATGGAGCCGATCAAGGGAGCCCAGAGAGATCGGTCTTATGGGGATGCAGTTACACTGGCTCCCTGTATCTCAGAGAATAGACTTTAAAATACTTCTGTTAGTTTATAAATCTCTGAATGGCTTAGCACCTAAATACATCACAGACTTGCTATCAGTGTTTCAACCCTTCAGACCACTCAGGTCTTCTGGCTCCAGCCTGCTCTCCATACCTAGAACCAGAACTAAACATGGAGAAGCAGCATTTATTTCCTATGCTCCACTTATCTGGAACAAACTTGCAGAAAACTGTAAAAGTGCGGAATGCCTGAGTTCCTTTAAATCAAGACTAAAAACTCATTTGTTTAGGATTGCCTTCGACTGTTCTAGTTAAACAGTTCAACTAAATCTTTTTTGTTTCTGCATTTTTTATTTTGTTTTTTTTTTATTTTTTCCTACGTGCTTTGATTCTGTTTTATCTTCCTGTATTTTAATCATGTAAAGCACTTTGCATTGTCTTTGTACTGAATTGTGCTGTACAAATAAATTTGCCTTGCCTTGCAGATGCTGTTTCAAGATTAATATGATCCAACAACAGATCTCTATACTGATTGATACTGAGTTTATCCTTACTTTTCCAATTCATGAGGATAGTTTTCTTTGTGAATCATAATGCAGTGAAAGCCAGGCTCCCAGAGAGCTCCCATCAAAGTCACCCAGCAAGCAAACTGAAGGGGAAAGTGAGGTTTTACAACCCAGACACTGTGATAAGTCCTTACATACCTGTACCCAGAACCTCAGAACCGGCGTGAATAACCATAACGCGTGAATAGAATTATCCAGATGATTGCCTGTGCACTCTGGACAGATATTAGATTGTGCAAAACCCATCTTGAATAATCTTTTACCTGTATAGTGCACTCTGTGGAGGACTTTGTATTGTATTAGTTGTAAATAGGGGTTTCTAGTCATGTTAAAAGTTCTTAGACATATCTGAGCCCAGATGTTTTGTTCAAAGCTGACTGATAAATCCTCCTCCCATTTCATAATAGGAAGATATATTGTATCATCCAGTTTAGTCAGTGTCCTGTATAATTTAGACAGTAGTTTTGGGGGGGGGGGTTAACTCTAGAAACTCTGATATATTAGTTGGAATTTGTAAACCTCCAGCAATATGCTTAAATTTGTTTCTAATTATAGCTTTAATTTGTTCATATTTTAAGAATTTATTTTTATTAATGCCATATTGCAAATTTAATCTAGCAAATGGCAAATGTGATAAACTCTGTACCTTCAAATAAATGATCCAGATAATTAATACCTTTATTCTTCCAGTACGGAAGAATAAAGGTATTAAGTTTATAACACTATTGTTTTGTAGAATGTCAGGGTTATTCCAGATGGGTGTACGACTGCACGGGAGTGATGAGTTGGTTGTTTTAAGAAATTCCCACCATGCTGTCAGGGAAGAGCTGATGTTAATATTTTTAAAACATGAGTGCCGCTTGATATTAGGGCTAATAAACAGCAAATCTGAAATAATGATATTACTGCATATTTCCTGTTGTGTCTATTCAGGGCACATCTAAGGGATTGTGTTTTTACCATTTAGAGATGTATTGTAATCTATTTGCTAAGTAGTAGTTTTGGAAGTTAGGTAAATCTAGCCCCCCTCTGTCTTTAGTGTTTTGTAGTGTCTTTAAGCTGATACAAGGGTGTTAAAAATGAAAAACAGGATTATTTACAGAATTACACATAGGCTCCTTTGACTTATACTTATAAATCCTCTCCCGCTATTGTGATCAGTTTTAACACACACCAATCATCACGTCATCACGAGAAATCGCCTTTCTAATGAGAAAATTATCATCTAATCACGCGAAAACAGCTTTTGTATCTTTAGATAATGAGAAAATTTGTTTTCTCAAGAAAACCACTGTGAAAAAATATGGGACACGACTGCTCTCCATACCAAGGTGTTGGGACCAAAACTCTTTACTATATACATCAATGATATCTTTGATGTGTCTCAAGCACTCAACCTCATTCTGTTTGCAGATGATGCTAATATATTCTACAGTAGAAATAATTATACATACCTTGTAACTACTGTAAACAAAGAACTAAAGTTGATAACACATATGGATGGATAGAAATAAGTTTTTCAATATACATAAAACTAAAGTAATCTTTTTTGGTCATGTTAAGATTAATTCAGAATTACAAATTATCATTATTGTACCAATTGTAAATGTGAGTAAAAACATATTTGGGAGTTATAATTGATAATACATTTTCATGGAAGCCTCACATCAGACACACAAAATATCCAAAAGCCTTTCAGCTTTGAGTAAAAGCAAACCATACCTTGCTGTGGATGCATTTTGTGCCCTGTATTGTACCTTGATTCTTACACATTTCTTATATTGCGTGGAAGTGTGGGGAAACATCTACCGAAACACAAGTATTCCTTTAGTTACAGTACAGAAGCGAGCAATGCCCATCATTCACAAGGTTGGTTCATACACATGAGCTCTTTCTTCAGTCAAAGTTGCTCAAATTTGGAGATCTTGTCAAATATTATACTTTTATTATCCTATACAAAACATTTAACAAAGCGTCTGAAAATTTAGAAAACAAATTTGAAGCTCGAGAGTGTTCATAATTTAAGAGGCTATGGTGAGTTCACATTTTCACATTACCCAGAGTACAAACAACTGAGTTTTTGTGTGTCTGTATGTGGAGTGAAACTCTGTAACAGCTTACATTCACATCGTAAACGATACAAAAAATATTCACAGATTTAAAATATTATTTAAACAGTTGATCTGATCACAGTATGTTCAGAGAGGGCCTTAACTGTTTAATAGTGTATGTTGATATGTGCTTGTAGTTCTTCTTACCATTGCTGGTATTTGTGCATTACCATTGTTTGTATGTCTATCTACTATTGTTGATATTGTAGAAAAAATTAGTTGTTTATTTATCCTTGCTGGTATGCTAGAAAACAAAAGATATTAACTGCTCGGGTAGTTTTGTTTATTTTCTTCACAGTACCGAAAAAAAACTAATTTATCTATTTATTTTTAAACTGCTTTTACTGCTACAATTTTGTGTTCTAAGTTGCCCTTAAGGAAAAAATAAAATAAAATAAGTAGCTGGGAAAAAAATTATATATATATATATATATATATATATATATATATATAGCAAGTTTTGTTCTTGCCACTCCCTTTCAGGCCTGTTATTTTGTTTCATCTCTTTGTTATTCATAAACATGACATAAGTTTGAATTGATGAACTGGCATTCATTTGTATGTTTCAATGCATGCATTTGCCTGACATTAATAAAAAAAAAAGAAGATCCTCCAAAGCATTAATTAGCTCGTAAGGAATATTTGTTTTATTATAAGTGCTGATAAATCTTTTTCTATTCAAAATATCTTCAAAAAAGGAAATCCACAAAAAATACAATCTATGAATGTCATTTTAGATATCCAAACTCATAATTGTAAAACTGTGTTTCCAATCTACATGGATACAGTAGATGCACCCAAATTGTCCAATTGTTCATTGTCTGCATCCTTATATTTTTATAGCAGAGGGATAGCAGAGATGCAATAGAGAGTTAAGGAAACATACAGAGAAAGTGGAGTGTGCTGAACTTATATGTAAGAGTTATATAAAAAAAAAACACAGCAATTAATTATAAACAATAATAAAAAATGTAAAGGAAAGCTGTAAACATAGAAAATACAAAGGAAAAAGCTCTAAATTCGCTGTACCAAACTGAAGTACACCAAAATACTTTGAGGCGTCGATCACCAGGTCGTATGGGGACCAGAAGAAATTAATCAGATGATGCCCACAAAATACTTATAGAGGAAAAAAAAATAGATACGTCTTCTGTCAAGTCTCATTTAAACAGGGTGATCATAAGTTGTTACAGTAATATAAAGCAAGAGCATTTTAATCTAACTTGTTTCCTTCCATCCATCCCCAGTATGCACAGACACAAGCACACACAAACTTACACACCCATACATACATAAAATCTACAGCACATAAAAATTCAAACACAGCTCACAATAACCCAAGGGTGGTCTGTCTACTTTGCTTATATAAAGCCAATCAAGCAATTAGGGTGACGTCTTCAGGTGTTCTTTCTTTGGAGACAAACCAGCTTCTTTCTTCTGTATGCCTGAAATGCAGTGACAAAAAAAAAAAAGATAATGTAAAATATAAATAATAAAGATATTCTTTAAAGTCTACAATATGCATGTAATGTTAGAGAACAGGATTTAAAAAGACAGTTTTGTCTCTAGCTTTGTTTCACACTTATGAGACCCTATTTCTTGCAATCTTTTCAAACCCTACAACAAGGTTCACAGTTTCCACAGGAAGTTAACCTTCAGCGCTTGAGCCTGAAAGGCTATTAACTGCAACAGCATGAATTAGATGCCAGAAACATATTTTTAAATTAACGGGACATGCTTTTTAACACTCTCTTTCATTCACTGTAACACTTATGGGCTAGACAGCTAACTGCGGCTACAAAGGCAGCATCAGAAGAGTGACCTTTTAAGGAGCTTGAGGCGTGAAAAGAACAGGATGCAGTGCTTTTAGGTTTGGTGGATGTATATCAGGTGATTGAATATTTTATTCAATCACCTAAAAAATTACAGCAACAAGATGAGACAAGAGGATGGACTCAAAACAAATTAATTTCAAAATCATAAAGTCCATAGTCCTAGTCCTAGCTCGCCATCTTCAGATCCAGGTGAAGATCTGATCCAAAAGGGAAAAAAAAAACAAACTGACCTAAAAGGTCAGAAAAATGCATTAAGTTTTATCAAAAACAATGCAAATATAATATAGAGCAAAACAATTATATTTAAGCATTTAATCTATGCATACTAAATGCAAATGATATAATTATATTTCTAATAATTAAACATTTCAATCAGGTTAAATTAACCATAATTCAAATAAAGTAAGACAAAAAGTATCTTAATTCAAGCTTAATCAATTTAAAGTTAAAGTAAAGGTAAAGTGCACTTTCAAAATATCAATCAAGAGAAATAAAACAAATTGTCAAATACTCAAGCAGAGTGAGCAAACACCAGCAGCAAGCCACAATCACAGTGGAAACAGGTGAGGATCCTTAACTGCATGCTTGAGGCGGGGCTTTAAAAAAGCTAACCAATTTGGGCAACACAGGAAATGGGCCTGAAAAAAATAAAAGTGTCTGACTAATTGTGGGTTACACCACTAAAGTGATGAAATCGCACCTTTTCAGGTAAAATACTTTCTTGTTCTCACTTTGATAAGACTTTCGGTACAGGATGTATTTGTAACAGTCATTTCCTAATAAAAGTTTAAGCAATAACTGACACAAGATATCACTTCATCACTCTTGCAAATTTGTTACTGCAATATGTGCAGACTTGTGTAGAATGATTCAAAGCTTGCTTCATGGATCCATGAAAGGTTTCAGTGTTCGTCTTTTTTGTGCAGTTTTGATTTTGTGCTTATTGAAAGTTCTGATTGTTAAGCTCTGTTTGTAGCCTTTTGTTTTTCTCTCTATGTTTAATTTTTCTTATGCACCTAAGATCTCATTTATCTGTTTTATCTATTTCTGTATGGATGTAGAAGAGTTTCCTAAGATAGATTTGAATTATGATAGTTTGCTGCTAGACTTAAACACATGCACTTCAGTGTTTAGAGTTCCACAGCTCACGTTTTGCTTCCTTTTTCATTGTTGATCGGATACAAATTGAATTTATAAAGAATGCAGAAGCCACAAATGCTGAAAATGAACTTTTAATCTGCATAAAAACACGAGACATTGAAAAATTGAGGAACTTTGTTATTTCCTGGTGAAATAAAATCCAAATGTGAACACAGAACATACAAATGTGACAAAATGTAACTAGATTTGCACAAGATTATGAACCCTAGACAACAATGGAGAAGGAAAGAAGGATATGCACTCAAACTTGAAGTCTTCCGCTAATTCGGGACTGGGTCATGGGGGAGCAGTGTTAGCAGAGACATTTTTCTCCATAGACACTCTCTGCTGCGTGCTGCTTGAGCTGCTTCCAGGCCAACCAAGAGACATAGGGTGTGTTCGATTTCAGTGGCTGCATCCTCCAAGGAGCCAGTCTATCTGGACTCGTTCCTTCAAGGTCCATGAAAATAAGGAGGCTTGAAGAGTTTGGCGATGGATTCAAACAGGTCCAGCCTTCTCTGGCTTTCACCATCCGTACACTCTCACCTAGTAACCATGACAGTTGACGTAAAAAAAAAAGCCGGCAAAGACTTCTCACTTTTGTTCTGTTTGCTAAATATATTTTCAAGGACCTTAAGCAGCAGTAACATCATCACAGACATCAAATTTATAGTCCCCACACTGCACAAATATTGGAGTCTGTGCTTAAAGTCAGCCAAACCCATTTGCACAGGGACAGATAGGACTGTTTACTAAACTAAACATTACCGTCCACATATCTAACTCAAAAAACATTTAAAACTATTATTTTGATTAATTTCAGATTGATTTATTCACATATGTTATATTTAACTGTACTTAAAATATTCATCACTTTTTGGCTACATTTCCCTTTTTACTGCGCATGTAGCAGCCGGCTTGCTCTGACTCTCAATGAATCAAGGAGGAGTCTTCCAATCTGAACTGGCCTCTGCGCCGTGCTACGATGTAAACAGCCAGCTAATCTTCGTAGGATGCAGCCGCTGAATTCGAACTCAATTACAGATTAACATTTATGGTTATATGTTATAGAACACTGAATCAATTTAAATGTAAATTACATATTGTTAAACCTTACTTTAACAAAGTGTATAAAAGAGTATGCTGTTTTTTTCCTGTATGTCATGTTGAAGTGCATTCCAAGAAATTTATGTTTAAGGTCTTCTAACAAAGTAAAAAGAAAACAAAAAAAAAACATAGAAATTATTGTTTTAACCTTTAAACTTAGTTTTGTTTGAAAACACTGGTTTAAAATCGTTTTCATTCCTGTTTGTTAATAATTACATTGTTTGTACTTTTATAATCTCATCTTCTTTTGCAACCTTGCCTAATATTACTGACAATTTAGAGAAGCCAATTAACGGTCCTGTTTTTGGAACATGGAAGGAAGGCCATACTCAGAAAACCAACACATGCATGGGGAGAAAATGCAAACTCCATGCAGAAAGACCCTGGGCAGGGAATCAAACCTTCTTGCTGCAAGGAAACAGTGCTGCCCACTGCTTTACCGTGCAGCCTAGCAAAAAATACCTGTCATGAAAAATCTTAAAACTGTTACTAGGCAGACATCAGCAAGTGCATTTACGTAATAAACCAGTCAACGCACTCTGAATGCAAATTCTTTTCTCAACATCCTCTCACAGAGAAAGAACAAATGCGGCAGCTGGCTTCCACACCATACTGGTTCTAAAACAGAGAAGTTGCTCATTAGATCTTCTGCTCACCAACTGATACACTCCATGATACAAAGTTCCATTAGGTAAGATGTTGTTTATTAATTGTACATCTGTGACCTTTAGGGTAAAACGGTTAGTTATACATAAGTTTGCGATTTTAGTGTAAATTATTGTGATCATTTTACTTGCAATTTCAGTTTTACTACCTCTGGAAAAGTGCAAAATGACTGAAAAGATTAGAATATGTAACTCAAAGTAACGGCCAAAGACACTAAAGCTTTATCCAATTGTGACTTTGTTTAAAAAAGAATTTTTTTTTTTTTTTTTATCTTTTCCAGTCTATTATTTTAAGGATCCTCTAAATCTGATGGCAGCTCTGTCTGAGAACATGCTGATAGTTAACATGTTACTGGGTGTCTTCTTTCTTCCAGGTGAGCTTTGTTCACTTTCTTTAATTTATATATAAACAAAACTTGAAACATTTGTCTGAAATATTAGATGCTGACATAATTTAAAGGCTCCACATGTAACATGAAGTATCTGAATTGTTCATGGATCATGAAGTTTATCTGCTGACAGATTTTGCTTCACATCATGTTCATCATTTGTTTTTCCAGGTACTTTGGCTAATTGTGGTGTAAAACCAGCTCTCAGAATCACTACACCAAAGAAGATTGAAGCTCTGAGTGGATCTTGTTTGGAAATCCCATGTATCTATGATACAGATGATACCAGATATAACAGCAGCAGAACTATCTATGGAGTTTGGATGAAAGGTGGTCACAATTTTGCCGATAATCCCAAGATCGTTATTTTCAACAGTAGTGGGTCAGTTAACACCTATTCACTGAATATTACTGGAAACCTGACAGAGAAAAACTGCACCACTCTGTTTCCTGATGTAAAGACCAATTATTCAAGCGAATACTTCTTCAGGATTGAGAGCGAGCCGTTCAAAGCATCAGCTTGTGAAGATCCTCTCGATATAACAGTTAAAGGTAAGATAA